>BSYO01000033.1:6416485-7760594 GCA_033239525.1 Nepenthes gracilis
GATACTAGCCTGATAACTGTTATTATAAGCAAATTCTATCAGTGCCAAATAAGTATCCCTAGTGCCTTTCATTTCTAATACAGAAACCCTCAACATATCCTCAAGAATCTGGATAGTTTGCTCAGACTAGCCATTTGTCTGAGGGTGATAAACAGTACTAAATTTCAATACAGTTTCCAATTCTTTATGTAAATTTTTTCAAAACCTTGAGATAAAATGAGGAACCCTATCAAATATAATGGAGGCAGGAATTCTATGTAGTCTCACGATCTCGTTCACATATAGTTGAGTCAGCTTATCATGCAAATAGGTCGTCTTGATTGCCAAGAAGTGGGCTGACTTTGTAAACCTGTCAACTATAACCCAAACGGCATCGTGATTTCTAGAATCGGCATTGGCTGTAATAACCGAAAAGGTTTTCTCCTTTTCGCCTTCGATTGCTGACACACGAGGCATTTCTCCACATAGGCAATGTTGTCCCTCTTCATATTCTTTCACTAGAAAGTTTTCTTCAAATCTTAATACATTTTATTTGTTTCGGGGTAGATGGTATATCTAGACTGATGGGTTTTTTTCAGAATATTTTCTTTTAACTCCTTATCATTTGGCACACATAATCAGTCTCTAAATCTCAATACTCCGTCCGTTCAGATACTGTATTCAACTCGGGACTCCTTACTGAAGTCACTTACAATTTTTATAAGAAACGGATCATTAACTTGCTGTTTCCTAACTTCACTAATAATCTCAGGTTGGATCTGAAGATAAGATAGGAGTATTGTATTACCCTTAGTATATCGCCGAACATCACATTGCTTCAGATAGTCTAATAATTCCATTTGCTTGATTTGCAATCGAGCCACAATTCCTAACCGTCAACTTGATGCATCTGTAACCACATTAGCCTTTTCAGGCTTATACTGTATCTCACAGTCATAATCCTTTAAGAAATCAAGCCACCTCTTTTGCCTCATGTTAAGCTCATTTTAAAAAAATAGATACTTCAAGCTTTTGTGATCGAAATATACAAGAAATTTTTCACCATACAGGTAATGCCTCCAAATTTTCTAGGCAAACACCACAGCAGCCAGCTCTAGATCATAGGTAGGGTAGTTCTTTTTATATACCTTCAATTGTCTAGACCCATAAGCTACCACCCTACCATGCTGTATCAATATACATCCCAAGCCAGCCTTATAGGCATCACAGTACACCTCATAGTCTTCTGATCCTTTTGGAATCACCAATATTGGAGCAATAGTCAGGCGATCATTTAGCTCCTGAAAACTCTGATCACATTCCTCAATCCATTCAAATTTAACTTTCTTCTTCAGTAATCGAGTCAAGGGCATTGTAATCTGTGAAAAATTTTTCATAAATCGCTGGTAGTAACCTGTCATGCCTAAAAAGCTTCTAACCTCGGTTAGAAAAGTCGACCTATTTCAGTTAGTAATAGTCTCTACTTTCTTTGGATCTATAAAAATACCACCATTAGAAGTTACATGTTCCAGGAACATCACCTTCTCCAACCAGAATTTACATTTTTTCAACTTAGCATATAACTTTTTCTCATGGAGCACTTGAAATACTATCATTAGATGAGTTTCATGCTCCTCATAGTTTTTTGAATAGATTAGAATATCATCAATAAAAACCATTATAAATTTATCCAGATACTACCTGAACACTCTATTCATCAGATCCATAAAGGTAGTAGGGGCATTCGTAAGTCCAAAGAGCATAACAAGAAACTCATAGTGGTCGTATCTCGTTTGGAAAGCAGTTTTGGCCACATCCTCTAGCTTAATCCTCAACTGATGATAACTGAACCTTAGATTAATCTTTGAGAATACCCGAGATCCTTGCAATTGATCGAATAAATCACTAATACGCGGTAGAGGATATTTATTTTTTACGGTAATTTTATTTAATTCACGATAATCAACATAAAATTGTAACGACCCATCTTTCTTCCTTACAAATAACACCAGTACTCCCCAAGGAGATACACTCAGCCTGATAAAATTCTTATCTAACAGTTTCTATAATTGTAATCTTAACTCATTTAACTCAATAGGGGCCATTCTATAAGGGGCCTTAGAAACTAGACTGACACCGGGAATAATAGAGATTTCAAACTCAATCTCCCGATACGGAGGCAATCCAGGCAACTCCTCAGGAAATACATTCTCAAAATCGTGGACGACTAGGATGTCCTTAGCCGACACCGTATGACTCCAAGTGGAGCAGGTATAAGTCAAGTAAGCTTCACATCCGCTTTTCACCAGATGTTTGGTATGTAAGGTCGAGATCAATACAGACATCTCCTTCTTCCTAATGCCTTAGAAGAAAAAGGTTTCCATCATAGGGATATTAAAATAAACCATCTTCATAAAATAATCATTGGTAACATGGTTTTTAGCCAGCCAATCTACCCCCAGAATTACGTCAAAATCTCTCATATTTAGAAATACTAAATCCACAATTAAATATTGCCCATCTACTTTTACTATGCATCCAGGATATACAATATCAGTAATTATAGGGAATCTAGTAGGGGTATATACAGACAATTTATAATCCAATATATAAGGGGTAGTGGTAATAAAACATGTAAATCATAAAGAAACAAAAGAGTGGGTAAATTCTGAGTCAAATAAGATAGATGTAGGAACTCCATAAATAGAAAGAGTACCTTCTACGACATTTGACGATGCCTCCGGTTATTGAATAGTCACTGCGAAGGTATTAGCCGGAATAGTAGGCTTTTTTCCCCTCTAGTCTCGGACAATCCATGATCAGGTGGCCTTACTATCCGTATTTAAAACAAGCTCCTGTCATTCGACGGCAAGCATGCCCCGGATGCTTCCTCCCACAGGTAGTGTAGTGCGCAGCCGACATCCTTGAATCAGTCATCGACTAAGTCGGCACAACACCCTTTCCTTTATCAATCATCCTTGTCTTCTTGACGGTCCAAAAGAATCCCCCAGCAGGTCCGACACTAACGCCTACTCGGTTAGCTGCCCTTTTTGCATAAAATTTCTCTATCTCCATTTCTTTTTCTTAAATGACTGCCCTGTCCAGTATATCAGTATACTTCTCAAGTTTTAATGTGGACAGTTGTTTCTTGATATCATTCCGCAGTCATTGCTGAAACTTCTTCGCCTTTCTTAATTCGTCTTCTGTATAATAAGGCCAGAATCGGGAAACTCAGTGAATTTAGTATCGTACTCAGTCACCGACATACTCCATTGCCTTAATCTCATGAATTCCATCTCCTTTTGATCTCGGAAATTGGATGAAAAATATTTCTCTAGAAAAGCTTCCTCGAACATATCCCAAGTGATCATCTCGTTGGACACTCCCAGTGCTCTTTCTTCATGCCCCACCAACTGTCCGCTTTGGCCTTCAACTTATATTTGGCGAAGGTGACCTTCTCGTAGTTCGTACACCCAATTATTGTAAATATTTTTTTCATCCTCTTTAGCCATATATCAGCTTCCGCCGGATCGGGCTTTCCCAAAAAGCCCAACGCTTGCTCCGCCGTAAACCGATCATACGTGGTTAAAGTCAGGATAGCCAGAGCTGGCTCGGTCACAGGGACCGAAGCCATATGCCTATGCTCGACAGACTCCACAACGTTAGTCATTCCTTCCAATAAATGTATATAGGCGGCCTCCCGATCATGGAGTGTATTACGGCCATTCCTTCTTCCTCTTCCACTAGCCATCCTAAAATCAAGATTGGCACAATATTATAATCTCAGGAAAAGAAAATATCTATCAGCTCATTAAAGTTGAACCTACCTTAGGATCCAAGCTTCTTAAGACTCTAGTCGCCTAAGTTACCCGAGCCTATTTTTTTACGGAAATTCAGTACGAAAATTTAAACATATACTTCCGCATTTTCGATCAATTAATTATTAATGCATCTCATCTCTCTGATACCAATTGTGATGGAATGGATTTTTTTCTTTTTACATTTCGCCATCGACCTCTCGGAACTGACACCGAGGTTTCGATGATCTGATTTGTGCCAGTCGTGCCTCCCATTCACAGGATTACAGATACCATTTAGGACCCATACACGATATTCATAAAATATCTAGCAAAAGTTAATCTAATAACTTGTCGAAACATTCACATTCATACCCATAAAACTCATTTATACATACATAGTTATAAAAGTCTAATTATAAAAATTCATATATTTCGATCGGATCATTACAACAAAGCTACTTCTTCCATAGTAACTCCAAAATATGCTTCCGAGTCCTTAGAATTATTTAGACGGAACTCTAGTCACTCCATCTCATCAGACACAAGCTCTATAATTTCATCTGGTGGGAGAAAAAATAGAAAAAAGTGAGCCGGAGCTCAACAAGGTACATGCAGATTTTTTATAAAGCGTTTATGCTATAAAGTGGATGCAAATATATATGCAACATGAATATTATAAAATAATAGTTGATCGGATCATGGCAGATACTAATACAAAAATAATAAGGAAAGTCGGAGCAGTCAATTCTGGAAATCGGGACAGAAAATAGAGTCGGTCTTATTATAAAAATCTTTCTTTTTTTATTTGGTAAATGACATCGCTAGCGGATGGGGGAATAATCGAGGATAGATTGTGCACATCTTCTTACAATCACGGCAATACCTCCTTATACAAAGCCCCGAGGATGGCTCTCACTTCCTCCTTATACAAAACCCCAAGGATGGCTCTTACTTTCGTTATCTTTGATTACCACCATAATGTTTCAAGGCATGCCAGAGAATTTTATCTCCCAGTGCTAAAGTCCGATCTTATTTATCTTGTCATAAGGCCGGTTCACTTTTTCTTTAGTTCACATTCTGGATGGGCACAAAAGTTTTGATCGTCATATTACAAAGCCAATTTCAAATTTATTTTTCTTATTCCAGTCAAGTATAAAGACTTTCAGTTGACATGAAGCCGATTTTAAATCCATAAATCTCAATCCGGTCAATAATTTTTTATTATAACATTATGACTCAAAACCGGTTTACTTTTCTATTTTTATGCGATTCAAGTTCAATTATAAGTTGAGCAGAAAGCGAAAAGTAGAAAGAAAAAAGTATGAATTAACCATGAAATCAAAAATTATATTTTCAGTTCGATCGTACAACAAGCATGATATCAGAGATACATGTTATCAAGCAGTAATGAAAATAACAAGCCTGATATATTATGTGCTGAAGCATTTAAATTTGAAGAGAACACTTATACTTTTTCTTAAAGTCGAGATTTGAAAATAGAAGTATACTTAAAATTTATATTTAAAAATGGGAAGTACACATGCCTTATACTCTTGAAATCTTGATTTAAAAAGAAAAGGTACACTTGCCTGACTGTTGATCGCCTACTTTGACTGACTTGAAGCTTTTTCTCCTTCTTCACTCCTTACCCTTTTTCCTTACTATAAATTCCACACCCCTCCCTCAATTGAAGCTCAGTATATAAAGAGAAGGGATTAGGTGGAGTAAGTGGGGTGAGTTACCTACTTGATACTTCCCTTTAGGGGTTAAGTGAAAGTGAGTCGGGTAAATTACCCACTTGGTACTTTCATCTAGAAGGTCAACGGAGTAGTTCACTTGCTCTAATTAGATTTGGATCTAGTTAGGATCTAATCGTCTAAATAACAAAGTTGGCCATTGCCTTTAGTTTGCTATTAATTTATTTTGGTCAAAATTTTTAAATTCAGTAGTGAATTCTAACTGGTCAACATTTTGTTCAAAATCGGCTAACCTTTCTATTGATTAACTTTTTTCGGTCAACGCCTCCTACTCTAATTCGGCCAACTTTTACTCAAAGCCAGCGAACGTTTCTTTCTCTTATTCGAGGTCGATCAACATTTTGACGTCGGTCAACATCATGACACTGGTCAACATCTTGACGCCGGTCAACGTCTTGACATTGGCTAACATCTCGATGCCGGTCAACATCTTGATTACTATTAGTTCCGGTCTTCCAGTGGTTTAACGACACTCCGGTTTAAGTCAAAATCAAAATATTTCGATTTTTAAGTAGTGATATTTTACTTTGATTTTAAACTTCTTTGATTTCGGATCTCAAATGGCCTGTCAACATTTTTTTCATGTTAATGCTCTCTTCTTTTAATGAAATTCTTTTACGGTATGTTTGATTGTTGGAATGGAATAAGTTAAAAATAAAATAGTTATTCCAGGGAATAGAATAAGATGAGAATAAAGTTAAAATTGTTATTCACATTTTTTGTTATTAGAATAGAATAATGTTGGAATTAGTATTCCATTATTTAGTTTGTAGAATAGCACGAAGAATAATGTGGGAATAATAATAATAATAATAATAATAATAATAATAATAATGATAATAGTAGTAGTAATAATAATAATAATAATAAAACATAATAGTTATAAATAATAATAATAATAATAATAATAATACATAAAGAGAATACCTATTTCCATAAATATAAAAATAAATATTCTTTAAAAATATTTATTTTCAGTTAAATTTATAACCAAATAAAAAATATCTATTTTTAAAAAATAAAAATTTTATTTTCATCTATTTTTCTTCTACCAAACATCCGGTTAGTTCCTTCCCCTTGGTATCCGGTGAATGTGTTTGAGGTTTTCTTGCACTGGTGTTATTTGCTTATAGTTATTGTCTCAGAAGGCATGCGCTATATGCTTGGGTAGTCTGAGAACAGGACAACGCAGAGCAATCTTCACAGCAGAGTGCTCCCACTCCTTTCACTTCAGCTGCATTACCACTAGCATTAAGCACGGAAACCGCCTTTGCCCGATTTGCCGATCTAAGTGGACTGATCTTCCTTTCCAAGGGCCCATTGATCCCGGCCTTCATTCTCCGGCAGCTGACATTTATCCTCACCTTTCTTCTAACCTTGGGACATGGTCTCCATTCCACCCGGATCCCCAGCACTTCTCAGATGATGAGCCGCTTGCCTTACCACATACCCCGACACCACCACTTCACCATGGTACTGTAATCATCAAGGCCTTGCCCGAATATCTTGCTCTTGGCTCCTCGGAATCATCTCCTTCGTTTGTGGTGCTTGTCAGCGTGCAAGCACCACCCCTGCATCGCGATTCTTTCCGCGTCGAGCGTGCTCCTGTCGATCTTGTCACTGTGCTTGACGTTAGTGCTAGCATGACTGGAACCAAGCTTGCTCTTCTCAAGCGCGCTGTCTGCTTCGTTGCAGATAGTCTAGGCCCCTCGGACAGACTCTCCATAGTCGCCTTCTCATCCGCTGCTAGAAGAATGTCCCCACTTCGGAGGATGACAGACGAGGGCCGCAGAGATGCATCTGTGACAATCAACTCTCTTTCAGCTAGTTCCGGGACTAACATTTTACAAGGGTTAGTGAAAGGCGTTCAGGTGCTAGAGGATCGAAGAGAGAAGAATCCAGTCGCAAGTATCATGCTTCTTTCCGATGGTAGAGACACTTTCAACTTGGGCGAGGTTAATCAACTTCATCCGGGGCAGGTTCCACCGTACCTGCACCTTTTGCCCCCTTCATTATCTATCAGCAGAGAGACTCAAAACGACGATCAAAACTGGATTGTCCCGGTGCATGCGTTTGGGTTTGGCATGGACCATGATTCGGCCGCCCTACATGCAATATCCGATGCATCGGGCGGAACTTTCTCGTTCATTGAGTCTCTTGGCACGGTTCAGGATGGGTTGGCTCGGTGCATAGGTGGTCTTCTCAGTGTTGTAGCTCAGCAACTACGGATCATGGTTACCCCAGCATCAGATAAGGCTCGTATCATCAGCATACCCTCGGGGAGATATTGTAGCGAAGTTAACGATGAAGGTAACCGGGGTGTGATCAATGTTGGAGATTTATATGCAGACGAGGAGAAAGAATTCTTAGTATACCTCTCTATTCTTCCAGAGGCCTCAGTGTCTGAATCTGAAGTAAAAGAACGAAAAACACCATTGCTGGATGTGATGTGTACATACAAGGAACCGGTATCAAAGGAGACGATCGATATGGGAATTCTGAGAGTTGAGATATCGCGACCTGAGTTGCTATCTTCCATGGACAGGAGTGTCTCCCTGGTGGTTGATCGGCAGAGGAACCGTGTCTTGGTTGCTGAAGATATTGCACGAGCACAAGGAATGGCCGAGATGGGAAACATCGAAAGTGCAAAGGCTTTGCTTGAAGAAAGGAGGTCGACACTTTCGTCGTCGGCTTCAAGCCAAGCAGGGGATATCGTCTGCAGCATGCTTGAAGATGAGCTGAGGGAGATAAGGGAGAGAATGGTAAGCAAGGAGCTGTATGAGCATTCTGGGAGAGCTTATGTTCTTTCAGGGATGAGCGCTCATTCGTGGCAGAGGGCTACGACTCGGGGCAACTGGTCCTCGGCACCTTCTGTGGTTGCAACACGAAGCATGGGCTATGAAACTCCTAACATGGTGAAAATGGTGAGGAAGTCTCAGACACTCAACTTGAGAGAGCTAGAACAAGCAGGGGAGTCGAGCAAGACAGGCAGTTTCAGTGGGTAACTTGGGTTTTTGAGGACCTATCTCAAGTTGATCAATTTTTTATTTTTTATTTTTATTTTTTGTGTTCTCAAATTTAATATAGCGAGGCAATTGGTCGGAAGAAAGATCTAAGAAATTTGATGTGGTTTAGGTTTGTTTTAGTCTCTCTTTATTTCATATAAGTTTTCAACTATTTTCTCCTTTGGTAATTCTTTTTAGGGCTTGGATTGAAGTTGTTTCAATAATTAAAAATAAATATACTTTCAAATTTGTTAGCAATTGCGCAAATGATTTTGTTCTTATGGTGCATTTTTGACCTCTTATGTCCTAGTAATCTTTTTCTTGTTTTAATAAAATTAGATCCGATCATATTTTGTTTATTTATTAAGACAAAATAGATATTAATTATATAAAAAATATTCATTCAAATAAAAAAATACTAAGATAAGGTAAATGAACTGTAAACCTAAACAAATCAAAACATTTGTAAGGTGTAAATTAGGTTGAGGTCCTTCAATGAATCAATGGAGTAGTATATACTATCCTATGCGTTATGATATTTACAGATAAATATCTTTTGTAGTCTATTTTAAATTGTCCATTTTTCAAAATTTTTATTACCTTTTTTTTTGTTAAATTTGAAGAGAAATTATTAGAAAATATACCCAAATAAGAAATACAGTATATAGGAAATTCTCTTGTATATTCTTTATTTATTTGTTTCATTTTATTTTTTTTCCCGTTATTTGTAATTTCCCCCAATTATTTTCTTTCCCATTTGTTATTTTCTTTCCCATTTTTATTTCTTCTTTCTGTGTAATATATTAAGGCCAGCTCTGTATTCAAGAATGAACAAGAATGAATAAAATGACTGGCGTCCGCCTCCTTCATCATTCCATCGTCCTCTCTCTCTGAGTTCGCCTGTGCCGACGCTCAGCTACTCTTTCTCCTTCTTCGCTTGGTGCCAAACTTTACATGGTATCGAGGAATGGCGTCTCTGCCGATCTTGCCCGAATCCACATCAAACACACCTAACCCGTCCACTGTCTCTTCGCACGAACAGATGCGACTTCAAACCCTCACCGACCTCACAAATCCATTCCGGTAGGAAATCGGTGACAACCCGGCCATCACTCTGGTCGCCGATTTACTCACCGCCGACAACTACGCCACTTGGTCAAGGGCCATGCGTCGTGCTTTAAGAGCCAAAAACAAGCTTCAGTTCATCGAAGGCACTATTTAACAATCGAGCGACTCGAGCGATCCCCTTTTTGAAATTTGGGGCGTTGGCAACGATATGGTTGTCTCCTGGATCCAAAACTCGGTTAGCTCTTTGATTAAAGCAAGCATTGTCTTCGTCGATGATGCGTTCGAGCTCTGGAATGAACTTCGCGACTGGTTTACCCAACAGAACGGGCCACGGATTTTTCAATTAAAAAATCTTTGGCTGGTCTGACGTAAGAACAAGAACCCGTGAGTGTATACTACGGTAAGCTTAAAACTTTGTGGGATGAGCTCTTGATTTACGACCCCCTCCCAAGTTGCGATTGCGGTAAGTTGAAATTTCTTGCTGAAAAATACCAGCGTGACTGCGTTATACAATTTTTGATGGGATTAAACGATTCTTACTCTAATGCCCGAGACCAAATCATGATGATGGACCCCCTTCCCTCTGTTAACAGAGTATTCTCGATCATTCAGCAACAAGAGCAACAGCACCACATGCTGTCTGTTGCTCAGAATCTAAACACTGTGGCGTTAACACCCAAAAGGAACCCTGGTTCTTTCAAAAATAATGTGAAAACGAATTCTTATCCCAAGAAAGACAGACCTTTCTGCGTTTATTGTAAGATTGCTGGACACTCTTTCTAGCAATGCTTCAAAATTGGTAATACAGATGCGCCCGTTTGCTCTCACTGTCACAAAACCGGGCATGTGGTTGAAAAATGTTACTTGTTACACGGTTTTCCTCCTAATCACAAGGTCCACGGCAGAACTGGGAATATAACTTCTTCTGCCAATTTATCAAGCTTCAAGCACCATACTGATCAAGAAAGAACCACTGATGATAGTGTTGCCTTGACCAAAGACCAATTTAACCAACTCATGGAGTTGATTCAATCTAAGAATGCTGCTGCCAAGACGGGGCAGCATATGTTCGACCTAATGATCGAGCAGCCACAGGCTGCTAACATGACAGGTAATGTCTTCCCTATTTGTTCCTAACATAAATTCTGTGATAATAGTCGACAAGTATGGATTCTGGATACTGGGACAACCGATCATATGATATGTGATCATTCATTATATACTCATCACAAGGTTCAGATTTCATACTCTGTCAAACTTTCGAATGAAAGTAAAGCATCTGTTTCTCATATTGAAAACATTAGACTCACCGATAAACTAATGTTGCACAATGTGCTTTGTGTTCCTTCCTTCACCTTTAATTTAGTTTCCGTAAAACGGCTAACTGATACACTTAATTGTGGTATGTTTTTCTTTTCTAACATCTGCTTGATTCAGGACCTTGCTACTTGGACAACGATTGGGATGGGTGAAGAGAAAAGTAATTTATATTATCTGATGAATAAGAAAGTTGATCCCAATTCTTTACAGAGCATTCTCTCCAAATTCTGCAAGGAGCCTTCGGTTAATTTTGCTTCATCGCCTTCAATTTATGGCATTCTCGATTAGGTCACATTTCATATTCTAGGATGAAACTAATAAACGACCCATTTGTAAAAGGAGCAGTGCATTCAATTAATGATAATCCCTGTTCTATTTGTCACATGGCCAAGCAACGTCGCCTTCCCTTTTCTCCCAGTACTCATAAGTCACACATCTTATTCGACGTGGTACATTGTGACTTATAGGGACCATGTTTCGAGGTATCTTATGATGGATATAAATACTTTTTGACTATCGTTGATGATGCATCCAGAAGTACCTGGATTTACCTGCTGAAATAAAAATCGGATACAAAATTGTGCTTGGAAGCCTTCTATAATCTGGTTGCCGCACAATTTACTATCAAAATCAAAGTAATTCGTAGCGATAATGGAACAGAATTCAGACTGGGAGATTTTTACAGAAAAACAGGTATTATTCACCAACGTAATTGTGTGGAAATACCACAGCAAAATGGTGTTGTCGAACGCAAACACCAACATTTATTAAATGTCGCTAGAGCTATCGATTTCAATTCGGGACTTCCTTTGAAATTTTAGAGTGATTGTATACTTACCGCTGCCCACATCATCAATAGACTTCCCACTCCAATACTCGAAAATAAGACTCCATATGAAATTCTATTTGGAGTCAAACCCAACTACGCCAACCTCCGCGTATTTGGTTGCTTGTGCTTTGCTTCCACCATCTCCCAAGGCCGTACCAAATTCGATCCGAGAAGTCAAAAATGCACCTTCTTAGGTTATCGTTTTGGTGTCAAAGGCTACAAATTAATTGACTTAAATAGCCATGCTACTTTTTATTCAAGAGATGTGATTTTTCATGAAAATGTATTTCCTTTTCAAAATGACGGCATCGGCCAAAGCTCCACTGTTCAACCCGATGCACCCTCATTAGAACCATCAAATACCTATAACGAGCAATTATGTCAAACACAACCGGCGCCACGAAATTTACATGATCCTGGTTCGAATCCTGTTGTTGAAACTATGACCGAAAATAATGAAGAAATTCCCACCGTGTCTATCAATCAGGACCAGGAACAACTATTCGACGAACATTCAGAACTAAATGAATCGAATGATACCCAGTCAACTACAATTAGTCAAATACCCGTTCGAAGAACCACTAGAATTCGCAAAGCGCTCGAATACCTAAAAGAGTTTCACTGTCATCAAGTGTCTCAAACTTCATCTACTAAATCAAATGTACAAACACCTCCAGGCAAACCGTACCCCATTGAAAATTACATATCATACCAAAAATTATCTCCCACTTTTGGAAATTTTTCAGCAACCATAACATCTTACAGTGAACCACAAACAAATGCCCAAGCCATTCGTGATGAGAAATGGCGTGAAGCTATAGCAAATGAATTGAACGCATTAGAACAAAATAAGACATGGATCATTACTGACTTACCCTCCGGTAAGAAAACTGTTGGCTGCCGATATGTCTTTAAATTGAAGTTTAATAGTGATGGAAGCATTGAGAGGTACAAATGTCGATTAGTCGCAAAGGGATATACGCAACAAGAAGGGATAGACTATCATGAAACATTTTCTCATGTTGCCAAATTAACTACAGTTCGATGTCTCTTAGCAATAGCAGCCATCAAAGGGTGGCACTTGTACCATTTTGATGTTAACAACGCCTTCCTGCACGGGGGTTTAAATGAAGAGATCTATATGCAGAAACCTCCGGGATACATAAAGGAAAACCGAACCAGGTTTGTAGACTGTTAAAAAGTATATATGGCCTCAAACAGGCCTCTAGGCAGTGGTACTCCAAGCTATCTACATCCCTGATTACTTTTGGCTTCACCCAATCGAAAGCTGATTATAGCCTCTTTACCAAACAAGATGACCAATCATTTATAGTGCTCCTTGTATACGTTGATGATATCATTGTGGCTAGTAGTTCTTTGGCTTCCATTCATTCTGTTAAATCATATCTTAATTGCACATTCAAAATTAAAGATCTCGGTGTTTTACGATATTTTCTTGGGATTGAAGTTGCGCGCTCATCAACGGGCATACATATATGTCAACGAAAATATGCTCTTGATATTTTAGCAGATTCAGGTTCCCTTGGTTCAAAACCCCTTAAACTTCCAATGGATAAAAATGTAAAACTGAGTAAAGAAACTGGGATTGTTTTGCAAGATCCTAGCATCTACTGAAGACTGATTGGCAGGCTCCTCTATCTCACAGTCACAAGGCCTGATATATGTTACGCTGTCCATATTTTGAGTCAATTTATGACTCGGCCAACGTCTAGTCACATGATTGCCGCTTATCAAGTTCTGCGGTACCTCAAACAGAATCCGGGGCAAGGTATATTATTCTCTTCCACTTCTAACATTCAACTTCGAGCTTTTTGTGATGCAAATTGGGCTTCATGTCCTGACACTCGAAGATCCATCACTGGCTACTGCACCTTCATTGGAAACTCTCTTATCTCTTGGAAGTGCAAGAAACAATCAGTTGTTTCTCGCTCCTCCGTGGAAGCAGAATATCGATCCATGGCTACCACTTGCTGCGAACTATCTTGGCTCTGTTATATCTTACGCGATTTGCGGATCCCACACTCTCACGCTGCTGATCTATACTGCGACAATCAAGCTGCTTTGCACATATCCGCCAATCCTGTTTTTGATGAACGGACCAAGCACATTGAGTTGAATTGTCATTTGGTTCGTGATAAGATCCAAGACGGAAGTATTCGAACTCACTATGTGACTACGCATAATCAACTTGCCGATATGTTCACCAAGATTTTGCCTGTACACCGTTTGAAGATTCACTTATCCAAGCTGGGTATATTCAATATATATGCTCCACCTTGCAGGGGGTATTAGAAAATATACCCAAATAAGAAATACAGTATATAGGAAATTCCCTTGTATATTCTTTATTTATTTGTTTCCTTTTATTTTTTTTCCCGTTACTTGTAATTTCCCCCAATTATTTTCTTTCCCATTTGTTATTTTCTTTCCCATTTTTATTTCTTCTTTCTGTGTAATATATTAAGGCTTGCTCTGTATTTAAGAATGAACAAGAATGAATAAAATGACTGGCGTCCGCCTCCTTCATCATTCCGTCGTCCTCTCTCTCTGAGTTCGCCTGTGCCGATGCTCAGCTACTCTTCTCGTTCTTCGCTTGGTGCCAAACTTTACAGAAATAATTATAATTTTCTCATTTGTATTCAAACATGGAAAAGCTTGCATCAAAATAGATGATAATAAGCTTTGAATTTACTTTAAAATGTAATGGAAAAACCCTAAAGATAATCACCATTCAAAACCATTTTCCCATCTAACCCTTCCATGCATAAAATGGGGGAGGTGCCACTTGAAAATTGATAAAACGGTGTTTGGACTTAAAATTTAATGAAGGAAGGTGAACAATTGTTATTAAACGAGTGTAAATTAAAAATCAATGCAAGTCAATCATTGTAATTTACCAAACATAAGCAAAGAAGCATAGTAAATTAAAGAACATATAATTTGATTACGAAGAAAAATTTGAGTATAACATGTTTTGAGAAAATTGCTTGGGGCCATTAGTTGCTAATTATAAAATCTATTATAATGAGAAGAATTAACTTATAGGTCAAAAACTAAGTGCATTACCCTAGTCAGTTGAATCCGGGCAAATCAATATCTAAATCCCTTCTAAGATTTGCAGCACTCTAGTTACCGAGTCACTCTTGGTTTCTTCCAATGGATCTCTAATTGAAGGATATTTTCAAATCAATTTGGATGTTGCCTGCAAAATAAAAACCCCTCTCTAAAATCGAAGGACTAACCAAATTATGCCAAAATAAAGACACAATTTGAGGAAAAATGTATATCTAGTTGACTTGTATATGTTGATTTGAATTGTTCATGTAATCGAGAGTCAGAATTATCAAATATGGGATTAGCATATACTAAGTCCAAGAGTGTGTGACCTAGAAAAGAGTCTAATGAGCCAATTTTAGCAATAAGTCGAGTGACATAATCGGGTCATTGAGTAACAAAAAAATTTCAAGGATGAAACACGGTTATTGATATCGTGAGGCTAATCCAGATGAGTAAGTTAAGGGAGGTTGGAGTGTTAAACTAAGAAACTGAATCCTTGTAATACCCTGGACCCCTATCTCGATGATTTTGATATTAGTTGTAATTTTTGGGTTAATTGAACGTAATTTGAAGAAATTATATTATGAAAATTTGAAAGATATTTGGTTCGGTAGTGAGGTATCTGATACACATCCGAAGTGTCAATTCTAAAATATCAGTGCCCGAAGCACATCCAAGGTGTGCTCCCGTATCTATTCCAAAAGGTTGGGCGCTCGAACCATACTTGAGGCACGTTTGAGTACCAGTTGGGTATAAAAGGCGCGCACGGGTTGGGCTTTGTCATTTCGCACGAGGAGGAAAGAGGAGAGAGAGAGCGTAGGAGGAAGGGAGGCAGCACCGTTCGGGTTCGTCGGAGCATTCTTTTATCCGATCTGTTTAGTATAAGGTTGTGGTAAGTATCTATAACTCCCATTTTTGGTCTAATTTAGCATATAATATATTTTAACTATTGCCTAGAGATTTTACTACCATACATGTTATTTTTATACACTCAATTTGTTTATTCCGTACATACATGTATAATTTATTAGTCAATGTGGGAGTTTTTGGATCGTACATTTTGAGATTTTGGAGCGAATTGGAGAGGTTGCTTATAAATTGACTTTACTTCAGAATTTGACGGATTGTCATGATATTTTTCATATTTTGATGTTGAAAAAATATGTGTATGATCCTTCTCATGCGATTAATTTGAGCCATTGGAGATAGATGAGAATTTATTTTATGTCGAGGTTCCCATTCAAATTTTGGATCCGAAGAATTAAGTGCTGAGGAATAAGATTATTCCGTTGATCATGGTGTTGTGAAGCAATCATTCGGTTGATGAGGTTACATAGGAGTGTAAAGATGAAGTCCGAGAGTTTCCTTATCTATTTGAGGATTGAGGTATGTGAATTTTGAGTATGAAATTTTTATAAGGGGGATGATGTAATATCCTGGACCCTTATTAGGATGGTTTTGATATTAGTTGTGGTTTTTAGGTTAATTAGATATGTTTTAAAGTATTTATATTGTGAAATTTTAAAGGATATTTGATTCGATGGTGTGGTACCTGATTATATTTGTTTCTGGTTCGGACTTTGTAATTTTGGAGGATTTTACTATTTTATAAAAGTTTAAAAATATCTAATATTGTGTTTTTTTATATTAATATACATGTATGAAAATAAGTATGAAATTTATATTGGGCAGTGCATTTTCATTTGCATATGTTTGGAAATTGTGGTCACTACTATATATTATTTGTTATCTGCTCAGATTTTCGATGAGAATATATTTATTATCTGAATTTTCTTTTCGCCAGCAGAAAAGGCACTGTTGCAATGACCCACCCTTTTGCCTAGTATTTAATATGAAATTTAATATATTCAAACGTTCTAATACATTTGACAAAGTTGAAAAGTACACCAAAAATTACGGTAACAAAACATAGTGAGTAACATTACTTATGGAAGACAAAATACATAGGTGATCTAATATGCTGACCTAAATTGTATTTGATTTGATTTAAGGTTATCAAAAATATGTATAACCAATCCTCAAATTAGTTTTTAAATAATCAGAATTCAAATTTGGTATATAATTTACATTTGTGTATGAATTTGTATTCAAACTTTGATTTAAATTTGGATTTTGGATTGATCGATTTTTGTCTACGGATGAGTTTTGATATATCTCGTACATTTAATTTTGATTATATATTTTGATTCGAATTTTGAATTATCTGCTTACGGTGCTGCTCCGACTTTTGCACACGATTAGATCATCTGACTATTGGATTCTATCCTGTATCACGATTTGATTGAGCATTGGATTAGACTTCTGATTTGAGATCTGGATCATTTTGATATATATATATATATATCCTGAGAGGTTTTTTTTTATGGGATATTTATTTTGGATTTGATGTATGATTTGAATACAAAACTATAATTGGTTTTGATAATGAATTTTATTTTAAATTTGATGATTGAATTTTGACATCGACGATTTGAATTTATATCTATCATCTAATTTGACATTTGTTCTTGGATCTTCTCTCTAATTTATTGAATATATTTATTTTTATATATAATATTTGATGGATTTTAGGTTTATATTTTCTAATTTATCCATTTAGAATAGAGGGCTCAAACTCATTTCAGGAGCAGAATAAAATTCAATGCGATATTATATTTTGTGATGAGCATTTTATCTGTTTAGATATAGATCGATTTTGTTTGGGTTATTTTTGAATTTTATAATAGGCTGAATGTAGGCCTTTAAACGGTATATGGAAGATTGCTAAGTTTATTTCATTGTGTATATAAATTGATATTATTATTTGGTTATCCCTCTTACAATTGTCGGAGTAGGTCATGATTGTTTTGTTAGGCCGGTTATCCGATAAGGTCTTATATGGATTATACTTGGGTCCCATTTATGTTTAATTGTTATACTCAATTTGAAATTTATTTAATTATTATTTAAAATTTAATTATTTATTTAATTGGCTTGTTTAATTCAGGTTCGTGACAATCCTCATACTTACCTAGAATTTTATGTTCTTCTAACATCTTGGGTCAATTAGACTTATAATTAGTAGAGTTCATTAATTAAATAAATTAATATACACATAATATCTTTTGGAGCTGATACATTGTATTTAGACTAGGACTAAATTTTTAAAGATCTTGGACTAGTTAAATTCAATATAGTGACCAGAGGATATTTTTATAATTTTTTAGTAATAGTAAATGTAATTTTTAGTGATATGCTCTTTTAATGAGAATTTATTTCGATTATATTAGATATATTTTAATGTGATTTAAAATAGAAAGTTAACCAAACTATGGTGCTAGAAATCTTGATCGGCCGAAAAACCCTGAGGAGCCTTGGAAACCCTAGTTCACCCTCCTTTACCCTAATGAGGTGTGCCCTCTCCTTGTGCATTTCGGCCTCCTCTTCTCATTATTTTTCGTCTAATTCTTCTATTGAATAAATTTTGAGAAAATTAATAAGGAGCTAAACTAATCCCCAAGTGTCATGCTCCTCATTAGAAAACGAAAAAACCTAATTTTCCTTCCTTAAATTAAGTAGCCACCCTTCCCTCTCATGTTTTAACCTAATCTTCTTATATTCTTGGTTACTTGGAGAGGAGAGAAACCACAGCCATTGTGAAGCTCATATAGATCTTGAGAGAATAGAAAAAAAGAGAGAAATCCTTATGTCTTAAAGCATAAAGATCTTGTGTCCTTTCTTTTTCTTAGCCGTGCCACCATTGGAAAGGAAGAAAGTGAAGAACCGTGCTTGAAGTGTAAAGAAGAATTTGGCTTTACAAAGATTTGGAGGTTGTTTGTGCTTGCTTAATCATAGAAAACAAATAAGGCAAGTAAAACTACTACGTTGATTTGTCAATCTACCATTTATTCTCTATTCATAAATTCTCCATCTATTTTATATATATTATTGCATGATAATTTTATGTGTTATATCTTGATGGGTACACCAATAATGGGCTGGCCCAAAGAAAGGTCAACGGAAGCCCAAGAAGGCCAGTCAACATTTTTGACGGCCCAGTGAGAAGACGGGCCCAGGAACTGAAAAGCCCAAGACGGCCTAACGGCGCGTTGACCGTTTGGCGGCAAACTTGTTTCGTAGGACAGTCAACACAATGTTGACCGCCCTTCTGCTGACCAATTGGGCATTTAGAGGCTTTGCTATGGTGATGGGTCTATTCCGCTTCCGCCAGATGCAAACCCATTGATTGATCGCTAACTACTCTCCCGCCGCTCACCACGGCGCGCTTATCATGCCGACGGTCAACTCAAACGTTGACCGTCTGCGCCCTACACATTGGGCCCAAATGGCGCCTTTCTACAGTAATGGGCCTGCTCCGTTTGGGCCCACTACTCATCAGACGGCCAACCACAGCTTTCCAAGCGTCTTCCACGATCTCAATTTACACCAGAAAGGATATTAGCAAGATTGGCGTCTTTCAAAGAAGGAAAGCGCCAAATCTTCCCAATTCCTTGCCAGCCAAGGCACTCCAACGGTAATATGCTGAGGAGGAAAGAAACCCACTTGAAAATTTATTGACCGCCTCACAAGAAAACAATAACGATCAGCATGACAATCAGCATCTGCTCCAGAAGGCAAGCCTACTAGCAAATGAGGAAGGCAATCGCTCCTTCCAAAGAAGGAGGATTGGCCTCTCAGCGACAAAAGAAGCCCTTGAATCCTTATTCAAGGCATGCTCTCATTGATGCTTTCTTTGACGCTCTGATTGAGGCTTTCATCAATGCTTTCATTGACTCACGCTTTTTGGAACACTTCCAACTGCTCACGCTTTCTGAAAGACGATTGTGTGCTTAGAGAAAATTTGTCTTCCCTGCCGCCCACATTCTCCAAAAACCCTAAGGCAACAAGCGAGCCCTCACGGTAGTTTACTGCCTTCCCACCTCCCAAATTCAAGAAGACCTCACGTCTTTCTTACATTTGGGTCAAACACTCAAACTCTCTCACTCTATTTTCAGTTTCTTCCTTTTGAAGACTGTTTTACTGACTTGAGCGTCGGAGTGTTTTCGGTAGGACAACTTCCTGCCGATAACGCTGACGTCTTGTTCGTTTTAGTGGTGTGCAGGATTCGTACTCAATGAACGGAGCCGGTTCAAACCATCCAGAAGAATCCGAATCTGTTCGAAGTCGGATCCAGGTACGCATCATATCTATTTTTATCATTTAATTTAGACGTCTTTTGAGATTTTATCAAATTGTGAAAAAATCATCTCTTTGTGACCTCTTTTTAAGTCTTGAATCCATGATGCAATTTCTATATTTTTTAGCATTAAATTGAAGCCTCTCATCATCCAAAATGTATGTATATGCTAATGTTTTGTAGGTGGGAATGTTCTTTTTGGCCTTTTTTTTTTTTTGGTTTGTAAAGTTAAGGTGGAAAAGTGAAGTTTTTTATGTTTTTTAGCACATGTATAGTTTGTCATTACATGTCCTAGTTGGTCATAGGTTTAGTGAAGCATGCTACGGTGAAAAGTGTGATTTTTGTACACTTATTTGATAATATGTTGTAGATTTGTATGCCTTTTGATGTATAAAAGCACATACATTTATAGATCTAGATATTTGAATATATTAAACATAGTGGCCAAAATATAAAAGACTTGTAGAGGGAGAATTTTAATTTTACTTTATTATATAAACGTATGTGTTATGGATTTGAATAACGTAGATAGTTATGTGTCTTTAGGATAAAAAAGAGAAGACTAATAGTACATTTTATGCATTAATTTGGTTGGGTCTATATTTGTATGAAGTGGCCAAGTGGTAGTGTAGCTAAGTATGGTTTTAACTATATACTAGTGAAAAAGCACGTTTCGGTGCTACCGTGTTTCGACCCCGTTAAATATATAGCGGAAGCAATAAAATAAATTAATTAAATTAAATATCCGATACACGTAAGGGATATTTAACTCTAGATGTATACGGAATTAATAAGCATGCACAACATAAACAACGATAAGCAATAATAATAAAGATCCGATTTTTTGGTGGCCAGTGAAAACTCGATACCCACGGTATCGAGAAAAACACTCCGGGCTTCAACGGCCAGGGAAGCAATGCACTATGAAAATCAACTTACAGCCCGGGTGGTAACGACGCGCTAACCTAGCCGACTTACTCCCGACACGTGATCCCTACCAAGGAACTCCTTGGATTTGCCACGACGCAACGGAACCGGACACCTTCCGGTCTTCAAGCCACTCTTCCCTCTCGTGCCACTTGAATTGCCAATCACGAACGGATCTCCTTCTTCACGAACCAAAGTCTTCAACAATGGTAGACGGATGAAGATTTGAATAGAGAAAGAGAAAGAAAAGAAAATGGTGAGAAATCTCTTTAGAACATGGAGTACAAAGATATGTTGTTGAGTTTTCTCAAGAGAAGCTAAATCAATTGAAGCATGAAGGCTTTCTTCTCAAATTGGGGGCTCAAATAATCTGACAGAATGTTTATGGCGTCCTTAGGGTTTGAATAACATAAGCCAATATTTATAGAGGAGCCAAAAATCGCGTTTGAAATTCTGCCCGTTGGGCCGCCGCTCGAGCGGGGCTCGAGCGCGCGGCGAGCGGCCGTAGGGTTTCGTGGGAAACCCTGCGGGCGCTCGAGCCGGGATCGAGCACGCAGCGAGCGGCCCCCATTCTGGGATTTCGGCTCGAGCGGCGCCGAGCATGTATCAAGCGGCCCCCCATTCTGGTTTTAGGCTCGAGCCGCGGCGAGCACGCATCAAGCGGCCCCATTCTCGATTATGTGCTCGAGCGGCAAGCGGGCACAGGCGGCGGGCGGTCCTTGGACGGTGCTTGAGCGCGTGGAGGGCGATCGAATGAATTTTAATGAATTTTAAATTGACAACCCACAACCCGACATCAATAAAATAATACATATGGTCACTTGGAATACGCGATTAGACAAATGTCTCTAACAATCTCCCCTTTGGCAATTCCGTGACAAAACCCAAAAATAAATAAATAAATAAATACAAGAGAATCACGGGTTCGATACACCACGAGATAGAACCCGTGTACATGAAAAACCTACGCCTAGTAATACACAAAAAACATAAAATAATGTAACTAGCTATGCGAGAGCTGTGATGATGTGGTGGTCATTTGGTAGGTTGGTTGCGAGTTGTGAGGACCAAAAGTTTATAAAATAATTACCATGTAATTTTATATCATAAGATGATTGGGTAAAATTTTCTAAAAATTTTGATAATCTAGGTTTACAATATAAGAAATCGAAAGATTAAGGCTTAAGTCTTTTTGGTGAACATGAGATAGGTCAAGTGTAAGGTGAGATTCAGTGTCCTACTTAGTGAAGGGTCACTCTGAAAGTACTTATGAATGATCAGGGATAGGTAACCTAAAGTCAGACTTGATAGAGTAGAAGTTGACCCTGTAAGGAGATAAAAAGGTACACATATGCAAACATCCTTCCTTGATCTTTTGTTTGATTCACTGGATGCCCATGTCCTTTAGTGATCATCATTTTACTCCATAATTATCCTTGATTAGGTAAATAAGATTATATAAAAATATTATAATTTTAAAAAATATAGTACCTATAAAATCTTAATGTAGTTTATAATCCTTTAACATCTATTTCATATCCTGGTGAATTGAAATTTGTCATTTTCTTGGAGGGATGTGTATAATGATATGGCCATCCTAGAATGCGATATTAAGAGATATCATCACGAGAGATATTGAGCTTCATATGTAGCATGATAAGGAGTTCCCATACTTGATGGCCATAAGAGGAATTCTGAGTTTTTCACTCCTTGGATGCATACTAGGAGAATGGAATTCTAGACACTCGCTGGATAGATTGAGTTTTCATATTGTGGATACTTGTAGGAAGAGTTGAGCTTTTTATGCCTTGGATGCTTGCTAGATAAGGTACAAGATTTTTGTACTGTGTCGCTTGTTTGGAGAATCTTGAGACATCATTCATGCTCACATGTTAAATCTTTTGTGAGTATTAGGATATCTCGTAATATTAACCCAACCATTGGGGCATAAATAAGTTGTCATTTGGCTTACAGTGTTAAAATAAAATTTAAAAATATTATTGAGATATCTCGTATGATTGAGATATTTGATGAAATAAATTCAATGGAATTTAAACTATTATTGAAATCTGTATTATGTAGAATTCAAGTTGTCTTTGTGATGTTCGAGTTTAAGGAAACCCATCGGTTGATGATTCTTATAGTAGTTCTTGAGTCATAGTTATAACAAGTTATAGTTTATCAGAGCAAGTTAATTGTTGAGTATTATGTTATTATCACTTTTGTACATATTAATAATGATTTACTTTAGATGTTACTGTTTATATTATATTATTAATTATATACTTATTAAGTATTTAATTCACATTTACATTTTTATTTACTCTAAATCAGTGTAGAACTTGTAGTGCTAGTTAGGAATTGTACATTTGCTATAGTACATTAAGGTAGAGAATATCTCAGTGTCTTGGTGCTTTTACTTTAGAGTTGGAAAATTGTTTTACTTTTCTTGGCATTTATGGATATTCTATTTTGATGCTACTTCCCTTAGTGTTTTGAGTAAACATAGATATTTTTATCTCAGAGTTTTAAGAAGAGATGGATTTTACTATTAGGGTTTTGAGATTTTGCATACGTGGTCTAGGCTGAGGTTGATCATCCAAGTCTAAGTTGGCACATAGCTGATAACCCATTAGAAATATAGACACTCATAATCTTCACAATCTAAAAACTAGGAGTATCTTTCCATAACCTACGATCATGAACATGTTCGGTGGCAACTAGCTATAATGGCCAACTCCACCCATATTTGGATTGTGGCCTATAACCCTGTTTCAAATAAACTGCCATGCATTGGCTTTGTACCTCTATAAATGCCAAGCACTTTAGTACAAAAGAAGCATGTGATGATATTGCAACCTATATTTTGAACACATTTAATTTTGGAGTATCAAATCACTTACTGATCTCTACAATTTTTGAGATTTAACATCAGTCTCATATTACTTAACTTGCACAAAGAGTTTTGAAACTTTCTACCTAGAAACCCCCCTCCCCACAAAATTCTCTCATAGCTTAATTCTTTAATCCTCTACATTCTTTCGACTCTCTCTAACTCATTTGTCTGGAGTTGATTACTCACTAGAACGTCATAGGATTACTTGAGAGCCAGTATTAATTTTCTGAACTCTCATTTTGAATTATAGTATATAGAATCTAGTTGATATGTCTAAGAGCTCACATCAGAAGCTCTCGAGCGGTAATCCATATACATGGTGTGCATAATTGTGCTATTTGTGAGAATAATTTAAGGAACTTATTCCTTCATAATCTAATCCTTACAAAAGATCCACTATTAAGCCATCATGGTGAATGCTAGATTTTGTGGATATTTGAGTTAAGTTTCTTAAGGTATTCTCTCTTAGAACGTTCATCAAAATAATAAAAATTAGCTGAATACTTATTCACCTAAAGTATTGGACATGGAAGAAACGGCTATGCAACTTTAACATATGTCAAGAATGATAAAATCTTAAACTTATGGACTAATCTCGTCAGGTTAATAATAAACGTCTATAGACTTCAATTTTGAAAAGAAAGCCAAAAAATAAGAAGAATGCTTCCTAGAGAATGCAAATTGGGCCTAAGTTGCTAGTCTTAAGTGAGGTGCCTCATTGACTTGTCTTCTAATGCCTAGAAAACTATTAAACTTCTAAGATGGAGAAAAAACCCTAGATAGAAGAAATTGCAAATATGGTCAAGATTTAGGTTATTATTTTCATCGGGAGGAGAGGTCATGTAGCAGCAACTCACAAATCCTTCCATGCATGTAAATATCAGATGTATTTACTAGCCATTCTGATTGAAGATTTTTATGAACGCCAAAAGAATTGTTTCTATGGCTAAAGTAGAAGAAAGAATTAAGTGAATAGAAAAATAGGTCTTTGAAGCAAATTCTTCCAACAAAATGTCCCAAATGGGCTGAGCTCCTTTTGCATCTAACATATAAAGGTACGCTAGTCACCAAAAGGTTAAAATACTAACTCCAAAACCATATGATGGAAGCATGATTCCATAGATCATGTCGTTCACTTTCGTACATTATTATTTTCTAAAATATAGGGGATAATATTTTATGTCAATATTTTTCCTTTAACTCTAAGAGAGACACTCAAATTTGGTTGTCTAAGTTAAGACTGAATTTTATTGGAAACTTTTTGTAAGTTGCTAATCAATTTCTATTCCATTTTACCTTTAGCAAGAGGAAAAAACACTATAGTACATAGTTAGAGTTAAGCAAGTTGCTAATGTGATCCTTAGGTGTTTCTTCAAGCACTTCAATGTTAAAGCTCGGTGCATATTGAATCTCACAGACAAAACAAAGCTAAACATTTTTGTTATGACTATTTATCCTAGTGACTTCTTAAAGTCGTTGGTCTAATAGAATTCCAAAAAGGTTGAAGCAATCATCTAGGAACATAGGAAGCTAATAAAAGGCTTGAAAGACCATATTATGGATCACATTCAGGGTGGACTGGGTGAGGAAAGTGGAGGAATAACGACCCAACCAACATCTTCCAAAAGTAAGGATTGGTCGGACCTCTGCCAAACATTCAAACTGTTGTACTTCATGCCCCTCACAAATAGTAGAAGAAACGCTCAGATACAGATATAGATTAAATAATTTTTAAAATTGTCAAGAACCTAAAGGAAGGAGACCTATTGAAATATTGTGGCTACTATCGATTTTTGAATTATAGCATGGAGGACTATAAGACTTTATAAAAGGAGATTGAAACCTTGATCTAGAAAGGCTACTTCAAGAGATACCTACAAAACTCAAAAGTTGCCTAGAAGAACCATGATAATGAAGAGCCACTCGAGTAACCGTGCAACTTGATGGTGGCAAGAATCATCAATATAGTGTTTGCATATTATAAGGGGCCATAACTCAGAAGAAATTAGCAGAAACTTTCCTTAATAAGAGGTTAACAACTAGGGTTAGATAAAGAAGTTATTAATTTTAATGGCAAAGATATGACATGTAATTTTTCTTCATTTGAAACTGGTTATTGTGTCGGCACTTGTTTTAGATGAACTCCAATACAATTAGTTAAAATGAGTTTTGTTAATAACAGAGATTTTAAAAGTATTCTATATTTGATATGTTTATTAAAATATGGTTAAAATGTCAACAGGTAGACCCATCAAATAAACTGTTATGCGTCTTTGACAATAAACCAGTCCAATTCGTTCATAATGCTATCGTGAACTAGCCATGTTTGGCCACATTCGAGTAGTTGCCTCCATCCAAAATATGAAAATAACATTTAAAATGGAGTAAGAGATTGAAAAAGTAAGAGGAGACCAAACCACGTAATTTATCTATTATTTTCACTACATTTGAAATATTATATATATATATATATATATATATATATATATATATATATTATCGATCAGTAGTAGATAGAGGAATCTCGTCGATCAATAACCGGCCAATAGAACTCAGACAACTCATCCCGCTCACTCCTCCCTACTTATCGTCTCTCTTCCTCACTCCGCCACTAATCTCTTCCTCTCAGAATCTAAAACCTTCCATTCCTGCCTTATCCTCCCAAACTCTTAACCATTTCTTCGTGGCGAATTAATCAATTCAATCATGTCTCTCACAATTCCGACTAATCTCTCAAAACCACTGCTGAAGCCAAAGCTTAGCTCTTCCGCTTTCTTCACAAGGGTAAAGCAACCCCTAATCGTCTGCAGTAGCTCAGAGCAACAAAAGACGACCTCAGACGCTGCATCTTCGCTCCAGGCATTTTCCGCCGCGCTCGCGCTCTCCTCCATCCTCCTCTCCGCACCTCAGCCTGCGGTGGCGGACATATCAGGCCTAACCCCGTGCAAGGAGTCGAAGCAGTTCGCGAAGAGAGAGAGTCAGCAGGTGAAGAAGCTAGAGTCGTCGCTGAAGCTGTACGCCCCCGACAGTGCGCCTGCGCTGGCGATCCAAGCGACAATAGAGAAGACGAAGAAGAGGTTCGAGAACTACGGCAAGTACGGGCTGCTGTGCGGATCCGACGGGCTTCCGCACCTGATCGTGAGTGGAGATCAGCGACACTGGGGTGAGTTCATCACGCCGGGATTGCTGTTCCTGTACATCGCCGGATGGATTGGGTGGGTCGGAAGGAGTTATCTGATTGCGATTAGGGATGAAAAGAAACCCACGCAAAAGGAGATTATAATCGACGTGCCTTTGGCAAGTAGGCTGCTTTTTAGGGGATTTAGCTGGCCCGTTGCTGCCTACAGAGAGTTAGTGACTGGTGAACTTATTGACAACTCCGTTTGAATTTTAAATTTCGGCCCCCCTCTCAAATCTCTCTTGTTATCAGGTCAAGAGTTTATTTCCTTTTGCCTTTCTTCTTCTTCTTCCTTCCATCACTTGTTCCTCATACTTCTCTTCTGCTTTGTGTTGGCTGTATGAAATTGTGAACGAGTTCTCTTGTTATTCTTTTGTTATTATTTTTTTTTCATTTATGAACTACAAATATTTATATATGACAGATATAATCGTATTGATTATTTCTATAAAAAAAAGTTTTATTGATTTGAAATTCTTATATATAAGTACAAGAACAATATATATATATACATACATGGTCAAATTGAAATTTTTAACAGGTACCTTGAATATAGGTAGTAAATCGAATAAAATTGGATTAAATTATTAAATATTTTATATAAATCTTGGATATTATAATATTAAACATAATTTAAATGATACGAGATTTATTTTTTAATAAATTTTTTAATACTCAAGTAGCAACTTTTTCATAAAAATTAAAAATTGTTAGAGATTATGAGGATGCAAGAGAGTAAGCAATGGAAAATTTGGCTCCATAATTTGTAAATGATTAAATAATAAAAGGATTAAAACTCTCTACTTGTTGTTTGGATTTTTTTTCTCTTTTTTTTTTTAAAAAAAAAGTTAGCATATTTATAATCATATTATCAGTCAATGATAGTTTTCTGATGAGGAGAAATTGACCACAATTTGAATAGCTATACTGATTAAGAATTGAATAATTCAACCATCTAATATACTCTAAGTAGGAGGTTTTTCGGACACAAGTATTCGGATAGTGTTGCGTTCTGGATCCTCGGGGTCCAGTCGGATCCGTGGTTTCCAGGCAACACAAGTGTGTGAGGTGTTGAACACGAGAGGAATATTAAGACCGGATCTTTTACGTGAGAAACCTCCTCTTAAATGGGGAGGAAAAACCACGAGCGCCGCGCAGAAGTCTTCATTATTTGGGTTGAAGTCTTTCTTTACAGCAGTGTTGGGATTAATCCCTTCCTTATCTGTTGATTTGTATATCTTTTTTAGGGGGTACCGCTCGCTGGAAGGCTCTATCACTCTTTCTGTTCCGTTTTGCAGGGAAGAGAGAAATTCAGGGCCGAAAGGAAGTGGGCCTTTTGCCTTCTTTCTGGAGCAAGTTTGGAGAAAGAGAGTCTGGTCCCTTTAGAGAGGGACTTTGTTGGGTATTTATAGGGAAGACCAGGCCGTTGGGGAGGAGACGTGTGGCAGCCATCGGATGGCCCAGAAGCTGTGCAGTGTCCCACTGGCCTCATTAATGCTGCTGACATGCGCGGTAAGGCATGCGGCTAGCGCCGCCGGGCAGACTAGGTGTGTGGTGCTTGGTTGACAAGGCGTCTTCTGCTTTAGATGGAGACCGAGTGGTTGTAGGTTTCTAGGAATCGAAATCGCTAAGTGGCATCCTTGGTAGGAGCATAGGGTAGTCCTTGTTCTTGGGTGGAGCTCCTTGTGAGTTCGCGGACTCATAAGAGGAGGCTGCTCTTGGAGGATCTTCTGGGGAAAGTCCGAGAGTCTCTTCTTGACCTCTCGGGTGATTTTGAGACTCAGCAGGGTTTCTAGGGTTCTCGGTCATTTCCGTGTCTGTGCACTTGGATGTCGTTGGAGTTGTCCTCGAGCTTCCTTATGAGCGGACGGGACCTCTTGGGCTTCTGCTGTGGTCTTGATCTTTGGGCCATTGGCCTCTCGTTTGGGCTTCCGCCGCAAGATGCTTTTACGCTTCTTATATACGGGGCCCAACATAGCCCCCCGTGCCAAAGGGCCCGAGGTTCTCGGTCGTTTGGCATGATGTCGTTGGTCTTCTAGAGGAGTTGGCAGCTTCTTGCTTGATTGTGGCCGTGCGCGCACTCATGACTCGACACGGATTTGGTGCTGGTCAATCTGTGGACCTTTCATTTGAATAAGCGCAACATCTGGCTGTCCCCTGAGAAATTCGTGGAAGCCAAGTGGGGACCGCGGGCTGAGACTTCCGGCACAGCTTCTTCCGAGAAGTCCAAGGAGGGACTGAGGAGGAGAGTTGGGACACTGAGGATCAGGGGTCCCGTTGCTGAGCCCTCCTCCGGTGATGATGATGATTTTGACATCGATGATTTGAGCGACGATGACGTGCCTGCTTCTCTGCTTAAGAGGTCGGGGACTAGTTTTTTGCCCGAGTCCTCGAGGTCTGGAGGCCTTGGCTTCACTTCCACTGTTAATATTCTGGCCGAGTCCTCAGGAGCCATTGTACAGATCGCACAGCTTCCGGACGTCCAGCCCTTCTGTGATGACGACAATGATGATGTTCCTCTGATCAAGAGGCCGAGGATTGGAATCTCTCTTCCGGGGTCCTCGGGATCTGACGGTCTCGCCTTCACTTCCACTGCTAATCCTCTTGTTGCACCTGTGGGGATGCTTGTTCAGACTGCGGAGCTTTTTGGACACCCAGCCCCCTGTGATGATTTCGTCCTCGGTGTTCCCGCTGATTTGCCTGGTGACGTCTCGGACAGGATTGATCACCCTTCCGAGGACATAGGAGGCGTGAGCGTCATGGTCGACTCTGAGAGGGGGATGACGGCTGAAACTGTCCGAGAGGTGGTGGAAGTCGAGGACCTAAGTGTCGATGAGCTCATGCCCCTCGATCCTTCTGAGCACCCCACTATGGTCGAGGTTGAGCGGTCGTCCGAGCTTCTTGGGGACGTTGATTTTGAGGCAGGCTCTCCGATGCCTTTTATAGCAGCTGAGTCCGTATCTGAGGTGGCGCCTGCGGGGCCTAGGAGTGGTCTTCAGGAGTCCGAGACCCATGGGGAGCGTGGCACAAGGGACGATCCTCTCGTTTCTAAGGTAATCCACTGTTTCCTTTCCTATCTTGCTTCTAGCTGTTCGTATCATGATGAGCTTTTATCTTTGCGGGCTCTAGGGTCACGATTCTTTGGCCTCGGAACCGGGGTGGGAGTGATCGCCCAATCCCGTCTGGAAATGGGGTCTTCGAGGGCCGCCCATGAGGCCGCGCAACGGGCAGAGGCAAAGCTGGCTGAAGCTAAGGAGAAGATTGCTTCTTTGGAGGACACTGTCAAGCTCCTGGGCTTCGGCAGGGCCTCATTCAGGATCGGATCCTTCGCCAGGAGGAGAGGTTGAGGACGTTTATGTAGATTGCCGAGATGGCTCCAGTGTTGGATGGTAAGTTCTAAGATGGCATCCGAATGTGTCGCCAAGTGGCGCGGCTGGTCCGTCCGCGATTTCCTGTAGCCGTCTTGATCCTAGGAATGCCAGTGCCTTGAGCGTAGAAGACTTATACGGCGTTGCGGTAGGCCTTTCCCTGGACCTCCTCGGGCAGGGCCTGGTGGTGAACCTCTTACGCCCGAGGAGCCAGTTCCGGCGGACCAGGCGGGATCTTCAGGAGCCCAAGAGGCTCAAGGGGGGAGCTCAGAGGCGCTCCCTTGATACGTTGTTTCTTTTCTTATTTTGCTACACTTGTACACAAACCCATTTTTATGAATAAGATTTGTCCTTTTTGCATCAGAGCTTCGGACGTTTCTTTTGCCTTGTTTGTATGGGCGTGTCTCTTTTTTCTCTTTCTTTTTGCACCGCGATGTACAGCGCCTAACTCTTTAGCTTTGAGTGCGTGACATTTTTAAGGTGCTCGACCCTTTAACTTCTTGGGTTTGGGTGTGCGATCCTTTTAGGGACTTCTAGCTTTTAACCCATTGGCTTTATTTCGTTGCCGGTGCACGACCTTCCGCCTGCAGGACCGCTCGGTCACAGTAGAAGTTTTGGAGTTTTGACCTTTGGGGGCCGGCCTCTAGATGCGGCTCGGTCGGCCGAATTTTGAGTTTTGACCTGGGGCTCGGCCTCGAGGACCGCTCGGTCACCGCCCAGGAGTTTTGAGTTTTTGACCTGCGGGGCCGGCCTCTAGGAGTTTTTTCGGTCCACGAGTAGAGTTTTGAGTTTCGACCTCTGGGGCCCGACCTCTGAGACCGCTCGATCACGGCCTAGTTTTTGGTTTTGACCTCGGGGCCCGGCCTGCAGGACCGCTCGGTCGCGATCGAGTTTTGAGTTTTGACCTCGAGGCCGGCCTGCAGGACCGCTCGGTCATGCATGAGTTTTTGAGTTTGACCTACGAGGCCCGACCTCCGGGACCGCTCGATCGCACTGAGTTTTTGAGTTTTGACCTTTGGGGCCGGGCCTCTGGGGGCCAGCTCAAAGCAGAGTTTTTTGAGTTTTGACCTCTCGGGGCCCGGCTGGGAGGGCTTCGCTCAAAGCCGAGTTTTTTGAGTTCGTGCTGCGAGTTGTTTCATCGCTGGTGAGGGAGCATGAGAATGCTTCAGAATAGGCGTAATGAAAGGACGATTTCATTGTCGTACAAATTTTACATTGAGCGGCCTCTAGGGCCTTTTCTCTCTCCTTTTTTTTTACATCAGTCCCGCGCGCTGACCTTCATGCTCCTCTTTCGTCTCCTTGGTCCGTCTCAGATGCCCTACGTTTGGGGGCTAGCCACGCCAGATTGGCGCCCCGGTGGTGGTCAGGCGTGCTCCGCGCCCATTATGGCCTTGCCCTTTGAGCGGCGCGACCGGGTGAGCTCGGGTCGTGGCAGGAAGCGGTTGAAATAGCCCTCCATTGCGAGCCGCTCGATTTCAGCCTGGAGCTTTCGGAAGTCCTCGGTGTCATGCCATGGCTGCAGTGGTAATGGCAGTACTCCCACTGGTCGCCTCCCTCTGGATTCTTCAACTCTTTGAGCCATCTTAGGAACTCCTTGTCCCTGATCTGCCTCAGGATGTTGGTGAGGGAGTCGGTGAGAGCAAGTGGGCCTGAGAGCCCGTCACCTCCAAGGACCATCCGCTCGGGCTCGTCTTGCCCGGACTGCCCTTGGGTCTTCCGCTGGGCGCTCACCCTTCTTTTTGCTTCCCCTGTCCTCGGGGGCAGAGGGTCTTCTCGTTCTCCCGGCTGACTTGTTTCGCCGGTTTTAGGCCCGAAGACCGTCTTCCAAAGCCTTTTGAGCCCTTTCTTCGTCAGGGCTTGGCTCATGGACTTTTTTCTGTTGAGGTAGTCCCTCAACTCGCCAGGAGTCCGCGTTAAGTGTTGCCTCTAAAGCGCTGATGGACGCGGGCTTTCGGGGCGCGGGCCCCTAGATTGCTCGTCCACCTTCTCTCGGAGGGTGCGGACGGCTCGTGTGAGGCTGTCCACCTTCTGCACTAGCTTGCGTACGCTAGTGCCAGGGCCGCCACTCACTCGCCACCCAACGGGAGGCTGTCGAAGCGCTCCTCTTTAGGGTGGACGTCTTTGTCTTGTCACGATGATCATCATCATGGCGATGGTTGTTCTACGAGGGGGGAAGCTTGTGAGCCTTTTGTCAGTTTTTCCCACAGACGGCGCCAATGTTGTGTTCTGGATCCTCGGGGTCCAATCGGATCCGTGGTTTCCAGGCAACACAAGTATGTGAGGTGTTGAACACGAGAGGAAGATTAAGACCGGATCTTTTACGTGGGAAACCTCCTCTTGAATGGGGAGGAAAAACTACAATGCTCAGGGCCTTAGAAGTGCTTCACTATTTGGGTTAAAATCCTTACAAAGTACAAGTGTTGGGGTTAATCCCTTCCTTATCTGTTGATTTGTATCTCTTTTTTAGGGGGTACCGCTCGCTGGAAGGCTCTATCACTCTTTTTGTTCCGTTTCGCAGGGAAGAGAGATTCGAGTAGAAAGGAAGTGGGCCTTTGCCTTCTTTCTCGAGCAAGTTTGGAGAAAAGAGAGTCTGGTCCCTTTAGAGAGGGACTTTTCGGGTATTTATAGGAAGATCAGGCCATTGGGAGAGACGCACTGGGCACCCGTCCGATGGCCTGTGGTTATGCAGCTGTCCCACTAGCCTCATTAACGCCGCTAACGGCGCTTGTAAGGTGGCGCTGTTTGCGTCATTGTGATTAGGTATGTCGGTCTTGATTTGATGGGCGTCTCTATTTAGATGGAGACTTGGGTGTTGCTGGCGTTGTCCTCGAGCTTCCTTATTAGCGGACGGGACCTCTCAAGCCACTGTAGTGCTTGGTCTTTCAGCCAGTGGCCTCTCGTTTGGACTTTCTTTCCGAGTACACATGAGCCGCTTATAGGGGGCCCAACATATAGTAATACTTAAATAGAGTGTATTAATTATTTACTTGGCTTAATGGCTTGATCAACACTTCAATTTGTATAAACAATCTAACTATTTTGTTAGATTAATTATCTAATTTATTATTTGGATATTTGGCCATTTAAATAATTTTTTCTTTATCTTCTAAGTTGCTCGGACATTTGATAGTTTGGCTACTAGCAATTCAGCCATTTACTTAAAACATCATTTTGGCTAGATTTTATTTATTACGAATATGAATCAAATAGGTTAAATTAATAAAATAAATTTTTAATTAATAGATAAATAAATGTCAAAACGAGTGTGACATAACAAACATACTAAAAATTTTATCATTAAATAATAAAAAAATATAAATTATTTTAAAATTTATCACAGGACCTCATTAGATAACCATCCAAATAAAATAAATATAACCTACTTTAAGCAGTCATAAGGGAGATAACCAAATGGTGGTAGCAATTCATTTACATAATATAATAAATTTATAAATTTTTTAAAAGCTGACAAAATGCTAACATTCAACCGATTCAAATGTCCAAAGATACAATCCATAATAAACACAATACAAAAATAAAATAAAATACGGTTGATATCATTCATCTAAACAAATATGATACTCACTAGAGTATATGATGCCTTGTCGGGTCTCGTTCATCTCCTACAAATATATCCAAACCCTCTACTCTGTAAGGATAAAATAGAAAAAAAAAATATGAGTTTAAAGTTTAACAAGTGTCATATATGTAAACATGTTCAATAAATTAGATAAATTGTTCAAAATATATTTTTAAAAAGCAGAGATAACAAATACAAATTCAAAATTACTGATATCATAGGTCAAATTATCAAATTGGAATCAAAATCCAATATCAAAACCAATGGTAATCTCGTACTCAAATCGTTTATCAAATCAAAATAGACATCCAATTAGAAAATGATCCTCTCATGACACACACATACAACAACAAAACTAATAGTAATCTCGTACTCAAATCGTTTATCAAATCAAAATAGACATCCAATTAGAAAACGACCTTCTCATGACACACGCATACAATATCAAAACCAATAGTAATCTCGTACTCAAATCGTTTATCAAATCAAAATAGACATCCAATTAGAAAAAGGTCCTCTCATGACACACACACACACATATTAGAAGTGGTTCAGAGATCAGAATCAGATAGTCAGATGTCCAGTCAAAACGTGATTTGGAACAGAATCAGATAATTAGAGAATTAGATCAAATAACAAGATGCTCCAATTGTGAGTGTGGATAATAGAAGCCGGATTAGCACCAAAAGTAAATAGTCCAAAATTTGGATCAAAATATATAATCAAAATCAAATGTACGAAATATATCAAAACTTACTGTCGGCAAAAATAAGCAAATCTCAAAATCAAAATCCAGATCAAAGTCCGAATACAAATCTATACAAAAAGAAAAGAATGCACTAAATTTGACTTATGATTATTTAAAGACTAATTTGAGAAAATAATTATTCCTAATCCGATAACCTTTGATTATATCAAATACAGATAAGACTAGTATGTTAGGCTACCTATATATTTTGTCTCCTATAGAAAATGTTGCTCACAATATTTTATCTCGTGCGTTTTAGATATAATTGCTCAAATTATTAGATATATTAGGACGTTTGAATATATTAGATTTTATGTAAATACCAGACAGTGGGGTGAGTCATACAACAGAGCCTCTCTTATTGGTGAAAATGGACTTTAGATAACGTATATTTCCCTATCAGAAGTTGGCCAGATAACAGATAGTAGTGATCACATTTTATGGACACATGTATGTGAAAATGCACGGTCCAATGTAAATTTTATACTCATTTTTATACAAATTGATGGGTATACTGTAGTTGGGCTGGCCCAATAGTCAAAGAAGGCCCAAATGGCCTGTTGGACGGCCAACTCCAACGTTGACCCAATAGGAGCTAAAGGCCCAAATCCTGAAAGGTCCAAACGCGGAACCACGGTTAATGCAAGTGTTGGATCGACTAAGTCCGCGGCATCGCCAACTCACGCTCGGGATGGTTCTTTCAGCGTTGGCGTGAAAAGAGACAGAGTAAGAGTGCCCAAAAAATAGGAAATTTTCTACGGGCCTGGCCCACTTGGACCCACGATCCAGCAGGCGATTAGTAACGGCTCTTTTCCTGACTTGCTCCTTCCATAAACTCAGCCAACACCCAAAAAGGATATTGACAAAATTAGCACCATTCTCATAAGAAAGGCGCCAGATTTTTTCAATTCCTGCCAATTGGAGCTTTCAAACGATAAAGTACATAAAAGGAAGGTGAGCAGTTTGGAAAGCCGCTAATCTCCAGGAAAGGAAACAATCTCAACAAGTTAGACAATTTGCGCCTTCCTGCAGAAAGAAGGCCGCCCAAAAATGGCACAGGATCACGCCTTCCAACCAGAGAAGATCACCCTACCGCTGTTCAAATAAGCCCTAGGGTTTTCATTTCTGGGCATGCTTTCTGATAGGCTTTCTGATGTGCTCTCATTTGACGCTTTCATGGAAACGGGCTGCTACGCTTCCAACCTCTCTCTCTCAGAGACCTAACGCTCTCTAATACTCAAGCACTCTCTGCTGACACTCAGAGATCCTAAGGCATACAAACGTGCTTCCTACAACTGTTTACTACCTTCCCACCGTCCCAGGTTCAAGAGATGGCCAAGCCTCTCTTTCATCTGGATATCCAAACACTCCCTTCCTACACTTGAAGACTTTCTCAGTACCTTCCTAAATTTTGAAGACTTTCTTACTAATTTGAGCGTTGGAATGTTTTTAATTGGACAACTTTTTATCGACACACTGACCTTTTATTTGTTTAGTGGTGTGCAGGATCTCAACTAGGTGAACGGAACCGAAACCAGTCAAGCAGACCAGCCCAAATCTGTTCGAAATTCGAATCCAAGGACGCATCACAAATACATTAATATAAAAATATATAGTAACATATATTTTTTAAACTTTTATAAAATAGTAAAATTTTCAAAAAATCACAGAAACTCGAACAAAAACCCTCAAATTGACCAATAAATTATACGTGCATGCATAGGATAAATAAATTAATTGTATAAAAATAACATATATATTAGTAAAATTTTTAAATAGTTGTCAAAATATATTAGAAGTTAAATTAGACTAAAAATAAGGATTCTAGATACTTATCTCAACCTTATACTAAGTAAATCAGGTAAAATGATACTTCAAAATATCTGAATGGCTCCTTCTCTCTCCTTTGTGCTCGCCTCTCGTGCCTCTCTCTCCTCCCTTCTCCTCTACTTCAGCCTCTTTCTTTTCTTCCTCTCGCCGCTTCTTCCCTTCTTTTCTTCTCTCCCTCCTTCTTCAGTCACGCGCTCTCCCCTTGCCTCTGCCTCCCTCCCTCCTTTCTCTCCCTCTCTCCTCTTTGGCCGCCCGCTCCACCTCCCTACTATGCGCCTTCACTTCTGCATCACTGCTCCCCCTTCTTCTTCCCCGTCTCTCTCCTTCTCCTCTCACTCACTCCTTCCTTCTTCCCCGCATGCGCCTCTTCTCTCTCTCTCTTTTCTTTTCCTTTTCTTTCCTCCTCTCTACCGCAGCTACAGCTTCTAGCGCACGTCTCCTCCCCCTCCGCCTTTTTATCTTTCCTTTTCTTTTATTAATATTAATATTAAAATATTATTGTTATTTCTTTTCCTTTCATTTATAATTCAATCGATACTCAAGTGCCAAGACAGGATGCCTTAGGCGCCAATTCTATTAATCTGAATATCCTCTAAAATTTTACAATATATATAATTACTTTTCATCATATTTCAATTACCAAAAATCATAATTAATATTAAAATAATTTAAAAGGAAATTCAGTATACTACATTATTACTTGTATTTGGGCTTCTTATATTAATCAATCGAATCAATTTTATTTTAGATAATACCAAATATTAGCTCATTGTATTCAGAAGTTGAATTCATATTTCAAGTATGTTTAAGTTAGAATCCGAGTGATCCGTTTTGAATGCTATTCAAATGTCACTTTCCAATAAAATTGTAATCAAAAGTTTTTTATTGTTGTTTGGTCATGTCAATTAGAGATCGATTTCCTATAATTTGGTAGAGATTTTTTAACTTTTCAACTGCTTTTCTTCATCCAAAACATTTCATTTCATAGCTTGTTTGTTGCTATAAAAGAAGATACTCTCATTCTTTCTCTATTTGAATTTCAAGTATCAATATATGGTTGAGTTACTTATATTTTGTATGCTACTCAATGTTTAGTAGATCGGGGTGAAGACAATTCATCTTGATGCCATAATAATTCTTTCGGAAGTATCAATGAAGTTTGTTTTAGTTACTCTCTCTTATAAGGAAAGCCATCTTAATTTTTGTTTTTACATAATATCCTAAACCAGACTGATTTTTTCCAAGTATCAATGAAGTTTTCCTTATACCACCAGGTATATCGTTGTTCATGTGTCTGTGTTTGATGAGACTAGCACGTGTCAGTATGCATCTACTATGGGGCATGTAGATTCCTACCATTAGTCTGTTGGGGCATCATTGGGCTTGGTATCTGCTGGCTTATGTGCTGCGAATGATTTTATTTATTCACAATCTGTTGAGATAGTAATATAATTGAACTTTTTAGTAACTAATAGATAATATATTAGAAAAGGAGAATGTATGAAAGTTAGGCTCCATCTATTGGTATAGACACACGTTAAGACCCACAGAAAGAGCCAAACAGATAATGGCATACCCCGGAGCCAACCAACAGATTAAAAAAAGAAAAACAGAAAGCGCAAAACAGCTAAACCACAAATTCATACCAGACATTCAAATTTTGATTAGAGCATAAATTATAATTGATCAATAAATATTCAATTTTAAAAATAATTAAGCATGGTGTGTGATACTTACCGGAAATTTAAATTATAACTATAGAAAATTTAGTTAGGATTATTGAACATTTTATCTGAATCTTGCATACCACAATAGCAAATAAAAACTATGAAGGAATTGAGACTCGCTCTTCAATATATCTTTCAATGTTCAAATCAATAAACTTTTTAAAAAATCAAAATATATAGAGATTGAGAGGATAAGAGAGTGGGAGATGGAGGATTTGACTCTGTATTTTATAGAAGAATAAGTAAGTTAGAGGGTTATACTTTGTTACTTGTTTTTCAAAATTCATCCCCCCTTTCAAGAAAAAGGGGTGTATTTATAATTATAACATTAATTGTTGGTGGTTTTTAGAAAAGGAGTAATTGGGTACGATTTAAATAGTTAGATTAGTTAAAAATAATTAATTTTAATTATCATTATATACATTCTAATCGTAGGATTAATTAAAGGAAAATGACGCCTGAAGATTGAACTAACGATGAATAGCTTATATTTGTCAATCCAGAAACTCTCACCAATGCTAACTATAGAGTTGACAAGCCACTTATTTGGATGAATTGCTTGACTGAATATTCACATATTTAGCCATTTGGGCAACTTGTTTATATTTACTTAGTAACTATCAAACTATTAGATTTAAATTTATCATAATTAAAGCTAAATTAAAACCATTTTCCGTATTTTTCAGGCTTGGACTTAATGGGCTAGATAATACTTTCTCTTTTCTAACTATCTTAGACCTACCAACCATAAATTTACTGGGCTGATGAATTTAGCCAACTTGATTGATAATGTACCGACCGGTGGGTAAATGCGATGGGTATGCCAATAATGGGTTCGCCCAGAAAGGAGTGACGGCCTAAAATCGCCACGGCCCATTTACGCCAGGATGGTCAACGCCCTACGTTGACCAGTTGGAAGCCAAAGAAGGCGGAGAATCAAGACGGACAACTTGGACGGCCAACTTCCAAGACGGTCAACACTTCTATTGACCTAAATTTTGGTCACTTGAAGACTAAGCTTAATGCGACCTAAGCCCAACTTGGCCCATGCACCTGTCCACAGCTAGTAACGGTCTTCTCCCCTGATTGCATGCTCCTCGTAGAAAGCAATCCATTCAATAACAGTCATCAGCAGATCTAATGCGCACCCCTAAAGGAAGGCGCCAAAATCCTCTCCTTGTCTGCTGCTAACCCTAACGGTTACAAGAATGCAAAATAAAGGTAATCAAGGTTGCGACCATTATTGCCACAGAAGCTCCCGCCAAAAGAGGAAGCAATCCCAATAGAGTACGGGAATCAAGCCCTTCCACACAAGGAAAGCTACCTAGGCTAACTCCTATAAAAGGCTACGAAGCCTCACTCCAGGGCATGCTTTCAAAGACACTTTCAAACACGCTTGAATTTGCTCACAAACACTTGCATACTCCAACGATCTTACGCCCTCAGTTATTCACACTTACCCACGAGAAGCCATCTTCTGCAAAGCTTTCACGCATTTAGGAGCGCAATCCTCACTTTCTCCACTGCATTCCTAGCAAACGCAGTACTTAGAGTTTACACTTCTCACGAGCTTCAAAGCCTCTCTCAACGAGAGCACACGCCTATCTTAGCACGCTCTGCATTTTCATCATTTTCGTTATTTTTACCTTCCAAACGCAAAGGTCATTTATTAACTTGAGTGTCAGAGTGTTTTCGGTGGGATAATATTTCACAGATGTCTGACTTCTCATTCTTAGTTGTAATGTGTAGGATCTGAACTTGGTGGATGGAGCTGGATTCAGACGATCTACTTAACTAGAATCTGTTCGAAACTTAGATTCAAGGCGCATCATTGGCGCCGTCTGTGGGAAGCTTGCAAAAAGCCAAGCACTTTCCTAAGTAACTTCGCACGATCTCACTCTCTCAGCTTTTCTTTTCATAAGCCAATATAGTGAACAAAAGAGCGCAAGCGAGCGAGCCCATCAGATACGTGACCTCACTCGACCAGGGCCACGCCGCTAGTGCCCAAGTCAACGGGGTGGTCAACGGCGTTCCAGAGCCAATTTTCTGAAACCTGGCAAAGAATATGAGCAATATGGACAGGATTCTCGAGATTCTCTACACCCGCCAGGAGAATGCTCAACAGGGGGCTCCGCCTGTGGCTCCCCTTGCACCGGCCTCCAAGAGAGGAGGACTAAGGAAGAAGAAACCGGCAAAAAAATTCAAAAGGCTGGCCAACATTCAAACGCTAAAATCCTCACAAGCCCAAAGCCGACTAAGGCCTGAGAAACGTTCAAGCAGTATGTCTCCGGAGGAAAGCTCGGAGCGAAGGAACCCCCGATATTCTCAAATGGAGTCCAGGCCACGAGCCTAAGAGGGAGGTTCCCGGACCATCAGATCCACTGGTGGCAGTGGATGGCCGACAACTGGCCACACTAGAGAAAGGACGGAGTTGGGGACATATCTCAATTTCAAAAGGTTGGCCAATGCAGCTTGAATAGATCGAAGACAGGAGAAGATCTAGAACCGCGTTCTAAAAAACAATGAACACGCGATGTAACTTGACAGGTCTCCTCTCACGGCGGAGATCTTGGACCATCCAATGCTAGCAAAGTTTAAAATGTCAACCCTTAATTCATACGATGGGAGCACTGATCCCATGGATCACCTCAATCACTTTCACACCCATCTAAATGTACAAGGAGTGGAGGACGCAACCATGTGCCGTTGTTTCCTGCTAACCTTAAAAGGTGACGCTCGTATTTGGTTCTATCACCTCCCCCCAGATTCTATTCGGAGCTTCCGGGAACTCTCCGACCTCTTCCTGGCACAGTATGCCTCTAGCTGTAAGGAAGAGAAGCAGCCGTGGCATCTCTCTCATATCAAGTAGAAGTAGGGAGAAAATCCACAGAGGTTTTTGGATTGATTCGTAGATGAGGTAAGAAGAATCCCACCGATCCCATGGTCGACAGAGGAGATGAAGCGTGTCAGTTTCATCTCTACCTTAATGCATGGGGACTTCTTTAGGCACCTGGCGCATAAGAACCTGTAGACTTTCAAGGAGGTGAAGTCAATCACCAGGGCCTACGCAGCGATAGAAGAGGCCGACGAGGCTAAGCGTCCCGCCTTTAATACATGGGGATTTCTTTAAGCACTTGGCACATAAGAACCTGCAGACTTTCAGGGAGGTGAAGTTAATCGCTATTTCCCGAGCGGTGAAGAAAAAAGGAAGCATAATGGCGGTGACCATTTTCATTTGTGAAAAAAAAGACAAATGGCGTGAGCACAGAAAAGCAAGAAAGGAGGGACTACGGGCTGACCAACCTGACGCCCCTAACAGACACACGCGCTAATGTTCTCATGCAAATCCGTAGGGAGAAATTTCTTAAGTGGCCAAAGCCACTTGAGAAGGCGGAAGGAGAAAATCCATCTAAGTACTGCGATTTTTATCGATATCTCGAACACTCCACGAAGAATTGCAAGACACTCTAAGGAGAAATTGAGGAGCTCATACGCAGAGGACACCTCACCAAGTTCATCAAGAACCCCGGTCAGAGCTTAGGGACCCCAGGCGGGGAACAGTCGGAGCCTTCCCTACCACGGAATTGGGTCGCAGATGGGATGGTCAATATAATCGCTATTTGGCCAACCAAGACCCCAGCGGATCCCGCAAAGAGGAACAAATTCGGCGGAAGAAGCAATGCACATGGAAGATAATGTCATTAGCTTTAGTGACAATAACTTGAGCAATGTAATCTCCCCCTATACTGATCCCCTTATTATATCTATTCTCATTTCAGATGGTAGTATTGACTATCAATTAAAACGAGTCTTCATTGATAATGAAAGTTCCCGCGATTTGCTTTACCTTGATGCATTTTTTAAACTTGGTTTAAAAAAGAATCAATTGAAACCTACCGAAGGCCCACTCTACAACTTGGACAAAGAGCTAGTGATTATCCAAGGGACAATCAGTTGGAGGTCACCCTTTGCGCATATCCAAAGATGGCAAGTCGCACGCTCACCTTCTTGGTTGTCGATCTGCCCTCCGTATACAATGTCATTTTAGGCCACCCGTGCCTAACTACGTTAAGAGTTGTCACCTCAATACCACACCTCAAGATGAAGTTCCCAACAGCATGCGGTATCGTAGATGTGTTTGGCGACCAAGTCACGGAGAGGACATGTTACATGTCCTAGATCATGTCTAGTGGCACCGTAAAAGCGGTAGGAAAACTTGAACATTGGGACAAAGCAACTTTGCAACAGGCGCAATTCGGTGAAACCATCGATCTAATCCCAATAAATCCGTAAGACCTGGAGTGGTGCGTACGGATCGAGGACTCACTCACTGGTACACTGCGCAACGAGCTGGTCATGTTCTTATACCAAAACGCTGACGTCTTTGTATGGACACCCACTGACATGCCCGAAATTTCTGTTAGAGTAATGGTCTACAAGTTGGGTCTTGATTCCAACCACAAACCCGTCAGGCAAAAGTGGAGAAACCACTCAGTTGAAAAGTTGATCGCCATCCGGGAGAAAGTAAAAAAGCTACTGGATGTAGGTTTCATCTGAGAAGTTCAATAACCGAATTGGCTCTCCAACATCATCTTGGTAAAGAAAAGTAATAGAAAATGGCGAATGTACGTTGACTTCAGCGACGTTAACAAAGCCTGCCCGAAAGACAGCTTCCATTTACCCAGGATCAATATCTTGGTGAACTTGACATTCGAAGACGAGCTCCTGAGCTTCATGGACGCTTACTCAGGTTATAACCTGATCCGAATGACTTACGAGGACGAGGAGCACACTTCATTTATGACAGACTTAGGCACCTACTGCTATAAGGTAATACCCTTCGACCTAAAGAATGCAGAAGCAACTTATCAGTGGCTTGTGAACAGGATGTTCAAAAACCAGATCGGCCGCAATATGGATGTGTATGTCGACAACATGCTCGTCAAAAACAAGACCACCAATGACATATCCATGATCTGGTTGAATCCTTCGAGGTGCTCCGCGCACATCAGAGGAAGCTCAATCCCTCTAAATGCATCTTTGGAGTATCTTCGGGAAAATTTTTGGGTTTCATCGTCTTCTAAAGGGGGATCGAAGTGAACCTAGAGAAGATCAAGGCCCTCGCGGATATGACACCACCCCGAAGTGTCAAAGACGTCCAAAGGCTAACAAAAAGACTGGCGACCTTATCCCGTTTCCTGGCTAAGTTAGGAGAACAAGTACCAACTGTTCTTCAAGGTTCTAAGGGGGACAAAGGTAAACGGATTCCAGTGGACTACAGAATGCCAAGTAGCCTTCGACGAATTGAAGCGGTACCTGGCAGTCCACTGTTGTTGACATCACCCAAGGACGGAGAAGAGTTGTACCTCTACTTGGCAGTGTTGAGTGTGGCTTTCAACTCTGTCCTCATACCCCAGGACTCCGACGCTCAACGGCCGGCCTACTACGTGAGTAAAATGTTGAACGGTGCAGAAACACGCTACCCACACGCGGAACAGTTAGCCTTGGCACTTATCTTCTCCACTCAAAAACTAAGACCCTATTTCCAAGTGCACCGTGTGGAAGTTCTAACCGACCAGCCTTTGAAAAATATTCTCTAAAAATTCGATATTTTTGGACGGCTGATAAAATGGACACTCGAATTTAGTGAGTTTGACATCGAATTTCGGCCCAAACTAACCATCAAAGGGCAGATCCTGGCTATTATCAAGACCATGACCCTAATTCTTGATGAACAGTCCACTGAGGACACAGGACTACACGGGGAGGAATCAGAATGGGTATTCAATGTAGATGGATCGTTTACGGATTCAGGTAGCGGTTCTGGAGTGGTCCTGAGGACCCCTGATGGATTCGAGGTGAAATATTCCCTTTGATTCGACTTTCAGCCACCAACAACGTTACCGAATATGAAACCCTGTTGGCTGGGTTAAGACTAACAAAATAGTGCTCCGCTAAGCGGTTGACCATCTACAGCGACTCCAAGCTTGCCGTCTATCAAGTTAACGGGAATTTTGAAGAATACAGTCCCCATTTGGCCAGGGTAAAGGAAACCAGCCGGAGATTTGACAAAGTAACCATTATTCACATTCCTAGAACTGAGAATGAAAAGGCCGACCAACTAGCCAAAGTAGCGGCGGTCGAAAACCTAGAATAGTACTTGAAGGACATACGAGAGGTCTTAAGCACTCCTAGCACGGAGGAACAAGAAGCAATGCAAATCTCCGACGCCGAAAGTTGGATGACGCCTTACCAAAGGTACTTAGTAGACGGAGCACTACCAGACGACGTGGACGAAACAAAACAGATCAAGAAAATAGCCGGTTGGTATACCATGGTCAATGGAAGGTTATATCACTGTGGCAACTTGATCCCTTACCTTAGGTGCTTGACCCCTGAGGAAGCAGACTACGCCTTGAGCGAAATCCACCTTACGATCTACGAGTCGCATATCGGTGGGAAAAACCTAGCATTCAAAATCATATGCCAAGGATATTACTAGCCAACAATGAAGAGAGATGCACTTGACTTTATGAAAAAGTGCAAAAATTTCTAACTTTAAAACAATCTTCACCACCAGCCACCCAGCTGAATTAAGGACTCTCTAAGCTCCTTGGCCTTTCTCCCAATGGGGGTTTGATATTTTTGGCCCGTTTTTTATTGCCACCGGGTAAAGAAAGTTTATCATCGCCGACATTAACTACTTCACTAAGTGGGTTGAAACCACCTCGCTAGCCAAGATCACAGAATACAACGCTCTAAAATTCATCCGTCAGAACATAGTCAGCAGATTTGATGTTTTCGAGGTCATCGTGACCGACAACGGAACCAAATTTATCAAAAAACGCTTCACCAAGTATTGCACTAGTCTAGGCATCAGATTGGTCCATACTTCGATGGCGTACTCACAAGCCAACAGACAGGTGAAAGTCACAAACCAGATGCTACTCCAGGTCTGAAGACCTAGTTGGAGGATGCAAGGAGCTCTTGGGTGGATGAGCTATCATTCGTCCTATGGTCTTATCGGACGACTCCAAAGGAGCCAACTCGTGAGATGCCCTTCAGTCTCTATTATGGGACTGAAGCGGTAATTTCGATTAAGATCGGGATTCCAAGCCTAAGGGTCGAATCCTTCGATCCGCAAGGTAACTCTCAGAAAATTCGGAGCACATTGATTTGTTAGAGGAAGCCCGCAACGATGTCAGGATATGAACTGCGGCCTACCAATAGCGAATCGCTCGCTATTACAATAAGAAAATAAAAGCGCGGCAATTTAACGTTGGGGACTTTGTCTTAAGGAGTATCAAAGCTACAGGCAAGGTTACCAACCGGAATAAACTTTTCCCAAATTTGGAGGGGTCTTTCCCGGTCTCCGTCGTCTTGTGAAACGGAGCATACGAGCTTCGGACCCAAAACAACAAGTTATTTCCTTGGACTTGGAATACGGTTCACCTCAAGCTCTATTTTCAGTAAGGGCATAGGTAAGTCAACCATATGCATGCATGTACGAACACTCTTCACGTTGTATTTGTTGTAACCCTGCACAGTAGACTTCCTTTCCTTTTTTTCCATATGCATATATATGTCTATTTGTAGGTTTACACAATCTAGATTGCTCTTAAGTTGAAAGAATTTTTACCCTCTAGTAGCTAAACCCTGATTATTCAGGCGGCCCAAGCATGGTCGTAACTAAACCCTGGTCATTGGCGGCCATGAGCATCAGAACTAAACCACGGGTCATTCAGTGCAACTCATGTCAGAACTCAACGTCATCGTAATTAAACCTAACTAAGTGGTCATTCCGGCCCATGAACGCCTAAACTATCACGGTCCGAACTAAATCTTAGTCATCCAAGTATCCCATTCACGGTCAAAATCTTAGGGTGCTCAACCAACACACGCCACAACCTCCTTCGCCAAGAACGAGCATGATCAGTCAACGACGGTCGTCGGAAGCAAAGGCTTTCCGTCCAAAGTCGGCCGCCCTAGTTCGCACTTAGACAACACCGCCAAGCCTCTACTCATGTATGAGCGTAGAACAGGCTTGACCCGATATTAGGGTACACCTTGTGTCTGTTTTAGGAACCTAAGTCCACCAAAGAGTGCAACAAACCTCTCAAGCAATACGGACCAGCCAACTTGCATACAATACATTAAGTTAGCTGGCCCATGAAATGGTATGCAATTTGGGAAACAAAAAACAAGAACATAAGTGCAAGAAAGAAGATGCTTACTGCCATAACAAAATGGTGCATCAGGGCACCATTCATTAATGTGTCATCATTATACAAAGAGCATACAACGTTCTTCATAACATCCCGCAAAAAGAAAAAGGAGCAAAAAGAGTCCAGACGGTGCCGCCGCTTCAAGATATCATGTCTCAACTTGGTGGCTTCCCGAGGTTGACGAACCTCCCCGAGAATTATGCCGGGACCTCTGACCGCGATTGCTGGAGTACCACACCAAATTGGATCTCCGTGTGGCACCAACATTGCGCAAATCCAAGAACCCGATGGGAAGGTGAGGATCCACTAGGGAGGCAATCCTACTGCTGAAACGGATCTCCTCCCGAAACCGCTCCTTCAGAACAGGTGCCACCTCTTCAAGGCGAAACCTCGTCCTTAACTCGCCCTCAAGCGCCGCAATCCGCTACAAGGCCCATTGATGCTCCTCCTATTCCTCTTGCCCTCCGTAGTTAAAGGTCGGGCCCGATCGAATGGAGCGCTCCTTCTCCTAAGTCGCCTCATCCTCCTCTGAGGACAAAATCTCGAACCGCGTCGCCCTGCACCTCGTAAGGCTGGCAAACAAAAGGGTGTTAGCAAGAGAAATACAAACCGTTACAACAAAAATCCTAAAGTCGTATGACAAAGGAAGTAGCTGGCAAGATGGCCTAGGGCGGTCGGTACAAGTGGCACAGAAAGGCTCTAGGGAGCTCTCAAAGAATGACCACCCAGAAGAGGAACCATGGGAAGGGCTAGAGAGCTTTAAAGAATGACCACCCGTAAGAGAACCATGGGAATGCCTTTTATATTTTCATTAGCCATGACAGAGTCAAGAATGGATCATATTCTCATTAGTCAGATCAAAGGGGAGAATGGAGAATAAAGGCAAAACCCCACAACTACCAATTTATAAACCAGAGTTCCCGCCTAAAAGAATAACACGCGAATCAAAGGGTCGTGTCGTTTCAAGTCACGTCATTTTGGAACCCAACAATGCTTGCATCACAGTTATGAGGGGTTAGTTTGAGCATTGCAACAAAAACCCTCATCAAGTGAAAGAGAAAAGAACGCGACAAAGACACGGGCAATGGCGGACAGTATCCTAAGGGCAAGCTGCTCCGCCAAAATTAGCCGCCTAAGTTCACAATTAGGTAGCGCCATCAAGCTTTAGATCACAAATGAAGAACAAGCCTCACCTCACAACGGGATCCACCCTGGTGACTTCCACATAACCTAATTCCTTTAGTGAACATCGCAAATGTTTCAAAAAAGATGGACAACCAACCTACTCACAACACACCAAGTTGGCCGAAAAATGTGATGACAATGCATAAAAGGCAACAATTAAGGCAAGAATGGAGAACATTAGTAAAATATTTATTTTATTGATTAAACTCTGTACAACTACAAAGAATAAGGGATACAAAATCTACGGAAGAATAGAGCCTCCAGGAGGAGGAGGTGGCTATCCCGCGAGGCTTTTACGACGCTGGGCGGAACGGTTTGTGGGATCAAAAAGTTTCACTGGAAAGTTGGGGAACCATAACCACGCCGTCAGCATGTTAGAAACCTCACGGGGGCTTATGCGAGTAGTCAACTCATTCTCTAATGATGTCATTTGCTTTGCGTGTTGATCGATACGCCACACAGCACTGTCCCTTTCTTTCGTTAATAGGACGTTCTCCTCTCTCAGTCTGGCGATCTCTTCTTTTAGACTGGCCACCACAACCCCTGTAAGTAGAGTATTTTCGTCCTTCAATTTCGTGTTCTCGGCCTCTAGACTTGATATCACAGATTGCCGAGTGGCTGTCTCCTCCTGGTTCAAACTAGGCTATCTACTTATCACGATTGAAGATGACCAGGTCTCGTTGGCGCAACGCCTTGGTAACTGCCTTGCCAACTTTCTCCTCCTACAAAGGCCGCGCATGTCAAATGACAAAAACAAAGAAGAATAGGAGAAGGAGAGTTACAAAAACTTACCCGCCACATTCGACGTTCAAGCCTCGCTGGCCTGCTGCGGGACTTGGACTTTGGAGATGGAGGACTGAACATAGCAGCCTCCTGGTCCGGCCCAGTAGCGACCTCTACCGCACACTTCTCCAGAAGCTCATCACCGAGTCCTCTGACTCATCAAGCTCTTCGCCAGCTAGCTCCTCCGGAATTGTAAGTTACCAAGAAATTGACTCTGGCTGATCAGGCAGCTCAACAACTGATAGATCGATGTCTGGCTCCGAAATCAGCTCTACCGACGGCTCAATTGATGGCCCGTCACCGGCACTGGCGCCATTCGCGGCCGTCGGCCCGGCTCCCAGCTCCAACAACTAAGCTCAGTGGCTCATCAACTCGGCCCCTGATGGCTCCGCTAGCGGCTCATCGGCTACCTCCATCATTTCAGCCGACAGCTCAAAAGCCTACTTAGGAGCTAGCTCCCGGCTCGCCGCGGCGCAACGCCGCACCACTTGCACCAAAACCGAGTGAGCTGTAGCTCCCATTGCACCACATGGCTGCAAATTACACAGGAGCCATCTCCTCACCTGAGTGATCCCCAACTCCAGAAAAACGGTCAGCCGCTACATAGTCTAGCCCAGAAGATGACGAAGGCGGTTTCAAAGTCGTAGCCCTCTTTACCCTAGACTAGTAGGAGCAATAACAGGGGAGAATTCCCCAACAATCATAACTCCGGCTTTCCTCTTCCTCCAAGAAGCATCCGACGATGGTGACTTGAATTTCTGTGTTGGAGAAGGAGTACCTTAGTTGGCTCTCTTGGCCTCCTCTCGAGAAACGAGGTGGTCTCTCCTAAAGTCCCCAGAGTGCTTCCTCACAAGTTCTGACAACTCCTTCATAGCGGCAACCTCCTCCTTCTCTAGCGTTCCAGTAAACGCCTTTAGAACCTTGCCCCATTCTTGGGAAAAGGGCCACGACTCCGCAACATGAACAAAGAAAAAGCGATCCTTCCAATTCTTCAACAAATCATAAATAGCGTTGTTGATCGAAAGATCTCTTGAGGCTAGAGAGATCCTGTTAGCACTATGAGTGAAGTGAAACATCACTCTCACTGTGCCGATCGTCAACATCCGAGAATGATGGCGCATAAAGATGCACATGGAGCAGAGGTATCACACGGCATAGCATGGAGCCGTGCAATGGGCACTTCGAAGAGCGGAAAGGATATCAAATAGCACCTAAGGGACTAGAAGACGAAGCCCACTCACTCCTTATGTGGGCCTCATACAGAGTGATATAATCCTCAGGAGGGGAGCATGCTTGATCCTCCCTGCTAGGAACTCTAAAAAAATCTCTTTTGGGATGTTGAACTCAATGTACAATTCTTTCACCTCGCTCACGCTGAGAATTGAAACGATTTAGAAAGCCATGGAAACGAAGGAAAAACTTAGAATTTCTCAGGAAGGAAAAGATGGAGGAAGGTGTGAGAAGTTTGAAATGCAACGAATGGTATGCTTAAAGGTATATAAACGTCAGGAAAGGGGAAAAATCGTCTCAAAAACACGCGCCCATCATTATGACACGTGTCACTCCCTGAAAGGGTGCAGGTGATTCAGATCCCCGGGCGCATTAATTGTTGGGATTACAAATTCCCTGCATGTGGACGTGTGGCCCACTTTTGAACTGACAATCTAGCGATGAGATGGTGCATCCTTTCAAACTCCCGCTTCGCAAGTTCTCCAAATTTCATCCTATACAGTCAACGATCTAACTGACTAGCCCTCCGGAGATTGACTTCAAGACCAACAGCTGCCTCGAGAAGACTGTCCATCCACTCGCGTCCCATCTAGAACATATGGGAGGCCAAAGTCCCAGGCCACTAATATGGGGAGGCTAGTAATGGGTATGCCATTAATGGGCTGGCCCAGAAAGGAGTGACGGCCCAGAATCGCCACGGCCCATTCACTCTAGGACGGTTAACGCACCGCGTTAACCAGTTGGAAGCCAAAGAAGGCAGATAATTAGGACGGCCAACTTTCAAAACAGTCAACACTTCTGTTGACCGAAATTTTGGTCAATTGAAGACTAAGTTTAATGCAGCCCAAGCCCAACTTAGCCCACGCGCCTGTCCATGACCAGCAACGATATTCTCCCCTGATTGCGCACTCCTCACAGAAGGCAATCCATTTAATAACGATCATCAGCAGATCTAACGCGCATCCTTAAGGGAAGGCGCCAGAATCCTCTCCTTATCCGCTACTAATCCTAATAGTTACAAGAACGCAGAAGGAATGTAATCAAGGCAGTGACTGTTATTGTTACAGAAGCTCACCGCCAAAAGAGAAAGCAATTTCAATAGAGCACGAGAATCAAGCCCTTTCGCATAAGGAAGGCTGCCCAGGCCAACGCCTATAAAAGGCCACAAAATCTTCACTCTAGGACACGCTTTCAGATACACTTGAATTTGCTCACAAACACTTGCATACTCCAACGATCTTACGCCCTCGGTTATTCACACTTACCCACGAGAAGCCATTTTCTGCAAAACTTCCATGCTTTCAGGAGCACAATTCTCACTCTCTCCACTGTATTCCTAGCAAACGTAGTACTTAGAGTTACGCTTCTCAAGGGCCTCAAAGCCTCTCTCAATGAGAGTACACACCCATCTCAGCACGCTCCGTATTTTCATCGTTTTTGTTATTTTTACCTTCCAAATTCGAAGGCCATTTACTGACATATGTATCGGAATACTTTTGGTGAGACAACATCCCGTCAACGTTTGACCTTTTGTTCTTAATTGTGGTGTGCAGGATCCGAACTCAATGGACGGAGACGAACTCAGACAATTTCCTTGATCCGAATCTGTTCGAACCTTAAATCCATGACGCATCAAAATGAAATAAATTTGTTTGGGATTTTTGATTTAAAAATAAAGTTCTATCAGCATCTATGTTATGCACATGTATATATTGGGCTAAGTTATGGTTGCAACATGGTAAGTCCAAACTTAATTATTAAATTTAATGTTGTATTTAAATCTAGTTAAAACAAGTAAAATTTAATCAATTTATATCATATCATATCATGCCAAATTATAGCTGGTTTAAGATTTTTCAGTAACTGAAAATTAACCATCAAACTACCTAAAACTTTACAATTTTATTCATGGAAAATGTGGTGATTCCCACAATCCATAAGTATAGTTTTCATTTATAAGATAAAATCAAATTGCCAATTTAAAATCTTGAGTGAAATGAAACTATTTTTTAATTTTATATGGCTTATTATATTTAATCATTTGAACCGTATTCAAATAATAATAATAATTATTAATAATAATAATAGTTAATTAAAGTGAAATTAAATTTAGTGGGAAATACCAAAATAATTTTAATGATTCTGCCCTCCCGGCTAACAAAGCGATAACGAGCATGACTTCCCTCGAAGCATCGTCTTCTATCTCCTGCCTTCCTTTCTCTGAAGCCGTGAGAACCGAGGTAATGTCTTCTAACATCTTTCAACCTTTACGTCTCTCTCTTGGACTCTGTGGTCGTCAGTTTTCTTTAAGCAGTTCGGCTGTGCTAGAGTTTTGATTATACGCGATTATCTTAGCACACATTATTCTGCCGATTAGGTTCAGAAACCATGAAAAGATTTTATCAATTGGAATACTTATAAACGTGATAATACAGGCTTAACTGATGCTAATACTTGTCCTTGTAATCATCGGATATGGAATTATGCTAGATGTTATGCAAACCATGAACGACGGATGTAACTCATGTGACAACCCTAGCTTTGGAATTAATTCTTTTGGTGATTTTGATCTTGGTTCCATGAAGAAGCTGAACAAGAAACCTGGCTTCAACTGAGCTGAATTGTTTCGTTAGGGTTATATCTATGCTTTCTTGTTTGTAGATTTTTTAAGAACATTCCCCTCTTATCATCTCTAGGTTGAATAAGTTTGCAGCTTCCATTGTACTGGCTCTATAGAGACCACGTTTGAAGCTCTCTGTCCTACTTTCCTTCCATCCCCTCACTGTCTGTCATTCCTGCAGATGGGAATATAACAAGGCTTGGCAACAGCTCAGATGTCATTCGGGTTGTTGCCTAGGTGTCTAATTACCTCACAGATGTATGCAGATTATCTTTATTAAATTTTACTTCCATCCACTCCTCTAGCTACTCTTTTCAGTTTCACTTATTTGAATTATTGTTTTGGTTATAAGCTCTGTATTTTCATAAACTTCCGCCAGAGGCAGTCTGCCAAACGCAGATCCCAAATTCGCCAAATTTCCGAAACGTTTTTGTCAAGGCAACCTCCTTCCGCCAAAAGTGTGCTTTGCTATGGAGCATAGTAAGGAAACATGTGCTGTGGGAAAGAATGACGGGGTGATAATTGTGGACCATGGATCACGTCGAGAAGAGTCTAACCTTATGCTACGTAATGTATTTTGGGGTTTTTACTTGTTTTCGTTTCTACATTTTGTATATTGGCATTTCTCTGACATTTTTGTTTTTCTGTCTCTGTCATGGTAATGACCTTCCTGTCTGCATTTCAGATGAGTTTGTGGCCAAATTCAAAGCCAAAACTGGATATCAAATTGTTGAGCCTGCTCATATGGTATCTTGATTATGGTACTTTTGATGCCTGTATATAAGATTGAAAGAGTGGTTGTGTCATGATGGAGGAGTAATCCTCTTTTTTGTCATTTGTATTCTAAGGCGGGCAGCTGAAGGTCCTTCAGCTTTTTGGGTGCTTGGTTCTTGGTGATTAATGGTTTTTGTAAGTGGTTAGATAGGGTTATTGATGAGAATAATCATCATCTAGGAGCTCCTATCAAGAGTGACCATTGATAGAAAACCCAGCTTAAAGCAACCTTTCACAAACTGAGTTGTAGAGTCCATTCATTTGGTGTATCCCCCTGTGTGTATTAAGTAGCCTCTAAACATTTATTAACTTCAGTTTGGCCGTATGTTACTGGAGAGTATGAAGAAGATACATGCTGAAAAACCTTCTGTGATTTGAATATTTCTTAGCAAAGAGAATTGGCAAATATAGGTCTATATGGCAATTGTTGTCCTATGCACTGGACATGTTCTTTCCTGGGTCCAAGCTGTAAACGGTAAAGTATGACCAATTATCAAAAGAGAAGGGAGGGTGGATCGAGTGATCCTAAATCTAAAGCTTTATCTGTCGTGCTAAGTGAAAGTATAAGATTTAAGATAAAGTTGTGAACTCTAAGGCAATACAAGCAAGATATATGAATAATGCTACTGAAATTAAATGGCTTGTGATGCAAATTGAGTAGGGTTAGTGAAAACAAGACCTATTTTTATTGTTGTATTGGGGTCAAATTTCCCTGCTAGTCACCTTCCTTGTGGCTATCTACTGTGCTTCAGCAAGTCCAGTAGCTTTACCCTTTTTTAGCTAAGGGTGGATCGCCCAACCTAAAATAAAGACCCACTTAAGAATCTATATATGGGATCCCAACTATCCCATTTGTACAAGCTTCACTTGCAAGAATAAGATCAACAATGAGATTTCTCTTACAAGTTTTTTCACTGTGTGTAAGAATGAATTTGCAAATTATAGCAATAGAGATTAATCTCTTCACACTAGTACAAGAATTCTTTTGAGCACGAGACCTCTAGAACCTCTAGAGGTGTCCCAAGTACCAAAGAAATGTGTATTTATTGCATTTAGAACCTCTAGAGAATTTAGGACGTGTGTGATAATGCATCTTTCAGTAATCTACCCATTGGAGACGGCAAACTAAGGTGGTGCCATCCTAGCTCATGATGGTATCACTTGCCTCAGGGTGGTTCCATCTCAAGGCAGGGAGCCACTACCTTAAGGATTGTGGCCCCCTGATTACCATCATTGAGAAGGGTGGTGCCATGTTAGCCTATTTGCACTTTTGTTTCAGTTTTCTCTTATTTTCAAATTATATTGAAAACAAACTTGAATTTGAAATGGTCTAATTTTTGGAGCTAAATATCACGGTACCATGTTTTGCCAAACAAGATGCTATGCATGGTGCAATCTTTCACTTGCCTCTTGAGTTTCTAGGGTGGCACCATCATAGGAACTTTCCATGCTGATGGTAACAACCTCCAAGAGGGATGACACCACAATAGTGGAAAGCTGGAAGTCATGGATTTGTATGAGTTTGTCAACTTATATGCCCTCTAGTTGGGTAAATAAGAATTACTCTTTACAAAATAGACCTCAGGGAGCCTAAGCTATGAATTTCTTCAAGCCCATTGGGTTTAGAGTTTCGGTGGCTTGGCTTGGTAAAGGCACATTTGAGCTTATTTGTTTGCAAATAAGAAAGATACTTGAGCCTAATTTTAAAGCTCATTGAAGAAACAAGCTAAGCATAAGCCTAACTGATTTTAGTTTGTTTAGACTTACAAACAATTTGGTTAGGCTTGTTTATAAGCCTATAAATAGGCTTGTTAATAAACTCGTTTATGGTTCTTTGATAGACTCATTTAGGTGCTAATAATTGGTTCATTTATGGGTTTGTGTATAGACTCATTCAAGGCCTGGTTAATGGATTCATTCAAGGGATTAGGTTTGACTAATTTATGAGTTTAGTAAATATGCTTGGCTCAGCTACACCCAGCTCAACTGGACCCTTTATGGATAATGGAACCAATCTTGAGTTTTAGTTCAAGCCCGACTCATTTATGCATAAACAAACTCAGCTGTAATCCAAGTTTGAGCCTATTATTTTTTTCCCCAAGCCAAACATGAGCTAAGAAAATAATTGTTGGTTTGATCTCGGGTCAAGGTTGTTCATAATATTAAGAGAACTGAGGTCTAGGCTCAACTCAGCTTAGCTCAACTCATTTGCATTTCTTGTTTTCTTCTCATCCCATTGGATCAATGCATCACAGTTGATGCTATGTACCTGGTCCATTGTCCACAGATCTTCTTGCAAGCTTTGCAAAATACTCCATACACAGCAATTCTAAGCTTAAGCTTAGACTTCTGTGCAAGACCATTAGTATCTAAAACATGGTTTGTTGTCATCAAAACCTCATTGATCTATAGAGTCAACGACAAGTGATACACATAGGCATACCATGCAGTTTGAATTCATTATCCAAGTGGATCTGGGCAATTGTAGCAGCTTATAAGGTGTTAAAGAGCAATGAAATTATCATACTTGATCACTGTATCTATCAACTACAGCCATCATGGCATAGGAAACAGAGTTGAGTTTCTGGCTGTTAGTTCATTCATCTTTGGAAATTATAATTATGTTGTTTTCCTATTTTCAGATATCAAAACATGTTGTTTATTAGTCTGCTGTTTTTCTATCTGAGTGTTGTTATGTGTAATCTTAATTAACTTCAGATTTCCATTATTCTGCATATGTTGTTATTGATGTGCAGGAATTGGCAGAACCATCAATAAAGGATGCTTTTGGATCATGTGTTCACCAGGGGGCAGGACGTGTAATTATAAACCCATTTTTTCTCTTCCCAGGACGACATTGGCAACAGGTAATGTGATATGTCTATCATTTTAATTGCTTCTCTTTTCTTCTTTATTTTTCTCCACCCCCGGGGGGTGTTAACTTGCATCAACCTCATATACAGTGTTCTCTAATAAATTGATTTATTCACTCTGCTCTCCAAATTGAGAATGGGCTTGACAGCCACATGTCACAGCGGTGATTGGTAGTCTTTGAGGATCTAAGTTGAACTCCCCCTCTTTCCATTTTCAAATGACTAGGACTCCCTTTCCACTCATATACGGTTAAGGCTTTAGTTGGGACATTCAATGCCTATATTTAGGAAGCTAGTGGATAAAAAAGCAGGGCTGGGAGGGGTAAGAAAAGGGAGGTGAGGACTTGCTATAGAAACGCAAGTAAAAAATGCTTATCATTATAATCACTTATTTTTGTTACTTGGAGTATCACTCATTTAAGGCATCACGTAAATTCTGGAAAGCCACTAAGATAGGGGTGGGACATCTCCTCTCTAAAGTTGCTGATTCTGACATGACTTTGGGGGCAAAAGGCAGACTTGTAGGACTTCTATAATTGGCTGCTTCATACAATTGTGCTGGTCAATCTGTAAAATGAGCTTGTTGATTGACAGTCAACAAAGGGTATTTTGATATTTTGCTTTAGATACTGGAGATTAAATTAGGGGGGGAGTGGTTTGGTGAATTGATTCTACAACCAAAGCTCATGATGCAAAATCGGGAGATAATCCTTTATAATTTATCCGTCGTATGAGTTATTTACTTATAGGAAGAAGTTTGTAGTTCTTTGTATGGCTGGGTGACAGGATGAAACTTCATTCACAGAACTCTTTGGGAAAGCAGAGAGGTGTCCTTGGGGTTTCATTCTTTTTTGGGGTGTACTGGATGTTGGTGATCTATCTTTTCATGTCTGCTTCTATTGCATGGCTGGTGAATAAAAGAAGTATAGAATGGATTCAGGTCTTGTTCTTTTGGACCAACCTAAGAAAAAAAGGGTTCGTTACTTTTTTTAACACAAACACCGGATAAAAAGTTGTGATAGGAAAAATGGGAGCATGGTCTGTTCTGCACAGCAAATGTAACATAGGTAGTTACATAAAGATCAAATTCTTGTTCATTAACTGCTGAGGGTTATTCTTTTGATGTGAAGAAAACCAACCTTTAATTTTATTTGTCAATATGGTTAATGTACAATGTAAGGTGACAAGGGCCTTTGCTATTCACTAATGTTTTAATCACCTGCTTGTGTAGTTTCCTTATGTTGTCATATTTTTACACTGTTACCCATAATGGCACTTGATGTAGGATGAGGAGGAGAAAAGGGATGATAGGAAAAGGAGAAGGGGAACCAAAGTGGAAGGGAGGAGAGATTTTCAGGAATTGGGAGACAAAGAGACAAGAGGGAGCAGAAATCAGAATAGAGTATGGGAAGACATAGGTAGCTGTGTGCACTTACAGGGCATCATATCCTACTCTAAGTAAGAAACAAAATCTCAACACCATTCCTTAATGATAACTATGTAAATTATAATGGCAATGAAATAAAATCCTAAGTAGCTTTTAAAATCACTAAAAACTTACAATAATAACATGAATATTGAACAATATATAATGGGGTTCCTAAATTGTTTCCGATTGCTCCCTAAGGTTTATTGCTTTGTATTGAGCCGCTTGACCTGTTTTTTCCTGCCAAACAGTTTTGAGTGCATTTTGGAGGCTTGAGGGGTTCATGCCTTCATAGCCTCTCCCCCTGCTTCCCTCCCCCCCCCCCAAATAAAAAAATTACCTTTTCAAGACTGACTGCAATTATTAGACTAGGATGACAATCTGACTGTTGTACTGCTGAAATTGGGGTATCCATCTTTTTGTCTATTTTCCTTGTTTGAATAATCACCATCACTTTTCTTTCAGAAATAAACTTTTTTTTATTTCAGAAAATAGGGGGTGCTGTTGTACGAAATGCAGAAAATAAAGATACCTTGTATAATTTATCATTTTGTTGTTTTTTTCTCTGGCATTCGTGTTGGATATCTCCCCAAGATGCAATGAATATAATCACCATGTATTACTACGTTTTAGGATATTCCTTTGCTTGCAAATGAAGCTGCAATGGAGCACCCAGGCGTGCCATATATTGTAACTGCACCTCTTGGTCTGCATGAGTTACTTGTGGTACAAGCTTTCTTCACTCTAAGATTTGATTATTGCTTAAATGTTTCCTGTGGCTCTTGATAAAATCCTCATAAATGAAATTCCTGGTCAATATTGTTGATTTTTTTTTTTTTTGGTTGTGATCAATATCTTTCTTGCCTGGGCCTTACAAAGAGAAAAAGGACAATTGAAAAAGGAAAATTGTGTCAAGAGAGTTACTATTGACAAAGTTGTTCCAGCTGTATTACTAATGGAGAAGAGTTTTTCTTCCTTTTTTCTAATTGCTACTTTTATGGCTGTTTAACAAATTTCTCATTTGCAAATTACAAGGTACCATATCTCACAAAATGGCTGCAAAGTACCCTGCTCATAATTTATTGGAATATTTTTCTTATCTGTAGTGCTGTGATTCCCTCTGTGCTGTGGGTTTATTCTTTTTAATCAAATTAGGATAGATTTGGCCATAAAAAGGAAAAACAGAAAACTATACTGCTTGTTGTTGGTTCTGAACCTTGCAATCTGATGTTGCAGGACATTGTAAATGATAGGATCAAGTATTGCTTGGGACATGTGGCTGGATACGAGGATGAATGCTCAATTTGTGCAGGAACAGGCAGATGTCAACTGATTTCAGCCTCTTAAACCTAGTTAGCAAACATTATGAGGGAGAGAGGAGGACTGAAAATAATGCATTTAAAAGCACTGGAAGATGAATTTCAACTACCAAGAAGCCAAAACTAAGTAAAATCTTCAAGATGAAGCTCCATTATGTTCATTTGATTTATCCATGTCCAGTTTGATTGAATTGGCCACCTTCCAATTGCTTCTTTTTCCTACAGTGAACAATTTCACTTTCTTCGTTAATGTCAATATAAGTTTTACAGAGAGATTTTTGTGTCCTCCCATTTTAGAGTTGTTTTACACTTCACACGGTGAGGAATACATCTTGGTAACTTTAAACGTTATATTATATGATGGATTCCGCACATTTTATTGTGTTGTTGCAATCCTAGCCTTTCAAATTGTTAATGCGAAATCCTCACTGTTGGAAGTATGATAGACGATAAAAATGGAAGGATTAGTTCTATATTTATCATCAAGAAAAGTCATATTTTATTGTCTGATAAAGGTTTCAAGACTTATAGATTGGAAGGTATTTTGGTGTTAATTTGGATAAAGATTCCACTGAAGCAGCTGGATAAGATATGGAAAATGCAGTCAGGAAGATATTAAGCTCTGTGGGTCAGAAGGCTGTTGTGAAGAAATATTTCATCATACATTCTGTGCTATAAGTCCCTTTGTAAGAGCAGGCTGAAATTGCATGGAGAGCCCATTGCCTTGAAGAATTCTTGTAGCACACAGCATTTTAATTTCTTCAACAGAAGGGACGGCAATCACTATGCAAGGGAATAACTCAAGCCGCAAAGATTATGCCGATTCCATGCGTGGTGGCTTGGAAGAGTCCACAGACCTGACCAACAAAATGAAAGCTTTAATTCATTTTTGTCTGTGGCTTTAGTCCCATCTTCCTTATTATTATATACTCTACTTACATATAGCATTATTCTCCTTAATCCATTGATTAGACCTTTTGCCTCCCAGTTGATCCTTTCCTATTTTAGGTGTTCATGAAGAGCCAAACTGTAATCATTTTCAGCTACAATTTGACATCAGAAGGGTTCGTATTCAGGTGTCCGAAATGGCTTGGATTTTTTCATGGGTTTTCCCAGATGAGGTTTTTCCATCCCTTTTTAACAGTGATCTTGCTGTTTCTGCAATTCTTGTTGAACTTGAAGCTTGTGAACCTTGTTCCACTTGTTGATTCGAGCTGCTTGCAGGAACTCAACACTTGAATGATCCCTTGTCCAAGTAGCTTCAAACCTAGCTTGGTTTTCTTGGACCTCTGCGCTTTCCATAGGCATTGGGAAAACTGGGTTATGATGGGCTTCGAGAATATTGAGGCCTCGCCCTGATCAAAAGCGTGTCGGGTAACCAGAGGTATCGGCGGACTGATGTCATTCCACGTCTGTGATACGAAAGAAGCAACTATTAAGAGTTGTAATTACAGCCCTTGCAATCCTCCACAAATTCAGGGTCGTAATTACAACAACCTTCCATTCATATGACTTGAACTCATAAAAGAGCTTTTGGGCAGAGACATTTTTCCGCATGCTCAGGCTATCTAGATTTCTTGAGAGATTATTACTGTCCCTTTGAAGAAAGGCTCACACAAGTCACCTTTGTTGGGATTCACAATCGACTTAGGGTTTGTCGCAGTCCACAGTCAATTTCATGCATTCTCGAAGGCCAATCAGGGCACGAAGCTTAGTCCGTCCAATAGTCCCCAATCATTTCCCTCAATGAGGGACCTTTGAGGCATCATATGGCTCCATCCACATCTTTCTTAGACAAATTTGTCTCTATAGTAGTTTATAGACTGCCTTGAACGTCCAACGGGTAGACCAGTAGGAAGAATTCCCTAGGACTTTGACCTCATAGTTATGGTGAGTAAGAATTTCGATTGGAAAAATTAAATCTTTCTCCATCTGGGGGGAAATAATAGAATCCTTATTCTAATTACGTATCAGAAAGACTGTTTCCTTCTTCCTCTTTCAGTATTAGGTGGATGACATTGAAGCAAAGAAGGCAAGCTCAATGACCATTCACCATTGAGCTGATCTGGAAACAAATCTTCCCAAGACATTTGCTCCAAAGAGTAGGAGCATATAGGGGAGCTGGATTATTGGAACAGCTGACTTCTTAATTCCTTGCCAAAAGCTTAATCCTCTTCCCTGTGATGATTTCCTGTGAAAACTTACATCTTTCTAATAACTTTGATTGTTATAGTTTCGTTTCTATCTGAAACAGGGTAATTGTTGGCATAGTGGGAAAGATTGCTTAACTAGACATAAAGAATCCTGGTTTAAACAATTCTCAATCTACAAGCAGCTTGAGAAGAAAGGTATGTGCTCTCGCTTTTCCTCATCTTGCTGGCCAAAGATGCCTCCGTGTTCTCCATGGATAATATTGGGGGAGATTATTGAAATGTTTTTAAATGACATATCATTAATAATAATAAATTTATATAAAAATATATAAATAGATAAATATCATATTATATAGAAATACTTATTGAATGTCAACAAAAATACCTCTCGTTCTCAAATATATTTTGTCGGACTGGCCTCAACAGCTAGTTTCATACTCAATGAGCATGGCAACGGTCAGGTGTCTAAGAAGAGGGAGACTAGCTCATCCTCTAGAAGAGCCTAATGGTGGTGGCATGTAGCGATGGAAAGGTGAGAAATCATCCATTCGGTTTGTGTAAGATTTTTTATTATACAGATTGATTTAATATTTAATGCACTGACGAATTCTTTTAAATTAGTTTTTTACCTTATAATAAATGTTGGATTATATGATTCCCAACTTCCAAATTTTGCTAAAATATTTAGGTGTTGGTGCACTTATAAATAGCAGAAAAGGGAAAGGTAGGGTTGCTTCTCCCAAATATCAAACCAAAAATTTGAAATAATTCCAATATGATTGAGTTGGAATTGGTCTACTTACCTTAGGAGTGGAGAAAATGAGACAAAAATAATAAAAATTTTTAATTATTTTTTTATTATTAATTTTTACCATTTTATAATAAACAAAAAAAAAATAAAAATAGTTGTATTTTTAGTAATTTATATTATGTAAGGTGATTTGGGGATGTAATATATTAAAATATTGAATATTTTGAACTTAAAAAAATAAAATAAAATATCCAGCCGCCAGCCTTCTCCCCAACGGTCAACAACTGGGCCTTCTTTCCCTTCAGTCATCACCTAACAATCAACAGCTTATCATATTATGCTCGTGTCACATGATTTTGAAATATAATAATTTAAAATTAAAAAATAAAAAAAATGAAAGCATTTTAAACTTCAAAAAATAAAAAAAAAAATTAAGTTTGAGGGCTGCAACTTAGCCGGAAGGATGCTTCATTTGTTACAAAATTGTTAGATATAAATCTAAGAATTTAAATATAATTTTTTGAAAAAATTAATTTTTACCATTTAAAAAAATAAAATATGTAAAAGCTTATATTATTATAAATTTTTACTATTTTTTATAATATTAACATATATTAAATATTTAATTTAATAATAAAAAATTTTAAAAAATAATCATTTAAATAATTTTTTAAAATTTTAAATTTTATCGTTAAATTTTTTAACAAACTTCACCAGCCCCAAATCCAGGTTGGGGATGGATTTATCTTTTTTAAAAATAGAGTTTATTTTTTTTATATTTTAATTATTTATTTTAAAATAAATAATTATAATTTAAAAATTAATTTTAATTAATTTTTTTATATTTTAAAAATAATTAAATTATAATTATTTATTTAAATATTAATAATTTAAATTAGAAGAAAAAAAAAGTGACTCCAAATCCTTCCTGCTACATTTTATCTCCTGCGGGTGATAAAGCAACCGTGACAGCAATTTCCGCCATTTTTATTTCCCGGAAAACGAGTTTATACACACAAACAGCCATTTGAAGGCTTTCCCATTACTCCTTCCCACTCCCCACGTCATCCCCACGGCTCTCACATCACAATTCACGCTTGATTGTTATCTAACACATCGCAGCAGCACTTCTCTAGTAAAAACTACTAAAACAATATATTTAAAGATTAGAACTGATAATTTTTTAGTGTAAAATACAATTATATATGATGGGTATATCAAAAATAGGCTAGCCTCAAAAAGTCAACAAAGGCCCAAGAGGGACGATCAACGTTTCTTGCGGCCCAGAACGGGCCCAGAATTGAAAGGCCCAGGACGGTCAACGCTGGCGTTGCCCGTCCGGCGGCCAACGCACGCACAGACGGTCAACTCCAACGTTGACTGGTCCCGCTTGCCGCACTGGGGCCCAAAGGAGGCATTTTACAACACGAGCGCAGTGGGTTTTTAGGCGAACGAATCATCAAAAGCCAACAACGGCTTTCCTGGGATTTTTCACGATCCCAACTGGCACAAAATGGGATTTTGAAAATATTGGCGCCCTTCACATAAGGAATGCGCCAGATTTATCCAAATCATTGCCAACTATGGCTCTCCAACGGTAACATGTACGGAAGGAAAGTGCTCGGTTTGGAAAGCTGTTGGCTGCCTCAGAAGGAAGCTATCTCTCACAGTTTGGCAACAGGCGCCTGCTCCCAAAAGAAAGCTAACCAATAAATCACGGAGGCAATCACTCCTTCCAAAGAAGGAAGATCGTCCTCTCAACCATAAAATAAACCCTTGAGGCACCATTGAAGGCATGCTTTCATTGACGCTTTCAATCATCCTCTCAATTGCATACACTTTCTGTAATACGAACAAGTGCTCTCAGAGATCTGCTTTCTCTGCCATCAATATTCTCAAAAACTGCCCAAGCTCTCTGCTATGCAAACACATTCACCAACAACCCTAAGGCAAACAAGCGAGCCCCTCACGGCCGTTTACTGCCTTCCCACCTTCCAGATTCAAGAAGGCATCACGTCTCTCTTACATCTGAAAAAAACACTCTTTCTGTCTCTCTTTCTTGCTCTCAGTTTTCAGTTTCATCCTTTCGAAGGCTGTTTTATTGACTTGAGCGTCGGAGTGTTTTCGGTGGGTCAACTTCCCGCCGACACACTGACCTCTTGTTCTATTTAGTGGTGTGCAGGATCCAACTCAGGGAACGGAGCCGAAACCCAGCATCAAGAGAATCATCCGAATCTGTTCGAAGTTCGGATCCAGAGACGCATCATTGGTGCCGTCTGTGGGAAGCGCTTACAAAAGCCAACCACAAAATCTGAACAAACACTCTCTGTTACCTTCTGATTCTGTAATGATGAACACGAGAACCCAAGCTAGCGATCTCGCCAGATCTTGCGCTAACCCCGACCAGGACCACGCGGCCGGTGCCATGGTCAAGCGGGGCCACGGGGTGAGTTCCCCGCCTACTTTCAACAATCTGGTGGAGCAGATGCGGAGCCAACAATCACCTCGCTCCATTACTTTGCGCTCGTAACGAGCAACGACAACAGGCGGCTCCACCGGCGGCCATCCATCTCGCCTCGCCACCAAAAGGGGTGGCCAGAGGAAGAAGAAGCCGGCCAAGAGGCCCGTGAGAGTCGGGGATAATCCGACTCCAGCGTCCTCCCGCGTTCCTGGCCAAAACAGGCCTGAAGAAGGCTCCGAGAGCACGTCTCCACCAGAAAGCCCAGAGAGAAGAAACCCCTGATACTCTCGGGCGTAAGACAACAACGCAGCCCCGTGAGCGAGCTTCAGATGCCAGTTCACCGGAGGCGGCAATGACCAACCGCTGAACCCTCCAGGGACAAGACGGAATTGAGGGATTACCTCAACTCCAAACGATCAGCAAATGTCGCTCGCGCCGATCCGTGAGTGGACAAGATATGGAACCGTGTGTTCCAAGAGGAGGAGCGCGCCATCAACTTAGACCGATCTCCTTTTACTGCAGAGATCCTAAGCCGTCCACTACCGATGAAGTTCAAGATGCCGTCCCTTAACTTATATGATGGGGGCAGTGATCCAATTGACCACCTGGATCACTTCTGCACCCATCTGAGTCTATAAGGGCTAGAAGACTCAGCGATGTGCCGCTGCTTTCCGCTCACGCTGAAGGGAGACACTCGAATCTGGTTCCATTACCTCCCTTCAGGCACCATCGATAGTTTCCGTGAACTCACGGATCTCTTCCCCGGCTGTTTGCGCCTCGAGCCGATGGGAAGAGAAGCGGCCCGTGGTATCTCTCCCACATAAAGCGCGGCTTACGGGAGAGAACCCACGGCGTTTCCCAGATCGCTTCGTGGCGGAGGCGGAAGGATTCCCAGGGATCACAGAGGAAATGAAGTCAAGGCGTTTCATCTCTGCGCTTACTTACGGTGACTTTTTCAAGCACACTGCCCACTGAGAATCTCAAGGCCTCCGCGAGGCGTGAATCCATCACCAGTGCCTACGCCGGTGGGTGGGAGGCCAATGAGGCAAAACATCCAGAACGGGCGGATCAGCCTCGGTCGTTCCCTGGTGAAGGGAAGAGAAAGTACAGTGGCGGAGAGCACTCCCGCAAGAAGCAGCGCCGAACTGGGCCCCCAGAACGTAGAGACTATGTGCCCACCAGTTTCACACCTCTGACGGACAAGCGTGCCAACGTCCTCATGTAGATCCGTGGAGAAAAGTTCTGGCGGCCCGGACCATCAAGAAGGACTCGGAAACCGGTAAAAATCATGTGACTTTCATCGCTTGCCGCCATTCGAACGAGGACGCAAAACGCTGCAAAGGGAGATCGAGGATCTGATTCGCAGATGCCACCTCACGAAGTTTGTCAGAGGTTCTGGACAAAGCTCTGGAGCGGCTGGTGAAGAAGGGCAGGAGCAAACTCCATCTCGAAACCGGGTTGCAGCGGCGGTGGTCGACATGGTCACCACACGGCCCGCTAAAAACCCATCGCGGCAAAATGAAACAAGAAGCCGGGAGGAAGAGGCAGCTGCAAATGAATAACTCTACTCGGTTTTGATGATGATGATTTAGCCCATGTAGTGTCCCCCCATGCTGATCCCCTCATTGTATCTGCCCTCGTTTTAGACGGTAGTGTAGACTACCAGCTGAAACAAGTATTTATTGATAATGGGACCTCTCATGATTTGCTTTACTTGGATGCTTTCTTCAGATTAGGCCTAAAAAAGAACCAACTAAAATCGGCCGAGGGCCCATTGTATGGCCTTGACAACGAACCAGTGCCCGTTTAAAGGACTATCCAATTGGAGGTTACCTTAGGGACGTATCCAAAGACAGCAAGTCGCACATTTACCTTCCTGGTGGTCGACTTACTCTCAGTATACAACGCTATACTGGGAATGCCGTTCTTGACGGCATTCGGAGCAGTTATCTTGATTCTGCACCTCAAGATGAAGTTTTCGACACCCTACGGTGCCGGGGAGGTGCTAGGCGACCAAATTAGGACGAACACGCTTTCATGTCGCAGATTGTCCCAAGTGGCGGCGCTAAAATGATTGGGAACTTGACCATCGAGAGAGCAGACTACCCTCTAGCAGCGGCGCAGTCCGGGTGAAGCCACTAATCTAATCCCACTCGGACCCAAGAATCCGAAAAGGTGTGTACAAATGGCGGCTCACTCACTAGGACCATCAAGCGTGATGAGCCGATCGCGTTCTATGACGAACGCCGACATATTCGCATGGACTCCGCAGACATGCCCGAAATTTCGCCAAGTGATGGTCCACAAGTTGGGCCTCGATCCTAGCCGGAAGCCGGTCAAGCAAAAGCGGAGAAACCACTCCATAAAGAAGCTGATCGCCTCCGAGAGGAGGTCAAAAAGCTATTGGACGGTGGATTTATTAGAGAAGTCCAGTATCCAAATTGGCTTTCAAATATCGTCCTGGTTAAAAAGAGCAACGAAAAATGGCAAATATGCGTCGATTTTACCGACGTCAATAAGGCCTGCCCGAAAGACAGTTTTCCCCTGCCTAGGATTAACCTACTGGTTGACTCCACGGCTGGACATGACGAGCCTAAGCTTCATGGACGCCTGTTGGGATTACAACTAGATTCGAATGAGTCCAGAGAACGAGGAGCATACCTCATTCATGACGGACCAGGGCACCTACTGCTACAAAGTGATGCCCTTTGGTGAAAAATGTGGAGCAACTTACCGATGAATCGTTAACAAGATATTCAAAAAAAGCAGTTGGTCATAACATGGAGGTCTACGCTCGACGACATGCTCGTCAAGAGCGAAAGTCATGGCGACCACATACGCGACTTTGGAAGAATCATTCGAGGTGCTCGCCAAAGATTAAATGAAGTTGAATCCGATTAAGTATGTCTTGGGGTGGCCTTCGGGAAGTTCTTGGATTTCATCGTCTCCACGTGGGGATCGAGGCAAACCCAAAAAAGATCAAGGCCCTCGCTGACATGGCTTCCCCACGGAGCGTCAAAGACGTCCAGCGATTGACAGGGCGGCTGGCAGCTTTGTCCCGCTTCCTCGCGAAGTCTCTAGTGACAAGTACTAGCTCTTCTTTAAAGCTTTAAGAGGGACAAAATCCAATGGGTTCCAATGGACGGCTGACTGCCAAACCGCCTTCAATGAATTTAAGTAGTATCTGGCCAGCCCCCCACTGTTAGCGTCACCCAAAGACGGAGAGGAGTTGTACCTTTACTTGGCGGTGTCAGAGGTGTCCCTCAGCTCCGTCCTTGTGCGCCAGGAATCCGATATCCAGCAGCCGATCTACTATGTAAGTAAAATATTGACCGGCCCAGAAAGGCGCTATCCACGCATGAAAAAAATGGCCCTGGCACTTGTCTTCGCTGCGCGAAAGTTGAGGCCATACTTTCAGGCGCATCGCATAGTGGTCCTTACTGACAAGCCGTTAAAAAGTATACCCCCCAAAATCGACGCGTTTCGGATGGTGGTGAAGTGGGCTATCGGGTGGGTGAGTTCGACATCGATCGAGCAGCAGGACACGCCATAAAAGCGCAGGCTCTGGCTGATTTTATTGTTGAGACCACGACCCCAATTCACAAGAAACAGCCCACAAAAAATGCAGAACAGTCTGATGAAGTTCTAGAATGGGTACTCCACGTGGATAGATCGTCCATTGACAGTGGCAGCGGGGTAGGGGTGGTCCTTACGACCCCTGACAGATTTGAGGTTAAGTATTCCCTCAAACTTGACTTTCCGGCGACCAACAATGTCGCCTAGTACGAAGCCCTGTTAGCCAGCTTACAATTAGCAAAAGAGTGCTCCGCCAAGAGATTGGCAGTTCACAACAACTCCGAACTAATCGCCAACCAGGTTAACGGGGGCTTTGAGGCAAACAACTCTTACTTGGCTAAGTACTTGGCAAAGGCAAGGGAAACTGTCCAAGGTTTCGACAAACTGACCCTGGTTCATGTCCCCAGGACTGAAAACTAAAAGGCAAACCGGTTGGCTAGAGTCGCTAAGGCCGAAAACCCAGAACAATACTCGACGGACATGAGGGAGATTCTGAATGCTCCCAGCATAGAGAAATAGAAGGCGATGCAGATTTCCGAGATGGAAAACTGGATAACGCCCTACCTTAGATATTTGGCTGGCGAATCACTCCCAAAGGACGCCGAAAAGGCTAAGCGAGTTAAAAGATAGCCGGATTTGGTACACGGTAGTCGATGGGCGGTTGTATCGTCGTGGATACTCGACCGCGTACCTCTCATTGCTGTCCCGAGGAGGCTGACTACGTGTCGGGCGAAGTTCACTTGAAATCTGGGATCACACGTAGGCGGAAAACCCGACCTTCAAGATCATGCGGCGGGGCTATTCATCGGCCCTCGATGAAAAAGGACGCGCTTGAGTTTGTAAAGAAATGTGAAAGCCGCCAGCCTTCGTGCAACCTTCACCATCGCCCGTCCATTCGACTGAAGTCACCGGCTCCATGGCCCTTCGCGCAATGGAGGCTCGATATTCTCGGCCCATTTCTCATTGCCACGGGGCAAAGAAAGTTCATCATCGCGGCATCGACTACTTCACCAAGTGAGTCGAGGCGATCCCACGGCAAAAATCACGAGCACAATGCATTGGAATTTCTTCGCAGCATTGTCTGCAGATTGGCATCCCGATGGTCGTGGTGATCAACAATGGGACCCGATTTTGGGAAAACGCTTCACCCAAGTATTGTGTCGGACCTTGGTATCAAGCTGGTCCACACTTCGGTGGCATACCCCTGCCAACGAATGGAGGTGGAGGTTACGAACCGTACGCTACTCCACGGGTTAAAGACTAAGTTAGAGGACACCGGGGGCTCCTGGGCTGACGAGCTCCCATCTGTCATCTGGTCTTATCGGACAAACTCGAAGAAACCAACGCGCGAGACACCCTTCAGCTTCTGTTACGGGACTTAGGCGGTGATCCCGGTCAAAATCGGGCTTCCGAGTCGCAGGGTGGAGTCTTTTGACCCACAGACCAACTCCCAGAAAATCAGGGAGCACTTAGACTTGCTAGAGGAAGCCCGTGACGCCGCCAGAATACGGACAGTAGCCTACCAACACTGAGTTACCTGGTACTACAATAAAAAGGTAAAAGCCCGGTAATTACACATTGGGGACTTGGTCCTATAAGGCATCGAGGCCACAGGCAAGCTGGTCGACCGCAACAAGCTCTCCCCTAACTGGGAAGGGCCTTTCTTGGTCTCCGCCGTCCTGTGAAACGGAGCATACAAACTCCGAAACCAGGACGAAAAGCTGGTCCCGCGAACGTGGAACGCAATCCACCTCAAACGCTACTTCCAATAGGGAACCCAGGTACGCACTTGCCCATTTGTGTGCATTCATTCGCATGCTTGTTTTAATTTGGTAAAATGAGAAGTTTACTTAGCATATAGAATCCTAGTCTTTGTGTGCATACATGTGAACTGTGTTTGCCTTGCAGGATTACCCGACCTAGACTGCCCCTAAGTCGGGAGGGTTTTTACCCTCTCGTTGCTAAACCCTAGTCATCCAGGTGGCTCATAAGTGGTCTTAAACCCTGGTCATCCAGGTGGCCCATAAGCGGTCTTAAACCTTGGTCATCCAAGTGGCCCGTTAGCAGTCAAAAAACCTTATGGGGCTAGTGCAGCACACGCGACGACCTCCCTCATGGGGAGTAGCAACGTCAGTCAACGATGGTTGAAGGGAGAAATATTTCTTCTCCAACATTGGCTGTCCAAGTCATCACTTGTACGGCGCCACCGGGCTGGTTAACACAATCGCCTACCCAGCTTAAGGACATTATTCCTTAGGCAGCCAGCCAACCAGCCACGCAATAACCTTCTCAACGAAAGGATAATGTGATCGAGCAGCGACAAGAAGCGTTTCTTCTTCAACGCTGACTGCCCAAGTTACCACTTGGACAGCACCACAAGGCTGGTTAACACAAGCACCTGCCGAGCCCAATGACTTAGCTCCTTAGGCAACCAAGCCACAGTCGCCGGCCAACCAGGTTGGCCGCCTATTACAACAATACGCACAAACACAAAAAGCAGTAAAAGTCAATGGACACCAACTAGGGAAAATTCTTGTTTTATTGCATTTAATTGTGTTACACGGTTACATCGGTACAAAAACAAAGAGGAAAGCACGACGGCTGTCTCTAGCTGTCATGAGGGGTCCCTCACAAGGTCTTCTTTGCGCTGCGCCGCCCTGTTGGATTGGTTGATAAGTTCGGCTGGAAAATTGGGATCAATCAACCGCGCAATGCGCCGGCTGATGTTGATCCCCTCCAACAGTCGCGCATGCAGCATGCCTTCAAGCTCAATGGGACGGATGCGGAGGGTCAGATCATTTTTCAGGTCTGTGATTCGGTCGGCAAGCCGCTTCTTGACTTTATTATATCGATCGTCCTCCTCCTTTAACCGGGCGACCTCGGCTTTTAGCTCAGCATTCTCCGCCTCCATGCCCGCCATGACAGCCTTGAGAGCAGTAGTCTGCTCACGGAGCTCCCCTCCAGAAGCAGCAAGCCTAGCCTCCAACTAGGCGATCTCCGCATCTCTATCCGCGATTATACGATCGCGTTGCTCAACCTCCCAGGAGAAGGCGGAGATCAGCCTCCTCGACTGCACAAAACAACAGCGAAGTGTAACTTACAAATACAAGGAAGGAAGAAGTGCAAAGAGGCAATTGCGGGAATCGTACCTTGTAAATCTTCCTCGAGGGCCTATTAGGCCTGGACTCTAGACCTTACCCAGTAGGCGGTGGACCAGGCAGCGGTGGACCAGGAGCATCCTCTTGCGCCAAGCTTGCCTCTGCCTCATCCGGAATGCGATCCAGGAACGCATCAGTCTCGCTCATGGCAGTTGCTGCAGGCTCCTCTCTGATAGCCTCTGGAGCAGCCGCTAAAGAATCGAGCCCCGTCATTGGCTCCATAGCAGAAGTCCGCGCGGCCGTCGCCGGCTCACAAACTGGCTCCTCTGATGATCCCATCGATTCAGTACCAGGAACCGCTTGCGGCGCAGGCTGCGCCAGGATGACTCCACTTGCCTCCGCCAGCCAGTCTTCAAAAGTCTTCTCCACGCCCGAAGCACTACCGGATCCGCTGCAGATCCCAGCGGCTACGTAATCAACGAGCGACGACGACGACGAAGGCGTCTCGAGCACCTTCTCAAGCAAGGGGCTGATAAACCCTTCGTCGGTATGTCGCGAACGGATGATCACCACCCTGGATTCTCCAGGGTTCACCATCCTCACCGAAGGTCTTGGTTTTTGAACCGGGGACGGCGGACCCCAGTTTACCTTCTTGGACTCTACCTGGGAAACCAAAAAGTCCCAATTAAAATCATCGGGCTTCTTTGTTATCCCTTTCGTCAGCCACGCATAGGCCGCCGACTCGGTCAGGGACGGCGTCCCGAAGTACGCCTCTGGGACCTGGCCCCACTCTTTCGCGATGGGCCATTTGTCCCCCACGCTCACGAAGAAGAACTGGTTCTTCCAGTTTTTCAACGAGTCGTAAATGGCTTTATTAATTTTTATTCCGATACGGGGAGAGAGCGATATCACTCGCCCCCTGGTTCACTTTAAACAAAACCCTAACGCCAGACATCCTAAACTTCTTACCAAACTTTTGAGCAAAAATGCACATTGTGTAGAGATACCTCACGGCGTTGGCATGGAGCTGAGCAATGGGTACTCGCAGGGCCTTCATGATCGACTCCAGTTCCTCCGGCAATAGCAGGCAGAGGCCGCTCCTCAGATGGGCCTCGTAAACAGTGATGTGCCCCTCCGGTGGAGCGTAAGCCCTGTCGTCCTTGCCCGAAACTCTCCAAGCAATCTCCTTCGGAATATTGAATTCGACACACAGAGTTTCGACGTCGCTTTCTCTTAGAACGGAGGCAAAATCGGCGACGGAAGCCATGGTTGCACAAAAGGTTAGGTTTTCCAGAAAACGTTGCTGAAGAGTTGGAACGAAGAAGACAACGGATTGAGGGCGTAAGTGATTTCAAAAATACGAAAGGGAAACTTAAGCGCCAAGCACAAAACCCCTCATTAAGAACGCCGTCAGTCTTGCCACGTGCCTCCTCCTACTTGACCCGCAGGGCGGATCTTTGGCGCACAATGGCAGAGATCTCCGCCCCAACAAAAAGGAAGACACGTGTCGCTTTTTACCTCAGAAACCGGCTAAAGATCGGAGAAAATGCTTCCAGATGGCCAAGACGGCCAATAATTTTGGTGCTCGGAATTGACCAGACGGCCAGTAGTGATTAAATCGCTTCTCACAAATCGGTGCTCCGAGATTAGCTAGGATGGTCAACAACGGTCGGTGCTCAAATTAACCAAGACGGTCAACAATTCTAGTTCTCCGGAATTGACTAAGACGGTCAACAATTCGGGTCAAACTCTCCTTCACGCCTTTCACAAAGTTCTACGAGATCCTCAGAACAAGGAAGGGCACCCCATCATGAGCATACTGGAAGCCAGACTTCTGGCCAACGCATGGGGGGCTAGTGATGGGTATACCAAAAATGGGCTGGCCCCAAAAAGTCAATAAAAGCCCAAGAGGGACGGTTAACGTTTCTTGAGGCCCAGAATGGGCCCAGAATTGAAAGGCCCAGGACGGTCAACGCTGGCGTTGACCGTCCCGTCGGCCAACGCATGCACAGACGGTCAACTCCAACGTTGACCGTCCGCGTGCTACACTTTGGGCCCAAAGGAGGCATTTCTACAGTAACGGGCCTAGTCCGTTTAGGTCCACGAATCATCAAAAGGCCAACAATGGCTTTCCAGGATTTTCCACGGGTCCCAGTTAGCACCAAAGGGGATTTTGACAATATTGGGGCCCTTCACATAAGGAAGGCGCCAGATTTATCCAAATCCTTGCCTACTAGGGCTCTCCAACGGTAACATGTACGGAAGGAAAGCGCCCGGTTTGGAAAGCTATTTGCTGCCTCAAAAGGAAGTTATCTCTCACAGTTTGGCAACTAGCGCTTGCTCCCAAAAGAAAGCCAGCCAGCAGATCACGGAGGCAATCACTCCTTCCAAAAAAGGAAGATCGTCCTCTCAACCATAAAATAAACCCTTGAGGCACCATTAAGGGCACGCTTTCATTGACGCTTTCAATCATCCTCTCAATTTCATACACTTTCTGTAATACGAATAAGTGTTCTCAGAGATCTGCTTTCTCTGCCATCAATATTCTCAAAAACTGCCCAAGCTCTCTGCTACGCAAACACATTCACCAACAACCCTAAGGCAAACAAGCGAACCCCTCACGGCCGTTTACTGCCTTCCCACCTTCCAGATTCAAAAAAGCCTCACGTCTCTCTTACATTTGAAAAAAAAACACTCTTTCTGTCTCTCTTTCTTGCTCTCAGTTTTCGGTTTCATCCTTTTCAAAGTGCATTTATCGGCAGGCGTCGGAGTGTTTCGGTGGGCCAACTTCCCGCCCGACACCGACTCTCGTTCATTTTAGTGGTATCTTTGGATCCACTTCGAACTAATAGGAACCCAACATCAAGAGGATCACCCGAATCTGTTCGAAATTCGGATCCAGAAACGCATCAATATATAAATAATTCAAATTTATTTTTATAAAATTGGCTTGTTTAAAAACCCATTTTTAAAATTTATAATATAACTTAATATAAATTTTAAATAAAAATTAATAACAATAACAGATGGATCCCGTGATACAGAAATGTTATGTTTTAGGTCATAAGTTTTGCCCCATAGATATAACTTTTTGGGCTAAGGTTATTTTGTTGAGCATTTTGAATCATATTATAGTTATAGTTTGTAACCTCATTTTTTTAAATAGTGAAAACTCTTATCATTTATTATGTATTTTTTTTAATTTTTATACATAAGTCTAATATTTTTAGAGTGTGATTAATTTTTTTATTACTGCTAATATCTTGAATTCTTAACGATATATTTGATCTATTATGAGTCAAATAAAAGCGTATTATATCGAGTCTTTATTTAATAATTTAATAAAAGAATACCTTTGATATAATAATAAAATTATTATCATATGATCTAATAATAATAAATTTAAATTATTAAAATTAATTTTTTATAATATAAGATAAGATTATATAATAAATCTAAAAAAATTTATTTTATTTTCCCAAATGTCACATATATGAGAGTTTCTTCCATCGTCCTAATTTAGATTTCTGGTGTGAAAATCTCGTGCATTCATTTCATTTTTAATATGAGAGGGCAATCTCTCTCTCTCTCTCTCTCTCTCTCTCTCTCTCTGTGTCAACTAAGGCTGCAGCCGCCGTCGCCGCCGCAGCAGGTGGTAGTGGAGAGAAAGAAAGAGAGAAAGCTGAGAATGAAGAAAGACGACTCAGTTCTTATAAAATCAGAAGAAACCAATTCTCATCGCCACCTTAATGCTTTCAATTGGGAAAGACAAATTAGAGCAGTACTGTTGCTGTGTGTTAGTTTAGGTGGAGTGCTGAATTTAACGGCGGCTGAGGACGCCCCTGCGTGCCCGGTTGGATATGGGTACACGGTGGAACGGGCGGCGGTAGATTCCTCCGGCAGAACGTTGACGGCTTTGCTCCATCTTATCAGGGAATCCTCTGTCTATGGACCCGATATTCCTCATCTCAACCTCACTGTCAGGTACTCCTATCCATCTTAACTACCTAATTTTATTAAATATCTCTTTTATTATTTTGGTAAGTAAAATAACTTTGATTATTTGTTTTATTCAAAAAACATATTGGTTTAAAAATTATCAAAAGTTTTTTAAGACATATAAAATATCAAAAATAAATTGTCACAGTTTATTTTATTTAACATAAAAAGTTAAAGAAAACATTTATATTTTGTGCAATTTTGTTTTCAATATCCCATTGTTTGCCGGCTAAGCGTCATTGTTGTTGTTGCCGGATTTTGGCAAAGTTAGGGTCATTGTCCACATAAAGTCACTGGAGATTGTCTCTCTAGGGGATGTCATTCTTACGTGTTGGATTCTAACTCCCGACCATCATTGACTGATGATGCCCGTCCTTGCTAGGGAATCATTGCACACACACAGAAAAACCCCCTAAGGTTTTGGTATTCGATTACGCATGGGTTGCACGGTGCTAGATCGAGGTTCAAATTTGATCATATGTAGGCTGCTCGGTGATGAACCGAGGTTCAAATTTCACTGTGTGTGAGCCACTCGATGCGGAATTAAGGTTCAAATTCGACTGCATGTGGGCTATTTGGTGCGGGACCGAGGTTTAGTAACCGGTGAATGGGAATTTGCCTGACTTAGGGGCAATTTATGTCATTTAAACTAATGCAACGTCACCCATGCATTCATATGGACAAGCAAACAATTAATAGCAATTAACAATTAGTGAACAAGCAAACAAATTATTTTATTAATGTGAGACAATTTTACAAGCACACTTGGTAATGTATGCTGAACCTACTTGGGTTCAGTACGAGATTACTAATAATACTTTTTAAGATGGACGACGTTCCATATCCTAAGGATCAATTTGCCATTCTGGGTGCGAAATTTATGTGCACCGTTCCATAGAATAGTTGAGACGAAGAACAGGACTTCCAATTGGGAGAAAACTTATTCCTATTAGTATTCTTGCCCGTGGCCTGTATACTTCATAGGACCAAGTCCCCTACCTTGAATTGGCAAGCATTCATACTTTTATTGTAGTATCACACGATCCGCTGTTAATAGGCAATTGTGCACATTTTGGCCATGTCCCGTACTTTTTGAGCAGGTCGAGATGCTCTCTGATTTGTTAGAAATTATTGTATAGATTGAAACCTTGGACCCGAAGGTTGGGCAGTCTGATTTTGATTGGGATGACTACTTCAATTCCGTAGCAGAAACAGAATAGTGTCTCATGCGTTGGCTGTCTTGGTGTCATCTAATACGACCACAACATGGAAGCTAACTCGTCCGTCTAGGAGCCCCCAACATTTTTCAGTTTAGTTATTAGTCCGTGCAGTAGGGTTCGATTGATAACCTCTGCCCGTTTATTTACTTGTGGATAGGCAACTGAGGTGTGAACCAATTAAATGTCCAAACTTGTACGATATTTAATAAAGAGCTTGCCGGTGAGCTGGGTTTTGTCATTGATTACGATAATCTTGGGAATCCCAAATTTACAAATAATGTTCTGTCGGACAAACTCCATGACATTTTGCTCGGTGATCTGAGCCTATGGGGAGGCTTCAATCTATTTTGTGAAATACTTGATACCCAATATGACTAACTTCCTTTGTTTGAATTGATAAGGAAGAGGTCGAGGATGTCGAGCTCCCATTGCGCAAATGGTCAAAGGGGTGGAGGGTCTTCAACTCCGTGGGCGGTTAATAGGGCAGGTTGTCGTGGATCTAATAGTTCTTGCAATTCTTTGCGAAATCCAGAGTGTCTTTCCTTATTATTGGCCAATAGTAGCCCTGACGTATTATCTTGAATGTAAGGTTTTTACTCCCAATATGCGATCCATAGATGTTTAGATGAACCTCTTTTAACAAGTAGTTGACTTCTTTTGGTGTGAGACATCGCAAGTACGAGATGAAGTACCCTTGGCGATATAACCTCCCGTCCGCAATTGTGCACCAACCGATGATCTTCATTAAGAGTTCAGCGTCATCTAGGTTCTTCGGCAGGGTGCCGTCCATGATATATCTCAAATAGTGTAACATCTAGCTTTCTTTGTTGGAGACTTATAGTACCTCTTGTTCGGATTCTTCTATACTTAGAGAGGTCAAAAGCTCTCACATGTCTTTCGAGTGTTATTCTGGGTTTTCGATTGCGACAACTCTCACCAGCTAGTCGGCTTTCCAATTATTTACCCTCAAGATGTGCACCATCTCGATCTTGACAAACTTCTAGACCATACTCCTTACTTTAGTGAGGTTTTGGCAAGCAAAGGGATCGACATTCAAAACTTCCGTGAACTTAGTTGACGATCAGTTCTGAGTTGCTATAGATGGTTACACGCCTTACCGAGCATTCTTTTACTAGTCACGACCTAGCGAGCAAGGCCTCATATTTGGTAACATTGTTAGTGGTTAAGAATTTTAGTTTCAATGAGTACCTTACCTCCAACCTATAAAGGATCATTAGGACCACTCCAACACCGCTATCAGTGTGCGAGAACCGGTCTATGTGTAGGGTCCAGCTTGGCCCCTCCTCCGGCTAGCGATCAACTTCGTTGGGACCATCGATGCCGGAGACCGAGGTTGTGGTCTTGACGATAAAATCCTCCATGGCCTAGCCTTTTACGCTCGACCTTGGCTTGAATTTTATATTAAACTCTCCTAATTCGATAGCCTATTTGACTAGCTGTCTTGACATGTTGGATTTCTGTAGGATTCTCTTCAAGAGTTGGCCGGTCAGGATAACTATTTTGTGTACCTAGAAATTGGGCCATAGTTTCCTAATCGAATAGATGAGTGCTAGTGCGATCTTTTCGGCGTGTGTATAGTGGGTCTCGATGCCTATCAAAGTCTGATGGTATAGTAGATCGACCACTGTACATCAGATTATTGTCGGATTAAAATTGAGCTTAGCTCCACCTCTAAAACTGCCAAATAAAGGTACAACTCATCGCCTTCTTTTGGCAACATCAGGAGAGGGGAGTTGGTAAGGTACTCCTTTAGCTCCTAAAAGGCAGCTTGGCAATTAGCCATCCATTAGAAACCGTTCGCTTTATCCCTCTCAAGGCCTTGAAGAATGAGAGGTATTTATCCCCAATTTTGCCAAGAAGCGGGAGAGCGGCGCAAGCCGCTCTCCCGATTAGCCTCCACCTAACGTCCTTCATGGTCTTTGACGAGCTTATATCCATGATTGTCTTTATTTTTTCGGAGTTTGCCTCAATACCCATTAAGAGACAATAAAATTCGAGAATTTTTTGAATGATACTCCAAAAACGCATTTGGCTTAGTTCAATTTCATTCGGTATGCTTAGAGTACCTCAAAGGCCTCACGAGATCACAAATATGGTCATCAGTGATTTTGCTTTTGGTGAGCATGTCATCTACGTATATTTTCATATTCCGATCAATTTGGGTCTCGAACATTTTATTCATGAGTTGCTAGTACGTGGTAGTTGCATTCTTTAACCCAAATGGTATAATCTTGTAATAGTACATCCTTTGATTCATCATAAAGGAAGTATACTTCTTATTCTTCGAGACTCATCCAGATTAATTGTAGTCTGAGTATGCGTTTATGAAACTGAGAAGCTCGTGCCTAGAGGTGGTGTCCACCAATAGATCGATCATGGGTAGTAGGAAGCTATCCTTTGGGTATGTCTTGTTTACAATGGTGAAGTCGACGTATATCCGCCACTTTTTCTTACTCTTCTTAATAATGACCACATTGGAGAGGTAGTCCGGATACTGAACTTTTTGGATGAAATCAGCATTCAATAGTTTCTTTACCTTCTCCAAGATGGCAATGAGCTTTTCGATGGAGTAGTTCCTCCACTTCTACCCGATGGACTTAGAATGGATCGAAAGCCCAACTTATGGACCATTATCTTTGTCAAAATCCTTAGAATGTCAGCAAGGATCCATGTGAAGATATCTAAGTTTTGTCGAAGGAAGATAATTAGCTAGTAGCGCAGGTATCCAGTAAGTGAGCCCCATATCTGCACACACCTCTCTAGATCACCGGAGTCTAGGGGAATGCAATTCATCATCTCATTGGCCTGAGCTTACTGTAGAGTTGCTTCGTCTCTGTGATCAAAGTCCTCTATCGGTCGGTTCGAAGTGGCTTGGGTGACCTAGAATAGGTAGCATGTTCGACCTGCTGCTTGGTTGCCCAGAACTTCTCCAATACCGCAGGCCATAGGGAACTTCATATTTAAGTGCATGATTAATGTTACGGCTTAGAACACGGTCAGGCAGGGCCGGCCTAGGATGGCATCGTAAATCAAAGGTAGGTTAACCACTAGGAACATTAGTACGCGGAACGCTGTCTTGGGATACGTTCTCAAAGTGACTTCCAATTGGATAGTTCCTTGGACGAGACTGGCTCGTTGTCCAGCCCGTAGAAGGGTCCTTCGATTGATTTCAATTGACTCTTTTTTAACCTCAACTTAAAATAGGCATCTAGATAAAGCAAATATATGAATTTTTATTATTGATAAAGACCCGTTTCGGTTGGTAATTGAATATACCATCTAAAACGAGTACGGATACAACCAAATGGTCGGAATGAAGAGTCATTACATGTGACATATCATATTTGCTAAAACTAATGATATTATCCCTAACTTCTACCCTATGTTTCTTTGAGGTGGTCCCGAAGTGGTCTAAGGGGTGATCTTTGGAAGGCCTGGCCACCACCATGTTGATTACTCTAATCGCGACTTGGTTTCTCGGCTACTATTGTCCATCCTTTCTTCGCATGCTTTGGGTTTATAGGAATTTGGTGAGATGCCTTCTTTGGATGAGCTCCTTAATTTCTTTCTACAAAGTTCGACAGAGCCTCTGTACTATGACCCAGAGGATCGATAGTAATGACAGTATTTCATATGATCTCCTCCCTTTGAGTTTTTGACCGATTTTGACTACTTTAGAAAATTTTCTTCCATAATCTCTTTGAAGATATTGGTCTGAGAGTTATTCAAATGAGTTAAGTTTAGGGGCACGAACTCCTTTAGAGCTCCCGACTCCACCCTGGGCTACTTCCTCAAATCTCGGGAGTTAAAGTGGTCTTCATTTCTCTTTCTTTTGTTCGATGGTCCTTGGTGGAGGTGGTCTCGTGCTCTGGATGCTTAGCTTCATTGTCCTCTTTGACCACCATGTAAGCGTGGGCGATGGTTTCGACTTCATAGAAAATTCAGGGGCTCTTGTGGGTCATATGTTTGAAAAACTTGCCTAACTCCAGAGTCAATATGAAGGTGTTCAGCTTCACTTCATCAGTCAGCAGGGATATTTGGTGGGCTTCCGCGGTGAACCAAGCCAAGAAGCTCCTTAGGCTTTCGTTAGGCCCCTGTTTGATATGGGCAAGATGCCAAGGCTACCTTTTTTTTTTCGTTTAACCGGAGGCAAATTGAGTTAGGAAGATATCAGCGAGTTCTTAAAACATCCAAATTGAATTTTACTACAGGCGATAAAACCAAATCCGAGAGTCCCCCTTAAGGGATCCAGGCCCATAGTAGCTTCGTCCAGGCCTTGAAAGCTCAACAGGGATTGAAAGTGGTCTAAGTGATCCATCGGATCGGTACTTCTATCATAGGGTTCCAAGGCCGATATCTTAAACTTTTGAAAGAGTGGTTGCATCTTGATCTTCTTCGTAAATGGTGATTGCCTCAAATTTTAGAGTGTCTACTAGCGTTTCCCTTGAATACGTACTGACATGTCTTTTCTACTCGCTCCTTCATTCAAGGGGATACTGCAGCCCTCTTCACGTTGAGGTAGGTCCTCAACTCTGAATAGTTTGGTGAGCGATGCGAGGCTGGTCGGCTACTATTGCTGGTTAGCTGAACGTTACACGAGGCTTCCTCCCGGGCCCAGGGCTTCTACGCGTCGTAGGAGTATCAAGGATTTCATCACTCCGGACTCTCGTCCTGTGTCCTGCGACCAAGTTGACCCTCTAAACGTGATCGGGCCCCATCGCTCGAAGTTGCTCAGGCTTCAAGGTCGTCCGAGCATCACGCCTTCCTAGTCGAGCGCTTCTTCCTCTAGCCTTTTTGTTTTGATGCTAAAATATGGGTGATGGAAGAAGGAGCCCCGATCTTATCTGTTGGCGCTTGCAAAGGGCCTCAAGCATTTGGGATATATTATCTACCCAGTCGGCAAGCGCCTATATGAAGGGTGTCAATCGCTCCTCTACATGGCTACCTGCGGAGGAGTCGTCACCATGGGGGATGACGTCTTTGGCCGAAGCATCGGTATGGGCTCTAGAATTGACCATATTTGCTTTAATGTGGATGTTAGTTGGGCTTTTCGTTCGCCTTCCCATAAGACGGCGCTAATTATGCGTCATGGATTCGGATTGTCGTATCGATTAGGAAGCTTTCCGGTCTTCCTCGGTCGGGTCAAACCCATGTGAGTTCGATCTCTTTCTCTAATAACCTAAATTTTCATAATATAACGAACAAATAAGATGTCAGATGATTGGCGAGACTTACTCCACAATTTATCCTCCGACACACAGCAATAATTTTTCTTAATAGGAGAAGGAAAGATGTAAGGATGAGAATTATATGTGATGATGAAATGGTATGAAGGTTTGAGTTTGACTTCGAAGTTGCACTCGGCGTGGAGCGACTTTGAGATTGAAGGAGCAAGACTTTCGAGGGATTTCTTCGGAGGCTCTTTGGGTAAAGAGCTATCTTCTGTGAGTTCTTGAGTGTGAATTTTTGGGTATGTCTGGCCGTGTCTTTGCCCATGGGAGCAAGATGTTATTTACAACTTTGGGTGCAACTAGCGTTTGCGCAGATCTGATAGGCTATCACGGGGATCATGGGTATCAATTATGGCAACCGTGATCAATCAGAAAGATTCCTTTCTTCTTCGATGAGTTATTGAATGCGGCGGATATAAGAGTTGACATTAGAAGAAATCTGTTGAGTTGGAGTTGCCATTATAAGAAATCTGTTGAGTTGGAGTTGCCATTCCGGGAGAGATGCGATCAGAGGCAATATTCGGGACGTCGAGCTAGCTAAAGTAATGATTTCAATATACGAGAAGACGATCATGGACCTTCTTGATTAGGCCAAGATCAATTTAGGCTGTTCGAGCTGGTTGGGATACTGTTTGGGTCAACGGAAGAGCTGACTAATCCCTAGGCTTGTGGACCGAATACCAACCATCAATTCGTGGGCCTTCATGTTGGACCGGCCTATTTCTATTGTCCCATCACCACCCTATTAAAAGAAAATTTAATTCAATAATTTTTAGTCATAATTATCTAATTAATATTAAATTAATTAATTAATATTTTTTAATAATAAATAAAATTAAACAATCTTTATTAATAAATAATATAATTATATAATTAAGATTAAATAAATGTGATTAGAAATGATTAAATAATATGTATAGACTCCGAATCTCCAAAAAGTCTCTTTGCAATCTTTTTCTCAATTAATTTTATTTGTGAGATTTAAAGAAAAAAATTAAATCAGTTTTTCTCTTAATCAATTTTGTCAAATTAACTGCAAAGATTTTGGTTGCGCAGCTTGGAGGAAGACGACCGTCTGAGAATCCGGATCACAGATGCCAACAATCCACGATGGGAGATACCCCAAGAAATCCTTCCGCGCTCTGCATCTAATCACGCTCCCGCCGCCTCCTACTCCCGCCGCTTCCTGCCGGAAAACTGCATCCAAGACTCCCAGACACCGCCGGCAGCGCAAACCATCGTATCCCACCCCAATTCCGACCTAATCTTCAACCTCTACAACACCACCCCTTTCGGCTTCTCTGTCATCCGTCGCTCCTCCGGGGATGTCCTATTCAACGCCTCGGCGGTGCCTACGCTCTCTGAATCCATCCTCTGCTTCAAAGACCAGTATATCCAGATCTCTTCCTCTCTTCCGGTTGGCCGATCAAACCTCTACGGCCTCGGAGAGCATACGAAACCTACTTTCCGTCTCGACGAAAACCAAACGTTTACCCTATGGAACGCCGATATTGCCAGCAGCAATTTGCATCTCAACTTGTATGGGTCCCACCCGTTCTACATGGATGTCAGATCGCCAGACGGGACCGCTCATGGCGTGCTGTTGCTGAATAGTAACGGGATGGATATTGGGTATAATGGGGATCGGATCACGTATAAGGTGATCGGTGGTATAATTGATTTGTATATCTTCGCCGGACCTCGGCCCGATCAGGTTATAGTGCAGTACACGGAGCTCATCGGTCGCCCCACCCCAATGCCATACTGGTCCTTTGGTCAGTAATCTGATTCTTATCTTACCTTTTTTTATAATATAACAATTAACTCGTGTAATTTTTTCTTTTACTTATTTGGGTTCATGGAACTTAGTACCTTGGATTATAATGGCTGATGGAAATGAAGTTTGAGGGGGCAGGGAATTCAGAAAAATATAAGCAACTTTTAAACAAATTTGCATTTGCTTTATTCATTTCTTCTAATTTTCCGGGTTGAAATAGATATTTGTTCTTGGAGAGGATCTTAGTGGAGACGCCAATTCCACCTGCGTCTGATGGTGCACTGACGCGACCTGAATGGGGAGAGTTTTTTCTTCTAATTGGGGGTTGGGGCTGAATTGGAGGAAATATTTATTTACCCTGAAATGGTTGCCCTGCTCCTGCTCTAACCCTCACTGATACCAATATATTATTGAGATTCCTCGGGATCAAAACACGCACACAACTAGTACAGCAAAAATGAACTCTCTAAATCTCTTATCAATTATCGGTGACCAAACATTATGAGAGAGGAATGAACAAAATCATGCAACCAAGTATATAAGTTACATGACAATGTTTAATATGAAAACCCTTATTAATTGAGGAAAAAAATTTGAGGCAAACTTTGAAGAAATTGGCTATAAATGTATCCAAATGCAAATATAATCCCCGTAAGATCCTTTCACTACAATCTGAGTGAATGATAGTTAAATATAACCCCAACATATCTCACAACTCATAAGAAAAAAATACATTGAGAAGATAAGCAACCAAATGAAAATATGTCTTAAAACATAACTTAAGCAACATACTCGACCTTGAAAAAGAGTGAAACTTGAATTGAACTGCAAGTAGATGCCAAAAATTTTCCTTCTTTCTCTTTTCTCTCTTCTCTCTCTTTGTGTGACACTTTTGTATTGAAAATGATCTCTTATCTTTGCTCTAAAAATCGCGTTGGATTTTTATACTTCACGTGGTGCACATGCGCCCATCGAGTAAGCATCAGGCACGCTTATTCTATACCAAATGCGCACGGGTGCCCATCATTCACCTATTCACCGATTCACCTATGAAGTGCAACTGTTTCCAGTTTGTTAGAAATAACTTTCATTCAAGGTTGTTATCACGCAACTTTGTGAACAGTGTTGCTAGGGCGAGCCTCATGCAAACATCATGTGACCCTCCAAATGGCCCATCCATTGAGTGTGAGACTCATAAGGGATTGACCCGAAACCTAACATATGTGTATATATATATGCACACACACACACACACACATGAATGTGTGGATTCAAAATGTTTTGTTATTAGTTAGAGCTTTATGAAAGATGAAAGTGATGATAAATATAAAAATTGCAATTTGCGTATGTGCTATGTTAAAGTGATTCTCTTTTTTGTTTTTTTAAGAAAGATGTAGAATAAGATTAAAATGAGGCAAAGGTGAAGGTTAGTGGGGAGATTGCACCGATGGGATGGGGATGGGGAATGTTTTGTACCTAAGTCCGAAATGGTTGTTGGTTGGAGGTAGGGGGGGTGGAGCTCAGAGGGGCGTTGTGACGCGCGCCCGTTTGATGCTCATACAACGTGCGTTGTTGCCGTTGGATGAAAATCCGACGCCCCTCGATTTTTGTTCTTTAAAAAATAAAAGAAAATGTTTTTTAAATATAAAGAAAAACGATGGGCGATTTTCATCCGACGGCTGTTTACACTACATCATAATCCATACAGTATTGCAATGCCGCTCAATATAATTCATCAATTATTTTTATAAGACCCAACATAATATATATGCATCTAGTAATGGAAACACTAATTCACTTCTTTCTCATTGTTCAAATATATGGGAAAGCAATATAAGTATAAAATCCATACAGACAAAGATGAACACAAGACTCTGAGTTTTTTCCACATTCAAGTTCAACTTCGGTAGCATTAGTAAATTTCAAACCTCACTATATGAAATTTCATATCTTTCGTCTCAACTTGTGGACCGCTGCTTAAAACTAGAGCGATAGGTGGGAAAGGTAGAAGTTCCTACCTTCTGAAACTTGACCTGGGTCTAATTAGACCTCTTTCCATTCTTGGTATGTTTTTCACATGGATCCTCTCAAGTGGGGGAATACTACAGGACCTTACATTCAGTCTAGTTACAAATAATCCCTCAAACACCTTGCTTATATGACACACTACAATTGTATAAATTTAAGATAGAAAGAAGAGTAGATGAGAAAAACAAGTGATAAATATGTTCTACCCAATGTCTAGGACAACATACTGTAAATTGAAAAAGAAAGGAACACAAAATGATGCCCTAACGAGTGGCAAAAACTCCCTCTTCCTCTTTCTTTTCTATCCCTTATGTCACTTTGTGTTTGAAAATAACATTAACCCATGACAGTTGTCATGCAAAATCTGCAAAACTGTATTTCATTTTATACAAAAATTGTTGTCACACACAAGCATTCCTCACGTGAATCTCCTGTGAATTTCTTTGGCAGGATTTCTCCCACAGAAGCATATGTGAACATCTCGTAGAACTCTCTGCAAACTTTTCATTCAAGCCAAAAGTGTCACAAACATCATGTGAACTTCTCTATTCCCATTTGCGTGAGCAATCCATCAATTGAACATCATACAACGAATCATGGGCCTCACATGAGAAGTGACCCATCTCAACAATTACTCTAATACTTCAAAATTGATGGTTTCAGCGCACCCATCCCCCTCCCCCTCCCTCAAAAACAAAAAAATGACGCTTTTCTGATAGTATGCCTCTAGAGCTAAGGTGTGAAATATGGAAAAAAAAAAGTGTTTCCATAATTCTACCACCCAGACAACTCTATTCTGATATGAAGTGTATACACTGTGTCTATGTGGAAAGTTCTAGCATTCCTCTCTGTCTAACTATGATTGAGTAGTGGATGCAGAATAAGAATTGTTACCCAGATCTGCTTTCTCCTGCACTACATCATCATCTGGTTTCTATCTTGAAGCAGCTTTCATTGCTGCACTCCAATATCTTTCGAAATGGAATCCCTGTGTTTCTTGAAATGTGCATACCACCAAATAAAAACGTTCAAAATTTTCTTGTTTTGCAATCAGTAAAAGATAAAGAATATTCAAATTTGATATCAAGGGGTGTTACACAAATACAGAATCTCAGCCATGCCCACCAACTACTCACAGAACTACAACCAGGACACAATATCCTGCCCACATCTATTGCCCCAAAAAACCGAGCAAACAAAGCAAATAAAAAACTTAGAACAAGATACAAGGAAAAGAAAAAAAATTGAGAGAGTGAAAACAAATTTCTAATTATAATAAACGTTCCATTTGAGCCTTTTTAGTTCTCTGTCTGAAACCTTACAGTTTGATGCCTTAAACTCCTCCAACCACCGAGCCTCAACATACACAAAAGAGCTTCATTGTCTGGTTTTCATTGCCTACAGAGATAAACCCTACAACTTGCTGAATTCTATTATCTCCCATAACACTACTTTTGTTAACTTCTCCTGAATCTCATAAGAGTTAGACACTTGTCCATCCAAAATGACCTTTAGTACATCGACAGCATCCACAACATTAACTGCCTAATCATTAGCACAGTTTTTCTGATTTGCTAATCCTAAACACTCCCCTGACTCTGAACCTTCTCCAAACACAGAACAATCATAAATCTTCAAGCTTGGGATCCACCAGCAGAATGATAAATTCCATCAGATCTCATTAACATGCTCAAATTCAGCTTGCAGATTCTGAATCAGACCTTCAACTCAGTCAATATCACTCTGCCAATGGTACTGTTTGATAGGTTCAGAGGTTTAAGTTCTATTTAAATCTCTGTTAATCTGGGCTTCCTTTCTATTCTTGTGCACACAAAGCTCAAATAGGGGCACAAGTCGACTTTTTTACTGCCTCAGATCAACAAAAGTAATGGAATCAGCAGATTCAGCTGCTGAGTTTTCATTTTTCTCTGCTCAAATACTTAAGCTGCCCCTTCTTCTACTAGCTTCTGTGCCAGAATAGATCTTTATTAATTGGCCATTTGTTTTATTCAGAAACATTGGATTTGACTTCATTATTTATCAGCTACAAGTGAAGCAGTTTTCTTCCCGATTCTGAGCTGGCCCACAATAGCAATGGAACAGTTGGCTAAAGTTCACCTAGGGAATCCTCATCCATTTCATTTTGAACATTACCTTACCACTTATACATGACGGCTCAAAATTTTGTTCTTGGTTTTTGTTTCCTGTATTTTTTCACTCTTTAGCTTTGTGTAGTAACTAGTAAGTCATCAATGCTGAGTTCTGAGATATTACACATGTAAGATCATATTATTTGTCCAACTTGGGACATACCCTGAATTTGTGAATGTTATGCACTGATAGCCCATTTGAATCATACCTTCATGGGCATTCACCCAATTTAGGCTTATATTTTCTCGGCTTGTGCAAGTATAGGACACTCCTCTGTCACTGAACCTATTAGTTATCATCCTAATAATGAAAGGGACTTTTATAAAAATTGAACAAATTAACACCATTTGGTAGCAAAACAGTTATTCTTTGTGTGTAGGATAGAAACAGATTTGAAACCTAAATTCTTTCCACTTTCTTTGGCTGTGTGTTGGGATCACATTTGATTTGGCATTTATCAGAATGTCAGCTTCTGTAATCATTGATTGTCAATTATTGACTTTTGTGCCCTAGTAGCTTTCCAGTCCTAGGGTTTGGGTAATGTGCTAGAGTTGCTCATTTATTGTTCCTGCATCTCATCTTATGGAATCTCTACACTGATGAAGGGTTTATATCATCCTTTTTGCTTTAAGGGTTTCATCAATGTCGGTATGGTTACCATAACTTTCATCAACTGGAGGCTGTAGTTGCCGGGTATGCGAAAGCCAGAATCCCTCTAGATGTAATGTGGACAGACATTGACTACATGGATGGATATAAAGATTTCACTCTTGATCCTGTCAACTTTCCTTTGGACAAGATGAAACAATTTGTTGGAAAGCTTCACAAAAATGATCAGAGATATGTTGTTATTTTGGACCCTGGTATGTTGGAATAACACCAAACTATCTGAATTTTATTCTTACATTCTCTTCATACTCTTCACATTATTTAGGGATGAATAGTACATGATAGTACCTTATATTTTAGAAATACAGGATTTTGCTTTCCTTATCCAATATGAGATGTGATTAGATCTCCAATGTGCTTTTGGCTGTGGGTTTTGTTGCTATGATTATGTTCTTTCACTTCCACCATGACAAATATAGCCTACTCAATGTAGTTCTCTTTTATTTGGTTCAATACTTGAAAGGCCTATGTTGTTGGGAAAATAGTTCTGTTTTCCTGTTTCTTTAGATCTTTCTGTTTTCCATTTCCACAGTTTTTTTTTTTTTTCTGGAAAACATTGTCATTTGATAAACGGTTGGAAACTGATTTCCTATTCAGGAAAAACTGCATTGAAGTGAGTGTATTGCACATACATCTTCCCTTGCATATTATTAACTTAATCCAAACGATCTTCAATTGACACTAAAATCAATGCACATACTTTAGAAAAGGTTGATACTGTGCGAAAAACATAACAAGAAGTGTCAAAGGACGTGTATTGATTTTTTAAGCATCACATTATAAAAAAGAATGATCAATCATCCTTTAGGAATAGGTTGCCTAAATAAGTAAAGCTACCTGAAATAAGGACAAATATATGATGCACACTGTTAAGCACATATATTATGAAAGGGAAATGCAAATGGAGAATAATATAGGTCTCTTCCCTCATGCTTTTGTTCTGAAAAACAAATTCACGTAGATATCAGAATGCTTTTGATTGTGAACAAAATAAGTAAAATGTCTTCTTAGGTAACGCAGATTACTTCTTGGATCCCTAATTCAAATCAGATTTGGGTCTAGAAAAAGTGCATAAGTTAGAATAAAGATGATTTTTTTTCCTTTGTTGGAAGTTTCTCTGAGTCTTATGAGTGTAAACATCAGAGTTGTCTCCTGCCACCGGCTGCTCTCTCATCAAAACTAGACTGAATTGCCAATGATGGTTTTGTCGTCTTTTCCAAATCTGCGAAATAAATCTCAAAACTGCAGCTCAAACCAGAGGCAAGATTAGAGGGCAACCCCACAAAAAAATGGAGTTTTTAGAAAACAATAAGAGAAGCAATGCCTGATAATTGAGGTGAGAGGTGTTGCTTGCCGCTGTATTACTGCTTGGAGTGTGTGGGTGAGACTAAGACCCAGATAAGAGAGAGAAATTTGTGTGACTGGACATTTTTGGTTTTAACAGTAAATTGGATCCATCCCAACTAATGAGTTTTGTAAATCTTCTATCTGTTCTTCCAAAGTGGAAAACACTGGTTCCTTTTACACAAAAAAGAAAAATGCGGTTCTAACTTCCAACAGCAAGGGTGTTTGGAAAATACTTGGATTTGGCCATGAAATTTTAGTCTGCTGCTATTTTATTGGAATATTTTTCCAAGAAGCATAATATGTTTTCCACAACTAAACATGCCTTAAATTTGAAGAGTCCACACCTTATCTTTTAGCTTCTCTAACCATTCAACCTCCCTAGAAAACCAACAATCTCTTCATCTTTAGAATCCAAGGGATGTCAACAAGCTCTTTCAATCTCTATATAAGGAGGCCCAAGCGGTGAGAGAAATATGCAGAGACCCAAGGCAAACCAAATAGCCAAGCAGTAAGGTAAGGTGTGGTGAGCTTGAGAGAGAGAGAGAGAGAGAGAGAGAGAGCTTTGTGAGGGTTGAGAGGGAAAATACAGAGAGTCATAAGATTTTCCGGTTTATGAGTTCTCCCCTTTGATCATGGTCGTAGGCTAAATTAGCCAAACTACACTATATCCTATGTTCTTATATTGTTTTGTGCCTTCTTTTTCTTAACAAAGTGACATTGGTGACAGGTTGTGTTTGACACAATTGTTTTTTCAACTACGGTGATTGAAAGATGTTCTGCCAACTTTTCAAGTCTCTCGAAATTAAATGTTGAGTTTACCTAGGCGATGTTCTCATCGAGACAGGGGCAAAATGGCGAAAATGTTATGAAAAGGGCCACTAGAGCAGCCCTCATGCTCCCCACACACAGCACGTTCCCCGCACGCTGGTAACATAATTTGGTGAATATTTCATCGCCAATGGTCAGATATTTTCAAAGGTAGCTTATTTTGTCAGCTTCAGTCCTGCCCAATGAGTTAGCCCCCTGAGTCAACTCATTAGAAACATCAGAGTCAACTCAGTCATTACCCTATTCCACTCGTCCAGTCAACTTGTTAGAATAGTCCAAGTTGACTCAAGTCTGCACCTCTATTCCACTCAACGAGTCAACTCAGGGCCAACTCAATAGATTCAGCTTTAGGCCAATTCAATCCAATTTTAACTCGTTTTTCAACCGAGTTGGGCCAATAACCAGATAATTGGATAATTCTGGATACAATGGTGCACTCTATTTTGCCAAATCCAGCACCAAAAATTCTATTTTTAACCTAGTTGTGCATAAAACAAGTTTTTTCTGTGGAGGATCCAACTTCGGGAGCTATGATCAGGTTGACGACCTCAAGTTGGACAATTTGGAGACCATGGATGGGAGATCTCTTAAATTGTTAGGATTTGTCTAAGCCGTTTGATTGTAAGGCATTAAGCTGGACACAATGGAAGAGGATGAATAGATTAAGATGAACAAGAAGACTATTGGTAATATCAAACAATGGATCGACCATAGTGTGTTCCACAACATTACACAAGAGTTGTTTCCTATCCCCTATGGAAAAAGTTGGAGGGCATGCGCCAAACCAAAACTGCCTGGAATATAGATCTCCTAATGTAGAATTTGGTAAATCTCAAATTGAAGAAGGAAATTGCAGTAGCTGAGGATACCAACGAGTTTGAGAACCTGGTAAACCAGCTCTCATCCGTTGACTTGACACTTGAAGACAGTGCAGGCCCTTCTACTTCTTATTTCTTTGTGGGATAGTTGGGAGACTATCCCACACTCACTATGGCAATGGTGAATGATGCTTTATTCAATGAGGAGGTCAGATGGAATGAGGTTGGTTCAGTCTCATGCTCTCATTGCAGAAAAAAAAATAGTAAAATATCCTGAAGTAAGTGGCAAAGGAAAAAGTAGAGATGGAAGACATGGTAGAGGAGGGATACAAGACCTCGTGGTAAATCCAATGATGGTAGGAGTCAACAAGGACATATGATCAAGTGTTATTACTTTTGGCATTGAGGGCCATATGAAGAAGAATTGCCAGAAGTTGCAAAGAGAGTAAGGACAGGAAGTGACCAATCGAAGCAAGAGGAGGTGAGACCCCAGTCACCTTTTCAAAAGTATTTCAGCTGTATCTGTAGACAAAACAACATGCCTTTAAGTTTCAAGCCAAGATGCCTAATGGGTGATAGACACAATAGCTCCTTACCATGCCACTTCTCAGAAGGAGTACTTTACGTCAAAGATGAAGACTTTGGTATGTTAAAAATGTGAAATTCTAGTTTCTCTAACATTTTGGCTATTGAAGTTGTGCAGATCAGCACAATTGTTGGATGCATCCTGGTACTGAAGGATGTCAGACATGTGACCAACAGAATTATGATAACTATATTGGCAATGGTACTTGGAAACTTGCCAAAGGAGTTATGATTATTGCTTGTGGGCACATGTGCTACACTTTATACAAAACCTATGTGAAGGTGTGTTAACCTTAATATAGTTGAAGATAAGCGCATCACCAAATCTGTGACACGAGATTCAGCCACATGTGAGAGAAAGAGTTTGCCCTGGTCAGAAAAGGCTTTGATCACCATTGACAAGGGTATTGCTTTAGACCCTTGTGAACATTTGGAAAGCAACGAGTCTTGTTCAATTCTTCAACAAAGAGAAGATCAAAGTTATTAAGTTTGGTATTCTCTGATGTATGTGGTCCCATTGATGATGAATTGCTAGGTGAGAAACGGTACTTCGTGACTTTTATTAATAATGCTTCCAAGAAGGTAAGGTATACATTATGAGAACTAAAGACCAAGTTCTAGAATGCTTTGGAACTTTCCATGCCTTGGTAGTATCTAGATCGATAATGGCTGCAACTACCATCTAGGGAGTTCAACACTTGCTGCCCTGAGCATGATATTGACCATGAGAAGAAGACAGTCCCACGTACCCCACAACACAATGGTGTTGTTGAAAAAAAGAATTAGACCATTGTTGAGAAAGTCAGATGTATGCTTAGTATGACAAAGCTACCTAAGCCATTATGGGGGAGAAGCCGTACATGCCATCTGCTATCTTATCAGTCGATCACCTTCTATGCTATTGGAGTTCAAAGTTTCAAAGAGGTTGTGATCTAAAGGGAAAGTCTCATATTCTTATGTGTCTGGATACAAGGCTTTTGCACATGTATCCAAAGATTTGAAGCAGAAGGCCAACATCAAGTCCACCATGGGTCTAGCCCCATGATCCTCTCTAAACGTTGGCTTCTTTGTTGCATATATCTTCATCAGGTAAGGTGACAATGAATTTGGATACAAGCTATGGGACTCACCAGGAAAGAAGATTTTCTAAAGTAGGGATGTGTTTGTTGAGAACTGCACTTATGACGACTTTGAAAAGCCCACGAAGTCCAATGATTCACATTCCATCGCGCCATATGTCATTACAAACCCTGCAGACAAATCATGATGAAGTATAGATAACATTCTCGAACTAGAATTAGAAACAGAATAGATTGTTGAATAAGGGAGTTGCAACCCCCTTTACTAGAAGCTGTAGGACAACGATCAGATGACACATCTCAACAACCAATATTAAAGAGAGCTCACATGTTAATATATTGTTGAGGAGATATCCTTAGTCAAATTATATTCTGCTTATGGATGAGGAGGAGCTGGAAAATTTAAATGAAGCTTAGAATTGCATGGATAAAAACAAATGGATAGTGGCTATGCAAGATAGGGTAAGTTCTTTGCATAAGAATCAAACTTATGATCTGGTCAACTTCCTCTGAGGAAAGAAAGTTATGAAGAATAAAGCTTATGCTAATGCAGCATAAGTTTTTGTTAGTTGTCAAAGTATTCCAACTAAAGAAATGAATTGACTTTGATGAGATTTTTCCATAGTTTGTAAAGATGACCTCAAATTTGAGTCATTCTCGGATTAGTAGCTAGCTTTGATTTGGAGCTTGAACAAATGGATGTAAAGTCTTCTTTTTTCCTTGGAAATCTGAATGAAGGGATTTATATGGAACAACCAAAAGGGTTTTAAATTCCAAGGAAAGAGCACTTAGCCTGCAAATTGAAGAGAAGTCTCTACAACCTCAAGGAAGCACAGAGGCAATGATACAAGAAGTTTAAGTCATTCATGATGAGTCATAATCATAAGAGGACCACAATGGATCAGTTTATGAGTTATGATTATATTGACAATTTGTTAATCAGTGATCAAGATGCAATCAAGATTAACAAATTGATGGAGTGACCAAGTTCTTTGATATGAAAGACTTAGGCCCAACTTTGCAGATTCTATGCATGAGATCATTTGAGGTACAAAGAATTGCAAGTTATGGTTATGTTGAACATGTGATCAAAAGCTTTAACATTGAGAAATATCTAGCCAATCAATACTCCACTGATTAGTTACTTCAAGCTAAGTAAAAGCTCCTGTCACTCTTGAAAAAAGGAGATGGAAGAAATGGTAGTCATTTGCTATTCTTCAGCAATCAGCAACTTGATGCATGCAATGGTGGGTACAAGACATGACATTGTTTATGCTGTAGATGTTGTGAGCAAACTCCTTTCCAATCTGTGGAAAGCACATTGGAAATCTGTGAAGTGGATTATCAGGTACATTAAGAGTATGTCAAAGTCATGACTTTGTTGTGGGGAGTTGAATCAGTCCTGGAAGGATTTTCAGATGCTGATATGGTAGTGGATCTTAATAGAAGGAAGTCTACATCAGGATATTTGTTTACTTTTGAGGGGGAGCTATGTCATGGTAGTCCAAATTGCATAAGTGTCTTTTTTTCTACAATAGAAGCTAAATACATCATTGCAATGGAAGCTTCAAGGAAATGTCCGGATCAAACATTTTCTCCAGGAGCTAGGAATCAAACAAAAGGAGTACAATGTGCATTGTGATCATCAGAGTGCTCTTGACTTGGGCAAGAATTCAGTGTTGCATTCCTGCACAAAGCATATTGGAATTCACTATCACTGAATACGTGAATAATGGAGTAACAATTGTTAAAGCATGCTGATGAGAATCCAGTAGACATGTTGACGAAGGTGGTGATTTGTGAGAAATGGGCACCAACTAGTGGTGTTAGTTTTCAGGAATGGAGGTAGAGAATTGAAGAGTCCACAACTTTTACCTTTCCTAGTCTTTCAGCTTCTCCAACCCTTCATCCTCAGAATCCCAGCAATCTCCTCCTCTTCAGCATCTGCTGGATATCAACAGGCTCCTTCAATCTCTATATAAGGTGGCCCAAGCAGTTAGATAAATGTGCAGATGGCCAATGCAAACAAAATAGCCAGGCAGCAAGTGGTGGTGTAGTGAGGCTGAAAAAAAAAAACAGTGAGAAAGGTCTGTGAAGATTGAGAGGGAAAACACGTAGAGTTGTAAAATTTCCAGTTTATAAAATTCTCCCATTCGATTGTATAAGCCAAACTATGTTGTATTTTTCTTACATCACTTACCCCAAAAAAAGAAATTTTCTTACATTGTTTTTGCCATCATTTTTTAACATGAGTTTGAAGGTTTTATTGGCATATTCATTTATTTTACCTAGAAAATGTAGAAGTTGCATATTTTCTATTTTCTGCATGTTGACGGCATATTGTTATATTTTGTTTTGATTATTTGACTATTTCATTATTTGTTTATTTATTATCATTCTCTCCATTATGTTTGTATTGTGAGTTGTGCCGGTGTCAATTTGTTGATGAAAAAAATTGCCAACATAACAGCTCTGTATGTAGCACTTGCTATCTGTGGATCTTATCTTGACTATATACGTGACCAAATCACAAGGGTGTCTTGAGCATCAGTGACAAGAGTGAGCCACTATCACTAGCATTGTTGCAATTTGTTAATTCCAAAGTTTCTTGTGTCGGGATGCAGTTGTACCATTGGCAAATCTTGACCGAATCATGGAAGAAGAATTCATGTTGTATTTTTTCACGGAATTTATTTGGGCATATTTGAAAAATTCTTGTGTTTTTTATCGGTTGTTCCTCACAGGTATCAATGTAAATGAAACATATGGAACTTTTATCAGAGGGATGCAAGCTGATGTCTTTATCAAACGTGATGGTGCTGCCTACTTGGGTGTAGTTTGGCCTGGGGAAGTTTACTTCCCTGATTTTCTAAAACCAGCTGCCTCAACCTTTTGGAGTGATGAGATCAGAAGATTTAGAGATCTTCTTCCTGTTGATGGCCTTTGGATCGACATGAATGAGATATCTAACTTCATTACTTCGCCACCCACTCCATATTCTACCCTTGACAACCCCCTTACAAGATCAACAATAGTGGCGATCAACGACCCATTAATAATAAGACAGTACCAGCAACGGCTGTACACTTCGGTGACATTATCGCATATAATGCCCACAATCTTTATGGATATACAGAAGCTAAAGCTACAAATGCCGCATTGATCAACGCGACCGGGGAAAGGCCTTTTGTGCTTTCTCGATCGACTTTTGTGGGGTCCGGAAAGTACACTGCACATTGGACGGGAGATAATGCTGCAACATGGGGTGATTTGGGGTACTCCATTCCTAGTATTCTAAGTTTTGGGCTTTTTGGAATTCCAATGGTTGGAGCAGATATTTGTGGTTTTAGTGGAAACACTACTGAAGAACTTTGTCGACGTTGGATCCAGGTTAGTAATGCTTATATTTATCAAAAAATTGGTAAATATACTAATTGATTTCAGATTAATTGGGTCCATTGGTGCTCCATGATACGCATCTTGTCTACTATTGCTTTTTTTCCCAGCATTAATCGCATTTAAGTAGCTTGTTTGCAATGAGCTCTGGAGCATGTATATTGGTGCAGGAAATGGCACCGGCATGTTATTTTGTAAAAATAAAGAAATTGGGAATATATTAACAAAAAATTCATTATTTATTCATAGATATGATAATATAATTTATCAACAATATTACTTTTTACTAAATTATCAATAAAAAATATATTTCTTGTTTTATCATCTAAAAAGAATTATAGGGAAAGCTAGTAGATAAGCGAGCTAATATAAATGAATTATACAATAAAAAAAACATAACTCACATAATCAAAAAAAAAGAAAAAAAACAATAGGGGTTTTGGTTGTTAGTTATTTTTAAAATACCAAATAACTCTAATTCTTTTTAGCTTATATCAAAAATCCCCTTTTTTAGAAAATTGCACGATAGCTTGACATACTCTAAGCATGTCAGAATCAAAATAGAAAGTGGCAAAATATTTTGGCATGTGTTGGAAAGTGTCAGTGCCCAACCATGTCGGACACAAATACACTAACTTGGAAGAATTGTCGGTACTTCTAAGGCAATGAGTTAACTTCAACTTGCTCGATTTCTGCATTATCTTTCCAAATAAATCTCTTTATACCCATTAAAAGAACATCGAAACTAGAAATGAAGACCCTTACAAAGTGTTGATGAATGATGTTGATTCAGATTCTTTAATAAAATCCATGATGAATTGAAGATGACATCAAACATCTCGGATCTTTTTCAACTGTTTTAGAAGCATAAACTTACTGAACATAACTAAATATGTCTTAACCAGTTTCAATAGCCTGTTTCAGACATAGCAGCTAATCAAGGAAGCGGTAATAATCAAGTTGTCTCTTAAATGTATGCAGCTAGGGGCATTTTATCCTTTCTCAAGAAACCATGCATCCAAGGACACCCTTCCTCACGAACTCTACCTATGGGAATCAGTCGCTGCATCGTCCCGGAAAGTACTGGGACTCCGCTATCGTCTTCTCCCCTACTTGTATACATTGATGTACGAGGCACACATGACAGGGGTCCCAATTGCACGCCCTCTCTTCTTTTCCTTTCCAGAAGACATCAACACGTACAGAATTGACAGGCAATTCCTTATCGGCAGAGGTGTGATGGTGTCTCCTATTCTCGAACCAGGGGCAGAGTCGGTAACTGCATACTTCCCCGAAGGGAATTGGTTTGATCTCTTCAACTACACCAGTAATCCCGTATCCACGAGTGGCAACGTGACTCTTGATGCTCCCATAGATCGCCCCTACGTTCACCTTCAGGAAGGTAATATCTTGGCCCTGCAGGGAGAAGCCATGACCACTCCAGCTGCTCGAAGGACACCATTTGAGGTCGTGGCTGTCGTTAGCAATGATGGCAGAAACAGCACTGGGCAAGTTTTCTTGGATGATGGTGTCCAGGTAGAGATGGCTGGCAGTGGAGGTAAATGGAGCTTGGTTAAATTTTATGGTGAATTTGTGCAGACTGATAGGGTACTACTTATTGGGTCACAAGTCCTAAACCGAGGGTACGCCCTTAGCCAAAAGTGGATTATAGGTAAAATTACCATTTTGGGCTTGGAGAAGGGGAAGAAGGTGAAGGCTCTTAAGATAGGGAGTATGAATGCGAGTAGAAAGGCTGAGGCGTTTGGGACAATGATAAGCTACGGCTCTGATGGGCCGTTCATGGTGGTGGAAATTTCAGGCCTCAAGCTCCTTATTGGTGAAGACTTTAAATTGGAGTTGGAAATAAGTGGGTGACCTAATAAAGCAGTTTGCCGAGTGCCCTCTACCCTTTTATGTGGGGAGGGGGGTTATTAATGTCATTTTCTTGTATTTTTATTTGGGAAAACTATTAGTAAGTTTAGCTTTATCCACCTCTCCGGTCGTATTGCATGCGTTAAGAGACCAAAATGACCTCTAAAAAACCAGTTTACTAGAGGGCTTACAGCATTTTGCTATGTGACCAGAAGTATTTAGAGTGAGTTTGATCTAATTTTAGGTTTTATAAGTTATCTTACTATATATTTTTTTTCTAATTTTTTAAAAGAACTTCTAAAGTTTTTGGTCTTAAAATACTTAAAAAAGATCGGTCAAACGTGTACTTAATTAGCTAAATGACCTTAACATTATGAGCTGAAAAAGTAATTTTTTATTTAAACTTTAGAAATATTAATTAAAACTTGTTGAATTGGATGTATGTTAGTTTACTATCTCGTAAAAAAATTAAAATTGTACAAAAAATTATGTAGTGATTGTAAATAGAAAATTTTCCATGTGACAACAGTTTTGCCCGCTCCTTTTTTTTTTTTTTTCTAAAATGTACTTTTGGCATTTAGTGGGATAAATTGCTTTGGAAAGTATATTTCTGATAAATGAAAATTATTTTTCGAAAGTATTAAATGAAAAATTATGTATTTATTTTACACCATAATAAATGTCACAAAGACATAATGACAAGAAATTTCATTAGTTAAAACTTAAGTTTTTAAATTGGAGTTTGTATTTGTCCTCTTGGGATGGAATACGAAGGAAATATTGAGTGGAAAATTGATTGTCATCATTTTATACTGCATCAAAAGGTCAAAAAGAAACAAAAGAATATAAAATTTCAATGGTAAATCAAACCCCAAGAAAAAAAAAAATTAGTATCATTAGGAGGTGAGAACATTTACTTGTCCAAAGATAATATTATTACGATCCTTTTGTATAGATAAAATAGAAAGTGCGACGGTAACACGAGGGGTAACATTTGTAAACTGATAGCCCTACCAAATGTTGGTAGCACGACTAGCACTTAGAATACCCAGTCCATTCAACCAAGAGCAAATAATTCTATCACAAATAGTTTTCCAAACTTGGTGAAAAAAATGGCAAGGAAAGAACATAGGGGAGTAATTCATCAGCCGATCTGTAAAAAATAAAAAGTAAAGATTCGTTAAAGAAAAGAAGACTATCCATCATACTTACTTTCCTTTCTATAGCAAATTAGAAAACAAACACATGACAATGATGGTAACCCTTCCCCCAAAAGAGAAGGTGGGTGCCTTTTAATTTTACTATCCTACCAACTAATAGACTATCACCGATGGACGTTGCTATAAAATGACTAAAATATGTGCCAAGTAGTGCACATAGAAAATTTTTTATTGGGCTTCAAGGACCAAATAGTAGAATTATTACCATCCGGCTTTAAAATGTAAGTAAGCTAGGAGGAGATGAGATCTCCCATGGCTTTTGGGCCACCAAATGCCATCTCGAGGAGTTTTCCTAAATGATTGAAGATACCCTAGCATCGGGGCCAAGGCCGGTCCTAGGAATTATAATCATTGAAAGTTGACAAAGAAGAATAACTCAATTAGTCATAAGACATCCCAGTAAATACTTAAATATGCATCGAAAAAGATAATAATATATGGTTAATGAATTATTTAAAAATTTTAAAAAACAAGACAATATTAGAGGCATTGAAAAAGAGTACAGTTAGCATTCATTTATGAAAGCAAACAAGATATCGGAAGTTTCACTAGCAATAGAGATAATAAGTTGATAAATCAAATGATATCATAGGTAAGAGTTATTGAAATGTACTTAGGACAATACAAAAATTATATCAAATAATCAATTTGAGTTCATGACAGAAGTTTGTGACATAATCTATCAATTTGCTGATGTGCTTGTAAGAATGAAAAGAGGAAAAAAATAATAAAATAATCTTTGTGTGGTGTTTATTATTTTAAAAAATACACATAATATAGTCTCATGGAAAGTATTATAGAGAGTAATAAAGAGGAAGAAAATTCTATGTATATCTAACTTGAGCATTTCTATACATCCCACAACCTTATAATCCATGTACCACTCTTTTTATGTGTATGGTATATTTTAATTATTCCAATATTTTGAAATTTTCAGTGGGCTCCAGATATAAATAAAAAACTATAAATAGATTATAAGTGTATAAAAAAAATTATACTTAATATATGCATAAATAATACTTATGCATGTTTATTTTTGTAGCTTAGCACCTGATTCATGCCTCATGGACATATATGTGTTGACTAGTTTCAACATTTATATATGATACACATATGATTGATGCATGTATATTAATCTATTATTTAATAATCTCCAACCATTTCTAGCTTATTTTTTGAGATTCTAGAAAGAAGAGAAGGGTGGAGTAGAGGAAAAAAGAGAGAAAGGTTGAAGAGGATTTGAAATGATTTGAACTAGATCTTAAGAAATTAACTTAAGTTAAATATATCTAAACCTTTTTTCAATTGTTGTAAAATTTTTAAAAGTTCTTATTTTTATTTGGAATTCACATGCATGCAATATTTTCTGTACTTATCTTGAGTTTGGCTTGTATACTTGTTAATGTTAGATTTTTTATCACTCCCTTATGGGTATCCCAACAAATGAAAAGTTATCGGAGAATCGCTAGGAGTTCGTACAAGGATTGGAGTATTTATGCATGCTAAACACGTGCGACGAGCATCCATGAGGCAAGGGTCAAGTCAGGCGCTCAAAGCACGCTCGAGTAGTGAAGATGTAGAAATTTTAGAATATACGCATCTAATCCGCGCCCGATCGGCGCTCGAGTACAAATTTTGGAGGCTTGGTGCTCGACGGGCGCTTAAGTGGGCTTGCGGTTTGTAAACTCACGTGAACATGATTTTAGGGTTTGGTTTCTAGAATTTTGAGATTTTTCTCCATAAGGGATGTCACACAGTGAGAAATGAGAGAAAAGGAAGAGGTTTATAGTTCTGTTGAGATCCGATTTAAGTTTCATTCTTCATCAAAGTAGGTACATCGTTTTAGAGGCGATTTATAAAAATATGTTTTCATTTGGTTACTCTTTTTCTCGTTATATTTCTCTTGTGGATTATCAGACGTGTTGAGAGGGGGTTGTATTCAATAATTCTTTACTCGGGTTCGAAGTAAATGAATTTTAGAAGTGGTCTTATAACGGGCACTATTTATAGAGGATTTATTTAAAATTTATCTCATAATTTTTTTCTTAATTGAAAAAAAAATTTACATTAAAAATTATTAATTATTATTTATTTATTGTACTCACAAATTCGGTAACTGATAGTTGAGAGGAGATTCGCGTTTGTTCCGCTACACCAAATCGGGTGTATGCGGATGTTGAACCCCAACAGTTAAAATTGTTCATATATCATAAAATTTTAAAGACTTATACCTTAATTCATGTATATTGTAAAGAATTTCTAAAATCCTTGAAAATTTGACATTGCATGTCATTCTTGTATAAGAATTTGATGAAAAACACAAGTAAGTTTAAGTCAAGCCATTCATTTTATAAAATTATAAAAATTTGATTATTTTTATAAAGTCTTTCTTTTATATAAATAAAAATTATTGTAAATAATTAAAGAATTATATTTAAATATATCTTAACATATTAATTTATAAGCAAAGGTTACAACCTAATATCTACGAGTTAAAAATAATGTTTGTTTCTATTTATATATTATAATATATAATCAATTCATTCATAAATTTTAAATAGTAACATATGATCCAAACTAAAAAATAAAAATTCAAAGTCCAACATGCAATGTTCAATTTCAATTGGTGAAGCTTATTACTGGCCATTAGTTATTAAGTATTCTACATTTTCTATATAATTATTGATTTTTTGTCCTCCTCACATTTTTCCATATACATCCACATATATACATATTTTATTGATTTTTATACTCATTTTTATCATATTAGTCACCTTTCAGATTACCTATATGAGTCACTTGCAGGTCTTGGACTGTGAAGAGTTTTCTAAATGATTAGTTAGATATTGTCTTTATTAAATTTCTATATTTGTAATATAAAACACTGAAACAATTTAAAATATGCATAATGTTGGCATGTATAATGTCGGAATATTTCTTTTGTAGCCAATGGGCCTTAAATCGTGGATGTACGATGACATTATTGGACTATAAATTGCAGATGATTTTCCTTTACATTTTAATGAATTTGAGAAGGTATATATGATTTAGGGTCAACTAGGGAGTTTTGGGTAACTTCTAAGACATATATATATATATATATTATTCGAACTTATTATATGATCAAGTCATGGTAATGTAGCGTCACGACCCAGTTTTGCTTAATGTCAATGATTTCTTTGATATTAATGATTTGGTATCGGGGTTGTGACAATGAGGCCAAATTCCTTTCAATGAAAGTAAAATTATCTAATTCTTAATAATTATTTTTTATAGTGAATAATTAATGAAAACAGTTGGATATTTATATGTTTTTATTTCTTATATCTTTTCGTGTATTTTTTATTTACATAAAAATAAATCATTATATGGTAAAATAGTTCGTCAATCTTTTCGCTTTACTATTGAATAGTCGTACATTTGCAATGCTTTTAAAGGGATATATCCGTTCGAACAATTTCTTTTTAAATAATTACATTCATTCAAATAATTATATTTATTTTAAAAATATCAAACACCTTGCACTAATACTAAAAAATTGGCACATCTATAGTCTATACAAGACTACAAAATAAAAGAAAAACTTATTCCCTATATAGGAATAGAGAAGTTGAATAGAAAAGACAAAAATTACAGGAACAACCTATCGTTTTTAGATATTATTAAAATTTGCCAAAGTTATATGTGTAAATTTTCCAAAAATAATCTAAAAAACAAAAAAGTGTTACTTTTCAACCTATCGTATTTAAATAAAAGAAACTAACATCTAAAACTGAATCTATTAACCAAATACCCCGAAGCAAACTAGTTTAGGCTCGAGTAAAGCACGAATTACATGAAGTGTTTTCGTTCAGTCGCATCATGTCGCCAACACATAACATCAACATTTCTAGCCGGGCCCAAAAAAAAAAAGAGAAAATTGGTAAGGTACATCTTGAGCCGTTTGAGCGCTCAACCGATCCAACGGATACTATTGGACTGCCTCTGGCATGCCCATTTGCTGCAATGGACAAATAATTGGTGAATATGGCATGTTTGAACTGTTAGCAGCACTAAATGGGTAGCATATCTTTGGTGGCAATCAGTAGAAAATAATTGGCTACTGCTTGATGTGCCTAGTCGGGTAGCTGAGGAAATGCAATTTTGCTTTATTTTTTTAATGAACTGGTTGACTTAACGATGGAGGAGAAGGTCAGCTATGGCAAACCTGCCTTTCCTTGGCAGAAAGCCCTGCAAATTTGCCTACTCTTCTTACCTGTCAGTCTCGTATATCTCTGTCTCTCCCTCTACCCTGTAGCTGTTAGGAGAAGCTTGAATGAACTATTGAATAAATTTATAATAATTATGTTGTTATTTTTTAAAAAAAATGAAAAAAAAAAATGACTAATTTTGTATAGATAAGTGAGTTATATTGATGGATGAATTAATTTTATGGGGTTAACAAAAAATATTTATTGGGGTTTATAATATTTTTAATTTAATTATAAATAAATTTATAAGTGATTTTTATTTTTTTATATATAATTTATTTTTGAGCGGCGGCAATTGACCCCCACACGTTAGGCTATAGATACAGTCCCCCCTTTTTTCTAATTTGTGTTTTTTAAAAGATTTGTTTTATATTATGTTTTTTATTTAAAGCTTTTTTAATAAAATAAGAAAATATCAAAAAATATATCTTTTTTGGCATTTTTTTAGATCCTATTAATATAATGATATTTTAAAAATATATTATTATTAAATTATTATTTTATAAGTTTATAAAATATAATCCTCCTTACATAATAATATTTTAACAATATATAGTTATAAATGATTATTTTATAGATTTATAAAATATAATATTATATGTGCAATAATATTTTAAAATATATAATTATAAGATTATTATTTTATAAATTTATAAAATATAAATATAAGTATTTAATAAATAATAAAAATTTAATCTAGTTTATAAATAAATTTATTTATATATTTAATTTTTATATGAATTTATATTTTATAAGAATAATTAAAATATATATAAATAATAAATATTTTTTAAAAAAAATTTAACAAATTAAAATAAGAAAAAAAAAAGGAAAAGAGCAGGGATAACCCCTGCCCATTGAATCAAATCCAACGGGTAAGGCCGCGGCATAGCTAAGCAGATTTGGCTTCATTGGCCAGCAATTAATTGAAGGGAAGGCAGGACCAACCCATTAGCCAATACAAAGAGAAATATTTCAGTAATATTCATTAAATATTAGAGGATAATTTAGTTATTTATTTATTTTTATATAAATTTATTAATATAGATAGATAAATGAGATGTCTAATGGTACATAATGTAGGTATAGACACGATACAATATTAAAAAAATTATCTTCTAATTCAACAAAAAAATAAGAATTTTTTTGTAGTTAAGACTTAGATATGTTAAAGAAAATAAAAAACATATTAAAATGTTGGGATTTTATAGTTATATCCTTTTCTAAGGTATTACTCATCTTGAACGTAGATAGTCTAATTTATTGTGATTGAAAATGGCTCTCATATCTACAAATAATTCACGTAACCCTTTGTTGGAAATCTCTCCCATGAAGAAATTCCGGTCAACATGACGTTGACCGGATGGGCGGTCAACAGGATGTTGACCGTCGCATCTTAGAAGACGGATCTACAAAGATGGCCAAGGCATTTCGGTAAACGGCACGAGAGGATCATCACGTTAAAGGGAAGTAGGTTGGCCGACCGCCTATTTAGTGTAACCTCAAAACCCAAGACAGCAGACTGCGCGCCTGCTGCTACAGGCATGCGCCGTCTACTGCTAGGCTGATACATGTCTCTTGGGAACCGTGCACCAACCACAAGGAAGGACGTGTTGGTTCAGCTACTGAGACCTTTGTATATCCTTATATATATGTGTGTATGGGTAGTAAGAGTTAAATAGGAGTAGAAGAGCAGAGTGTGTGAGAGTAAAAACAGAGGAGTGGAAGAAGGCCCGACTGAGTGTGTGAGTATTTCCGCCTCACTGTTTGTAATCTCTATCTCATACATAGTGTAATTTTTCGGACTCAACGTCCCGTGGTTTTTCCCTTGATTCATAAGGGTTTTCCACGTAAATATCGGTTGTCATTACTTTTTCTTTCCTTCTCTTCGATCCCTTTGTACTTGTGACGGTAGGCCGCCCCATTTTCGGCCAACAAGTGGTATCAGAGCGACAGGTTGAGAACTTTGTTCTAATGGCGTCGATATCATCAAAGAATCTGCCGTTTAGCGTTGAACCGTTTAACGGGCAGGATAATTTCATTCTCTAGCAAGAAAGGGTGAAAAACATTCTCACCAGAGAAGGGACGATAAAGGCGCTAAAGAAGAAGGAAGAGAAACCTGCAAAGTTGACCGATGACGAATGGCTAGACAAAAGAGATCTTACAAATTACACTATCAAACTCTGCCTGGCGGATAACACTCTCCAGGAAGTTGTTGGCCTGGCTGACCCGGCAGAAGTCCGGCAGAAGTTGGAAAGCCGGTATAAGTCTAAATCCTTAACAACCAGACTTCATGTGAAGAAGCAATTCTATGGCCTACGGCTGTCGGAAGGAGGAATCTTTGAAAAGCATTTGGACGAGTTCAACCGGATATTGACGCAGATATCCGCCCTTGAAGAAGATATCAAGGAGGAGGACAAGGCGTTGGTCCTGCTGGCCTCTCTGCCAACCTCCTACGATCATATAGTCACAACTTTGCTGTTTGGCAAAGATACTTTGAAGCTGGACGCGGTTATTGCTTCCTTACTCATGAATGAGTCAAGGAGGTCACAATTGGCCTTGACATCTGAGGTACTTGTGACTGAATCAAGGGGAAGAAGTAGAGGCCGTGGTCAAAAATAAGGAGAGAAAGCTCGCAGCAAGTCATGATCGAGGTATCAAAACCTTGAATGTCACCATTGTGGCAAGAAGAGCCACATTAAGAAGTATTGTTTCAAATGGAAGCGGAAAAATACGGAAAAAGAAAAAGGTGACAGTGGACGGGAAGAGGAAAGGTCCTCCGTCTCAGTAGTAACAGCAGGCGGTTTCCTGCTGACAAGTGAATGAGACGTGGCAAATGTGACGGACGAGGAGTCCGGCTGGATGATCGACTCTGGTGCCACCGTGCACGTAACGTCCAGAAGGCAGCTGTTTACATCCTATACTCCAGGAGATTTTGGAGTAATAAGGATGGGGAATGAAGGAACATCTCCCGTTGTAGGTAGAGGAGATGTTATCCTGGTCACAAATAACGGGACAAAGCTAATTTTGAAGGACGTACGTCATGTCCCTGACATTCGGCTGAATGTCATCTCAACCGGACGCCTGGATGATGAAAGTTATTGCAATACCTTCTGTGAAGGAGAGTGGAAGCTGACAAGAGGATCTCTTGTTGTAGCAAGAGGAAAGAAGGCCGCCGGCTTGTATCTGATGAAGGCCTGTGCAGTGGCAGGAGATGTGAATACCACAGCCAGCACAGAGACGATGGACCTGTGGCATAGAAGGCTAAGCCACATGAGTAATGAAGGGCTGTCCTACCTGGCCAAGAAAGGCCTGATCACGGGAGCAAAGGAGGAAGGACAAAAGACATGTCCTCATTGCTTGGCTGAAAAGCAAAGGAAAGTTTCATTCCATGGGGAGTCGTCCGGTCCGAAGGCGGAGCTCCTAGAACTAGTTCACACAGATGTGTGTGGGCCATTCAGAGAAAAGCCTTTTGGTGGAGCCCAGTATTTTGTTTCCTTCATTGACGACTGCTCAACAAGGCTATGGGTCTATCCACTAAAGACTAAGGACCAGGTTCTTGGTATCTTTGAGCAGTTCCACGCTCTAATGGAGCGCCAGACGGGGAAGAAGCTGAAGGCCGTCCGTAGCGACAACGGCGGCGAATACTTAGGACCTTTTGATGCTTACTGCCGGTTGCATGGTATTAGGCATCAGAAAACGCCACCAAAGACTCCACAGTTGAATGGAGTGGCAGAACTGATGAATCGTACACTCTTGGAGAGAGTACGTTGCATGCTTTCCGAAGCAAAGCTTCATGCTTCATTCTGGGCAGAAGCACTCCGGACGGCGGCCTACATCATCAACAGGTCGCCCAGCAAGCCTCTGATGGGTGAAGTGGCAGAAAAGATATGGACGGGCAAGGAGCCGTCCTATGATCATTTACGAGTATTCGGATGCAAAGCATTCGTACATGTCCCAAGGGATCAAAGGACAAAGCTGGAGCCAAAGACGACTCAGTGTGTCTTTTTGGGCTACGGGGAAGATGAACTGGGCTACAGGTTCTATGATCCAGCCACCAAAAAACTCGTCCGGTCTAGGGACGTAACTTTCGTTGAAAATGAGACGATCGAAGACATTTGCAGGAAGGCCAAATGTGACGATGAACAAACAGATCAAGTGGGCGTTGAAGCTGCCCGTCCGGCATCATTAGAAGGAGAGGATCCTGGTCAGGGGACGGTTGAGGATAATGAAGGGGAAGTCATGGCTCCGGATGACACCAATGATGAAGTTGTTCCTCAATCGGCTGGAAATGTCTCTGTTAGACGGTCCTCACGTGACAGACGACCTTCCATCCGCCTGTCACCAAATGAATATGTCATGCTCACTGATGCCGGAGAACCCGAAGATTATGAAGAAGCAATAAAGGACGACAGCAAAGAGGACTGGCTAGAAGCCATGAAGGAGGAGATGAGCTCCCTTCACAAAAATCACACCTTTGACTTGGTAAAACTTCCTGAAGGAAAGAAGGCCCTCAAGAACAAATGGGTCTATCGCTTGAAGCAAGACGAGAATACCAAGAAGCCCAAATACAAGGCACGATTGGTGATGAAGGGCTTCAGTCAACAAAAGGGGATTGATTTCAATGAGATCTTTGCTCCGGTTGTCAAAATATCCTCTGTCCGGGCAGTGCTTGGCTTGGCTGCCGCCCAGGACTTGGAAGTTGAACAAATGGATGTCCGGACAGCATTCTTCCATGGTGAGCTTAAGGAGGAGATCTACATGGAGCAACCGGAGGGGTTCAAAGTCAAGGGGAAGGAGAAACTTGTCTGCCGACTAAGAAAGAGCCTGTACGGATTAAAGCAAGCCCCTAGGCGGTGGTACAAGAAATTTGAGTCAGTTATGACCAGTCAGGGGTACTGGCGGACAACTCAAGACCATTGCGTATTTGTACAAAAGTTCTCGGATGATGATTTTGTTGTTCTTCTCCTTTACGTAGACGATATGCTGATCGTCGGACGCAACGGTGACCGGATAAAGAAGCTGAAGGAGTAACTTGGAAGGTCATTTGCCATGAAGGACCTTGGATCGGCTAAGCAGATTCTGGGAGTCAGAATCTTACGCGATCGGAAGGCAAGGAAGTTATGGTTGTCTCAAGAGAACTATCTGAAGAAAGTGCTCCAACGATTCAACATGGAGAAGTCAAAACCCGTGAGCACACCATTGGCAAATCACTACAGACGAGCACTCGTCAATGCCCGACTACAGATGACGAAAGGAAATACATGAAAGGCGTTCCCTACTCATCGGCTGTAGGAAGCCTGATGTATGCTCTGGTGTGCACCAGACCAGACATAGCTCATGCCGTCGGGACAGTCAGCCAGTTTCTATCCAATCCAGGAAAGGAGCACTGGTCCGCAGTTAAATGGATCATGAGGTATATTTGGGATACTTCCAGGAGGTGCTTGTGTCTTGGAAGTGACAAACCGCAGTTGGTGGGATACTCAGACGCAGACATGGCCGGAGATGTTGACACACGCAAATCCACATCGAGTTATTTGATAAAATTTGCGGGTGGTGCAGTTTCTTGGCAATCCAAGCTACAAAAATGTGTGGCACTATCCACAACTGAAGCCGAATATGTTGCAGTTACGGAAGTTTGCAAAGAGATGCTGTGGATAAAAGAGTTCGTTCAGGAGTTAGGCATCAAACAGGAGAGATATGTGGTACTTTGTGACAGTCAGAGTGTCATTCATCTCTGTCAGAACTATTCATTTCATTCCAAATCTAAGCACATTGATACACGATATCATTGGGTGCGAGATGTGCTGGAGGAAGGACTTCTGTCATTAGAAAAGGTTAGCACGGAAGAGAATGGAGTAGACATGATGACGAAGATTCTATCGAAAGAAAAGAACGAGGCATGCTGCAAGATGCCCGGGCTATCAGAGTTAACTTCCTCATGGTCGAGAGGGAAAGTTTGTTGGAAATCTCTCCCATGAAGAAATTTCGGTCAACATGACGTTGGCCGGATGGGCGGTCAACAGGATGTTGACCGGTCTGTCTTAGAAGGACGGTCTACAAGGATGACCAACTCAGTAAGGCAACACAGAGGATCTGTCACGACTAAAAGGGAGTAGGTTGACCTGCCTATTTAGGTAACCTTGAAAACCCAAGACAACAGACCTGCCTTCTGCTGCTACAGGCATGCGCCGTCTACTGCTAGGCTGATACATGCCTCTTGGGTACCGTGCACCAACCACAAGGAAGGACGTGTTGGTTCAGCTACTGAGACCTTTGTATATCGTTATATATATGTGTGTATGGGTAGTAAGAGTTAAATAGGAATAGAAGAGCAGAGTGTGTGAGAGTAAAAACAGAGGAGTGGAAGAAGGCCCGACTGAGTGTGTGAGCATTTTCGCCTTACTGTTTGTAATTTCTATCTCATACATAGTGCAATTTTTCGGACTCAACGTCCCGTGGTTTTTCCCTTGATTCATAAGGGTTTTCCACGTAAATATCGGTTGTCATTACTTTTTCTTTCCTTCTTTTCGATCCCTTTGTGCTTGTGACGGTAGGCCGCCCCATTGCCGGCCAACACCCTTCTTAACACAGTTGAAGTAAAACATCTAGTTTGATATTAATAGTTAAATTTTGAAAAAATGTTTGGGCATAACTTCCTCCATGCTAAAATATGAATAACATTTTGTTAGATTTTTTATCAATCTCTTATAAATTTTACACCCATTTGGTGTACATCCGATGTCGAATGAGTGTTTGCTAGATTGGATAAAATTATCAAATGGCACATGACAGATGTCTGACTCAAGTATATGCATTGTTTATCTAAAATAGAGATACTCAATACGCGCCTAAAATATACACGTGCATATTTTGTTCAAAGTATTCAATGTATGAACGGTTGTTGTGTACTGTTTGTATAATAGGCACGCGTTTAATACATGTCTGATAAACGCTTGTGTGCCATTCTTAATATAAAAATCATGATGATATAATTTTAGGATATTTATTACTATTCTTTGAGTTGTTAAGCACTAGCACAATGAGAAAAAGAAGAGAGAGAGAGAAAAGAGAGAGGAGAAAAAATTTTCCATTCCATTTAAATTCCAAATCGTATTCCATTATTTAATAACCCTAAGTGTATTATTTTTATTATTATTAAAGATATTTTTTAATCATTTTTTTCTTTTTCGTCTTATATTCTCTATTACTCAGATTTGTTACTATAAAATATTATATCCTTATACTTGTTAGAGATTTTTATAATCGAAACTCACCGTTTAGTGAATGTTTTTTAGACTTATAATCCTGTGATTTTTTTCTTATTTTTAAAGGAGTTTTCACATAAAATTTTATATATCTCATTTATAATTATTAGTATTTATCATGTATTATCAATTCATCTCCTCGTAAGTTCAAGCAATGATATTCAAAACCCAATATAGCCATGCTAGTCAGTGTATTGGTAATGACATCACGAGGCACCACATACGAGTTTTTGGACACAAGTTCACTTTTCATTACTATATCATGCCAATACTTATTTAATATATGTCATGCCATATAAGATTATGTATTAGGAGTTTAATCATTTATTAACAACAAATTTGTGTTAAATTCTTTTTTTTTTTTTTTTTTGGCTTAAGTGGATCAGTTGATTACCTTTTTTTCTGCAATTAATGAACGTACAATAGCTTAATCTGAAAAAATATTTATCTTATCTTATTCGAAATTAAATGTTATTATTTTAGTATTGTATGAATTGTATTAAAGAAAATATAGTGAATGAATTGTCACTAATAAAGGAATGCTTCAGGTGACATGGGCTTGTTGGAGATAAATTAGAGAAGAGAGAGAGCTTAAAAAATATTATCAGTTTTACGTTTTTTTAATATTTCAATTCTTTTTGTTCTAATTTTATTCTAAATTTACAAAAAAATCACACAAATTATCATGCAAATATAATCAATTTAATTAAAAAATTATAAATTTTGAAGTCTTCTTGTAACGACCCAAAATTTTAAAAAGGAAAATTTTAATAATCAAGTCAACGCAAGTTGACCGAAAAATGAAATAAGAAAAGTACATCGGCTTAAGATGGAATCAAGTTAGGCCTTAAGAACTCCGGATTTCCGGGATAAGAAGAAGTCCGGATTGCATTGATGAAATTCTAGTCCGGATTTCTGGATGAAAAAGAAGTCCGAATTTCCTTAATAAAATAAAGTCCGGATTTTCCTTGGTAAAAAGAACTCCGGATTCCATAGTGAACAGAAGTCCAGATTTCGTTGGAGAAAAGAAGTCCGGATTTCCTGTGAATTAAGACCTCCGGCTTCTGATACGAAAAACTACTCCGGAATTTCCTTTGTTGAAAACAATCCGGATTTCCTGTAAATAAAGAGCTCCGGCATTTGACACTAAAACCTACTCCGGATTTCCCATTAAAAAACTAGTCCGGCCTTGGAGCAGGTTTTGAAATCAAAAGTTGTTCAAGAAAGTGAAGGAGCCGGAGTGATGACTCATGACGTTGGGAACACACGACATAAATGAACTAGCTAATTTCAAAGTTTTGAAAATGTAAAGTCATAAATGACCCTCTTTGGAAAATGTAAAATCATAAATGATACATTTGGAAAGTAGGAAATCATAAATAATGGCCACTTAACCACGGGCTATAAATAAGGGCTTAAGAGCATCAGAAAAAGGTACCCACTAGAAATTCTTAGTAAAGAAGGAGACCGAAAGCTAAGACAAAGTAGAAAAAGAATTCAGGCAAGATACTCACCCCTATTTCTAAAACTCATGTTTATTTATATTGTTATGAAAGTATATGATATTCCGTATGAAGTATGCTTTTGCTGTTTTATGACTTATCGTTCTGAAATGCATGTTTAAAAAGAAATTATTCACGCATGATGTTAGATTTATTACATTTATGATTAATTGTCAATTGTTATGAATTTTGATAAATGCATGTTTACGGAAAAGAATTTAGGCCTTAAGATGGAACAAGAACTCCTGCTATTGATCCCTGTTTCTGTCAAAAAGATCTCTGAATTTAAGATAAAAGATATCCGACGTTTTACAGAAAATGATTTAGAGCTCCGGCATTTTAGAGAATAACTTCGGATTTAGAGCTCCGGCATTTTGGAAAATGAACTTCGGATTAGAGCCTTGATTAACAGTAAATGAACTCCGGATTTAGAACTTGATTTTTAGTAAAATGCACTCGGATTTAAGATCTTGGATTTTGACAGAGAAAGCACTCGGATTTAGAACTTCGAATTTTAACAGAAAATGCACTCCGGATTTAAGAACTTCGGATTTTGACAGAAAGCACTCCGGATTTAGAACTTCGGATTTTAACAGAAATACACTCCGGATTAAGAGTTCGGATTTTAATAGAAATCGGACTCCGGATATTTAGAGTTTCAGAAATTGAACTACGGCTTTGAGAGCTTCAGATTTTAAAATAAAATGTGCTTCAGATTTTAGAGTTTCGAATTTTTTGAAAAGAAAAGCACTTCGTTCAGTTATAAAAAAGAACTACGGCCTTTTGTTTGAAAAAGAACTCCGGCCTACTGTAGAAAAAGAGAACTCCGAATTTTTACTCCGACTTTTACTCCGACTTTTGATAACAACTCATGATACAAGAACTTCGGCAGTTAACAAAAGAACTTCGGTTTTTGAAATGAACTCCGGCTTTTGAACTCCGGATTTTAGAGCTTCGGATTTTATAAGAAAGTGAACTCCGGATTTATAAACTCCGAATTTATGAACTTCGGATCTTGAAAGAAAAGCACTCCGGATTATGAAAAAGAAAAGCACTCCGTCCATTTTAAAAGAAGCACTCCGTCCCTTTGTTCAAAAAGCACTCCGGATTTTTAGTAAGAAAGGCACTCCATCCCTTTTGAAAATAAAGGCACTCCATCCCTTTTAAGAAAAAGAACTTCGGACTTTGTTAAAAATGTACTCCGTCCTTTATGAATAAAGAACTCCGGTTTTAATGATCTTTGGATTTAGAAAAGAACTCCGACTTTGATTAAAGAAACGAACTCCGACTTTGTAAGAAAAGAACTACGGCTATATAAAAGAACTCTGGTTTTTATGTAAAAGAATTTCGGCTTTGTAAGGCACTCCGGTATTGATAAAAGAAGTCCGGCTTTAAGAACTCCGGTCCTCTGCATGAAAAGAACTCCGGCCTATGTATATATGAACATGAAAAAATGTATTGATTACGGACAGCAAGTGAAACTCTTACGACTTTTGATTTATGATGATTGGCCATTAAAGAACACGAACCAAGAACCGAGTTTCCATTAAGCTTGCTATTAAAGATGGATGAAGGATATTGGAGTGACACTCCAGGATGCCTCCTGGGCCACGGGAGGGGACCTTTTGGTGGCATAAGAACTACGGACTATGACCCCGTATGTCGGGTTAAAGGCATTACCTCCCGCCCCGGGGAGCATAATGAGGGGATACGGCTTTAGGTTGTGGGGTAGCACACAATCCGTTCTCGATGTCCGCTCCCGTCCGATCCCTAAAGATGATAAGAATTCCGAACAATATTGATAAATTTTCCAAAGACAAGATGAAACGAATAAGAATTGAAGAAGAAACGATATGATGATTTTTCATATGCTATGCTATATTATGAAATTATGTTTTGATTAAATTATATGTATGATTGTGTTTTCTGCATGTGAGTATCCTGCTGGGTTTTGTAAGCTCATTCTTGCAACTTTTCAGATGACAAGCTTATGGAGGATGAAGTTGAGTAGAATCCTAGGGTGTAGCTGAATGGTTAAGCTGGCCGGAGCAGATTTTTGAGAGCTTTGTTTATTTTATTTTTGAGGAGACTTGTAAAATTTATTCCGCTACTTATGAATGTTAGTATGTTTCCGTGATACTTTGGGATTAATGAAATTTTAAATCTCTAGCATGCATCTCAGGTTTGAAAAAAGAAAAGAAAAAATTTTATGTTTACCTATATATTTTTGTTTTATAAGGACTTTGGATTTGACGATGGCTTTTGATGGTAATAAAAGTCGGATCGTCACACTTCTAATGTATAAGCATATTATTCAAATATGATCAATTTGGCTTAATTTTTTATATAATAAAATTAAAATTAACATAAAAGCCATGAATATAATTTTTAAAGAATTAATATTACCATTATATATATATATAAACACAAAGATAATTCTTAAAAAAACAAAAAAAAAAAAACAAACAAACACGCGCAAAACAACCCTTCTTTGGGGTGCGTCGCAGCCCCCTACGACGAGGAAGGGGACTGTTGGATAGAAAATTCAACGGCCCCTATTTTTCTAAAAAATAATAAAATAATAAAAAATATTTTTTAACTGATCTTTAAAAATAATAATAATAATAATAATAAAATATAAAAATAAATATTTTTTTTAATATTAAATGCCGGCCATTGAATTTTCTATCCAACAACCCATACGATATCGGAGGGATTGTGCGCATCGCAGCACCCTAATTCCCTTGTTAGGGAGAAGGGGGGCCATCACGATAGAACCCATTGCTTTGTCAAGACCGTTAGCTCAATGAATCATTTACCCCAATTTTAAGATAAAAAATATATATAAATATAAATAGTTTTATTTTTAGAATTTTATGCTATATATATTTTAACAACTCAAAATTATTTAAAATTTTTTTTTTTTAAATTCTTTAACTTAAAACACAAACCGTCGGATCTTTGAAACAAACGGCTGTTGACTTCATTGGAGCCACTCCTTGCCACACACGACAAGAGTGCTCCTTGATCCCCCACACTTTTATTGCCACACACAAAGGAGAGCCCTTCCCCTACCACCCTCCCACGGCCTCCACCCACACCAAGTCCCGATGCCATCGCCGCACCAGAAATCCCCATGCTGCCACACTCTCCCCATCCATTTATATCTGGCCTCAATAAATAGGCATTGTGAACAAAGGTTTTCTCGATCTATTCGAAAAGACTTTGCTTAGGTCATCCGACCAAGCATCTTTCTACCGGAGGAGGTCGAGGCCTTGGCCTCCATGAACAGGTAAGGCTAAAGATTTGGAGTTAGGAAAGATGCAGGAGGAGGTCAGTTGTAATAAAGGAGGACGGGGAGGAGTAGGGGCGCTGTGATGAGTGGGTGAGGAAATAGAGGGACTCAGAAATAGAGAGTGATGCGTTATTAGAATATTAATTATGATTCGAATAAATTTAAATTGAATTATCAAATTAAATATTTGAATTTTATATATTATAATAATAAATAAGAACCGTAATTTTTTAATATATTATTTAATACTTAAATTAATAAATTTTTAAAAAATATTGAATTTAGAAGAGATTATGGGAATGAGAATGAGAGATGAAGGGTTTGACTCTATATTTTGAGGAAGAATAAATGTGTTGGATGACTATACTTTATTCCTTTACTTTTTGAAATCTTTGTGCTTTTTCAGATGAAGTGAAATATATTTATAGTCATGTCAGAAATTGATAACGGCATTTTAAAAATCAATAACTAACCATAATTTGAGTGTTTAGGCCAATTAAAAATTGAATAGTTCAATTACCCTTATGAACATTCCAACTGTGTGATTTTCTTGAGGCGGTTAAACCGAAAAGGATGAGCAATTGTCATTGTCGGTTAAGAAACTCATCTAGGACAATTATAGATTGTACAAACTAATCGTTTGGTTTAACCACTAACCCTCAATTTGATATATTGATATCAGGCATTTCAGACATATAACCTCATATGTTTAATAACTATTCAGTCACTTGATCACTCATTTGCACTAAGACTAGTTGTTGATTACCCTGGCGGATCCACTGAGCTGTCCCAAAGATTGCATGTGAGGCGAGTATGATAATTATGGCTACCTGGGGATAGTCCTTCCTTTATTAGAGTGATCACACAGGTCACTATGTGGCAATTACCTTCTAGGGAGATTTGATGGGTTGTAAATGTCGTTTTGTGGGAAATTTGCGATCCTGGGTGATACTAAGGGAATATTTATCGCACTATCCCAGACAATTATGGTAAGCGTTATTTGTATACTCATACTGAGTTATACCGCTTGCCAACTAGTGAGCAGGAGGGATCCCCGTGAATTAGTCCTAATTGTCCATTTTTCACCTAGCGGTCTCGAGTCCACCCACCCGAACAGAATACATCTCCGCTTGGCTCTCAAGCTCATAAGGCCGCGCTATAGGCCACCTCTTCCTAGGCCCTTCCTCCTTTAATGGGTCTGGTTCCCAAGCCGATACATTTATTGTCAAGCCCATGGTCTTAATCCTTTTATTATACTTGCTTAATTAACATCTAAAAAGGATGGATTTTAAATGATACCTATAAACAAATAATAAAGCTATTGACCATATCATTGTTGGCTATAGGTTTACAGCATAAAAACATTTTTTGACTGGTTCAAAATAGACTTACACGATGATTATTATCAAATCAACATTACTTCAGAATATAGACAAAAAATCACCTTTAAGATTCAATATTGATTAGATGAATTGTTAGTCGTATTATTTAAATTAGAAACTACTGTTAAATAATTAAATTATAATTATTTATTTAAAATTAAACTATTAAAATTAAAAAAAATAAATATCGTAAATATAACTTTAAAATTTATTTAATAACCAAAACACTTCTTAAATTGAGCAAGAGAGGCGGGATTGTGAGCAGTGGTTGTAGCATCGTTGATGTCACCGCAACCACCACCAAAGGTAAGATTGTTGCCGGGGAGGTGGCGGTAGTTGAGATGGTGTTGGAGGGCACTAGGAATTTTATTCATTTTGTTAGTGTTTTATGCTTATGTTATTGTATTTATATTTTATGTTTTTTTTTTCCCATTAGGTTATTAGTGCCATCAATTACTTGATTCAGGGGCGCCCATGGCATCCTCTTACGTGGTGCGTCCATCGTATGAATAATATATATGAGATTTTAGATTAAGAAAATTGAATGATTCACATTTAATATTTTTAAAAAATAATTATGATTTATTTTTCAAATGTTAAAATATTAAAATATATTTATGTTGTGAAAAATAAAATAAAAAATATAACCAATTACATATTTTTTAATTTTATAATTATAAATTTTGGTCCTTAAATTTTTCATCCAAAAGTTACTTGCATTTAATCACTGTCTATCACGACGAAGTACCATTCAACTCATAAATTATTTCCTATTTTTTAGCTGGTTGGAGGAGAAATGGCCATTATACAATATTATAAAAATAATATATATATACATTTCAAAAGGGTTGGACAACTTTATAAGTCTAAAATGACTCTGATTAATTTAAAATATTTTCCTTGGCATAGATACGAAGAAGAGTAAACGTACATCAAAGGTTTACGAGAACTCTAGTGATTAATCAAGTTCAATAACGAATTTTCCATAAAGCTCTATAAAGAAACACTAGAAAATATGTAAATTTTATCAAAATTGTACCATCTAATCAACCCAATTCAATCAATTTAAAATTTTATAAGATTTAATTAAGGTATATAAATATTATAAATAATTATAGTTACAAAATAAGACCCGATTATATTTTAAGGGCCAGGCACAATTATAAGTAAAATTTTTAATTCAACCTGGCCTTACCCTCGTTTATAAATTTTTATAAATATGCAAATATATTTTTTATTTTAAATAAATATTAAATTTTAAATAAATAATTTCAATATATTATATTTTTATATAATTAATAACTTTCAATGTAAAATTTTTTTTATTAAAATATGTGATTATGTAATATTGTATTATAAATATCATAAATGTTAAAATATTATATATTTTTTGATATTTTTATATAAATATAATTTTTTTTGAAAATAAGCATACTTAAAAAGGAGATTATAGAACAATCTAAATTTGCCAGATTTGACTTATAGACGAGCACAAATAAGACTTTTGGCCCTAGCCTTATTTGGCTCGGTCCAACATATTGATCATAAATTTGTTTTTAAAAAAAAAACCCTATTCAATGCAAACCCGATTTTAATATATTTAGAATCAAGTATAATAAAAAATAATAAAATCAAAAAAATATTGTAACCGTACAAAAGACAGCGACAAAAAAGTATTTTTTCCCAATATTAATGCCCCATTATCTTTTTAAAAATAAATCAATATATGCACCAATTTATACTTATAAAAAGCTCTAACTTATACTTTGTTTTTCAATTTCTAAGTAATACTAATGATACTTATATAATATAATAATTTATTCATATTAATAGATTCTTATAATAATATATAAAAGAATATATATTACATCATCTAATAATATTATAAAAATACATGAAATATATACACTAAATATGTATATTAATTTTATGGTGTATTTTTAATTTATAATAAAAAATACAACTAATTGGATAGATGGCCGGGTTAAATAAATCTGGATCCGAACTCTTGACTAATCCTGCCCACGGAATTATCACGGGATCTTCAAGTCAAAACTCGTAATCCCGAAAATAAAATAAAATAAAATAAATATGGAATTTTTTGCAGAGCGAGCAAGAGAGAGAAAAGAGAGACGATCTCCAATCAAAATGAAGCACGTGGACGGAGGAACGGAAAGAAGGGCTGGGGCAACTAACAAATCTATTTCGCACGTACGACGGGCCAACCATGAACTGTCTGGTAGAACGACCAGTCAAACCATCAAACCCTCTCTTTTCTTCCCTCCCTCTGTCTTATTTTTCTTTTGTTTGTGTAGCCACTCTCTCTCCCAAAACAAACCCTAACAACTCTCTCTTTCTCCTTCTCTCTCTCTCTCTCTCTCTTCCCATAATAAATCCCTCCCCAACGCTCACTCTCCGATTTCTGATCTGTCTTTTATTAATTTATACTCAAGAATTTCTCTGGATTCACACCCAGATCCCTCCATCTCCTCGAAGTCATCTACCTTTTCTGTTCACCTGCAAGTCTGACCTTCTCTTCCTCACTCCTTCCCCCTCCTGCTCCTCCACCTCAAAGTTAGCTATCTTCCTTGCTGATTCTCTTTGATCATTATCTCTCACTTTCTGTGGATTATTTGATCATTAGCTCCTTGAGTTCTTTTACTTACATCACTAAACCACCAAAAACTTGTCTTTTTCTTTTCCTTTTTTTCCATTTCTCTTTCTTTCCTTTTGTTAACAACTGTGAGAGAGAGAGAGAGAGAATGGCTGCTCCGCCGACGAGTAGCCAACTACAGCCCATGTTACAGTCTGCTGTGAAAGCAGTTCAATGGACTTACAGTCTCTTCTGGCAATTCTGTCCACAACAAGGGTAACTAATTTCACTCGAGATCATTACCTAATGCCCATTACTCTTCTTGATCGTGCTTTTATCCAATGTCAATTGATTTGATTCATTGATGAAATGAGTGAAACGCAGAATCTTAGTATGGGCGGATGGGTACTATAATGGGGCAATAAAGACGAGGAAGACGGTGCAACCAATGGAGGTGAGCGCAGAGGAGGCCTCCTTACATAGAAGCCAGCAACTCAGGGAGCTCTACGACTCCTTATCTGCCGGGGAGTCCAACCAGCCAGCTCATCGCCCCTGTGCCGCCTTGTCACCGGAGGACTTAACCGAGTCCGAGTGGTTCTATCTCATGTGTGTCTCCTTCTCTTTCCCTCCTGGGTTGGGGTAAGTATCTTCTGCTTCCCAAATTACTAAAATTTATCAAAGTTAATAAGACACAATAGAGTGTTATAAAATTTGCTCCAACCTATCGATGAGTTTAACTATAGTTTAGAAGTTACTAACTTAAACTATAAAAATAACGTATCTCTGATATGTAGCGGTAACGAAATTTACATTTCATTGAAGCCTCTTCCAATGAGAAATTGTGTTGATTTAAGTTCAGAATTCAGCCCGAGGTCCTTGAATTGTTCCTAAATTGATAACTTGGACACACTTCCATTATCTATTATGCTATGATGACTTAGGGTTACTTGTGAAAAGTATCTTTGAGAAATAATAGCACCAATATATATATTTTCTTCAAAAGTATTTATAATTTGTAACCCAAAAAAAACTATTTTTAATTTATTTTTTAAAAGAATTTTGAATTGAAATGTCATAAAAATTTAATTCTTTGGGTTTGGTGATTTGAATGAGAGAGTTCTATAGTTTCTAAGCTTTGTAAAGCCTATGTGCATAGGCCTACGAGCAAAATGTAAGAAAGATGGCAGCGGGGGCCAATATGCAATGGGTGATATTTTATGATTAACTTTTGGATCTACACTCACGAGATGATATTTTATTATATATATACTCTTAAGATGATTATTTTTAAAATTTTTAAATATTAATATTTAATTAATTAAAATCTCAAATATTAAAAAATTATATAAAAAATAACTACTTAGAATATTATTTTTATCCCTCAAATAGTACTCATTGGATCTTCTTCATGGCATTGGACAATGGAGACGCCGGAGGCCTCTTGATCCGAAAGATGGATGGGTTAATGATTTCTCTTGTTTTTTTTTTTTTTTTCTCCTTGTCCACCCCTGTCTCACCCTGCTCTTCCCAATAAGATGTGGCGAGATAAGGCTAGCGAGATAATCCATTAAATTCACTTCCAGGACACTAGGAGACCAATCGATTACGCTTCCTGATCAACTTTTTTCTTCTAGAACTGAGCACAGAAACCACAACTCTCTCTCTCTCTCTCTCTGCGATAGTGAAGTGAACTGGGGTAGTTGGAAGGTCGTTGGTGCATGAAATGCAAGGCAGTATTAATTGCCACTGTGACTTGCTGGTGTGTAAAGAAGATGCATAAACTTTATTGCAGCAGGAGCTCCCATTTTCAGTGAGTAGTTACTATGCTGAGAGCTTCTGGCAAAAGGAAGCTACTCTTGAATCTTTTTCCTGTCTTAAAGGAGATAACCGACAGGCCTGCAATAACAGTGGGAGAAAGCCTTAATTTAAGATCCTCTTAATTATTGCTTAATTAAGAGCTAGACTAGTTTTAATCATTCTGTTTTGCTCCTGCTGAAAACTGCATACACGAAGTATCTGCTAAGGAGTATGTGTATGTCATAACATGCAGCCTTATCTTCTTACTTTACTTAAATTATAGAATTAATAATTACCCAAGAGACTTTTTATGGTAAAAGCTTAGTCTAAAACTGGGAGAGATAGCATAGAACCTGTCGCATTTTACTCTGGACATTGCTAAGTAAATCGTGTTAGGAAGGAAAACAGATGGCAGATTGAATTGCTTTTGCTGATTCCGACTCCAAAGTCCAAAGCAGCCATTGGGGTCTATGTGCTTTTACCTAATTGAGAAGAAAATAGCTACCTCATATTTTCTAATAATCTTTGCTTCCATTCATAAAAGATATTTTTAGAGAACGTCAAAAAAAAAAAAAAAACTTACATATATAAAAAATTTAAGCTGCTGGCTAAGTAATATTAAGAATGTTTATGATTTTGTTAAATGGCCAAAAACAAAAAATAAAATAAAATAATTCGACGATATTGACAAAGAAGGTAAGAAACAACATCCATTTGGAATGATAATATAAGTTGCAAAAATCATGAAATGCTAATAAGATAAATGTGATTCCTCAATGCACGTTTCCTGTCTAATCTTTAAATCAGTACTTGTCAGCCCGTAAGATATCATCTAAATTAATTTATCAAGTCTCTCTATTTATATTTATGATGTTAATGTTTCTATAACACAGCATTACATTATGTTTAGGTTGCCTGGAAGGGCATATGCAAAACGACAGCACGTATGGCTAGCCGGTGCAAATGAGGTCGATAGCAAAGTCTTCTCCAGAGCTATTCTCGCCAAGGTATCATGCATCCTCGTTCTTCTATCTGGTTAATTTGCTGAAAAAAACACTGATAATGATAACTAGATAGTCTGATCATATTACGAACCCAATTATAATCGGATTTATCAGAATTAAGGGTTTCATCTCTTAAAGAGATAAGACCATTTTTCTCTAAATCTAAACCATCTATTTTTAAATAAATAATTATAATTTAATAACTAATTTTTAATTTTTTAAAAAAATAATCTAATTATAACTATCTATTTAAAAATTAATAATTCAAATTAAAAAAAAAAAGACTTCCCATCTCTTTAAATAGATGGAGCCCCCCTTAATCCTAGATTTACCCAGTGTTATCTCTTTATTACTAACCAATGAACCATAAAACACGATGAAAGTATCATGTCTCTCTATACTATCATTAGATTTTAGATGACATATTTGAAATGGTTGTTGAATTTAACCTGCAATTAAAATGCACAATTACTGCATGATATTCAATAAATAATGGGTAATATGAAGTCACATAACACTTCTTATCACCGTGTTGTAATGAATTAACCTCACCATCGTGTTGAGGCTCACCCGAACAATCTTTATCAGTCATAGTTGGCAATATCCATGAACAACACCAATATATAGTTTTTCGTTCTTCATTGATGTATGAAGTTATTTAAACTTAGGAGAGCTTTTTTCAGTTAGGGTTTTTTTCTGATCTTACCCCTCAAAAACTATTTCATTAATTGATTTTCAATTTTTCTGACTTGTTGCACGCATGTCGTTCAATATAACTGCATCAGAGCGCTCGCATACAGGTAACCCTCTACTTGTTGCCATTTCTATCTTTGTGCTACATGTTTATTATAGCAGGCAAACTATTTCAATTTAATCATTTGAGTTCCTTGATTTGCTGCTCTTATTACTTTCACTGAATCACTGCCTTGATTTTTTTTTTTAACACATGAAAAATGCTGTGCATATCTATAGCCACTTTGAGAGATCGTATACTTCTAAGTTATACACTGAAACATAGCAAAATTTAGTGATTTACAGTGGTTCTAAAGTAGCTGTCGATCTGCCATTACTCTTGGTTAACACTAGGAACCAGTTTGGAGTATTTTCATGTAATAAATATTACGTTCTGAGTTCATGATTTGTAAGTCACAAGATAGATAGTTTAAACTTGCATGCCAAATGGGGAAGAAGATTTGTGCTTCTTCATGATTAGGTTTTGCTGTTGCTACAAATAGAATGTTCATATAGTAATCTTATGCATGGTTTTGGTACCATAGAATATGAATTTAGTAGCTTTATATTTGAATCATGGCTTACCTGTGTTCATAATTTGTGCATTCATTAAAGTAATTAAGCGGGTAATTTTCTTTTCCTTTTTCTGGCTTGATTTTTTACATATCTTAATATATCATAACCTTTTTTTTAATAGAAAAAAAAACTCTATCTTTTATTTACATTTATGTTATCCAATAATATTTAAAATGTATTTAGCAACGTACTTCACTACATACCCATCTTACATTGGTGTTCTCTTCAAATACCAAAAACTTCAATAAATTGGCAAAAGTGAGTCTCCCTAATTGACTCAACAAAAAGGGTATAATTAGGAAGACGTCTAAAAATATAATATCTTATTTATTTATATTAATAAATTAAATAATAAAATAAAAAATAAAATATCATATTATTTAAATGTGCCCCATAAATATCTATCGTTCTTACTTAAAACTTTCATGCAAGACTAGAGAAGTTTGGGTCCCGGCTCCACTTGTCCAATTATATCGCTCTCTCAAATCTGCCCTCCCAGCCCAAGCAAGGGCCTTAGAACGTCTATTATATCTACTAGATTAAAATTTAACAGTTAAAATTTAATATTTATATAAAAAATAATATATTTTTTTATTATTATTTTTCATCATATAAATACTTAACTATTATAATATTTTTAAAAAATAAAAATATATTTTTATACTATATTAATTTTAAATATTATGTATTTATCATTGGATGTCACACGGTGCCCCATGCCCAGCCCCCACCCAAATAGTACACATTTATATTGTTGAGGTACTAACACTGCCACCCTTTTACTATATCGTACACATACGTACTGGTTGTAGTAAAAGTAATTTATTTGGTGACAGAAAGTATAATTTGAATTCTCATTTTAATAATCTTGCAGACCGTTGTATGCATTCCTCTCATGGATGGTGTGGTCGAACTCGGCACCACTGACAGGGTAATAAAATTTTCTTCTTCATTGTACGTTGAGAATATTGAGGCCATCATCTCTAATGAGATTTTCATTTTAATGCTAATTAAGTGCATTGTTTTACTCCTAAAAAATTGATGAGTAAATATGTGCAATAAATCATAAGTAAAGTTAAATAACATTAATTAAAGTGGTTATTCTTAAGCAGATTTTTTAAACGACGTTAATTAATTGGAATTTTTTGGGGTTGTTGTCTTGCATATATGAACTGCAGGTTCAGGAGGACTTGTCGTTCGTCCAACACATCAAAACCTTCTTCGTCCACCACCAACTCCACCATCACCACCTCCCGCCGCCGAAACCAGCCCTCTCCGGGCACTCAACCTCGAACCCAGCTCCCACCACGTCTTCCGACCACGCTGCCCACTTCCACTCTCCGCCAGTCCCTGCCATATATGCCGCAGCCGATCCGGGGGACAATACCGACCACGTAGACATAGAAGAGGAGGACGAAGAAGAAGAGGAAGAAGAAGAAGAAGAAGCTGAGTCGGACTCGGAGGCTGAAACCGGTCGTAACAGTCGCCCGATGTCGACTCAGAACCCCCAAAACCAAGCCCTCACGTCGGCAGGCCAAGGGACGGCTGCCGAGCTAATGCAGCTGGAGATGTCCGAGGATATCCGGATTGGTTCTCCCGACGACGCGTCTAACACCCTGGAATCGGACTTCCACATGATGGGCGTGAGTCAGGTGCGCCGAGCCGAGTCTTTGAGGGCCGAGTCGACTCGGAGGTGGCAAGCAATGCAGGACTCGTTCAGCAACGGCGCCCTACAAGCAGCTGCACTGTCAGGTAATAAATAATAGCAATTATTACGGATTTCTTTGGTAAGCCTTTTTCACCGGTCTACCTTGATCACTCTTTGGTGAAAAGGTAAATATATATATAAATATAATATTATTTATATATTTAAATATACACTCAATTATATTAAAATTATTATTTTAAATATAAAAATAAAAAAATTCAAATTCAAATATAATATTATTAATACCTATTTTTGACAGTTTTGATCTAATTGAGTGTATAATATAATATATAAATAATATTATATATATATATATATATTAAAATAATACTGTCAGTATAACCAGATAAATATGGACATCTATATAAGGATACATACATTATATAGACAAGTCATTAAAAAAAAAGGACACAATATACCATAAACGTGTTAATAAAAATCATTATTGATTATTTTTAAATTGATAAAAAAATAATATTTTTATAAATATTTTGAGTTTCTTGGCCTTAAAAATTTTGATGAATTATACTATAATATTTTTAATAAATTATTATACTAAAATTATAATAAATATATAAATTAATAAATTAGAATAAAATTGAATAAAACAAATTTTTATATATTAATCTTTATTTATATTTTAATGTAAAACTCAACACTTTGTGTTGTCAATAAAATATCAAAATATAACCAAATATTTAAAATAAAAAGTAATTTCAACATGTCCAAAACTATAGGTGTTAAATAGATTGAGTTATTCCTGACATGATATAGCTCAATCTATGATGAATAATATTAAGCCATATATAATACAGTCAAATAATTTAGATTGTACTTAACATGGCTCGTAAATATTTTCATTTTAATACCCAAATCATCATATGATGACCTTTTGAAGGAGGGCGACTGAAGATGCCCGTGTTGTGCTGGCCCACGGCACAACATGTCCCACCCAACACAATATGAGCCATGTGGCAAGTTGAGCCGGGACCTATAAATCCTATGTCGTGCTTGACATGACATATGCTGTAAGCATATTATACCAAACAGTCCTGTTAAATATTTATATAACCAGCCAAAACCAATTAATGCAACCATTGCAATGTCCTGACTAGCAATGAATTCACGCACCAAGAATCAGTGATAGGTGGCAGATAAATTAAAAAAATAAATAAAAAATTTAAATTAACCACATTTAAAACCATATTAATATCTATAATAAATAAAAAAAACTCTTGAAGTGTAAAAATTATAGAATAAATGTAATTTTTTTAATTTGTTACATTATAATTTGGATAAATAAAATAAAGTATATAATTGGGAAAAAAATGAAATATTTAAAATGTTTTTCATATTAGTAGCTTTCAGCTCGTAACATTTATAGAATATTTCAAAAATATTTTAGATAAAATCTAAAGATTACAATATCTTTTTAGAAATAATGTTTAAAATTAATAATTAATGACTAAGGGAAGAGCATGGATATATACTCGGGATTCAAGGGAGCTCTATCTCTAATAAAAAATTTTAAAAAATTATTTTTTATATTTTATGTACCTAAATTTAAATAAAAAATTATAATATAATTATTTAAAAAATAAACAAAATCATTGAAATCACGTTCGCGTCCCAAAATAAAAATTTTTCATTTATTTACATATATTTATGAATATCAAAAATTTACAAGGTTCGACTAATTATACCAAAAGTAGGTCCAACATGGACAAAACCAACTCCAGATCAAAGAAAATCCACAAACTACAGTGGATACAAGATCCTATCAAACTTGATGGGTATTGTTATGTTGGGTTGACCAAGGGCCCAGGCTTAGTCCACCGGACTAAAATTGGGCGGCAAGATCCTTTTTTCTAGAATGCCTAACACGGCTTAGTGGAGATTCTTACCAAAATTGTCCCCAATCCCAATGAATATCCTAAGGATATTATCCAAAATTTCAATCTCTCCAAGAATGGAAACTTTCAATTTACCAACAACGCACAGCTCAACAAAGGTTCTTTTCAAAATTGTATCGACCTTAGCGAAAATCACCAGGATATTTTCCAGATTTGTACAGCTCCTGGAATGGCGACTAAAGCCGACGAGATCCTGTGTGGGCTTATTCGCCACCCCAGATGGCAAGAAGAATCCGATGATTCATTCCTCAGAGGACGCGATTACATTACAATTTCTATGATCATCTTGGAAAAGAAAACGATCCCCGCGAACAAGTAACAGTTGCCATAAGGGGCGCCCTCAACCATCACAACAGTTCATCACTCCTAACAGTCGACAATCGTCTCCGCCAATTATAAATTCCCCTTCAATACAATAAGAAAGGAGATGAAGAGAAAAAAAAAGTGACCAAAAAAAAAAGACATACGGATGAATGAAAAAAAAAATAAATAAAAAATGGGCTAGCCTCTGACAGGGAGGACTTTGCCTTCAGAAGGCCCCCCATGAAGCCTTCCAGTCAAGAAAAAGTCATCCCTCTAGGACATTGTCCGGTCAAGACGCCCCTCTGTCCGACGCACATTTAAGATGTCCACTGTTGGGCCCACATCTAAGTTGTCCCTCAATATATGCACCTCTAAACCGTCCCTTAACTAGGCAAACTTCCAAGCCATCCCTCAGCAGGTATATTTATAAGACGCCTCTTAGTTAGCGCATCCAAATACTCAACTCACCTCTATACGCATCTATGTATTCCTCGTATCCTCCTAATATCTTTCTATTTTTTGAAAAAGATTTCTAATTTAAACGTCGAAAAATATATAGTGGGAGCAATTTTCACCGTCCTCTAACATCTCATTTTTAGTTGTGCTTTGCAGATTTCATGTTAATAAGTATGGGGATCGGATCCGCTCTAATTCAACCCACCAAAAAGATCGAGTAGCTTTCTAACCTATCGAACAATCTAGAACTATTGACACAATATAGGCGCCGTTTGTGAAAAATGACTGAAAAGTCTAACCACTGTACAAAAACAAAATAAATACACTCAATATTCATACTCCAACTAGTACCTCAACTAAAGGAATCACCTCCATGGTAACAACTCCCTTGGATAGCCATGACAATGCCCCTCCTGCCCTTGACATGCTTAAACGGCTAGGGGATTCTTTCTCCCCTGCACAAGTGTCTGCACCTATAATGAAAAGTTGGAGAAAAGATAGCTCAGCCCCAGGGAGTTAAGCCAAAGTCAAAAGCGTTGACATCTTCAATGTTCTCGGGACAATCAGCAACCTCTTCGATCACGAAGAAGACTTAAGCAGTAATCTATTGTTCGGCCCTCTGCTAGTGAGTTACCTTACTGGTGCAAGAGGCATGGCCTTAGGACACAGCAAGGTTAGTCTGAAGATGTCACGCTGGGAGCTTCCCCTATAACTCCCAAATTCCAGTACCCAAGGAGAATAAATCAAAAAAAGAGAGTCGGACAAAATGCCTAATAGTTTATTATATTATAATATATTAAATTATTATTATATTATTATTAAAAAAAGGAGGCTGAAACAGACGTTTGCGTAGCATAGCAAAGGAAAGAAATAAAAAGGAGGAGAGAAAGAGAGAAAGAGAGGAGGAGAAGAAAAGAAAAGGGAGAAAGGGCGATGCAAGGGGCGGCGGCAACAGCCGTCGTTAGAGGAGACGTCACCCAGATCAAGAGCCAACGAAGACCTCTCCATTCTCGACCCTCCGATTTGCGTCGCGGCATGAAGGAAGAAGATCGTGAGCCGTGAAGAGCCACCGCCGCCATCATTATCGTTAGAGGAGAATCAACAAATTGAGGAAAGCAAATACATCTTTCCTTTTTGTGGATGCCGATCTTGTATTTGCATGTGACAATCTTAAGGCAATCGGTCGAAATATCAGTGTATTGCGATGCTCTGGTGGAGGGAGGAAGAGAAAACCCTCGACGAAGCTTGTATCGCTACCCACACTGTCACAAGGTGGCTATCATAGTGATCGGTACCGTTGTCCATGCTAGGACAACCCTCCACCGACGATCCTCATCGCCATCTTCAGGTACGCCTCGTTGGTCCACCAAACATGGTTCCAACCATCTTATAAAAACGCATCCCGCTCTGTGTCCTCTTCGTCATATATGAACACCTTTCAGACCCAATTAGGCCACAACTCGGTTCGGTTGCAACATGGTTCAGGCACCACTCGATTCGGCCACGACTCGGTCCAAGCTCAACCGTTTCATCCACGACTCAGTCCAACGCCCAATCTGATAGCCTAGATTCACATCTGGCACTTAGATCCACTCCGGCATCTCAAATCCAGTCCACTACTCCCTATTTGATGCCCAGGACCGGTCAGTGCCCAGATACAGTCTGGCTGCATGCCAGCCTAGCACCAGAATCGTATGGCTCCAAAGTTCACAATCCAAAGTCCCACTGCTACTATCCCATCTGAGCCACATCTTGTGCCCAGATCCAGTTCGATGCCCAGGTCACGTCCAGCCGAGTCCCAATCCGGCACCCTGGTCCAGTTCGTCCACAACCCTATGTGACAACAAGATCTAGTACGGTCGCTGAATTGTCTGAATCCAAGATCCAGCCTAGCCGTGTCCTAGTCCAGCACCCAGATGTATTTCGGCCATAATCAACCTAGCCGCAACCAATCCGAAGTCGAGAATGGGCCATTGGGGGCCTGAAGTTGCCAAGGGCCAAATTGCAGCGAACTGAGGCTACCGAGGCCGTGGACAACGGTGACAGAGCTCGATCCCCTTTACAAGAATAGTGTAAAGAGGCCGTGAAGGGGAATCCCATCACGCCAGCCTAAAACATCCCTTTGTCGATGACATCTCCTCGAGTAACTGTGCTAGAGAACAAGTGGCCCCAAAATGTGCACCAGCGCCCACTTTCGGACCTCACACATCCAGCCGAAGACATTGCGCTAAGGCATTTACCCTCCAACTCCCAAACCAGCAAAGTGGTCAAACATCCGCGGAAGATCCGGTGGTTTGACAATCTTGTGGCATAGGAGGCCACAAGTGACAAGCCCTAGCCACAAGGTCGGCCGAGCCATAAAACACAGATGACAGCTCAGAGCAATACGTTCAAGTGCCATCAGGAGGCGCTAGCTTCGAACCCTATCGACTCGGTGAGGCAAACCTGACCTTTTAGAGAGTAGTGGCCACCGATACGAGACCGCCGACTCGAGCGGTCGTTCCCTTGCTCATGCGCCGTCCTTGGCGTCGACCTCGACGATTCTCCAGAGTAAGGCGCACTAGTCAGCTGGTCGATCCCACTGCAATGACTCTCATTGACCCGTTGCATAGCAACAAACCTCACAAAAGTTATGGCAATCCCTGCAATGGGGAGTCGATGTGTTCGGCCCACCACACATTGCATCACAGAAAATATCCTCCAGCAAAGTGCTGCACCAGTTTGGGTCGACCGTGGTAGTATCGGCCGACAACGGAACCCTGGACAATAAACCACCTAGCGCGGCAGCAACGCGCTACTCAACCAATCCTGGGCAAAGAGCCAAATCTCACGAAGCATAGGGGCCATAGGCCAAGGCTTCAGCTAAAGTTCCCCAATGACCCTCCAAAGCGGTGCATGCTAGCCGTACACTTGGTACGATCAGCCGGCCACAGGAGCACCACTCATGCATCGATAGTGATTTACGCTGAATTCAAGTAAGTCTTGCATGCACCATACCGCCTGCTTGAATAATGTTTCCATTAATAGAATTGAAATATTATCAGCTCATATGAATAATTACACAACACTGAATAAAATCATGCGACTTACACTGCCCTAAGTCGAGTGCATACTCATTCACTTGCTATCAAACCTCGTCCCGCACCAAGTTGCCCATACGTGGTCATATTTAAACATCGGTCCCACATCGAGCAGCCCATATGCGGTCATATTTGAACCTCAATCCCGTCACCGAACAGCCCATGTGAGGCAAAACTCAAAATCTTAGAGGGTTTTTCAATATGCATGTAGTGACCTCTTCCCAAAGGATAGAGTACCATCAGTCAATGACATTTGGCGGACTATGACTAGACGCATGAAAGCTATGACGTCCTCTAATAGGATTGAGAGCTGACGGTTCATGCGAGTGATGACCTAAGTTAGCAAAAGCCCAACAACGATAGTCTCAAAACTTAGTTGGCAACCATATCTTCTAAGCGCCACGACCTCCTCTTGGCAGGGGTGAACTCGACCAAATAGACACATTCGTCAAAGTTAGGAGGCTTGGATGACAACCGCGTCTCCTCAGGGCCACGACTTCCCTTCACAGGAACGATTAGAATCTGGCGCAAGTCATCCACAGCAACCCTGACACTCTACTAGAAAGCAAAGAGGCATCATTGAAGAGGGAGTCACTGAGATCAGGATCCTAGGCTTGGTCATGGTCATGGGATTGACCCATTCACTTGACCTAAGAACTAAATGATCCCCAACTCCAGCAACGGAGTTCATTGGGGGCTTCTCACCCCCAATCCCCCGATCGACTAGCCAACAACAAGGCGTAGAGAAAAGGGACCCTTTTCGAGGAATGCAAAGGGCGGCCTCCTGCTACAGCTTGAATGATCGACTATCCTAAGGCAAGTCGCCTCCTAACCTCCAGAGGCGCATCCTCGTGATGAGACGATCCAATCCCAAGCTTGAGATCTACCCTCTATGCACTCCTAGATTTCTCCCGAGGCTCGGACGATTCATGAATAGAATCAACAAAGGTTTCTCTTCTATTTTTGACAAATCGACCAAGTCATATCTACGCCGATCTCAAGCACCTCATTTAAGAGGCACCAATAAGAAGATCCAAGGTCGGCAATATCCCTCCAGGCAGAGCTAAGTCCCCTTCCCTCAGCCTCTTCGAACATAATTTCTTCAGAAGGCGGCAAGTCACCACTCAACCTCCGGAAGTGCATCCTCATAATGAGGCAATCTGATCCCATGCCTAAGATCTTCCCTCTGTGAGTTCTTGGATTTTGCTAAAGACTCGGACAGCCCATGGTTGACACCAGCAATGCTTGCTCAAGGCTCCAAAGCACCGCGTCAATCATTAGCATCAATAATGATGACTCACACAACGACTGACTGGCGAGGCGCGGCTATGATGGGATCGAGACTTGTCCGATGGGCCTACAACCCAATCCGGCGTCAAGTCTGGACTAACTAGCCTACTATCCAATCCGGCATTCAGCTGGACTACCTGGTTGACAATCTAGTCTGGCACTAAACGGTTTGATTGGCCCGCGATTCAAACCAGTGCCTTAAAAAGGAAAGCATGAGCCAGAAGTTGTAGAAGACGTCCCATCATCAAGTATGCCAGAAGTTGGCGAAGCTCAACCTTTTGGTATGGGGGTTAGTGATGGGTACCGTTACATTGGGCTGACCTAGGACTCAAGCCTAGTCCGTCGGACTAAAATCGGGCAATAAGATCTGCCCCGCAATATTTTTCTAGATTGCCTGATACGGCTCAATGAAGGTTCTTACCAAACCAACCCCCAATCTCAATGAATATCCCGTGGATATTATCCAAGATCACGATCTCTCCATACATGAAAACTTCTAACTTGCTATCAACGCACAGCTCAGTAGGGGATATTTTCAAAACTCCACTGATCCCAGTGGATATCACCAAGATATTTTTCAGATTTGCCCACCTCCCAGAATGGCGACCAAAACTAATGAGATCCTTTGTCGGATTATTTGCCACCCCAGATGGCAAGAAGGATCCTGCGAATCATTCCTCGGAGAATATGATCACACTATGATTTCCATGATACTCTCGAAAAAGTAAACAATCCTGCAGACAAGTAGCAGTTGCCATAAGCAGCGCCCTCAACCATCGCAACAGTTCAACACTCCTAACTGTCGACAACTGCCTCCGTAAGTAATAAATACCCCTTCACTACGACAAGAAAGGGGAGAAAGAGAAAAAGGAAGCAACCAAAAAAAGACATAAGGATGAATGGAGAAAAAAGAGAGAGAAAAAATGGGCTAACCTCTGGCAGGGAGGACTCTCCCTCCGGAAGGACCCCCATGAAGCCCTCTAGTAAAGAACAAGTCATCCCTCCAGGACGTTGTCCATTCAGGACACCCCTCTACCAGACGCACTTCGAAAATGCCCCTCCGCCGAACGCGCCTCTAAGATGTCCCCCTGGCAGACACACATCTAAGCTGTTTCTCAACGGGCACACCTCTAAGATGCCCCTCATCGAGCGCACCTCCAAATCGCCCCTCAACCGGGCGCTCCTCCAAGCCGTTCTCAACGAGCGTATTTCTAAGATGTCTCTTAACTGGCGCATCCAAATGCCCAATCCACCTCTATACGCATCTATGCATTCCTCGCATTCTCCAATCATTTTTTTATTTTCTGAGAAAGATTTCTGATTTGAGTGTCGGAGAATATACGGTGGGAACTATTCTCGCCATCTCTAACCTCTCGTTTTTAGTTCTATTGTGCAGATTTCAAGTTAATAGGTATGGCATCGGACAGGCTCCAATTTGACTCGTCATAAAGATTGAGCAACTCCCTAACCGGTCGGATAATCCAGAACCATGGACACAACAAAATCAAAACTGTCCAATCTCCAAACAATGATAATAAGAAAAAGCAAAACAAACCCAAATAAACTCACAAGCAAAAGTATCGAACAAACATCCAAAAACCACAATGTCAATTCTGAACAAATTCGATTAACACATATAATTCTCAAACATGAACAGATGGTGATAAATGAAATCACACAACAAACCCTAAGTATAAATCCAACTACAAACAAAATACAAATTCGAATGCTAAAATACAATAATCAAGTCTTTAGCTATCTTCCTTCTAAATCTTACATGTTTTAAAATCCTATAATCTGAAAGTATTAGAAATAGGGACAAAATTACAAGTTTAAAATTCAATAAGCATGTAGATATATACAATAGCAAATAAGGGTCTAGATTGTAGAATGAACGTGTGAAAATAGAAAAATGTGTCGATATTGAATACTCATATGCAAATTGTCCAAATTCATCAAATATCCAAATGTGATTTCATACATGCATTTTATAATCATAATAAGAATACCAAATAATCCAAATGTATAAAATCATCGAAAAGTTTAAAATTCAATCCAAATCAAGATCGAACGACGATCAAAACCTACAAATCTAAAAAGTCAAACATCTCAAATATATAATAAAATATAGAAAAGCTATCAAAATCTAAAATGTGCTAAAATTTGAGAATTAATTACCAAAAAACTAACTATAAAGAAGAGTTATACATATTCCTTTTAATTTTAAATTAAATCACTACTATTTAGACCTACAAATGGGCCGTCTATATATTTATTTTTATAGACGAGATCAAATATCACTTTATTTTGTCACCCGTGGATTATAGGTGTAATGATTAAGTCTCTCCAAATATATTAGAATGTCCGAATATATTAATTTTGTTTAATTTTTTTTATAATGTTTCTCAATAAAATACTAAATTGGGGACTTTATAACAAATGTCTAAAATATTTTCTCTCTAACAAAAAAGTATACAACTTTTACTATAAAAAAATACAAATATGAAACTTTTTATCCCATAAAAAATACAAATATCGAAGCAACGACAAAATAGAATTCAACTTGAAGACATATATAAAATACCACATGTCATGTTTAAATGTAAGTTTTTATTTCGTTTCTTGGCAAATATTTCATATATAAATATAGTGTTTTAAAATATTTATCCATTTTGTTCAAACAAATAAACTTCTTAATTATTTAGTAAAACCAAATAAAAAGCCTAAAACATCTGCTAAACCTACATGTGTAGACATATATCCAAAGCAGAGTAAGTGAAAGATGACTTGTATGTCCAATAAACCACCAAATGTAAACAAAATTAGAGAAAAATAAAAATAAATCAACATTCGGGTTTTAATTTACTTGCCTTAACCCTTAAAACTGGCAATTGTGATCAAGAGATGCCACAAAACCATCCCTTTTCTCCTCTCTCTTATTGCCTTATCTTTCTCTCTCATTTCTCACTCTTTCCGTAAATTCTGCCCAAAATAATATCAAGCAAGTTTATATAGGCAAATCAACTCACGAGCGCAAATCAAAGCGCTGTAGTAGTATACTTTAGACATCACACAATTTGCCCGAAATACACTCCAGTGGCACTCCTTGGGCGTACACAATTTGCTTAAAATGCACATAAACGTCTGTTAGACGTATATCATCACTAGTCCTACTTCCTTGATTTCAATTTTTTGGTAAATTTTTATAATACAACTATTTTTAAATCATTCTAATATCATATCAATAACATTATGGCTTATATACAAAAATTTTGGGCATTACAAGTCAATTGTTTTAAATATTTATATTATAAATATTTATTTAAAAATAAAGAATTAAGATATAAAATATAAGTTTTTTTATTCTCTTTGATAAATGAATGTTTTGCATACAATTTTTAATTGTCCTTGGTTAAATTATATCCATTAATTAATTTATTTTATATGAATTATTAGTATAAATCAATACACCAAGGATACATAAAAATACGGTGTCTAAACAGAATCTAAATTTTTAATAATATTTATTATTATCCCTATAACCCTGTCAGTATTCTTTAAAAAATAAAATAAAATTCAACAATGAGTTTAACAAATAATTTAATTATAGATAAATATAATATTGTTGATAAATCATGTCTACGGAGAGCGAATAACTGGCCGTGTCTCTCGGTCTACTCATGAAGTCCAAAGGGGATTTTTTGGTTTTAGTTCTGTGGTCCCACCATCTATTTATTTATTTATTTATTATCATATGGTTAATTTATTAGGTTTTTTAATTTTGAAAATAAAAAAAAATAAAATATATAAAGAAAAATAAATTCTGAATTTGCTAAATTAAAAAATTATAAGAAAAAAAATACAACAAAATAGAATAAAAAATATATTTTTTTAAATATAAATAGATATATAAATATGTGTGTATATTTGATAATTTAATTATATCGTTAGACAATTTTCTTCATTTTTAATATATGATGCAAGCTATAAAATGTTAATCAAATTGACTTTTTTGTCCCTGCCCCATTTTTGCAGGTGCACCCCCTCAATTAGAGGAATTGACACAAGAAGACACCCACTACTCTCAAACGGTCTCGACGATCCTTCACCACCAATCCACGCGGTGGTCGGAATCCTCCCCCGGCGCTGGCTGCCTCTGCTACTCTCCACATTCCGCCTTCTCCAAATGGACCATCCGATCTGACCTCCACATACACGTACCAGTCCAGGGCACGTCTCAGTGGCTCCTTAAGTACGTTTTATTCAATGTTCCGTTCCTTCACAGCAAGAATCGAGACGAAAATTCGCCCAAGTCGAGAGATCCTGCCGAATCGGCAGCTCGATTCCGCAACAAAGGCACGGCACAAGACGAGCTCAGCGCTAATCATGTCCTCGCCGAGAGACGGCGGCGAGAGAAGCTGAATGAGCGATTCATTATACTCAGGTCGTTGGTCCCGTTCGTGACCAAGATGGACAAGGCCTCGATCTTGGGCGACACGATCGAATACGTTAAGCAGCTGCGGAAAAAGATACAAGATCTCGAGGCACGCGCGCGTCAGATGGAGACTGAGCATGCTCGTCTGATGGAGACTAGATCGGGGGAGATGCAAAGATCGAGCGGCCTGAAAGACCAAAGCAACCAAAGCGGGGCCACGGTGGTCGACAGGGCGCGCGTGGCACACGGGCCCGGCCCCGGGCTGGTGGCGGACAAGAGGAAGGTTAGGGTGGTGGAAGGGAGCGGTTGCGCAAAGGCTAAGGTGGTCGAATCCCCACAGTCGTTGCCTCCTCCGGCCGATATGTTACAGGTGTCAATCATTGAGAGCGACGCATTGGTGGAGCTGCACTGTCCGTACAAAGAGGGGCTGCTGCTGGACGTGATGGTCACGCTCAGAGAGTTGCGCGTGGAGGTCACCGCCGTACAGTCTTCCTTGAATAACGGCTTCTTTACAGCCGAGTTGAGGGCCAAGGTGCGTTTCGTTCCCCCATAACTTACCTTTCGGCTGCTTTTCCGTTATTTATTTTTATTAACAAATTTCTTAAAAATTTAAATAATTATTTTAATACAAGCTTTATTTTAGTAAAAGTATCATATAAAAATCTGAAATATATCTTCATTTTCAAAATCATATTAAATATAACACTGTTTATATAATATTGATAATTTTTTTTTTATTTTGTGCTTTAAAATGTGTGTATAAATCAGGTGAAGGAGAACGTAAACGGGAAAAAGGCAAGCATCGTAGAAGTGAAGAGGGCAATAAATCAAATAGTACCTCACACGGACTCCTAGCCGCACCGTACAACAATAATTAATGCCAATATTACTTATCTTATCAAACTAAGTGTAATAATAATAATATTATTATTATTATTAACATTAATAAGTGGTCTGTCTAATAACATTAGTTGAGGCGCACTATTCATTCATGTTGTAACATAATTAGTGCCAATGAAAGCTGTTAACCATACAAACAGGGCTTCCGTTCTCATTTATGCCTTGTTGATCTTGTACGTGTCTAGCTAAATTAAGGGGGTTTTATTTTTTAAAAAAATAAAAAAATTATTTTTTAAATTTAGATTATTTATTTTTAAGTGGATAATTATAATTTAATTTTTTTAAAAAAACTAAGAAGAAAACCCTCTCATCCCTGGTCTAACTAGGGTAAATTCGGTTCGATTTTGTTGTAACTTGAGTTAGTAAGCCATGGTGCGTGTTGTCCTCACTTCGGGCTAATTATTCTATGTTTTGATTTAAGCAGGGGCGGATTTCGGTTACTTTGATTTGAAGGAATTCTTATGGTTTATGTCAAATATTAATTATATTGGTATTATTTGGTTGATTTTTTAAGGGTATGCTTGGATAAAAAAATATAACAAGAAAAGAAAATTAATTTTTTACAAAAATTTAAACACACGCACACACAATTATTCCTGTTGTTTATACGATGGTATGAAAATTTATAATGGAAAGAATACAATTTTTATGATTTTAAATAAAAAATATTAATACTTTAACACATATTTGTCATTCTCTTTTTTAAAAAAAAATTGAAACATCAAAAAATAGTTTGATTTTAATTATATATATTGTTGCATCTTATGATTTTAATTATTGTACGGATAAAAAGAGTTATCCGTCGGGTGTTAAGGCATATTTGGTCTTTATACGTCTTTAATTAAATCTACGTCTTTAATTAAATCCAAGATATATATGTCGATTATCTTCCTTAAATAAGAAGAAAAATAATGATAAAAAGATTATTGCGCTTTTAAAGAGAGTCCCGATAAAATATCTCTGTAAACTTTTGTCTGAGAAATATTAGTATCTTCCTTAAATAAGAAGATTTAAAATAGATGGTTGATTAAAAAGTATATTATATCCAGTTTTAACTAATATGCGATATTGCTAGTTGATATCTGGGGCTGTTGCGCTTTTAAATTAGAGTCTTAAATTAAGCGTAGAGGCCGTTGAACTTTGCCTTTTGGCCCAAAATTGTATTGGCATCTTTTTCGGACATGTCTGATCAAGCCCTCATTTAGGATGCTTGAAATTTAGCCTTTTGTTAAGTTTTCTTTCGTTGGAGATGACGGATTAAAATTTTTATAGGAAAAGGGCAAATGGTTAAACCATTAAGAAAGCAGACGAGCGGTTAATCTTTATCGGTGATTTGACGTTTGGTAGAGTGAATTTTAACGTATCAATATGCGATATCGCTTTTGAATTTTCAATTAAGGAAGCTTTCTCATCTACCTATAAATCGGGCGTTGAATGTTTAAGAAATACTTTAATCTCGCTTCCAGGCCACTTATTTACTAAAATGGGACTTTTCATGGCGTAGTCCAGGCCGTTGAACTTTGCCTTTTGGCGATATAAGATTCCAATTGTAGTAAGTGGACCAACTTCTTTGGTCCATCGGATATACATGATACGAGACTCATCTAAAAGGTGGTCTCCGGTTCCTTAGGATGCTTATAAAAAATTTAGCCTTTTGGTATGAAATCCGAAAGCTTCTTTTTGTCCGAGTCCAAAGTCTTGCTTGACAAGCTTCACTAGCTCCTCAGATTAAAATTTTTAGTCCGAGGCTTCCATAGAAAGAGAGAAATTAGGTGGAATGATTGTTTACAGTTCCGCCCGCATTAAATGCGTACGCTTTGGATACCGATGTCTATAACCATGGAAACGCTCAAACCAAGGCGGCCACTTTTAATGAAAATAAAAAGAACCATTGACTTTTCTTAAGTATCGGGTGATTTGACGCTTGGAAAGTCTTTTGAATGAGAAGTCATAACGAATCAATATCCCCGATGAGGGCGTCTTTTGAAGGCCTTTTCAATTACCGGAAATAAAGACGCTCGTTGAATCTAGTTTCGAGGATGAAGCTTTCTCATCTACCTATAAATCTTCCTTGGCCCCAATTCGATTGAAGAGGAGTGACGTTCGAATGTTTAAGAAACACTTTCGATTCCTCTGCTTCCATTTTCTCACTTGGAAACTTCTCTTGCCTTTTCTTGTTGGAGACTTTTCATGACGCCTAGAGTCGAGGATATTCAGTTAATCCTTACCTCTGCCAATGTCAAGTACCTCCAAGCTCAATATCCTCTTCAATTTTGTTAACTTGCATTATTTTCTTTGTAATTCCAAGAGATGGCCGATCATCTCGAAGACTCACGGGTGATGCAACTCTTGGCAATATTTCTGTCTCCGAGATACTATCAAACTTTATGTGTAGAAAGATTTTGTTAAGCATTATTTTCTTTGGCTTCTTAAGGAGCGACCACTTTTCAACTAGAAAGAAAGCGCTTACGAGGAGCATTTCTCAACTCGGCGTGATAGCATAAATACGCCCTCCTTAGATATCAGAATGTTAAGGTTGAAAGTGAGCTTCATACTTCCATTCGTCCAGAGGACATCACAAATATGTTGGAGCGCAAATATTGGGAAGGCATCAATCTATGCAGACATATTGTACAAATGCTGACTCTTGATGTTCCTATTTCTACCCTTTATCGGAAGAATGCCGGTGCTAGGCACAGTTTCGACGTGTTGTACCTTCCTAAGGATGATGTGGGCTCTTGGGAGCCTATGCCAGAAACTCCCAAGCCTCGTCCTTCCTCTTAAAGATCACTTTGTATTATTATATATATGCATGTAATCATTTCTTAATAAATGAAATTGACTTCTTAAATTCACTCTCTCTCATTTCTTAATGTATTTTGCTGGTCGGACATTTTATATGTCTGATTTTAAGTGTTACTTAAGTTAATTTTGACTCATGGCTCTTGTCCTTAGATGGTCCGAAGGACATCAGAATAGCCATATGTCTAACTTAAGTTTTTTCAGATGCATGTTCGGCTAATAATGTTACCTTGAAAGTCTTTACATGCATGCTTCTAATGAAGCCCCCCAAGTTTTTAGTCCTCGGCCTCATTTGAGCCGCCTGGTAATACAACCAAATTTTAATCATCGACTTCAACTGGGTTGCTCAATTACATGACTAAGTTTTACGGACCAACAAGTGTGGTCCTCGGTACAGGTGGATAGACTTCACCTGACTTAGAAATAGCCTAAGTTATACAATGTAATAAAAAACAAGCAAACACAAGAACTAATAAAAGAAAGTACAATTTTATTAATAAATTTCATAAAGATACAAGCACTCCTCATGGTACAAACCTTACCTAGCAATATATTTAATCATTGAAAATATTTTTTTAAGGTGAGAGGCATTTCAAGTCCGAGGAATGAATTTGTCATTCTTGGTTTGTAATTTGTACGCCCGATTCTTAGGAATGGTCGAGACTGGAATGATCCTTCCCAGTTATGTGAGGGTTTGTTCCAATCAATATTTTTTCCAGAGGCTTCAATGTTCCGTAACACTATGTCTCCTACATCAAATTGTCGTACCTTCACCTTTTTGTTGTAATACCTAGCAATCCTTTTTCGATACGCTGCCATCCGTAACCATACCTCGTCTCGAACTTCTTCAAGTAGATCAAGATTTTTTCAAAATCTTTGTGAGTTGTGACATGAATCAAAAGATACGATTCAAAGACAAGGAGTCCGATCTCTATTAGAATAACGGTCTCGATCCCATAGCATAAACTAAAGGGAATCTCACAGGTCTGCTCTTTAGGTGTCATTCTATATGACCAAAGGATAGATGAGAACTCGTCCGCCTAAGACCCTCCAATATTTTTAAGTTTTATCTTTAGACCATACGGTATTGTACGGTTAGTAACTTTCACTTGTCTGTTACATTACGAATAAGCAGCGAAAGTGTGAACCAAGTTTATTTTCAAACTGGCACAGTATTTTGTGAAATGTTTGCTGATAAATTTTGTTCCGTTATCAGTCACAATAATTTTGGATATACTAAATCTACATATGATATTTTGTCGGACAAACTCAATTGCGTTCTGTTCGGTTATGCTGGCAAATGGGATGGCTTCAATCCATTTTGTGAAATAGTTTATCCTGACAATTATAAATTTTATTTGTCCCAATGCTATCGAAAGTGGTCCAAGAATATCAAGTCTCCATTGTGCAAACGATCATGGTGACTACAAAGCTCGGAGTTCTATATATGGTGGATGGGTAAAATTCTCATGCATCAGGCAGTTTTCACATTTTCAAACGAAATCCAGGGCGTTGGAGTTCTATATTCAGCATCTTCTAGTATAAGACATCAAAGGTATGGGATTGAGTACCCTTGTCGGTACAACTTCCTATCCATAATGGTATACAATCTTACTGTCCTTCTCATACACTTGGCTTTATTCAGATTTTCTAGTAATGTGTCGTCGGACAAATATTTCACATTGAGGGTCATCCAGTTATTAGCACTGGTTATCCACATGAGTTCTTACTGTGGGTCATCGATGCTAGGAACTTAAAAGATTTCATGCAATTCTCGTGCGTACTATTTTGGGTCTCCTGTTGCCGCAGTCCTTACTAATCAGTCTGCTTTTTCATTTTCTTCCCTAGGGATATGAATCATCTCCACATTATTGAATGTGGAAATCAAATTTCAGACTTTAGAGAAGTATTGGGAAAGCAATAGATTGATAGTACCAAAATTTTCTTGAACTTAATTAATAACCAATTCTGAGTCATTGTATACTACAAAGTTCGTAACCAAGCATTCTTTTGCTTATTTTAATCCAACAAGCAGTGCTTCGTACTCAATCACATTATTCATCGCTGGGAATCCAAGGGTACCACTTCGACTCCACAAACAATTTGCATTGAAGAATCGTCCACATGCAAAGTCCATACTTGAGTACTTTAGGGACCGTTGGTCCCAATAGGATCAAGGGTTTCCAAAACTGGTGCCATCGTTCCAATAATGAAATCCACGATGACTTGACCTTTTAAGGATGGCCTCAACCGAAATTCTACGTCGAATTCTCCCAATTTAATGGCCCACTTAACCAATCTCCCTAACACATCGAACTTTTGTAGATTTTTTTTTAGCGATTAGTTTGTTAGGATTATAATTTTATGTGCCTGGAAATATGGTCGGAATTTCCTGATAGAATACACAAGTGCCAGAGCTATCTTCTCGGCATGAGTTTTTCGTCGGTCATGATTTTACTGACGTAATATATAAGTCGTTGTCCGTCAAACATTTATTGAATCAGGACCGAACTTAAAATAATTTCGGACACGGTTAGATATAAATACAATTATTCACCCTATTGTGGGTGTGAGAAACACTCCCTAAATTCTCGGAAAGAAGCTTCACGTTCCATAATCCATTGGAAGCCGACGGCCTTTGTCCCCATCAGGGCCTTAAAGAAGGGTAACTATTCTCGACTGATTTGGCTAAGAAGCGGGAGAGTGACACCAACCTTCCAGTTAGTTTTTGAACTTCTTTCATTGTCCGAGATGGATTCATGTCCAAGATAGCCTTTATCTCCTCAAAATTTGCTTCTATTTCTCGGTTTGAAATAATGGAACCTAAAAAGTTTTTGGAGGTTACTCCGAATATACATTTAGTTGGATTAAGTTTCATTTGGTGTGTCCTCAGGACGTTGAACACCTTGTCCAGACCACGAATATCGTCACTTAGCACCTTGCTTATTACGAGCATGTCGCCCACATATACTTCCATATTTCTTCTGATCAGTATGTTCCATAGTCGGTCATAAAAGTCGTGTATTCCTCATCTTCATGACTCATCCGAATTCGATTGTAATTCGAATATACATCAATGAAACTAAGTAATCCGTATCCAAATGTCGAGTATATAAGTAAATCAATTCTTGGTAATGGGAAACTTTCTTTCGGATAGTCTTTGTTGACATCGATAAAATCAACGTACATTCTCCACTTTTCATTATTTTTCTTTACCATGATCACATTTGATAACTAGTTTGGATATTGAACTTCTTTGATGAATCAAGCATCTAGAAGTTTATTCACTTCTTCCCAAATAGCAACCAACTTTTTGACCGAATAGTTTCTTCATTTTTGCCGGACAGATTTATGATCGATGTTTAGGCTCAACTTATAGACCATTATTTCGGTCTGTATCACTGGTATATTGCTAGGTGTCCAATCAAGGACGCCAGAATTTTGCTTAGGAAAATCAATAATATGACTTTGAACGGTTCGGACAAAGAACTCCCAATCTATATCTACTTTTCAGGATCATTGAAATTCAGTGAAATTTGATCTATTGATTCTCCAGATTAGGCTAGTAATAATATAGTCTCGTCACAGAAGTCAAGGCCTTAGATCGGTTGACTTGTTAGCGTCCAAGGAATTTAAGATAGGTAACATGTCCGTCCAATTATTTGATCGCCTAAGACCTCTCCGATGCCAAATGGAGTCAAAAACTTTATCTTCAAATGCAGGATAGAAGTTACTACTCCGAATGCTATTAAGTAGGGTCGTTCGAGGATGGCATTGTAGACGAATTGAATATCTCCAACCAATAAGGAAAGTGTCTTTGTGGCCGTCCTCGGAGATGTATCTAGCGTGACTTCTAATTGGACTACTCATTGCACGAGTACAAGTTCGTTATCCAATCCGTACAAAGATTCTTTTGAGATCCTTAATTGACTTCTTTTTCATCCTAATTCAAAGAATGCATCAAAGTAAAGTAAATTTTTAGAGTTGTCATTATTAACAAATACTCATTCCAATTGATAGTCAATACTACCATCGGAAATGAGCGTATTTACAACCAAGGGATTAGAATGTGAAGACGTTACATGACTCAAATCTTTATCACTAAAGCTAATAATATCATCCCTGTTTTCTATCCTTGATTTTTTGTGACCGATGCCATTCTCGAGCTTTCCAGAATGTCATCCCTTGCGAGACGTGTGATAATCGTGCTTACAACACCAACTGCCACTCAATTCCTTAGCTGCTCAATCTCATCTCTGTCCACTCCGTCGGAAGTCTATCCGGATCTTTGCAGGAATCAGTTGAGATATCTCTTTTGAATTAGCTCTTCAATTTCTTTCACAGCGTCCTGCAGTCTTCGAACTGTGTCCCCTATACTGATGGTAGTGACAATACTTTGACTAGTCACCTGTGACATACAATATTTTTAACCGAAAATCCGATAGAGTAAACCTGTAATATAGTCGTCAGCCTAATACAAACTTATATGAAATTCCTGTACATCACAACCTACAACTCCACAATACATAACACATGATCCAAAAGCCGCAAAACCTCATGTGGCACCAACCTCATAATTCCGGTACGACGTCGATTCACATAAAATACCACTAGATACTAAAACAAATCGTAATATCCTACGAAAGTATACACGTTCATCAAAAATAACGAAAACCAAACTATAACTGCATCATCATAATCATACATAGACATTAATATATGAATCCATTAGAAATATAAAATATACCATCAGAAGGCACAAAACTGCATAACGAAGTCCATAAGGTCATCTTCCACATCTTCGAGCCTTGCCAACTCAAATCATCTACTCTATCCCATCGAGTGCAAACTCATACTTATCTGAAGAAAGAAAGTGGTAAGGGTAAATTAAATACTCAGCAATGCATATATTTAACAAGGAATATGAAAATTTTTATATTCAAAATCATAATAATACATATAGGAAGGAATACACGTATATGATATCATAAAACATGAATGGAAAATCATTCTTTCATAATGCGTTCCAATTTCCTTAATTCATTTCATTTTCTTTTCTTAATCATCAAATCATACCGAAAAACTTATTTCGTTGGAGACCAAGACAATAAGCAATATACATAAAATAGAGCAAATGAAGGGAATAAGTACATAATAAAAAAGCATAAATATAAATTATGATCAAATGAGCTTTTTGAAATTCATTTATCTTTCCCATTTTACTTATTATTTCTTTAGATTTTAAAACATGTATAAACTTATTTACTTTGCGGATCAGCGCTAGTAGGCCTCACTTACTAAAAGAGTTGTCGGTCGTATCTTGCATTGTATTTACTCTTACACAATTAAAAGTCATCTTCTATTATTCAAGACTCAGAGACGGGCCGTCTACATACAAACTCTATAGATGGAGCCAATGCCGCATGTGGCACCAAAACAGATAATGACCTTCTACTATAATATCTAAGACATGCCAAAATATACTATCTGGTGAACATTCATCTATTCAAGTTGGCGATCAGGGCCAATAGGCCTTATTGATTAAAAAAACAGTCAATCGTAAGCTGAATTATATTTACTTCTACACATTCAAAAGTCATCTCCTCCTATTTAAGACCCAAAGGCAGACCATCTACATACAAACCCTATAGATGGGGCCATAATTGCACGCGACATCAAAACAGACAATGATGTTTCACTATAATATGATAAGATATGCCAAAATATACTATCTGTTGAGCAATTTTCAATCCAAATACTTAATTCCTTATTTCCTTAGAAAATTCAGCTCTTAAATTCAAAATTTTTCATTCTCACTCTATTGAAGAACGGTTCATCAGTCCATCACTTAATTATAGAATATTTCTTCATAATTTTTTTCATAAGCATATTCAGATATATATTTTCAAATTTCTCGTGAGCTTACATCCTCACGTGATCTTATTTAGAAGCATAATTTTCCTTGGAGCACAAAAGAATAAGAAAATCCTTGTCACTTTAAGCAAAGAATGATTTTAAAACTTCCGGATGATAAATTCTTTTATAAATGGTTCATCACGTAATTTTCAAAACATGCCAAAATCAACGTATCCATAATACATGTATAAATCATCATAAAGTTTGGAACGTGTAAGAAATTCCTACCACCATGAGGCAAATGTAATTTCAGAGCTTCCAGGCAACAAATTCCTTCACAAATACATACCATATAATTTTTGAAGTACATGCAAGATAACATTTCTAACGTGTATGCAGTTAAATATCATTATTCATGTCCGATAATATTCCGGAATACAAAAATTTGACATATATAAAATCTATGTGCATAATAAATATAAAATATACGGAGTATCCCCATCCATAAAGTTAGGGTTACGAATTTTCAAAGTCAAATCATACATAAATTATAATTAATTTAAGTAAAAATCTAAGGGCGTAGGTTAGGGTTTCGGTGAACATAAAACTGTACAAAACTACCAAATTGGACACCCAATTAATAAACTAACATATTCAAGGCACACGTAATAATATTCTAAAGCCAATTAATGCAGAAATTTCAAAATAAATGGGTAAAATCGTTTGCCCGCAAGGTTAGAGTTCGACGTTTGAAAATTGACCAAAACTACGAAATCGGACATGAAATCAACATGTGTGCATGTTCAAGTCGTTCCATAAAATACAAATTCAATCAAGCATCGGAACGAGAATACCCAAAGAAAACGAAATAAAAGTGTAAAGAAATTAGAGAAAAGGGTATTAGTGCACTTGCCTTGACCTAATTTATCACTTCTCTAACTAGCTCCAAATCGGAAATGAACCCAAGGACCTTGATTTCTTCTTCCTCTCTCTTCCTCTTCATGCTCAAAATTGTAATAAATCTCTTCCATGTGGAAAATTATCCAAAAATAAAAGAGAAATCCTTACAACCCCTTTTATTTCACGGTTCCAAAACTTAATTTTTCAACATGAATTAAACCCAATTTTGATTACATTAACTTAATTTTTCACAATTACGATATTCAAAAAGTGTACATTTGGAATTCTTTAATGAGCGCATCCCGCATCGCGATTGGCGGAGTCATTTAGGGAGTCGTGTTGAACCCTCTTCTTAGTGTTGACTCGGCACTGCTACCTTGATCCTCAAGGACTTAGGTGTCTCCATTTTTTTCTCTTCCCCCACCAACTTTTTCCATGATCCCGAACTTATTTTTTTCAATATGAATTAAGTCCCTTTTTGATTATATTTGAAAATTGGAACATTACAATTTAATTTCTCATAATTACGATATTTTACACCTCTTTGGTGACATTTTAATTTTCTTCAAAAACTTATAAAAATTTTCATTTGGCTCTTGTTTAAATTTGATGAACCTTAAATTTAACAATTGGGAAAAATCCTTACAGAATTTCTTCTTCAGGATCCTATACCACATCCTTGATCAAGTGACTTATCTTAGAAGGCCTTAACCGAATAAATCATCCTAATCCCCAATATCTCATGTTTTCTTTCCAAATTTAGGTTAAAACCTTATCATCAGACAAATTCCTAATTTTCAATACGGCTTAACCCGTTCACTTACTTCCTCAATTATTAATACATGGGAGATTACATGACAATCCACAAATTTCGAGGCAACCCAAATTTATAGACTATATCCCGGACTTAATTCAAAATATCGAACAAACTAAAGAACTTCTACTTCAATTTTTCATAAGTCTTGAAAATGACCGTTCACTTGGATCATCAATCTTATTCTGAAATTTTTGAGCCATAGGCCGTGGTCAATCTTCTTATGGAGTTTTCTTCCCCTATTACTCCGATTGACCATTTACTTGCACACTAAAAATCAATCCGGCAAGTCTTAACATTTTGATTCATATCGGATACCCATTCAATCAATAATGGGAGGATAGTTACCACATGAAGTGGCCCAAGAAAATTTCAAAATATCGATATTTATCTAAATCAAAACTTTTAATCTCATATTATAACAAACATAGAAAACATTACTTCAAGGATTTTAATTATCCCAAAATTTCGATCTCGTATATCTTTAATGAAATCAAATTACCATCGAAACCTTGAGACCCGAATACTAAGCAACTTATCATAAAAAGAACGATAGATGATAACGAAGCCAACTTATTTAATCAAACAAATCACGATTACGGTCCAAAATTGTAATAAATGGGTCATCCTCATTAGCTAATCCACAATTATCCAAAATTTCAAAATCGTTGTTGTTCTAACAATCCCTAGGCGCTCGGCAGGCCTTCCCCCGTCGATATTTTCCATGGTTCCAAAACTTAATTTTTCAACATGAATTAAACCCAATTTTGATTACATTAATTTAATTTTCACAATATGTTTACATCAATAATCAAAATTGGTACAAAATCATGTCACCCGCCGATGAGAATTCTTTAATAGCTCCGACTATTTAAAAATTTTCATCCCAAACTCTTTTTCGCATAAAAATATTGGTTCATCCGGAGTCATTTAGGGAGTCGAGGAACAGTGATCTTGCCCGCCTCGAACCCAAAACTTCTTAGTGTTGAACAGAATGTTTAATCAAACATCATCTTGATCCTCGAGGACTTATATTGTCTCCATTTTTTCTCTTCCCACCACTATCTTTTGGTGGTAAAATAATAACTATAACCATTTTATTTCATCAAAATAATACTATATCTCATTGCTATCATCTTGGCCCCCTTCAATGTCCTCTTTTCATCAAAAGGTTATATCATCTTTTTTGTGGACCAAGTGCATTTAAAAAAGTTTTCTGGTTCCATACTTTAAAATTTGAAAGCACTAAGCTACACCTCTTTGGTGAGCTTTGGAATTTTCCTGGCCTCGTCTGTGAATCTGGTCAAAAACTTCTTTATATTTTCATTTGGCTCTTGTTTAACTTGGGCCAGATGCCATGACTATTTTTCTTCCCTTCTATTGGAGGAAAACTTGGACAGAAAGCCATTAGCCAAATCTTAGAAAGTCGTGAGAGAATTTAGTTGAAACCAATAGAACCATGCTCAGGCGTTTCCTTTTTAAGGTCAGAGGGAAGAGAGGCACATCGCTGCCTCATCCAAACCTTGAAAACTTAGGAAAGTATAGAAGTGGTCCAAATGATCCACAGGATCAAAAATCATCATATTACTCGAAAATTCCATCTTGAAATCAAAAGTGAGTATGAACGGATCTCTTTAACTTACATTATAAATGGAGATTTCTCGCAAGTCGTTGGCTCATTTTCAAAACAAATTCTCTAAAGACACATTACCAATTAACTCTCATCTTTTTCCTCCATTTGGGGAAAAGTTGTCATCATCTTCTATTTGAGAAAATTTTCCAATTCGAGGGAAACCTTCGAACTAAAAAATCGGGCGGCTAAACATGTCTTGGAGGATGTTCACAAAAGAGGGTCCTCCAAATATATAGGCTATTTCTTATTTAAACCATAAATCCCCGTGGTTTCGTTAGGGTTTGGACTATCTTCTCAAAAACACAAAACAAAATGACCTTGAAGACGTGATGGGACTTTATAAATATGAACAAATTTTAAATTTAACCGATGTTCAAGTGGACAATCTTCTTCAACAGTTTTTTTCCCATTTTATGACCTCTTAAAGTAAGTGTGAGAGGTCGAAGATGGGACCTCCTTTAGCTACTTGTCCAATTGCGTGTAAATTGTCTAGACGGCTTTAGAGATGTCATCCATTTTCATTGCAAGTGCACGTAATCCATTCGATCAATAATGGGAGGATAGTTACCACATAAAGTGGCCTCTTTGATTAGTGTACAAATTTGTGCTCTAGTATTTACCATATTTCCATAGAGATTGTGGTTTTCGAACTTTTAATCGCATTTGCCACAAACGGCATCAATGTTACTTCCAAGGATTTTAATTGTTGTATTAATAAAAAGAGTTGTTTATAGGGTGTTAAGGCGTCTTCGAACTCCGTATATCTTTAATCAAATTTGGGCATTTACAAAATAACTTTTAAAGAATAACGGACTATATCCCGGTATTTCTTTTTGACATTAATCACCTTAATCATATCTAGTTATCTTTCTTAAGTAAAAAGAACGATGATGATACAAAAAGTATATTATATCTAAGGTATTTCGCTTTTAAAATAACGTCTTAGATTAAGAGAGTGTGTACGCTCTTGGCGTCTTCTTAGTCTCTGTATACTTTTGTCTGAGAAGTATTAAGTAAGTTTTCTTTAGTTTGAGAAGACAGTTATTTATAGAAAGCGGACGGACGTTAACCATTGGGAAAACTGACGAATGGTTAATCTTTATCATAACAATGATTTTAACTAATGTTCGATATCGTTAGTTGAGGGATTGTTTGGACCGTTAATTTGGCCTCTACTATATTTGCTAAAATGGGCCGTGTGGGTGCATTGGGCCATTGCGCTTTTCCTTTTGGCCTAAAATTGTATTGGGCCGACTTCTTTGATCCATCAAATATGATACCGATCAATATATATATTATCAAAACATACCATAAGTATAATATTATCAAAATCTAATGTTCCTATTCCAAAGGCAAAAAATGCATTTTTATTCTAACTTTGTATTTTGCAAATATTATTTTAACCTTATCATTGATGCATCCTCAAATCCAAATTATTATACGGGTTAGTGAGTCAAGAATCTATTCATCTGGTTCGACCAATTTGAAATGGGTCTGGTCTCTATATGTTTCGAATGTGGATCCTGTGCAGTATAATAAATAAAAGGTCAAATGGTTGACGAAATTCACCCCCGATTTACCCTATGATACTCAAATCAGTTATCTTTCTTTATTAAAAGAGAAAAGGGGATACAAAATAAGAGTGCTAATATTTATATGAAAAGTTCTAAGAGAAGTGTACTTTATAGAATGCGTCTCAAAGAAAGAGAAAGATGCGCTTAAAATAAAGCATTTTGTAATTGTTACTTGCTTTATCCTTACCTGTTGGGAAGGAGAAATATATATAGAGTTAAGGGGCGGTTGATCTCTCTGTCAACTGCCCATGGAACCGTTCAAAGGGATAAAAGGATGTCATTGACCGACAGTTCCTAACTAGCAACTGAGTATATTGAATTGTTCGGATAAAAAAGTTATCTATTCCAATCTGTTAGTCTCCTACATGGGAAGTGGGTTGTCCTGATTGGCGCCGGACTCATCCATCCACTTTGGGCTATATGCACCGATTAAGTCATTACTCAATTACGGGCCAATTCCTTAATGGAGAGAGTCAACTATCCAAACCCATACTTCTAATCTGAAGGACTTCACTTGCTGGCTGGACAAGGATTATTAGTCCGATGGGCTTTACTAGTCCGGATGAGGAGTCCGTGTCCGATGGGCTACATTTGCGCCATTAGCAGTAGCATTAAATGCGAGCCTCTTTGAGTCTCGTACCATCTCAAAATTGTATCAGTCATCATTACTGACTTCGGGCGATTAATGGCCTACAGGGTGTTGACACGTATCGCGGCCATGATGAGGCGCATCTTTTGAATTTCTTTTCTACAGGTCGTTTTTACCCCCAAAAACTTTGCTTTAAATTGTTTAAATTCGTTATTCCCACACTTCTTCTGAAAGTTTGTCACTCTTTGTTCTCTTTGAATTTTCTTCGTCTCTATACTCATTCGTCTCCTTCCTTCTTTCAAAGTTTCTTAACCATCTTCAATAGTACATGGAGTTAAGGACATCCAATTGTTTCTTACGTCAATCGAAGTCAATTTCCTTCATGCACGATATAGGATCCCGAACTCTTTGGTGCATCTCTTGCCTAGTGTTGGTGGACAGAACTTGCTCTCCACCAAAGGATTATATCACAGTATATAAGACTCATTTGAAAGGAGGACTCCGCTTCCCATTGGCATCAAAGTTATACAGGATCATGGTGCCTCTTCACATTCTAGTTGCAAGGTTGTAACCCAACACCGTTCGTTATCTAGTTTCTATGGGAGTTTTTGCACGCATCCATGGCCTGATGTTAAATACCAAGGCCATTAAAGTAATCTTCGTTTCCACCATGGAGTAGATTGGATTTCAATTTCTCCCCATCCTAATTTTGTGTTGAGTGGGGAAAACCGTAACTCAACTAAAAAGTGGAAGGATGTTTTTAGTTATGGCATCTTTTAGTACCAAAGTGCTTGAGTATGAAAAGGCGTTGGTGAAGACGTTGATGATTTCATCAAGGAAAGGCCGGCTCCTTTTAAAAAAATAAGAATAACCAATAGCTACTGGTTGAGTCTTTGGCACAGGCAAAATGGGAACCCTTTTCGAGGGGTCGGATGTACCTTTTGCACCATCGGCCTCTAAAAGGAAGTTGAAAAGAAAGTAGAGGTTACTTCACATAAATGAGCCTTCTGATAAGGCGCCCAAACATCAAGAGGCCTCGACCGGGTCCTCCTCTTCCGATGACGACCAAGCCATGATCAACCAACTAGTAAGAACAAAGAGGTCAACAAAGAGGGTGGACACAATTCCTTCCTAATTGGCCCAAACATCTGGGACTGTTGGATTTGGTGAGCTCCGTGATCCCCGAGCCTGTTTCCTTGGTTGTGGGCGATCCTAAGGTTGGTGCTGAGGACGAGCCTATCCCAGCACCAACTCTTACTTCATATGGGGAGTCGGCCGTCCAACCATCTCTATCCGAGGAGCCCCATCTTGATCTTCCGGCTGATTTTGTCGAGAGAGCCTCCTGGATTGTAGAGACTCCGTCTGAGGAGGCTAAAGAGGTACTTCAAGTTGAGGTTCTAGAGGCCAATGTCCCAGAGCTAGCTATCCAGGAACTTGTTGCTGAAGTCGCTAAGGTACCCTCTTCCTAGCCCCCAGTACCCGAGGCCAGAAACAAGGATGAGGTTGAGAGAAGAGTTGATGTGGTTGACATGCCATGCCTAAAGGCCCTTATGTTTGAGGCCGAGGAGGAAGCTGTGCCCGAGGAAACAATCAAAGCACCTAACTCTGAGCCCCTAGTGCCAAAGGTCCAAGGGGAGATTTTGAACAAATGAGACATTGAGGCAACTATGGTGGCCGGTGCAGAACCCCCGGAACTAAAAGTCCAAGAAGGTTTGGAGGTCCTTGCAAATGACACTCCTGTGGGGAGCTCACCCTTCTCCGAGGTACTGGTCGAGCATCTTTTAAGTTCCTTTCTTGTTTTTTTAAGATTTCTAACTTGTTTTTCTTTTACAATTTTAAAAATTGATACATCGTCTTATCTCCACTGCCAACCACGTGTCTAAGAGCCATATTGAGATAGAGAAGTTAGGGCCATGGTGTATCCCTCATCTTGAGCACAAGTTGTCCGAGATGAGGCAGAAATATACTCTCCTTCATGACCGGAACTTTAGACTTGAGAGCGAACTCAAGTTCTCCATCAGTCCGAACGATATCAAACAAGTGATGGAGCACAAGTATTGGGACGGTATCGGCATTTATTGGCACATTGTTAAGATGGTGGCTTCAAGCATTCGTATTTATATATTTCATCTAAGGAATGCCAGCACTCAAAATAGATCAGATATAAGCCTCTGCCAGAAACTTCACAACCTCATAGTAATCCTCCCCTGGAATAAAATTTTATATTTTATACTCGTACTATTTTTTTGTAATAAAATTATATTGTGTTAATATTCTTCTCTCTCTTTATTATTTATGCACAAATATATATATATATACAAATATTGTTTTATATGCTGGCCAAACATAATAGCCTTCAATGCCAATCTTCAAAAGTAATTTAAGTGGTCCACACATGACTATTGGTTCTCGGATATATCAGAGGGTATCACTGGTTTCGTGTGTCTGGCTAAAATTTTTGGATTATGATCAGCTGACAATGCTATCTCTTTTAATTGGAAGTCTTTGCATTCGTGCTTTAAGAATGCCCCTAATTTTTTAGCCTTTGGCCTCATGAGAGCTGCTTGGTATCGTGACCAAGTTTTGTAATCCGACCCCATTAAGGTCACTTAGTAACATCACCGAGTTTTGTAATCCAACCCTATTAGGGCTACTTAATAATATGACCGACTTTTATTGACCGATGATTCGAGGAGTAGGTGAGAGGACATTACCTAACTTAGGAACAGCCTAAATCGTGCAACTTTATGGGATGATAAGCAAGCATACACATGAATAAAAAATAAATAAATAATAATTTTATTAATAAAATGTGACACATTTTACAAGCATTTTAGATGATGCATGCTAACTTTACCTTGGCCATATGTACATTTACTAATAATATTTCCTGAGGTAAGAAGCGTTACATATTCTAGAGACAAGCTTGTCATTCTGGGTGCGTCACTTGTACGCTCCATTTTGAAGAATGGCTGAGACAAAAAAAGCCCATTCCTAATTAGGTGAGAGCTTGTTTCAGTCGGCATTCTAACCGGCCACTTCAATGCTTCATAGAACTGAGTTGCGCACTTCAAACTAGCACGCTTCCACCTTCTTGTTACAGTATCGTGCAATCCATTGCTAGTAAGCCACCATCTACAAGTGTGCCATATCCCAAGCCTCTTCAAGTAAGTCAAGGTTACTCCGGAGTCTTTGAGAGTTGTTAAGTGGGTCGAAACATTTAACTTGACGACAGGACAGTTCGATCTCTACTGGAATGACAGCATCGGTCCCATAACATAAGCTGAAGGGTGTTTCATGGGTTGACTCCCTAGGTGTTGTCCTATAAGACCACAATACGGATGGTAGTTCATCCAGCCATGAGCCCCCAGCGTATTCCAACTTTATTTTTAATCCATCCAATAACGTATGGTTGGTCACCTCAACTTGTCTGTTGGCTTGCAGGAAGGTAACAGATGTGTGAACCAACATTATCCTTAAATTGGCACAATATTTTATGAACTGCTTGCAAGTGAATTGAATTCCATTGTCTATCACTATAACCTATAGAACACCGAACCTACAAACTATACTTTCGAGGACGAATTTTGTTGCATTCCATTCAGTGATCTTTGCCAGAAAGACGACTTTGACCCATTTTGTGAAATAGTCTACCCTGACAATCATGAACTTTCTTTCAGGAGAGCGCTACCGGTCTCCTAGTGAGCTTTCAGATTTATTTGATAGTTCGATGAGGATTTATGTCGAAGATAACTTTTATCTTTTCAGAGTTTGCCTCAATCCCAATTGTGAGACAACAAAACCCAAGAATTTTCCTGATGTCACCCCCAAACGCTCATTTAGTCGAATTAAATTTCATCTAGTATGTTAGAAGGATATTGAATGCCTCATCCAGATCACAGATATGATTATCAGTCACTCTACTTTTGACGAGCATGACGTCCACGTGTATCTCCATATTCCCTTCGATCTAAGCTTCGAACATCTTGGTGACAAGCCGCTAATAGGTTGTACGAACATTCTTTAATCCGAAAGGAATGACTTGGTAACAGTATACCCCTTGGTCAGTCATAAACGACATGTGCACCTTATTTTTGAAATCATTCAAATCTGATTTTAGCCGAATAAAACTTATCCTTTGGACATGCTTTGTTGATGTCGATGAAATTGATACACATCCTCCACTTTTTATTACTTTTCATGACCAGGGTTACATTGGATAGCCAATTCAAATAATAGACCTCTCTAATAAATTCAGCGTCAAGCAACTTTTTTACCTCCTCACATATGGCGACCAATTTCTCAGTCAAATGGTTCCTTTATTTCTAATGGATAGGTTTATAGTTAGAATCTAAGCCCATCTTGTGGACCATCACCTCAATCGGTATTCTACGTATGTCCGTAGGTGTACGGGCAAAAATATTAAAATTCCATTGGAGGAAGCCGATAAGCGGGTTCTAGAGGGGTTCTGATAAGGAACTTTCTATTTGAACACACTTCTGGAGATCATTGGGATCCAATAGGAATTGGTTTGTAGAATCTCTAGAATGGGCATATAACAATGTGGTCTCGTCACGGAAGTCGAGGCCTTCGATTGGTTGGCTAGGAGGTGTTTGAGTGATCTAGAATAAGTAACATGTCTGTTCGGTCATTTGATCGCCAAGAACCTTTCCTATGCCATATGGAGTAGAGAATTTTATTTTAAGTATGGGATCGAGTTTACTGCCCCAAAAGCAGTCAAGCAAGAATGTCCGATGCAAGGTCCACTACCAAAAAGGAAAGCATCATGGAGGCAGTCCTTGAGTAAGTACACAGCATGACTTCTAACTAAACAACCCCCTAAACAAGTACCGGCTCATTGTCTAGCCCATAAGGGGTCCCTCAGTGGGTATCATTTGACTTATCTTTAAACCCAATTTGAAGTACAAATCAAAATAAAATAAATTTTTAAAATTTCTATTATCAACAAATACTTATTTTAACTGAATGTTTACATCACCATCAGAAACTATAGTAGATACAACCAAGAGATCAGAATGAAGAGAGGATATATAAGTTATATCTTCGTCATTAAAACTAGTGACGTCACCCAAAATCCTACCCTTAGCTTCTTATCGCCAGCGGCCACACTCGAGCGATCCGCGGTATCATTCTGTATTGGTCATGTCGTCACCATGTTAACAATCCCAACTACCACTCGATTTCTTAGTTGCTCGGTTTCATTCCCATTTGCTCCTTCGGAGGTCAATCCAAGTCTTTGTAGAAATCAAGTGAAATAACCTTTTTGAATCAAGTCTTCGATCTCCTTCTATAGCGTCCAACAATCCTCAATGTTGTGACCCTTGCATCGATGGTAGCAATACTTTGATTGATTCCCTCCATTCGGATTCTTTAATGCCTTCAACCATTTTAAGAAATTTTCATCCCAAATATATATCAGAATATTAACGTAAGAGTCATTTAGAGGAGTCAAGTTCAAGGGCTAAACATCCTTCATGCTGTTAGCTCCACCTTTGGTTGTTTCCTAGACCCACGAGAGTTCACATGGTCCCCATTTTTTCTCTCTTCATCCACCATTCCCTAGCAAAAATTATCCACATGTTCTGACCATTTTGTCTCATTGGCCTCTTCGGCTACTATGTAAACACGTGCAATAACCTCGACCTCTTCGATGGTATATAAGTCCTTATAGGTTAAATGCTTGAAGAAGTCCCCGAGCTGTTGGGTCAATATGAATGCGCTCAATTTTACCTCATTGGTGAGCTTAGGTATCTTCCAAGTCACAATCGTGAACTGAGTCAAGAAGCTCTTCAAACCTTCATTTAGCCCCTACTTGACACGGACGAGGTATTATAGTTGTTTTTGTGACGGATCGGGTTATTCTCCTTAAATAACCTCCATAAACGATAAAAATAAACTAGTATTGCGAATTAAAATTATTAAGTTTTGTAGAAAATTGGGCAAAGTTTTATTTGTAAATCGAGCGTTTGCCGAAATACAAACACCTGTAAATCAACCCCGCACAACAATCTACAACCATCCACAACAAAACTATAAGTCTTAATGTTCAACATACTATATAGGATCTAATCGTCACATCAACCGAGACGGCACCGATATCATAACTCCAGTATAATGTTGGTGGGGAAAGATGCCAACTAAGAACCTCGATCATAACTACAATTAGAAGGACATGCGGAAGCATAAAAATCACAATATACAGCGAAAACTAATTCATCATTCATTCATGCTAAACATCATTATTCATCACCATACATGTTTTATATAGTTACAAAAGTAGGACCAAAATTTCTGTTTCATACACAAAATCAGCTAAGTTCCAACCCCGAGTCCTGCGTGCAATATCAGCTGTCAATCGCACTTCTATGGTCTACTCTGTCTCGTCGGGCATCAATGTGTTCTCATCTGAAAGATATAACAATGGTGAGCGTACAGCCCAACAAATGAAATCATATATCACTAATTACAACAATTTACAGGAAAAACAGTAATTGGGTAGGAGAATCATATAATTTGGATAAAGAAAGCAAGCGATGAGGGGGAGCATCGGGAATCATTTAGTTCGCATGCTTATTCTGGTTACGTTCATTCATTTTCTTTACTTTCATCATTCTTTACGGATTCGAGCTAGTAGGTCGTACTAACCAACGATATGAAAGGACGAGGAAAGGAATGTGTCTGCCACACATTCTAAGGCCGGCTATATTTTAGGTCTGCAGCACTCGACCATCGGCTACATTTTAGATCTACAGATACTCGACCATCGGCTATATTTTAGGCCTATAGAACTCGGCCATCTCTATCGCCCCATATTCCCCGGGAACTAGGGCAATCCTTGTTCTTTCACAGCATCCTAAAGCATACCCTGAACATCACCCGCCCCCAGGAGCGGCCGGAGTATTCCTCGGGTTCCTACCGTGATGTACATGGTAAGCTAGAGGGTACTATCCCTATGATCCGTGGTCCTAATTTCAAGATTAGTCTTAATCCTTGAAGGAAAATCCACCATTATCATATACATTCTTCAACCGGAAAATCACATTCCCATCACATGTCTCCAACCGGGAGACCAAATCCATCACTTTACACTTTGTTGATTCCCTTCCATTTACTCGTTTGATTCCTTTCTTTCATTTGGAGTTTAGGTCTTTCAACCAATAAGTTCAACTCGTAAGAAAGTTTGATTATACTTACCTCCATAGGTCAAATACCACCTTAGAAGCCTCCGAGGACGCATCCCCTTACTCCCGGTGCACAATTATACATTTTAGAGCTTACAATTTGACATAACATTTAGTCATAAGTTCCATCACAATTGAAGAGAGCTAAAGCACGTACACTTACCTTTCAAATTCGGATGAACAGTGTTAGGCCATTTTTAAAGAGGCTTGGACGCCGCAAACGGGTCAAATTTTGCGGAATCGGACGTCCAGTCAACACATACTTTTGGGATGCGGGGATTCATATTTCAAAGTCATCTTAACATTTTATGAAGGAAAAACGTACAAATTTCCCTTTTTTTGTCTCGGTAAACAATGTCAACACCCTATTCAAAGGGCCCGGACGCCACATACGAGTTGAGACATACGTGATCGATCACGCAACCGACATATATACACATTTGGGACGTGGGGATTCACATTTTGGGGTCACTTTAACAAAATAATGTGCGAAAACGAAAAAACCCCAATTTTCCATAGGTTAGGGTTTGACGATACTCCACCGGTCGGATCGGTGAGTAAATCGGACAATAAATTACATAATCCTTGATCTCAAGTCACGGGTATCACATTTTCATGGTTTGGGTGGGTTTCAAGATGAAAATATCCGACAATAACCGAAAAATATCGAATGAGAAAAGTTAGTGAGTATGAGAACACTTGCCTCGACGCGTGCTATTATTTTTATAACTGGCTCCCGGGCGGATTCGGAATCTACGGCTCGATCTCCTCCTTTCTCTCTCTAAAACTGGCGCTCTTCCTCTCTCCTCTCCAAAAAACCCTCTGGAAATTAGAAACGTTGAAGAAACGCGAAGCAAGTCGCGCTTTTATATTCGTCGGGGTGTTCGAGCGCCGGGCAAGCAAGCGGGAAGCACGACCTCGCTATCCGCCCGCGCTCGAGCACGCACAGGCGCTCAGGGGCGGGGGTGCTACTAGATTTTACCGCTCGAGCGCGTAGAAGCGGCCTGCTACTTACGCCACTGCTTTTTGCACTCGAGTGCAGAGCAGGCGTGGTCTGCTAGCAGCATTTCAGTAATTTATAACTCGATTTTCCTTCCGATACGCATACTCATACATTCAATAGGTCTAGTATTAATTATTATCACGTTGATTTTCTCTTATTTATTATATTTTTAGACTTGACACCTCACAGTTTTCTTCCCTCCAACTGGAAGCAAATTATGACAAAAAATCATCGACCAGTTCCTAAAATGTCCAAATCGACTTAGGTTGAAACTAATAGAACCAAATTCGGGCATCCCCTTTGAGAGTTATGGAAAATATAAGCACATTACAGCCTCGTCTAGACTTTAGAAGCTTAGGAGGATACGAAAATTGTCAGATGGTCTATTGGATCTATACTTCCATCGTATGGATCTAGAACCAGCATCTTGAATTTGTAAGGGAGTGGATGTGGATGTGTATGAATCTCCATCGTGAATGGTGATCTTCGTAAGTCTGTAGTTCATCCACCAATGTCCCCTCCGAACACATGCAGCCACATTTTTTCTACTTTCTCCTCAATCTGAGGAGGAGCTGCCATTTTCTTTTTATTGGGGAAGATTATCAATTATGAGGGATTCTGTGTGGCACGAGAGGCTAGGTGGATTATAACCTTTGGAGGGTGTGCACTATGAAAAGCTCCTCCTTAATATGAGGGCCCCATATCATCACAGGAGTAACAAGGATTATACCTTTCTGAGCTATCTTCTCGAGTCCTGTAACTTAGCCGACCATTTAGGTGTGATGGGACCTTGTTGCTTGAGGCATCTTTAGTCCCGAGGTCATCTAACCAACTAACCTTCTTGGTGGGATGCTTCTTACCCCATTCCTCCATCTGGACGTCGCAATTTGGGAGGTCGAGGACGGAGCCCTCTTTGATCGCTCATCCAAACGTGTGCAAATGTTTGAACGGTTTTGGAAATGTCATCCATCTGCATTGCGAGTACACGTACATAGGAATCAAGATGATCATCTACGCAACTGCCCATAGAATGACAATTGCCACATAAGGTGACATCCCTAATTGGCACGCTGATTTATACCCGAGTGTTTACCATATTATTTTTCATAAAAATGTAATAATCTGACTTTTTAGTTGTTTTTCACAGAGAATACCAATGATATATATATCTTCGAATCCAAATTACTAAATGGATTAGGAAGTCAAGAGTCGGTTCACTTGGTTCAATCGATTTGAAGTCGATTTTCGTATACTTCAAATCTAGGTCCTATGCAACACATTAAATAAAAAGTCAAACGATTAACACAACTCACCCTCGATTTATCCTCCGACTCAAATTAGATATCTTTTTTATTAAGAGAGAAAAAAATAATGCAAAATAAGAATACTAATATTTATATAAAATGTTTTTAGACATATACACTTTATAAAAAGCATCTTAAAATTATTAATTGTTTTTATCCTTTTTATTGTCCGTTCCTCTCCCCTCCTATTGAAAATGAGATATATACATAGTTAAAGGGCAATTGATCTCTTCATCAACTACCGATAGAACCATCCAAATGGATAAAAAGATGACGTTTGACCAAAGGTCAAATGGATAAATATCCTTTTTATGTACTCTAGAGGCAGTGATTTTTATGGATAATAAAAAGACAATTATTTTATATTTTTTTATATTCAAAATTAAATTTTTTAGATTAGAAATGATCATTTTTTTCGAAGTAAACTACAAAACATCCTGATCAGAATACACATCCGGCTCTCCTTTGTTTATCCCAGCATCTGCCATAGTCGTATTGTTTCCTAAAAGCACAATGAAAACAACAAAAACAATCAACAGTTGAATTCCGTTTTAATCAGAGGACAATAAGAGATAGGAGAATCGATATCAGAGAAAACAGCTGCAATCGGATCAGGTTCGATATCGGATACGATCACATGTATTTCGACTTATTCCCGTTATCTTGTTTGTTGCAAAATGGCAATTAGCAAAAAAATAAGAACAGCCAACTGTGTGTGATAGATTAATTTATTATCAAACAATTAAAATATTAATTATTAGATCCAGGTGCATCTATCCTACCGCCACACCCCCGGCCCAGTTTGGGCAGTAGCTCAACTCCGGCAACTCCATCAACTCCCACCAATGGCTGTCAGCTGGCCAGTCTCTCCACTGATCCACTGATGCTAATCTCCCACTCTTCAGCTACCATGATAGCATTCCCCCTTATTTCAGGGGTAATACTTATTCACCTTGTGAACCACTATGCAATATTTGTTCTAACTTATTCTAGGTAATATCTATTATATCATCACATTATTCTCTTCTAGCGGCAAAATAGCCAGGGTTTTGTTCAATGACCATCTAGTTCCAAGCATCATACTGACATATCTAATTCCTCTTGTGACCTTTACATGAATATATGCCCACAAACCAGCAGAAGCTTTATCCATAAAAAGTTATATCTTCAATAAGAACAACTATGCTGAGAAGTAAATACAAAAATAAAAGAAAGAAAATCCCAAATCAAGATATTTAATGTAGCATTGTTGGTTTAGATACGTGGAGCGCGAGCCTTAAGGCAGGAGAAAGATTGCCACATCACAACCAAAGGCGGTCACGAATTTTAAACATGGTAAAAAAGCCTCCCAACATTACAGACAAGATTGTGTTTTTCATGCCTGAACTAATAAATGCGAGCAAGCTGCAAATGCACAACAATGATGCCAAAAGGTAAAACAGTACATACAAGGAAATTTTCATGCCTTGGTCGTCAAATGGAAACTGGTGAACAACGTTCTCATTCTGCCGGTGATTGGTTCTTCAGAGCAAGACCCTTGATTACATGACGACACTGAAACCTGCAGGCATATGAGATTTGCAACTTTCTAATATATTTCAAAATCTCCAAGAAGCTAATACAGCTTGTTTGATCAACCAGCTGCAATACTAACTAGGTCACATCAAAACTCTTAACCTTGTTAAATTGTCTGTAAATAAAATGGAGACTACAGTATAGAGTATGGTCATTTTATACCGTGCTACATGTTGCATAACAATGCTTGGATTCCATTACTCCCAACCAACCAAACATGCCCTTAGTTCAGTATATGACACAATGCCACTATTCAGAAGACAATGGAGTTGCAAAATATAATAGGCAAAAAGAGGGGGGGGTTCTTACATCTTTTCTTCATTGGTTGAGTTCTACGATGATGGAGCAAACATAGTCCACTTGGAGCATTATTGTTTGGATGGACTGACTATTTCCCTAAAATGTGTTTCCCACGTTTTTGGAGTATTTTCCAATGTTGAATACAAATAAAATACTATATGCAGAAAGAAATTTCCCTGCATTTGAAGGAAATAGCATCCCTGCACTTTGTAGATCTACCTTGCTATTTAGATTTTCAGCATTTAAATAAAGACCTTGCCTACGCTAAACAAGGTTATAGAAGTTCAAAACATAATAATGTACTTCTTCCTATGTTATTCGTGATAGACACTAAGTAAAGATTTCAAAGAAAACAGTTACCTTGGATAGAATTCCTATATTTCCGCATAACATACATAATTAGAGGTTTGGGACAATCATTTCTTCCACGTATCTAAAGCATACTATGACTTCTTGGCCTTTTTTAAAAAATCATGAGACAGACAACAGATATTCCTTTCCTAGGGTAAATATTGTTCAAGCAAAATCCCTCTCATTGAAATTATAATGTGAAATATTTCCATCCAGCTAAACCAATCTAGACTTTGAGTTGCCAAAAGACATCTTCATCTACTATGCAGTAAAAATGGGGCGACTGGTCCTAGAAGCTGAACTTGGAGAATACACTGCAAATATAAATAACTTCATACCATGTCAGATCCTCTGATGTAGCAGCCAACTTGGAGATTGCTATTTGAGAATCACAGTGAGAAGTATATGATTCTTGGCAACAGCCTCCATATTTAAAACGTAGCCTCAAAGGTGCAATCTGCAATGGAACATGAAAATATGACATATAGTGGTATGGGTCTTAATTAGGAAACCTCAAAGAAAATGTTTCCATCAGGTGAATCTTACTTTGAAAAGTTGTTTTATCAACCTTTTACAAATAGGCCACAGTAGGTACATCAATTTCTAGAAGAAATTGTTTTAATTGCCTTGCTTGTCACACCATGCATATCAGTAAAACAGTCTGTCAGTTTGGCTGCAGGTTCAACTGGTTATGTAGGTTGAAAGCTGTAAATGACATTTCATAACTAAATTCTTGTTACTCAAATTTTATTTAATATACGAGCCATTAAAACAAAAATTAGTGAATTTTACCACTGTTTTATCAAACTTTTCTCAATCAAGTACACTGACCAAAACCCACACAATTTAGAAAGAAGGGTTAAAGATTTTGGGTTTGTAGCTTTTTCTGCCCTCCCTCCGTTGGGTGGTGGTTGGTTTGGTGACATCAGGTATTATGGTTAGTTCTGTGGTCATGAATTCAATTCCTCTTACTACATGTCTGCACTAACCTAGTTCATATTCTTTGGGAGTGAAACCACACACCCAAAATTCGAACCAAACATAGAGTGGAGAATTCCTTTTTACCCAAAAAAACCAAAGGCTTATCAACCATCTAGAGGGTGAGAAGCCTTGGCGCTTCTCTCCATAGGCTGAAACCATAAAACCTTTGCAATCCAGGGCCAAAGACCGTGTACATATAACCTCCCAAAAACACACAATAGGACAGCTTGAGCAATGGACCACCCTTTTATAATTGTATTGGCCAATGAATTTCATACACCCAACACTTCTTAAGTAATGCAGAAATTTTGCTTCGTAAAACCATCTATTATGAAATGAGAAAGAAATTGTCCTAAAGCTTTTCTTCTTGAAGTGATTGATAAAGATTATTTTCTCATATGAAATTTTGGTATCTCAGATATGCTTAAAATGACTATGTTTTGAAGTGTTGTGTCCTATCAACAAATTTATAATCAGGCCCCCAGTTCCCATAAGAAATCCGTAATACAGCAGCTTTATTATCAAATCTCAGTGTGATGTGCACATTTTTGTTCTACAGCCTTTCATTGCCTATGGAGGTTGCAGCCGTACCACCATTTCCTAGTTATAGGATCTGTACTTAGGGCATAGCACTTGCATTTACATGTACATAGGAGACGGAACTTTCTCCGTACTCTGTTTATGGAAGCCACATGCATATCATAGTAATTGCTGATCATCCTTCAGCTATTGCGTTTTAACTGGAGAATAAATGGAACTGGATAAATTTATCAGAGAATGATGAACTTCATATTAACCTTTTTTTTATAAGTCACTAATTTATTTGAAAATGATAACATATTGCAGCTGTTGCAGTAGCTCAATTCTTTATTTTAACATTTTCAGGGCTATAGACTATCAAGTAGTAAGGATAAGTGCATCTTGAAAGAGCTGTCTGAGTGTTTCAGAGTAGAGTGAAAATCTTTCAAATAGTACCTCAAAACCTTGAACTTTCTATTCTGATAAACAATTATTTGAGAAGGATATAATTTTCACACTAACTACTCGAGGTTTTAGTTATTGAAGTAATTGATGATATTTTGATGAACACCTTTTCCATGACATAAATTTGGGGATATGATTGACTGGATTTGTCTTTAGGCTTGCAAGTCCGTGGCACATAACCTTGATTTCTTTGCGTTCAGCAAGCTGAGGCCTTTTCCTTAGGAATTGAGGTGTGACAAGATAATCATCCAAAAGAAGATGCAGATTGCTTATAAACTCAACATTCTCAACCTAACCACACCATGACATAAAATGAATTTCTGACTGAAAAAGCTGTCTCAAAAGTTGCTCTTTGCATACGGGACAAGACATTACCAAATTTTTAAGCATCAAAGTTCCCATTGCCTTTACAATGTCATGTCAACTACAACTATGACCAACAGTATACAAGAAGGACTCTATGCTCAATAAGGCTCCTTAGATGATCACGGAAGGGTTATGGGAACCAACAATCGAATATCATTTTTTCCTCAATCTTTACTCAAAAAGCACATCCCAACCCAACAAAAATGGGGTATCAATAAATATAAAAAACATACAGCCTCAGATGTAACTTGACAAAATAAAAACAAGAAAACCCATAGACCAATACTATACAAAACCCAACAAGAAACAAAGACCCGAGACTCAAAAAGACCAAACCAAAAGAAAACTAATTGAAAATTTGAAAACAAAAAAAATTCAGCAAACTTCACAACCAACACAAAATAAGAAATTCCTTGCCACACTCATAGGTACCATTGAAGCTTAGTTACCTTTCCTTCTTCTCACTATTCACTTTATTGGCCTTTCTTGTAATGCCTGAGAATTAATCTTGAAATAATGATGTTGATTTGCAACAATCTAGTTAACTATTAATTAAGAATAATTGAGGGTTCAAGCAAAACCCAAAGTATTAGACCGTGCCTAATGGGTGCACAAACCGTGCTTGTGCTCAATGGAGTTAAAGTCTTTGGATTTTCCTTGAAGAAATTACATTATATATTATGACAAATATGAATCCGTATGTGAATTTAACCAACTAATTAGTATATCTTGGGGATATTTTTGAACCCATTTAGGATACAAATATTTTACATAAAAACATTAATTAATTTAAAAATTACTTGGGGATAATTTAATATACTAATATAGTATCCAGAATTTTAGAAAAGATTAAATTATTGGGATTAAATTAAAATACCAATTGATCAAATAAATTAGGGCTTTTGAAAGTGATGGGTTCGGTAAAATTTGGGCCGGCCCAACTCAAGGCCTACGAAAAAATCGCACAACTCAAGAGGAATCCCAAGCAGCCCCAGATCCGGTTGGCCCAGTTCAAAACAAGCCCAGCAAAAATTGGCCCCAGAGTAGGCCACAGTCTCGGCCCAAGTGCTCGCCCGAGACAGAGGATGCCACACAGTTGGCTGCCAGCAGGCCACAGTCAATGCACCATGACTCTGATTCAGAGTCTGCAGCACACCACCACTGCAAGCAAACCTCTACAGAGCTGAGGGTCTCAGCGCCATCTGCGACCAGCTGTCTTCATCCTCCTCGATTAAAAAGAAGAGGAGGCATTCAAGCAAACGGGGGGCCAAAGGGATTTGCAGAGGACAATGGAGCTCTCCTTGGGAAAGAGCAATGGCACTCTACTCCTCTATTCCCGTTTCCGGCAAAACAGAGCTCAAACTCTCCCAACAATGGCGCTCAGCTCCTCTGTTCCCGTTTCCAGTGAAACAGAGCTCGAAGCTCTCCCAACAATGGCGCCCAGCTCCTCTATTCCCGTTTCCGGCGAAATAGAGGCTCAAAGCTCCTAAAACAGAGTCCAGAGCTTCTCAATAGAGGCAGAGCTCAAGGTCCAGCTCCTCCGTCCCATTCCTAGCAAAACAGAGACTCAAAGCTCCTAAACAGAGTCCAAAACTTCTCAATAGAGGCAGAGCTCGAAGTACAGCTCCTCTGTTCCTGTTTCCGGCGAAACAGAGCACAGAGCCCTCCAATAATGGCGCCCAGCTGCTCCCTGTCACTCTCGGCCCAAACAGAGCACAAAGCTCTCTTGTAATGGCGCCCAGCTGCTCCCTATTGCTCTCAGCCAAACAGAGAACAAAGCTCACCAACAAAGGCGCCCAGCTGCTCTTTCCCAAATCCGAGCAAAGCAGTGCACACTCGCTTCCGTGGCTCTCTCTCTTTCTCATCACACTTAGAGCACCGCCCCCAACTCCTGGATCCAGCCACTGGAGTAGTGGGTGCGTCTCTTACAGCCGAGCACAGGTGGGCTCCCCTCCGTTCGTGGCCGGGGGAAGACATCAGCAGAGGTCCGCAGGGAGGCTCCCCTCTGAAGGAAGCCACAGAGGATTTTGGCGGGGGGCCCTCACTCCCGTGGGGGTGAGCCCGACAACGTGCCCCTCATCCAAGGGCACTCCTAGGGAAGGCAAAGCAGTCCATGACCCACAAGCAAGATTCTAAGCCGCCCCTCAGTCCTCCTCCTAGTAAACCACTCTACAAGTACACCCGTCGTGAGCCACTCCACGAGTGTACCTCTAGTAAGCCACCCCCCGTCAGGCGCATAATAGGAGTCCAGTCGTCCTCTCACATCCCCCATTCACATACAATTTTGAATTATTTAGCATCCTCCTTATATCTTTTTATTTTTAGAAAGACTTTTGACTTAAATGTCAGAAAATAAATCAGGGAATAAATCCCGTCAATCATCTAACCTCTTAGTTGTAGTTTGTGGTCCGCAAGTCCAAGGTTAGCAACGACGGAGATTGGACCCGCTTTAATTTGACCCGCAGCAGAAAATCAAGTGGCTTCCTAATCCGTACCACAACTCGGAAACTAAGGACCCATCAAAAATATATCAATAGAGTATAATTATGGAATAATTATAAGTTAATATTAAGGCCTAATTATCCCCCAATTAGGATTAATTAATTTAAGATTGAATTTTGGAGGAGGACTAAACCCTAGCTTGAAATTCTCCAAATTAAAGCCTAATTTGGATTTAATTGAGCAATTAACTTAATCTTAAGCTGAGATAACATCTTAAGGTTATGAACTAACCAGCTTAGATTCGAATTTTTGTGGAAGGGCGAATTGATGGAGGCAGTCATGGATGCCGCAAAACAAAGGAGGCAGCCGTAGCAGCCACTATTGGACAATCAAGCATGTGATTTGACCAATCAAAAGGTTCCAAACACATCAGTGGTGGCTTAAGCTAGCTGTCTATAAATTTTGGAGGCCGGAAACAGTGTGGACCACGAATTCTAAAAAAAAAAAAAAACCACTCAAGGAGAAAAGCTCAAAATTGATAAGAAAAAGAAGGGAACAAATTCGTACATGTAAATCAGTAAATAATTCCTTATCATCTTGTTGTACCATGATCCAATACCTCTCTAATATCTTGAATTATTGTTCTCTTGTGTCAAATCTTACTCATATGATCGAATTTGAGAGAAATTTGCAAGTGGCACAAAAATAGGGGTTTGGAACTTTTAGGAAATTGGTGGTCGATTTGTAAAGTTTGATGAATAAATTTAATTCTAATAGTTATATACTTACTACATATGACAATTTTGATAAGTCTTATACATCAAATGTTAGAGAATAACTCGAATTTAGGAGAAAAGGACCACAACAAACACCACGGCAAAATAGAGCACAAGCACTGCAGTGTTCTTGGGGCTGCTACTGTTCACCTGTGAAGCAGCAGCTTCTTCCTGATGCAGCCGCTACTTCCCGGCACTGTAGACATGTGCAAATGAGGAAAAAAGAATATTTTTTGTTACATTAATGTAATATTGGAATATGGTAATTAATTATTTAGTGAAAGAAAAAAATATTGTGGTGATTATTTGAGGTACAAATTGCAAAAATTTTTGAGGGAAATATTTCGGATGACCCAATATTGGAATAATTTTCTAAGGATTATTTCTTTAGTAGAAGTAAAATATTTTGGTGATTATTTAGGTTACAAACTGGACAAATAATTCTCGAAGAATATATTTCAAGTGACCCAATATTTAATAATATATTTTGGCTATCCCAATATGATGAATTTAGTTTTACTATTTACTAATAGATGTAGTGAATAATAATTGTTTTAGATGTTGAGGGGTAAGTTATGATAAATAAACTATAGGATAGATTTAATCTCTCCTTGTGGAAATTGTAATAATGGATTCCGTGCCTCAATTTATCAATTGCTTATTATGTCTTGTTCAATTATTTTATGTTGGCTCATATTGATATATATTGTTGATAAGCTTTGTTTTATGTTATATTCTTATCATAATTGTTGATGATGTTAGCCTTAGTAGAGTTAGGTATTGGACTATGTGAAAGGATGACATGGGATTCTGGGAATTGCCATGGTTAGGCCTCGCATAGTCACACTATTCTATATTCTATGGATAAGGTAAAAAAACGTATGGAGACACTACAGTATTCGAATATTTAGGCTTTGGGATACTCCAGTGTCGTCCCTACCACTTGACACCAAGACTATTCTAGTAATCTTGAGAATATGTTTATATTGAAATTTTTTTGGTGGAACACATGTGAGTTGTTGAGATCTAGATATCCAAAATAATTAGAAGTGGGTCCTACCATCAAGAATGGTTGTGAAGTGATCAGGCATTACTTTGGGAGTGATGGAGAATTATCGGGGCTATAGAGGGTCCCATCACAAGTGGTGGTTATGAGGCAATCAAGCACTGCTTTGGGAGTGGTGGAGAGTCATCAAGACTATAAATGATCTTACCATTTGGGATGGTTGTAAAATGATCAAACCATACTCTGGGAGTGATCGTAAGTCATTGGGATCATTTTCCATAGAGAAAAATATGATCCTCGGAGATTTTTCTTACTGAGCTTGTTGAGACGAGGACAGTCCAATTTGGCCAATGGTTGACAGGTTCAAGTTGTCACATTCCTATTGAGATTGCTGACATGGCACAATCTAATTTGATCAAAGATAACGGGTCTAGGTTGTCATATCTTTGTTGAACTTGTTGCGATGTGTGGTCAGGATTCTGTCAAAGGTCAATTGGTTTGGGTTGCTACATTCTTGTTGAAATCATTGAGTTTGGCTTGACCGATGTGGCTTCTTAAAGTCGCATGCTCTTGAAAATCGAGATATTGATTTTTATGTTGCTAATTATATCTGAGTTCTTTTGATTTAATCTCTATTATTGTTATATACCAAAATTTTATTATATTTCTAAATTATAAACTTACTTGTTAGGCATTTAGCTAATTTGTTATTGTCTCTTATTTTTCAAAGTAGCCACAGGTTAGCATACAATGGACGATAAGACTAGGTAGTTGGGAGACCTAGAGACTATTACGACGTTATTTGATCATTTTGACTCAAGTGGTTGTAGCCATAGTTTACAATACTATATTTGAGTGTTGTGAATTATTTTAAATATTTTACTTATTAGATCTAAGTTTTGTCAAATAAAGAATATTATTTTTTCAATCGTGTGAGTTAAATATTATTGTGGACCAAAAAATATATCGTCGCAATTCGGATGATTGAAGTTATGTGATCCAAGTAACCACAATGACCCCATGCCTGATATGCGTACGAAGGGGCATACATGCAGAATTTACCATTCATTGCACCTAAGTGTGCACATGAGAGGCGCATATGTGCCAGCTAACAGGGCTTCAGTGCCTGATTGGTGCATGGTTAGCACATGTGTACTAGTTTGCATATAAAAGTGAGACTTGCCTCTTTTTAGCTCATTCCGTGAGAGTTTCAAAAAGAAGAGAGAAAAGAAGAGAAGGAGGGAGAAGGAAAAAGGAAAGATATATTAAACAGAAAACTTGGGAGATCTTGGTAATTAAGTTAAGGCTAGTAAATTCCATGCCTCGTCCTTCACTTTTTTGCTGAAATTTTTGAATTTTTTCTCCATGTTTGTCCAATGTGAGATATATGCTCTTATGCTCAATGCAAGTGCTCACCTATGTCTTTTCTTTGTTTAAATGTTTAACATGCATGCTTGTCTTTTATTCCCTTAGTTTCTCAGATTTTGAAGTAAATTATATATGATCCTAAAAAATATTGGAAAAATCCTAAAATTGTTAAAGTAAACACCTTGCATGTTCTTTCTTTTGCAAGAATTTGAAAAAAAAAAAAAAAATTCTCTACAATGAAGTTAAGCTAAGTAATTTTGCATTCCATTTTCGGAAAATATGTCTAGCAGAGTTTTTCTTTTGTTTGAAATGAATTATTGTAAGAAATTAACGATATATATTATGGCATGTCGCTCTATATAAGTAAAGGGAAGGTTGTATGATGTGCCCTCCCACGGGTTAGAATAACGGGTAAGGCCCCGTTTATAGGGTATAATATATCGACAACCAATCCATGGATTTTGAATAATGGAGTATGACCCATATTTATGGTGTAAAATTTGTAAACTTGCTTGCAAATTTTTTAACCCTAATTGATGAGGTTTATCATTGGTCACTTTAGTATGTTTATCATTGGTCACCTTCAAAATTTTGATGAGGTTTATTCAAAATTACCCCCTTAAATTCTATGGTGATGCATGCATTGTTATTTATAACTTAATATTTTGAGCTTTTAGCTCACCTTATGATTCACTACCATTCAAATTAACAGCTTAAATCACTCGGCAATTTTGGAACAATGGATGTTCTTCTCGGAGACCTTTTTGCAAAGACATTGTGACTTTTATCTTTAGAATTGTTGTTGGGAACTGCTTAAGTAGTTAGAATTTTGGCATGTATAATGTTGAGACAACATGTCCAAGGAGCAAACCGTTCATCTTGTAGGTTTTCAAGTAACAATAACTTGTAGGAATTGTTACAGTGTAATTTCGGATAATACATTGTCATGTTGAGCACATACTAATGATTTTTGCACAGTATTGCAATTCTGGGATTTAAGGTTGATTTAGGTATATGTTATCCTAGGCCATGACATTCCTATTTTGAAGCTCAAAATTCACCAGAATAACCAATCAAACCAACTATATACGTTGACCTGAATTTCGCAATTTATAATGAGAACCCTTTATGAATGTTGAATCTTTTTTCACATACCAGGCGTTGTGCATAGTGAAAGCTTAACAAAGTGGATTTGAGAACTCTAGCCCAACCCCTCAACTCATTTCGCCTTGACTAATTTTTGACTAAGCAATACTAAAACAAAACAAGAGAATTTACGGAAGAAAATCATTGAAAATCTTTTGTCTCAAGAAACATCAAATTCGACCCTATCTACATCAACACATCCAAATTTCTAGATTCTAACATTAAATTACAAACACCCAGACCCATTAACACCAACCATAACATCTCTGGAACAATAAGGGATCTCCACTTAAAGGCTTTCAATAAGCAAATATTCATCCCTATCATGGAAATTTAAAAAATTGTTACTTTGGGTTATCAGCATATCTGTCAGCATCCTTCTCAATCTGTCACTCCCTTAATTTCTCTTCCCAACTGTATCATCCTCCATCCCCACCTGACAACCACTACCTATCACAACCACATCAACAGAAATTGATTGACTAACCAGTGATTCCAAAACCTAAGATGAGTCATCTGTCAAATACCGCAAGAAATCAACATTTATTATACCATATGATTGAACAAGGTCCAGACCAGCACCCCACTTTATTCCCCTGACAGATCCTGTTGAAGATCAGAAGTTTCCTCCGCAGCACCAGCTAAAAAGGTCGTACCATTCTCTCCATCTTTGACATTACAATATGAAGAAAAACCCACTCCTCCCTTCATGGGCCTCCCTACAAAATCCATAGCCAAGAGGGATCAGTCATGTCTTTGAAGAGCTAGAATTCCAACAAAAACAAAACCCAGAAATGGCTTGGCCCATTACAGATGTAGACATAACAGACATCTGAACAGCACCACCATGTCGTACTTATGAATTGAAGATTTGTCTCAAAATTCTTATTTTCATTCATCTCAAAAAGAAATATTTATACACAATAAACAGCCTATTTAAAGAAAGTCGACTATATAACAATCTTACAAATATACAGCTATTCTGATGCCTTAATTCCTAACTAAATAAGGAACATAATAATCTAAATAAGAAACATAAAAATAAAATATTCTACAACTGTATATTAATTTTTTCCCTCAAGTTGGTGCATAGATATCACACATACCCAACTTGGATAATACTGTACAGAATAAACCACTAGGGACAGCATGAGTCATCACATCAGCTAAGCTGATCTACCCTTTTTATTTAAAGAACTTTTATCTTCCTAGAGTCTAGATTATCTTTGATATAGTTCCTATCCAGCTCAACATGTTTAGTCGATCACCGTTGCACTGGGTTATTTGCAATGTCAATGGCTGCTTTATTATCACAAAAAAGGGTCATAGGTTGTTCTAGACCAAACCCGAGCTCACTAAGAAGAATGTTTAGCCAAGAGAGCTCTGTGGTTGCATGATGAAGGGCACGGTATTCAGCTTCTGAACTAGACAATGACATCACATTCTGCTTCTTGCTTCTCCATGACACTAGATTCCCTCCAACAAAAGATACATAGCCTGATGTAAATTTTCTATTTAATTTGGATCCGGCAAAATCTAAATCTGTATAACCCACAATGTCCAGATGACCATGTTTGGTGAACATAATACCTTTTCTTGGGGAAGACTTAAGATAAGCTAAAATATGATTCACTGCACCCATATGCCGATCACTTGGATTGTGCATGAATTGACTCACAACACTAACTGCATAAGACAAATTAGGTCCGGTGTGAGTTAAATAAATCAATTTTTCCACCAGCCTCTGATATCTCTCTTTGTTCATTGGAGTCCGATCAAGATAAATACTTAAGCCATGATTCATCTCGACAGGTGTATCAACAGGTTGACAAACTGAGTTCCCAATTTCGGACAGAAGATCTAATTCATACTTGCGTTGAGAGAGAAAGAGGCCATGCTTAGACCGAAATACTTCAATGCCTAGAAAACATTTTAGAGCTCCCAAGTCCTTCATTTCGAACTCTTTAGACAAGTAGTTCTGAAATTTCTCTATTTTATTAAGGTTATTACCTGTGACAATCATGTCATCAACATAGACAATAAGCAAGGTAATGTCAACCCCATCTCTCTTATAAAATAGAGTGTGATCTACAATAACTTGCTTAAAACCATACGCTTTCATAGAGTAGCTCAATTTGCCAAACCATGCCCTGGGAGCCTATTTCAGTCCATGTAATGCCTTTTTCAACTTGCATACTTCACCTCTTTTTGATGCAAACCTAGGAGGGGAATCCATATATACTTCTTCTAAAAGATCACCATATAGGAAGACATTTTTCACATCAAACTGCCTTAATAGCCAATCTAGATTAACTACAAGAGATAATATAACTCGAACAGTATTCAATTTTGCCACGGGAGCAAAGGTCTCTTGATGGTCGATGCCAAAAGTTTGGGTGTATCCTTTAGCGACCAATCTAGCTTTATACCTGTCAAATGCCCCATCTGGTTTGTATTTTATAGAGAACACCCACTTGCACCCTACTGTCTTTTTACCGTTATGAAGTTTAACCATCTCCCAAGTAGAATTTTTGTTGAGAGCTTGCATTTCTTTTATTATTGCTGATTTCCATTTGGGATCTGCAAGGGCTTCTTGAAAATGACTAGGAATAAATGCAGAGGATAACTGAAGGGCAAATGTTAGATTAGCCTTGGATAGACGCTGATATGACACAAAATCAGAGATAGGGTAGACAATATTAGAACATAATTTTGAGAAACCAAACTTATTTGGTGCTTTTCGTTTCCGAAGAGGATATCCCCCACCTTGATTTTCAACCTGAGGATTCAAGATAGGAATTTCGAAAATCAAAGAGGGTGAAGAAGAATGCACCACAAGATTTGTCTTAGAAGAGTCATCCGATGGCACGATAGTATAATTGTGAGGAGTAGGAGTATTGGAGCTTAGAGGCATAACATCAACATCCTTGTTTCTCCTAGTATAATGCCCATTTAAAAACAAATCATCCTGTATCTCCATTCGTTCTGTGGGTTCAAGGTCAACCTCTAAAGACTCGGGATTATTCAGAGACTCGTTAACCGTAGTTGAGTCCTCCCCCTGACCTCCTGAAATCCAAAATCTCTTTTCTTCAAGCCATGATTTTTCCTGTGCAATACTACTAATCTCCCCTTGAATAGGAACTAGACGTACATCCTCAAAAAAATAAGACTTAAGTTCACAAAATTGAATATCCATAGAAACATAATATTTTCCTGTAGGAGGGTGGTAGCACTTATAGCCCTTTTGAGAGGTAGAGTAGCCAAGAAAAACACATTTAAGAGCAAGAGGATCAAGTTTGTCTCTTTGGTGTGAGTGAACATGAAGATAACATACATAGCCAAAGATTTTAGGACAAAGATTTAATGCTGAAGGAATAGGATGAAACTGAGATAACATATGCAAAGGAGTTTGATAGTTAATGACACGAGCAGGCATGTGATTGAAAAGAAAAACAACAGTCATAAAAGCATTAGCCCAGAAAATTTTTGGGACACGCATAGTAAAACATAAAACTAGTGCTACTACAAGAACGTGGCGATTTTTTTGTTCAACTATACCATTCTATTGAAGTGTTTATAGGCAAGTTGTTTGATGAAGGATGCCATTTTCTTTGAAAAAATCAGCAAGGGTTTGATTAACAAACTCACAACCATTATCATAATGAAAAACCTTAACCTACTTGTTAAATTGTGTGACAATTATTTTTGAAAATTAGGGAATAATTCTTATAACATCATCCTTAGTTTTCATCATGTAAACCCAACTCACAAGAGTGCAATCATCAATAAAAGACACAAAATATCTATGACCTAAAGGAGAGGGAGTAGAGAAAGGACCCACACATCTGGAAAAATCCGGGTAAAAGGAATCTGACTTTTATTGAGACTTAATTTAAAGGTTACACGATGATTCTTAGCAAAAATGCATTGTTCACATTGTAAACTAGAGGTTGAAACATTTTGAAACAACTTAGGAAATAAGCGTTCTAGATAATCAAAAGATGGATGACCCAACCTACAGTGCCATAGAATAATTTTGTCTTTATTGAGTGTGCCCCTTGTTACTTGAAGAACATGTTTAGATTTAGGTGGTAGCTCCCTTGTCCCCTCCAAGTAGTAGAGACCTCCTCTCTCCTTACCAATGCCAATCGTCATCTTCGTAAGTTTGTCCTGAAATACACAATGAGTGGAATCAAAGATTGCAAAACAATTGAGATGTTTAGTAATTTTGCTGATGGAAATAAGATTATTAGAGAGACTAGGTGCAAGTAAGACGGAGGACATTGAAAACATAGGAGAGAAAGAGATGTTTCCAGCCCCGGAAATAAACATAGGATTCCCATTAGCAACCTGAACAGACTTAACATTAGAAGGCATTAGAGTGTCAAGTAGAAAAGGATTACTAGTCATATGATCAGTGGCCCCTAAATCAATAACCCAATTGTTAGAGACGGTAGAAACCAAAGCTGATCCAAAATTACTCTTATGAGAAGATACACTAGAAACCTGAGAAGCAGAAGCAGTAGTAGATAAAGGAGTGTCATTTTTAGCAAGCTGGGCTGATTTCTGCCTCTTCTTTTCAGCTTGTTTCAGTTTGAACCACTCCGGATGTCCATGTTTTTTCCAGCAAACATCTATGGTATGCTTAGTGCTATTGCAATGAGTGCAAAAAAGTGTTGGCTTTGTATTGTTTTTCTGGACAGCCATTGCCGAAGCCTCAGGATGATCTTCTAGCCCCATAGTGGCCTGCCTTTGTGCCTCACGACAAACTTGTGAACATGCTTCCTCTAGACTTGGTACAGGAAAAGTAGCCAAGACTCGAGCACTCACTTAATCTAAATTGTAGTCAAGACCCGCAAGGAACATAATAACACAATCCTCACCAGTACGCTTCCTTAGTTTTTCAATATCAGTTGGGCATTCCATATCACTGGGTGTGCAGTAATCAAGCTCCAAAAATATGGAGTTCAATTCATTATAATAATCTACAAGAGGATGGCCTCCTTGTTTTGATTGGAATGATTTTTTCATTAGTTCACATACTTGAGAAGAGTCTGAGATATCAAGATAGCTCCTCCGGACTGCATCCCAGACTTCCTTAGCCATGCTATACTGCACAAAATGTGCCATCAGCTTCTCAGTCATGGAATTTATAAGCCCAGACTTGATCAGCATGTCTTCAGCCTCCCATTCATCGTAGCTTGGGTTGTTTTCTGCAGGTGAAGCCTTCCTTCCACTAATATACCCCTTCTTCCTCCTGCCAGCAATATGCATCTCCATAATTTGCGACCAAACATGATAGTTTGTGCCATCCAACTTTACAGAAATTGTTGGAAAAGCAGTCTCATGAACAGTCACCATGGATGGCTTTTTGCTATCAGGAACAGTTCCATCTATTTTTTTCACCATGATGTAGAGAAAGGGATGAAAGAAGAGAAGGAGGCAGCTAGGGTTTCGGCCGAAAAAGAGAGAGAGCAGTGGAATTTTTTTTTTTTCCTCTGCTCTGATACCAAATTGAAGATTTGGCTGAAAATTCTTATTTTCATTCATCTCAAAAGGGAATATTTATACACAGTAAACAACCTATTTAAGAAAAGTTAACTATACAATAATCTTAGAAATATACAACTATTCTAATGCCTTAATTTCTATCTAAATAAAGAACATAATAATCTAAATAAGAAATATAAAAATAAAATATTCTACAACTGTATGTTAACTTTATAAACTATAATGCCTGTCTAGAAACCCCAGCAACCTCATAGCAATTACTTCTTCAACAAATCACAACAACTTAGCACCCACCACCTTATATCACTCAAACTTCCCCTATTCGAGGCTCAAAACATTCATCTAACTTTTGGAGCCACACTCCAAGATATCCAAATTCATGATAGGAATTACAATAGATGCTGTGTGTGCCTATGTGTTAACTGTTGACGTTTTTCGCGGTATTGTGAACAATACAATTATTATACTTTTCACAACAACTTGGCATTACAATAGCCCATCTGAATCCAAATTCATTTCTACAATAAATTATATTTGGTTTAGCGCTTATGAACTCGGTTTGCTGATGATTTTTCAAGAAATATTATACTTAGGAAATTAACTACCACAAACTATTTGATTGCTTTTCGTTTACTTTATGAGATGCATTCAAAGGGGGCATAGCCCTTTTAAATTATTTATTTGTTATTATATTTGTCTTAGTTATTTTATTTTGCATATTAAATGGCTCATAATTTAGATGGCAATTTTAGTTAATCAAGTAGTGATAGTTCCGATTTAGATGAAAGTATCATAAGGATTTCACAAATTTCATGTCAGAGGGGGAATAGCCCTTTTAAATTATTTATTTGTTATTATATTTGTCTTAGTTATTTTATTTTGCATATTAAATGGCACATAATTTAGATGGCAATTCTAGTTAATCAAGTAGTGATAGTTCTGATTTAGATGAAAGTATCATAAGGATTTCACAAATTTCATGACATTATGGACCACGAAAATTTTTTCCATAGAATTTCACATAGGACATATCCTCATTTAGCGGGAAGCAATATATTTTTGAAGTACTAGTAGGAAATTACACCAAAAGTTAGGAAAAGGTTTTCATTTGAGACCACATGTATTCATAAACTTGGTTACTAGGTTGAAAATGGTGCATCTCTTAGAAGTCCCTAAAAATTCAAGTTCGGAGGCAGCTTTTGAAAATGAGGTTGGCTATTTTAGGCCATTAGGCAACATAGAGTTCTGGTCAAATGATACCTTCATTCACCTAGTATTGTGCATACTTGGTTTAAAGCAGTGTCATTGGACATCCATTTGATTAAACCAAAGGATAGAGGTGTTATGCAATATGAAATTCAAAGTAATTTAATAAAATAGTACATCCTTAATTTGAGGTAGAATGTCTGATCTTGCTTCTCAGAATGCAATAAGAACATGTTCACATGATATGATGTTCACGTTTGCATAGTATGTATGGCATGGGAAGGCACAACTAATGAATCCTATGTGTTCCTTGATGCATTATAGAGGCAGGAAAATAATTTTCATTTTCTTTGAATAGTGAAAAAATAGTGGTATAACAAAATAGAACAGCTAATCATCATTTACAATTTCCTGAATATGATTAGTGACCTCAATTGCAGATTATTATTAAGTAGTGGACGATAGGTATCCAAATATCCCTGGATTTTTAGCTCCATATTCGGGGACAGTGATATGATTTGAATGATTTTGGAGGCCACAAACGGATTTCAAGAAAATGTGTTGCTCAATCGTAGGCATTCATGATGAGGTAATGTGATAGGCAGGCCCTATGGGGTCATGAAATTTAGATTTTGTTCAATACGAGTGCACCTTCGACCTGGACCTACCAAGAAAATCGCCCAAAGATCCCCAGGGCTCTCCACACCCACTGCCGGCCTGACTAAGAAATGGAAGCCATGTCAAAAGGTAATAGAAGACCAAGTCAACAGCAATAGAACACGTTAGCATCCAACCATGGGTGTTAAATATTGGTCCCTCAAAAGTCAAAGAAAAGAATCAAGACTTGTCCATAGGACAAGACGAAAACACACCTAACTCTGAAAAGAAAACTCACAGAGGGATGTGCGATTGGACAAAGCAACAGTATTAGGAGAAAACCTTGGAGGCACAACTACCCTCTGACTCAACATATATAGCCAATCAACCGCTAACCTTTTCCCAAAGGGCTACTTTTGGTCTCTGCTTTATAAATCCCACACCAACCCTCATTTATGAGGATCCAAATATCTAGAGGGGAAAAACCCGGCAACTAAGCTCACAATCTTATTTTCTCTCTCTAAAATTAAGAACAAACGAAGAGCCATAAAAGAGCCAATAAGAAAGAGCAATAAAGCCCACTTCTCTGGTTAACTTCTTACTCCGTCTTGGTCATTGCTGAAGGGCGTTCACTCAATCCCAAGAGTCTAGTGTCATCACTGACTCGATTCAGGAAATCATACCCCTTTTACGGGAAGGAGAGACCATAGGACCAAAAGACCCCAAAGGTAACTGCTTAACCTATCATATCGCATTCAAGATTGAATATTTGTCGACATAAAAGGCCACAATGGACTCGAATCCCAAAAGCCCCTAATCCCAAGCCAAGCTCATCTGAACTCCGGCACTCTAACAATAACAAGCCACAAGAGTCCAGCAGTAAAGCTCAAGGATCCAACAATATATTTTCCTTCATTGCTTTCTCCAAGCAAATATTTAGGCGTTGGAGGGGTTTACCCCGAAGAAAAACCCGGGCTCGTTGACTTTGTTCCTTATGATGGGCAAGATAAGAGTCGCTTCATTCAAGTTTAGATCCTACTCTAGGCGACCCCCCTAGATAAGACTTAAGTTCAAGTATGCATCAGGTTTCTTATGGTAAGCGAGATTCCAAAATATCCACTGAAGTGGCAAATTTTAATTCCACTAGCATATTGAACAATGCCTAACTTATCTTAATTGATGATTGAGCTAACAATTTATTTACAGTTTATGGAGAAGATTATGTTCCTCAAAAAACTAGTCATATTGTGATACAAGAGGGCATCTAGGTTTAAGTCTCAACAGAAGCAAATGACTAAGGTTAGGGGAGCTATTGCAAATTAATTGCAGAATGATTCTATCAACAGCTGCAACCATCGATATATAAGTGTATATATATATATATAGGGACGTTAATACCAATATTAGCCAATATCACCACGAAATCATGATAGCTCGCAATATTATCCACATATTGTAATCTTTCAATGAAATACACTTAGATATTTCCTTGAGTTCTAATTCACCAAAAACTTCTGTGCCCAATGTGTCATACCAATGTATATTGCTCAACATAGTTGCGACCAATGCTGATTTGAGCATGAATACTTTCATCCACAATTGCAAAAGAACTAGCACACTATCAGCATCAAATCAAATGTGGATTGTTCATTTTTTTTCAAGCACATAGCGTATGTATTTCAATCTTTTGCACCCTATAATATGGACATGTATGGAAACATATATTTTCATTTAACAGTACATAGGCATGGAGTGTCAATAATCATTTTTAAATTGTGTATTCAAATACCATAGCAATATTATATAGATATCTATGGTATAACACAATAGTAAATCAGTAATAATTATTTTGCTAAACATTGAAATACTTTTGTAGATAACCTTAAAATTTTCAAACATAATCAGTCTGTGTAGTGTAGTGGAAAACAAACATGAAAACATGTTTGTTGAACCTGTTTTATAGTTGTCAATTTCCATACAAGTAGAACAATTTCAACTTGGGACATGTTTTTTTATTTTCTGAAGTGGAAATTACTTTTTAGTTACTTATCACACAAACGAATTCTTGAGAAAAACTGTGTAAATGAAAAGGTGAAAAGGGGGAAAAAAACTAAAAATATAAAAAACAGAATAATGTTTTCCCAACTAAACAGATCATAGTTCTCCTTAGTATTACTTTCACTCAATTCTACATTGTTTTGCTTCCATATTTTTGGGAACACACTCTGGAATGAAGAGGAAACAATGAAAGGAAAAGAGAAAACATGGAATGAACTCTTTCTCCTGATTAATTATATAAAAAAAAAAAAAAAAGCACAAACAATGGAAACATGAGTTGAAGTGTTTAAGGGGAAAGTCCAGACCTTTTTGTTGTATCGCAAATCACGCTTTGGGAGGAAATGCAAAGGCATACTGAAAGAAACTGGAGCCTTAACCAGTAGAAACAACTTGTAAGGACCTAGGCACATAAAGATTATCACATTGATAAGAAAATTCATAAACACTGGACAACAACATGAAGCTTAAACATGCTAAGATAATTACCGGTATACGAAGAAGATCCCACACCTTTTGAAATAAGTGCCCTGATAACCTAACCCAAAGTATATAAGCATAGCCAAAAAGGCATGAAATTCTAAATTATTCAAAATAGAAATAGAATTATTAAACCTTTCTCGAAAGTAGTTCTGTTGTTCTACTTTTCGTAAGTTCCTTAGAAGTTTCAGGAACCATCCTTCCCCAAGAAAAATACATCTCATAAACATGTTGTGGCCGCCTTGGACTTGCTCCCAGGATCAAAATAACTTCCTCAATGATGGGAACCTCTGTGATTATTAGTTGGAAGGCAGTCTGAAGATCAGAAATTGTGTTCATCAACTTATCAACTCTTCTAATTGCCAGTTTGACCTCTCTTTTTCTGACAAAATGTTTCCTTCTAGATGATGCACTCACTTCACCTTGTGCAATAATTCTCACCTAAAATCAAGAAGCATCAGCATGGATGAAAAAATTATTTGTATCGGTACTAGTCATGGCCATATCAATATTAGATAACATGTATCAATATCGGATATATCAGATAAAAGAATTTTTTTTACAAAATTGTAAGCTGACAAAGTTGTATCAGCCGATATATCGGTTGTATCTATTGATACAAAAATATATTACGATATTGTCGTGGTATCAAAATCTATCTACTTAATCAGCCGATACAAAAACATATGATGATATTGTTGTGATATAAAAATATATCAATATCAGAGAGCCTTAATACTGACACATATCAAACAATATGTATAACATCGGCCAATATTTGTGTCAATTAGTGTTAGGGAACATAACTCATAAGCAGAATAAAGATGAGGCAATTTAAATTAACGTGTTGTTATAGCATACCAACTCCTTATGCTCAGTTTGCAGCACATCAAATTCAAGGGTCATATCCTGCAAAATGCTGCAAAAATATGACATGGATTAGACCGTCTTCAGGGAATGATAGAAGAAACAATAACTCACTATGTCTACAAAATTTGGATCAAATTTGTTTGGATTCTATAATTTTCTTAACTATCTAATCATCACACAATAGCTGGCAACCACTGCATAATACTGCAGGACCACAAGCTTACATTGAACGTTCTAGTATCAACACTCTATTTGAATGGCCAGACCTCAGACTTGAGTTTGAAATAATAATATGAACATAACTGGATATATTTTCGATTAGGAAAAAAAAAAAAACACTTTGTTTGGGACCCATTATTTAGGCTCAAAGAATTAGATACTTCAAATGTTTCCAATCTAGTCTAAAAGGACAGATCCAACTAAGCAGCATGACTAGGGAGAGTGAAAGAGAGATCCGCTGGGTATATGACTATGTAGGAGCAATGGTTAAAAAACATTGGTTCTAATATCAATATCGGTCACAGTTGTATTAGTATCGACCATAGCAAATGATACATATCGATATCGGATATATTAGACACTTTTTTTTTTTGGGGGCAAATCAGAACCAAATGGACAAATATTTATAAAAATATCACGTATATAAACTGATATGTTAAATATCAGCCAACATTTCATTCTATGGTGGGAGCAAATGCTGCTGAAACTAACAAGCTCAAGACACAATTGATTTGGTGGCATGAAAAGTCAAAGTGGGGAAATATTGTTCATAGATGACAAAACTTCAAGAAGCTCTAAGATTCAACTTTTCAAATCTCTGAACTTCTCCATTGTTAAAAACCATGAAAGAACAGCAGAAAACCACAAAACAGCAAACAGAAGAAATGATACACCAAATTTGGATTTTCAAGAGATACAGATACTTGGAAAAAATGTGATTTCTGGTTATAACCTAACATTTGAACAAAATTTAAACTGCCTCAACTCTCCCTTCTCTCAAAACTATCAAGGTCCATGAGCCTTACGCTTTCCGAGATCAAACGCCTAAATGTGGTTCATGGAAAAACAGCTTGTGTAAATTGGTGCCTTTGGAAATAATTGAGGCCGAACAATATAACAAACCTATCTATCAAAAAGAAGAGATGGGGGACAGAAGAAAAATAGACAACCGCCTCATCCAATTTTTTGGCTAAAGATTTTTAAAAACACGGCCTAGTGTACAAAGCTCCAATATTATAGAGAGGTGTTTCTATGGCCTGAACCTATGACATCTAGTACACAATCGAAAACCTTACCGTTGTGTTTGAAAATCAAGTGAGGTACAATTTTCTTAAGGCTAGACAACCCAATTGTGAGGAATACAACATCAATCTGTTTTAGTTTTCTACAAACTAGACAGTGCAACCAGAATATTTTGTAAAATCGACTGAAGCTAAGAGATGCCATGATCCTCATAACCAATTTTTGGGACTCAAAGTGCCAGGATATTTATGCCTTAAGTTTCCTTTTATCAGTCACGGTGATTCTGCTAGAATATTTTACTACACAGTATGCAAACAATTCAACTAAGACCCCATTTCAAATCACAGAAATGTATCCAGATATGCTAGGAAGCACGGACAACTTTGAGGTAGCTTGGCAATGTTCAGAATGTATTGACGATGACACTCTACAGCTCGTGTCAAACATTCTCCAATGCATTTTTTGAAAATTCTAAATTTTTGTTAATTCAGACATACAAGAACACATTTGGACACAATAAGGACATATGACTCGATTGGCAGAATTGAATGCCACTAGTCTCAATTCACATTTAATCTAACAATGAGAGAAGCTCCTGAGAAGAAAATGATTGTCAGTGGTGCAAGTTCACAGGGATGGCCATTGACAGAGATTATGTACTTGGCTAACTTTCTATTAGTTCCCTTAGTATAAATTAATTCCCAGCCTGTTCAAAACAGATCTCCATTTTTTCTTCTATTTTATTGTATAATATGTTGTGCATAGAGCTATGTGAATGTCGAACTGCTTTCTTCTATACATGACTATGTTGTAGTTGAATCGTTGTTAGTTGAATTGTTGTTTAAATACTTTTCGGTTTTGCCAAAGCTCTCTCGTTATCCCCCTCTGGTGCATGACAACACTGAAGAATGAAAACTAACTCTGAATTTGTTGATGATTGCAGGGACAGTGGCAGCAACAACAACTGAGATACAAGGAAGAACATGAAGCAGATCAACGATCAAGAACACTGACTGGAGCTCAGGAGTTCAGAAATGGTGGAGGCAACAAATAAATTGAAATGCAAGACAGAGGGAGCCACTTGGAAGTTGATCTGAATTACAGAGAACAAGCCTCGTAAATTCAGAAGAAGGTACAGAAAATTTGATAACCCGAAAACAGGGAGCAACAACAATTTAAGGGAAATCACTTGCCCTACAATGAAATCACTCAATATGAGATAGACTAGTTAGGGAACCACTCACCTAAGGGTTAAAACTCACTCACCAACAGAGGATTATCATACTTCGATATTTTACTTTGTTCAAGTGTTGGGACTGACTTAATAACACATTCTTTGAATGGAGGAGTAACTCTCACATTTTTTTAAAAACCTTTCTCTGCTCCCTACAACTGAAAATAATGTGTGGGAAGAAGTCTAAGAAATAAAGAGGGATTGATTAGGAAGCCTTCAACTTTGTTGTGAGAAGCTTAAGCTTTTAATTTTTCTTTGAGAAACCTTCTTCTTTAATTCTTCTTTGAGAAGCCCCCCTTGGGAATCCTCCATACGTAAAAAAGAGTTCTAGAGAGAGATTGAGAAAGAGAAAGTTGCAGAAGTATTTCTAGATCCCATGGAATAATGCAGAATTTCTACCAATAATTTCTCTCTCTTACTTCCATAGAAAAAAAAAAAGAATTTAGAAGAGAAGATGAAATTCCTAATTCCATTACTGCAGGCCAAAATTGAATTTGGAAAAGCAAGTTAGGGGGAAAAAAAGCATTAAAATAATACTTTTATTCAAATCTCGTCTACTAAAAAAAGAGCCCACGAACTTTATGTCTTAAAAAAAACAATTGGAAAGAGAGATCTCATACGCTCTCTAGGTAGAAATGGGGCCTTAAGCCCTATCATATGCCTTTTCTATATATCAAATTATAGTTCAACGGTGAATTAGCCAGTTCCCTCCTTTTTATTTTTTATCCTATTGTGAACAACAACAAACCCTAACTCATGGAACTTTTTTATTTTTAGTATAATTTAGAAAACAATTTACTTGATTAGTATAAATTAAAATTATTTACCAATTTAGTATGAAAAATGACACACGTCTTAAATATTGATATTTCATACACCGAGAACTATTCTTGATTTTTAAAAAAGTAAGAAAGGACAAAAACCTCAAGATTAAAAATCCTGAGGAAAAATATTGGGACTAAAATCTTGAGTCCTACTTCTAACCTTGGGATTTTGAATCCCGATAATTTTTTCTCTATTTTATTTTATTTTTTTCCTAATATCAAAATGCCATTACTATTTCATATTGAGATTCACAGTCCCAATATTACTTACTAAAATCAAGATGTGCAATCCCAATTTTACCTCTTATTTTTATTTTTATTATTTATTTTTCAAATGAAATATGAGATAAAATACCGAAAAAATAATTTTTTTATTGAATATATATAAATTAAAATATACATGTAAACATTTACAGTACTAGTACATTAACGTAATGAAACTCTTGTACCATAACTCGGTGTTGGCCTATTGTGTCTTGGCCTTTGCGGTCTCTCAACAATAAATCTTGTGTGTGGGTGCTTCATTCCATTGCTCATCAAACAAGGTGGCCAAGGGCTTATGATAATGATAATTAATGTTTCCCTTTTCATGACCATAAACATTTTGTTATGGGAATTGTGGCACTCCAAAATATTTCATAAACGAAATGTTGCATTTCCTAGAGTATGCTGCGTTTCACCACAAATTGTCCAAATGATCCATATTGTTGGTCAAGAAGTATCTCTGGTGCCATCATCCTAGATGAGGATGGTTGTTCAGCTACACCATGCGATGAAGATATTGGCGTTACATTAACACCATCTTCCTTATGTTTCAAACCTCCTCCCGCACGGTGCCAGCCCACGTCTTCTCCTCCTATATACTAGTGATTGTGAGATGTCTAGAATATCTCTCTTTGGGCCTCGGGTGCTAAATGCCTTGCATCAATAAGGGGTTCTCAAGCATCAAATTTCGTCCAACATCCCAAGTATGATATTATATGATTCTATGACCTCATTATCAAAGGGTTGTATTCAAATAATTTGTTATGTTATGCCAGTCTCTAAAAATTGAAAGGACAAATATAATAAATAGAAAAAATCATAACCAAAATATTATATATTCTTATCACTGCCTGTAAGCATGCGAACGTGGGAGAGATCCATCGTCGACTGTTTGGTTGGTACCATTCTATGTAAGTGAAATAGTGGTATAAGTCGAATGAATCTTCTTCACCATCTACTACATACTAATGACACATTCCATCGGCCAATATAGACAAGTTGAAAGTCATTCCAACTTTATATGGAAATCTCCATAAATACAATGTATGCAAACTATCATTGTGCAAAGGGGACACAGGATTAAGTTGTCGTAGTCCAAATTGACAAAGCACTCTATTAGGAAAATGCCACTCGACAATGTGAAAATAGATGAGCGTTGCCCGAGTCAGCTAAACATGTTTTCCGTATAAGCAAATTGTGGGCAACTACTTCAAAATTTATTCTGGATATAACATCCATAAAACTGCACAAACGATAAAAAATAAGTAAAAATATTGGTAAGCTAGTTGTTTACATGGTCAATTACCTGTTCATCAAATGCCTAATGATATTGAACAAGTGCATTGACAAATTCTTCCAAATTTACTTCTACACTTGTCCACCTATGTAGGAATAAAATACAAGACAATGTTATTAAATGATTAAGAGGTCATATTTCTACGTTGAAAATAATCTAATTATACTAGGCATTTTTGAATTCATGCGGTGCATGTTGATCATATTCATGTGAGGTTGAAAGGGAGCAATGTGTGATATTCTATCCAAGGCTGATATGTGAAGGATAAACAATGCACCACAAATCTCTTTTGCTTTTTGGGTTTGTTGCTTAACATAATTCTGTAAACTCATGCAAGCAAAACTCAACCCTAATGATAATCCTTTACATCCCCTAAATTTTGTGACAGTTGTAAAAACATGAGGTGGACACAAGATTTGCTAATTTGTCTATGTATAGCATCCCCCTAATGAGACAAAGAATCCATGCACAAACATGGCACAAAATATTAATATTATCTACAATTTCAATGTACAATGTTCAATTATCCCTCGAATTTTTATTCATTGTCCCTAGTCTTAGAGCCCTTCCCCCTACTCCTGCCCCGAGTTCAGAAACCTACTCTTTGGGTTGCAAAGAAGAGCCTTGAAATTTTCCATTTCTTCATTTAAAGTGGCACCTATAGCGATCTCTAATATCACAATGTCATTCAAAACAGAGTTAGTAATAGAGATCCAAATAACATTCCAAGAATTCAATAGAGTGATCAATAACTATAAGCCAAGTAACTCAACATCAAATTTTATGCTCATGCCTAATAATTGATCGACACACCCATGGAACTCTTTATGATGGTAGGTGATAAAAATTTCCTTCTTTGTACATCAATTGCATAAACCTTATCAAGTATTAAAATTGATAGTTTCCCGCTTTCAAGGCATAAAAGACTTCAAGTTTGTCCCACAAGGTTTGTGCGTGTTTTTTGTTTCAAATGGAAACATACATGCTATCATCAACAATTTGCCTAATGTACCCAAAACTTGCTCATACTAAAGCTCATTCGTCTTCAAATTTGATTCCACTTTTTTAGGAACAAACAACGAAAGAAGCATTATTTTCACAAACAATATTCAAGCAAATACTTTTGTTATCACCTCCATTAATTCCAACAAATATAAAGACAATATTCAAAATGCTTTGATACCACTTGTTGGGCAGTATGCTAAAACTTTACCTATGCAAAGTCAAAAATAAATCACTATAAGGATAGTTATCACACCCTTTGTTTAAATTCAAAAGGAGGAAATATAATAATGAGCATACACAAAATCAAACCACACCACAAAAGACGCTATGTGGAAAACCTTTTGTGAATGAAGGAAAAACCATGGGACATTGTATCCAACAAACATCCACTATATGTATGAGTTTTGGTTATATTAAACCAGAAAACAACCCGGGTTATAACACCTTATAGTAAAAAACCCAAGTAAAAAAAAAACAAGAGCAACAAAAAGAAACAACCTATAAGAGAATTCTAAACAAGAACTAAAACAACATACATAAGATTAACAAATAATGAAACACAACTCAAAGCCCAAATGTTCACAAAATCTTTCCTTTATTCTTTTCTCTTCCTTCTCTCATTTTGTCTCTCAATTGGCACTCTAGGTGTTTCACATTGAACTCAAAACATATCTAAAAATAAGTTTCTCATTTTTATTCGCATATGATGTTCAAGCGTCAGCTCAAACACCAGCTAAAAGGCTAGCCATTGTTTGAAATTCAATTGAAACATTGCTACCACGCCGTAAATTGATTCTAGATATTCACGTTTGGCCTACAGTTTGAATAGCAGGGCCATGCCAGTAACAATAAGAAAAAAAAATATGAGTATAAGACCATAGGACTCATAAAAGAATGAGTCATCCCAACCAACAGTAAGTAGTTGATGGATACAAGGAATGGTACCACAAAATACTCAACGATGGATCACCCCTTGGAGCACATGCTTACAAGCAATGGTAAGATGTATAATATTTTTCAATGATTTTTTTTTTCCTATTTATTACATTTATGCTAACTCATGTCCATTTTTATAGGTCGATGTAGCAGAATGTACAGTCCGAATACAACCCAATGATAATGAGGATATAGAATCATCTAATAGCATACTCAACGTGTAGGATGAACTTTGACACTTGAGCCACCTTGACATAAGGCATCCAGCACACGAGTCCTAAACAGTTGATATTCGATACATCTCACAATCACAGGGGGGTAGGAAGAGAAGACGTGCACTGGGGACCGCACAGGAGGAGGTGCAAAACATTAATGAATGTGATGTTAACGTAACACCAATACCTCCGCCGTATTTACTAGCACAATAACCATTTTAGTCTAGGATAATGTCACTGATTGGCCAACATGGATCATTTGGACAAGTTGGCAGTGAAACACAACAAGCCCAAGATATGCAATGTTCGTTGATTTTCAATCGCACTATATGTCAATGTGATAGTCAATGTGATATTTTTGAATGCCAAAATTTCCATATCAAAATGTTTATCATCCTAACATGGGAAAAATATAGTGTCAATATTGACAACCCAAATCCGCCTCATCTGAAGAACTAAAAAAATATAAACCAAATGAAGCACACATGCAAAATCCATCTGTAATTAAGAGATCGTAAAGGACAAGACGTAATAGACAAGATTCAAGATATGGTACGGGTGGATTAGTACAATAATATATTAGTACTATAAATAACTTACATGCATTGTAACACTCTAGTGTTTCAACTCAGGATTATTGAACTCTTGATCCAATACAACCATTAATGAGGATAATTAATGAGCTATTAATTGCAGGCGAACTTAGACTAATTCGTATTGAAACTAGACGTGCTGGATTCGTGGTGGCATTAAAAAGATATTTTGATAATTTTTCTATTGATAGTCAGTAATTATTTTCAATACCTTAAAATAATTATTAGAATTTATTGCAATATTATTATGTGTTATGTATTTGTGTGTGTGTGTGAGATTAACAAGGGTGAAAACTAATTAAACGAGTTTATTAAATAATGTAATCAATTAACTTAATCATGCATGCATATTCACTCAACTGCCCTCATGCATGAACCAAAGGAGAACCGTATCTCAACCTTAACTTGGCATTTACATTGAATAAGATTATTAATGGAGGCATTCAGTACATCTCCTTGATGCCCCCTTTCCCATCATCTTCCTTTTTCTTGGCTAGTATCCGTGAGGTGAGAGTGAATTTTTTCCATCATCCGTGTCAGCTGAAGCTTGATGGTCCACATTCTGCTGCTATGCTGAGGAAGGGAGAAGCTTGATATCAAGGCAAGTGAATTTCCACTCATTATTGCTACCTAGTTGGGAAATACATCACCATCTTCGTTGGTTAATTGTGTAAATGAAGTTTAAAGTCCCTGCTATGCATCCACTAATTTTTTTTGAAAAATCATGGTTAACCCTCACATTAAGAATCATTTGGTTATTATATCTTGTCTAAATCTTGTAGAATACGTGGTATAACTTGTTAAATAAGAATCATGACCATTTGAGAAGGTTTGATACACTATAAAAAAATGTGTGGACAGTACCAGCATGAGGAGGGAGAAGATGAACAGTACTCAAGAGAGTGAAATTCTGATTCTGAGCAATTTTCAAACTAACTGTCTGTATACTTAACCAATGTGCTCATACCTTTGAGATTATTATTATTATATTATGAAATGCATAATTTAATATCATATTGTTGAATATTGGTTTCAATTTCTTGAAGTGGTAAAAATCAAATGACAAAAAGATATTGTCGATCACTGATTTTGATCTCAATCCATCTTTGGTTGATGCGACAATTGATGTCCAAACCAATCGTTCATATGATGTATAAATATGTTCATAATAGTAACATTGTTGTGATTACTCTTTGACATGCTAAGTTTAATTTTATATTGACGAATTGCAATCACAATTACCCAAAAACGTAGAAATTGATTAACGAACATGTGACATTGAGCATGAAAACTAACCTAGCTGATGCCAAGGTCCAGGCTACAATTTGTTACTGAATACTTAGAAAATTGAATGGGTCAACGGGTCATGTAAAATTTGGGGAAACTTGTTAACTGTAGGCAAGATATAGGAATAATGCATTATTATTGAATACAATGGCTTATCCCTCGATTCTCTTAAACCGATGTAGGAGCACTTGAGTAGTGCAGGGTCGTTTCCAGCTAAATTGGAATTTCACAAGTCTTGTTCTGTAATGATAAAATAAGATATACTTTTACAGCCTCAAAAATAATATTAGTACACCGGTGAGTACGGTAAAGATCAAATGGAATCTTAATGGTAGGTCAAATGCTTAATACATTCATGGATTTTCCTTCTCTTCTCGGTAGTTATTCTTTGCATTATTTTAGATCGCATTCATGGCCTTCTTGTTATCTATGATTAAAGTAAAAGAAATTATATAAAATTTTATAATCTCAAGGAATATGAAACCCACGAAACTTTGGTGTAGCTTATAGTTTGATACTGATATTCATATCCCGATAGATTAATGTCTATACTTTTTTAGAGGAATATTTATAATCCTATGACTAACACGTGTTAAGATACCAATAGATATCATACCAATGAATATTGGGCTTGACATGTGGATTAAGACAGAGAATTTTATACCCATTTGGACATGGATCCCGATTACACTATGGGAACACAAGCGTGGCATATTTTGGGCTTTCTCATATTGATCATATGATTTGAATTCAATACTTGCGCACCATAAGTGGCAAGGTATTATGAGACCATAGAGTTAGTCACTTATCAAACTTGCAAACATTAGTACCACATAGATGTTACCTAACCATTGGTAGTGAGCGCATAATCATTGATTCACAATGAAAGAATAATATCTGAGAAGATTATTATGATATCTCATATAGTTGAGATATCTATTGAGATAGATTTAATGAAACCTATATCCTTATTGATATTAAGATTTTGTGAAATTCTATTTGCATCATTGATGCTCAATTGCCCTTATAGTTTTTGAGCTATGGTTACAATACAGTATTGAGTCTCAGATAGTTGATGGCTAATTGTATGTGATTATTACTCTTATATATATTTGATATTTATCCGATATGTTTTATTAAATTCTAATATTATTAATTATATCACTTGTTGAACATTTGGCTTATCCTTTAGGTTTTCTAACTCCAGGGTAGAGCATGTTGATAGTGTGCTAACGGTGATCGTACATTTGCTGTGGAAATTTCAAATAGAGGTAATTCCAGAATCTAGAAGCTATTATATTGAGAGATGGCGAAAATTCTTTATTGTTTTATTAGTTGTTAGATATTTTATCAAAGCTGCTTTCCCATGAGTTTATATTATTATGGGCATTTATATTATCTCTCATTTCGAGGAGTTCGATATTTATTATGAATTTTTTATTTATAATAGATTTATTATGAGTATTTATGGTTTAAATTTTTTGCGTGGTTAGTTTGGACCAAACCATTAATTCAAGTCCAGATCACCACCTGTATATTTTAATTTATATACTAGAATAAACATTTTATTTAATTATTTGGTATTGTATATCGAATTTTAATTTATACTTTTTATTAGAAATTTAAAAAGTATGACGTAATATTAGATTGCATGACCCCATATTAGTAAGTAGTTTTGGGATTGTAAATCCCCATATTACATAGTAATATGGGGGTTTCACATTCTGATATTAGGAAAAAAAAATTACAAAAAAAATGAGGATAATATCCCGATCTTTTTGTCCTTTCTTGCTTTTTCAATACCAATATTGAAGACATGTGGCGCTTTTATACTAGTTTGGTAAATAGTTTCTAATTTATACTAAGCGAGTAACTTGTTTTCTAACTCACACAACAAAAGAAGTCCTAAATAATTATTGAATTTGATTTTTTGTCATCCTCTTCTTTCTTCTTCTTTTTTTTTTTTGTTTGTTTGGGGAGGGGGGGGGTTGTAACTGCGTCTTTTGAATGCCCCTGCCTCTTTATTATTTGATAAATTAAGTGTTTTGAAGCTTTCTTATAGCTAAATAACTTAGATCAATTAGAAATTATTAAGTGGGTATTGATTGCTAATTTTGTCTAAAATAGTATATGCTCATGAAAAATTATGAATTTTAAAATGTGTCCTAATTTTTTGAAAAAATAACATCTCACTGTATAGGCGGCATGTCCTGAGCCTGTAGTAATCTATAAACCTATTAATCAACGGAAAGTGGCAAAGGGAAAGGATCTTTGAAGGTGCTAGTTCATCAGCTTCGAGTTACTGAGAATAGCGCCACCTCTATGATTGACGATTGAAAAAGATTCTAGGGTCAGATAGCGTGCGGGAAGCAAATATTCCTACCAGATTTACAAATCCAAACTCACATTCCACACCGCACAAATTTTACTCTCTCCAAAAGATGAGGTAAATCCATCAAAATTAACCAACTAATGAACATACCAAAGGCCTCAGTGATCACATGTGAAGATACAGGAGAGAGAGAGAGAGAGAGAGCGGAGAATAGCTTACGAGGGAATTTGCTGATGCATGTAGAGAAGGAAGGCCAAGACGTCGGAGACCACATTGTAGATCAGAGAGCCGTTAATGCCGCTCGAAGTCACCTCAAATTCAGCGTCCTCCATCCCCGATTCTCTCACTCTCTCTCTCTCTCTCTCTCAACTTCTATGCATTTCTCCTCTACCAAAGTTCCAAGAAGTGAGCAGAAAATAAGAGAGTCGAAGCAAGGATAAATAGTCGGCCAGTGCAGAAAAAAAAAAAAAAGAAAGAAAAAACTCTTCTATCTGGCGGCATATTCCGGTCGGCATTTGAAAAATGTGAGTTTGGGCCGGCGTTTAGGTTTGCGCTCACACCTAACCAAACTCTTCCATTTCGGCCCCGACAGGCCCAATCACAGTTAGTTGCGGAACCACGTCGGTCAATTATGTTATTTTTCTTGATATATTTAAAGGAAAATATTTCATTTAAAATCACGACACAACCCTTCTATCCAACTTATTTGAAAAAAAAAAACCAACAAAAAATGATCTTTTTTTACTAATAATTTACTGTTCTCATAGCAAATACATATTTTTTTGCGTTTTACTTTATAAATAGTATTCGGAATATTTTTACATTATGTGATGAGTGCATGTTTTTAGATAAATATATATATTAATTATAAGAGAAAATGTGTCAAAACTCATATTCAAATGAAGGTACAGTGAGATTAGACACAACTACTAAATGGTTTACTGCATAAATGCACAAGACTTGAATATGTCCGCCACAACTTCCTCCCTCATGGAAATTACAAAAACTCAATACTCAACTTTCAATTTCAAAAACAATATATTTTCCTACGTGTTTACTATAATTCTACAAAATAAGCAGTCTTTTTTTATTTATTTTTCTTTCCCCTATTAAATCAAACCATATAATAGATGCCGGATTATTTTTTCCGACAAAGTCACAGTAAAGTTGTGTTATGAACGGCGTTGCTACTCCCAAATTTACCCTTTCAGATCTTTGCATGACCCTGGTCATCAATTAGCATAGAACAGTCAGAGAAGTGAAGGGCAAAATTATCAATAGAGGGTACGATTTATCCTCACCACAGCCGCGTCTGAGGTTTGCATCCCCTTCCCACTTTGATTTAGCTCACCAGCAGCGTAAATCCTGTGAACTGGGCAGCTCATGTGTTGTGTTGATTTCAACCTAGGGTAAACAACTCGGAACAGAACTTACACACATTTTGCTAGTTAGTCTAAGAAGTTCCCGAGTCCTGTCATCTAACACGACCTTGTCCTTCGTCATCCGCTCGGTAACCACAAGCGGCATTTTGCCAGCTTTGGCATAAGTTTGAAGAAGCATATTGTAGATCTCTGTGGTCACATACCCAGCCTTCCTGAGGATGGCGAGCAATTTCTCAGCCGCCTCGACATCACCTAGCTCCTCCAGATTTTTATACACCTCTCGGACGATTTTTTCATCTGGGTTCCACTTCTTCACGCTGCCAACAGCTTTCTCAAAACAATTCAAAACTTCTTCCATCTGCTTGCATTTCAAATAGCCCCAAGTAAGAAGCTCCCAAGTGGTATAGCTCGGTTTGATGCCTTTCTGCACCATCCGGTCATAGAAAAGTCTAGCCATTTCCATCTGGTTTTGGTTGACATAAGCTGCAAGCAGTAAATTTGGAACCCGGGAGTCACCAGTTGGCGAAAGTGACTCCCACTCGCCGTAAGTTTTCTCAGCTTCTTCCAACTCCTCGAGTTTGATAAGGGAAGAAATCATGCAGTTGTACTCGGCATCACTCAGTTTTCGAAACAGGGATTTCATTTTCTTCCATATTCTACGAACCCCCTCTTTGTCCCCAACATTGGTGTGCAAACTGAGGAGCGATGAGTATGCAATTCGATTTTTCCGAGATGTCTTCTTCTCCATTTCCTTTAAAGAGGAGGCTGCTTTTTCATTTAGCCCTTTCTTATTATACAAACTGGCCAACAAACTATATGTGAGCCAATCTGGCTCAATCTTTGACGCCTTCATCTCAAGGAAGACCTCCTCAGCAGTTGCAACATCAGTATCAGCTGCACATACAGTCAGCCACAAATTGTAGGTGACGGCATCCGGTGAGGTATTCTTTTTCAACTCTTTAATTAGCCCTGGAATCTTCTCCACTTGCCCATTCGTGAGGTACATGGACAGCATATGGTTATAAGGAAGAGGACACTTGAGAAAATCACATTCTGACATCTTAGCCATCAAAGCCTCAGCTTTCTCAAATTCTTTGTTCTGGACATACGTGTGTAAAAGGGCAGTGCAAGTAGGCTGTCCTTTCATTTTCTCAGGAAGATCTTCGAAAAACTTCTCAGCACTATTCAAACCACGAAGTTTTGCAATCAAATCCAAATGAACAGCATAATCTCCTGGTAATAACTTGATGTCCTCTTGTATCCTCATCCATTCGCAAACCTATTTGGCATATCAATTTACATTGTTGAGAAATACAACGCCCTACTGGAAAAGATTGCAAGGCACATCACTAGCAATTTGCCAGAATTAAGGGCTCAACAAAATTCTACTTGGTTCCACTGCTAGTTTTTTTATTAAATAGAGCTGACAAGATAAAGGAGAAAATATTGCGTGGTAGTGATTTCTGTTACTTTATTGAAAACCAAAAATAAGATATGACCCCTTCTAAAGGGTTATATATCAAATATATTCTCAACTTATACAATCTTATCTTGAACATAATTTGCTAGCAAATTTACTCCCAACTTCTTTTGTTCCACTAGACATATCTACTCCATCCAAATTAAGAATAGTCAGGGAAAAAGCCAACTGCTCAAATTAATGTTTGCATTACAAAAACAATATACACAATCCTTCTATGAGGGAAAAGCAACCACCAAATACATTATGATTTTTTTCCTTTTATCAATTTTCAGTTGGTTAGCTTGCATGGTAGGGCGCATTTAATTACAAATTTGAGCATAGTCCACAATTTCTACAACAGAACATGCTTAGTTTGGATGGAAACGGACAAGTGAATAAAATTGACCTAACACAAAAAACGTTGGCAATGAATTTGCAAGAAACATAAGATTAAGGTAAGTTCCAAAATTAGCAAACCCTGAGAATATACCTGTCACATAACCCCTTTCCTAAATGCAGTTTGACCCTTTCGAGCAAGCCCAACCATCATTTTCTATTTTCCACTCTTTAGACATGCAAAACAACAACACTAGATTTAAGGAGGATTTTCTTAATCTTTCTCCCTGATGTTTTAAGAATGAAAAATCATATTTTTGTCATGCAGAGGATAAAACAATATAAATGGACATTTTATTTTAAAAACTGCAGCCTATTAGGGGTGTTTTTGTAATTTTCTTAATTTCAGGTAAATAAGAATTTTGCTCTGAGTCCAAACATCCTACGGTTGGATATTTTTGTTTAAACAGTCATTGGAAACAAAGAACAACACGTACAATCCAAGCTTGCTTCTCTTTTGAGTTGACAATGCAATTCCATGCAACCAATGTGATGCTTTTGGAACTGGGAAATGTTAGAAGCCTTACGTGATTCTAGGGTTATTTTCTCTTTCTTTCTTTCTCGCATAAAAAGCCAAAAATCACAATATAGACCGATAACTGTCCTACATCAATCTCGTGACATGGTGGGAATAAAACTCTTCATCTGGGAAAAAAGAAATAAGCTAAAGCGCCTTACAAACGATGAAGGGCTGAGGGTTATTTGTCTTAATCTATTCTACAAAAATGGAGAAAATAACTACCTACCAACAAAGTTTTACAGTGTTTCACATCCTTTGATTTCTCACATTAGCCTTTGAAACTAAGAACACATCTACAAGGCAAAAAAATGGACTCTGAACCAAAAACTAAATTGAAATACAACAACAAACTGATTTATTTCAACTTTTCATCATACAATAGCAGATACAAACCCTAATTTCAACCAACCCTCCATAAATATTGGAGTCTGCAGCCTTTCATCACAAAATTTGTCAAATAACAAAAAATTGCAAAACCACAAATAGTTATCCTTGCAATTGCATGATCAATGTTTGACAAATAAGAATGCATGCGCCAATTGTCTCCACTATGAACCATTATACTTGGGTAACAGCATCATTACATAGGTTTCACATTGAATTTCTACACAGCACAACAAGATGATAATTGAAACTAAATGTCCAATGTACGTACTTTATTCCACGTTAATCTGCTATCCTAGATATTGTTTGCACCAATTTCATGCAATCCCATGTGAGGATCACATGATTAAAAGGATTTCACAAATAAAGAGTTCAAAAGAGAGAATAGCTTGTTAAGGTCATGCATGGCTTGGACAGAATTTTACAAAAAATTACAATTGGTAAATTATAACAAGTTCAAGGGGAGAATAAAAATAGGGGTGATTGCTTGGTGGTGAAGGAAACAGCTCAATTAGTTAAAGAGGAAGCCATTAAGGTTCATAATTTCATAGGAAAAAATTCAAAACTGGGCACAAGCACCACTTACGTGGTAAGACAATGACAAAAACACTTAGCTGATTGGTCTATAAATCATACGAGCAGCAGAATTTGCAACTCTTGCCAAATTCATCACCCAAACATTATATCAAAACCTCATCAGAAGCCCAACTTCACGACCTTTCAACTTGCTCAAAACTCATACCAAGGAGCATTTCATTGCCTAAAAGCATTCACCAAGCTTTTGTTGCGAGTCCCACACAGGGGAGCCTGAGGCAAAACCTCCAACTTATAAGTTTGGGAGGCTCTCCCCCCATAGGGCGTCCTTTAGAGGCAAACTCTCCCCTTGGACTTGTGCTTATATCAATGGTGCTCTCGTTAAGAGTGGCCCTGGCTCTCAGAAAGGACTACCTAGGGAGGAACTGACCTGCTGCCGGTGTGCCGAAATTGAGTGAAGCATCCCAAAGTGAGCCGCCGAGGTCGGAGGCCCTTGAAGGAGGGAAGAATGTTGTAAGCCCCACATCGGAGAACTTGAAATAGAATCTCCAACTTATAAGTTTGGGAGCTCTCCCCCAATAGAACGTCCTTTTAAGATGGGCTCTCCCCCAAACTTGTACTTGCATCAGCTTTGCAAGGTTGTCACCCCAACCAATTATCACAGGTGGGGAATGTGCAACATTTTTTCCCATTGAAAAAAAGTTCATATAGTATTTGACTTTAGAGGGCATTCGTAATTTTTATGAAATAGAACCTCTCCTCCTAGGTCATCCAAGTCCCAATATGAGAGTTTTGAGCAAACTCACTCCCACGAGAATCAAGAATAAGAAAAGAACAGAATGAACAAGGTAAGAATCAACTTGGGAAGTGACCAAGTCACCCTTATCAATTCCAGTGCACCACCAATTGCAAGTTCCATTTTATTTCTCCAGGCGGCATTCAAGTCCGTGTGTTTTGATTTGTCTTTGTCTTTGTTTAGACCACGAGCTTAAACGAATCATCAGAACTGATCTCAATGGCAAAAATGATTTACCATTCCGAAATAACTCGTTTCGGTATTTTCCAAATCACGCCTGGCAAAACTTACTAACGAAACAAAGGATTCAAATGCCAAGGAATCAACTCAGACTGTATGATAAAAAAAACCCAAAAACTAAGGACTGCTGCCGGCAGCTGGAAACAGAGCCACCACCAAAAAAAAGGCCATAATATTTGCAATCGAGATCGACATTGAGAAGAGAGAATGGAGATAACCTCGAGGGCGTGTTTATACCGCTTGAGTTTCCGAAGCTCGCGTACGATTCGATTGAGCTCATACTTGCGGATGGTGTGACCTTCCTCTTTCCATTTCGCCATGGTTACTACTGCGCTGCGTTTCGAGTACGTCAAGGAGAACAGCCTTCGCCCCAGTGTGTCTCGACCTCCACAGCCAGAAGTTGGAGCGGCGGCGCCCTCGGCTACGACCTTCTCGGCCGACTCTGCTATCACAGAGAAGTGGCGAATATGGGCGATAGTTGCACGGATGCGGCGGGCTAGCATTTCGTCACTGCGGAAGCGGAAGAAGCAGCAGTATTTTGGGAAGTAAAAATGAAGACCGCTGCTCCCTCGTCGGACACTTACCCTTATTAAATGCGACGCTAGCCCTCCCTATCTTCGCAGGCAATTCAATCTGCCCCAATTAGGAGTTAGGAACGACGGGCTCGCCGCAGAGTGGGTAGAAATTGTAATACGGATATTTTAATTATTAATATTTAAAAAAAAAAAGTTAAAAATCATTACATATTATTTTTAATAAAATAAAATAAACACAGTGAAGGAATTTTTCCTAACTCCTCAAGACAGGCCACAAATTCCATGGTGGGCAACATTGCAAGGGCACTTAATGTTTTGCCCTAAAATATCATGATATCGCTAAAAGTTAAATTAACTATCAATTCACACATCACTCTCAACGACTCGCCTTTTAACATTTGACTAAGAAATATTGCAGCATTAGCTTTAATCTTGCACATGTCTAGATCACTTGGACTCACGCATGAATAGAAGCATGCTCAAGTAAGACAAGACATAGGATGCCTACTCAAGGAGGGACGTGCAGATGCACGAGTGCACAACTCAAGACATAGAATGTTGCATAGATCATACGGGAAAATACGTACAGCATAGGATATTTGTACAACTTAATATTAAAATGTTAGTATAGCTTGTCATTAGAAATTCGATCCGTGAATATTAACTAGCACGACATTTAAGTGTCGGCATAGCTCAGAATGTAGATATTATCATAGCTTGGCATTTGACTACCAACGTAGTTTAGCACCAAAAAGACAGCATAACTTAACACAAAAACTTGGCACTATAGTGTCATCCAACTCAACATGCATGTTGGCCACACAAGCACTCGCACGTGAGGGGAACTAGATCCCCTCGAATGTACGGAGGCAAGCAGGTGCAGGTAAGAAAGTAGTAGGCATGCAAGCCGAGTATCCAGCGTAGCTGCTAGAATTACTCGAGGCCATGTTGAAGGCGTCAAAGGAGTTCCACCAAAGTGAGCCTTATAGTAGTCGATTGATTAGGGCAAAGACTAACAGTTGCAATAGTCAGAGAGTTTACCGGTTGTTATTGTGCGGGCAATTATTTACCTCGTAGGCCAGCCCCTGTGACACTAACCACCTTGAATATCAACCCTATCAACGAATACTAAAATGATGCTTCTCATATTGAAACCAATCAACATTTCTCTGCCTAAAATTTTAATTACTACCTCTTAAACTTCCAGGGTAAAAATGTTCCTTTTCAACACCTCAAATTCACAAACTTCTAATACTTCCAATAACTAAATAGAACTCTTAAATTATCAAACTTAAAGCCACCGTTCAAATTACGATGCATTTCTCAGTGCTATTGTTACAGCAAAAAGAAGTACCACTCAAGACGAAGCCCTTTCCAGAGAGCCAGCAGCAGAGAGCTGCTCACTTTTGGCCTCGTGCAAATTTGGCTGCTCCATCTTCAGCTCAATATCAATGGTTTTAGTTCAAATTATCAGTTAGATGATGTTTTTGAACACCCCAAAGACTAAAATTAATCAAATATTTCCGGTCTTTATCATCAGAGTGCCTGTTTGCCACAGGTTTTACATGGGGTCAGCAATTCATTCATCAAGTAGTAAAATACAACACAGGAAGAAAAATTAAGGAATAGAAATACATTGAAGGCTACAACTGCAAGAACCAACCGAAGTGAAATACACAATCTGGCAATTTGACGACGAGTCCGTTGCACATTGAGGCCGTGATGTCAAGGAAATGCTGCTCTGCTAGCCGCTCAAAAAAATGGTAAGAGGCTTATACTATTTCATGTACATTCTGTCTTGAGTGAAAATCGTCAGTCAGAAATCTCAGTTAGAGGTGAACCACCTATGCCTGCAGCAATCAAACTGGACCTGGTTTGAAGAGAACTTTCTGAAAGTAGCTCCGGATCTCAGGTATAATTTGCCTGATCAGTTGGAGATACCTGCAGATTTAATTACATAGGCAACCTTGTCAATTACATACAAGGTGCTTAATTGTAGGCGACTAATAATTGTAGCAGGCTAGAAACATCAGTTAGGAACTATATGACCAGAAATATGAACGATGAATAATCATAATTACCCATAATCCACTATTCACATACACAAACCACCCCCTCCCCCAGGAATGCCTAGGGTAGCGGCACATAATGTGAAGCAATGAAATGAAATCTAGCCTAACCACGAGAGGCAGGGGAACAAATATGTCATTTTCTTATAACAATTCAATCATATACTACAATTACTCTTGCAGCTTAGTTGCTTCTAGTCCCACTAAGAGTTCATATCCGAAAAACCAGTACATGAAAATGTTTTTGAGAAAGTATACACGTTTTGCAAAACTGCCCCTCTTCAGCCTCTGCAAAGAGGTGATCAGTACACAGTTTATTTCAACTACCCGCCTCCTCAACTATTGCTGGGAAAGCATTTTCCTTAAATTTCAATGGGTGCTAAGAGAAAGTGAAATGGATTTTAACTCTTTCTCTAGGAAGATGACAAAAACTTTCAGCGAATACAAAATGGGGGAAAAAACCTACTTCCCCAAAAATAGATAAACAAAAAAGGGTATAATGTGTACTTATTACATAACAGGGATTTCATAGAATTATCTAAAATTCATGTCAGTCATGATAGGACATGCATCTGCAAAATCAGGTCAATATTCTGAGGTGCCAGCTTATTTACATTTTATAGTTTAGGGTTTATAAATACAAAATATACAAACGTGACCTGGACCAAATTGCATCCTACTCCAATAATTCTAATCGAGTAAGAATTTAAAATTATATCTAGTGTGTTGAAACTTCAGCAAGGCAAGCTTCTGATGCTAGCAACTACTAAATGTTATAGTTCTAACAACTAACTTAACCTTCTTCAAACAGGAAGAAACATCCAATTGCTCAGACAGACTGAAATTGGAAGCAAGAAACCATTCTTGTTTTTAATCATGGAACATATAATGCAATAATTAACGACTTAAATACAGTGGCCACACAAGTAATGACGTTATTTCTCCTTTTTAGGACTATTCTCAGCAATTACCAGTTATTATGTCTAGCACTCCTCCATGTCGTAAACAAGCAGAGACCATTAAAATTTCTGTTCCACAAGTAACCATTATTATCAACAAAGTCCAACTTTACCAGAAGCCAGTTGATCAAATTACACCAACCAAGGATAATCTGCTTAAGAGGAAGGTGCTGGAGGAAACCCTGCAAATTCTGTGGAAATGAGATGCCCAGACTTCGATGCATGTGATGTGCTGGTGCCGCTTTACTTAAAAGGTTTAGTTTATCTCAAGTTTAGGGTTAAGGTTTGATGAACAGTAGTAAAAGGGTTTCAGAGACTTTCTTCCTGTTATAGCAATTGTTGCTTGCAATTGTGAACTGGAAATTTTGTTATTCATAGCAGATCGGGTAAACAAGAAATCAGAAGATTTGGGAGGGCCACAATATTCACCCACTGTTGGTTGAACAACTAGTTTTACCTTAGACTTGATGAATACAGAGATGCCCACAACGTGGAAAACCCTTTTGTAACAAGATCCTCAATGATCAAGGAAGATAGAAAAAACCTGAAGGGCAGTAGTACAAGGTAAACTAGATGTGGCATGTTTTGAAGATAAAAGAAGAGTCTTGGTACAACTGCAAAGTTACTTCCCTGCAACATGAAAAAACCCTAGGAATGCGCTCAAGCCTCTCAACATTACAAGGAACTGCAGACACAGTACAAAAGGTGAAAGGATTAGTAGGTCACTGGAAGTGGCAAGAGACTCGTACCTGCAAAAGGTCATTTTCGAGACAGATTGATGGTAATACAATGCCATGAGGGAATTTGGTTTCTCTTGCTTTCAGACGAATCAACCAAGGTGCTCACAAGCTTGCTAGGAACTCAGTTTCGAGATTCATTTACAGTTTGGATGGAGAATTTTACTATGTATGCTGCTCAAGTTCCCAAATATTCTTCTTATTAACACAATAGTTACTCACGTTGGATCTCAAGAATATATATATATATATAGAGAGAGAGAGAGAGAGAAAGAGAGAGGGATTATAAAGCTAGGATATAGTAAAATCTTACTATAGAGAATAAGCAAAATCCAGCACTTAGTAAAGGACCAAACAGTTGAGATTTTATACTCTACTTAAGACGATGTGGAACGGTGCCCCAGGGTAGCAAGGGTAGGAAAGAAGCAAAAATGCAAGGATGAGAGGGGTATCTTACCATGGCTTTGAATTCAACTGATCAAACTGCTCCAAGATAAACAGGATGCAGGCATGCCTTAGGGATGTTGCATTGTATGCCTCTGACAACTCATACATGAGAGTAACATTGTCCACAGAGATGTCCTAATCGGAAGGACAAAACAGAGGTCAGTATAGAAACTTGAGATCAGCAGATAAAGATGAACTTCTCTGCTCACCTGGGAAATCACACACTCACAGAGTCGTTTTAGACCCTCTAACAGATACTGATCAGCAGCTCTCAGCAAATCTTGAGCAATATCCAAAGTGATATTCACTGCTCCTGTGTATATGAATCTGCAAGTCCATAAAGGTGAATCAGCGACATTCCAACTGTCAAAAATGCACATGCTTTACCGTTCAAGAAAATTGGTTGATAGATAGACTTACCTCATCATCAGTTCAAAAACTTCCCATCGAATATTGGGAATTTCTATATCAATGGCATCCTTCTCCTGTAAAATATATTAGATGGCAATCAATCAACAAAGCAAGCATAGCTAATCATAGAAGAATACAACATGCATACATTAAGACACTCCATCGACTTTCTACCAGCATGTACTTGGTTATTTTCCACATTGTCAAGGAACCACTAAGCCCAACAACTGAAGTTGTGTGTAGGCCCAAGAATAGTTTAACTTTGCATCCTAACACACCCATCAAATGAGTGTTGATTTAGAACATGCCCACTCCATACATTGTCTTAAAAATAATCTTACAGGTGGAGGCTTCCATCATTGAACTCATCTGAGTCAAAAGTGTTGCAATAGCATGTCAATCCAACATGTTAGGTAAAAGTTCACGAATAGGTCTTGACTTTATAACCAAAGACACGTGAGCGTAAGACTATTATCTTTTACTCAAGTGTGGTCTTTATTTAGTAGCAGTACAAGTTCATTTTAAATTCTTAGGACCCAGAAGATCTGTAAAACCGAACCAATAAATAAATGCCAAAGACAAACATTCAGTATTGTTAAAGGTGCGACTCATGTGCAGCTAGGCACGACTAGCCTCCAAGCTCAAGCCTTGACACCTTAGCATAAATGGATGAGGCTCTTTCCAATAGGTGCACGACTAGGGTCTACGGCACATGCCTTTTTATGAGGCCCAAGGCGCATACCTTAAGTACCTTATAATTTTTTGTTCAAAAAAAATAATTGTTTCTTTTTAAATACCAATAAGAATTTGCAAAATTAAGATTGGTGAAAATAACAAGTGGCCGATTAAAACAATGGATGAAAATCATTATGAGAACAATAAATTTACATTTGAAAATATTTTTTTCATAAAGAGTTTTATATTTAAAATTATTAGAGTAAATAAAACTATACATCATATTAAATTCAAAAAAATTTGAACTTTAAAACCTCAAGTGCCTCTAGGAATACTCTATTGGAACTTGTAAATGATAAAAATTCTAACTTTAAAAATATGTTAAAATAAAAAAATAACTCAATCTTATGAGTTAAGGAATATCTATAACTTTTTATTTAATGAAGAGACTAATGAATTTATATTTGAAAATAATTTTTTGATAAAGAGCTTGAAAGTTAAAATTATTAGAGTAAATAAGAGTACACATCACACTAAATTTAAAAATAATGTAAACGTTGAATATTAAGTGCCTCCAGTGCTATTCTATTAGGATTGTAAATAATGAAAATTCTAATTTTTAGAGACATAAAAAGATGAAGTAATTAGAACATATAAGCTAAAGAATGATAATATATGAACTTTTATTTGATAATAATGATAAATATTAATCTATACTGTGAGAATTATATTTTATTTTTGCCAACAAATTTTCTTCTTCTTGTACATTTGTGAAAAATAATCTTATTAATCATTGTTAGTTGAATTATAACTTTATTATTATTGTCCTAACTTCTTTTTTTTTTGTGTGTGTTTCTATACTATTGTTAACATTAATAATTAAAATTCATTATGAAAGCATCATATACATACATACATATATATATATATATAGACACACACACACATATGAGACCGCACTTCCATCAGGCCAGCACCTCATGCTTAGGCCCTAGAGATTCTTTGCACCTTAATGCACCTTGAACAACAAATGCAGACACCCCAACTTTAGTCACAAACCATAAAGAATTTCATTAAATTAATTGTGCTTACCTTGTAGCCACCATCAAACATTGCACGAAATGTATCAGACGAGGCAAGCAAGCAGATTCGGTGGGCATAGAACCTCCGACCTGGATATTAAAAACACAAAGAAAACAACATTGATTTAAAGGAATTAGAAAGAAGGCAACATGACATCGCCGGCTATCAGTGACATAAATATAAAAACAATCTCAGCTTAAGGAGAAAAGATTGATCACAACCTTCAACTAGAAAGCTAACATCAGCTAGTGTACAACTGTTTACATATTGCTCACCGAGATACACCTGCTGAGAGAACAGTATGATTAGTAGGCATATCAAAGCTCCTTAAATAAACAAAGGGCATCATCTTTATTAAATCCACAAATATCTAATACAAGTTTAACAATAGATTTATTACTTCACAAGAAGTTCATTATTGCAACAATTTATTGAATCCACACAGAAAGCAAGCAATGTCTGTTCACGCATAATCTCATGTGGCCAAAAACATGACATGAAAGACTAGATAGATAATAGAGCACCTAAAGTTTTACAAGATAAATATTGAAACAAAACTAAAAAATAATAGCAATAAACAATGGCAAAAACTAGAAACATTTTATATCACATGAAAATCATTTCTGAAGTAACAAAAATGTTATTTTGTGTGAGATGAGAATAGGAAATTCAGTCCTTGATGAAATATAGTGGATCTTATAAGGTTGATCCAAAAGTTTATTATTTAACTAGATAATAGGGCTTTGTTCCACGTCCCAAATATCCTCGAATGCCCATTACCACAATAACAATACCAAGAGAAAACATACCTGTGGTGTCGGAGAAGTAGGAGCTGTATCAATTGACGAGAGTGATGTATCTTTGACAGCTAACTTGTACAGGGCAATCGAACCATCTTGCTGCTGCTTTAGACTTGAAGATTCAAGAAGTTCCAGGAGCAACTCTAACCCTACATGAAAAATTGTAATTGCAAGCATAAGAAATTAAAAAATATGACATCTAATAGGAAGCAACTGAAATAAATACATATTCCGCATATAAAACAGGCTTACATCTACTGATATCGTAAAGAAGCATACCATTACTATCAACAAAAATTCTTCTTTGATGTTCAGAGGGACAGAGGTAAGCAAGAGCTAAAGCAACTCGTCTTTGAATAGATTTCTCTCCTACCCGCATCAGATACAACAAATGATTCAAGACTGTTAAGCAAGCAGAAAAAAAAATAGGGGGTTTCAATCGCACACCTTGATTATGCAAAAGAAAGAACAGAGTCAAATAGAGACACAATATCACAACTAAACTGACTATGTGCAAATCAAATAGAGAAGTATCAATTTTGCAAGTAATATCATTATCGATCAAACAAAATCCATGAACACTATAAGCAGGACTTACTCGTCCATTGATCTTTTCCTCTAATCTCTTTAATGTCTTCGTCACACATTCTTTTGTTGGCTGCAAGAATAGGTAGCGCAGAATCCAACAAAGGAACAGCAGCAACATAATTAATTCAACTAATCACTTTATCCCAAAATACTAACATCAGACACACAACTTATAAACATGGTTACAACACTTGAACAGTCTAAACAAGTGTGTAGCGTCTTAAAAGAGCATAGTCCTACATGTCACAAGTCAGAATTCCAACAAGACTGCAAGCAACATAGCAATCTGGCCAGTCAACTAAAATAAACCAAACTCCCCACTGTCAACCAAATAGAACAAGGCCATACCTGACAAATGAAATCCCCCTCTTGAAGCTTCTGAACACCTCCATCAATGATAAGATCAGCAACATTATCCTATCATGGACAATTTGAAAACATCCTTCAAACTTCCTGCTCTTGAGTGGTAATCGGGAATATATGAAAAAACCGAAACAAAGAACAGTCACAGACAATAATTCATCAATATTAAACAACATACCTCATTGTCTGCAAGACAGTACAAAGTAAACGCTGCATTGTGCTGCAGAGATCCATTCCTTGAATCAAGAAGTTTCAACAGTGGCATAATACCACCACTTTGGACAATGCCAGCTTGGTTATGTGTGTCCTGTAAATGAGAGAGGTTCTTATGCAACCCAAATACTTAAAAGACTTATCCAACCTGAACAATTATGTGATTCATTTAAAGTTGATGATTTCATTAAAAAATTTTGAGGTGCAGCAAAAGATACTTACAAAGGAAGTAATATGGGTTTAAAAAATACCAACTTTTAAATGATGAATGAATCAAACTGTGGTATATTCTAAAACATGGAAAATACAGAATGGATGTAAATAGCCATATTAGTTTAAGTACAATGGCCTTTGACCAAAGCTTAAAGAAAAGGACAATTGCATATATGCCAGGTACGCATTTATGATGCATTCTGAAAAGAAGGCCGCATGCATATGCCAACAACCAAATCGTAGTTCACAAGCACAAGAAAATCTAGTGAAACTCACTTGCGCCAATCTCCCTAGTGCAAAAGCTGACATCTCCCTGAGCTGTGCATCCGGAGATTGAAGCATCTTAATCAAAGGTGGAACGGCACCTCTCTGAACAATGTGAGCCTGCAAAAAACTCATTCCGTGAAATAATTGAAAATTCCTGTTTAAAAATAGACACAAGATGCAATCCTAAGGACAAATTATATAGTGCAGGAAATGTTGTAACAAAACCTTGCAATCTGAATCAGCAGCAGCAAACTGTCCAAGCAACAAAGCTGCCTCTCTTTGGCTTTCAAAACAGCAAGAACTGCAATCAGGAAGAAACTTGAGAGGATAAGGGAGAAAAAAAAGGCTACATGCTTGTACATAATTCACAGCATTGTGGAAAACAACAATAAGAAACTGCCTTGTCTTCACACCCTCCAGCTACCGCTCCCCCAACCCCAGAAACTAAAACAAAAAAAAAAAAAACAAAAACAAAAATCCACCCCTTAGGAAAGGACTAGCAACTGCTAAAACCTAAAACAGTTTTAGCGTAAACTACAGAAATACCAACTTATTCTTGAAGCAGAGGAAAAAGATAACTAAATACCTTAGCAAGCCAATGACAGGTTGCAGAGCACCAGCATGAAGAACCTCTCTTTTAATGTGATGAGATGAATGCACCAGATTCCCAATAACCCCAACCTACAAACTTTAACATGTCATATAACAAACAAGCAATGCAACCTATTTAAGGCACCTGAGTCACACTGTTAGTCTAACTAAAGAGGTGAAAGCTAACCGCTTCATAATGTATGGCAGGATCCTCAGATAAGAGCATGAGAATCAATGTAGGTAGAGCGTGGCATTCTACAATCTGCAAACTTATAAATTGTCATTTAACAGCAGTTCACTTCCAAGAGGGCGCTTTCAAGAGTGGAAGGAAGCCATTGAACCTGATTTTTATTTTCATCATTCTTGAATGCAAGAGTTCGCAGTGCCCCAGCAGCTGCTCGCTGAACTTTAGAATCAGCAGACTCCAGCAGTTGAACAAGAGGTGGGATGCCACCTTCAGCCCTGAATCCAGGAAGGAGTCACAAAGCATGTAATATGGATGAAAATATTCATATAGGCATCAATCACAATTATATTGGCATCAAACATAACATACAACACATAACAATATCAAATATATCAGAAATAAAAAACTATTTTGTAAACCATAAACTGACAAATAAATATTGACCATATCAACTAATACGTTGAATATTGGCCAATAGATTGTCGATAAAAGGAAATATCACAATTTTATTGCTGTATTGAAAAATATATGTATCAAATGACCAATATAAATTGACTGATATTTCATTTTATAATTATTTATAGCGTTAGAATTTAAAAAATTTTATAAAATACAAAATAATGTACAGATAAGCAAACCTGACATGCGATTTGATGCTACTATTCTCATGAGCAAGGTTAGTTATGGCATCAGCTGCTCTCCTAGCCAAACCATTGAAAGGTCGTGAATTACTCGTATTCTTGTTCCTTTTGAGAAGATCCACAAGAGGAGGCAGAGCACCAGCATCAACAATCAGTTGCTGATGCTCTGGCTGTCAACAAAATCATTACAAAATAAGAACTACATGACAGAATGAACCCTAAGAAAGTGTGCGCATGGTGCAAGAATCCAGTGCAGCTTGCAATGTGTTCCCAATGGAGAATATATTAGTCCCTAGAAGATTCAATGCTACGTGGAAATGTTTCCCCCAGAGATGGCAGATTAATTTGATTTAAGAAGTGTGATGATTGATTGTGTTTGTAAACATCAGAGGAATTACAATAAAAGATAGTTGGGAGTAAATATGGCGGATATCAACATTTAAATTTCACATATTTGGTTTTATCAATTTGCAAACTCTCTTCATTAAAAAAGCGAAATTAGTTGATCTTACGACAACATATGAGCAACTAATAAAAAAGCTAACTTTTTACCATCAAATAAGCCAATTAAATTTTAGTACAGTGAATAACTATACAAAGATAGAATAAAAGAGATGATTTTTTTCTTTAATTCTACTCGTAAGAGCAATAGCATAGCCCTTCAACAAAATCAACAAGCTACGTGAATAAACAATGGGGTGTAACAAAGGCATTCAAGTTCAAAAGTTATTTCAATAGGACAATCCCTTGGCAGTAGAGATTGTCACTAAGAAAAGTAATGACACAGGTTAATATGGCCACCGCCCGTCAATCTAACACCCAAAAACATGGATAATTACATGATTGCCAAACCCCCATGGCATTACTCTTATTCAACATATGATTATACCAGAATTATTATCCAGACTATTAACTAATCTGTTTGAGAGCAATTCTTAGTTCAGTCAACCTATTTACTGTTACCACATTCACCAAAACCAACATTAATTGTCAGTCAAAACTCAAGTGATAAAAGCAATGGCATCCATATAACCATGTCAAGGACAGCTATGTAGTTGGTCAACCACCGTCAGAAGTCCATCAAATATTCAGGCAAATATATGAACACAACCATCAAATAGCAACATAGAGCAAATGCTGGCAAGAATAAATTTTCCTCATTAATAATTCATCCACTATACTTATCAACCAGCTTCAGGTCCATCAAATATACAAGCAAATATATAAAACAATCATCAAATAGTAACAGGGATGCAAAGGCTGGCAAGACAAAGTTTTCCCCATTAATAATTTTTCCCATTCATCCACAATACATGATTTTTTTGTAAAGCATGTTAGAAATATATTGATAACACTAAGAATATGAATGAGGATGTAATGGCTAATTCAAAACATAGAAGAAAACATCAAAGATTTCCTTGTCACGATAAGAGCACATCAAGCATTAAATTTGGGGCGTTACTTGTTTGTATTAGTTATAGCATGGGATATATTCAAAACGAGGTGCGAGTGTTTTTTTTTTTTTTTGTCAATAATATTATTTTAATAGATAAAACTAGAGAGAGAATTTAAGTAAAGTCATAAGGGTTTAGTAATTTGATAACAACTGTCAGATCTAAAGGGCTCATAATAAATAGATGGAACGTGTAGTATGCAAAGTAATTTTACCGACTCTATATGAAACAATGAATACTTAATGAGTCAAAATTACCATTGAAGAGGTTCCTAAAAACATAGATATCATTAATAATATATATAATCCAGAAGACAAAGTTCGCAAGTGTCGTTCATTGGATTAACACTGGCGGGACATTCATTGGAAGAAATTTAATAGGGCCATTATCAGCTAGCTATGTTTATGGATTTCGAAATATTGGGCAATCAAAAGATAACATAACACAAAGCATCAATGTTGAAGATAGGCGAATATTAAAATGAATGAACTGAGTCACTTCAAAATATAAGATAAGAAATTAACATAAACCATTCAAATCCAAACCTATAGAAGAAAGATAGAACCCAAAATGCCGAAGGCGTCCTTGGGGTGATTGGTACATATTTAAGATGGTTGACACTTAAAACATAGGTTAAATCAAACACTAGTGAGAGTTGAATTCATTAAAGTTAGATGCAAGAACAAAGTGAAAGATAAGGCAAAAAACAGAATAGAATGATAAAAAATGATGCAACGTTGATTCTCTTATGAGAGAATGTAATTTAACAACTGATCAAAATAGCAAAACGGGATTCAAATGGCCAACCACTTAGTAAGCCTTAATGTCATTGATACAGATGTTGATAATGATACATCTTGTTGGCTTTAGATCTTTGACTAATAATTTAAGCCTCTACCATTATCTAATCATGCAGTTTATAATATACAACACAAAGCCAGTGCCAGAATTCTATATCAAAAGGTATATTGAACATCTTTCTTACCTGAAGTAGTTGTCGAGATTGAATCCATAGCATTTTACTAGTCACAATCAAATCCATTGAAATTTAAAATTCAATATCAAGTCCCATTTTCCAACTTCCACAAAAATTGCATTGGAAAATATCAGATCAAAAAATCACATTTCGACCTAGAAATGACCAGCCACTTGAGAATATTAATGAGCTAGAGATGCAACTAAAACATGACGTTTTCACAGGAATTTTGCTGGAAATCGGAGGATTAGACTTAAGTAAATAATTCAAGAACATAACAGGCTTTGTCATACGCCTCTCTTGTGCTAAAAACCAAAATAAAAGGGTGGGATCTGTGTCTGATCTTTCTTTAAACAACCAAAACTTCAATTTACCAGTATATCAAATGATTTCCTGTACACATACATTAGACGGGCAATTATACATGAGTTGCAAAAAAATTCTAGGCCGTTAAACTCAACCTAGTTGTAAATTTTGAACACGCACGGAATCGGGAACAAATGATGATCAAAAAAAAAAAAAAAACACATGCACCAAATTGCAAATATAAAGTTAAATAATTACCTTAACAGCGAGGAGACCAAGTGCAAATGCACTTCCTTTCTCGACCTCATGTTCAAGCGGCTTCAAACAGCCACCCTCCGGCGGCGCCCGAAGATGCCTCACCAAAGCCGGTACGGCTCCACAATCCACAATCAAATAGACAAATTCCTCTACACAGAAACGCGAAATCACAACAACGAAACTTTACGGAGCTCGCAAGAAACCGAAAAAGTTCAAATCAACACACAGCATGGGAGACAAGTAGGACAAATTCCAAATTAAGCAAAAGAAGGAGAGAGATCCTGTAAATACCATTCTTAGCGAACTCGGAGAGAACCTGAGTAGCACGTTTAGCGGCGGCGCGCTCAGATTCGATCCATGAGAAGGCCGAGTTGAGGATGTTAACCTGAGCAATCACTTCGCGCAACAGATCTTGATTTTCCTCCGGCTGAGAAGAGAGAGCCAGATCGATCCTCCGGTGACTGTCTTCGAAGTCTTCTTCGAGCTTCCGCTTCAAGCTTTTCCGAGCGCTCGCTGATCTTCGCTCTCCGCGATCCATGGCTGTCACGAGTGAGAGGATGAGAGCGTGAAAGAGAGGAAGCGACAGCACAGGAAGGTAGAGATGTGAATGGAGGGGCAGTTTGGGAAAATATTGTGAAATTGATTTGCCCTTATTTTTGTGCAGGAAGGAAGTGATAAATCGGATTTGTCGGTTACATAAATGGGCCGACAGGTGTCAAGCATAACCCGCGCTTTTAAATTTTGGGAAATAATTGGCAACGTGCTCTCCCGCCTTATTATTTTTGAAACTAAAATTCACACCACTCATAAAAAATATATATATTTTTTCCTTTTTTTTTAACCAATATTACAAAATAAAATTGCATGGAATATTCAACTTATTTCCAAATATAATAATACTTCATAAATTTTTTATTATTTTTTATAGTTTTATTTATCCAATCACATCATTTACTAAGTTTATATAGTATTTGTCCTCTCCTTTCTCTTATGTGCCTAAACTTACAAATATTTTGTTTATAAATACAGTTTCTTATTTATTAAAAGCATGTTTGCTTCACCCATTTGAATATTTCTATCAATATATTTATTCTTTGTAATTTTAATTTTATTATCTTACATTTGAATTTATAATATATAAATATATTATTAAATAAAAAATATTAACAGCATCATTTAAAAAATAATAATAATGAGTTTTATTATATTTCTTAAATATTAAATCCTACCTATTGGATCTTTATATATTTAATGACAGTAAAATATTAAGATTGTGATCCCTAACAATACATAAAACAAATTAATAATATCTTAATTTTAGTTAAATTAAAGTGAGATGAAATTTATTTTTATTGTGCACTGATTTTATATATCCAAGGTTAGCATCATAGTCCATTTGATTTGTTTTTGTGTGTGTGTGTATTACGGCATGATGTGAGATTTGACACTCACCCCTCTTGCATATTATAAGTGCTTGATTGCCACCGGGCAATTATTAGATTTCTTGGTCCATTGACATCATTAATTTTGTTCAATGATATAACAACGGTGGTTTTCAATACAATGAAATGCTTGAGTTTTATTAGGAGGTGGTTAACATAGTTTCGAATCCGTGAGATTAGGTGCGGAATTGCATTTGAATGGCAATACAAGGGGGCTTCGTATGGCACGTATATGATATAGTATAACAGTTGTCAGATTTATATCTAATGTCTCTTGTTAATTATTTTATTTTGAAAAATATTTTTTTATTTTTTAAGTAACAAAAATAGAGAAATATTGGATGGAGTTGCATTTGATGAGTGTTGTGATGCGGGTTCCTTATAACGCGTGTAAGACACCGTACGGTAGTTATCAGATTGACATCCAATGCCCATTGTTAACTCTTTTGTTTTAAATAAATATTTTTTTTTTGTTTTTTAGTAACAAAAAGGATAAATATTTGATTCACATCCAATACCCATCGTTAATCATTTTATTTTAAAAAAATTATTTTTTTAGTAACATGAAAAGATGAATGTTGGACAGAATTTCATTTGAGAGGCACTGTGATGCAGGTTTCTTATGGTGCGTGTAAGACATCGTACGGCAGTTGTCGGATTCACATCAAACGCCGATCATTAAGTCTTTTATTTTTAAAAAATATATTTTTTTGTATTTTAGTAACAAAAATGAGAAATATTGGATAAAGATTTGACGACTATCGTATAGTATCATATGCGTATTGTACTAAGTGTACGAAGCTCTCGTCTCAATGCTTCTACTCTCGCGGAATTGAGGCTTTTTGCCGGTACGACTCGGGATCATTTTTGAGAAATAATTAGTGGAGGTTTTATTTTTATCATTTGTTTGTAATTTATTCAAAAAAAAAATTTATTATTGTTGGACTTAAAACTTGACATAAAAAAGGTATTGATAGTAAAAGGTTCATTATAAATATTATATATTGTAAGTGATATTTAATAATTATTTTATTTATGAAATGAAATATATGTATATGATACGTACCTGGATCCGACTTCGAACAGATTCGGATTATTCTAAATGGTTTGAACCGACTCCGTTCACTGAGTACGAATCCTGCACACCACTAAAACGAACAAGAGGTCAGCGTTATCGGCGGGAAGTTGTCCAACCGAAAATACTCCGATACTCAAGTCAGTAATTACAGTCTTCAAATGAAGAAATTGAAAATATAGAGGGAGAGAGAATTTGAGTGTTTGATCTAGATGTAAGAGAGACGGGAGGTCTTCTTAAATCTGGATGGTGGGAAGGCAGTAAACGACCGTAATGGCACGTTTGTTACCTTAGGGTTTTCTGGGAGAATGAAGGTGGCTGAGAAGGCAAGCTTCTGTGAGCTGTCAATCGTCCCAGAAAGTATACACAATTCAGTAGGGTTCCAGGAAGCGTAAATTGTTGAAAGTATGGAAGAAAGCCTTTTCTCTTTTGGTCGTAAGTCCGGAAGAGAGCATGTATGAAAGCCTGAATGAGAGCGTCAAAGAAAACATGCCCTAGTTGGTGAACCCAGGGCCTTTTTTACGGTAAAGATGACGATCCTCCTTATTTGGAATGAGTGATCGTCCTCGTGATCTGCTGCTGGCCTTCCTTTTGGAGGTCGATGCTTGTTGCCAAGATGTGGATGATTGTTTCCTTCTGAAGCGGTCAGCCACTTTCCAATTTAGTTTTTTCCCTCCTCAGCATATTACCGTTGGAGTACCTTGGCTGGCAAGGAATTGGGAAGATCTAGCGCTTTCCTTCTTTGAATGGCGCCAATCTTGTTGATATTTCTTTTGAGATCGTGGAATATCCTTGGAGGATTGTGGTTGGTCATCTGATAAATGGTGGGCCCAAACGGAGTAGGCCCATCACTGTAGAGAGGCGTCATTTGGGCCCAATGTATTGGGTGCAAACGGTCAACGTCTGAGTTGATCGTCAGCGTGTTAGCCGCCCTCGTGGAAGACAAAGCAATCAACTGATGGGCTGTGGGTCAGAACAGAATAGGCCCATCACTGTAGCAAAATCTTTAAATGCTCAATCAGGCTGCTTAAAGACGGTCAACATTGCGTTGACCGTTTGGGAGAGTTGGCCGCCAAGACGGTCAACGCCAACGTTGACCGTCTTGGGCTTTCCAACTCCTGGGCCCGTCTTCTTATTGGACCGTAAAAAATATTGACTGGCCTTTTTGGGCTTCTGTTGACCATTCTTTGGGCCAGCCCATTTTTTATGTACCCATCGATATATAATTTCAATTTTTTTTTGTACAATGTACGATGGTACTTAAAGTTATGAAATTAAGTACTTAAAGTAATTTGTACAATGTACTGTGATATTAATTAAAAAATAATAAACAGTTGGCATCAATTATTAGTGTAATTTTTATGAATCATCAGTGTCCAGTGGTCTATAAAATTGTCTAGTTGTTTGAAAACAATCGGTTTGAAATTGGTTCACTCATTAGATGGATCATAAGACTATATAACATTTAGATTTATCTTAATACGTTTCAGATATTTAAATTATTATACAAATTAAAAAATTATTTTTTTTCTAGAGGTAATTTGGATCCGATCTTTACATCCGTAAACGTGTATCCTGCATACCATAATAATTTAAATAATAGGTAAAATATATATGAAATTTGTTCTCTAGTATATTCTTAAATATTTAAATCAATAATCATTCTATTTGAATTAAAAAAAGCAAGACGAAAATAAATGCTTAAGTGCAAAGATAATGCGGATGAATATAAATTGGGAGGATTTTGCACCACTTAAGTGCACTCGTTTGCTTGAGGGTGTTTTTCTTTCTGTTAATTTTTTATCCTCCTCCCCAATTTGGGAGGAATTATATTAATAGTTAAAATTCTTATCTATCCGATTAGCCTTTAAAACTATTATATATGTTGGGAAACATTTTAAGACAGTCATTGAGAGATATTATTCTTAATGTGTAATTGTCACTTAAATTTAATAAAGTAACCATCTGATTGTTAATTATGAGAACCATTATGATAGTTTTTTAGATTTGGTAATTTATTGATTTATCATTATTTTTTAATTTTCAATAACCGTCTACCAAGGTTGAATATCTCAATTAGTGACATGAAAAATCGTTTTTTGGTTGTACTATCCTCTTTTGTAGTTTCTTGCTTGGATTGCTAATACTCAGGCCTTGTTTCAGATATAAGTTGAGCTAATTTACTTTAAGCCACACCCACCATGCTTCATTCATTAATTTAAACAGTAGAAGTATGGTTAGTTCATATTATAAACTTACTCTAAATTATTAATAAGATATTCATTGTAAATTTTATATTGCCAACTTTATGAAAAATATAATACATTATTTACTAGCATTCTAATAAAATCATGTCTATAAGCTTGTTATTTAATTGAGGAGTGTATTTATACACAAGACCCCCTAATTTACCAAGGAATGACCTAATTGCTAGAAAAATAAAATCAAATATATAAGAAAAGTTGATAAGCAATGCAATATCTAGCTTTGAAAAAGTTTAATTATTTTCCATATATACAAGATTTTGTGAGAAAAATAGATAAAATAAATGATAATTGGACATTGTAACATGAATGATAATTAAAAAGCTTAATAAATGTTTAATCTTATAATGTGTCTTAATTATTTTTATCTTAGACTTGGATTGACGTGATAAAATAATTAAACATGTGTAAAAATAATATCTCTCATGCACAGCTATTTATAGCGACATGGTTTCAAAAAATATGATTTAAAATCTTAAAATAGATGATAAATTAAATGAGAAAACTATAATATTTGGCATTATAAAACTCAATATGTTTTAAATAAACAAAAAGCCTTGAAAAATCGCATCAATTCTTCAACTATACTGAAGCAATGTAATATTGAACAACAATTTAAAGATTTTGAAGCCTATCATGAATGACTCGTAAAAGACTTTCAAGCACACTTTATTATGTTAAGTAATATGATTGATGATCTAATTGTTGAATTTGAGAAATATCTAATGGCTTAAGCAATATTGAATGCTTTAAAGATAAAGTTTAGTGAAAATATTTTGGAAACTGACTATAAAATTTGACTATTATATGATACGCTATGAATACATGATTAAATAGTATTTAAGAGTTATATCAATTATGATTTGCGAACTCAATACTATTGGAAAATGTCTCATTGATAAGCATCAAATCCAAGTAGCGATTCGTCTGTTCCCAAATTTTTGGAAGATTATGAGCCAAAACTCAACATTCAATAAAAATACCATGACTCTTGATAATATGACACATTATTTGGATATTAGTACTAAACTTTTAGAAGCAATTAAGCCCAATAATTTTATGTATTTGGACAAGTCAAGTTTACGCCGGATATTCAAGTATAAGTATAAAAATGTTGACTATTATTCTAAATAGAATGGAGTTTATTGGTTAATATCTAAAAAGCTGAGAACCTTCAAATATAAAAAAGTAAAACATGCTAGAAAAGGAAATTAGTATAAACTTGCAAGTGAATGCAATGAGGCAAAGAAAGTATTTTCTAACTCTTATCACATAGTTTGTATAACTAGCAATGTCATGATTATTGACTTTACTTTTGTGTAGACTCTATTTTTAATAGTAACAAAGTATATGATAAGAGATTGAATTAAATTCGTAAAATATCATTGAATCCCTGTTAGAAGTAGAGATATAAAAATAAAAGATGAAGATGATGTAAAAGTATTTGATTAACACTTACAAACTAAGTTTACGTGATAGAGGTACACTACTACTATATGATATATTAGACGCTTTGAAGATAAACAAAATATACTTTCTATAATTGTTTTAATGAGACTTGACTTAGAATAATGGCATCTCACCATATCTATGAACAATTTTATTATGGATATTGTTTTATTTTTAATGGTTGTATGGTATTATATTTCAATTACTATGGAAATATTATTCATTCATTAACTTTGAATTCTGTAATAATGTGAGGATACACACATGGTATGTTAGGATTGGTCATATAAGATAAGTGAGGGTGACTAGATTAGTTAGCATATACCTTATAAATATAAATCTTATTGACACTCTAGTCACCATGTTAGCACTCTCAAGGCTCAAATTTGATCATTCTTATGCATATAAATCTGCTCCACTTGTAAGAATTGATGAAATCTTTCAAATTTGAAATTTGAGATATTTATGTTGTTGGTTGATAGTCCTTAAGTATGTAAATGTTTATGGTTATATTTGTGAGTTTGACAACTTACAAATTAAACAAGAATTTTATCTTTTCAAAACAAATAATACTCGATTATATTTTTAATCTATTTAGGAGTATAAAGATACAAAATAGTAAGTAATAACACATTATTTATTTTTTTAAAAAATTATACAGGTGGACATTAAGTGCTACCTAGAGTATTTTTTTTATGTCCTTGCCAGCAGCATTACTATCTTTTTTGGGCAAAAGTCAGAAAAATAAAACATTAAATATTTTATGATATATTTCAAATATTGGTAAAAAATAATTTAACCAAATCAAATTCTCCCTCAATATGTTCCTAAAAAAATCCAATTTGTATAGATTCTGTTGCGTTCCAAATTTCAGGGTTCGGTGCAATACAAATGTTAAGGAGTGCGAAAATGTAGAGACGGAGAGAAAGACATTGGATTTTACGTAGAAAGCCTCCTATTTAATGAGGAGGAAAAATCACAATGCTCAAGGGCCCAAAAAATGCTTTACTATGGATGGAAGAGTTACAAAATACAAGTTTGTGGGAGTATCTTCCCTTTCTCTTCCTAGTCTCTCTCCCTTGAAAGCTCTCTCCTTTTTGGATTTCAAGAACATTTTTATTCTTGCCTGGAAAGAGGAGAAAAGTCCTTGAAGAAGGAGAAAAGCCCCCCCCAAAAAAAGGGTCATTTGTTTAGAGCATTTGCTAGGTATTTATATGAAAAAATTATGCTATTGAGGAGAGGACACGTAGCAGCCGGTGTATAGCCGGAAAACTGTCCACCTGCCCTGTAGGCGGCGTGGCGCGCCGGCCACCTTGCTGCTGGTGTGGTGTGTCGGGGACACCTATCACCAACCCTGTGGATGCGACACCTGTTCTGCAGATACGGCTTGTCAGGAACGCTAGCCCTGCAGATAGGCGTGTCAGGAGCTGTTTGGACTCTTCATGATGGCGCGTGCTCCTTAGTAATGATGAAGTTACTTAGTTGGCACTCACGGCCGTGTATGAGATAGTCATCGTCATTAAGTGGCGTGTTTTGTCCATTTGTGAGTTCGCGGACTCGTTGAAGGAGACAGCTTTCGGACGTTAACTGCCTTTTGAAGGATCCTTGGTCCTTCGTGGAGGGTCCTCAAGTCTTTCCTGACCTCTTGGACTAATTTGGGGTCTGTCTGGTGTCCTTGGACCTCTTAGTCACAGTGTGCCGTTTGACATACTTGGTCATTTTGACTTCTGATGTGGAGATGCCAAGGCTATCCTCGTCCGTTAGAAGGTTCTTTGGTCCTTCTCCAAGTCCTCGAATTTGTGGGGCTACGGTTCTCGGACGTTCCTCGAGTTTCCTTGATGACGTTAGCTCTTTGCGGCGTCCTCGAGCTCCTTTTGATTAAATGGGCTTCTCGGACTTTTGTCGCCATTTGGGCTTCTAGGGACACTAGCCACGTTTTCGGGCTAGTAAGGCAAATTTAGCCCAAGGAACTAAACTGAGCTTTTGGGCCAGTCTGTCCTCTTGGTCCATGGTCGCGACTTTGGGCCTCTTCTTTGGGCCGTGTTTTATGGGCCCCAATATTGGGACCCAACAGATTCATTTTCCAACTAATGAAGAGATCTCATTGAAATTGCTATAAATAGGATTTTCAAAAAAACGATTAAGTGCTAAATTATTTTTAAAGTTTAGGAATTAGAAAATTATTAGTAAAATCTATTGTTAATATTATCATATTTTTAGTTTTGTCAAACAAGATCCCAAAAAAAGGAAAAAAAAAAAGGATTAAATTTGAATCTAAACATACGCAGCAGCCATTATTTATTAGCCTAACCAAAAATATTCTGTGTCGGGTTTAAATTTGAATCTCCACAGACCGAAACAACGTATCCACAAGAAGCAAGTGAATTCTGTCAATGGCAAGTGCAAACGAGTGTTCTGAATCGACGTAACTCAGCAGACGCAGAATGCGATGGGAAAACCGTAAATCAACTTCCTGCTCCATCAAGGAATCATCTTATTTTCTTGACAAGAAAGGGGCCGAAATTGATTGTCCTTATTGCAGCAGCACAAATAGTACAATTAACAACTAAATTAGACATGTCGCCAATGAGTTAGCAGCTAATAAGCAACTCCGAACTCAGCTACCGTAGTTCGAATCTGTCATTAACCCATTACTGAATTTGCCATCTGTTGGGCATAGATCACCATTTTTCAAAATTTTGAATTCTTTGGAATTTGATTTCCCCATTCTTGGTGGTATAAACGCCACAATATGGAGAAATATTTTCTATTAGTACAGAAAGATCAAGCTGAATTATAGTAAGTAGCCTTCTGTGCCGCAAAGGGATTTCCCCTTCTATAATAAGCAATTCATCGAGACTAATTGAGTAAAACACAGGGTTAAGTTCTGCAGATTTTCTCATTTCCTTGGGATTCAAATGTCTTTGCACTGAAATTTAACTTCAACTAACTCTCCAAGTTTTCCTTCTCCATAAAATTATTCATTTTTTTAATTATTCATTTTTTTAATCGGCACCAGAGTGTTATCATTTACCATGTTGACATTTGGTATGGGAGTTTCTCTCCATTCAATATTTTCACCACACTGTATGCTTTTTCCATAAAAGATTGGCCTAACAATCACAACTACAGAAGCTATAGCGAATAAGTCGCATATGATTCTAGACGGGTTTCACTGCTGTACAAGTTCTCATACAGTCAGAACAATTTCTCAGGTACTACCCTTTGCATTGACAGATATTACTCATAAAACATTACTGAGATTCAATTTAAAGCTCCTAATTCTCGTGATGCATTGAAGCTGCATCTCCTTTCTTATTGTCTCACTTGCTAGGTTAATAGCACCACAGAGCACCCAAGGTCGTTTTAAGGGGAAAGATATGATCCCTTTATAATAGAAAAAAAATACGAAAATGGAACTAGTTTCCGTCTTGATCTCAACAGAGAAGATTGTTCTCCAACTGCTCGTTTGCAGCTCAAAATCCATCTACAATCTTAACATAGTGGTCACTAGTATAATAATCTAGGAGAAAGCAGCAAAAACAATTCACAAAACAACTCACTTTCCAGCTAAGTCCATTATCTAGTGCTGATAATCTAAGATACTTTAATTAAAACAGAAGCCAAGCACAAAAAAAATGATGAAATGAAGCAAGAACAAGATAATAGAAATCAAAGATAATACTCTCTTACAACATACAAGTTTGTTAATCATATAATAATACTGCCAGAATATATATATGAACTGAAATGTATAGACCGTATAAACACTACAATCGCATTAGAACCCACCTTCTGTACATAATGCACACATTACAAACATTCCAATGACCCACGGGGCTTTAGAAACAGACAGCGAAGAGAAATATAGAAAAAATAAACAGATAAATAACCAAGTACATGGTCAAAATATATCTGCAGACAACAGTAGAAAATCAAGCACCATAAGAAAAAAAACATAATCAAATTTAAATCATATGAAATATATCTTGAATATCAAAGAATACCAACCTCCAACACTCGATAACAGGCAGAATTTGACAGTTATCAACAAAAACACAGCAGTCAACAAAATAGCATTGAGGTGGAATCATTTGACTAACTACTATCATGCCATAAATGGCAGAAGTTGGATGCTCCGGAACTCAGCAGTGCTGAGAATAAACAATAAATCACAATGCAAACTCAGATCAACTTGTTCACCGTGCGGTGCAAGATTGTATAGAGAGGGTGAATTGTGATGCCAATTTCGTCAATAGGGTAACCAAAATAGCGGTAGACTAGAACCTTGGGACTTTCTCAAGAAGACAGAAAAGGGCACTATTAAACCTCAGCATTATAGTCTCAGAGGGTGAGCTGAAACCAGACAGAGAAATGGGCAACCCCGAATGGATCATGAAATATGAAGATGGAGAGACTGAATCTATGGATGGAGAGACTGAATCTATGGAACCTGGAATTTCATATCACTCCCCTATCTTCATCACTTTTTGAAATAGCTTGACAACCTAAAAAAATTCAAATTTTCTGATATTCGGGCAATAAAACAATTATTTTATGGGAACTGTTGAAAATGCTTGAAGGAGAAGCTTTGAGGGCACCAAAATGTACTCCCTATTCCACAAACTGAAGGCCTTAAAGAAGCAGAGGTTTTTCCAGGCAGAAAGCGCAAGGCCAATGGGTCTAATCAGGAGGGAAGTCCATGCCATCAATAACTTTTTCAATGAAAGAGAAGAAATCAAAATAAAATCAAAGCCATCTACAGTTCTAATGGGATCAGCTAATAGATCAAGAAGCTATATGCAGTGAGATCCTCAAACATTACCTTTGCTGCTTAATTGACAGAGACATTGTTAGCAACAGTTATTGCGAATCAGAAGAAAATTCTGAGCTCCTTAATCAACCTTTAACTGCTGAAAAAGTGAAGAGGAGAGTGCTTGATTTATCAAATGAGAAGCCACCTGGGCTAGATGGTCTCTCGTCTTGGTTTTTCCAAGAAAGCATGATATGTTGTTGGTTCAGAGGTCACTATGGTAGTCCTAGACATTTTTAGAAGGGGAAGGCAACTCAAAGAGTCGATGCAACCATCATTCACCAGGTCCTTAAGGTGAAAAACTGCACAACTGTAGCTCACTGTAGGCCTACGCATGCTGCACAGTACTATAAAGAGTAAATTACTGAGTTCTCACTAAAAAATTTGATGTTAGTGATTAACTAACTGGTAAATCGTGATTAGACTGAGGTTTCAGTCATTCTATCCTAATTCTCAGATACGGCTTCATCAAAGGGAGACCAATAGGGAGATAACATCCTCCTCAGTTATGAACTAATTATAGGATATGGAAGGTTCTCAATCGCCCCCTAGATGTCTGATCAAAATGGACCTAAAAAAATCATATGACACTGTATCATGACAGTTTACAGCAGATTTACTTGAAGCTAGGGCTTTCCAGAGAATAACAGAGCTATATCCCTTTTATAAAGGTATGTAAATACTTCTAGTTACACCAGAAAAAAGGGGAGAATAAAAAAGTGCCTACCTTTCTTAAAACCCATGATATGGCCTATATAATAAAGCCATGATATGGCCCAATAAAGGAAATCACGGATGGACTGATCTCCCCATTCTCAATCACTCCAACTAGAGGAGCAGAATCATCATTAGCATAAGAGCAACCGATATCCTACAGAAGGTTCAGCGAGGGTGACCGCAAAAGTCACCGAATGGGTGAATCTCGATCTTTCTAAAGTATCTGAAATTTAAGTAATCTTCTCTCCCTGTACAAGTTACTCATCGATTTCTTACGGAAAATATCTTGTCACAAAAAAGTTATGCCGATTTCAAGCTCACAGAACAGGTGGTTGAGCGAATGCAAAATCTAAGAACCAGACTTGTCCCTCAAAAGGAAACCAAGAGAACGAGCAACATAAACAATCCAGCTGCATAAATTGCAAGTGCATATAAGAACCTGATGGAATCAGAGTATACGGAAGAAACAAGAAATTAAATAACAATTGAACATGACCACACCAACAAAAGTACCAGTAAGGAATTTATGTGATTTGCATTCGTACAACTGAAACTCTTCTGTACTTAAAACTCGACAAGAGCAGGGAAGTAAAGTTTTTCGTATTTATTGCAACAACAGCTACAACAACAAATAATACAAGTAAACGGAACCAAAGGAGAAACTTAAACAAAAGCCTCGATCTCATGTCCGGTTCCTTTTTACCACACGTATAATCAAAACTACGCATTTCAGACACAATCACCTCCTCATTCCTCTCTGTCCCTACTTCCGTATAATCAAACTATTCTTACCTGCCTAATCAGATATCAAGGCTCTCCAGTTGAATGCTGCTCTTGAGAGGAACATACTCACCAAGATACCCACCAAGGTGATCATTAAGAGCAGACTTATCAATACCCTGATGGTGAAAGCTCTTACAAACATAGTAGAACACACTCTGGACCAACAAACCCACCAAATTCACAATTACCAAAATCCCAACAAGGAACCCACCAACCACAATCCTCGTAAAAACCGAATCACCATCCCCATAAATCACAACCACACCAAACATCCCATTAATCAACCCGCAAATGGACAAGTACCCGAACACGAAAACCCCTGCCACCAACACCTTCCCCTTGAGGAGCTCATAGCTCTTCTTCATGGCGGCAAACCCGTAAACGGGCTCGAGGACAGAAACCACGCTGGCGAGGTGCCAGAGGGCGGTGATGTATACGTGGACGAAGAGGAAGAGGCCGAAGGCGAGGAGGATAGACAGCAAAAGGAGAAGAGTGGAGTTATTATCGACGGCGACAATGATGAGGACGAGGAGGATGATAAAGGCGACATTGTAGAGGAGCATAAGGAGACAGACCCAGAGGAAGGTGATGAAGAGTCGCCGGAATACGGAAGGGATGGCGGCGAGGGTCGATGAGAAGGAGACGGGCTTGGAGGTGTAGATGGAGGCGACGGTGAAGACGACGGCGGCGGTGGAGAGAAGAGAGAACGTGAACAGGAATAGGAGGTAGAAAAATTGAAAGATGATGAGGAGGAACCACTGGTGGGATTGAGATTGGATGGGGACGTCAGGGTCTCGAAGGCGTGCGAGGATTGGGTGGGTGAAGAGCGAGTGGGCTAAGATTCCAAAGGAGAGAGGGAAGACGAGGGTTAGGGTTATGAGGTAGAATGTCTTCGGCGAGAGCTTTGGGATTGAGATCGATTCTTTGATTATGTCTGTCAGGCTTAGGAATTGAAGCTCTTCTGGTTGCAGATCCATGGTGGAGTCAATGCAGAACGAAGTGGGCAGAGAGAGAGAGAGAGAGAGAGAGAGAGAGAGAGATCAGGTTTCCGGGGAGAAGAGCAGGGAAGAGTCGGAAAACTGACTCCTGCCGCAGAGTGGACGAATAAGCTGGTCAGATTTTTCTGAAAATTCAGACAAAAATACTTTTTTTTTTGGCTCGTTTTATTGCATTATATTTTATTAAATGGAAATCAATTATATAAATTTAATAATTAATTATATTAATGAAAACATATCCCATGCAATCATATTTCAAAAACTTGGCAAGCACAGATTAATTTTTCTTCAGCATTTTTAAAAAATAATATTAAATTTAAAATTTTTAATAATTGTTGAAACATATCTTATTTCACTATGCAAATTATTTCCCCATAATATATGAAATTATGTGTTATTAATGTATCACAGAAGCATCACTATGATAATATAATATAGGTTAAATTTTAGCCTATATAATTTACTTCCCCTGTATAGTCTAGATTGGTTTTCAAGCGAAAATTGTCTTGAATCATATTACAATTTAATGTGCCTTTTATAAGCTAAGGAAAATATTACTATTTAATGATTAAGATTGTTCTATTTTTTAATAGCGGAGAATTTGGATGAATTTATAATTATATATTTTTGATGATCGAGTTGATTTAATCAATATCTTGCCTACAATAAAATCATTGAGGAATTTTAATTCTAATTACCGAGAGTATTAAAAGATTTACTTAACTGTATGAGATTTATTTGACCATTTAACCTGATCAAAATTCTTCCGATTCAGAGAGTTAGTTAAGTGGGCAAGCAAGCTTCTAGTTAGAACTAATAAGTGTTGTGGTGTGTGAACAACAAAACTATTATAAATTGCATTGATGCTAATGCATCCCTGATTTTTTGGTTGTTATACGAATTAGAAAGTTATTCGATATTTTGCTACAGGTTGAATTAGAGTGGGTTCGATTTCTGTGTTTTCTAACTTAAAATCTATGTGGCACAACTTACAAATAAGAGGTAAGAGAATTTGTGAGATTTTCTCATCGATTTGTCCTCTGATACTCAAGTTAGTAATATTTTTAATAGAATAGAAAGATATAAGAAGAATATAAAAGAAATATATAGATGTATGTGGTAGGGATTGAATATTTGGGTGCGACCAATTGAGGAGCGGTTTAAAGGAGCACTTGACTAAGGGGTGGATTAAAGGAGTGCTTAATTGAGGAGAGGTTTAGAGCTGTACTCGATTGAGAAGTGTTTTAGAAATACGTTCGATTGACGGGTGGTTTAAAGAAACGCCCAACTAAGAGGAGGAGAAAGAGGATTGAACCTGATGGTGTGCCTGGCCACAAGGCATCTTATATGATGGTGGGCAGGCATCATGGAATGGAGGGATTGGCGCCTCCTAAATAAACTCTTTAAAGGAGGAAATGCCTCTTGGAATGATGGTGGTTTCTGGAGGAGGGCTCCCTGAACAAAAGATGCCTGAAAGGGGGGCTCTCTAAACGGAGGGTTCTCTGGAAGGAGAACTCCAAGATGGAGTATACTTAGAAGGAGGACTCTTTGGATGGAAGATACCTGGAAGGAGGGCTCCTGGATCGACAGCTCCTTAGATGGAGGACTATTGTAAGGAGGACTCCTGGAAGGGAGTTCCCTGGACGGAGGATACTTGGAAGGAAGGCTCTTGAAAGGAGGCTTCCTAGAAGGATGGCTCCTGGAAGAATGACTCATTGGATAGAGGGTGCCTGGAAGAACGGCTCCCTGGACAGAGGGCTTATGGATGGAGCGCTCTCTGGACGGAGGATACTTAGAAGGAAGGCTCCCTGGACGGAAGGGTTTTGGATGGAGGGTGCTTGGACGGAGTTCTCCTAGAAGGGGGACTCTCTGGACAGAGGGTTTCTTGGAAGGAGGGCTCATGGATGGAGTGCATTTGGAAGAAGGACTCTTTGGATGGGAAAATACTTGGAAGGAGGGCTCTTGGAAGGATGACTCCTTGGACGAAGGACTCCTGAAAGAGGACTCCCTGGACGGAGGACATTTGGAAGGAGAGCTCTAGAAAGGGGTTCACTGGACGAAAGGCTCTGTGAAAGTAGGGCTCTTGGATGGAAGGCTCCTAGATGGGGCATTCCCTAGACAAAGGATACCCGGAAGAAGGGTTCTTATAATGAGGGCTCTCTGGACGGAGGGTTCCCGCCTAGACGGAGGGCTCCTAAAATGGGGACTCCCTGGACAGAGAGTTCTCTGGAAAGAGGACCCCTAAATGGAGGGCGCCTAGACGAAGGGCTTCCTAAATGGAGGGTTTTTAGACGGAGTATTTCCTGGACGAAGGACACATAGAATAAGAGCTCTCTAGAAGAAGGGCTCCTAAATTGAGGGCATTTGGAAGGTTTCTAGACGGAACACTCTCTGGATAGAGGACACCCGGAAGAAAGGCTCATTGGAAGGAGAGCTTCTCGGATGGAGGACGCTTGGAAAGAGGGTTACTAGAAGGGGGGTTTCTTAGATGCAGAATGCTAGCAAAGAGGGCCTTTGAAAGGGAAATTTCTTGGATGGAGGGCTCATTAGAATGAGGGCTCCGGGATGGAGGGCGTTTGGATGAAGGGCTCCTACATGGAGAACTCCCTATACGGAAGGCTCCTGGATAGAGGGTGCCTGGAAGGAGGACTTCCTGCGCGGAGGACGCCTGGAAAGAGGGCTCATTGGACGGATGACTCCTAGATTGAGAGCTCTCTAATTAGAGGGCTCCAAGATAGAGATGCCTGGAAGGGGGACTTTTGAAAGGGGGACTCTCTGGATAGAAGACGTCTAGAAGGAGGGCTCTTGGAATAGGGTTCCTTGATGGAAGACTCCCTGTAATGAGGGCTCTTAGATGGAGGGCACGTAGAAGGAAGTCTCCTTGAACGAAGGGCGCTTGGACAGAGGGCTTTCCGAAAAGATGGCTCATTGAATGGATGATAGGGCCCCTCCTAGGAAGGAGGATGGCTATGACCTCCCAAAGAGGTGCCTCCTCCTTAGAAGGGAGGAAGATGGCGTTCCTGTGATAGAGACTCAAATCCTTAGGATGAGGCATCTACGACGGTTACAGATTTGTTAAGCCGCTCGGATTTGAGGGAGCCTGCTACAACAACTGATTTTATAATTTGATCTGCAAAAGGGCTTATCTTATTTAGGCGATGTGGGACCTTTAATATGGAACTTTATAGGTCTATTGGGTTAAAACTTTTAGGCTGCACTGCGGCCTGTCCTAAATTGTGTTTGTTGGATCAGTATTGGTTAGACCATGAGCTACACGGGGACTCCTCTATGTTGAGCAGTTTTTTTTATGGGCCTCAAGTTGGGCAAGCCCAAATTTTACCGAACCCATCATAGGCTATAAACAATTTTATCTTTCTTCATCAATCAAACCCATTGCCTGAAATCTAATTTTCTCGTTATTAGGCTCAAATCCAAAAGATATTTTCATTTTACCGTTTGTAATAATTGGCTAACTATTATCAATATATGCCGACGACTATTTGGAAAGTTGAGGGGCGCTCAGACGCTATACGAATATTGCAATGCCTGCAGTGCTATTGGGGTTGTTAAATTTTAAACCTAACGGCCCATACTTTTTATTATTAAAAATAAAAAAATATTTTTTTATTTTTATTTGTTATTATAGAAAAATAATGAATCGTTCGATTTTATGTAAGGCATTGGAGATGCAGCAGGTGCTGCAACGTCTATATAACGTGCCAACGCTCGGTTTCTCCCATTAGGGTCTTATTCAAGAGATTAAATTATTTCTAAACTTTTATTCATTAGCAAAAGATGGTGGGGCCATTTCCAACAGCATTCAATTTTTATTTTTATTTTTTGTAACTTGCTTTCGTTCATTTGTTTAACATAATAATTCAATGAATTATTTAGAACTAACCTCAACGATAAACTCAGTGTGACTCGACTAACTAGTTCGAAATGATCTTCAATTCATCCTTTTTATAAGCATATCATCAATGTAAGTACTTGTTTCTGCTAATATGATTATAAAAAATTTTTATAGTAATAAAATCTTAATAAAGATGATATAGTATTCGGAAACAAAAGTTTATGTGACACTAAAATTTGATAAATATAATAATTTTATACGGTATAAAGTTGTCACAAAATAAAACAATTTCATGGAGAGTTTAATCCTGATTTAGGATGAACACTAGCAACATGCTTAATACATACAAGTTGAAAGAGAAGATAGTATTTTCTAGTGGTGGACAGGTAAAAATAAAATAAAATAAAAACTAATTAGTAATTAAAATTAAAAATAAAATTTCATAAAAAATGGATTTAGTTTTGATATCTCTTTTTATTTGGGTAATCACCATGCATTAAATTTCTATATTATGGGATACATACATAGATTTTAGCCTTTTGAGCATCAATGGTGAAACTTGTGTCACGTTCCAAATTTCAAATCTGTCATCAAATAATCAATAATCATATTTATCATTATTTGAATAGTAATCCAATTAATATTAGACGTAAATTTTTTGTCAATATCTTAATTGATCAAAAATAAAATAATATAAATTATACATAGGATTCGTACTATGCCATATCTCATGTAACTCCGACATCGACTAAATTCTGATATCGAATATTACGTAAAGAGTTATACCTATAACATAAAAAAAAAGAGTACACAAATAAACTAAAACTGAATTTTATTGTTGTCTGCTATTAGACAGTCGATGCCTTATGTCCATAATAACGTAATCAATATAAACTACATCTCCATGATACCAACTAAATCAATATTTGTCTTACAACTTACAAATCATAAACTTGATTAATTTAAACACATTAAACTACTGTCCGAAATTATAACATAACATTAAACATTTCATATTTTCAATCTAAACTCTTTGAATAGCTTTCTTCCTCAATCCTGATCATCTTACAAGTATTTGAACATCTCATCTGAATATGTTAGTAAAACAGAAGTAATGAATGAGTTTAAAATTCAGTAATGCATATAATTTATAATTAAACATAATAATTTGTATTAAAAATATATTTGAAGGAAAAATAGAATTTGATGCAATGATATGAATTTCAGGTTTTATCTTTTCAATACTTGTCAAAATTGTGTAAATTCATACTTAAATATGAATTATCATAGGGATCAAAGGCCAATGAAGTATTACAGACTAAAGAAGCGAATAATAAAAACTCAAATTATATTTATTTTCACACAATCAAATATCGTACGCTATTATTCAAGATCTGTAGGTGGACCGTCATATATATAACCCTATAGATAGTGCCGAATACGGCTTTCATCTGCGGATGATATGTTCAAATCCTAATTTACCACTATAATATATTAAGGTATATCATGATATATTACCCGCTAAAATATAACAATGGTCTAATGCATACTGTTATAAAAACTCTATATATTTTTTCATATTTCTCAATTTTCTTATCATGAAAAATTGCTCATAATTTTTCACTTAATTGTAGAGTTTTTTTTTTTTTTAAATTCTATAAAGTCTTAACATATAATTCTTATACTTTCTATAGAAATTAAGCTAATGATGAATTTTAACATATAAAATGTTAAATTAGCATTCAAGTGCAAGAAAATTTAGTAATTACAGAATTCAGTATATATAGAAAATTTTATTAAATTTCAGAACATACAGAGCAATTTATATACATTTTCAGCACATACAAAACTTATACTTAGTAGTTTAAAACATGTACAATCACATGTACAAAATTGAGACATGCAAGGGTCATTTAATTTATGCATTCAGACATGAAAAACAAAACAGAGTATAATTTAGCTGATGAAATTAATATATATATACTTGGACATGAAATTTATACGTAAATGAAAAGAAATTAGTAAAATTTTACATATATACTAAGTATAAACATTATAATTTAAAAAATATATCATATATGAGTATTTAAAATAAAAAATATTCATAGAATCAGAGAAAGAATAACAAGTGAAGAAGGCTTGAAATATATTTGTCTTAGCTCCAAATTACCAAAATTCTAGATTGAATTCACTGGAATTTAGCTTCATTGGCTTTTTTTTCTTTCATTTTGTCTATTCTTCTTGTTTTCTTCTCTTTTATCTCTCAAATTTTACTGAAAAACAACAGAAAATCAGTCGAGTCTTACATTTATACTGAAGTAGAGTTTAAGTATTGGTCGGATACATGTCAGACGCTACTACCAAATATTGCAGCACACGAGTGTGGCCTCGGCCACATCTCGAACCCAGACAATCTGCCACAGTGCGCTTGAGCATCAATCAAGTGTACATCGGATGTGAGCATTCTGCTAGTGCACACTCGGGCACCAATTAGGTATCCCATCAACCATGAGCATTCTGCCTTCCCATGTACGAGTGTGCATCGGGTACCGATCAACTTGATGAGACATAATTCAAATTTAACTTTTGATATAATTTTTTTCATCACTCGATCTAAATTTTAATTATGTTAATTTAATATATTAAAATTTTAATAAAATTTAAACTCGAGCCTTACAACTTGGATAATCAATAAGTACTTAGCCCACTGTATAATAATTTCACATGATATAATAATCAAAGTCATATGCTTATTTGATTTGGCAAAATAAGGTTGGTTTACTTCAATTTGCTAGTCATAAATACAACATCTTTGAGCAATCAAGCGCGGACAATTTATTTACAAAAAGCATTAAAAGTATATTTTTTCTTGAATAAAGTCTATTATTTAACTTAAATCTTGAATATTTTTGTAGGATGAGCATGATTTGATTTATAATACTTGTTGAACTCAGCATGATTCATATTATCATTTATCAACCTCGCAGTAAGAGTATCAAAAAAGCCCAAATTTTTCATAGATGATTTTCGTAAACATAACCATGTTTGTCTGGTCAAAAACAAAAAACAAATTAATCATCTACAACTAATAAAAAGACTAATATTTTTTCATTTTTGCTGATTATAAGGTGGTTTTGTTTCAATAAATGAACAGATGAAGAGAGATCGTTGCCAAACAACTAGTTGCCAGACACAGCCCTTAGCATATGAGCTAATGCTTACGAGTTGTATAATCATAGCACATTTGATGAGAATAAATAGTAACTTCTAACATGAATTTGGAGTAATGTCAAACACAACAAACATGTTAACTATCTGTGCATGAGGTTGATTTGAAATTGTGCAAATCCATTTCTTACATTCAATAACAAAATAAAAAATGGGATATAGTGGGCAAAATATTGCAATATAGCTGTCTTATAAAGAAAGAAGATGTGCTAGGCTAGGTGAACGAAAGAGCGTGGAGGTTGAGTCTTGCCCTTATGAGCAACCTAATGGGCCTTATCTGAATGGCCAACTTCTTGCCCTTATGAGCATGTGAATTGATGATCCTCAGAAATTCTTAGGTCTGATACATGGAGGACAGTACCATGATTGAAAAAGATATAATTTTCTCCTAGAATGAGCTTTTGACCAATGTGCTCTTGATGGATGGAAGAAGTGACATTGAGGTGTGGCTATAGGGTTTGGTCTAGAGCAACTTATCTCTTACTTTGAGTGGAATGATTCCTTTTTGGTAGAGTTTTTACAACCCATGACACACCATCAAACATAAATACAAACTAAAAACATAAATAAATGTTACATTAACTTTTGTACCGTATGTTAGCCTGACATTCGACATTCTGTGTTACGTCCCAAATCCCAATTAATCAAAGTATTATTACTTAACAAATTAATCATCTAATTAACTTTTGGACATAAATTCCACGTCAATATATCGTTCGACAATAATTAAATCATCTCAATTTCTTACACTAGATCCAAATTAAATGCCATATCACATGTGACTTTGACATTGACCTAATCGTGATATCAAACCTTACATAAGGAGCGATGCCTATTCAATATACAATCAGAGTATACAAATACAGAAATAGAAATCTTAAATACTGTTGCTAGATAGCCAACACACACCGACAAACCATAAATATAATACTAAAAACGACATTTAATCATTGAATAACCGACAATCCTTAAACTAGATTACAACCTATTGTCCGGAATTAGAAACATCAACTTATTACACCATCCAACACGTTCTAAAGCTGTCCAAATTTAACATGACGCATTAACCAATACTAAACACCACAACACAACATTTTAAACATCTAAACGCTGTCTGAAGGCCAATTACATCATAAACTATTGTCCGAAATTGAAATTTAAGCTTTAACTACTATCTGAAAATATAAAACAATATTAAATATTGTCTGAAATAATATTATTATCTATAAATATAACAATCTAAACTCTTTATATCAACCTATTCTTCAATCATTATTTTATAATAATCTAAATTATTTTATAAATAATTTCAAAACATGCAGGTTTAATTATTATATTATTTGGTTCATATAACTCATATATTTGATATTTCCAAGTATGTGAATCATTATGTATGAATTTAAGGCATATAATAGTTAAAGTTTAATAACATGACAACAAAATCAGCAATATGCAGAATTTTTAATTTAAGAACATACATACAGAGTAATTTACATAGATTTTTAGAACACTACATGAACTTTCAGAATATATACTAACATTTTTTAAATATGCAAAAGTGTTATCCATGAAATTAAACATATAAGAGTAGTAAACCAAAAATTTAGACCATGCATGAAGATCATTTGTAGCATTTAGAATATATATACATTACACTTAAATTTAGGCATGCGTTCTCATGAAATCTTGCTAAAATATCATGGAAAACTCATATGCATACTTAATACAAACATATTAACTTTGAAATTATGACTTTGATGAACATTAAAGTATGAATGCTTAGGAAATTTGATAAAGAACAATAATAAATAAAAGAGGAGCTTAGTGTGCACTTATTTTCATTTTGATTTACCCAAAATCTGATTTGAATCGACTGAATTTGGACTTCTTTGTTCTCCTCTCTCTTCATTTTTTCTTCTCCTTAGCTACTTTTCTCTCTAGACTCAGAAAACATTGAAAAATGACAGAAATCGGTTCAGGTGTTGCATTTATATAACAGTGCACTTGAATGTCGAATCAGGTGGGCGTTGGGTGCTGAGCTACTGGTTCATTGTGCTCGAGCGTGACTCGAGAATACTTCAAGCGCAAATACCCTATCAATTGACCGTTCATGTGCGGGTCAAATGTGCCTTAGGCATTGACCCACGAGTTTCGGCATTCAGACGCGGGTCGGGTCTCCATCAGGTGTCGAATCAACCGATCTAATTTGAGTTTTTAACCTAATATTTATATCTTTTGATATTAATTTTAATTACATTAAATTAATTATTTAATATTGTCATTAATAAAAAATTCGGGCCTTATATTCTTACTTTGGCATGTAGCCTCAAATTATGCTATATTGGCCTATGGTTATATCTACACGTAACTTTGGGCGTTGGTTGCTTTGATTTTCTTTTTTGCTCTATCATTGTGTCTTATTTGTGAACCCACACTTAGTAGGCATGATCATTATTTATGACAGTTTAATTAGTAAAAAAAAAAAAAAACTTGTCAATGAAGAATATCAACGATAGTATTGCAAAAAGAAATAAAAGTCATAAAATTATTATGATTTCCTTCGAAATTCAAAAGATATGAATTGTATTGTATTGCAAACAAATAAATATAGGTTTAAATTAGAAGTGCCAATTTTATATTTTTGACAGGGGAATATTAACCCGATATATTGATAGCATAATTATTCAATAAAAATATTCAAAATTATCTAATTAAATGAATACAAATAAAGTATTCAGATAGACATTCAGAAATTTAGTGAGTTATTATTAAGTTGATCTTAAAATAATTTTGAGTTATTTCGTTTAATTAATGTTCTTTTTAAATAAAAAATTTATATTATTTATTTAATTTAATTATAGTGTAAGTGCCAAGTGCTAATCAAAGATTGCACATTAGGGCTGCATATTAGGCAAAAATCTGACATTAAATCAAGATAAAAGGAACAGTGAGACTCTACATAAACAAAGAAAGAGTGAGAATGGCAGGAATCTAGAACTCATGATAATGAAATTCCGTTTCCATGCAATAAAATAATGTGTATACATTAATTATATATATACGCACGCAATCTAGAAGTTGTCAATTTTTCATTAGATTAGATGCATTGCTGTTCTGGGATTGTCAACAAAATTATCTTCTTCTCAAATGCAAATTTTAGATTAGATGCAATGCCTTTCTGAGATAGTAGACAAAATTATCAAAGCAAATTCGCAAATTTGAATCAGAAAAACAACGAAGACGAAGAAAAGCTGCGGCTGCAACAGTTCAAAGCGCTCTCTCTCTCTCTCCTCATCAAAGTCGGCAAGCAATTGATGGCGGCGAACATGGACATTGAAAGAGCTCGCTCACGCTTCTTTCTTTGTTTCACACGGTCACCTGTCTTTCTCTCTGTCTCTCTGGACCGGGAGGGGGGGATATGGAAAGGGTGATGGTAGGAGAGGAGAGAGCAGGGACATGCGTCCAGGTGATGCCACGTGGGGCGATGCCATTGGCTATGCGATGGTCCTTTCTCTCACTACAACCAACAAAACGCAACACACACCCCCGTGCCATGTCAGACAGAGAAAGCCCGGCGAATCCGTATTCATTATTCTCTCTCTCCCTCTCTCTAGATTTATACATTTGTCTCTCTCTTCTCGTTTCTCCCACCCGTCTGTCTATTGCTTCTTCACGCATGCCCTAAAATCTGGCCCATCTTTCCCCTTTCATTAGCAGATTGGTTTTATCCCCTCTCCACAATCCCATTTCCTCCATTTCTGGGTTCTATCCATGTTCCGTAGACGGTTGCTCCTTTTGCAAGATTGGTAAGCTTGTGCCTTTATCTGGGTACTTATTTTAAAAGCTTTTTGGCGTGTTTCTAGACAAATAATCTTAGATTCCATCTGTGTTTTTTTTTTTTTTTGGGGTTAAAACGCAATTTCAGCGGATTAGTCCTACTTTAATTGTAAGGGTGCTCCATGACATAAATGTCATTAGTTTAAAGCATTAAAATAACCTGTTTGGTAATATTGTGTATATTTAATCACCCAGACCTCATGACGGGAAGTTTCAGGCCTTAAACTGCCATTTTTTCGCCACTGTAACTGATTAAATGAACTGAAATTTTGATGTTCGGTTTGATTTCTGTGATTTGTGCAAAATTATTGTGTTATTGCTGTTTCAGAGTTCTGCTTGTAGGGTTGATTGTTAATTTGGTTTTGAAGTAGATTCTGCAATTACTGGTTTCTGAATTGGCAGTGATTCTAAAATTAGTTGTGTTAAATGCAGATGCTTGCTTAATTAATTGGTCAATTGTGGTAGTTCATCTGCAGGTTCTGGTAAAGTGTGTGGCAAACGATTTTTTATAATCCAAGAGGGAATTTGGTTTTGATTGTTGCTGTTATGATATTAGGAGATCTACTATTCTTGTCATTGTTTATCTTTCTTACCGATCCTGATGAAATCTGGTTCTGCTGAGCAAGTGGGACCTTGGGAGGTTCAATTGAACTATTGAAGTATTTATGTTAGGGATGAATTGGCTGTTGGCTGCTATGAAATTATAAGCCTTCTTGTTCTGGCATATGAGTGGAAACTAAGTGTCTCCTAGAATGAATAACATTAAGATGTGCTTTTTGTGACAGTTTGTTGGCGTATTATTGCCAAGGATTTATGCTAGCGGCTAGTCCAGAAGATTCATTGTGTGCATTTCGTTTTTGGTAATTTCTGATTTTCACCACATTAGATGAACTGATCCATCTTATACTTGTGATTAGTTTTTCATCTGCGTTTTACATTAATGGGGTTTCTTTTGGTTGGAATGTGCGTTGATTTCAATTTTCCTGTGGCTCTAGATTTTTCAATAGGTTGATTCTTAAGCTCAAATCAACTGGTAGACTTATGCACTTTTGACTGTTTCCAATTCTTTAAACATGTAAACATATGAGCTGGACCCAAATTTGATAATCCATGTTTTTCTTAATGCACTCGAACACCAATCACATTAACAATGGACTCCTGGCTTGAGGAAGCAGAAAAGGAATGATTCCTGGAGATTGTTGACAGATACCAAAGGACTAGAAGCTGTCTTTGTCCCTTATCTTCCCTCTTGCTTTGATAATATGTTATAACGATTGTATCTTTGCATTCCATTACTCAAAAGAGGATAAAGATGTTGTTTTGTTTCCTTGAACACAGAAAAGCATAATTGCACTTAGTTATTCTCCTGTTTGCTGCTGTTATTCTCTGCATACCGTACCAAAATTAGCATCTTTGGAAGAGTGTGGCCATTTTATGCACTATATTAGAAAACTGCTCAAGAAACTTAGTGTGGTAAACTTAGTGGAGTTAGGTTTTCATGAAGTGGGATATGAATGTTTCTTTATTGTTTGCATTATTTGTCATTTAGTCACCCTCTTAAGGTGCCAAAGTTGATTAGTATTTTGTCAGAATTGATGATTGTCATGAAGAATCTAAGAGGAGATTTTAACTATCTGTGGTTTTGGCAAGGCAGCAATTGTCAGGCGTTTGAAAGCTTTTGTGCGAAGTGTGCTTGTCTTAAGAGTTTAAGTTGGATACAAAATGAATGGTTTCATTTTTGTAATTTTCTGATTGTTCTAAAGTTCTGTAAGTTGAATTAATCAAATTCCATTTTCCAGTTAGCAACTGCTATCCCATTGCATTAAGTTTGTTTTTGGCACATCTTAATATAGCTACAATATGTAATATAACAAGTTGTGCAGTAATAGATCCACATTGTTGTGATTGGTTGGGCTATATGATGTAATCTTATTTTGAGGAACACTGATCGACAATCAGATTTTATCATCAGCAGGTATATTATGATAAATAACAGCAAACTTGTTACTGGATGGCAATTCTCCTCCCTGTATAAATGAAGTCCAGCATTGCTTCTCTGCACAGATATACAAATCAGTCCTTCAGTCCCTCCATCACTAACCGAACTACAACAGTTTCCACTGCCAGTTGCTATCTCTGTTCATTCTCTCCGGCTTGCTCTGTCCTCCAAAACACACCTATCCTCAACTCCCTTTTTCATCTGTGCATGTGTAAGTCATTTAAAGGTTGCCTTTGCCATGGCTAGTGGTGCAGCATTGATATTAGGGGGTTTAATGGATTGGTGTTCATCTTCCTATTTTACATCCGTTTCTGTATTTCCTTTTCATTTCTGCATGCTGTGCATTGGTTGGCTTCTCCAGTTGAAGTTGTCATCATTTCTCTCTTCGTTATCAATTTCAAACTGAGTTTTTCTAGGGATTGTGGTTGTGAATTGTGATAGAGCATAACCTCTGATGGAGGTGTTTGTCAAACTCCACTGATGGAGAAGTGATTATTGAGGATTCTTTCCCCTTATTTGCATGAGTTGGGCAATTGGAAGTGGATATGGTTATGGATGAAGGTGGTTGCACGGAACAGGGTCTTACATGTGTGGCATCAAGCTGGCAATGGTGCTTCTTTTTAGTAGGCAGTGCCTATCTTTTCCTCCACTTCTTGTCCTTGTGTGTCTCATTTGGTTTCCAGTTATACAAATGATTTACATCATTGGAATCCAAACCTTTAAATTCTTTTATAACTATCCAAACTGTGCAAACAAAAATTCTTAGTAAATTATGGGATCAATTACTGCAGATAGTGCGACATGTTGAATACTGTATGATTGATTTGCCTTTCATACATTGGTGCAGTAAGAGTAGTCTAAGTGTTGATTACCTGTCTTTTTATTATCATTAATGAATAGTTTGTTTTCTTTATCATTCAATGAATTTCAAATAGCAATTATTATCTTCCTTTTCTGGTTGATAAGTATTTCCATTTATTGATTTGTGCATTAGATACTTGCACTATTTTACAGGGAACAGAATCTGTCTCCTATTGCCAGATAGTCTTGCAGCGTCTTGAAATCCTATTTTCCAATATAACGTGATCCCATTTTCTGCTAGTCCTAAATTCTAGAATTGGGATCCGAAATGAAGGAAAAGGGTGCAATGCCTAGTAAAATAATTGGCAGAAACTGGGTGCTGAAATGCAAACGTAAGAAGCTTCTTTGTGGAACGGATGTATCTGTTATCAAGGAGAATGATCCTCCTGCAGAATCTGCGAGCAACCCTGCTTCCAGCAAAGGCATGCAGAAAACTGCTATGAAACATGCCACTTGTTCATCAAAGAAAAAGGGAAATGATGGAGTAAGTTGATGTTCTGCAGCTTCTTTCATGATAGTACATTGTCCATATCCTTGTGATGTTTCCGTAGATCCATGTTATAGTGTGAAATCATCTTCCTGTATAATTGTGTGTGCTAAGCTGTTCATACATTCTTGATTGATTTGCAAATTTCCTTCAAATATTATATTGTTGTGACTCCCCCATCATAGTTTCTTTTGATAAAGTTCCATCTTCTTATCTTCAGTTCTGAAACATTGAACTGTCTGGCATCCGAATGTTGTTATCAGAAGTGGACTGGACTAGCTTGTCCAGTTGGGGAACTGGACCCCTGGCTGCTATTGCTCTCCCGAAGGACCACTTTTTCAAATAAGCCTGTAAGAGTAGGAACGGCCAGCATGTTTTCAACAAACTTATGACTGTACAGCTAAAAACTGGAAATTGGACTAATTATTCCCTTTCCTCAGCATGCTTAAAAAAGTTCACCTTCAAAAGATTTTGTACTTCACACCAAGTTTTTGCCATTAGAGATATTTTTTTAGATGATTTACACAGACAAAGTGGGAATAGGAGATAAAGTGCAGTGCTCTTCACACGCACCTTTGTCAATGCTTGTTAATACTGGCTGTTGCCATGAAAGGTAGCACAGCACACATATAAGACCTATTCTGATTCTGCCAGGCATAAATGAAAAGGAAGTAGTGTCATTTGTACAGATTGGAATGTAACGTGAATATTATTGGATCCAAAAGGCAAATTATAGAAGAGAGAAATAGAGAACGGAGAGTCTATGAAAAAAAAAGGAAAACAGTAAGAGGGAAAAAGAAGAAAAAAAAGAAGAGAGAAAAAAGATGAAAAAAAAAAAAAAAAAAAAACGAGAAAAAAAAAAGAAAGAAAAGGATTGCACTTCTTCCAACCCTAGTCAACTTCCTTGGGAGATCTCGACCGCCCGCGCCCGGCCCTAGAAGGTTCTTGGTCCTAAGTTATTTTTTTTTTTGTCAAGTTTCATATCTGTTGAATGCTTATGTGAGTTGTAGGGTAATTCAGTAGTTACTCATATGATTGACCTATGACTTTGATAACTTACTTCTGTTAAAAAAGGGTTATTCTTTTTGATTGACTGAAATAGTGTTGTGAGGAATTTCTGAATTTTAGTGGAACAATTTAAAAGGGATAAGATTAAAGAAAATTTAAAATATGAGACAAATCATATTGCATTTATGATCAAGGAATTGTAAATCGGATCTGCTTCAACCACTTGAACCATTGGCCCGGTGACCCAGTTCCTCAACTGGTTTAAAGACTGGTCTGGTTCTGTTACCTATTCATCATATCATTTGGCATGATATGCCCTACCTAATTGGAAAATGAAACTGGATTACCTATCAGCCAAAGTTTAATCAAGGGTTACAACTTCTCCATCGGATTCTGTCTCGATTGGCATCACGCAACCAAACTCTGCTGTCTCATGCACTATGATTTGAATTTGCCTAAAGAACGATGCTTTTCCAGAATACTTTTCAACCCAAAAGAGATAATGTGACAAAGCTGAACGGAGACAAATTGCTATATTCCCTTGTTAAGAGATTTACATTCATTTATTTTGTGGAAGTTTCAATATAAACTGTTTTTTGATCGATATATCTCTATAGAATTATACTTCTGTTCTTCCACATAGCCATCCTTTATACAAGAGAATAAAGATTTATTTACCTAAACATGTTAGGAAAGATTGAAGATATTTCCTCAGACATGCCCTTGCTTTAGAGTCCTAATAGACTGGTTATTGTATTTTTCTATCATTTCGAGGTAGATTTTTTCATATTTTCCAATAACTTCATAAATTTCATGTTGTGCATGGAACCATATCTAATCCGTTGTTCGTCACAACAAGTGACTGCTAATTCAATTTCCAAACTCGGCCTTAGTTTTGTGAGCTCTAAAGTCTATATTACATGTTGTAAGTCAAGTCCAGTTTATTTTCCCATTGTTCAAGTCTGAAAACCTTGACCTTTTGTTGTTTTTCTGTTTTTGTTTCTTAAGGGGTTGGAAAGATAATTAAGAAAGTTGCCATTTAAGGTTTTGGTCTTTACTTAAAAATGAACAACTGTATATGCCAATTGTTTGATAACCTAATATAAGGAACGTTGTTCTGTCAACGCTAAAAGCAGTTCATTCTCTTTCTTTTCAGTATTACTATGAGTGTGTAATCTGTGATGTTGGTGGAAACTTGCTGTGCTGTGACAGCTGTCCAAGAACATACCATCTTGAATGCCTTGATCCGCCCCTTGAGGTATGGTTAATAGTTTCTACCTCTCTGTTAAAAATTTCAGTCTATTCACTTGTGTTGAATGTATTCTGTGTATCTCCCAGTATTTATCTCTGTTTCTTATCTGTAGCTGATTGTTTCCCTCTTCCATCTTAAGCATATCCCAAATGGGAAGTGGCAATGCCCCGGATGCTTCCAGAAACAGAATTCACCAATGCCAATCGGCCATCAAGACATACCTACGAAACGGGCAAGAACTAAGGTTTTAATTGGAAAACTGAAAGCTGAGAGGAAGTCATCTGATGATATCAAAGTATCTCAATTCTTAGGGGGGTCATTTCTTGGAAAGAAGGGAGCATCCACTAAAAGAAAATCCACATCTGGAAGAGAACTAGCTGAAAAGAAGCCAGATTCTTCACAAATATATGTATCCTGCCACAGCAAGTCCAGGAAACTATCTCATGGTGGTTCTGTGCATGGTGCTTTATCATGTGCAAATGGAGAAGGCGAGAGAAAACATGATATTACCCCCTTAAAAGTTGAAAGAACGTCTGATTCAGCAACTAAAGATAAACCTGCTGAGAGGTCAAACTCTTCCGTGGAGGACTTATTGTCTCTTTCTAGGGCTACAGACTTGGTGCCTGATGATGGATCTTTTGAGATAAAGCCTGGCTTACCTAGTAAAAATAAATTTAGTAGAAGGAACCTTATTCCTGCATTGGATGCTTCTCAGTCTTGTAAAAGGAAACTCAAAGCTTGTGAAACTAAAAGTAAGAAGAAATCTAGGAGCGTTGATGGGAAGTTTTGTGTTAATTCCTTTCAAAAGGGAAAATCCAAAACACGTTCTGCTTGTTTTAAAACTTGTAATGCACAAAGAAAAGGTGGCTCTGTCGACCATGTTGCTTCTACTTCAAGGGAGGATGTTGGATCCAAAAGAGTGGACAATCAGCAAAAGGAGGAGGTATCAGAGCCTGCTTATGGTTTTATTTTTTTATGGTATTTTAATATTGCAATTATTTAATTCCTGCCAATGTGCAAATTGTAATTATTTGAGTAGTTGGAATCTTAAAATTTAGATGACCTTATGCTCTTGAAATACGGTATTTTTTATTGGATAGATCCCATGGCAAGTTTCCCCTAGCAGCCCTTAACTTGCTCTAACACTGTGGAACTCACATTTACCAAATTGCTGTGAAAGGCATCTGAAACTAAAATTATGATTACTTTTTTGATAAACATAAATTAAAATCACATTTTACATATTGATGTTTGCTGTGCATCCTGTGTGTCAAAACAAGCCATTTTCATCTGGACTGTCTGTCGTATTTTTTGATTAGTCATTTGTGAGATCTCGAGTCCTATTGCTGGCCAAATGTTTCTTTTTCCTATTTTGTTCTTTTTTTTTTTTTTTTTTTTGGGGATGGGGGGACGGAAAGCATGGAAGGGAGTGAGCCAATTAGCTTCATTTGAAGAGAAGTTTGGTGGAGAGGGAGAGTGGCACAACATTTGATATGTAGTTAATTTGATATTCTACCTCTGTTCATTTTGTATGTTAATTTTTCAGTTCCATTTGTTGGTACCAATTGCCAAACTATTAACTTAGATAAGAATGTAGATGTGATTCTGTTTAGAAGGTTGCATTTATAATTTTCTGTCCTTGCACTTTTATTCTTGACATTGACATATGTAGGATTATTTAGTTAGTGAGGAGAAGGGGGATAATGAAAAGTCTATTTATTGAGTGTACAATAATTAACACCATCGGGGGTTTTCTTAGGCAACCAATATTAATATCCTGAAAGCTTGTGCATGTTGTGGGGTCTAGCCATTTACTGCATTTTGCCTTGTAGTGTTGAACTATTTACTGCATGTACTTCTAGGCACAGTTCACTTAATCTTTTGCCTATCCTCAATCAAATCACATTACCTCATTAGTGAATTAATTGCCTTTTATTTCATGTACAATTGGGTTCCAAACTATGTTTGATTGTGTTATCTCTGCTTATCCTCCTGAGGTGCTACTTCTATCTCACTTATCGCTTACCCTTCTAAACATGTCATGTCAGCCATATCTTTTTGTATAAGTGGTTCAACACTTGTGTAACATTCTGATGCCTATAACTGATCAGATCTTACAGCTGTTTTTCAAACTTTCTTTGTATTTTGAGGTACTTGATGATCACTTGACAATGTAGACATGTTTATGCTTTTTAACTAAATTGCCTCAACCATACACATGATACTTCTTTAGTTTTTCCTTTTGCATCTGATTCACACCTTCACATAACAAATCCCAGTAAGATGCTCGTTCTCCCTCTTGAATGAGATTCATTTTTTTTTTGAATTACAAATTAGTTATAGAAAGGATATGTGCTTATTGTTGCAAGTCAGGATGGTGCTTTCCCCTAGGGCCTGCAATTTTAGCCTCGTTTGGGCCACCTTTATATTGCTTTGAAGAATTCTTTTGTTGCCAATTTTAACCCACCCATCTTTTAGTTTCGAAATACTAGAATTACATTTTCATGTATTTCACTTCACTCAACCAATCTTAAACTGAGTTAAAAACTTCTCTCTGCAATTCTAAGTTTAACTCAGCTCCTCCGGATTCATCTATGAAGACAATATCTCACAAACAACATATATTATTGAACCTCAACTTTTCTTGAATAGAGAAGCTAGTTTATCTATTCCTAAGGCAAGTTGGTGCAGATTCAATGCTAACCCTTAGCACAAACCTTTCATGTAAATATATCAGTGATTGCAAAGGCTGAAGTTCCCTTCATACAGTCCTAACTTTGGTTATCATCTTGTCATATTAATCATATATAACTATGATATTCACTTTTCTTTTTCTAAAACCCATCATAAAACTTTCTAAGCCACCTTGTTGTAGGTGTTTCCAAAGGTATGAAAACAATGTTAGATGCCTTTCTTTCTATAAAGTTTTCTAACAAAGCTTTAGATCCAATCTTAGAAGATGCAATATCATCCCTCACCCCACTTATCCTAATTGTAACTTCCAACCAAAATCATCACGCCCAATAGAAGGGTAGTCTTGGTGGTTGATCTCCCTGGCATATAGCTAGACTGATTTTTTGATGCCTTCAGTTTCTTAGCCTTTGGTTAGTCAAGGTTTCCCAAAATTTGTCATTCGAAACAATTTGATATTTGTGATTATTGTGAAGTTTTCAATATCTTCCTTAATTTTACATCTAGATAATTCCAGCACTTTTTCTCTACTTACCACACTTTTTTGGGGTTTCAAAGGTTTTTATTGTCAAAATTGGTCTAAATGCCTTTCCACTGGGAGTTTCCTCCATTATATAGAATATATTTTTTCCTAAATATATCATATTACCGTATTCTCTTTTTCTAAGTGCATCATATTACAATCTTTTCCTTTTCTAAATTATAACTCTAATTATAATAATTACAACATATTAGAATCGTCAAATTATGAAAAATATATACATATGCATCCAATTGATGTCCCCCCTCAAATTAATGCCGGTTGATTGAGAAGCATTAATTTGTCAACCAGGAATTGATGTTAGTGACGTGACAACGGCTTGGTAATAATATCATCAATTTGTAGGGTGGTAGAAATATGATGAAGAGTGATCACTTGATAATCAAGCGCTTCACGAATATAATGACAATTGATTTCAATGTGTTTGGTGTACTCATAAAAGTTAGGATTAATGGCAATTTGGATGACACTAGTTTTGTCGACGTGAAGCAGGGTAGATTTAGTTTATGGAATCCCAAGTTTACCTAACGAGTCCCAAAAACATACAATTTTTGAACAAGCGAAGGATATAGCTTGATATTAAGAATTTGTGGAAGACTTTGAAACTCGATATTGCCTTTTACTCTTCCTAGATATAAGTGAATTATTAAGAAATATACACCAACCAGTAATCATGTGATGAGTATCCGTACAACTAGCGGATTTGCGTTATTGAACCCTAGCAACTGTAGAGAATATCCAGTCAGAAAGAATAAGCCACGACTAGATGTGCATTTTAGATAATGAACGATATGTTTCACAGCGGTTAAATGTGTATGTTGAGGTGCCTACATAAATTGGCTAGCTTGCTGGATGAAAAAAGAAATATCAAGTACAGTAATAATCAAATAGTTCAAATTGCCTATCAACTAAAGATATATAGAAGGATTAGATAATAAATCTCTTTCCTCTTGTCGGAGCTTTGAATTGACCTCCATAGGTGTGAGGACAGGGTTGTTGGGCTGAAGGCTGGTCAAAGCAATAATCTTTTGAGTACGCTTATGTTGGTGTAAAAGAGTGCTTGTAGAAATAAGATTTACGTCTAGATTAAGAAAACAATGTAGTGTATCAAGATCATAAATGAAGTCTTGAGATGCTTTTACAGCTGCTCAATTTGTAGAGGGTCAACCCAGTGATAACTATATCATCGGCCTACATAAAGAGGACAATTATAGTTGACTGTCGAAGAAAAAGAGAGGAATCATACCGACTTTGAGTAAAGCTAAAGTCAAGGAGAGTAGTACAAAATTTATTAAATCAAGCTCGCGGTGCCTACTTTAAATCGTAGAGAGATCTCTTTACTCAACAAGCCTTCGAGCTATAGTGGAGGAACATTCCTGGATGAGTCGTATAGATATCTTCTTTCAAATATTCGTGTAAGAATGCATTCTTGACATTCATCAGTTGTATAGCCCATCCTTTTGAGGCAGCAAAAGACAATAGTGCCTACAGTAGTCATTTTAGCTACAGGAATAAAAGTCTCTTTATAATCATAACTATAGGTTTGTCAATTGCTAAGAGCTACCAGATGTGTTTTATATCGGTCAATGGAACCATCAGCCCGCATGGGCTTGACTGTAGTAGGACAAGTTACAATATCCCAAGTGTGATTGTTTTGAATTGCCTAAAGCTCTTTTTGTATAGATTGTTTCCAACAAGCTTGGGTAGAGGCCTGAGAATATGATGAAGGTACTCCAGTAATATTCAAAATTGCTTGATTAACAATAGCAGAGAAACCATAGCTATCGGGTGGACGATGAACTTGAGTGGATCGTTGAGGTGTAGGTGGAGTTAGATCAGGCAATGTTTCAGGATTGGGAAGAGGTCATGAATAGTGTTTGTAGTACATGGCTCCGGGTTTGAAATGATTAATAGAGCTAGGTAGATTGTCAAAAGTGGGGAGTACAACCAAGGTGGAATTCGGGATGACACGTGTTTGGAAGTAATATTAGGTTTCAAAGAAGATCACATGACGAGAAATACGAAATTTGTTGACAGGAATATCAAAATAGACAAACCCTTTGTGAGTATTATTATATCCCAGAAATATGTACTTGGTAGCTTGAGCTACAAGGTTGTGATGTTAAGTGGACAAAGCAGGGACAACCAAATGTATGAAGAGAATGATATTTGAGATCAGTTTCAAACAAACGATAAGATAGGGAATCATAATGCAAAATTTGTGAGGGTAAATGATTTATCAAATCTATGGCCGTAGATAAGGCCTTGATCTAGAATTTAGTAGGTATATACGATTTTAGTAAAATACAAATGATATTCAAAAGATGACAGTTCTTATGCTTGGTGACCTCATTTTGTTGTAAACTGTAAGGACTGGAATGTTAGGAAAGAATACCTTTTGTGGTTAAATAAGTCTGAAAGTCATGTTACATATATTTTCCCAAAATCCGAGCATAAGATTTTAATATATTTTGAGAATCATGTTTCAACATCGATAACTTAAACTCGAAAAATAGATAATACTTATCTAGAGTGAAGAAAATATACTAGAGTAAAGAAAATATATTTAAGTGAAGCAACTATAATCATTAATAAACACCACAAAGTATTTGTAGCGAGTATGAGAAATAATTGAACTTATACTCTAACATCAGTGTGAATAATCTCAAAAGTTGTGGAAGTACGACTATTATGTAAAAGGAGAGGTAAGACTTTCCTTTTACCGAATTTACACGAATCACAATCAAATGGTACAAAAGGATCTTTATTGCCTAAATAACTATGTTTCATAAGATGATTCAAAATATTATAATTGGGATGTCCTTATTGGTTATGTCAGATAGTACTATTATTAGTGATAATAGTACAAGTTATAGAAAGGAGGGTAGGAAAAGGAAACCAAAGAGGAAATAGACATCCCACTTTAGGTCTTTGCCCGATCACTTTTCCGAAGCTTGATCCTACACAAGATGACAATTACAATTAAAGTGAATTACACAATTATTATCAATTAATTGTTCAGTTGAAATCAAAATTGTAGATAATTTAAGGGATGCCAAAACATTATCGAATGAGGATTCTAGATTTTCAATTGTAGTAATAGGGAGAGAACTGTCATTGATTACTTAAATATTTTGCTCACCCTCATACTTACGAATATGATGTAAGGCATTTTGATTATTCGTCATATGATTCAAGGTTATTGAGTCAATCAACCAAGAGAAAGTGAGCAATTTTTTCTTACCTTACAATCCAAAAGTAGAGAAAGTAGAAATTATCATTTGTTGTATTATCTTTCGGAGTGGCAGAAGATGAATGAGTGTTAGGTGGTTGATTATTAACAGAAAAGCCCTGGACACTGTAGATTGGACATCGGTGTGAAAAGCATGAGCTCGTTTATTTTGAGGTTGAACGTAACAATCCTTAATAATATATCTTTCCTTTTAACAATAATTATAAAATTTCTTATTGTAATTCTTTGCGATGTGCCTATAATCCTTATAGGTATAGCACTATATCTGAGACCTGAACTTCCATTGTCCTTGAGCAACATAAGCCAAACTGACCATTTCATGAGGCGCTGTGTCTCGTGTCATGCTACTCTTGTGGCTAGGTGTTATTCACGAAGAAATTCTCCTAAGCAAATATTAAGAAATGAAATAGGATTGTGATTAAGAAGATTTTCTCTAGTAGTCTTGAATTCTGGTCTCAATTTTATCATAAACTGATTTTTTAGATTCTCTGCATGAACTTTTTGAAGAGCTACCAGAGTGACCTTAGGAACCTTTAAATGAATAAGTTTGGTATATTTACTCCATAAATTAGAAATCCAGTATAAAATTATTTAACAGAAAGTTGGTCTTGCTTGAAGTCAGTAATCTCTAATTCTGTAATAGCTACAGTAGTGAAAATGATGGTGAATATCTAATGCCAGAGATTTCCGAGGGATTATCAACTTCCTTTGACATCCAATCAAGTGGTATTTAAAATAATGGCTTTGATACCATGTCAAAATTGGTCTGAATGCCTCCCCACTCAGAGTTTTCTCTATTAAATAGAATATATCTTTTCCTGAAAACATTATACTATAATCCTCTCTTATTCTAAGTACATCTTATTACAATCATTTTCCTTCCTAAATTATAGCCTTAATTATAACAATTACAGCAAATTAGAATTGTCTAATTATGGAAAACATATACATACACATCTAACAAACATTTATTAAGTAGATTTGTCAACGATTTCATTCCATATCTTCTGCATTTCTACATGGTTTGCCATCTTATTTTATAGATTTTATTTGGGTAAATTATGTGGGATTTAGGGAGTATTTGTTTCCAAGTCCAACACTTTGGAAATGGTTGATCAGTTGCATAGTGTGCTACTCTATTTGTAAATGTCAACTCTCAGGTCCAAAGTGCTTGCAGCAAGGCCGACATACCATATTCAAGACTTTGTTTCTTCCCCATCCCCCAAATGGTGTGAATTTAAATCTCTTTAAAAGTACCATGACCTATTCACCCCTCAAAAAAATTATTGCAAGTACCAGGTGGGTTAGCAATCCCCACACAAATTGTCATGGCTAAGCCTGTTATTGATGCTCATCTTCTTGTCCAATTCTCAATTTTGAAATCTGGGTCATAGGATTGTACCTTTAACTATGTTTCTTTGTTAAATGAGGAAGTTTTGGAATCTCCATCATGGATACAAACTAATCAGATACTATGGTTGTTTGTTTCATGTATGGACATGCTATTGCTTGCTACCTTGAAATTTGATTTCTTATTTAGTGAACTTAGATCATAGATTGCCTCCAAATTTACAGGTGAGTGCCCATTATATTGTCAAGGTATAGGAACTATATACTGGAAAATTTTCTTTAAAGCCAATGATATGAGCCATGTGGCCTATGCATCCCCCACCTATATTAAATCTGTTCAGAACTTCAGATGTATTGCATAAATTCCTTTGATATGCTCATCTGCTAGACAATTATTGTATCGGTGCTTTCCCATCTATTATATTCATTGCATGCTAGAATGTTGGCTGCATACTCTTTGCTTGCATCTCTATGTCCTAAAATGCATTTCTATCCCCATGATAATTGCGCCTAATGTACTGTTCTTTAACGGATTCGCAGAGTGCATGCATGAAATTCTGCGTCTGAGATGTCGTGGCTTTTTATTCATTTCTTGTGTGTGTTTAAATTGCTTAGTTCCTTCTGCACCTTCGTTTCTCTGTACAAGAATGTTTAGCCAATGGACAGTCTGTAGTTACAGAACGACCTTCATTCCATGCTATCCTTCTATCATGAGGAATACAAGTGAAGGCTGTTGATTTGTTCTAGTTTGCTGTTTTTTTCTGTCCTTGCTGATATGTTATTGTTACAATAAAGGGTCTGAAATTGTCATTTTTTATTTGTGCAGATACTGTTACATAAGTGGCATCTGCCAGTTATTGCCTTGCTGATGCTATTTTGTCACACCTTGCTCTTCTCTTGTTCTTTTATGATTATTTCTGTTTCACTTATTGGTGAGCTTTCATCTGCTGCAGAAGCTTTCTCAGGAAGAACCGGCGTTATCAAATGAATTAGGTGGAGTTAGAGCTGATAGGCTAGTGCCATCAGAAGATTTATTTCCTGAAGAAGCACCACAGGTAAGTTGACCACCTAAAATCTCAAATGTGGGTTTCATGTATGAATATTTTATAGCCGACGTGGGACTATCTGCTCTCACTATTTGTCCAGTGTTTTGTATTTCATCTGTTTTGGGCATTAACATTACAGGTTGACCGGGTTCTGGGATGTAGAATGCAATGCCAGACTTATTCTTCAGATCAAATTTCTGAGATGGTTGCAATTGCTCTGCCTTCTGGGGATGAACAAATTCTGGATAATATAACCAGAGTTGAGGAGACTGGCTGTGATATTGTAGATAATGAAGATGCCCAAAATCATTCAGAGGATCCCAATCTTGAGAAGCATTCAAATGTGGACAAGTGCACCCTGAATGATGCCGTTGTGGACAAAATACAAGTATACAGAAGATATTCAAATAAGGAATGCAAAAAAGGGAAGATGAATGATACTGTCAGAAGAGACACCAAGGGAAGCAGTACTGCTGCCATAAATGCTCAAGATCAAGACAACTCTTCTTCTCTGATAGAAGATAAACCTGTCCTTCAGTCAGCAGGAGCAAAAACACAGAAAGAGAGATCAGCTGGTGATAATAGTAGTTCTCATAACAAGATTCAGGAGAGCACCTTGTCTGAATCTGCATTCTTTGGTGGAGAAAAGATTTCATATGAATTTTTGGTCAAGTGGGTAGGGAAATCTCACATTCATAACAGTTGGATACCAGAGACCATGCTGAAAGCTATAGCCAAGAGAAAACTGGATAATTACAAGTCCAAGTACGGAACAGCATCAATAAATCTGTGTGAGGAGCAGTGGATGCAGCCACAGAGAGTGATTGCTCTCCGTTTATCAAATGATGGTACAACTGAAGCTTTTGTGAAATGGTTACGACTCCCTTATGATGAGTGCACTTGGGAAAGCACAAATGAACCGATAATTAAGAAATCTTTGCATCTGATTGATATGTATAATAAGTTTGAACGTGATACATTACAAAAAGATACTGATAAAGAAAACTCACCTAAGAGCGGTGATCGTCAGCAAACTGAGATTTTCACTCTTGTAGAGCAGCCTAAGGAGCTGAAAGGTGGTTCATTGTTTCCACACCAGCTAGAAGCTCTGAATTGGTTGCGAAAATGCTGGCACAGATCTAAAAATGTAATTCTTGCTGATGAAATGGGTCTTGGAAAAACTGTTTCTGCTTGTGCCTTCATGTCATCTTTATACTTTGAGTTCAAAGTCAAGCTTCCTTGTTTAGTTTTGGTTCCTCTGTCCACAATGCCTAATTGGATGGCTGAGTTTTCATCATGGGCTCCTGATCTGAATGTTGTTGAGTATCATGGGTGTGCTAAAGCAAGGAATCTGATTCGCCAATATGAATGGCATGCCAGTCATCCTGATGAGTCAAATAAGAAAACGGTTTCCTACAAATTTAATGTTCTTTTAACAACTTATGAGATGGTTCTTGCTGATTCCTCACATTTACGTGGAATTCCATGGGAAGTTCTTGTTGTTGATGAGGGACATCGGCTTAAGAACTCCAGTAGTAAGCTTTTTAGCTTGCTCAATACATTTTCTTTCCAGCACCGTGTGCTGTTGACAGGCACTCCTCTTCAAAACAATATTGGTGAGCTGTACAACTTACTTAATTTCTTGCAGCCAGCATCGTTTCCTTCTTTAGCTTCTTTTGAGAAAAAATTTAGGGATCTTACTACTGCTGAAAAGTTGGAGGAACTGAAAAAACTTGTTTCTCCACATATGCTTCGGAGGCTGAAGAAGGATGCCATGCAAAATATTCCCCCCAAGACTGAAAGAATGGTTCCTGTTGAGCTATCTTCTATCCAAGCTGAATATTACCGTGCAATGCTAACAAAGAACTATCAAATTTTGAGAAACATAGGAAAAGGAGTTCCGCAGCAATCGATGCTAAACATTGTGATGCAGTTGAGAAAGGTCTGCAACCATCCTTATCTTATACCCGGTACAGAACCTGATTATGGATCAGTGAAATTCCTTCAAGAAATGCGGATAAAGGCTTCAGCCAAGCTGACACTACTGCATTCAATGCTTAAAGCTTTACACAAGGAAGGTCATAGAGTCCTTATATTTTCACAGATGACAAAGCTCCTTGATATCCTGGAAGATTATCTAACTGTAGAGTTCGGGCCAAAATCATTTGAGAGAGTAGATGGCTCTGTTTCAGTTGCTGATCGTCAAGCAGCAATTTCACGCTACAATCAGGATAAGAGTCGATTTATTTTCCTATTGTCAACACGCTCTTGTGGCCTTGGAATCAATTTGGCAACTGCTGATACTGTTATTATTTATGATTCTGATTTCAATCCACATGCTGACATACAAGCAATGAACCGAGCACATCGAATTGGACAATCAAATAGACTTTTGGTTTACAGGCTTGTTGTTCGTGCTAGTGTTGAAGAGCGTATATTGCAGCTTGCAAAGAAGAAGCTAATGTTGGATCAACTTTTCGTTAACAAGTCTGGGTCTCAGAAGGAAGTGGAAGATATCCTTCGATGGGGAACAGAAGAACTTTTTAGTGATTCATATAGAAAAGATATTGTTGAAAATGATCTGAGCAAGGTTGAGGCTGTTGCAGATGCTGAACAAAAGACGAAGAGGAGAACTGGTGGCCTGGGTGATGTTTACAAGGATAAATGCACAGAAGGAAGCAACAAGATCATTTGGGATGATAATGCAATCATGACATTGCTTGACCGTTCAAACCTGAAGTCTGGGACTTCTGATAATTTAGAAGGCGATTTAGAGAATGATATGCTTGGCTCATTAAAGGTTAGTCTATGACATGTGTCATGCATGCATTTGTGTATCGTATTCAACTAGCGTTGGTTGATAGTAATTTTGACTTCCATTCCAGACTTTCAATACAAATATAAGATTTTGAGTTGTGGATATTGCTAGAAATATACTGATTTTTTTCTGGAGTTTTTGCTTCCGGAGGACTAAATTGGTTACATGGCATTTGTAAGTTCTGCTTCTTAGAGAAGTTATGATATTCTGATGTGCGTATGTTGATTTAGTCTCCCTATTTATAACTCGTTACTCTTACTGCATCCCTTATTAACTGATAGGGAAGCTGCATATATCACAAAGATTATTACCTGTGCTAATCTTTTTTTTTTTTTTTTTGTCAGATTGGGGACTCTGGCTTTTGTGAGAAACCATGCTGTCATTTTCTTTCTCGAACTCTTATTATAAGAAAATTATTGATGTGAAAATAAATGGATTTTTGTGGTTAGAACTGGTTGCTCTGAATAAGGGGGAAACCTCCATTTGTACCTTGATATAATTGAATGAGAATATTCTTAGACAGCTCCGAACTTATCTGGTGGTGAGAGATCCTGTGGAGGGAGAGATGGTTGATGTAAATCAAGTCCAGAGAGTTTTCAGGTCTAGAAGCAGGTGTGGGAATCCATGGAATTGCATTGTGGAAATATATCTATGTCTCCAGTAAGCTGAAGTCTTAAAGAGAGTGGGATTCTAAGTGGATAACTTTGAATCTACCTTCTGGGTGCTCAACCTATAAAAAGAAAGGTGAAAAGTTATAATAAGCGTAGCAGAATAGTCCTAGTATTCCTGGAGAAATGTGATTTGATTGAGGGTTCCATGAATTTGAACGAACACATGGTTCTATGTCAGACAGTTTGGTTGGAATTGGAAAGCACTTGAGTAAGATTTTATCCTTTTATAGGGTTGGAAGAGCATAATAGGTCCTTCCTTTTATGCTGTTATTGAATTTTAAACCATCAAACTACATAGATCATTGGGTCACCATGTATTTAGTTCTTTTGCTTTTAGAATGTATTTTATAGATAATGAAGAAGAGTTTCATGCCAATACAATTCATTCTGAGATAAGTTCCTTAGTTTTTCTTGATTTCTCTTAATGAACTTCTTCCTGATAAGATGATTCTTACATCATGGACTTGAGATTGAAAAGCATAAGTGTGCTTTGAGAGCTAGATCTTTCTCTCTGCATTGTGTCTGTCTGAGCAGGATTGCAGTTCTCATGGGTATTGATACTATGGTAAAGGGAAATATTGAATTATACCACATAATTTATAAATATAGGTGTTTAATGTTCATTGGGAACTAAGCCACTTCCCCTACTTATTTGACATGGTGTCAAAGCTGGAGTTGTGAAAACCCTAGAGCAACTGCTGGCTCATTGCCGCTGCATCCACTGCAAGCCAAACCCTCCTTGCTGCCCCAGGCAATGTCACACATTTCTTTTCCTGCACATGACTTTTCTTTCTTGTTTCACATATTAGCAACAAATCGTGAAGATGATAGGGTGGTTGACTTGGGGAGTCCTACGGGACATTGAAACTAGCACCACCCTCGCCTTTGCTCATGTTGCCACACGTGGCATCTCTCTATGTGCGAATCCCACACAATGTTTGTAGTTTGGCATGTGATGTACGTGCGCCCCTGCCCCTTTTCTCATGTTGCCATGTGATTGGTTTTCCCTTTTTTATCCTTTTGATGTTTTTCACACCTTTTTTCTCTTACACTCTTATTAGAAGTTTGAATCCTAAGCTAGGGCTCGTTAGATAATGAAAGTGGAAAGCTGCTTCATATTTGCTAGTTATTGGCTATCGTTCTGTGATTTATATGAGTGTAGAAGAGTGCACAGATATCGTCTGTTCTTTATTTTTACTAGTGCTATGGGTGTTCATTTGCGGATGTCTTCACTCCCAATTTTTTAGTACCCTAACTATTACTATAACCAAACTCAATGGCAGAAACTATTTATATTGGACAACTGTAGTTGAGATTTGTTTTATTGAACAAAGTTTGAAAGGTCTTCTCTTTGTCAAACTCATTGATGGCATGGCTTCCATTGATAGTAGGCTGTGGAACTATGCTGGTGCCCAATTGTTGAGTTTAATGTGGCAGTCTTTTGATAATGAATTGCAAGATTTGCTTTGGGTTGTTCATCTTGTAAGTCTATATGTCTACCACTTGAGATATGTATACTAATGTTGTCATCAGCATTTATGACGTGATTAAATGATTTGAGTCGAATACAACTTGACTATCGTAGCTTGAAAGAGATTATTTGGATAGATTAGATGATTGATGACTGAGTTAATGAGATCTTTCCATTAAGTACAAAGATTCACACATTGCAGACATAATGTGAGCAACTCTTTATCATTTATATGCTCCATGTTCTTCCTTTCGAGTACGAGCCCATTTATGCCTAGATTTTTTGCAGTCCCACGCTTTCTACCCTTGTTGAGGCGTTTTCTTGTATCATGTGTGCTAGTTCTTATTCTAATGCAGTTCAGCCATATATCGGCCGTTTAGCTCTTGTGACACATTTTAGCGGTCGAAATGATATTAGTTCTCGGGGAGGACGTGTAGAGCCGTGGTGATGGAGGATGCTTTGGTAGGGGGATGATGGTCATGCCACTTGGTGTTTTGGTTGCAACAATTTAGGACCATATATGCAACACTTGTTGGGTGCTACATGGTTGGCTACCCTGTGGCAAATCGGCACAACTTGATACTTTGGAGATCACTTCTCCACCTCAGCCACTATTATCTACACCTTACATTTATGCATTTAAGGAGTACATTAAGTTCTCATAATTCTAGAGCTGCATAGTTCTCATAACTTCTCCACCTCAGTTACCCTATCCTTTACCTCACTTGTCCGAACAATTCATGGCCTTTCAATGGCATGTTGGTCATAGATCACAGCCTTCAAAGCTTATGGGTGATTGACTCTAGTGCCTTTGATCACATGATAGGTAATGTCACCATATTTTTCCATGTATGTTAGTCAGGTATCTTATCCAAAGTCACCCTTATAGATAGCTCTTTTATCCGTGTAAGCAGGATTTAATCCGTTTGTCTTACATATTCGGTATTTTTACAATGTGTTCTATATCTATCAAAATTCCCATTTAACTGTTATTTGTTAGCAAATTAACTAAGCTACTTAATCGATAAAGTTTTTCCTGAATTTGCTGTTGTTCAAGATGTGAGGATAGGAGGATTGGTTTTTGGCATGAGTTCTAGGGCTTATATTATTTGGACATTGATGTTCCTAAAACGTGCAATGCTTCACCTACACCCGAGTAAATACGCAGTTGGCTTGGTCATCCCTCTCTATTATCACTGAATAAGATAGTTTTGAGTCTTAGTCATTTTTTAAAATTTTATGTTAGTCATATAAATTAGGCTTGCATAACCGTAGTCCTCTTGTGAGATGTGTTAATAAACGGGCTTTTGCCCCTTCATGTTAGTTTTTTCTGATGGCTTGGAGCCTAGCCATGTACTTTCCAAAACTAGGGTTTTGTTATTTTGTTATCTTCATTTCATTGATGATAACTCTCGAACGAAATGGCTATATTTGATGAAATATCATTCAGAAGTATTTTCTATTTTTTTCTTCTTTTGCATTGAGATTCACATGCAATTGGGTATCCTGTTTATGTGTTACCTAGTGATAATGCGAAAGAATATTTTTCTGCTGTGTTTCATTTGCTCATGTCTTCACGAGGTATTATCCACTAGTCTTCTTTCTCTCACACTCCACAACAAAATGGGAGTGATTGAGCAAAATAATAAACATTTTATTGAAATTAGTCGTGTATTACTCCTCATGTCTATACCCCTTTGACGGTTTGGGATAATGCAGTTCTTACTACATGTTATTAGATTGACTGCATGGCTTCATTTGTGCTTCACGAACAACTTTTGTTTTCATTTCTTTTTCCTTATGATTCTCTTTACTCTTTATTTACACTTGTGTGTGGATGTGTATGTTTTATCCAGAATCTATCTCCTGATCAGGATAAATTAAACCCTCATTCTCTTAAATTTGTTTGTTTGTTTGTTTTTTTTTTTTTAGGATATGCTAGATATCAGAAGGGATATTGATGTTATTCTTCTCAATTTTATAAATTTGCCGATGTGACTTTTGCATTTGTCCCCTACTTTTCTTTTTCTTCACTGCTGGTTTTGTGATTGAGGCTCTTCCTCTTCATGTTCTTCTTTCTCCTCTTGGTTCCCATGTCCCACCTACTGCTATGGATGGCCTAACCAGGTCAGAACATGTGGAGCTCCTCCCGTTTGGATATACTAGATGTGCATGTGTATGAACGATGCCCTTGCCCTCCTCCGTAGGACATGTCGAAACCAACCATCCTCTATTAGATTTGGACCTTCAAATTGCATAATGCGAAGGTAATCATTGTTGTACAACTTTTCACCTTATTTCCAATGTTCCTTGTAACTTTTTATCACCCATGTTTTCTTCCTTTATTATTACTTTGTCTTCTATTTTTTTCAAAATCTGTTAGTGAGTCCTTACTCATTCGGGGTGGCATACAGTTATGTTTGATAAAATGTCTGTTGTGCACTCTAATGGTATGTGGGACTTAGTTTTAATTCCTCCCAGTGACTCTATACTAGGTTTTTGGTGGATCTACACCACGAAGCTTTTTGCTGATGGAACCATAGATCACCTTAATGCTTGCTTGGTGGTAAAGGAATATACCCAGGTTTATGGGCTTGATTATGATGATTCTTTCTTTGGTTGCTAAGATGCCTTCGGTCTGAATCTTTTTGACATTTGTTGCTATTTGTGATCCGCTCTTACACCAGTTGGACATTAAAAATGCCTTTTTGAATGATAATCTGCAGGGGAAAGTTTATATGGAGCAACCACTTAGTTTTTTTCTTAGGTGGAGTCTGGTTTGGGAAGATTTTTTTATTTTTTTTTGCCATAAAAAGTTTATATGGCTTAAAGCAATCTTCTTATCATAGTTTGGTCGTTCTAGTATGGCTATTTTACAATTTAGGTTGAAGCAGTGTGGCGTTGACCATTCAGTTTTTTTATTGATATTCATCAATGGAAAAACATCTACGGCTGATTGTCTCTATGGATGATGTAATTATCACCGAGAAGATGTTTAGGTTTCGAGAGAGTTACAATCATTTGGGACCATTGAGTTTTTTCTTAGAGATTGAAGTTGTAAGATTGAAACAAGGGGTTTTTACTCTCAAGTGTGCAGTTGACAACTTAAGTGAAGCAGGTATATCATATTTTCGACCATGTGACTTGTTGATAGATCCAAATATCAAGTTCCTACCCAATGAAGGGAATTTAATACCAGATCCAGGATGATATAGGAGATTGGTTGGCAAGATTACCTATCTCACATTAGCTTACCCAGTGTAGTTAGTCAATTTTTAGACTCTCCATAGGAAGGTTATTTAGGAGTTGTCATCCTACTCTTTGATATATCAAAGGAGATCGAGGCAAAGGGTTACTTTATGGGAAAAGAGGGCATACTGAGGTTATTTAGATGTTGATTGGGCAGGATGCCCAGTTGATCGTTGTTCTACATCCATATTGTGTATTTATAGGTGGGAATTTGATATTCTTAAAAAGAAAAAAGCATGATACGGTAGCATGCTTTAGGGCAGGATCAAAGTACTGCTCGATGGTGCTAATTACATGTGAGTTGATATAGATAAAAGGAGTACTAACATAGCTTAGAGTGGATTGTTCTTCACTAATGAAATTAATATGGGACCATCAAGCTGTTTTGCACATTACTGCAAATCCTGTTTTTCTTGAGCAGACTATATTATCGAGGTTGATTGTCATTTTGTACTGGAGAAACTATTGACAAAAGAGATGGCCACTTCGTATGTTAGTTAAAAGTGATTTCATTGACATATCCTTTGTCTTTATTTGACCCTATGAATGGATTGGATTGAAACAACTTTCTTGTCAAACCCCTTTGTGTCCGTATGAATTTCTCAATGGGCAGATTTATTCACTAAACTCTTGAGGGGTTATTGAGTTGAATGTATTTGTTAGAAACTTGGCACATATAATATATATGTCATATCAGCCTAAGGGAAAGTGTTATTAGGGAAAGGATGATAACGTAATTATGGCATATATAATGTTATAAGTATAGGTGTTCAGTGCTCATTGGGTATTAACCCATTTTCCTTCATTTCTCACTTTCTTTTTATTTAACAGTATAAACAGCTGAACAAAGAATGCCTCCCAAAAAGAATGTACTCTGAATTGTGATGACATGAAGATCAGATTCAGCAGTTCCAAGGAGATTCTCTCGGGAAGAATTGCTGAAGGGTCCTCAAACTATTTTGCAATGAATCTTGTTGGTCATGGAATTATTGAATGTTAGGGCACTTCTTGCACAGTCATCTTTTTTTTTTGCTGATGAAAAAATGTCACACCCGAGTTGTATGGAATGCTTGCAGTGTCACATCTCAGGAATAATACATATGTAGTGACTTGAAATTATTCACATCCTAATGCTAGCGTCCAACTGGCAACCTGCCTTGATTAGGCATTTTTGCCATCGCGAGAACAATGGATTTCTCTTAAGCATTGGTAACTATTTGTAACTTCATTCGAATGGTGTAGCATGTTTTTAATTCTTTGTTTATATTTGTGCAAAGTTAGTTTGTCCTGTGACAATAATCCACTGACCCACTGTCTTAGCTTTCTAGATCTTAAAAACATAACAGGGGAAGAAACAGGTTAGTGGAGGCATTAGGTTTTATCCCAGGAGGTCCAGGAGTCCCAGGACATATACTGTGATGCGTAGGTCAACAAATGGTAGCTGAGGAATGTGTTTATGGAGTGTAGGTATGGGTCTGAGAATGTTGGCTGTACGTGTATAGTGCTTGTACAATGTGAAAGATGCGTGTGGAGGCAGGCCAATAAGAAAGACTAGCAAGGTGATGGAAATGCCTGGTGAAAAGGAAGTTCTCTCCTAGGGGTTCAGTGTATGAACTCAAGAAAGTCAAAAGCTTACCCCTTGGGAATTACCATTGTTGATTTATAGGCAAAATGGAGAGTTTGTTGTGTGGTTAACTGGGGGGTCCCATGTATGGGTTGAAACTGCAGATGTTAGTTGCTGACAATGCAATGATGGCTCATGATGTGCAGGAGGTAAAGATCGCTTTTTTGCTCCCTGCCTGCTATTAATTATGTCATCCATGGGGAAGAAATTTGTCTGTATTAGTATCTTTTCTCTTTTCACTAAGGCAGCTGTGATGTCTCTAAAAGCTGACAGGAGAAAGGTGATGTCATTGGCTGCTTTGTCAATCACATTTGTCAGCATAAAAAGGCCTGGTTGATAAGTAGAAGTTGAGAGCTATTTGAGGCGAATGAGCTTATTTGAAGCTGAGCCATACTAGGTCATCCCTTAGAGGCTGAGTCCCTGAGCCTAAATGCTGAGACTGAGATGTCTAGGCCTAGTTGCTGAGGCTCAGCTATTGACACCTATCCTGTCCCTGTAAACCCTGATGTTCCTTGGGCTGCCAACTTGAGGCGGTCTAGCCCATGCTCTTATCTCCTTTCCTGGGTCTACTTAAAATGGGCTTTATCAAGCCTTATTTGAACCACTGAATTCCAGCCTTGTGTTTCTTTACTGGGTCTGGACAGATTCCATATGGGTTGGACTCATTGTCTTTAATCTTGGGTCCATCTGTGGGAAATTTTTACTGATCCCATCAATTTGCCTGTGAAAATTCATGTATTATTTTGGAACAGAGTAAAACCTTTTACCGTTTTCTTACACTAGCTTTGCAATCAAGATGAGCAAAGTTAAAGCTGTTGAAGTCACAATATTGATGACGTCATAATCCTCATTGCGAAAGTGAAATAATGCTAGTTACCAAAAGCTTGATGTTTCTTTGTCGTACAATTAGTTCATATTACAAATGATGGTTGATTAAATAGTCCCCTCCTTCAAGAGAGTTGGTTATCTACTTTGTTGGTGTATTGACTTCCATGGGCCTTTTATTTATCTATGTATTGAATAACCTACCAAGCCTTTCACATTATTTGTAAAGGGAAAAAAACTGCTAAGCCTTTCTCATTCAAAATAAATTTAAACCCAAACCATTAATCATGCCTAAATGTGAAAATCAGATAACAAATATACAGCCATTTAGTATTACTCTGATTTTCTTATTTTTTTTCCTCATTATGTCTTTTACATTTGAAAGAAATAAAAAATTGGGGTGTGAGGGATGATAAAGAATAAGCGAGTAGTTTAAATGTATGTAATGATAAGAAGATGGGATCTAAACCCAGACTATTTCTTAACTAGTTGTCAACTTTTTTGTCTTGACCTCTACCGATATCTTATTTTGGCTATTAATAGAAAGGATATGTTTATTAAGGATACTCTAGGGTGCAAAAGTTGCGATGGGAGCAAGATAGCAAACTCTATAATTTGTTTTCTGACTTTGCTAGTTTTCAGGTTGGAAAATTAGTGTTTTGTGTGTCTTCTTTACCGTTGGATTACCCTACATCAGTATAACCAGTTAAGAGAAGGAGGCAACACAAATCACCAAGATATCCTGCAAATATCCATGTAAAAAAGAAAGGGCAAGCAGTAGCCAACATAAATAATGGATCTTTCCTATAATGAACTGCGGCACTAGGATGCCAGCAAAAACTTTATCCTATTTAAGTCTATAATTATTAAGAAAAAAGGGATAAAAAGTGCAAACCTTGGAGTTGATATAATGCTCTAGAATGTTAGAGTAGATGAATAATTGATTTTCCCAGTATCTCATTCAGATGTCTACCATAAGCCTAATTATTAGATTCCGTGTTTTCTCTATATTGTGAAAAAATCATCAAGAGGAATACAAGGAGTGGGATGTTTTTCTTTAAAAGTGCCACTGTCACCTTGAGTTGACATTTGATGAAATCAGGGTGAAGGTATTAATTTGGGAAGCATTAAAATGAGAAAAGCCTTTTTCTGTGTTTATTGGGGGCTGCCCAGGGTTTGGGGGTATTGGATCTTGAAGTAACAATCCCTATTGAACACCTTTTTGGATTTTGATTTCTGAATATTGCTGGATGCTTAAAAATCAATTGCAGAAAAGTGGTTAAAAAGAAGTTTGAATACGTTCTTGCAAAATATAAATTCTATCTGTCAGTTTCAATAAATGAACCCAATGTTGTTAAAGGCAGCACTTGGGGGTCAAACCCTAGCATCTCAACATACTTTGATGAGGCTTATTCCAACATGCTCGCGCTTAGGCTCTGAGGCATGTGTCTTTTTTGGTTTAAGGTGTGTGTCTTGAGTATCTCATAGTTTTTTTTTTAATATTTATTTCTTTTTAAATTAGTAATTATATTAAATAGTTATTGACAATACTAATTTGGTATTTGTGAAATTGGGATGGATGAAAGTAATGGACGACTGATTTGAAGAATGGACAAAGACTATAATGAGGATAAAAAAATTACATTTGAGGATAATTTTTTTATAAAAAGGTTTTATAGTTAAAATTATTGGAGTAAGTAAATTTACAAATTACGTTATATTTAGAAACAATGTGAGCTTTAAACGTTAAGTATCTCTAGAACTATTCTATTGAAATTTATAAATAATATAACTTAAGAGACAATAAAGATGAAGAAGTATATCAAGCCTGTAAGCTAAGAAAGGAGAATATATGAACTTCTATTTAATAATGATGATAAATATTAGTCTTTATTATGAATATTTTGATAACAGTATTTTATTTTTTTCATGAATTTTATTGTTCTTGTGCATTTGTAGCAGGTTGTGCTTAATAATTCCATATTTTATATTGTTAGTTGAAATATGAGCTTGATTGTTATCATAAATATTTTTTGGTGTATCTCTTCTATTATTAGTTTCAACAATTGGAATTCATTATAATAAGTTCCTATATACTTATCTCAAAAATGGGCGCTTCACTTCCTTTGGGCATGCACCTGTGCCCTACACCTAGGCTGGGGACCCTTTGCGCCTTAATGAGTCTTTAATGGATCAGATCTTGAATACCAAAAAAAGTTATTGTTCCATGGGATTGACACTTGCTCCCCACGTGTAAGACTCAACCATACAATATTTTTTTCTAGTAGTGCAAGTTTTCAGAGTTTAAGCTTCACAGTGGCCTAACTTGCTATGCCTTTGTGACTGCTCAGGTTAGCTTGATATGACACAGACTGAGTTGAACATGATGTCCTGATAATGGGTATGATGAGGTTGTATAGGACTTTCTAACACAATACATAAAGCTTTAAATTCCACTATATGGGGTTGGCTATATGTCTAGAATTATTTAGCATCCTAATGAATATAAAAAAGGCCTCCTATTGCTTAAATGATATTGCTTTTCAGAGCTTTGGATTCTGTGCTACAGATTTTCCTGGAGGCAAGGTGCAGTCACCAGTGGCTTAGTGTCACCAGTCTGCTGCTTCCATTAGGGAACACTGACCCTTAGCGGTTGGGTATTGGGTGAGGGGTTTGTATACAGGGTATATACCATCTTTTCCATATAACTTCTGCTTGTGCCTTGTTTCTCTTTCTATAGTGTTTCAACTTCCAAGTGTTCCAAAACTTCGTTGTTTTTTTTCTTTGCTTTGAATTTACGAGCAAATCCTTTTTTCTTTCCTTTTTATGGTCTTTTTATGTCTCTTATTCTCCCCATTCTATGTTTCCCTTTATTGTTCTTACTTTCATTGCCATTCTTTTAAAGAAGTTGTCATATTGCTTAATTCCAACTCTGATGGGCACTATAGCATTTCTGACACAGTTAATTGTTATCACATAATCTAATCATGATGCTATCATCTTTTGGTGCAGTCTGTTGAGTGGAATGATGAGCCAGTGGAAGAGGATGGAAGAACTGAATCACCTCTTGCTGTCACTGATGATGCCTTTGCAGCAAATTGTGAAAAAAAGTTAAATAATTTAGTTAGTGGCACTGAAGAAAATGAATGGGACAGGCTTTTGCGTGTCAGGTGAGAAGTGGCTTTGGGTATTATATTCTTTTCACTGTAATTGGGCCCCTAGTGATATGCCATTTTGTAATAGTTATGTCCCCACCCGTAAATGTTAAGGATTGACAGGTGCTGCTTCCAGGAAACTCCTGCTGAGAATCAGAAATATTTTGATGCAATAAAGGAAGAAAGTTAAGGCCTTTCCTTATGCATCAGATGCTTCCATTTGTTTTTTACTTCTCAGTGGTCATTAAGCCCTATGTAATGACTCTTAAAGACAATATAGTTTGACCAACAAAGTCCTGTTTAATTCAGATACATTAATATGCGTATTGTTCAACATCATCATCAAATACGTTAACAAAGCCGTAAGTGCCAGTGAATTAGCTTACTGAACAAGCAATTTATGTTCCAGATGGTTCTCTTTATTGGATCATTGCAAAAATCAGATCTGCCTAAGTATGATGTCAGTCTACTGATTTCCTAGTAATTGTTCATGAGACATGGTGGAAAGTGTGGTCGATGACTTGAGAAAGTGGAGAAGTAGGTTTAAGGTTGTACATTTGGTAGTTTTTGACATGAGGAGTCAAGAGAGTAATTACGAATGTTCTTGGATCCTTTTGATTTTGGAAGTTGTAACTGAGATTTGTATGAAGTGATTGGTTTGGATTTCTTCCATTACAACAACTGGAGCAACACTCAAATTCACATTTTATGGGGTCAGCTATATGTTCTGCCTTCATCATTATTTTAAGTGAGGTGCACAGTCCTTAAAAATTGGAAGCAATTTCAAATGGTTTTTCTGACCGTACTATAAGTTCTTCTATGTGTAAATCTCTTTTCCCTTGCCTCTGTCTTTGATCAAAACATCATTTCGAGGTGTGGGTCGTTTGCCCTATGTCTTAGTTGTCTGGACCGTCTATACTTCTATTACCTATTCTTCTATACGTGGTGTGACTGTTTATTTGTTTTGAATGTGTTCATTTCTTATCGTATCTTTTAGAATTCTATTTCTCATCCATCTTAAAATCTTCATTTTTTGTTGGACTTTATGGATGTGTTGTGTTTTAACCGGCAAGTCCAACACCAAGATCTGCATAGTCAAGCTGGCCATACATCGGTCCTGGAAAATTTCTCTTTAAATATTAGAGTTACCGGATGATCTTGAGATTCTTGATGCACTCATCCATTTTAACTAACCTACATTAACATTATGGTCATACCTCAATATGTTAATATTCTTAAATTATAGATCCAAGATAACAAAATCTATCAGTTATTTGAATTTCTTGATCTTAAATTTTTTGATGTCAAGTATTTCTTCTTGAATTGCTTAAAACACACTCATTGTTGTCTGTTTTAATCATAATTATCTTGAACTATAAAACCTCTCTTAATAATTCTACCTCGGATTCAGGAGAGAATGGAGATATAGGGCTTGCTTTCTATAGCTTTCATTTCATGAATTATCTAGTGTATACTATTGGGTAGATATCATTAGGGGAAGGAGTCTCTCATGCTATGAGGATTCCAGCTATTTTACCATGCACCAAAGAAGAAGAATTTTTGGCCGGAGGCAGGCCCATTTTTTCTATTAGAGTCTCCTCAATGATAAGACTTTTCCAATAATAAATAGCAAAATAGAAAAAAGGGAATCTCCAGCTTTTCTTTTAAGAAAACAATCGTATGAGAATCCCCTTTATTTTGAGAAAAAAACCATATATTCTGAGTTATATCTCATCCTAAGGCCTGTTCTATTCGATTCCTCTTGTTGCCTCTATTAGGTCATTATCTTCTGCAAACAGTATGCAGCAAGAATTTCATCATACATAGGTCTCCTAACTCATGAATAACTTGGGCATAAAGGTAAATACTCAAAGTTAAACTTTTATGTAACCTTATCATAAAAGGAAATCATCAGTTTCTCACCCTATAGTTTTCACATTAGTAATACCCTATATAAATATCCAAATGACGCATAATATATGTGTATATGTAAATATGTATTTATTTTTAAATATATACATATATGTATACACACACACACATAAATTACGTATATATGTAATTCTAGCTTCTTTCTTGTGCAACCGCCACACTTCCCTAGATGCCTAATCATAATCCTTTTTTAGATTAATGAAAACATGTGTAGTTCCTTTTTTATTCCCTAAATCCTTTTATTAAACTTCTTAACAGATGTATTTCTGCAATCATTGGTGAGTTTAGCATGAGACCAAATTGTGTTTTGAAACTAATTTGTTTCTTGTTTTAGGCTTTGTTCAATTACTGTTTTCCAAAGTAGCTGTATGGCCCATTAATTTCATTTCATGATATTTATAATTATGAACACCTTATTTCTATATGTAATAGTAAAATGCTCCTCCACTCATTTGCCTTTGTTAGTTCGTAAAATCTTATCAAATAAACTAGTAAACCAACTTATTTCGTAAGCTCATAAGTATTTCCAAACTAAGAAGGATATATCGTCTAGTTCCTAATTACTTACTTTTTTCACATTTCTAAGCGTGTATTTGACTTAGTCTAATTATTCAAACATATCTTTGATTTTGTATTTTCATAATTTTTCACTTCTGTTTTTAGTTCTACACAGTTTTTATTGAACAACTTAATTTAGAAAATTTCACCATCTTATAGCGACTTTTTGCTAATGTCTAACATCATCTTCTCTTTTTGGTAAGCAGTCTATCCTTCACCTTTTATGCATCTAGTATAACCTTAGATCCTTACTTTTACTTTCTTTTTCTATAGAAAGTTTTTATATCTCTATCTTTCTATTTTTGTTCAATTAGTGTATATCTCAATTATGCTATATGATTAGCTTCATTAGTAGCCTTTTTTTGGAAGTTTTCATTGCTCTGACAGTGCTGCATGTTTTATAACTCACACATATAATTTCCTTTTTCACTACCTTTGAACATTCTCTTACCACCACTCATGGCTGAAAATATTGATATCGGTATCGGTTACGGTCATATCGGTATCGGATATATTGAACAATACATTTTGATATTCGATATATTAAACGAAAAAAATTCTAAAATCATAAATTGATAGAGTTATGTCGACTAATACATCATCAGCTTTGTTGGCTTATTTAAAACACATCATGATATTGTCGTGGTATCGGAAAATATCATTGTCAGAGTTCCAATACTGATATGTATCAGCCGATACGTATCGTATCGGTTGATATTTTCATCAATGCCACCACCAACTTTCTTTAATGCAAATACTTCTTCCTTCAAATTCTCCCGGGACTTTCCTTTATATAGTAAACTTAAAGCAAGTACCAAGTGGCTTTCTGTCTACCTGCGTTCCTCTACCCAAGTGTCTTCTATGAACATCTTAGTGCTTTATATTGCCTTTTTTGTTTTAGATTTGACCATATAGTCCTCTTATTCTACATTTTTTCTCGTCCTTCTTTTAATGCTTAAATCTAATTCAAAAAGCCTGTCCTATTTAGTTAGACTCTATGTGAATGATTGTACAATGCTTATGAGACAACCCAACTAGTTTTCTTATTAAGCAGAATTTATTTGACTATTATTAGATACACTCCTAAAAGTTGGCAAGTCTACATCTCTTTTCCTTCAATGTGTGGTGTTGCTGATCATTGAGCACTGCAAACACTAATATCATATCTCTTATATCAGCATTATATGCTATCTTATTAAAATATGGAAAAAACATGATTTTTCTAAAGGACGTGTTTAAGCATATGTTCTTCATTGGACTCCTTTTCAATAGAAAAGAATAGCCAAACAAACCCAATTGGCTAGTCAATCCCAAGAGATCTTATTGGCGGCAAACCAGAGTTAGACAACCATGGTCCTGACCTTACCATTAGAGAGGGTGAGGAGGTCCTAATTCCGAGATGGAATCGTATGACTTGAGAGTGTCACGTACGGTTCTTTTGAGAAGGGTTTCACACCTATCAGGCTTCATGAGTGGTCCACGGAGCTGCATCACCATGTAGCCATTCACACCCCTCATTATGCTCATCTATATGCCAACTTAAATCTCCTACAACAATTCTCATTCACACCTATCTTTTGTACTACATTATTTATATCTTCTCATTACCGTTTAATGGTTTCTAATAAGTCTACTTGAGGGCATGAGCAATAATTACATTTATTTGTCCCGCTAAGACTATTTGAATTTTTTGATTCTTTGCACAACATGTAGAATATGTACAACTTTATTTTAGATTTTTAGGCACAGTGGTGCCTACTCATTTTTATGTTTTCCCTTCCTTATGTATCAAATTTTATATCCTCTCCTTTTGGCCTCGTTTGAATTTGTTTTATCACTTAGTTTCTTGCTAGCATGTTTTGTTAATTTTTTCCTTCTAAATTATTTCAACTACTTAGATGTCCTTCCCAATAAGTGTTGTTATGCTCAAAATTGCTAACTAGTCTCTTTAGCTTTTACCCATTCACATTCAGATTTGTGCAAAAACCATTTCACGCTTGACAGTCTGGGTGCCGATTGTTTGCTTCTAGGTGATGACTGAGTCTGCCCTTGCCCATTTTTGACTCCCCTGGTGATAAAGGGGAAAAAACCTTGTTACTTCTTAAGTAGCCCTGACGGTATTATGGGTCTGGATTCATCTCATGAAGTATCTTACAAAAAATTATGCAAGCTATCAGCTACCTTATATGCCCCCCCTCCTTTTCCTGAGCTTGGGACTATCCGTATGAAAATGATTGTTAAAATTAATGGCAACATAGGTAGAGTTTGCTTGTTCCATGCTCGGAATAAAGTTTCAACAAGGACAAATGTTGGCTAATTAGCTGTTAAAAAGGATTGCATGTGAATCATCACCTTCTCAATGAATTTTGGGTTAGAATTGGTATGAATGATCTAGCGGTTTTCATTCATTTAAACTCTTAGGTATTCCTTTACCAAGGATATTATTGATATGGTAAATGATTACTAAATTGACAAATTCTTTGGATTTAGAGAAGAGGACAGTTGTTTGTACTATCAACCTTCTCAAACTCACATATTGGTCAAAGGGTAATCCCTAAATATTAAGTTTAGTTGACATCCAAGTATAAGTTCAATGCCTAGTGAGAACCATAAGTTTCTGACAGAGTTTAGCCATTTAGAAATGTGTGGCTGGTCAATGATGAAGAAAGGAAAGAGATCAAATAAGGAATAGATAGGGGACAAATATCTAGTTGGTTACAGGTTGCCCAAGCCTATGATCTTGCATCAACATTCCAGTCATGCGTGAAAGAACTACATCTGCATGCAACAATTGATAGAAGACTGCAATAAGAGATCCATGGGAGCCTCATGTTTTGATAAAGAAAATAATTATTGAAGAGGGAAGAAATAAATAGTACATACTACAATACATGATCATGACATCTAATGTTCAAATATTGTAGCAACTTGTTGGTGGTTTGAAATCTCCTTTGCTTTGAATTGAGGTATCAATATTATTGTTTTGATACGTCATTTATTCATTTTGTTTGGTGGATTAAAATTGTTGGATTGATATGTTATATATTTGCTTTGTAGGTGGGAGAAATATCAGGATGAAGAAGCAGCTGCTCTTGGTCGTGGGAAACGCCTGAGGAAAGTTGTTTCTTATAGGGAAGCGTTTGCTTCACATCCAAATGAAACATTGAGTGAGGTATGTGCTTGATCTTATTATGGGAAGACCTTGCACTCTCTTATGAACCTCTTGGTATAACTATTTGAAAAATAGAATATTCAGTCAGTTGTAACCTAGTATTTCTTGTCTTGAATTTTGATCCTGAACGTGAGACAATTTGCATTAATTTGGTTTTACTTTTCTGGTTTATTTTACCGTTATCTGTACCCTTAATGTATCACTACTGTGTTAGTTGTCACTTTCATTTTTATATTCATATTATGCATGCGCAAATGTGGTATGTTTAGATTGGTGCTCCTACCGTCATAAAGATGTCATATCATGTGTCAATCAGCTTTCAGTTTTGTAATCTTGACATATTATTTTTCACTGCAATCCTTTATGCAAGCACTTATTAATAAGCTCCTTATACATGGAATTACTAAATGATTGTATCTGCTTAGTTTTCACCCAAATCATGTAATCTGTTAGCTTTAGGTTTATATTTATTCATATTATTAGCACAACCCTTGATATGGTTCGAAATAAAATAAAATTATGTGTTAAATCAAGAACAAATAGTAAACACCTTTATTATGGCTGCTTTATTCTCTCTCCCCTTATCAAAGGGCAAGCCGATACACAAAGCATTGCGATGCGAAGAGTTTTGCTTGGAGAAATAGAAGGAATATTTATTACATGTACAAAATATGAGAAAATACCATGTGAATATTTTATTTTAGTAGGTATTTAAGAATTGGTACATGGAAACAGGTTTAAAAAAGGATCTTGGAGCGTCTAGGGTTGGCCCAAGAGGGTCTTTTAACGCCTTCTTTTTTTCTTCTCATTGGAGTTTTTTCACAAAGACTTACAGGCTTACAATAATGAATGGAAATGGTAACTCAAAATGAAGATTTTGCATTGTTGGATATCAAGAGATTTGCCCATTCTGCCATTTTGTAGAAATTATAGCTCATAAGAGATTCTAATAACAAGATTTGCTACCTAGCAATTTGCCTTGAAACAACCAGCTTTTTTTGAGGTCTGTCCTCTTTTATTCTTTCATAGGAGTTTTTTGTGGCAAGAATTGGGAATGCAGTTTCATCACTTGTGTAGTCGCATTTCTCCGTAAAGTCCTTGTTCTACATTCTCTCCCTCTATCTTTATCACTTCTCTGTTAAATAGCAGCACCACTTGCACAAATGCACGTCATGATGTAAGTCTCAAATTTATTAGGGAAGTAAGCAATTGACATTCTAGAGCATGTCACCATCATGACCAAAGCAAAATATATGAATTCTTCTCCAAAAATTCTGCTTGATCCAAGCAACATCCTTCACTGTCAAATATTCTTTGGTGGATTTCATTTGATTCTATTTTGGTGAAACCCTCCCACTTTCACTGCTTGACTGCTTCTGATCTCACATGGATCTCTCTTTTCATCTGTTTATTATGTTGTTGATGTTTCAAGTATCTATACCTTTGTAAACAACCTTTCTACATCTTGTCCTGTATGATAGCTATATTTAGTTTATTATGGGTGAGTTTATTTCTTACTGTGGTTTCTAGTTATCCCACTCATTTCTGATGTCATTCTCATTTCGCTTATATTTACTTCTGATATATGCTGTTTCTTGATTGCCCAACATCCTGAACCAAGGACAGATATTCTTCTACTTGTTTTGTAAAAAATTCCTTTTATTTGACTGGTACTTGTCTATTACTCAATGCGGTTTTTTAGCACCTTCCAATGTTAACAATCCTGCAATGACTTTATGCATATCCTGATTAATGATTGATCCAATACAGCAAAATCTATTGCTTTTAAGAGTTTATTTCCAAATATGACTTTGTGTTTGGTATGTCATTTAGAATTACTAAACTTGTATTTCATAAATTCTTTCTTTCTTTTGTAATCTTAAACCCTCTACACTCTTAAGGTTATTTTCGTAGTTTAATTTGTTTTATATCTTACTGAGGCCATCATTCTAAGGGTACTTCCATAGTTTGGATTTGTATTCTATTCCTTCTCTTGTACTGTGTTCGAACCCTACACTTCGCCTCTTTTTTTTGTTGTTCTAATATCTCAAGTAGTTCATCCATGCTAAAACAATCAGTTTTAAGACTTAACGGTGACCAGTGGTGCAATAATGTTGAAAATGTTCCTTACCAAAGCATTTTTGGTGCTAGTCATATACTGCAATCTCTCTGAGCAGGATATTGGCCTAGCAACCAAGCCTTCTTAGTCCCTTTGGTCTCAGAGTCTCAAAAAAGGAAAAAAAAAGCCTTCTTCTCGTAATGTACCTCAGGTCTTCATGAGCTGAATTCAAGTTCCTTACATCTTTGATTTGGGATGGATTGTTATATGGCCCACGTACGTGTGATAGCCTCTATATATTTCCTGCTACATGCTCCTTTCTTTCCTATAAACCACCAAAACACTTTCCTAGGTAACCTGTTGCGGCCTTGTCTTGGTTATGGTAATCATTAATGGCAACATCAAATAAGCAGTGACACCTACTTGTTATGGGAAAATGTTTCATTTCTTTTCTGTCGGATACTGTTGGTGATGGTGGTGTTGTCCACACTGACATCTGACATGCTGTAATGGAGTTCAGGGATTTAAAACCTTTGTGTACATCTAATCATCCCCACACCCCCAACGTGGGAGCCTCATGCATTGACTCCATGGATGGAAATTCCATATTGGTATCTCTCACAGCCTGTTAAGGGAATGAGAGAATCAATGCATTGAATATGGGATCCCATTCTTCTGTAATGGATAGTCAATATTCGTTGATTGATTAGTTTCCTGTGGAGGAGGAATGTAAATAGGGAATGATTGTTCAGTGCTCTATAATTTAGGATCTAGATCGATCTCTAAATTTTATGCATATGGGTAAGGCTCCTTCTCCCATTGAATGAAAATAATTGAGAGATTCATTATTTTATCACGGTATCCGGGAGCAAGTTATTCACTCATTGGTGCTTTCATTGAGAGTTTTTTTTTTTTCCCTCTTTTCACGGTGGATTCCCAATTTCATGAAAGGATAACCATCATGACATTGGACTAGCATGAAAGGATCTCATGCACAGCCTTTAGTGTCCAAGGTGCCGAGCTGCAGCATGTTTGAAGTGCCAAGGTGCAGCAGTGTCTGAGGCGTGCATCCAAGCAGCATGTCTAGAGGTGCCTACTCCTACTCCCTCAGACACAATCATCCATCCAAGCCAACAACCATGGCAGAAAAGGATACCAAATTAACACAAGGTTCAGCCAAACCCGAGGCCAACAAATGTGACAACCCAAATAACCCCTTTACCTTCATCATTCTGATCAGCCTGGGTTCGTACTCATTACACAACTGATGAAGAGTATCACAGCACATGGAGTCATGACATGCTCATGGCTCTCAGCAATAAAATGAAGAAGGCTTTGTAAATGGCCCCACTCGACAGCCAACAACAACTTCCACCACAGAACTCCAACAATGGATGCGCTGCTGCAAAACATGGCTTTCAATTTAATCTTGCAGAGATTGTGGTGAGCATTATATACAATGAGAATGCCCATAAATCTAGCTTGATTTGAAATAACGTTTTTCATGAAGTAATGGTTTCCTCCTTTTCCACATTGAAGAAGCTATCCATGATGGTAAACAGGGAAACATGACCATCTATGCTTATACACCAAACTAAAGGGCCTATGAGATGAACTTGACACATTTTGTTCCATTCCGACCTGCACTTATGGAAACATGAAGGAAGTCCTGCAGTTCCAGCAAAATGAAAAGACCATGAAATTCCTCATGGGGCTCAATGAGACTTATGCTGCTGTTCACTCCCGGCTGTCAACACAGCTCATTCTCTTATTCTCCAGGATGAAAAATGTCAAGAGTACGAAGGGAAGCATACACTTGCCTGAAGCTTCAGCCTTTGCTGTGAAAAACAATCCATGAAAATCAGAGAGGATTCTCACACATATAAATCCTCATATGAAATGTGGGATTTGTGAAAAGCTTGGGCACATTTCAGAGACATCTTGAGCACACCTTAAATGTGACTATTGTGGCTGGCAAGGACATGCAATTGATGTTTGCCATAAGCTGCGAAGGATGAGTTCTTTAGGTGGTAAATCTGAGAAGCGAGAACACAAGAACCCTTCCTCCAAAGCAAAATTGGCAAGGCCCCCCTTCTCTCTGATGGCAGACTCTGTCAGGCAGAGCCGTACCAAAGTCTTATGACAATGCGTAATGGAAAGAAGTCAAACTCCATTGCTGTTCACGTTGGCAGCACATCTGCTATGAGTGATATCTCAAGCATAGCCTTCTGTGCTCCTGTATTTGATGAAGAGATGCATTGGATATGGCATATAGGAGCCACAGATATGATTTGCCACAGATATGGTTTACTCTGTTGAGTTATTGATTTAAAACTTCTTTATTACCAATCGAACTCTGCATCTTCCCAATAAGCGATCACTGCTGTCACACATCAACAATATCCATTTTATTTATTTCGAATTTGTTGATGTGCTATACATTCCTTTAAATTAAATCCGATTTCGGCTATCAAACTCATTTACAATGCCCACTGCCTTGCCTTATTCGCTATTGGGGCTTGTATGTTATTGGACTAACAATCGGGGAAGATGATTGAAATGGGCACTGAACGATGGGGGGTACTGTTTCCTATGGACGAGTGACTGATGCTTCATCTGAGAGAAAAGGATCATAGATATGCTGGTATTAAAAGATTTATCGTATATCATCTATATCAAAACTATGATTGAGAGGTAGCAATCCAGATTGATACTGTATTAAAGAGGTTCCTTAGACTCAACATAGAAAGTAGGGGATTTTCTTTTTTTTGATCAATAAAGAGTTCAAAGTTAGCTGTGTAAGTTGTGAGTGGACCAGTATGAAGTTTTAGCTTTGTTGCCAGCCAAAGCTCTTAGCCGACGACCAACTATCCCTTTTGAGACTCAGCTGACTTGTAAAGAAATGCTTTATTTACATGAAACTTTGGAGAGGGTCAAACTGTCCAGCCCTTTATCATTCCACCACTTATCCCAATAAGCGCAGAAGTTACTGGTGCTACAAATTAATTGCTTGACATCCGATTGTCAATGATGTTCCTCTAACCCTCCAAAAAAGTTAGATTGTAAAATGGCTAATAGGAAGTCAGAAGCAAGCAGAGAACTCCTCTCTTTTAGGCATGGTAAAGTTTGTTCTGTTCTCAAGGCTTGGTACGCAGTCTTCGTTTCCAGTTGATGCCAAAAAACCAATTGGAAAAGTCGTTAATAGAAATGGATTGTACTGCTAGTGAAAAAGGCACAAAAAATTATGGTAGATAGAGAACAAGAGGTTAAGGATAGCCATTGGTAGATCATAGAGCTAACGGCTGATAAAAGGTTTGTCTATTGGGATTGGGCATGGACGTGCCTGGACTGGGCTAGCATTGATACCCATGCACCTTTTGAATTATTTCATGTTGACATTTGGGGTGGGGGATTTCACATCCTGCACTCAATGGGTAACAATATTTTTCTACCATTGTTGATGATTGCACTTGATGTGCATGGGCCTATTTGATGCATCATAAATCTGACACTCCAAAATATATAACCACTTCATCAACCTTGTTGATACACAATTTTTCTTGAAAGTTAAAATTCTCCTTAGCAATAATGTTCCCAAATTTTCAATGAGAAATTTTTACTCAGATAAAGGGATCATTCATCACATTAGTTGTCTCTCTACTCCACAGCAAAATGGAGTAGCCAGGCGAAAGTATTGACACGTCAATGTGGCTCGGGCTTTACTGTTTCAAACTAATATTCCCAAAAAATTTTGGTGTGGACCATCTTAATAGCTTCCTATCTTGTGAACCGAATCCCTAAACCCCTCCTCGAAGGGAAACACCTTTGGGATCTCTTTCACATACAGCCTGCGTATGACCATTTGCGAGTCTTTGGGTGCTTGTGTTCTCCTCAATATACAGTCATCACCCTGCAAAATTTGATGCTAGAGCCACTCGCTGTTGCTTCTTCGGTTACCCTATGGTCAAAATGGGTGTTGAGTTTGTGCTTTCTTGACCGGTAAGACTTTTGTCGCATGTGAGTGATGTCTCCTCCTATGAGGATGCTTTTCCTTTTCTATCATTCCCTGCCGCTCTCCTCTAGTCATTGTCCATACAAAACCACCAGCATATAATGATGACACCATCTATACACCGTCTCATTCCCTCTTCAACACTTAAGCCACCCTCTCCTCGGAACTTCTTAGAAATGTCTCCTTCAACTCCAACATTGAAGCCCTCTTGGCTACTTCTCCAACTTCACCTTCTACACCGCAAATTCCTCCATCAAGGCTCACACGATTAACTACACCATCCAGTTACCTCCATGAGTATCATGTTGGTATCCCTCTTCCTTCAAGGAAGATTTCTTAACCTAACTCAACATTGGTTGAAGCAACAAGTGTCATTTACCCCTTATCTGATGTGCTTTCATATGAAAACTATCATCCAAGCACCGTGCTTTCACCATTTCTCTTTCAGTCGAAAAAGCACCATGATCTTTTGCTCAGGCAGTTTGTGACCCTAAGTGGCATCTTGATCTGCAACAACAGCTTGCTGCCCTCCAGGCCAGTAACGCATGGTCCCTTCCAGCACTACCTTCAGGGAAGGAATTGGTTAGATGCAAATGGGTATACAATATCAAATTCAAATCTAACGGTACCGTTGAACGCTATAAGGCCAGGTTGGTAGCCAAATGATATAATCAAATTGAAGGATTGGATTACCATGAGACTTTTGCCCCAGTTGCAAAGCTTATGTAGTTTGGCTCCTACTTCCTGTTGCATCTGCCCAAAATTGGCATCTTGATCAATGTAAACAATGCTTTCGTACATGGATATCTTGATAAAGATATCTACATGTCGTTACCTCCTGGCTTTAGGCAAAGAGACTTGATTTTGAAGCTTCCTAAGTCATTGTAGGTACTCAAACAAGCATCATGTCAAAATGTTCATCAAACTCTCGGCAACTTTGAAGAGAGCCAACTACAAACAATCAAAGGCTGACTATTCCTTGATATTCTGGTCCCAAGAAGGTAGATTCACTACTCTTCTCATTATTATAGATGATGCCGTTGTGATAGGAAATAATTTGCAAGACATTGAAGACACCAAAGCATTCCTATCAAATTAAATTAAAGGACCTTGGACAATTGAAATACTTCTTATGCTAGAAGTTTCCCGTTCCAAGAACACTACTGTTTTTTGCAGTGAAAATATGCCTTCAAAATTCTTGAATATGTTGGATACCTTGGTGCAAAACGAAGCTCTTGTTCCATAGAACAAAAACCTATTGTGGAGCTGTAACTCCTTCCGAACTCCTAATCATGGTGGTGCATGCAAGTGGTATTCCAAGGATGAACCTAGTTAATGCTCAAGCTTGGGATGTTGTTTTTCCATTAATATGATCGTTGGAAGAATGCAACACAATGATGGTGCCATGAGAAATAGAGGAGTACTGATGATGACTTTAATGAAAAGAGTTTGAACTATGTCTCATGGTTAATGTCCTAGTTAACAAACCTAGGAACTAGATATTTATATTAATTAATTAGGCCATACGTGTATCTACTTATAGAGGGGTGTGCTAGTGAGTCAAGTGTATCACCAAAAAATATTAACTGAATGTGTTTAACCACCTAGTTGTGTACGTTGTGGGTGGGTCATGTCTTCACTAAATTGTCGGAGAGTTCTTGGTATGGAGAGCATGCTTGGATTACTTCCATCAACTTTACTCTTTTGATTATCAGGGAACTATCTTTATCTTGTATCTCTTGACATATTTCTTATCGTGAGAGTAAACCATGCGAATTTGTGGTCGTTTGTGCTTGAATTTTTTCCTTTTTTTCCCATTAATACAACAAATATTAATGTGTTTCGATCCAAAAATGGCACTGAGAATTTGGAATGCCATGTTTAAATTAGAGAAGTTTGATGGTAAGAACAATTCCAATTTGTGGTGAATCAAAATTAAGGATTTGTTTGTTCAATAAGGATTCCACAAAGTCCTAAAAGGGAAAATGGATAATACCTCCATTTCTTATGAGGATCAGTAATATCTTGATCTTTGTGCCATTTGCACCATTTGGTTTTGCTTAGCAGATGGCGTCCTCTACAATGTTGCCGAAGAGAAGTCGGTCAAGAAGTTGTGGGCTAAGCTAGAGAGCTTTTACATGACGAAGTCTCTTACGAACCGACTTTATTTAAAGCGATAACTACATACTCTTGAAATGAATGAGGGTTCCCTGATTCATAAACATTTAAACAAATTTAACAAACTTATATGTCAATTGTTAAGCATCAATGTGAAGATCGATGATAGACGTTGTTGCTTTTATGACCTTTTCCCGCTTTTGATCACTATTTAGTAACTACACTAACATATGACAAAGTTACCATAGTCTTGGATGATGTGACTATAGTTTTGCCTTCGGAAGAAATTGCATGAAAACTAATATTTGACAGCCAGGCTGTGGTCCTTGAAATAAAAGGCATATTTGATTTTAAGATTGAAGATTGGAATCGGTCGCCATCGAAGTCAAGGAAAAGTAAATTATTAAGTGCAATTACTGCATGAAGTGGGACATATCAAGAAGGATTGTCGAAAACTTAAACACAGAGGAGAACAAGGAGACAGCCTGAATTTGCTATGGTGGCCGAGAGCTTAGGGCCAAATGAGGAAGGTATTATTCTCTCCATCTTTGAGAAATTTCTCGAGTGCATGGATTCTTGGATTTTGGGTGCTCATTTCTTGTGTCCGAAGAAGAATTTGTTTTCTATGTACTGTCCTTGAATTGGTTGTGTAGTTCTTACTAGCAATGATGTTGCATGTCAAATAATTATCAGGGACATCAAAATCAAGATGCTTGACTAAATTGTGCGGGCTCTAACTGATGGTAGATATACTGTTGACTTGAAAAGAAATTTGATTTTTAGGGTATTGTCGACTTTCTAAGATGTAAGATTATTGCAGAGAACGACTTTATGAAAATTACGAGGGGGCACTTGTTTGATGAGAGCAAATAGAGTTGAGAATCTCTATGGACTTGTCGAAACTATCTCTATAGGTGGAGCTTCCAACATTACTATAGATGAAAATGATCAAACATTGTTGTGGCATATGCGCCTACAGCATATGGGTGAGCATGGACTTGGAACGGCTCCAAAAACGATAACATGTTAAAAGTATGGTCTTTTAAATTAAACCTTTGTGAATATTGTGTTTACAAAAAAAACCGAATAACATTTTGTACTTCAACTCACACTAGAAAAGACATTCTTGGTTATGTCTATTCAAATGTTTGGGGTCCTTCACAAATCTCTTCATAGTGCAAATCAAATTATTTTGTTTCATTTATTATCGACTTTTCTTCAAAGGTATGAATTTACACAACTAAATCTAAATTTGACGTGTTTGAAATGTTTAAGTGGTGGAAGGCCATAGTGGAGACACAACCTAAAAGAAAGGTGAAAACATTCTGCATCAACAATGGTGGTGAGTACACCTCGATTGAGTGCAAGAAGTTCTGTGAGGAGGAGAGCATCACTCGATATTGGACATCCCCTTAGACTCCTCAACAAAACGGAATCGCCAAGGGGATGAATAGAACTTTACTTGAAGGGGTTTAGAGTATGATGTGCATTGTCGGATCATTGAAAGACTTTTGGGCTCAAGGCAATTAATACCTCATGCTATCTAGTCAACATGTTGCCTTTGAGGCAATCAGTTTCAAGGCACCAAGAGAGGTTTGGTTTGGTAAACCTCCACTATTCTGATTTGTACATATTTAGTTGTCCCGCATATTTTTATTCGAATACTGACAAGCTTGAAACAAGGGTAAAGAAAATCATTTTTCTCAGTTATGCACATGGTGTGAGCTTTCAAGTTGTGGTACCTAGAACCAGATAAGCCACACCTTATTAACTCCAAATATATCAAATTCAATGGCAAGTCAAAGCTTAAATTTGCTGGGACCAAAAATTAGCATGTTCAATTCGAAACTCTGGATGAAACTGTCACTGGACAGCCTGCTGTACCAAGCAGTGAATCTGAAATTCCTGATTAAGATTTGCTGCATGACTCCGATGAAGAAAATTTGCAAACCTATGAAAATCGAAGGTCATAACGTATGTAAAAGAAAAGGTATATCTTGAAGATGATTGCCGACACCATGTTAGCTGGACATGGAGAGCCAAGCAACTACAAAGAAGTCATGATTGATCCCAAATTCAACGAGTGGATATGTGTGATTCATGATGAAATTCAAACTCTCCATAAAAATAAGATTTGTGATCCAATGACACCTATGAGGCTCTGCTTGTTGCTAAGGGTTACGTAGAAAGTGAAGGTATTGATTTCTATGAAATTTATTATCTCGTGGTGAGACTTGCATTTATTCGTAATTTTTGGGTTTTGGTTTCTTTGTGTGATTTTGAGCTTGAGCATATAGATATCAAAACTGTGTTCTTAGATGGAGAAAATTGATTAGGAGATCTATATGGCTTAACTTGAGGGGTTTGAGTTGAAAGGAAAATAAGAGCTTGTGTGTAGGTTAAAGAAGTCCCTCTGCGGTAAGGAGCAATTTCTGAGACAATGGTACAATATTTTTGATTTGTTTATGTATAAGAATGGTTTTACGCAAAGTGTTTATGATTGATGCATATATTTTTAGAAGCTTCCTAATGGTTCATTTATTTATTTGGCAATTTATTAGTAACACGTTAATTGTGGCCCAAAATATTTCGAACACTAATTCTTCAAAACTCAAGTGAACAAAGAATTCAAAATGAAAGATCTTGGAGCGGCTAAGAAAATATTGGACATGGAGATCTAGAGGGATAGATTTGTAGGAAAATGTAGTTTACCTCAACTTTGTATGTCCAGATAATCTTTACCAAACTTAAAATGGATTAGTGCTAGCTTATTTCTACTCCTTTAGCTGAGCAACTTAAACTTCTTGCAAAGTAATCATCATGCAATAATGATTAAAGAGATGAAATGACACGTTTGAGCGTCATTGGTAGCGTGATGTATTGTATGGTGTGCACATGACCAGATTGGTCACATGGCTAATCCTGGTAAACTGCATTGGCTTGTGGTTAATCAGATTTTTTTGGTATTTGAAAGGCTTATACAAATGTCTTAGATTTTGGAAGGGACCTGGCTAACAAAGGTCAAGTTGTTGGCCTTGTTGATGCTGCTTTTGCCAGGAACCTAGGCTAAAGTAGGTCACTGATTGGATATGCTTTCACACTCGTTGGTGTACCTATCTTGGAGGTCTATGATTCAACTGACAGTTACCCTTTCTACCATGGATGCTGAGTATATGGCAGGAGCCTAGGCCAAGGAGGAGTCTATTTGGCTGGCTGATTTGGTAAGTGAGCTCAAACTTGAGCAAGGCATCACGAAACTAGTGCATCACGAAACTAGTGTTTCATTTTGAAACTAAGCTTGTTTGGGTCCGACATCATTTAATTCTATCACTTGTACTTTTTGGATTGTAGTAAAACTATCTTCATCTTGTGCCCGTGGACATAGCTCTCATCCCATGAGATACTGACATAAATTCGTTTTGTGTTCTTGATTCTTGGTTTAATTCTGCTGTGACTCATAACATCTGTCCCTTAGCACATTTGATGATGTATACATTAGTGATCCCTCTTCATTTCAAAAAGTTGTTGGGCAAACGATTTTTTTGACTATGGCACAACCAGACTTGGCATATGCAGTTCTTATGCTAAGCCAATTTTTGGACAAACCATGGTCCCACATCTGGAGGTAGCTTACCGTGTATGACAATATGTGGAACAAACACCGGGCCAAGGAATTCTTCTTCCTATAACTAGATTAATTCAATTCAATGCCTCGATGCAGATTGGGGTAGATGTCGTGATAATGGTCGTCTATTGGAAATTGCATACTTTTTGGCATTTTGTTAATCTCTTCGAAAACCAAGAAGCAAGTCATAGTATCTCGTTCTAGCGTAGAAGCTGAATATAGATATATTGCTGCAACTTGCTGCGAAATTACATGGTTAAAATACATTCTACTTGATTTGGGCATCAATTATTCACATAATGTATTGTGAACAATCAAGCATCACTCCATGTGGCTTCAAAGCTGTTTTTCACAAAGCATATAGAAATTGATTATCACTTTGTACAAGAAAAGGTTCAAGGAGGACTGATCACATTAAAGTGCTGGCTGATATTTTACGAAGTCTCCGAGAAAAATCTGTTCACAATTCGCAGCTTTACTTGGCAAGGAGTTATTGACATACCTTCCATACTTGAGGTTTCGGAATGCGAGAGGATCAATGCACAGAATGTAGCCCCCTTTCTTCTTTCATGGATTGTCAACACTCCTTATTCCTTGATTGATTAGTTCCAATTATTGTACAAATGTAAATAGGGAATGATTGATGAGTGCCTCATGATTTCGGATCTAGATTGATCTCTATGCTGTATATATATAACCTCCTCTCCTAATGTAAAAAACTAATTGAGATATTTATTATTTTATCATGGCTTTATTAGTATCAGCCATATTGAATGATAAGTATCGGTATTGGATGTATCAAACGCAAAATTTGTGTTGTGAATTAAAACCCAAGGGGCCAATATTGGCCAATATATCGTGATTTTGTCATGGTATTGGGAAGTATAGATATCGGGGTTTGATATCGATATATATTGGCTGACAGTTTTTCATATCAGCGGTATTTCATTCCATGACTGGGTCCCTTTGATTAATTGCCACTGTTGAATTAGAGGTAATTCATCGGCTGTTCGGATCATGGCTGGGAAGAGTATGGCAGAAATGGAAAGGGGAAGTCAATCAGTCTGCTTTGCGGTTAAGTAACTGCTGTATGTGCACTCAGATTTGTCCATCCAGTCCAGTGTATGTTGGACCTTTGATTGAACTGATAGTTCTTCTCAATCTTAGATTCCTACTGCATTTGTGCTATGCAGTAAGCTATAAGGTGAGTCTGTTGTAGGGCTAGTGCGCAAAATCAAACAGAATTCATTACTCTTTAATTGTTCTTTGTTTCTGCTGTTGTGTTGGTGATATTGGTGGTAGTTCATGTTGATACATTTTGCTTCGGTTAATGTTAGCTAGTTCAATCTGAGATTGTCCACTGGATTTTTGGTGCTAGTCCACATAAATTTTATTATATGCCGTCTCCACGTACGTTTAATTTGAACCAGCATATTGTTCATAATACTTGTTTATTCGTTGCAGAGTGGCGGTGACGATGACCGTGAACCAGAACCAGACCCTCAGAAAGAATATACTCCAGCTGGACGTGCTCTAAAACTGAAGTTGTGAGTTTAAGCCCCCATTATTTCTACTGCTTATGCTTGAATGGGTGTTGACATATTGGCCAGTTGGCATTTTACACAAAAATAGTATTTTTATTGTATAAAAACCCATTAAGTGCTGACATTTTGCAAAATACTATTATGTGAGCGTAGTGTAATATAGAGTTTCACTCTTTTTGGGATTAGGTAAATATATAGTTTTACTTGAGCTGTACATGTCATGCCTATGTTGTTTATTTGCATTTAACTAGTTTTTTGTTTCGCACTGGCCCATATGAAGACTTTCTATGCAATACGTTAGAAAACTGGAGTGATAAATTTGCAGTTAATCCTGTATTCTCTATCATACAAATGACATTCATACCTTGGACTAATAACTTGTATTTTAATTAGTGCGATGCTCCGCGCTAGACAAAAGGAACGGCTTGCTCGACAAAAAGCCCACAGAAGATCCTTTCCTGTTGAAGGTCTTTCTAGACCTGACTCACTCTTCGAGTTCCCCTCGTCCAATGTGAAAGAAAATGATGAGACAGCCATATCAGTTGACCCTTCTGAAGATAGAACTGTAGGAATTGACCAGGAGGGTAACAAATATAATCTAATGGAGGTTCCAAAGAGCAAAAATGATTCAACGAAGAGGGTTGGAAGACTGTTGAAGCATAAATTTGACAGTCATCAAAACTCTCCTGCCAAACTTTCTTTCCATGTTTCTTCTGAGAATTTGCTTCCTGTTCATAGTTTCCAGGGCCCGAGCTCTACAAATATAGTGCCACCAAGCTGTTTCTTACCTGTTCTTGGATTATGTGCCCCAAATGCTAGTCAATCAGAATCATCTCATAGAAATTTCTCAAGATCAAATGGGAGTGATTGTAGGCAGGGAAGTAGGTCAGGTATTCCTTTCCCTCATTCTCCTTGCCCTGAGACTTCGGCTGAGAGGAATGTTGAGGCTCCTGAGGCAGCTTCAGACAAATTAAAATTGCCTGCCACATCATCAGAAGTTGCATTGCAGAATGTGAGACATAGCATAGCAGAAAACGCTCTTCCATTTCCTCTGGTACCCCTGTCTCTCTATCACTCTTGGTGACATACACAGGCATACATGTTCTGAAGAATGTGGTATAATTGGTTCTTGATTATTATGCATATGGTTATTTCTCTTTTTCTTTTCTTTTTTTTTTTATCATCTTTTTGCAGTGCCCACCAGCTTTTCTCCAAGGAAAAGGTATGGAAAGTTCAGGCACCACTTCAAATGATTTTCTGGAGCAGATGGGATTTCCTGATCTACCTTTTGATGAGAAATTACTTCCCAGATTTGATAACAACTTCCAGAATCCACCTCCTGACTTCTTCCCTAGTTTATCATTGGAAAGAACAGATGCAAATGCAAATGGTCCTATCAAGATGCCTTCCACAGTACCATTGTTGCCAAATTTGAAATTTCCACTGCAACATGTGCCTAACTATAGTCAGCATGAGATACAGATGCCACCCACATTGAGTTTGGGACAGGTGCCAAGTGCATGTTCATTTCCTGAAAGCCATAGAAAGGTTCTTGAGAATATAATCATGAGGACAGGCTCCCGAGCAAGCAACTTGTTCAAAAGAAAATCCAAAGCTGATGACTGGTCAGAGGAGGAACTTGATTCCCTTTGGATTGGCGTTCGTAGATACGGACGGGGCAAGTGGGATGCTATGCTTAGAGACCCGAGATTGAAATTTTCGAAGTACAAATCTGAGAATGAGTTGGCTACAAGGTGGGAAGAGGAACAACATAAGATATTGGATGCTCCTCCCATGACCAAAGCTAGCAAGCCTGGAAAATTTAACAAACATGCATTGTTTCCAATCATATCTGATGGAATGATGACTCTGGCGGCTCTCCATGGGCGTAGACTGGGTGGCCCACTGAAATTTCGAAGCCATTTGACAGATGTTAAACTGGGATTTGGCGATCTTTCAACTAATCTGCACCATTTTGAGCAATCTAATCAGGCTGGTTTTCTTAATGAAAATAATACACCCTTCCCAACTTGTGTTACTGAAAATTTTAGACCGATCTTTCTGGGAGAGAATTCCATGGCGCCCTCTGAACCAGGGACTTCATCAAATACATATATGGATCTACCATATATGCCCAATGCTTGTGGGCCCAGTTACATACATCCATTGAATGTGAATTGTTCTGGAAGCTTTGATTTGCAGCAGAACGATGATGAATTAGATATGAGCAGACGCAGAAAGTTTCCGTGTCTCCTGGATAGGCCACTCGATATTTTGAGCGATTCCCTCAATGATGCAGGGAGTCATCAGCCCAGTGCTCCTAGCTTGCTGCCTAATTTAAATGCGGGGCCAAACTTCTACAGGTCAAAGGGTAAGGAGGAAGCACTTGAGAAGAGCTCTTATAAGGACAATCTACCACATTGGCTTCGGGAAGCTGTAAATGCCCCTGTAAGTCCCCATGATCCTGAACTTCCCCCCAGCGTGTCTGCAATTGCAGAGTCTGTACGTTTGCTATATGCTGAAGAGAAGCCAACTATTCCTCCATTTTTAGTCCCTAGCCCTCCTCCTTCCCGGCCAAAGGACCCCCGGAAAAAATTGAAGAAATGGAGGCGGCGTATGCCTGGGGACATTACATCAGAAGCTGTGGGTACTAGCTATGACAATCTTGCTTGTGGATCTATTCCAACAGCCTCCTCACCATTTTCAATGCCGCCTTTACCAACATCTGGAACTTTGAGGATTCCCTCAGTAGAAACTCATATCCAAATTTCAAAAGTAAACACAATGAATCCATCATCGTCCTCAGCTTTGGAATACCGTCCAAGAAAAATGAGTGCTGGTTTGACCCCCTCTTCCCAAACTGACATTGACAGAAAGCTTTTGTCGTCTTATTCGTCATATCAGGAAGGCAGAGCGGTGGTCCAGCAGGATTTGCATCATGAATCTCATGATTTGCAATCTAAGCACAGACTGGAGCAATATGACAATGGAGATTCTGATAAGACTCCATCTGGTGCTTCCCCGGCTGATAAGCCTGAGGTAGAGGAGATGTCGGAGGAGGAAACTGTTTCTGATGACCATACAGCAGGTGATCATGAGCTGTAGTCCCAATATTGGAGGGGAATGTTTGAAACTGTTGGTACTTGTTTGGCTTTATGGGTCTAGACCTTCCAGTTATATTTGGTCCACAGTTTTGTAGGTATATGCTGTGAGTATTGAAGTGAGCTGCTAGCACAGGAAATTGAGGACTTTGTTGTGTATAGCATCTGGATGTAAAAAATGAACACTTAGTGCTGCCTGCTTGGCATGGCTTCCTTGTGCTTCCATCTGCTTATCTTCCTGTTGCTTAGGTTTGTCGTGTAGTCAATCCTCATTATCAAAATGAACCTATTGAAAAAAAAAGCATACAAATTTGATTTAGTAGTTAAATCTTTGACTATTTTTCTTCTTTCATTCCAAAGAGAATCTTAAACAAAAAATGTATCTCCTCCCCCCTCCCAATAAACAATTGGCACACTGCAAAAAAAAGGCTGATTCAACAGTTTTGTGTTTGATTTCACATAAAAGATAAGAAATATTTCTTTTTTTTTTCAGTTGATTTGGTAGACTTGAGAAAAACTTTCTATCCTTTTTTATAATTGAAAAAGAAAATCTGTCACAAATTCTGACAAAGGAGAATTATTATATCTTTGAATACTTAGTTAAGTAATCTGAGTGATAGGATCTTGCCTTGAAGATCGTTTCTGTTGTACAGTGTGGTAAGCCTGCTGATCTTCTATTGGTAAAAGCCGGCTGATAAAGTGGAAGAAGCAGTTCCATAGATGGTGGCAATACTGGAGGTTGATAGATTTGTGTCTGTCTGTGTTCAAGGGTTTGATCCGTTGCTTCCTTTCAACTTTTTTGATCGCTCTGATCTTGCTATGTTTTAGAGGCTTGGAAGCCAGCATAGTGGGAGATCAAATGGTGCTGCTGGAAGGATAAAGGCTGGTATGAAATTTCCTTCTCAGTCTTCTTATGTTGTTAATTTTACTGATAGTGCTTGAACTTGTCTGAAAGTATAGTAAACGCCTGAGCCATTAACGTAATCTCTCTTTTCCTTTGTCTCTTTTAAGGCTCTCATTGTTTAGGGGAAAAATTTGTCAAAAGAAAAATATGTTCACGTTTTTCTTGAAAAAAAAAAAAAAAAAAGAAAATAATTTCTTATTATCTTTAATTTCTTATAGTAAGTTTTTATTTTAGTGTACAGTTGTCGTAAAAATTGATCAAGGAGTAGATATTTGTTATCATTGGTGGTAGTGATATCTCCCAGAGTGGCATTTCTGGTTGGTGGCAATATTTTACTGTTAAAGAAATATTATCTGATCACTATTGATTGGTCTTTTATGTGATTATGTGATGATATTTTTGACAATCAATGGGGTCATCGATTGGTGGGCCAACAGAGAGGCTGTGGTATTGGCTGGCCGGTGACCGGTGGCATTGCTTCAAGGCATATCCAGCTAGTTACTGGCGGGGGTTTGGGGGCGTCATTGGCTGGAGGTGATATCACTTCAGTTAAAAGCTTTCATCAATGAATGGTGTTAGTCCGGTCTTTGGTATTGATAGATTTCGTGATAATTTGTTAATCACGAGTCTTGCTTTTGTGATGTCTTGTGTCATTAGGTCTAGGCTGGTACTTTGGCTTCGAGATTTTGCCTAGTTGTGGTCTGGGGTTTGATCAGATTTTCGAACAAAGTTTGGTCCATGTTATGCTCTAGTGAAATTTGTCCATAATGGTTCATTGGACATTTGCACGGTATTTGCTTAAGCAAAATCTGTCTAAAATGAATCCGTTGAGAGTCACCCTGATTTTGGCTTGCTTGAATCTGCTCCAGAATGTTTTCACTTGAAATCCACTTGTTATTTGGGTCGAGTGAAATACGGGCAGAAGTATTCTTTACATAGCTGTTCAGTTTTTAGGTTGAGTGAATTAGGTCCGGAGGATTTCATTCGATGTTTATGTGATATTTGGCTCGAGCAAAAATGGTCTGAAATAGTTTGCTCGAGATTTGTTTCGATTTGAGCCTTCTGCTAATCTCTTCTGATAAGTTTCGTTTGATGTTTGGGGAATTTTTAGTCAAGCAAGAGCTTTTTTTCCTGCTATTTGCAGTTCTGAAATTGTTTTAACTGGAAGTTATCGTTTTGTTTTCTGAATCTTAACCTCTTTAAATTGTAAGGGAAGCGCCGTAGAAAATTAAGGCATCCGAAATTTCCCACAAACAAGAAAACAATTTCCTTGTTTCAAAGTTTCTGGTGTGGCTCATCTGTTGCATTGTGGCGTTGGTTATGGCATGAAGAGTTAGGTCTACGGAGATTCATTGGGAGAAGTTAGAAGGGTTTCAATATAGTCGTGAGTCTAATCATATAAGCCTTGGATTGTCACGTGTATGGGTTTAGTTCATAGAAGTTAGCACATCTGAACTATCGTTATCTGTATTCTCTCTCATTATATGATGAATTTTCAGCAGGCGATAGATAGCTTGGAGACTCTTTTCTGAACACATTCGCTAGTTTTCTTTTTGATACTATATTGTGTGTTCTCTATTTAATTAAATTTTAATTATATATATATATATTATTGTGATTGTTGACCGATTGATTTTAAGTATCTAGATCTGTAAATTTTTTATATGCATTGAAGTTTTGAAAGTTAACTGTGCTTCTGCAAAATTGTACCTATTCATCCCTTCAGGCATTATGGGTCTAACCAACCATGGTACTCAATAGTGAGCGATGAATAAATTCCAGCAAAGGAGATATTTTGTTTTTAAAATAAAAATTGTATTTTTCGTCATTTAAATTCAAAATTAAAATTTTCTAATAAACCGAAAAATATTTCCTGTTGACATGTCTGTATGTACATGCCAAAAAATCACAAAAAATGTTAAAATGTTTTTCTTGATTAGGCATGGTAAGGCATTGACATAAGAAATAGTATCAAATATCTGAATGATAATAAATGAGGAACAAAATAAAACAGGTAAAAGAAATATGTGACAATGCTCAAAACCCTATTTTGTCATGAATCCCAAAAGAAGGTTGAATCAACACCCTCAATGAATGGAACTCAGTAAACATGTAGTCCAAGCTCCCCTCAATATAAGCATCCTATTCGTCCGGTTGGAAATTAAGATGCCGAATGCCCTTGATAATAAGTGCATTTAAGTTTTTTATTTTACTGTTACTGATCTTTTCTATAATTTTTTGAGTATTTTTTATTTTAAAATATTATGCATGTTTTAATTTTGTATTTAAATTATTTTAAATTTTATATGCATAGAATCCTACCATTTTATAAGATTTTTTAAAAAATATATGTCTTAAATTCATATAAACTCAATGCTCCTATATGTTTGTAAATTTATTATATATGTTACTACATATTCTTGATTTTTATATAAGTATTTATGTATGTTTTTTATTTAAAAGAAAATCATAAAAATGTTATAAATTATTTTAATTTTTTGAAATTTTTGTACAAATGCTTTCACTTGTTTTGAAATTAAACGATATAATTTTTATATATTTTTAAATTACATATCAAAGTTAATTATATGTTTATAGTTTTCACTCTATCATTCTATATGTCATATATTTGAAAGAATGTAAAAAAAAATTCTATATTTATTTTGATGAAGAAATTATTTTCTCCGATCGAGAAAAATAAGAATGTATTTGTATTTAAGTAGAGCTTTTATTTTGATAAAATATGAATCATTGTAAAGATATAACAGAATATATTTAGAATATCCTAATATATATATTACTAGTAAATTAAATGTTAAATCTATTATTTATGGGCCAGAAAAGTAATATTTGATCTTAATTATAGGAATTATATGTAGTCAACTCATCCATGAGTCGTTAATAGTAGCGTATAATATTTGGATATGTAGAAACAATCATAACCTAAAATTTAATATTCACCTTTTGTTAATAAGATTTGATTCTTTACATTTTAGTATGAGTTTTTAGCATAATTTATATATCTATATATGATGTATTTCTAAATCTAGATTGTTATATGTATTAAGGAGTCCCTTGTTCACTCTGGCAGGTTGAGTTAAAGCGGGTCTGATTTTCGTACCTGTTAAGCTAGATTTCGCACACTATAATAAATAAACGAGATGTCAAAGGATAACAGGACTTGCTTTTTCCTATATCATCCGATATTCAAATTAAAAATCTTTCTATGAGGGAGAGAAAGATGGAGGATGTAAAAAAATACATTGATGCATGAAGGTAGGAAAATTGAGTGTGGATTGGAGTGTTAGACTCCTAAGGATGCAATCAGTAGGGAGCGGCTTGAGAAAGAGAGAGTGCGCACTCTCAAGTTAAGTGGCTTGAAAGAGTTCCTTAATCCTTCAGGGATGTTTGAGGGTAAAACCTGTTTCATGCTCTTCTTATAGGGGCGAAGATGTATTTATAAAATTGGAATTGGTGTGGCATTCCTTGGCCCTCGCGGTTGACGTTGTGCTGTTTCAACGATCGTGCGAGGGGCGCATATGGTAATTATGGTTATTCGGGGATAGTTTTTCCTTTCTAAAGACGATTTCGGAGGATGCTGCATGGTAATTACTTTTCAGAGAGATTTGCTAAACCGTAACTGTTACCTTATGGCAATGTACAATCATGGGTAATATTTTAAAAATATTTATTGAGTTATTAGGACAATTATCGTGGTTACATTATGGTAAGCCCTCATTGCTAGCCTGTGCCATGCTGTCGGGTTTGTTGGTGGCAGCACAGGAGGGCAACCGTGGGTGTGTCTCTACGAGGAACCCTAATCACCCATTCTCTAATGAATAGTTCTGGGTTGACCCACTTGGATCAACCGCACTGCTGTCTGAGCCACTTGAGCCCTGGCCTTTATAAAGCATATGTTGGATCATTGCTACTCCTGCAGGCTAGGCTCTGGGTCAACTAGTGCTCTATTGGACTCATCAGTATAACTTTGATATATTTAATTATGAATATATTGATTTAGAATGATTTATATATTGGTACAAATTTTAGCCTTACGATCGTTTGTTTTTACTTTTGTATGAATTATCTAAAAATTTATTTTCTTGGCTTTAGAAAATGTTCGATAATATTATTATCTTAACATGTGAGTTAGAATATATCTATATATGAATATATATGCATTGTTGAATATTTAATTTATTTTTATCTTTGTTTCTACTAATTTTTCAAATTAGAGGGCATGAACTAGTTTGCATGAGATAGGGGTAGAAAAAGACTGCTCGGATGTAGCTTTTAGGGTGTTAGGAATGATCTAAAAGCTTTAATGTTTCATTAGGTCGGAATTGTAGCTTTTAGTTGTTAAATTTTAATATTTTGATTTATATTTGTATTTGACTGATGATAATGATAAAATTGTTTAAATTTAAACATTATTTTTGTTAAGTTTAGTTTTGATGTTCTAATTTTTAGTTAAGATGGTTTTCCTTATATATGGTTTGAGATCAATTTGCTATTGATATTGTAATTTTTGGATTTTGTGATTAGATAATTAATATGTTATTATTTGGATAGTTTAACGATATTTGATTTAGGTTTGTATCTCGATATCAATTTTGGTTTAAATCGATTAAATAAAAAAATTATTTTTTAGGTTTGAATCTAAAACCTGAATAATATAATTACGAATTTAGAAATAAGTCAATTTTGATTTTTTGAGACGGGGATATGAGAAGGTAATGGTATCAGAAAGTTGGAAGGAGGATATCTTCTTTGATTTGAGGATTCAAATTTGATAATTATTTCATGATATGTTTTAAAAATGCCAGTTGAACATAGCAGATCAAATTCATGCCCTGATTGGGAGAAGTATCTCACTGTTATGGCTAGAATGACAAATGTGATGGATAGGATGGTTAGAGACCTAAAATCTGGAGTCGGCTATCATGAGCCAAGCGGTGGCATTGATAGCGTACGATTATTTTACTAATAAGTAAGTACAAGAGTTTTTTTGGGTGACCCAAATCCCACAAAGGTAGAGATATGGAATTGAATGATCAAAAGGGTCTTTGATATAATCAATTGTCCAGAAAAAAGAGAAGGTGAATTTTGCCTCCCATAAGTTTGATGGGATGGTGGACCATTAGTGGGTTATAAAACGAGGATTTTGGGGTTGAAAATGAGTTAATTTTATAAACCGTGTTATTAGAGGCATTATTGAAGAAGTATTTATTAACAAGTTGTAGAAAATAAAATGAGGATGAGTTTGTCCAGTGTATAAGGGAATAAGACCAGGAAATATTATGTTAAATTTAATAAATTAACTCGTTATTCTCCCTAAGTTGTCTTGGACAAGACAAGAAGGGCAAGGAAATTTTGCAAGGGTTGAACAACATTATACATTGTTGATGACTTTGAGGCTAATGATGTATAGAGAACCGTCAAATTGAGCTTTATTGCATGAATAAGAATTGAAGATGGAAAAATTCTTTGACAAGAAGGCTACAAGTCAAGAAAGCCAAATCTTAGGGTCTGGAGAATTCCACAAAAATTAAAGTCTTTGGGTAATGGGAAGAAGGGAGCTGAATTTCAAAGTGCATCGGGCCCACAATAATCAAAGCCCATGTGCCTACATTGTAGGAAGATGCATGGTAGGAGGTCCTACTACGAACAATCGGTGGTGTGCTTAACTGTGGTTAATCTGACAATATGATTAAGGATTACCCTTACCCTTTGAGGTAAATGATGAGAAAGCCAAGTGTTTTGGGGTGTGTTTTTGCCGTGATGGCTCATAATATGGATGCTTTTCCGTATCATAAACTCATAATTTTTGAGATTTTTATACATGTTTTGTTAGATTTTAGTTCTTTACACTTATTTGTGTCTTCGAAATTTTGTGTCATGTGATATCATCCACTAGGATCATAGATTTTTTTTTTTTTATTAATGGTATCAAAACTTATGGGCTTATCTTTAGTAATAGTCATTGTGTACCTAAGGTGAATAGTTTGGTTGAGTGGGTTTAAATTGACTATATATTTAATTTTGTTAGACATACATAATTTTGATTTAATTTTAGGTATACATTGATTGACATGTTATCGTGTTAGTGTTAATTATTTCTATGAGAGGGTGCACTTCACGGTTTTGGATTGTGAATCTTTTCATTTTCAAGGAATAAAACTAAAGAAGTTAACCATATAATTTCAGCTCTACATGCATATTATTTGATGAGAGATAGGTGTCAAGTGTACTTAGCATATGTGACCATTATCAGGAACCATAATGTTTCAACTGAAGAGATCCTTGTGGTGAAAGAATTTGTTAATGTTTCTTCGGTGGATCTTTTGGGTTTACCGCTGAATTGGAAGATGGAATTTGAGATAGAGATAATGCCAAGAGCGGTAATAGTGTCTAATGCTCTGTGTACAATGATGCTATTGAAATTGAAAGAATTAAAAATAATTATAAGAATTGTTAGAGAAAGATTTCACTAGACCAAGTGTGTCACTTTGGGGTATACAAATATTATTTATGAAGAAAAGCGATAGATCTATGAGGCTATACATAGATTATCGAAAGTTTAACAAGATAACTGGTAAGAATAAGTTTCTGTTGTCAAGGATAGACGACTTATTTGATCAATTATAAGGGGAGTAAGTATTTTTAAAGATTGATCTATGATTAAATTATTATCAATTGAAGATTAAGAAAGAAGATTTGGTAAAGACGACTTTTCGAACAAGGTATAGACACTATGAGTTTTTGATCATATAATATGGGTTAACTAATGCCCTTACAATATTTATGAATTTGTTGAATTGGGCGTCTCAACCCTACCTTGACAAGTTTATGATAGTATTTATTAATAATATTTTGATATATTTGAGGAGTTATGATGAATATGAAATGTATTTGAGGATTGCTTTATAGATGTTTCAGAAGAAGGTCATATGTGAAGTTGAAGAAGTATAAATTTTGGTTTAAAAAAATACTATTTTTGGATTATGTGAATTCAAAGGGAGGTATTTTGGTTGATCCTAAGAAGGTTAAAACTGTAATGAATTGAAGCAAAATGACAAATGTGGTAGATATTCAGAATTTTCTTGGAATGGTGAGTTATTATAGAAAGTTTGTAGAAAATTTTTCAAGGATACCTATTTGACTAAAAAAGGTGAAAATTTATTGGACCAAAGAATGTGAAAATCGTTTCTTGGAAATGAAGGATTGCCTAACAATCACCTTAATCTTAGTAATCTTGAAAGGATTTAGGAGCTTTGTGATATACTGTGATGTGTCGTAGAGTGGATTGGGGTGTGTGGTAATGCCACATTGGAGGGTAATTGTGTATCGGTCAAGACAATGGAAGATATATAAAAAGAACTACTCGACATATGACTTAGAGTTAGCGTCAGTAATTTTTATGTTGAAAATTTACAGGCATTATCTTTACGAAGAAAAATTCTTGGTGTATTTGAATTACAAAAATTTAAAATATTTATTTTTCAAAAAAGAGTTGGATATAAGATAAAAGAGGTAGATGAATCTTTTGAGAGATTATTATTACGAGATTCATTATCAATCATGAAAATTTAATGTGGTGGCCAACGTCTAATGCAGTAAAATGATAGACTCGATTGGTCACTTGTAGATTAAGGAAATTGAGATGTTGGATTGTGTGAAAGAGTGTGATATCAATAGACATTCTCAAGTTATGTGAATGATTTTATCATATTTTTAGGTATAATAGGAGACAATGAAAAAAATTAAAGGAATGCAAATGACTAGCCTATTCTTAAAGGACATAGTTGGTGATTTGAATAGGAAATCAAGGGCCAATTTTAATGTTTGAATTGATAGAGTTGTAAAGTTTTTTGGATAGGATATGTGTATCAAATATTAAAGAATTAAAGAAAAAATTTTTAAATAAAACAAAGTAGTGAGAGTTTATGGGATCCCAAGTTCTATCATGTTAGATTGAGACTTGAGGTTTATTTTTAAGTTTTGAAAAATTTTGGGAGTTGGGCACTAATTTATAGTTTAGCACAATTTAATATCTCTAAATGAATAGGCAATAGGAACAGATTATCTAAATTTTGGAAGACATATTGTGGGCATCAACATGGGAAATGAAAGGAAATTGGGACGAATAGTTACTATTAGCCAAGTTTACCTATAACAATAGCTACCAAGTAAAGTAATAACGTTTTGCAATGTTAGATTTGTTCGCTTTGAGTCAAAAAGTTTTGTTTTTAGTAAAAGCCCCCAAAACGCGTTCACAATGGGGAGGTATTACGCCTCATAAGAGCACGCTTTGTTCCCCTTTTTCAGCCGATGTGGGACCTCTCAGTCCACCCACTCTTTGCTCGGCGTCCTCGGTCATTCGGCTCGGGTGTGTGGGCCCATACCCAGGAGTGACCGCATGTAGATATTGTCCGCTTTGGGCCTAACACGCATGGTTTTGTTCCTGGCAAGCCCACGGCTTCCAAAAATGCGTCCACAAGGAGAAGGTATCTATGCCTTATAAGAGCACGCTTCGTTCCCCTTTTGATGAGGGACTTCTCAGTCCACCCACCCTTTGGGGCCTAGCATCCTCACTGGCACACACGGCCCGGGTTCTGGCTCTGATACTATCTATAACGTTCCTAGGCACTCGCACATGGATATTGTCCGCTTTGGGTCAAGCCCGCACGATTTTATTTTTGGTAAGCCCACGGTCCCCAAAACGTATCCACAAGAGGGAGGTATCCACACCTCATAAGAGCACGCTTCGTTCCCCTTCCCAACTGATGTGGGACCTCTCACCCTTTTTGAAACACTGTATGAAGAATATCATTCTTTAATCCATTGGGAAAAATCGAGATAGGAGACTCTTGAGAGTAGAAATGATTCAGGTGACAATTGATAAGATTCACTTGAACCAAGATCGACTAGAAAGTTACTCAAATTTGATTGAAGAATTATGTAAACCATTTGAGGTTAGAGTTGCGCTTTAAAATTGGTAATTATGTATTTTTATAGATATCTCTATTAAAGGGTCTCTCTCGATTCGAACTAAAAAGAAAACTGAATCTAGAATTTATTGAGCCTTTAAAATTTTAGAAATGATTGGAAAAGTGGCATATTAATTAACTCTGGCCCAAGTTTAGAGAATGCCCATAATATTTTTTATGTGTTGACAATCAACAAATATATTCATGACCCATCGTATATTATTGAATATGAACCGTTAATGATTAATGGAGATTTATCATATGTCAAGGAAACATTTTAAATTTTGGGAGACGAGATCAAGTACTCATAAGAAGATAATTCTATTAGCAAAGGTTTCATACAAAAATTATTTATTTGAAGAAGTAATTTACGAGAGAGAAGATTAAATTGAGGAGAAATATCCACACTTATTTTCTCATTAAGGTACATAAAATTTCATGAATAAATTTCTTATGAGGAAAATATAAGTTATGGATCTCAAAAACAAAAAAATATATTTGAATAATAATTTATTTAATTAAAGTAATGACTTTTGAAGGTTAATTGAGATTTCGAGTCAAAAAATTAAGTTTCAGACTGAAAAAGTTAAGGTCAAGTGGTGCGTGACCTACATTTGACGCATAAGTATATTTTTGGTAGAGTGTATTCATTTGAGGCATGTTAGAGTGGCGCACATACATGTTTAGGATATAATATTGACACTTGATGTGTGTCTGAGGTTACACGTATATATTACAGATTATGTCTCAATACCTGATCCGTACCTGACTAGTACTCATGTGCCCATATTTTATAAATAGTCCATTTGGCTAATTTTTGTTTGTTTCAATTGACATTTTAAGAGAAGAGGGAGAGAGAGAAGAAAAAAAAGGAGAGAAGATGACAGAGAAAGAAGAAGAATGAAGATTTAATATAAAATCAAGTGAAGAAAAGTGTATTCAAATTCTTTATTTTTCTTGTGTCTGATTTTTTTTACAATTTCTAAATATTTTTTATTTTAAATACTTATTTATACTATAATTTTATACTTAAACTGTCTTAAACTTTAGATATATAGAATTTTACTTTCATTTAATAAAAATTTATGAAATACACATATTAAATTTTTATAAGTCATATTTAAGTGTCGAATTTTGTTTTAGTGCTCATGTATGTTTGTAAATTCTTTATATATGTTATTGCATATCATTAATTTTTACATAAATATTTTTATATGTTTTCTATTTGATGGGTATCTGGGAATGAATTTGGACCCGAGAAAGTCAAAAGGCCGGGACGATTGGTCAACTAAAAAAATAGGCCAAAAAAGTGAAAAGTCCAAGCGGTCAACGTCAAGGCGTTGGCCGTCGGTGGCTAACTCCTCGGACAGGCCAACTCAAACGTTGACCGTCCTTATTATGCGCAATGTGCCCAAAGAGGCTTTTCTGATAATGGGTCTAGCTCACTCGAGGCCCATGGCCCATCACCCGGCTAATAACGAGACATCCTCTATAAAGGCGGCCAACACGCACGCAGCGGTTAACTTTCGAGCGTTGGCCGTCGGCGTTTTACGTTAGGCCCTAATAAGCCATCTCGATTGGGGCGACCGTTTAGGCCTACAAATCATCAAAAAGGCCAACGGCGGCTTTCCAATGATATTTCACGATCTCAGTTGGCACCAAAAAGAATATTGGCAATATTGGCGCCTCCCATATAAGGAAGGCGTCAGATTTTCTCCAAATCTTTGCTAGCCCAGGATTTCCAACGGCAACATGCACGGAAGGAAAGCGCACGGTTTGGAAAGCTGTTGGCCGCTTCATAAGGAAACAATCACGATCAGCTTGGCAACTGGCATCTGCTCCAGAAGGTAAGCCAACCGGCAGATCAGGAAGGCAATAACTCCTTCCAAAGAAGGAGGATCGTCCTCTTAGCTACAAAAGAATCCCTGGATTCACCATCCAGGGTACACGCTCAATTACGCCTTCTTCAATGTTTCCAATCGCATACGCTTCCTTCAACACTTTCAACTGCATACGCCCTCTGCGATACGATTGAGTGCTCTCAGAAATCTGCCTTCTTTGTCACCTACATTCTCCCAAAAACCCTAAGGCAACAAGTGAGCCCCCACGGCCGTTTACTGCCTCCCACCTTCCAGACTCAAGAAGATCTCACGTCTCTCTTACGTCTGGATGAAACACTCTATCTCTCTCTTGCTCAATTTCAGTTTCTTTCTTTCGAAGACTGTTTTGCTGACTTGAGCGTCGGAGTGTTTTCGATGGGATAACTTTTTGCCAAACACGCTGACCTCCTGTTCTGTTTAGTGGTGTGCAGGATCCAACTCAGGGAACGGAGTCGGAGCCGCAACAAGAGGATCATCTGAATCTGTTCGAAATTCGGATCCAGAGATGCATCATTGGTGCCGTCTGTGGGAAGCGCTTACAAAAGCTTACAACAAAAATCTGCACAAACTCTCTCTGTCACCTTCTGATTCTGCAATGGTGAACACAAGAGCCCAAACTAGCGACCCCGCTAGGGATGTTGCTAATCCCGACGAGGACCACGACTGCTGGTGCCATGGTCAGCGGGGACACGGGCGGAGTTTTACCGCCTTACTTTCAACAACTGGTGGAGTAGATGCGGGCCAACAATCGCTTCGCTCCCGGTTACTTTGTACCGAGCAGCAACGACAACAATCGCATACGCTTCCTTCAACACTTTCAAGCGCATCGCCCCTCTGCGATACGATTGAGTGCTCTCAAATCTGCCTTCTTTGTCACCTACATTCTCCCAAAAACCTAAGGCAACAAGTGAGCCCCCCCGGCCCACATCGCCTCCCACCTTCCGGACTCAAGAAGATCTCACGTCTCTCTTACGTCGGGATGAAACACTCTATCTCTCTCTTGCTCAATTTCGGTTTCTTTCTTCAAGAAAGCTGTTTCTTGACTTGAGCGTCGGAGTGTTTTCGATGGGATAACTTTTTGCCAAACACGCCCGACCTCATTGCGTTTAGTGGTGTGCGGGATCCAACTCGAGGAACGGAGTCGGAGCCGCAACAAGAGGATCATCTGAATCTGTTCGAAATTCGGATCCAGAGATGCATCATTGGTGCCGTCTGTGGGAAGCGCTTACAAAAGCTTACAACAAAAATCTGCACAAACTCTCTCTGTCACCTTCTGATTCTGCAATGGTGAACACAAGAGCCCAAACTAGCGACCCCGCTAGGGATGTTGCTAATCCCGACGAGGACCACGCTGCTGGTGCCATGGTCAACGGGGACACGGGCGGAGTTTTACCGCCTTACTTTCAACAACTGGTGGAGTAGATGCAGGCCAACAATCGCCTGCTCCAGTTACTTTGTACACAGAACGAGCAACGACAACAAGCGGCTCCACCAGCAGCCATCCCTGCTCCTGCCACCAAAGGGGTGGCCAGAGGAAGAAGTAGCCGTCCAAGAGGCCCGAAAAAACTGGAAACAATCTGGCTCTAGCGTCATCCCACGTTCCTGGCCAGAACAGGCCTATGGAACGCTCCGGGAGTACGTCTCCACCAGAAAGCCCAGAGAGAAGAAATCCCCGATACTCTCGGGTAGAAGACAACCACGCAGTCCAGGAGCGAGCCTCCAGGATTGCTTGATCCACTGGAGGTAGCAGCCGACCAGCTGCCGAACCCGCCAGAGACAAGACAGAGTTGAGGGATTACCTCAACTCCAAACGATCAGCAAACGTCGCTCGCACCGATCCGCGGGTGGATAAGATCTGGAATCGTGTGTTCCAAGAGGAGTAAGCCCGCGACGCCGCCAGAATACGGACAGTAGCCTACCAGCACCGAGTTGCCCGGTACTATAATAAAAAGGTGAAAGCCCGGCAATTCGATGTTGGGGACTTGGTCCTACCAGACGTCGAGGCCACGGGCAAGCTGGCCGGCCGCAACAAACTCTCTCCTAACTGGGAGGGACCTTTCATCGTCTCAGCCGTCCTGCGAAACGGAGCATACAAACTCCGAAACCAGGACGGGAAGTTGAACCCACGAACGTGGAACGCGACCCACCTCAAGCGATACTTCCAATAGGGAACCCAGGTACGTACTCACCCGCTTGTGCGCATTCATCCGCATGCTTGTTTCAATTCGGAAAAATAAGAAGTTTCCTTAGCATATAGGATCCTAGTCTTTATGTGCATATATATTATGTGTTTGCCTTGCAGGTTTACCCGACCTACACCGCCCCTAAGTCGGGAGGGTCTTCACCCTCTCGTTAAACCCTGGTCATCTAGGTGGCCCAGAAGCGGTCTGAAACTCTGGTTATCCAGGTGGCTCAGAAGCGGTCTGAAACCCTGGTCATCCAGGTGGCCCATAAGCGGTCTAAAACCTGGTCATCCAGGTGGCCCATAAGTGGTCTAAACCTCGGTCATTCGAGCGGCCCGATAGCGGTCGTACTAAACGTTGGTCATCCAAGTGGCCCGATAGCGGTCAAAAACCATAGGAGGCAAGTATAGCACAAGCGATGACCTCCTCTCGGGGAGTAGCAACGTCAGTCAACGACGGTCAAAGGGAGAAACATTTATTCTCCAACATTGGCTGACCAAGTCATCACTTGTGCGGCGCCACCGGGTTGGTTAACACAACCGCCTACCCAACTTAAGGATCTTATTCCTTAAGCAGCCAGCCAGCCAGGTTGGCCGCCCCACGCAATAACCCTCTCAACAAAAGGGTAGCGTGATCGAACTGCAACGAGGAACGTTTCTTCTCCAACGCTGACTGCCCAAGTTTTTACTTGGATAGCACCGCAAGGCTGGTTAACATAATCACCTGCCAAGCCTAGGGACTTAGCTCCTTAGGCAACCAAGCAACGGTCACCGGCCAACCAGGTTGGCCGCCTAATGCAATAATCCACACAAACACAAAAAGCAATAAAACTCAATGGACACCAAATTGAAAAGAATTTCCATTTTATTGCTCGAAAAGTGTGGTACAATTTACACAAGTCCCAAAAGCGCAAAAGAAGTGCAAAAGGCTACAAGGGCGGCGGACCACCCTGGCTGTCTCGGGGCTCTCCCACTAAGTCCTCATTACGTTGCGCTGCGCGGTTGCTCTAATTGATAAACTCAACTGGGAAGTCAGGATCGATCAACCGTGCAACACGTCGTCTAATGTTGAGCCCCTCTAACAGCCGGGTGTGCAGAATGCCCCCGATCTCATGGGAACTGATCTGAATGGCCAACTCGTTCTTTGAGGCTGCGGCCCGATCGGTAAGACGTTTATTGCTTGCCTTAAGTTGATCGACCTCCTCCTTCAAATGAGTGACCTCGGCTCCCAGCTCAGCATTCTCCGCCTTCATGCCCGCCACGACAGCCTCTAGAGCAGCGGTCTGCTCGCTGAGCTCCCCTCCTGAGGCAGCCAACTTGGCCTCCAGCTAGGCGATCTCAGCCTCCCGGTCCGCAATGATGCGATCATGTTGCTCCACCTCTCGGGAAAAAGCTGAGATCAACCTTCTTGACTGTACAAGACCAAAGCAAAGTGTGAGTTACAAACACGAGGAAGAAAAAAATACAAGGAAGCCACTTACAGAAATCATAACTCATAAGTCTTCCTCAAGGGCCTCATAGGCTGGGACTCTAGACCTGGCCCAACTGGTGGTGGACCAGTTGGCGGTGGACCAGGAGATGACAAACCAGGAGCATCCTCTCGCGCCAAGCTCGCCGCTGCCTCATCCAAAATACGGTCTAGAAACTCACCATCATCAGCAGCAGCGGCGGACTCCTCTCTTGCAGCCTCCGGAGCAGCCGCAATAGGCCTCTTCCCCTTGGCTGCCTCTGGAGCGGCTGCTGGAGGATCAGCTCTCGTCGACGGCTCCACAATAAAAACTCGCGAGCCCTCAGCCATGTCGCGAGCTGGCTCCTCCTCCGAGACTCCATCCCGGCGAGTGCACAGGACCACCTAAATCGTCGCAGATGGGCGGGGATGACTCCTCCGGCCTCCGCCCCACTTGTCTTGATGAACTTCCTCGCTCCAGCGTCTTTGCCGGATCCATCGTAGATCCCGACAGCCACATAATCAATTTGAGACGAAGATGAAGAGGGCGTCCCAACTACCCTCTCAGTAAACTCCTCCTCCGTGCGCCTTGAGCGAATGATCACACCTCTTGTGTCCTCAGGGTTCATCATCATAACCAGAGGGCTTGGCTTCTGTATCGGTGATGGCGGTCCCCAGTTGACCTTCTTGGACTTCGCCCGGGAGACCAAGAAGTCCCTCTTGAATTCATCCGGGTTAGCTCGTATGGCCTTGGTTAGCCATGTGTAGGCGGCGCAATCCGCCGCAGACGGCGAACCAAAGTACACCTCTGGAATCTCGCCCCAGCTCCTCGCAAGAGGCCATTTCTCCCCCACCTTTATGAAGAAGAACCGGTTTTTTCAGTTCTTCAGCGAGTCATGAATGGCCTTACTAATTTTTATTCCGGTACGGGAAGTGAGCGATATCCGCTCTCCCCCCTGGTTCAATTTGAATACAACCCTAACGCCAGACATCCTAAACTTCTAGCCAAGTTTTCGGGCAAAAATACACAGAGTGTAGAGATACCTCATGGCGTTGGCGTGAAGCTGGGCGATGGGTACTTGCAGAGCCTTCATAATTGATTCCAGCTCCTCCGGCAACGGCAGGCGGAGGCCGCTCCTCAGATGGGTATCGTAAACGGTAATGTACCCCTCCAGTGGGGCAAAGGCTTTGTCGTCCTTGTCCGGAATCCTCCAGGCCGTCTCATTGGGGATATTGAACTCAACGCACAATGCCTTTATGTTGTTTTCTCTCAAGACGAACGAGAAGTCTGCAACAGAAGCCATGATCGAGCAAAAGCTAGGGTTCTTTAGGAAGGCTTGTTTGAGAAACGAGAAGGAAGAAGATGACGGGTTGAAGGCGTAAATGATTTCAGAAATACGGAAGAGAGACTTAAGCGACAAGCATGAAATCCCTAATTAAGGATGCCGTTAGTCCTGACACGTGTCACTTCTCTACTTGACCCTGCAAAAGGACGGATCTCTGGCGCATTAATGACCAGGATCTCCGCCCAACCAAAGGGAGACACGTGTCGCTACGCCCGATAAACCTTTGCCAAAGGGTGGCAGAAAGAGCTTCGAGAGTGGCGTAAGCGATCAATAGTGCGGTACTCAGGAATTGACGGGAGCGGTCAACAATTGCAGTGCTCGGAATTTATTAGAACGGTCAACAATTCTGATTCTTCGGAATTGACTAGGACGGTCAACAATTCCGGTCAAACTCTCCTTCAAGCTTTTTACGAAGTTCCACGAGATCCTCAAACTAAGGAAAGGCATCCTATCATTAACATATTGGAGCCCAGACTTCTGGTCACCAGCATGGGGGGCTAGTGATGGGTATATCAGGAATGGGCTGAACCGAGAAAGTCAAAAGGCCTAGGACGATGGTCAACCGGAAAACAGGCCTAAAAGTGAAAAAAGCGGGCGGTCAACTCTCAAGCAGACAGTCAACTCAAACGTTGACCGTCCTCATTATGCGCACTGGGCCCAAAAAGGCTTTTCTACAGTAATGGGCCTGACTCACTCAGGCCCATGGCCCATTAGGCGGCTAATAACAGACATCCTCCACAAGGGCGGCGAACACGCACGCAGGCGGTCAACTCGAATGTTGACCATCCGCGTTTTGCACGTTGGGCCCTAATAAACCCTTCTACAGTTACGGGCCTGACCTGTTTAGGCCCACAAATTATCAAAAGGCAAACGACGGCTTTCCAATGATATTTCACGATCTCAGTTGGCACCAAAAAGAATATTGACAATATTTGCGCCTCCCATATAAGGAAGGCGTCAGATTTTCTCCAAATCTTTGCCAGCCCAAGCTTTCCAACGGCAACATGCACGGAAGGAAAGCGCACGGTTTGGAAAGCTGTTGGCCGCCTCACAAGGAAACAATTACGATCAGCTTTGAGTCGCATCTCGCTCCGGAAAGCAAGGCCGCCAGCGGTTAGGAAGTCAATCACTCATTCCAAAGAAGGAGGATCGTCCTCTCAGCTACAAAAGAAGCCCTGGATTCACCATCCAGGGCACACGCTCAATTACGCCTTCTTCAACGCTTCCAATCGCATACGCTTCCTTCAACACTTTCAACTGCATATGCCCTCTGCGATACGATCGAGTGCTCTCAGAAATCTGCATTCTCTGCCACCTATATTCTCCCAAAAATCCTAAGGCAACAAGCGAGTCCCCACGGCCATTTACTGTCTTCCCACCTCCCAGACTCAAGAAGACCTCACGTCTCTCTTACGTCTGGATCAAACACTCTATCTCTCTCTTGCTCAATTTCAGTTTCTTTCTTTCGAAGACTGTTTTGCTGACTTGAGCGTCGGAGTGTTTTCGGTTGGACAACTTTCCGCCGAACACGCTGACCTCCTGTTCTGTTTAGTGGTGTGCAGGATCCAACTCAGGTAACGGAGCCAGAGCCGGAGCCGCGACAAGAGGATCATCCGAATCTGTTCGAAATTCGGATTTAGAGACGCATCACTATTTAAAAGAAAATATTAGAAATTTAATAAATTATCTTAATTTCTTAAAATTTCTATGCAAAGACTTCTACATGTTTTTAAATTGAATAATATAATTCCTACATATTTTAAAATTATATGTCAAAGTTTCAACATATCCATAGTTTTTACTTAATTATTATGCATGTCATATATTTGAAAAAAACATGAAGGTAAATTATGTATTTACTTTGATGAAAGAATTATTTTGTTCGATATGAAAAAATAAGAATGTAATTATATTTGAGTAGAATTTTTAGTTTAATTTAATATGAATCGATATTAAGAATTGATAAAATATATTTAAAAAATATTATAATATATTATTAGTAAATCGAATGTCAAAATTATTATTTATGGGTCAGAAAAATGATAATCTGCCTTGACTATTAGAATTATTTGTGGTCAATTTATCCACAGGTTATGAATAGTAGTATAGGACTTTTAGCTATATAAAAACAATCACAACTTTAATTTTGATATTTGTCATTTGTTAATGTGGTCATTACTGATCTTTAGTGTTTTATATATTTGTATAATTTTTAGTATGATTTATATATTTTCATAGTTTTGGCATGATTGAACATGAATATATGGATTTGGTTTTATTAACTTTTATTGACTTTATTTTTATTAACTTTTCATATTAGAAGATTTAGACTAAATTATAGGAGATCGAGGTTTAAAAGAAGACTACTGGATCTAGTTTTTAGGTTGTTAGAAATGATTTAAATATTTTAATATTTTATTGGATCAGAATTATAGTTTTTAATTATAAGATTTTAGTATCTCGGTTTATATTTATATTTGGTTGATGATGACGATGAAATTGTATATATTTAAGACAATATTTTTTTTGGGTTAATTTTAGTTTTAATGTTTTGATATTTAGATAAGATATTTTTTCTTACATTTGTTCGATGCTAATTAATTATCAAAACTTAGAGTTACTTTCGGGTAGGACTTTTGGATCATATAATTGGATGATTATTATATTATTATTTAGACCATCTAACAATATTTAATTTAGGTTTGTATCCTAATTTTGGTTTTGATTTAAGTCGATTAAATAAGAATTGATTTTTATGTTCGAATTTAAAACTTGATTAAAACAATTACGGATTGAAGAATAAGTTAATTTTGATATTTCAGGATGGGGACATGATAGAAAAAATTACGTTTATGTGTGGAATAGACGCATATCAGGTGTAGATATTTTAGACTAAATGCGCTCATCTGCGGAATAAGTATATATCTGACATGGGAATATTGGACAAAATGCGGTGATTTAGGCTATTACTATTTAGTCATAAAATATACTAATAAAAGATATTTATAATGCCTTAAAATAGTGTAAGATGGTTATCTATAATTTTTAGAGATAGAGTAATTAATTATAATTTTAAAATTAAAAATTTACGGCCAATACATACGATAAAATAAAATAAGATGAGATTCATTAAATAAAATATTTTTGTTATTTGAATCGTGTAAAGTTGGAATGGCTATGATTTTATTTTTTAATTTTTTAAAAAATATATAATTATTTTTAAAATTTTTAAAATTAATATTTTAATAAAGCCTATTACCTAAAATTTTACAATCTATACGAGCTTTTTACATAAATCAAACTTTCTTTCGCTGTGGACTCTAATAACGCTGTTTTTTTTTTACAATCCAAATACATTACCCCAAAAAAAAATAAAAAAAATAAAAAATAAAAGAAAAGGAGCCAATAAACCCTTCACAATTTCTCTCTCTCTCCCTACTCGCGCCACTTTTTCCTGTTTATTCCATGTCATGTCCTTGTCGTTCTTTTCTTCAAAGAAAAAGTCAATTAATTAATTAAAACCGCCATCTATAGGATTTGGAGGAGCTATTTACTTTTTTTATATTTTAATTAATTATTTTTTAAATAAATAATTATAATTTAATTAATTTTTAAAATAAAATATTACTTAATATTAATTATTTTAAAATAATTAAATTATAATTATTAATTTAAAAATAAATAATCATCGCTTAAAAAATAAGTGTTTTCATCCCAGTCTATCATTTGTGTCACATTCCTCCCAACGGCTACCACTGCGGTTCACATTCCGAAAAGAAGCGAGGGAGAAAGAAGGGAGGTTGTAACTGCATGTTCTGTTCTCTCGTAATTAAGAAAATTTATTATTTTAAATATTTAGATTAATTTAAAAATAAAAATTAATATTTATTTTATATTTTAATAATTTATTCTAATTTTTATTTTTTTCTTAATTAATATGGGTTTTTAAAATAATAAGGAAAGTACGTTAGTGACGAGTCCCAAAGTTGGTTAAATCAACTTTACTTTAAATTAACATAATATAAAATTAATTAATAGATACTAAATTATATTATGATTAATTAATAATACCACTTTTTATCAAATTAGCAACAATTTTAATTATTTCTAAATATTAAAATAGTTCTTACTTTTCAGTTTAAATTAAAAAAATATTTTTTTTAAAAATAATAAAATAGTCTTATGCGTTGGAAATGCATTGAAATGTATGAGAGTTTAGAAGAAAAATAATAAATATTTTAACATGTATTATAAAGTATTGATCAGATGTCATTATTTGACACATTAGATACTAAAATACCATTTCAAATAATATATAGGTGATGTTCTAACATGTAATTGGGGACGGAGTTGCACTTCGAGGGTTTAACACAAGTCCCAAATCAGGTTAACACATAGGTATATGATTTTTTTCACACATCATAAACCTCAAACTTAGAGCGGTGAGCGAAATCCGATAAATAATAAGAAGGCAATAATAATCAAATCTTATATTGTTATTGTTAAAGGGATCCCTAAAACTAATTAGCACGGGTCAACAAGAACATGCCGAGCATGACCTAATGAATTAGGGCCCAAGAAGGAGTCTTGCAATCAAAGCCTAGCCAAAATCTGATGAATTGAAGCTAATCGATTAAATTATCAGATGATTAAGATTTCAAGTTCAAATAAGACCCAAAAGGTGGTTAATGTTGTACCAAAAAAGTGGGTTAAGGGATATTAAATTGATTTGATAAGTGGCCAGGTAATTCTCTAAAGTTAGTATTCTTCACTTCTGCTAATCACTTATTGAATCAGTATGATTCGCACTATCTAGCACAAACGAACTTATCATGACGCAAGACTCTGAACATGAGTGGTGGCTAGTAACCTAAACGGTTAGCAACCAATGCAACTTTGAGGTTATGACCTGTCACCCTATTAAGGAAGAACTGCTATTGGTTTTTAAATCACTAGAAATACTAACTATCTCATTAAAAGAAGGGAATCGAACAATCAAAATCTGAGGAGGAAGTAAATATTATCATACTAGCCTTAGAACATTTTGGTCTTCAGCATATTAACTAAACCTCCAAGGTTCAATCTTACAGTATTTAACTTATAGAGAAAGAGGTTCGTAGCTTGTATTCCAAAACACTTCATCCTTTCCATAAGATATGAAGCTTAATCTTCCATTCCTCAATTCTCTCTCTTTCTCCCTCTTCTCTACCTTAATTATTAGGCCCTAAAAAACTAACTTAAATATTGAAGGATAACTCAAAAAGTAAGTTCTAATTCTACTAAAGAACTTATTCTAATTTATGGTATGTAGGCTCTAGTTAGAAAGGTTTAAGAGCCTAATTTAAAATTTCTTTGACCAAAATTTAGATACAAGCTATTTATTAGTTGCATCACATGTGGAGACAAGTTAGTTAACTTGTTCCCCTAAAATAGGAAGAACACACCCATGAAGTTTCATGGACCATTCACCATATGGTGAAAAATAGAGCTCATGGCTAGTCGAGTGAAATTCCTCGAAATATTCCCTCACATAACGTCCCCCCTAATGGTAGCTAATCAAGCACCCATTCCAAGCAATATCAGAAATAGGAGCGATGATGCCTAATTGTAGGATATGTTGTAGATGCTAACATCCCTTCGGGATAGTTTTAAGGACTAGCCTCATTAGGTTGAGGTCCCACTACCTTAAGTTTCAACCTCGAAAAGAGGTCAAAGGATAAAAAAAAAATTCTCTTTAAAAAGATGTAAGCTCAACCTAAGTTGCTAATGGACCATGAGGCACATTATTTGTAGAGTCCCACATTGGATTGGAGGGGGGAACGAAGCGTGCCTTATAAGGGTGTGTATACCTTTTTATTGTGGACGCGTCCTGAGAGCCTGTGGGAGGGTTCATCAGGAGAAAACCTTGAGGCTTGTGTATGGCTGGAGACGTCGGAAAGTTCTCCCAAGTTAAAGAGGACAATATCTCGCCATGTTGTGCGGCAGCTTTTCCACTCTGGGAGACGCATTTTAGGGGCGGTAGATGCCATCTGCCAGGAACAAAACCGTGCGCCTGTGTGGTAAAGTGGATAATATTCATAAGTGGGTACCTGAGGACATTACAAATGGTATCAGAGACGGGACTTGGGTTGGATGTGCCAGCGAAGACGCTGGGCTCCCAAGGATGGTGGATTATAGAGTCCCACATCGGATTGGAGGGGAAAACGAAGCATGCCTTATAAAGGCGTGGGGACCTCTTTCTTGTAGATGCGTCCTGGGAGCCTATAGGGGGGTTTGCCAGGAGAAAATCTTGAGGCCTGTGTATGGATGGAGATGTCGAAAAGTTCTCCCAGGCCAAAGAGGACAATATCTCGTCACGCTGTGCTGCTGCTGCGCCACTCTGGCGGACGCGTTTTGGGGGCGATGGAGGTCGTCTGTCAGGAACAAAACCGTATACCTGTGTGGTAAAGTAGACAATATTCATAAGCGGGTACCCAAAAACGTTATACTATTGGCCCATTTTCTTGCATCTCAAAGGTCAATTCAACATAGGAGATGGGGAATAAACCCAAGAAAGATGAAATCTCTGATGCACTTGGAATTCTAAATGACATTCTCGCTTAGAGTAGGGGTCCAGAAGTGGAACCCCGAGTATCCTCCCATCTAAGAAGATATCATGCATATATGCTAATAGCTTAAAACTAAGGACCTTTATCAATGCAAAAAGAATAATTTCCATGAATGAAATGGAAGAAAGAATAAAAGGGTTAGAGAATCATGTCTCCTGAGAGGATGCTTCCAATTATGTGGCCCAAATGAGCTGTACCTTATTTAACTATGAAATGGGAGGCATGCCCTCCCCCTAAGGTTTAAAATGTCAACACTGGAATCATACGATGTAAGTGTTGATCCAATACATTATTTTGACCACTTCTACAACTTGCTCGGCTTCCAAGGCCTGGGGATGTTCCTAATACCTTTATTTTTCCTTAACATTAAAGGAAAATGTTAGGATTTTATTCTAAAGACTAGGATTGAATTCCATCTTGACACTTTAGGAATTGACCAACTAGTTCTTGGTCCATTTTGCCTCTAGGAGGAGGAAAAAAAAAACCAATCCTAGCACTTTATAAAGGTCAAATAAGCAATTAACAAGTGCTGCAAATGCTTCCTCAACTGATTTAACATAGAATACAAGAGCATCTCAAAGTTTCAATAATGTGGTTAAATTGAATTTCTTTATGGTAACTATTTAGCCTGATAATTTTTTCTAATCACTAGTTTAATAATGCTCTAAGAAATTCTTGGAGGTAGAAGTAATTTCCCAATATTAAGTTTATTTAAGCCCATTAGCCTTGTCCATTGATATAAAGGGTGGCCTAAAACTAATCAGTACAGGCTAGTAGGAAAATACCCAAATGATGCCCTATGGATCAAGGCCCAAGGAGTTCTGCAACTAAAGTCTAGTTGAAATCTAAAAAAGTTAATCAAGTTGGTTAAATAATAATTGTTGATAGTTAATATTTCAGGTTGAGATCATATTCCAGGAGGTGGCTAACGCTGAGTCAAAAAGGTAGATTGAAGGATGTCATGTTGATTTACAAAGCTATTGCCTCACCCCTTATACTTGGCCAATATTTTATAATTTAGTGATCATCCCTCGATTATATATGATTGGCACATTTTAGTACAAACTATACTCACTATTACGCATAGCCTAAGAAGTGTGGTAGTTGTAAACTTAAACAATATGTAACCAACCCAACTTTTGAATTGTGGTTGATATCCCGATTAAAGGAGAACTATTGTCGGTCTTTAAACTGTTATAAATATTAACCCTTTCATCACAAGAAAGGGATCCAACAATTAAAATCTTAGAGAAATAAATTATTATCATATTGAATGTTAGAGTATTTTGGTTTTCAACAAATCAACTAACCTCTATGGTTCAAACCTGCAATATTTGTTAAAAATGTGTTTTAGAATTTACCATTTGAAATATTTTATCCTATTCATAATATACGAAGCTTAGTCTTCTCTCTTTCTCCCCCTCTTACTTTCCCAACTGTTATGCCTAGAAACTCGATTATAAGATTCAAAAACTCAATTCAAAAACTCTAAAACTAAAATTCAGATTGATGATACACATTAATATTAGTTAGATTTGGCTAAAAGGAATGAATAGTATTATCAATGATAAGTAACGTTTGGTACAAATGAAGTCCATAAAATCTGTATGACTTTGCACCAAAGGAAATTGACTAATAGGCATAGACTTATAAAAAAAGAAAAGTGGGGTTGGGGGTGGGTAACGATTTCTCATAATTGAAGTGGTTGATAAAGCCTAGAATCTATGTTTAGTTGCAGTAGGAATCAATTTTTGAGTAACTACTCCTCCTGTCATTCTGCCTTCTTTATGAAGTCTTCAACATTGAAAAGAAAACGCACACTGATCAAATTCAAATTTTAAGTGGCTGAAGTTAACTTCTGAAATGAACCAATTTATTTTTATTTTTAAATTTTTGTGTAATATTAGCTGTGACAACGGCATTAATGCCCTATGTCAGCTCTCTAACAAAAGAAATTACTCTACCTTATTTTAATTATACGACGTTTACATAGTCAATTTTATTTTGTAAGGCTTTAAATTTTATGGTTTGCTTTTACACATAAAGGCGTGTCTGCTGCATGCCTAGATCGTCCATTAAGCTGCCATTAAGTCGCATGCACCTACCCATTTCTTTTTCTCCCCTCACACCCTCGAGCGAAAAAAGAGGGGCAGCCCTACAACGTTTCTGTCCCTTCCTCATCATCCCCGCCATTGTCACTGAAATCAAAGAAGGAAGCCATGGGAGTGATGCTTGCGTTTGGTTTCCTGTTGTTGCTGTTGTTCACAGAGGATGCCCATTCCTCCATTCTTCAACGACGACGACGACAACTGCGGGCATTTCAATCAAAACTTCAACACAAGTTCACTCCTTCACAGAATGATGCGCCAGTACCCAAAACAGTAAAAGATTCATGAAGCTCTCTTTCTTTTTCATTTTCGGTTTTCAATGTTTGTTCAAATCAGTGAAACCCTTTTCTCAAACGATGTCTGAGTCGAATGATGGAGCGTTTTGGATTGTGGGCAGGAGGGAAGAGTGATATACCCGATAGGGTACGGAGCAGACCCGACGGGAGCGGCGGACAGCAGCGATGCGATCCTCGAAGCGGTGGCTGATGCGTTCCGAGTGCAGAAGGGACTTCAATTGTTGCCGTCTGTCAACGACTTGGGAGGTGTCACCATTGATTTCCAGGGTGGCAACTTCAACGTCTCCAAGCCCATCTCTTTTCCTCCTCAAGGTGGTGGCAATCTTCTGGTCAGTCTCCCCTTCACCATCCACAAAAAAATCACAGTCATTTTCTTTTTTAAAATTTAATAAATATTTAGCTACGTACTCAGTCTTATTGATTAATTTTTTTTTTCAAATTAACACAGTTGACACAAAAAAAATGAAAATTTGGTATGCTAAATATCGATTTTGATCGATTTGATGCGGTTTAATTTGATCAATATTTATATTAATTAAATTAATTTGAATTAATATGTAGTTATAAATAAAATTAACTTAATTTAAAAAAATTACAATATTTTTAAACTTTTTTTTTTTCATTTTGATGGAAAAAATTATTACATATTTATATAAAAAAAATTCTTTGAATTAAAAATAACCCGGTTGGCCGTTCTCTATCTCAAACTATCGTTACAGCAAGTTCTTAAAGTTTAATCGAGTAATCTTAAACTTTTTTATCCAAAAAAAAAAAGAAAAAGTTATATTTGATTTTAAAAAAAAAAAAATTTAGAAAACTAATAATTAATAAATAATAGAAAATGAAACTCAAATTCAAATGAAATACAAATGCTGATGAGAAATTAAAGTAAATGTAAATGCAAAAGGCGGGAAAGAAGACGATCCCAACTAAAACCTCCAGCAATAAAATTCTCACGTGGGATTTTGCCACGTGTCCATGAAAGTCTAGTTTACTAAATAAAAATTTTATAAAATATAGCAGTAATTAATATTATTATTTGATAATCATACATTTTTAATAAACAAATAATTTATATGCAGCTTTAATTCTAATTTTATATTTTAAGAGCTGATAAAATCGTAAAATGTCATAATATATATATAAATATTATATTATATATTCTACGAAAACATGGAGGCTTTTAATTTTTTTCAATTTAATTATTTATTTTTGATAAATAATTATAATTTAATTATTTTAAAATAATTAATTTTAATAAAAATTTTTATTTTTTAAAAAATAATTAAATTATAATTATTTTTTAAAAAATAAATAACTAAAATATAAAAAATAAGCTTCTTTATTTCTATAAAAGACTAAACCTGCCCAAAATCCCATTGCCATATGTGCAGTAAATTTAAGGAGAATTCCTTTTACACGCAACTCTATTTATATAACATTTAAAATTTAAAACTACTAAATATTACTCAACCTTTAATATAAAAATAGTATTGGCTAATCAATCATCTTTCTCAGTAACTCGTCAAATGAAAGTCTCTACTTATCATTAAATTAAAATAGGAGACTTACACATTAGACAAATATTGTATAACAAGAAAAATTGTGTTTTTTTTTTTGGTTAATAGAAGTTTTAAAGTGTCATTAGGTAGGGTTGGTTATATAGAATTATTTTAGCATTTTGGTCAATTTTGTGTAATGTTTATTAAAAATATAAACTCATACACAGTACAAATCAAATAGATTTTAACATATATTGTTTAGCTAACATGATTATTTTACTGATTAGTTTTACATGACGCATGACTTCACCTTCTCCTTCTTTGTAGAGAAACTTTGTTTGAAGGAATAACCCATAAATTTTGATGCGTACCTGAATCCGACTTCGAATAGATTCAAATTCTTCTGGATGATTTGAACCGGTTCCGTTTACTGAGTGTGAATTCTGCACACCACTAAAGCGAACAAGAGGTTAGTGTGTCGGCGGGAGGTTATCCCACCGAAAACACTCCGACGCTCTAGTCAGTAAAGCCTCCTATGATAGGGAAGGTAATGCTGAAAAGCGAGAGAAAGTAAGAGGATTTGAAGTACTAGTTTGTCGAGGACGTGAGCGATCGATTCTTACTCACAGAGAGCATAGGGGGACGATGTTCCGAAAGCGTGGAAGCTTTCGGGAACGACTCTCGGAGAGCCTGATTAGGTCTCCAGGAAGTTGGAGGCCTCTGGTGGGATCTGAACGTCTGGAAGAGTGGAAGAGACGATGGGTCTCCGTCCAGTACTCTGTCAGCGTTCGTGGATGTGAGAGTTTTCTCTGTGTACGTAAGCAAGAGTTTGGGTATGTGAGAGATCGTCTTTGTAAACCATAAATTGCCTGTAAGAGCCTCTCGTGTGTAAGTAAGAATGTCTTTTTCTCAAAATGTGTCAATAAGAAGCCGTAAGCAAAGATCGGTCCCTTGAATCAGAATTCTAGGGTTTATTTATGGTTGACAGGGTGATCTCCCTCCTTTAGAATATGTGATCCCTGTGTTATTCTTGTTGGGGTAAGTCACTCCCTTGTGGGTGATTCAACAAACCGGTTCGTCGTCGGAGGATTTCCGGAGAGCAAATGATGGAATTCATTTGCTGGAAATTCGGAGAACATTAGCCGGTCAACGGATGTTAACCGGCTGGAAGACAAATCCGGTCAACAGGAGGTTGACCGGCTGGAAGGCAGAGGACGGTCAACGGAAGGTTGATCGGATCCGGTCAATGGAAGGTTGACCGGATAAGGCTGAAAAGGAAATCGGAAGAGGATTTCCGAAAAGCATTTTCGGAGTAGAAAATGCGGGAATGCATTTTGGCAAGAATGGATTTCCGGTTGGAAATTGGGTGCCAGCTCAGAAGATCCTCTGGAGACGTGTGATCTCAGGCAGATATGCGGGAGCCGATTTTGGCAGGGCATATTCCTATTGTTGGAAAGGACGGATCCTATCCTTGTATAGAATATTGCCTCTATTCTGGTACGGTAGATATATACATGCTGGCTAAGCTGCCAAGAGTAACATACAGAGCGTGAGGAAGAGAGAGTAAAAGGAGTGGTGAAGAACAAGAAAGGAGTGCACCATCAGTGAGAAGGAGAAGAAAGTAAAACAGAGAGTGAGAACGAGATGGTGCTTTCTTGTTTGCTCTGGAAAGGTTTTTCTTTGTTATTCTCGGGTGTGTAGCGGATACTCCATCTTGGAGGTTTGTAACCTATTTTCACATAGTGGATTTGCTATCGACTCTGCTCCCGTGGTTTTCCCTTGGTTCTAGGGTTTCCACGTAAATCGGCGTGTGCTTCTTCTTCCTCTTTTCTTTCTCTATTTATCATTCTGTTTGACGACCTCCTTCCGGCCAACAATTCTTGGTTGGCCTGTCTTTCAGAGTTGATGCCAGTTGCCAAACGGACCAAGATAGTTTCCTTCCACGGTGGTCAGCGGCTTTCCAAACTGCTCACCTTTCTTACATGTATTTTACCGTTGGAGAGCCCCAATTGGTAGATAATTGGGAAAATCTGGCGCCTTCCTCATGGGAAGGGCGCTGATTTTGTCAGTGTCTATTTTGGGAGCTAGTTGGGATCGTAGAAGATGCTGGGAGAGCCGTTGCTGGCCGTTTGATGGATCGTGGGCTCAAGTGGGCCAGGTCTGTAACTGTAAAACAACCACTGTTGGACCTACTGCTACAGTACACCCGGTCAACGTTTGAATTGACCGTTTGCGTGTGAGTTAGCCGTCTGTCGAAGTTTGGATGGTCAACGCCAGCGTTGACCGTCCTGAGCCTTTCAGGGTTTGACCCTGTTCTCCAATTGGGCCGTTCACGAGTTGACCGTCCAGCAGGCCGTTTTGGGCCTACGTTGACTTTGGACAAACCCATTTTCGATATATCCGTCAAATTTCATAGCTTAGATGCATAAAAATGAAGGTAAAGAAAAATTCTTCCTTGAACAATTTAACGTGTGGTGTATTTTGTATTTATGGAATAACCCACCTCGTAGCCTTTGGTTACGCCGAGAAGTTCAACTATCACAAGCAATTGAAGTTACTGATAAATCACATTGTTGCAAAGTCCCACAATGGGTAACATTCTACCTCCAACAGTCATAATGATAATGATATCTATAGCAGGTATAAATAATTTTAAATTGTCATTGTCAGATGATTTGCTACTGTACTCAAGCTGCCAGGAATTCCAGCGGTTGCGCTTTATTCATAATTACAAAACCAATGTGTGAGTGTATCGTTCTGCTTTTTGGACAAACCAACTTACCTAAATTGATTGAGTCCAAGTTGACTAGTTTTATTTGTATAATTTTCTTGTATTTGAATTAAAGTATGGTATTGGGTAGCAATCTGTCCACTGACTTATTTCGATTAGAAGTCTAAGTGGAGAGACAAACAAAGCTCATCAAAATGGCAGAGGAAGTAATGATAAATGGCGTGTAATTGTCCAGTACAATAGTAATGCAAGTGAGGTGTAAAAATAATGCTAGATTGGAAATGAGTAAATGAAGATTGGTTGATGGTCGCTTGATAATATAAATCACCAACGAACTTATTGTGAAGATGAGGGGTCAATGGGTGTCAATATGGAGACAATCTAATAAATGAGTATGAGACAAAATGATTTATGATGATCTAAGGGGTGTTGGATCGGAAGACGGTGACAAACTTTGGAGACACTCTCAAAATGAAAGTGCTAAGGATATCTTTGAAAGGTGGGGCCATACAAGAAGGTCATCAAGGTTTTTTAGTGGTGAGAAGAGTATCGTGTGGGTAATAAGATTGTCAAGGGTAGAAATACTTATGATGAGAAGGGGCAAGGGAACTTGATTGCATTGACTATCCATGGGGGCAGGCCACATTATAGATGCAATGAGAATGGCTATGATAATGAGTTGAAGAGGCATGGTCATCGTGATAGGGAAACCAAAGAAACCAAAGAAAAACTTTCATCACTTTGAACGAGGTGACCCCCATGAGTTGCTCAGTAAAATGGAGCACTACTTCCACATTTATGAAGTTGTTTGAGAAGACAAGGTGGGTACGGCTAGCTATTATCTGGATGGCATGACTAGAAATTAGAGGTGGCTCAAGTCTTGATATGCAAAGGAAGGAAGATGGTGAGGATGGACAACTTTCGAACGAGAATTTGTAGCTCAAGAGGGACCTTGTGTTGGGGATCACTCTTGTGTGGAAGTCCTTAGGATATAAACGGAGCATGGATGTGCTAGGAGGAAGGAATTCGGTCAACATAGTTGATTGAAATTTTTTGGACGGTCAATTCTTCCGGTCAATATGTTAACCGTTATAAGTTGTGAGTCGTTTGAAGAAGCGGGACTGATTACTTTGACCGGTCAACGGTGTGGTTGACCGGCCAATATGAAATGACGGACAACAGAATTGACCTACTGTATTTGGAAGATTTGAATGACTGTCATATCCAAAAGGTATACAGTTGACCTACCCTTTTGGGTGGTTGATATAAGTTATTCTCGGGACTCCAGAGGATCGGTCTATAGGAGTAATCATGTGCCGCCTGCTGCAAGACAGGACGTGCGCATGTAAGCAGACCTTGAAAGTTGATCACTAACCACCAAGTTGGGCAATGGTGAGGGGTGTGTATATATATATATATATATATGTACACTTTGTATATAGAGAGAGAGAAGTGCACAAGACGAGAACAAGAAGAAGGAGAAGACACCGGATAAGTTGAGAAAAAGTGTAACAAAGGAGAGAAAGTGAAAGGAAAGAGAGCTGTGAGTGAAAACAAAGTGTGATGACTTTTGTTTACTTATGCTCTATTTTTATTTTCGCCTCCTGTAATTTTTCTCGTATTTAGTGATTTTTTATGGATTTAGTATCTCGTGATTTTTTTCTTATTTTAGAAAGATTTTTCACATAAAATTTGGTATTCATTTCTCTTCTCTTGCCTCTACTTCACAATGCTTGTGTGTTTTATCAGTTGACCGTCCATTCCAACTAACAGAAGAACTGTTCTTATATTCTGGTCCGTAGGCTGTCCGTTGTCTGCCAACACCTTGGCTTGTCGTAAATTATCACGGATAGCTTGTTAAGCTACCCAAGAGAGGAGAGTACAATTTCATGTTAAGGAATCTAGACTAGTGTAAACATTTGTTAGAGGATGAGTGGAAGAATCATTGTTAGGTAGCTTCATTGAAGGGCTTGAATTGTGGCTCGCCAAAGCGACAAAGATGAAGTAGCACTTAGAGTAACTGGTTGAAGCAATGAGGATGGTAGAGATCCTAGATGAGGGCTATCCCATGGAGAGGAAGTTCACAAATAAACGCTCAACATTCAAACCAGCCCCTCTCAAGACGTTGTGGAAGGGGAAGGATGTCATAGAGGACTGTTTCTATTTTTTGTTAAATTTTTTTCATGGCTCAAAAGATAATTTGATAAGATAATATTTTTTTAATTCAAAATACGGTTAACCAACATATTAATTAGTTATATGTATATTTCATTTGATGATTAGAGATGTTCAAAGTTAAGTAGTGAAAATTCTAAAAATTTTCTAATTAGGTAAGAAAATGATCTCGAGAAGAAGTCTAATATGGGATAGAGAAAGGATTATGTTTTAAATGTGGAGATAAATGGGACAACATACACCATTATAAAATCAATTGGTTTTTATCCTTTTAGAAACTAGTAATGGGGAAGGGCGATGGTGAAAGCATGGGGAGGGAGTAGAAGCAAATAGCCCATAACAAGGAAGCGAGAGAAGACACAGCCAATTGTCACCCAATGCCTTGACCATGGAGCATAGAACAACTACCATGAGGCTCATTTCTTGGATTGCAAAACATGAGGTGACTTCATTAGTGGATGAAGGATCGTCACATTATTATTTTTTACTTAGGATCCTAAATAAGCTATAACTCCAAGGTTAAAGAATGAAATTGTTTGGTATGAAAGTGACCCACGAAGAAAAGCTTAGGTGTGGAGAGGTAGTCTGTGGAGTAAAGGTGAATGTGCAGGGAGTCTACATTGCTGTCATTAGTTGTGTTGGGGAAGATAATGGTCGGTTGGACAATATCATTAAAATTGAGTCGAACAAAAGTGATTGACACACAAACTCACACCACAAAGTAATGAGAGAGCAAGAATGGACACACAATTTTTTACGTGAAAAATTCTCTTCTAAAATGAGAAAAAAATCATGAGACACTTAGTCCATAAACTGTTTCATTATATGAGTTTTGGTTACAAAAAACTCCATCAGCTACAGAAACCCTTGGAGAGCTGAGAATAAAATAAGAGTAAAAATATAAGAGTAAGATGGCTACTCATTGTATTTTCTCTTAAGTGTTTCTCTCTTTTCACTTCTTTTCACTTAGCTCACTCACTTGCAAGCTTATATTTTGTTGCATGCCCAATATACATATATATACGTACACACACACACACACACACACATATATATATACAAATTTGATCGGGTGGTCACCTACCCAATAGGGAGGTTGTGTGTACTATAAAGCCTGCTACCAACTCTATAATTTGCCACCAACTTTGTTAAGTGTCATCTTATCGGGAGGAGTTAACCTACTCCGCCAATCAGTTGCTAGCTCTGAAAGACAACTTCCCATTCTAAAAAGTTGCTTGCATAGACATTGCAGATATTACAATCCCAGGCATTGACCAAGTCCTCGGACATCATCCCACGCTCTCAGACGTTACTTGATGTCCTCGATCGGAATTTGATGTCCTCGGTCAACAGCTGATATCTTCAACTACCATTTAGAGTTCTTGTCCTTCAATCGGAGTCATCGTCCATTATTCAAAGTCCACGGCCCTTATTAAAGACTTCGTCCATTATGCAAAGTCTTCGTCCCTTTAAGGTCCTCGTGCCTTAATTGGTGACTTCGATCGTTATTATACTTCTGTCAAATGCAACCGCTCATACCTTTATTCATTTTGACCATTTCTAAGACGGGAGTGACTAAAAAATCCCAACAAAATTTTCCTCATGACCTTGGGGAAACCAAATCAGTCAGTTTGGCCATACTACAATAGGTTTCAAGTTTCCCCTTAGGCAGTACCTTGATCATCATGTCTGATCCATTTTCTTCAGGTCAGACTTTCTCCAGTGACAGTAGTCTCGAGTTAACAGTATCTCTCACCTATGATATCTAATATCAATATGTTTCAATCTCGAATGGAATGAGAAATTCTTGTAGAGATGTATGGTACTTTGGTTATCACAAAGTATCATGTACTTCTCCTGCTTGAAGACTAGTTTTTGGACGAACTTTTTCATCGACAACACCTCCTTGCTTGCTTCAGTCACTGCGATAAATTCGGCCTCAGTGGTCGAGAGGGTAACACATTTCTGCAGCTTTGATTGTTAGGAGACGGTGCCTCCCGCAAACTTGACTAGGTACCCTGATGTGGTCTTCCTAGAGTCAACATCACCTGCCATGTCAATATCAGTATATCCGACCAGTAGAGGCTTGTTGCTTCCAAAGAATAGGCACATCTTGGAAGTCCCTCGAATATATCTCAATATCCACTTCACTGTTGACCAATGCTCCTTTTCGCGGTCTGATAGGAACTGACTAACAGTGCCTATAGCATGTGTAATATTCAGCCTCATGCACACCATAGTATATATTAAGCTACCTACAGCCGACGAATAAGGTACGCATCTCATGGCAACCTTTTTGTCATTTGAGGTCGGACACTGCCTATTTCTTAATCTGAAATGGTTAGCTAGTGGGGTGCACATTGGTTTAGATTTCTCCATTTTGAAGTGCCAGAGCACTTTCTTAATGTAACTCTTCTGAGACAACGACAATTTCTTTGCCTTGCGGTTGTAAAATATTCTGATACCTAGAATCTATTTCGCTGGCCCCAAGTTCTTCATGGCAAAGGATTGCCCAAGTTGCTGCTTTAATTCCATAATCCGAGTATTGTTTTGTCTAATGATCAGCATATCATCCACGTAGAGTAGGAAAATGACGAAGTCATCATTGGAGAATTTCTGCACAAAGACACAGTGGTCTGAAGTAATCTTTCGGTATCCTTGATCAACCATAATAAACTCAAACTTATTGTACCACTGTCTTGGAGTCTGTTTCAACTCGTACAGGTTCTTCTTCAAACGATACACCAGTCGTTCTTTCCCCTTAATCTGGAATTCCTCTAGTTGCTCCATGTAGATCTCATCCTCGAGATCACTGTGCAGAAAAGCTGTCATCACATCCAACTGCTCTACTTCTAAATCAAGGATAGTGGTGAAACCAAACACCACTCGAATAGAGGACATTTTTACAACATGGGCAAAAATTTTGCCAAAATCAACCCTTTTACGCTAGTTGAAGCCTTTCACCACTAGCTTTGCCTTGTACCTTGGTTGCAAGGTGCTTTCCTCGGTCTTCAAATGGAAGACTCATTTGTTCTTTAGGACTTTCTTTTCCTTTGAAAATTCAGCCAACTCAAACGTATGATTTTTATGCAATGAGCTCATCTTGTCCTGCATGGCTTCCTTCCATTCTGTACTATGTTTACCTTCCATAGCTTCCTTAAAGCTCTTTGACTTTCCTCTATCAATGAGTAAAATATATTCACTGGATGACATGCGAACAGATGGTCGTCGTTCCTTAGAGGATCATCGGATAACAACCTCCTTGGCTGGCTGAGGAGTGACATTATCGTTGTTTTCGTACGACGCTCGTATCTCCTCATCGTCTTCTTTAGCCATACTTTGGCCATCTACCTCTTGACAGAGAAGTACCGGTCGGACAATATCAACACTTATCTTATTAGTCTGACCGATTTTAGACACAACCTTTTTTTTCTTTGCTGATGTTATCAATAGTTTTATCCTCTACAAATACTACGTCCTTTAATCTGACAAGCTTCTTCTTAGTTAGGTCATAGAGTTTGAATCCTAACTCATCTTCCCCATAGTATAGGAAGACACATTGCATTGTCTTCAACTCCAACTTTGTCTTTTTATCCTTTGAAACGTGAACGAAGGTCTTGCACCCAAACATTTGAAGGTGGTCATAAAACACTTCTTTCCCAGACCATAATTTTTCTAGGACTTTTCCATTTAATGGTCCTAATGGTTATCTATTGATGACATAGATTACAGTTTTTAGAGCCTCTACCCAGAATGTTTCGGAGAGTTTTGCCTCAGAGAGTATACATCTTACTCTTTCCATCAACGTGTAGTTCATCCACTCAGCCACCCCATTTAATTGAGGTGTCTTCGACGGCGTCTTTTGATGCCAAATGTTATGAGACCGACAGTAGGTATCAAATGCCCCAATGTACTCTCCACCATTGTCACTTCGGATATATTTTAGCTTTCTTTCAGTCTGTCATTCAATCAGAGTATGAAAATACTCAAATACTCTAATGATTTGATCTTAAGTGGGTACACCCATAGCTTTCTCGAGCAATCATTAATGAACAAGATAAAATATTGTGCACCTCTGAATGATTTCTCCTTGAATGGCCCACATACGTCAGTATGTACCAGCTCAAGTAACTCGGCCTTCTTGGAGGATTAGTCTCCTTGGAACGAGACTCGACGTTGTTTCCTAGTCAAGTAGTGAGGATAAGTTCTCAGGCCAGTTTTCTTTACTTCTGGAATAAAGCCCTTTCTGGCCAAATTGTTTATTCCCTTTTCACTCATGTGGCCTAGGCGACGGTGCCACAAATCAGTGGACCTCTCACTGCCGATAACATTTACTTCTCCGGCCGCAGCAAAGGCTTGCAATACGTATAATCTGGACACCTTTCTTCCACGGGCAACAACTAGAGATCCTTTAGTGAGCTTACACGTCCCTTCGCTGAAGATATTGCAAAAGCCCTCATTATCCAATCTGCCTGCTAAGATTATATTCATACAAATGTCAGGGACGTGCCGAACGTCCCTCAACAGTAGTCGAGTTCAATTGTTAGTGACGAGAGACACATCTTCACAGGCAACTATTCTTGAAGTCCCTTTATTTTCCATATTCAACACTTCAAAATCACCCAAAGTGTAGGATAAAAAGAGCTCTCTCTAAGACGTGACGTGGAGGGACGTTCCAGTGTCTACTACCCAATCAGTCTCCTGCTCATCCACATTCACCACATCATTCATATCATAAGTTAACAAGAGGTCTCCTCCAGTGACAATTGAGACCAAGACCTTCTCCTCATCTCGTCCCTTTTCGACTTTATTCTTCTTTTCTTCTCCGTTGTTATCACGCCTCAACTTGTAATAGTATTTCTTGATGTGGCTTTTCTTGCCATAATAGTGGCACTCAAGGTTTTGATACCTTGAACGAAACTTGCTCTGCCCTTTTTCTGCAGATTTCGAGCCACACCATTTACCACTTCCCTTGGACTCTATGACCAATAGATCGGAGTGCTGAGAGGAGAAAAAAACCTACGACTGGTGCCTTATCTCTTCATTCAGCACATCTCCTTTTGCCATCTCAAAGGTTACCATGCCATTTGGAGAGGTATTAGTTATGGTGATTCGTATCACCTCCTAGAAATCTGGCAGGGTCATGAGAAGCCACAGCCCCAACACTTTGTTTGCAAACTTGGTACTCATGTCGTTTAATCGGTCAACGCTCCCTTGAAATTTATTCAGGTGCTCGGCAACGGGCGTTCTCTCCTTATATTTCACTTGCATCAATTTGTTCAAGTGAAATAATTTATTGTTACAGGTTTTAGAAGCACAGAGAGTTTCTAACTTCTCCCACAATGTTTTCACATCCATCTTATTTCATATGTAATTATACATATTATCGTCCACAAACTGTCGAATGTAGCTGCAAACCTACTTATGCTCAAAGCCTCACTCTTCCTCTGACTTCACCTCGGGTTTTGCGCCAGAAATAAAGGAAGATATATTGTCTTTACAAATAGCAGGTCGGCCATCTTACTCTTCCAAGTATCATAATTTGTGCAGTTTAAACAAATCATCTTGTTTTCTACCTCCATTAGTTTTAGCAAAATTTAACACCGGCCCAAAAAAATCTCTTTGATACCGCTTGTTGGGAAAGATAATGGCCGGTCAGATAATATCAGTGAAACCATGTCGAACAGGAGTGATTGACACACAAACATACACCACAAAGTAATGAGAGAGAGTAAGAACAGACATACAATTTTTTTATGTAAAAATTCTCTTTTGAAATGAGAAAAAAATTACGAAATACTTAGTCTATAAGCTATTTTACTGTATGAGTGTTGGTTACAAAAAACTCCTTTTGCTACACAAGCCTTTGGAGAGTTGAGAACAAAAATAAGAGTAAAAATATAAGAGTAAAATGGCTACTCCTTGTGTTCTCTCTTACGTGTTTTTCTCTTCTCACTTCTTTTCACTTAGCTCACTCACTCGTAAGCTTATGTTTTGTTACATGCATAGTATACATATATATATACAAATTTGACTGGGCGGCTGTTTACCCAGTAGGCAGGTTGCGTGTACTGAAAAAATCTATTACCAACTCTATAACCTGCTACCAATTCTACTAAGTGCCATCTTGTCAGGAGGAGTTGATCTACTCTACCAATCAGTTACTAGCTTTGAAAGTCAACTTTCCATTCTGAAAAGCTGCTAGTGCAGACGTTGCAGGTGTTACAATCCTCAGATGTTGACCAAAATCCTTGGACATTATCCCATGTCCTTGGGCGTTACTTGGTGTCCTCGACTGCAACTTGTTATCCTCGGTTAACTGCTGATATCTTCAACTACTATTTAAAGTCCTTGTCCTTTAATCTGAGTCCTCGTCCATTATTCAAAGTCCTTGACCCTTATTAAAGATTTCGTTTATTATCCAAAGTCCTCGTCCCTTTTAGGTCCTTGTGCCTTAATTGGTGACTTCGGCTACTATCGCACTTCGGTCAAATGTAACCGCTCATGCTTTTATTTATTTCGGTTATTTTTTACACGGGAGTGACCAAAATATCCCAACAAGTTAGCTCAGACATCTTGCTAGGGAATGCATGGCTAAGAGTATTGGGTCTAGTGATCATGAACTATGAAGAAATGAAGATGGAGTTCAAACTTAACAGAAAAAGAGATATTGGTTGATGACGAATCTCAATGAACTAAAGCACTTGGAAGCTGATGCCATAGGAATGTTGTATAGAGTGGGTGCCCAATGCCGTCTAGTGGTCAAAACTAGCATTGACCAACTGAAGGACGCAGAAGGGAAGAATGAAGAGGGACTAGAGGCCACTAGTGGCAATTACAAGAGTGGTGAAAATCCATAAGCAAGTTCTTGGAGGTCTACCGCCATGGTGGCCTTATGATAACCCTATCCAATTTAAAAACAGAAGCTAGCCGGTAATGTGCCCCTGATATGCCCATTTCCAGAAAGATGAGGTTGAAAGGAAAGCAGAGGAGATGCCAAAAAATGGGATGATTTGGTCGATTACTAATCCATTTTCTTCTTAGGTGATATTCATTCAAAAAAAAAAAGATGGCACGTGATGATTTTGTACAGGCTAATGAGAATCAAATGAAGCCACGGTCAAGGATTGGTTCCCAATCCCAAGTCGTACATTTCAGGAAGCCATTAATAAAACTTTCAAGCTATATGTAGAGAGGATTATGTTGAGTTTTGATCGCTTTGGATTCTACAATAAACGGATAATTATTGGAGAATCGTGCAATATTAGTACGATGATTATGATATTCGCATGCACGAAACACGCTCGACAAGTGCTCGGGGGCGCCAGCACCCAAGGGGCACCCAGGCACAGAAACGAGGGGTGCTTGAGCCCCAAATATCATGGACATCTTTTGAGAAAGAGAATATTGTAGAAGAATATTTTATCGGTTCTAAAAGTTTGAAACTCACAAAAGTAATATAATTAGCATGATAATATTTTATATGGGATGCCTGTGCCATTTAAGAATCAGTTCTATGATTCCTCTTCGAATGCTTACTTTGTATTCTTCTTTGTTTACATTTTTTTTCATTATTCATTAATTGTATATTTCTTGCATTTTTTTCAGTTTATGAAGATTTTGTGTATATTTATATTTGTATTGTTGGAAGATGAACAATTATGTAAAAAGAGACAGAATATCAAAGCCTGAATTTGGGTCCAAATCATTCTTATATGGGCTTCCTTTAGCTTATGATCTCATAGGTGGATGTATCAAACTGAAATGATATCTTAAATTAACATCTTGATACGTTAACTTTTTATAACAATAAACAGAGAAAATGATAGCTTTATCATAAAAAAATCTTTAAGTATCTGAATCTTTTTAAATATTTTTCTATTATCTTATATTTTATATCTTATTTTTAAGTGTGAATTTATTAATTTTATCTTAGAAAATTTTATCTTTACAATACATAAATGTTATACATAAAAAAATGACAGTCTTTATGGATTACCTAACATAGAATTATTATCCCTACCAATCCCTTCAACCTTAGCATACAATTGGCATTAATAGTCTATGGGGTATCACATTTTATTAATAGATTTATAATTAAATTAGTGTATCCATACATTCTTTAGTTTTGACATGATTAAACCAAGTTCTATTATTTGATTTAAATCATACCACTTTCTAATAATACTCATATTATGTTGCCAAGATGTGTAATAGAAACCTACTAGTGAGAGAATTTTCCCCCTCTATAATAGTAAAGGTATTTATTGTACTTTGCATTCAATGGTAGATTTTGGTAAAAAAAAATATATGGGTTTGCTTTTAAAATGCTAATTTAGTTACATTTGGTATTCTATAAAAAAAAAATGAAATAATCAAGTTAGATAATTTGAATTTTATTAAATTCTGATATTATACAAAATAGGCTGTGATATTTAATATGATCTGCACTTAATGACAGGTGAAAGGCGGCAGCCTTAGAGCATCGGCCGAATTTCCAGGCGATCGGCACCTGATCGAACTACCCTCCTCACAAAGCGGATCAATAATCTTCGAAGACATAACTTTCCGAGACATGCTTTTCGATTCAGGCTACCGAGGCGGCGGCCTCTCCGTCGTCAACTCTGCCAGAATTCGCATCAACAACTGCTACTTCCTCCATTTCACCACCGAGGGCATCCTCGTCCAAGGCGGCCACGAGACCTTTGTCTCCGAGTCCTTCCTCGGCCAGCACGAGACCGTCGGAGGAGATCCCGCCGAGAAGACTTTCTCCGGTACCGGTATCGATCTAGCCAGCAACGACAATGCCGTCACAGACGTCGCAATCTTCTCCGCCGCCACCGGGATCATCCTCCGCGGCCAGGCAAATATCATCACCGGCGTCCATTGCTACAACAAGGCCACCTATTTTGGGGGGATCGGAATACTCGTAAAATTACCTGGGAATTCGCAGACTAGAATAGACAATTGCTACTTGGACTATAACTCGATACTGATTGAAGATCCGGTTCAGGTCCATATAACAAACGGGTTCTTCTTAGGAGGAGGAAACGTGGTGCTGAAATCCATAAAGGGGCAGGTTTCTGGCCTGAATATTGTGAATAATATGTTTAGCGGCGACCCGAAAAATATGAGGCCAATTGTCGAATTGGACGGGGCGTTTGGCAGCCGAGATCAGGTGGTAGTGGACCACAACGACGTCGTGGGGATGGCGGTCAAATCGACGGTCGGGAGGCTGACGGTGGCCGGGAATGGGACGAAGTGGGTTGCGGATTTCTCGCCTGTGCTGCTGTTCCCGAACCAGATTTCGCATCTGCAGTACGGGTTCTACGACAGGGGAGGGGGAGCGGCAAAGGCAGGTGGTGGGTTTGCGGCACATGCGGTGACGAGTGTGGCGAATAATGCGGTGACCGTTGAGGCCGATAGGGTGGTTGATGGAGTGGTTTCCGTAGTGGTTGATCAGCATAATAGGGCTGGAGAGTTGGGATTTTAGTGCTTCAATCTTCATGCATGCATCGATTCAGATTCGTCGCGTCGTTCGTTTTTCAAATTGAAAACGAGATTTTTAGTGCTGTGAGATCAACTGAGTTACGCCTCTTTTTTGATAATCAAAAAGATTGCGGAGGGCAGAGGTTTTCAGCTCATATAAAACTGACTTTGATGATTCGTTGGATTGTTCCGAGTAACAAGCAATAATATCATAGCCAACAAGTCAATCAATCTACAACTATAACATGTATCAACATGACACGAGGGCTTTATCTATGAGCCAGGGATCTTGTATCGTGAAATAAGATATTCGGTTTATTTTTTGTTATTACTTTAATAAAATTTGTGTTTAAAAAAAATTTAGTAAAATCTTCGTCTTATTTCGTCAAATAGGAACCCCGCTCTTCTTTTATCTCCTAAAGAAACAGAAATAGTTATTCTTTAGGTGAAGTTGTCTAATTTTAAATGAATGGTTATAATTTAGTAATTAATTTTAATTTTTTTTTTAAAAAATAATTAAATTATAGCTACCTATTAAAAAATAAATGATTCAGATTTTCATAATACTGTCAACTATAAAGACAATAATATATTAAAATGACTTTAACAGATCTAAATTAAATTTAAAATGGAATGATTTTAATAGATCTTATCATTAGCGGCCATCAAATTCTGGTCTAACAGATGATCCTAACTACTCTGATGTTCAATCGCCTTGGTCTATCACATTTCTGGCATGCTTCTTGATTCAATGTGATTAATTTCAAAACTGTTATAATATACAGTCTATATAGATCTGTTCCAAGTGATAAAAAGAGTTCAATCATCGACCACAAGGGCTCTGTATTTCCTTTCAACCTTTAGTAATAAGCTACTTCGGTGAAATGGCAGAGGAGGATGCAACACCGATTTGAAGGAGTTGGAGTCTCCTGGCGTAACCTTGCAGTCATACATTCAATGAGATTCTTCGTCATAGGCAGGCAATAAGGAGCTTCTAGGCAAGATGCTAGTGAACATATAGACTTATTGTTGGATCTTTCATTGGTTGACATATACTGTGATAATTTATGTTTTTTAACATTTATAAAGTGATGATTTAGGAAAATGCTAAGCAAATATACTCAATTCAAAGTTAATTTATACGCTACACGTGTCATGTGGGTGGGGTGGTCATGCTGCAGGGGTCATGATGCGATGCTGCATGCAAGGGAGACAAAGCTTGCGAAATTTGGGAAAGTGGGGAGACAGAGTGAGAGGGGAAGTCTGATAGGGAGAATGAGAAGGCAGAGATCACAAAGAGAAGAATGGTCAAAAGAAGGAATAGTTTTCTATTATCTTGATAGCTACAGTAACGGGCTAAATAGACACGCAAGGGAAGCCTGAGTCCAACAGAATGCAGTTAAGCTAGAATCGTAAAATAAAAAGCAAAAGAAAAAAACAAAATGCTCGGGTAGGTCAAGGAACAAATATGCAGCTCAAGTAATAACCGTAGATTTAATTAAATATAATCCCAATATTTGAAGGGTAATTGGGTTGTTTGTGCGCTTCTTCTAGTGATAGTTTGGTGATGTGATGATACTTTCGAGGTTTTATCAATGAGCTCGTTGACATTGCCATCCTCATCAAAGAGAACCTTAACTTCAAAGTGGAAGGAAAAAAATCCTGACAAAATTCAACAATGGATTCTCAAGTAGCCCTCTCTAGTGACTAGGCTTGCTAGTGAACTAGTACTTGGGAAATGATTTGATCATTGTGTAACGTCTTCGAAATTCGAGCAGTTGTTGGGGTTATAGGAGTGGTTGTGACCCCCAAGCTTCAGTGTACAGATTGCATGGCACCACAACATTATTCTAACAGGGAGATATGGAACACATTATGAATTTTTGAATGAGCTAACAAGTTCAACATGTAGGCGACTGCTCCAACCCATTCCAGTATACGGAATGGGTCATAATAACATTTCACTAGTTTATTAGACTGTCGATGAACTGCCAAAATTTGACGATAGGGCTGGAGTTTAACATAGACCAAATCTCTCACTTGAAATTCTTTTTAGTCTGATGAGCATCCATCTAATTTTACATGCAGAGCTGCGTCCTTTGAAGGTTAGCTTTGAGAGTCGCGAAAACATTGGAACGATTAGTGATCAATTCGTTGACGGAAGCTATGGAAGAGGAGCCTTGGACATAGTTGAGTAGTGATGGAGGTGGCCTTCCATATACGGTTTCAAAGGGGCTCATCTTTATAGAAGAATGCCAAATTGTGTTATAATTTTATTCAACCCACGACAAATACTAAACCTAAGAAGGAGGTCCAACGACGAAATAGCGTAGATAATATTTAAAATAACGATTAACCACTTCAGTTTGCCCATCAGTTTGGGGATGATAATAGCTGTTGGTGGACAAATGGGTACCTTATGATTTGAATAATTATTTTAAAAAAAGTGCTCATAAAAATGGGGTCTCGTTTCGAGACGATATTAAGGAGAAACCTATGTAAACGGTAAATATCCTTGACAAATGTTTACGCGAGACTAATAGCCGTAAAATAGTTTTCCAAAGTTGAAAATGAGCATATTTTGAGAGTTGATCCACCACCACAAAAATGACAGTTTTGCCACGTGAGGGAGGTAAATGGGTAATGAAGTCCATAGAGAAGGATTCCCAATTCTTACATAGAATGGGAAGCGGTTGTAACAAACCTTGCGGGGTAATGTTGATAGGCTTAATTTGTTAGCAGATCGGATAGTTGATGACAAATTGTGATGACCCAAACCTTAATCATCAATTACGGCTCAAACCGCTTACACGGAAAATCTCAAATATTAAATTTATTAAATATCTATAATAGTCTCAATATTTTCTTTAGTACATTCATCATTCTTTAATTTATATATTATCCAAAAATCTACACAATTACTTAATTAACGAGTTACACCCCTAAAAATAAACCATGAAACTTTTATCAAAATATATCTGATGTGTTTTCCACTAATATGAAAGCAACTAACTTCCAAAATTTTCTCTAATTAGAAGTCCCGCAATAAAAGTAGGATTACCTGCTAGTTTTATATTATTAATATAATCTGGAGCCAATAAAATGTAAAGGTAAGTCAAATACTCAATAATTAATAATAATAATAAAAAACAGATAATAAATAATAAATATTTCAGATATTAAAAATATAAAGGCTACAATAGTAACATAAAAATTCAATTATAAATTTATCCAAGAATCTATATTTCGTCGTATTTACGACTTAAAGCAAAAATAAGGCAGGTCACTCCAAATTCTCATGTGACAAAGATGACAGATTCATCAATAATATGCAAAAATCCCTCAAAATCCAACATAAAAAGATAAATGGGAATTTTCTGGTCCGAATATTAGCATGAACAACCTGAACATTATATAAAAATCAACAATATAGATTCCACTGAATCTAAATATCCTAGAATCCATCTCATGAATTCTTCCAAATACAACTAATAAATTTCACTGAATCAAACTCTTGTAAAATTCGACACATGAATCCTACCAAACATAACTAATGGATTTCATCGAATCCCAAAACTCATGAGGTATCATCAAGAACAATATATCACAAAGAAAACTTTTAGATCTTATTCCACTACTATGAACCAAAGGCCGCGCATGTCCCCCAGTGGCTAATCGATACTTGCAAGTTTGATTTCCAACCAAATCCATAATCGTTAGAGACTTTGCTAAACCAAATACAGACATCTCACCAACGCGTATAGAGACCAATACAAACGTCTTACCAGCACGTACAGAGACCAATATACACATCTCACCAACGCATACAGAGACCAATACACACGTCTTACAAGTGCGTATAGAGACCAATACAAACATCTCATTAGTGCGTACAAAGATCAATACAAACGTTTCACTAGTGCGTACAAAAACCAATACAAATGTCTATAAGGTCAAACACAATATCTCTCGCCATAATATCATCGATATCATACTTTACGGTAGTCATATGACTAAAAGTATTTCACCACATTAGACAATATACCTCATCACCACTAAGATATGAAAATTGGCATCGGATAAGTGTAGAGTACATCAAGGTGCCATAGTCTCCTATTCGACTATATATCTTAGTATTTTTATACGTTCTCCTTAACCTTGACAATAAAAAGCCAATAACCAAAATATTCACTCCATCAATTATAACGCAAAGAAGGCTTTATAATTTCAACAACAAAATTATCATTCGATGTTGACAAGAACCGTACTTACGTAATTAAGACCAATACAAAGAAATTTATTACGAAATGAAGAAAGAATAATGAACTGAGAATAGTTTATTTTGATCAATTTAAATATTTATCTAGTCTCTCATTTTGTACCAACATACAGAACCTATTACTGAGACCATAATTTAATTATCACTTATCGACAAACCTACTATCACCGATATGGTTCAATTGTTCCGAATTTATCTAATAATTTTCAAACGAAAGCTATATAATAACTTAATCACATCGTATAATTCAACCTATATTCTAAAATATGCACCCACACATTTACCGTTATCATAATATGTCAATATTTATTACATCAACCATTCATATATATATATATATATATATATATATATATATATATATATATATATATATACTATCATCTTTTAATATATTTAATATATATGTTAATATATGCATATATTCCATTTGATATATAAATAGACCCCATGTATTCTCTCTCCTAATTCTTTCCTCCTTCTCAATGGTTCTTTTCTTTTTTATCTTTTTTTTTTCTATTTTTTTCTTTTTCCTCCCCTTTTCTTCGATATTCCCCCTTTCTCCTTCCTCTGCGGTTGCCCCAGATTTCTCTTTACCCGTTGGCAATTTACCACGGCACAAAGGCGCCGACGATGAAACATTTAGGCATTTTTTATTCTTTCCACTATTAACAGAATTTTGTGTGAAATTGGTTCTCTTCCCGATTTCTTTCTCTCCCTGTGTTTTGTTCGAACAAGCAGGAAAAATCAAAACATGGAAAATGGGTGAAATACAAAGAATCACTTGCAATGGAGGAAATAGGGAGTATCACTTACTAATAAATCGATAAAATAAGAAGTATCACTTGCAATAAGAGGAAAAAGTGACAACATCGGAAATCACTTGCAATAAGAGGAGATAATGACAGTATGGGAAAGCACTAGCCTTGTAACCGCTCCATGGCTGCGGTAACAGCTTTGACAGTGACGATGACAATGGTGGACATCGATGGCAACGGAGTAAAAAAATTTTCCAGGTGCAAAGTTGTTGGGTCAAGTACATCCACTGATACCAATGAAGTGAAGAACTAGTCATGTAAAAAGTAGCAATCGTCAATTTCTGTTCCGAGGGAGTATAGTGGTATTGGAAGAAACTTTTGATTTGAAATAACCAGGCAAGCACGTTGTCCTCATAGAAAAACGGGATTTCAAGCTTAGGCAAACAAAGGTAATGAGAGAGTTGAAAGTTGGGTGATGCATGTGGTAGTAAGGGTAGGGTTTGAGACGGCGGTGGTGGAATTGTAGATGAAGTTGCCATGAAAGAGGTGGGGGTTGGAAGCAACGATGGATTTGTTGATTGCAGAGATTGTTTCTCGATTCGAGTCAAGGAGTGTAAAATTTCAGTAAGGGATTTCTGAATATACTCAGTGGTGGAAGTATTGGTGGCGATAGCCTTTGCATGTTACTGTACGGTCATGGCAACCTCATTTAGTTCTTTCGAAATCCCTGCGATGGAGTCTTTGAGGGCTTTATATCGCGCTGTCATTCCCTCGGCCATGGTCTCAATAAAAGTATCAATTGATGTGGTGCTGCATGCAAGGGAAACAAAGCTCGTGAAATTTGGGAAAGAAGAGAGACAGAGTGAGAGGGAAAGTCTGACAAAGAGAATGAGAAGGCAGAGATCACAAAGAGAAGAATGGTCGAAAGAAGGAATAATTCTCTATTCTCTTGATAGCTACAGTAACGGGCTAAATGGACATGCGTGGGATGCCCGTGAATCCAACAGAATGCAGTTAAGCCAGAACTGTAAAACAGAAAGCAAAAAAAAAAAAAAGAATGCTTAGACAGGTCAAGGAACAAATATGCAGCTCAAGTAATAATTATAGATTGAATTAAATATAGTCCTGAAATTTGAGGGATAATTGGATTGTTTGTGCGCTTCTTATAATATTAGTCTGGTGACGTGACAATGTTTTCGAGGTTTTATCTATGAGCCCGGTAATAGGTTATGTATATTCCAGATTTAAAATGTAAGTAGCCGTTGAGTTGGGTGCTTATGCTAAAGGAGGCTGTCTCGTTTCCAGAGTTAAATTATAGATTGCCCCGAGTTAGGGTGTTTATGTTAAAGGATGTTGCTCTGTTTCTACAATCAAACCGCCGGTGGTCCCCATGAGCTGGGGCCCTTATATTGATAGCGTGTATCTCTTTCAGAGCTAAACCACAAGTGTCACGTGAGCTTGGCCCTCATGCTGATGGAGGGAGTATGATCCGAGGTGAGCCAAATGAGCCGAGGTGATAAGGGAGGGGAAGTTCTGGCTGAGGTGTGAAGAGATGAGAGTCAGACAGAGATTTGGGAAAGAGAGAAAGAGAAAGTGAGAAACGAGAAAGACAAGAAGCAGACAAGTAATATTTTTCCCTTCTGCCGAGCATGGTAATGGGCTTTATATAGTAAGTGGCATGTGTGGCCTACGTGCAACTATTAATAGACTTATAACAAATTCAGCTATTAATCACTATAACAAATTCAGCTATAACAAACAGTGCACGTGCGTGGAGAATATTCACTATTAACAAACTCAATCAACAGTAACTAAATGTAATCAATAGTAACTAAATGTAATCAGTAGTGCATGTGTGTCGTCAAGAACTAAATGTAATCGCAGAACTTAAGCAGTGGTTGGATAGTCCGGGTGCTCCTTCGTATAGTTGTGGTTGGTGTCAAGAGTGTGTCCCTGGAACCACGGAGGAGCCCCGCAACATTGCCGGGTCTATAAAAAATAACCTTGTCCTCAAGGTGGAATGTAGGGAAATCCTGCTGAAGCTCTATGACAGCTTCCCAGGTGGCTTTCTTGGGAGTTTGGGTCTGCCATTGCACCAAAATTTGGGAGATGAGTCGGTTATTTTGGAGAATTTGTCAAAACCCGAGGATTTGCCGCGGCTGCAATAGTTGTTGGGAGCCCTAGGCGTCCATGGCAAGTCGAATGTTGGGCTGCTTGGGTTGCCACAGCATGCTTGAGTAAGGAAACATGGAAGACGTTATGTATCTTGGAATGTGCCGGTAAATCTAGGCGGTAAGCGACAGCACCCACTCGTTTCAAGATGCGGAAAGGACCATAAAATCGTTGGGCTAGTTTGTTTGTCTATCATTTTGCCACTAAATTTTGACGGTGCAGTTGCAAACGCACATAGACGAAATCTCCAATCTAAAATTCCCTTTCGGTTCGGTGAGAATCTGCTTGCTGTTTCATTCGAAGTCATGCTTGCTGTAAGTTGGCTTTGAGGATGCTCAGAACAATTGTTCAGGTAGATATCAGCTCGTCAACTGAGGCTATGGGAGAGGTGCTGTGAACATAGTTGAGGAGTGTTGGGGGCGGCCGCCCATATACAACTTCGAATGGGCTCATCTTTATTGAAGAATGTCTGGCCGTATTGTAGTTCCATTCAGCTGAGGGTAAGTATTGAACCTACGAAGAAGGAAGTCCAGTCACAAAATAACATAGATAGTCCTAGAGGCATCGATTTATGACTTACATTTGTCCATTCGATTGTGGATGGCATGCGCTGCTGGTGGATAGTCGGGAATAGCTTCATGAAAAATGGGATCTCGATCGGAGACTATATCTGCGGGAAACCTATGCAATCTGCAAATATCTTTGACGAATATCTCCAGTAGTTGAACTGCAGAAAACTGGGCTTCCAACGTAGGAAAATGAGTGTATTTGAAAAGCCGATCCATGACTACCATTATAACCGATTTGCCAAGAGAGGGGGGCAAATGAGTAATAAAGTCCATGGAGATGGAGTTCCAGATGTTACCTAGAATGGGCGTGGTTAAAGGAGACCTTGTGGTGCTGTATTCAATGGTTTCACTTGCTAACACACCTGGCACTCGTTGACGAAGTCGCGTACTTCTTTACGCATCTGCGGCCAGAAGAAAATGGATGTGATTCGGGAGAAGGTGTGGTGGATCCCCGCATGACCCCAAGCGGCGAGTTGTGATACTCTTGCAATATTAATGCTGGAAGGGCATATTCGGGTGGCACCCAAATGCGATTTCGAAAAAAAATCAACCCATCCCACCAAGAGTACTTCGGATGATCTCCCGGATTTTCTTGAATAGATTTAGCGAGAGCGGAGGAGTCGGGATGCTGCTTGTAAAACTTCCTCAGGGCAATGAGCAGGGCCAAAACTAGCTAGGAGATAGCTTTTAAGGCCAAGCAAGTCCTTGCTTCCAGCCTCGACAAAGCGTCACAGGCCCATTTGTTTGCCCAGGTCGGTACACAATATCGAAATTAAATCTCAGCAATTTGGTGATCTAGCGCTGCTGCTCTGGAGTGTGGATAGTTTGGGCCAGTAGCATTTTGAACGGTTGATGATCTGTTTGGATGGTGAATTTGGTGCCTAATAAATACTGGTGCCATTTTTTAACAACTTCTTAGACAACGTAAAGTTCTTTAATGTAGGTGGATGATGCCTGCATCTTTGGACAGAGTTGTTTGCTAAAGTAAGCGAGGGGGTGTCTCTCCCAGAGTAGTACAGCCCTAATGCCTTGTCCGGATGCATCGGTTTGGACCACGAAGGTCTTGGTAAAATTTGGCAGGGCAAGCACCAGAGTGGAAGTGAGAGCGGCTTTGAGTGAGGCAAACGCCTGTGCTACATTAGCTGTCCAGACGAACGCATTTTCGCGCAGCAATTGTGTTAGCGGAGCTGAAATCTGGGTGTACCGGTGCGCGAAGCATCGGTAGTAGCCTGCTAGCCCCACGAACCCGCGCAGTTGAGTTATATTGGCCGGTGGTGGCCAATTCTGGACAGCAGCGATTTTGGATGGATCGATCGCCACGCCCCACTTTGAAACAACATGGCTGAGATAAGATAGTGTGGTCTGTCCGAACTCACACTTGGACCACTTTGCAAAAAATGAATTCATTTGTAGGATAAGCAAAACCTGGGCTAGATGTTGGAGATAGGCCTCCCACGAGGGGTTGTAAACCTGAATGTCGTCGAAGAAAACCAACATGGACTGACAAAGCACAGTTCGAAAGATCTCGTTCATTTCTGATTGGAAAGATGAGGGGACGTTTGACAACCCGAATGGCATGACCAGAAATTCATAGTACCCTTCATGAGTCTGGAAAGCTATTTTGTGAATATCATCGGGATGTTCTCACATCTGGTGGTACCTGGCTCGCAAATCAAGCTTGGAGAATATCTTGCTCCAACCAACTCATCTAACAGCTCATCCACTATGGAAATTGGAAACAAGTCATTCACCGTAATGGCATTGAGGGCCCGGTAGTTCACACAGAACCGCCAGCTCTTGTCATGTTTCTTGACAAGCGAAACGGGAGATGAAAATGGGCTAGTGTTGGGGCGAATGGTTCTATCCTCAAGCATTTCTTGGATCATACGTTCCATTTCAGCCTTTTAGAAGTGTAAGTATCGGTAGGGTTTAACATTCACGGGTTCGAAATTTGATTTTAATGGTATGCTGTGATTAGTGGCCCGACAGGGAGGTAGGCCGCGGGTAAAGAAAATACCCCTGCGAATGTGGAGAGGAGCTGTTGAAGTGTTGTCCGTGTTGTGGAGGGAACATCCACGAGTAGGAGGTCTATGGAGGGAGAGAAGTCCTCTTGGTGGCTCAATGTGGTTTCCAGCGCGGGTGTAACTGTCGGGTGGTAATAGGTGGCGGCTGCTCTGGTTATATCACTTCACCTCAATTGTCCCAGAGTCATTGCAGATATAGTGGCTGATTGCAACCTGCTTAAAGTGAGCCATGTACCGGCATGGTCAAAGCTCATTCACAATGCCTTATAGTCGAATAATATAGGACCGATGGTAGCTAGCCATTGAACCCCAAAGACTACATCTACTCCATAAATCGGCAGCAGGTATAAGTCCACATGAAATTTGGATTGGTCTAAAGATACTAGCATGTTTGATCATATTCCCTTGTAATGTAATGAGTCTCCATTGCCCATCGTGACATTAAGGTGTTGGGACGGCTGGCTAGGTAACCCCAAGTTTTCAGCCACCCCGATTTGGAGGAAGTTGTGGGTGGAGCCGCTGTCCACCAAGATGATGATAGGCCATCCAACAATTTGGCCTTGCAACCGTAATGTGGATGGAACAAAATGACCCTCCAGAGCATGAAGGGAGATAGTGGGAGTGGGGTCTTGCAGGTTCATCTGTGGTTCAGTGTTAGGAGGATTTTGTGAGTGGGGTGCAGGACCAGGGGCTTCTTCTTCGGTGAATTGTGGTTCAAATAGTAAAGTGTTGTCCTTCGCAGCAATCATACATAGGAACTGAGGAGGTCCACACCGATGGCCTGGAATGAATCGTTCATCACAATTAAAACAAAGTCTACGTTCACGTTGAGCTGCTATCTCAACCGAGGTAAGCCTCCTGATGGGCAGTTTTGGAGGTAAGCTCAGAGATGGGGGTGGGTGTAAAGGAGCTCCCAGAGCCTGATATGGTTGTTTGGGAGTTGTCGAACGATGGAGATTGGAACGGGCGGCATCAAACTTTTCCTCCATTGTCTTGGCCATCCCAATGGCCTCTGGTAATGTGGGAGTTTTAGTAGTAAGAGCTCACGTCGGATATCGTCCCGTAAGCCAAAGATAAAGCAGTTCAAGAGGTTCAGAGAGGTGAGGCTTGTAGTTCGTGTGGACAAGGCCTCCAACTTAGTCATGTAGGTGATTACGGTAGAGTTTTGTCGTAGCTTGTAGAGCAGAGCTTTTGGATTGGAATAAGTGGAAGGGTCGAACCTTGATTCCAGATCACGAGTAAAGGCCTCCTAGGTCGTGAGTTGTTGGGTTGCGTGCATCTATTGATACCACTGGAGTGCAGATCCGGTCATATAGAAGGCAGCAATTGCCAGTTTCTATTCGGTTGGTGTAAGGTGATAATGAAAAAACCATTCAATTTGAAACAGCCATCTGAGCACATTATCTCCGGATAAAAAAGGGATTTCGAGTTTCGGTAAGTGTACGGACGGTGCAGAATGGAAGTTAGGCGGCGCATGTGGAGAAATAGTTAGGGTTTACGTAGGTGGGGAGGGAATTGTGGTTGGGGTCGCCATAAATGCGGGAGTAGGAAGTAAGGGGGTATTGACAGACGATCTAGGTTGCGCTTCGATTCGGGCTAGGGAATGAAAAATATTGGCTAGGGATTTTTGTAAATGTTTATTAATGGAGGCGTTTGAAGCAATACCTTTAGAGTGATGTTGTAGAGTGGCGGCAAAACTCTTCGATTGTTGTTGTAGAGCGACCATCATCTCCTTGAGCCCCGAGATTGATTCCTCCAAGGATTTGTACCGCGCGGTCATGCCCTCGGCTATGGTCTCAATGAAAGCACCAATGATCCGAGGTGAGCCAAATGAGCCGATGTGATGAGGGAGGAGAAGTTCTGGCCGAGGTGTGAAGAGATGAGAGTCAGACAGAGGTTTGGGAGAGATTGAGAGAAAGAGAGAGAGAGAGAGAGAGAGAGAGAGTGAGTGAGAGACCAGAAAGATAAGAAGTAGACGAGTAATATTTTCTCCCCTCTGCCTAGCACAGTAATGGGTTTTATACAGTAAGTGGCACGTGTGGCTAATGTGCAGCTATTAATAGACTTATAACAAATTCAGCTATTAACCACTATAACAAATTCAGCTATAACAAATAATGCATGTGTGTGGAGAATATTTACTATTAACAAACTCAATCAGCAGTAGCTAAATGTAATAAGTAGTGCATGTGTGTGGTCAAGAACTAAATGTAATCGCGGAACTTGAGCGGTGGTTGGATAGTCTGGGTGCTCCTTCGTGTAGTTGTAGTTGGTGTCAAGAGTGTGTCCCCGGAACCATGGAGGAGCCCCGTAATAGAGTAACACTTGCGGAGTCAAACCACCAGAGTTGTATGTGATGGGAGCCCAAGCGATGAAGTTATCACAAAAAACCACGGATTAATTGGGTGTTAGGTGTACAAGCAGGACACCATTTTTTCTCATTACTTCGAATTAAAAATGGCATTGACTGAAGGCTACAACCAGTTTTTAGACACTTCCTGCACAAAGGAGAGTGGGGCGGCTGATTTCAAAAGGAGGAACCTGTTAATGGAGTTTGAAAGAATCCTTGCAGATCAAAACACACAAATTGTAGATTACTAGTTGTTTTATATCTTGTTTCAGATTCGACAGCAGACACAATACCTTTTGGGATACTAGTCATATCATATTCTCAAATCAATTTTTTAGTTTTGTATAATTTTGTGGAGTATTAAATCTTGCTGAAAGATATTAGATTCCACATTTATTGAAGATTATTGTAAAGATCTTTTAAATTGGAAGATTTACTCAAAAAAACTAATAGTACTAAGATAGTTGCTAGGTTGTAGATCTAAAGAAGGATGGTCACAAATTTAGAGTCAATAGACTAAGGTAGCACATTTGTAATTTGGTTTGTAGATTGATTCTTTTCAATACAGATAAATTTTTTAGTTGGCAACTAACAGGTCAAAAGAAGTTTTTGAAACACATTACGAGTTTTTTTTTATCAAAATTTTGTGCCACTTATATCTTTACTATTATTACACTTATATTTTATTGGCGAATGAATTTATACAAATCTTGATATGCAAATCACTTATATATATTTTGTTTCTCTATTTTTTCTTGTTTTGTAATTTGGTTATAAGATACCTATTTACCACTTTTAGATGTGTCTATACCTTAACTTTTTCCCTTTCATAGGTAATTTTTGGGCATGATTCCTTCTTGAACCCCAACATACCCTGGAATTTAACTTCTTTTTTCTTTAAATTTACTAAATCTAGTCAGTTCAGTATGGATACCAAATTGAAGGACCTGTGGGTTTTTAAAGAAAATTGAAAATTTCTGGCCAAATGGAATTAATGATTTATAGCTGCACATTAAAACCTGTTAACCAATTATAGTTTCATGACCTAGGTAGCTTAGCCAATCTCCTGGGGCCAGTTGAAGGTAGTTTGGCTGGTGGTGTCGCCAGTGCCAGTGGTGCTGATGCTGATCATTCTTCGGCCATCCATGCAAGCATTGTTCTTGCACCACCATTGGTGGACTCGGTAGAGAAAGATACAATATTTCTACCGGTTGAGTTTCTTTTTGTTTCTGAACTAGCCTTCCATACAAAACCAGATGCTGCTGATGCCATGCATGTTACATGTAACCATGAACATTTAATTCTCTCTTCTTCTTTCCTTCTAGTTACTTCATGGAACTCTAGCATTCTACTTTTAATTAAATCCAACTTATGTAATAAGGATGGAAAAGGAGACATAAGAGAGATGCATCTGTCATGTAGTTGTAAGCCATATTTTATTTAAACTGAAAAGCAATTCCCGTCATCATATAAGTTGTCTTCTAATATGACCACACAAGTGGTTTAAAATATTTCTCAACACAGATATTCCGATTTTTGCAAAATTATTATTGGGTCAATACCTTATTATATAAAATTTTCAGCTTGTTAGTTCCTTGATGATAATGATGAATTAGTAAACATGATATTATACATAGATGTGGAGTATCTGGTTGTATTTGGATAGTTAGAGGCAACAAACAAGTGCAGAATATAGCCTTCAGTGTTCTTGGGTGGTGATTGGTCCTCAAGCAATGCCATGATCTCCTCATTCTCAGGTCGATATCTCTGCATATTATCTGAATGTGTTATTTTTCTATGATCTCCACATACATTGGACATAGAAATATTCTTTATATTCTGTTTAAGTGGAGACTGGTCACATTGGGGTCTGGTTAGACTGAGAAGTCTGGCATAAGTCTACAGAGTGCTGGAGTTCGTTTGATCGTGAAGTTCGAGTAGTTTGATCGGGCTGAGGCTAGGGAACTAAGGGTTCAGGCAGTTTGGAGCAGGGTGGATTTTAGGCAATCTAGGGGTTTAGGAACTTAAGAGGTACACATAGCTTGGAGTTTGGCCAATTGTGGATTAGGATTGTTCAAGAATGTCAAGCACCTCGGGCGCGGGTCATTTCAAGAAAGCCAGTCCTCAGGGAATTCTACGACTTTTCTGGAAAAGATTTTGTCACATTAGTGTACTTTTCGGCCTTTTCAAACCCCCTATAAAGAATATGTAAGAGTTTTCTTTACAAGACACGTATAAATCAACTCAGAAAATACAGAAAGCAATAGGAGAGAGCAACAAAAGGGAAGAAGAAGAAAATCTGGTATCATCTTTGCTGGAAGATCTGAAGTCGAATTCACATTATTTCACCTATAGGTATTCCAAAGTATATATGGCGCATATCATTTAGTTCTGCTTTGGCTTTGTATTACACATGTTGGTGCTTATGTTTCCACTTGTTATCTGCTATTGCAGTGAAGACTCTGCGTGGTGCACTCACTATATTGCAGTGTAGTGGAAGTTTATATAGACTCAGGTATGTGATTTTCGGTGTTCTACTTATTTACTATTTGATACGTATTTCGAATCTGGATAATAATTCGGACCTACCAAAATGGATAACCGAACCTTCTTATTCGAATCCTGTACACCACAATGTCAATATATGAGATTAAAGAATACAGGATTTACTTTCGATATATCTTTCAATATTCAAGTTAATATTCTTTCTAAGAAAAATGGGAATGTTTTAGAAAAATGAGGATATGAGAAAGTTAATGATGAAAAACTTGGCTCCGAAATTTGTAGGGTATTAAGTGACAAGAAGTTAGGGCTAGGACTTGTTCTCCATATGTTTTCTTCTTCTCTCTCCTATTTTTAGGGAAAGTGCATATATTTATAATTTTATTACCAATTAGTCGTGATTTTCTAAAAGGAATGACTATTCATCATCTGAGTTATTATTCTTCATGTGAATTGAATAGTTTAGCGGTTTAATCTACTCTAAATTTAATTTATGTCCGTTAATTATGTTAACTATTTGTTTGATTTAACTGGCCATTTAATATGATTCTCCAACTCATTTAACAGTTTTGTAGGTTTAACTATTCGATTTAATTGACTTTCTAGCCCTTTAGAGCTTCAGTCTCCAATATATTTAGCAATAATTTGATCATTTGGTCAGACTTCTTTTTGATTTGAACTCAACAATTCAGCCAATTTATACCTCTTCATATGTTTATTATTTATGGGCCCCATATATTAGTTAGTTAGTCTGGTTTAGACGATACCCATCACTAGGCCTATGCTATGAGGTTAAATTTAAATTTCAAATATATTAGAAAAAATCTAAGTGATTTGTTTCGAATGTTGTCCAGATATTTTTTCCCAATGAAAATTTAATCAATGCACATTTATTATTATCTAGTCTTATTAATTAATGCTTGATCTCCTCTATCTCGGTAGAGATTCTTGAATTATTTGATTGCTTTTCTTTACTTTAAAACACGTCTTTTACTCGATCTTCATCCAAATTTCAAATCTCATTATATGATAGAGCTACTTATGCTTAGTGGATTGGAGAGAAGAAAGTTCGCTTGGATATTTTTTTATTCCTTTGGAAAGTGTCCATAAAGCTTGTTTTAGTTACTATTTTTTATATGAAAAATCATCTTAGTTTTTCTTTTTTATACAATATCCTAAACTGGACTGATCATTCTTCTGTGTAGCTACTCTTGATGCCTTATACCATTCATTATGGGGTATCTAGGTTCCTACTAAATTTTTGGTAATCATCTGTGTTTAATGTCTCTCAGCTTATGTGCTATGGCATCTTCATGTGCTTAACATCAATTAACTTGAGTTGTTTGACTGTATGTTACTTTTGAGAGAGGTGGTGAACCGTTTGGATGCTGTGGTTCTTCTGCTGAAATTTACTGGCTTCTTCTTTTCTTTCAAATTGAACAAGTCAATGCTCTCATCTAATGATATATCTTGTACATGAATGTATTGATAAATAAAAGAATTTTTTATTTTTGCATTTAGATTGTAGTTATTAATCTATTCATTTCATATTTTAGACTTATATTTATCTGTATGAAATTATAAGTCATTAAAAGTTTAGATTAATCAAACTATCCAATTTTTTAAATTATTGATCATGATACTTTAGAATTTTTCAAATACCAACCCTGTACAACTTCGATAATTTGATATTCTGACAACTCAAAATTTTAATAGCTCGGCCTTTTAAAAAATGAAAACTCTTAGTTGAATAATTTGAACTTTAAATTATAATAGTTTGCCAGACTCTTATCTTGGGGAGAGTTGGACTTCAGAAGGATTATATTTTGATAATTAAATTCATGATGTCATTGTCATAATAGCTTCTGTAACCGAAATGACTCGTTAATGACACATTAAATGCAACAATAGGTAGTTGCAAATTACATCATTTTTCAATTATTCCATGATGAAGCATGTTGGATTTAAATTGAGAGAAGACGTGTCATCATTTGGTTGATACTTGAGGAGCAACGGGTCATTTGGATCAGCATTGTTTAAAATGCATCACTTCCAATTTCATTTGTCATTTCAAATTTAAACGTATTTTACTTTTGTTTTTAAGCTATAACTGTGCCTTCTTCTTTATCCTATGTTAATGAACAAAGCTTCTAATTTCTCTAACTATCTTGCTTTCAATCTTTCATTGCTACACAAAAACACCGGGAAGAAGATATCGTCTCTTGCTTGTCTGTGAACAATATATTAGATATTTATGACAAGTACAACATTTATTCAGCTACTCATTTTAGAGTTCATTCTCCTAATGAGAGGGTTTACTCTCTGAAAGAGAACTTCATTGATATATATAAAGCTCTTCCAAAGGATAGTCTCCTGATTCTTATAGCAAGAAAATTCATTAAAATAATAGAGGCTTTTAAAGTTCTCATTGCTCGCTTTCATCCTAACACCATCAAATATATTGAAGCATTATGTGTCTTTCTTTGGAGTTGAGATCTTAGATTAGATGTTCAAATGATCAAAATTATTTTTCCCTTTAGTTAAGAAAATGATTGAATTTATTTACCTTTTTTTAAAGGAGTTTAAAATAAGTGGTTAAAATCTGGACTCAATGAAAAACTAAAATGATAGATTCTTCTAGATAAGGGTTTCCACTAATTAGATTTTATCGAATTATTGGGGTAATATCAACTCAGTATTTTTTGGTTCTGTTTTGGAGAATGAACAGTCTATGATTAGATCATGATCCAATCGAGTTAAAGAACATGTAGCCGATTTACATAAAATTGGCAATTTTCTTATCCAAGCATCCCTGGATACTATAAACTAGCACGTTGTCCTTGGAGGGGAGGCCATTGCTGATTTGCCTACTCGCCCGTTGAAAAAGAGGAAGAGCATTTTTACAAATCCTTTTACTAGGGGTTCCATTGACCAACCCAACATTCAAATAACATGTTGCCAGCTTCTTATTCGGATGATGATGATACTTTAAAAATTGTCAATGATGCTTTTGAGGACTGCATAGCTGAAGTTAGGGCTAGGATGAGAGTTGAGGGATCTGTGCATCCATCAATTCTAGCTATCATCTCTTCCCTTGTTGGATCATCAAAAGAGACGCCAACTTTAAATTTTGAAGAGGGGATCTCAAGTATTTCTTCAGGAGAGAAGTATTATTCTTTGCATTATTCCTCAAATGAGGATAAGTCAATCTTTAACACTCTGTTATTGGTGAGTGTAGGATTTCAATCTCATTTGGCTCTTCTACATCTGCTTAACCAATTTTTAGTCTTTTTGTAACTTTTGCTGCCTTCTTTGGACCAAAAAGTAATATTGTACATATTACTTGAGAGTTTGATACTCATTCTTTATCATCCTCTCCAAGTTATATATCCTCTCCAAGTTATATGGGGTCTGAAGCTTCACATGGAGCCACAGGTTTCGATATTCCTTTGTTTCATATATCTTTGCCTCTATTTGCAGAAAACATTTATCTATACCAAACCCTAACACAGTTGGATCATTTTTAGGTTTTACTCTCAGAGAAGGTTCCAACCCGAAAGGTAGATTTTTAATCCTTAAAATCAAGCTATTCTTCTATGTTTATATTGTTAACTCAATCTCTTTTTACTGTCAAAAACCTTGTGCAACAGATAAGGAGCAGTCTATACAATCAAGACTATGAAATTGCTTATCTCGTTTTTACGTTAAACCCTATGTGTTTAGAGGTTTGCAGTTCAAATCTATGATTGTTGAAGTTAGGGCATGATTTTTAAAGATCAATCAGTTTATCTTGAAAAAAAAGCGGCCAAATAGATGAGCAAAACTTATGATTATGTTGATCGAGCTTTGATTATTGAATATCGAGTCAATTCTTTTGAGGATAGATTCCTTGAGGCTGGATGATGTGCTACAATAGCTATAGGTGCGATAGATGGATTAAGAGCTGAATATGCATGGCTTGAGAAGTTTGTAAGGAGGAGCATCTATTTTGTAGAGCTTGGTTCTTTACTTCATTTTTGATTTAATAAACGTATCGATATTTACAAAAGAATTCTCTTTGGTGGCTCCTATCTTTCTTACTGACTGTTTGAATATTAGAAACTTCAAAGTTATTTCAGCTTATGAGTTTAAGAATATAAAAAAAACAATCAAGCTCTCCAACTTTTGGCTCTAGTTCCATACTTCAGCGTAAGATTGCCGATCAATGTTAATCTTTGAATCTTGTAGCCTCATGTGATAGATGGATATGAGAATGATGTAATTTACTCTTCAATGTTTGTATTTTAACTTTTTTTTTAATCTTCGTATATCCATTACTCTTTAAATTGATGTTGATTAGCTGATTTGAGTCTTTACTCAAAACATATCTAAATTGGTTACTAGATAAATCCTTAGACTAGTGTTATCGAAGAGGGAGAACTCTGGTCTTGGATTGTTTGATTGATTGTATATATCCTATAAAAGGAAAATTTACCACCTATACATTTATAAAATTCGTTAGGTTTAATAAGTGGATTGACTATTAATAGTCGAGTATTGATTGGCTTTATTAGGCCTGCATTTTAACCTCTCAAAGGGATATTAGTCATCTAGTTCTCAAACCCCCGAGTCTTGTAAAATTTTGGGTGTGTGAATATCCTTGAAATTGTATGATTTTATTGAGCCTATATCATAACTGTTTATTTGAATCAATGTATTTAATATACAAGGTGTCCAAACCAAATGTCCGACTCAGGGTTAGTGAACATCATATAAAAAAAACACAATAAATTAAAAAGGTAACTTTATCAATAACTTATAAAATAATTTACAATACATAGGCATTCCAGAATGAGGGGTGGCAGGGCATTCCTCTATGTTCCTATGTTAGCCCCTTCATTAGTAGTATTGTTTAAGGTGTAGGGTGTTTCAAATTTGAGAGACTAGCTAGTATGTAACTTATATGCGCCGTTACGAAGTACCATTAATAGAAAGAATGGACCCTCTTAAGTTAGAGATAATTTATTTCTGTGTGTAAGTTTCTCAATTTTTTTGATATTTTTCAATACCATGTCTCTACCTCAAAAGTCCACGCCTTCATCTTCTTATTATAATATCTAACAATTATTTGTTGATAAGCTGTTGCTCGAATGCGTGCGGATTCTCTGACTTTTTCTAATAGAGCCAAATTTTGTCTAAGAAGTTGAAGATTTTGATTTTAGGTAAAATTTTTCACTCAATAGTTTGGTAGTCCTATCTCTATTAGGATTCCTCTTTTTGTTCTATAATATAGATTGAATGGTATTTTCGAATGGAATTCTTTTAGAGTCGTTTGGTAAGCCCAAAGTATGGATAGATGCTCATCTACCCAATCTCCTCCAACTTTATCCAACTTCGTCTTTAACCAATTGATTATTAACTGGTTTGTTATTTTAACTTGTCCAATAGTTCGAGATCAATATATGGATAAGTCTAATACTAAGATAGTAATAATATTTTATGAACCTTTTGCCTAACAATTGAGTACTATTATCGGTTATTATGATTTTTGATATCCAAATTTACAAACAATATTTTGGTGCATAAATTCTGTTACATTTTGTTCAATAATTTTTGTTAATGGAAAAGCTTCTACCTATTTCGTGAAATAATCTACCACGATGATAATAAATTTTCTTTGGCCGGTTATTAAAGGAAACAAACCTAGCATATCAATATCCAATTGTGCGAATGGATAAGGAACCTACAAAGCTTGTAGTTTCGAATGTAATTGTCTAGGTACACTTCTATGAATTTGTCAATTATTACATTTTTTAATAAACTCAATCACGTCTTTCTTCATAGTTAGCTAAAAATAGTCCTATCTCATGATCTTGAAAGCCAATTTTTTTCCTATAGGTGCTCCCCATATGTTGAGATGTATTTCTCTGAGAGTATATTCGGTTTCAGTTGGAATTAACAATGGATATAGGGTATTGAATAATATTTTCTATATAGTGATCCATCCACTATAGTATACCAACTTGCAATTTTTTAAAATGTGCTTTACCTCCATTGGATTGCTCAAAAGCATTCCATTATTAAGGTATTTAATATAAGAAGTCATTCAAGTTATCTCATTAGATACTTGAAAATTTTCTTATTGTTCCTTGATACTAGGCTTCTGAAGCACTTGTCTCATATTTTGAGCATACTATTCTAAATAACTAAATGTTGCTATTTTGAAAAGTCAATCAATTTTTCAATCAACTTCTCTAGGGAATGGACAATTTCAAATTTGTTAAGGAATAACAAGAGATCTTACACCTTGTGGAGGTATTTAGTTAGGTCTGGATTGGTTGTCTCAGGGTTAGTTAACCCTTGATTAACCACCAATTTGGAATCACCATAGACCGTTAGGTTCTTGACGATGCGTTTGTTGGGCAACTTCAATTCAGTTAGTAGAACATAATATTTAGCTACATTGTTAGGTGCTGGGAATTCAAATGTAGCTGAGTGTTTAATCTTGAATTCTTTATATAAGATTAATATTATTCAAGCTTCGTCACCTATTTGAGAGGATGCTTCATCAAGATGCAATGTCCATGTAAGCAAGGAATTATCTGGTGAAGCCCCATGTGTTTAATTGTTACATCTAAGATTGGAGTTGTTATTTTAATAATAAAGTCTGTAAAAGTTTGTCTTTTAATAAATGGTTAGGTCTGAAATTTTATGTCAAACTCTTTCAACTCAATTGACCATTTAATCAAGAGTCCATATACTTTTGACTTCTATAAGATTCTTTTTAAATGTAGTCTATTAAGATCACATTCTTGTGGGCTTAAAAATACGATTAGAGTTTTCTTGTAGGAAAATAAGGCTAAAGCAACCTTTTCTATTCTTGCATACCAATTTTTCAAATTTGCCGGGATCATGTTAACATAGTATATTGGTCGCTAATTTTTTTCTTCTTCTCTGACTAGAACAGCACTTAGAGTTGTCTCTAATATGGTCAGGTAAGAATATAATTTCTCATCCTTCTTAAGACAAGTTAATTAGGGTGGATGTGCTTGATATTCTTTTGAATCTTGGAAAGCTTGTTCGCACTTATTCATCCACCAAAAACCATATGTCTTTACTCCTCTTAATATTTTAAATAATGGTAAATATTTCTTCACTAGTTTCTCCATAAATTAGGATAAGACGCAAAGTCATCTGATTAACCTTTGGATCTCCTTAATAGTTTGAGATAGCTCCACATTCATTATAACTTTTATTTTCTCTGTATTTGCCTCTATTCCATATTGTGAGACAATAAAGCTGAGAGATTTACCAAATGTTACCCCAAAGATATATATAGTTGGGTTTAATTTTGTTCAGTATATTATAAGTACTTCAAATGTCTCGACCAAATCGTTAATATGATCATTGGCAAGTACAATTTTGACTAGCTTATTATCAACATACACCTCTATATCTTTTTATAATTTGCTATTTATGAATTTTGTTCATTAACCTTTGATAAGTTGCATCAACATTCTTCAAGCCTAAAGCTATTACTTTGTAGTAATAGGTTCCATGGTCTATCATGAATGAAGTCATTTCTTCTTTTTTTAGATTCATTCAAATCTGATTATATTTAAAATAGGCATCTATCGAACTCATTAGATGGTGCCTAGATGTTAAATCTACTAGCTGATCAATTATCAATAGTAGAAAACTATCTTTCTAACATACTTTATTCTCATCCTTGAAATTGATGACATCCTCCATTTCGTGATACACATTTTGATAAGGATGACATTATATAAACAATCTAAATAATTGACCTCTAATGAATCTAGCATCTATCAATTTCTTGACCTCTTTACAAATTGCTCTAAATTTTTCAATGAGGTAGTTTTGTCTTTTTTATCTGACAAGCATGTATTGAGATATGAGACTTAACTTGTGAATCATTATTTTTATCAGAATGTCTAGCATATCTATTGGAGTCTGGGTAAAGACATTTGAATTGGTCCGCAAAAACTCAACTAATTTTTGCCTTAGATTTTGATTTGATGAAGACTCAATCTAAACATATTTATTCAGGTCTATTGAATTTAGAGAGATTTAGAGAGATGACTATTTGGATTGTGCCTATTAAAGGGAGGCCTCATCCTGAAGATCAAATTTCTCTACTGGTTGTGGAAGAGTTGGGCCATTGATTTGCGTCAAGTAGCAACTCCATCCAATAACCTAGTCCCCATTGACTTCTCTAATACTATATCTAATTAGAAACTTCATTTTAAGATATGTAATTGAAGTGGTTACTCCAAATATTGTCAAACATGGTCTCTTGATATTACATTATAGACCGAAGGGGACAATGACAATTGAAAAAGTTAGTCAATGGTAAGCCATCTTTGGATATATTCCTATCGTAACCTCTAGATATTCAATTTTCTTTACATGGATCAGCTCATTGTCAAGGCTATATAGTAGTCCATCTGATGGTTGCATTCAACTGCTTTTGACGCCTCTTTTTATGAATGCATTGGGACAGAATATTTCTCGAGTTTCTATTATCAACAAAGACTCATTTTAACTGGTAGTCCTGGATCCCATTAGATACGAGTATAAATGCAATAAGAGGATCAAAATGGAGAGATATTGCATATGTCATATTATCATTATTAAAGCTAATGATATCACCTTTTACCTCTACTTTTTGTCTCTTGTTGGCAGAAGCTTCTTGTGAATAATCTATAGCCTTTTTACTTGCAGTTCTAGTCGATATTATGCTAATGACTCTTGCTTCTACATTATTTTATGATTATTCAATCTGCTCCTCATCATCTTTATTATTACCTGGGGGCCCATCCAAGATTCTGTAAATACTTCTTGAGGTACTACTTTATTATCAGGGTCTTATTTTCCTTCTGAAATGTCCAATAGTATTCAATATTGTGTCTAAAAGATCGATGGTAGAAATAATACTTAGACTGATTACCTTCTAACTGGTTCTTGACTAGCTTGGGCCAATTTTAGAATTATTATTTTGAATTTGCATTACAATATTCATCTAGGTGCCATTTAGTGATGTAGTTCGGCGGCTTATATCCTCTCTAGCACCTAACTTGACCCTTTGTTGCTTTTAATAATGCTAAGTGGATGAGTTATAGCCATTTCTATTCTTTCCTTCTCCATTTGTCCTAGAATGATACTCATTTAGAGTGTTTATGCGTCTTTGTTTTATTAGCCTCTTCTGTTACTATGTACGTTCAGGCGATAACTTCTACCTCAGGTAGGAACTTAAGAGGCACACATAACTTGGAGGTTCGCCAATTGTGGATTAGGATTGTTTAAGAATGTCAAGCACCTCGAGCGCGGGTCATTTCAAGAAAGCTAGTCCTCAAGAAATTCTACAACTTTTCTGGAAAAGTTATTATTCACATCAGTCTACTTTTCTGCCTTTTCAAACCCCCTATAAAGAATATATAAGAGTTTTCTTTACAAGACACGTACAAGTCAACTCAGAAAATATAGAAAGCAAAAGGAGAGAGCAACAAAAGGGAAGAAGAAGAAAATCTGGTATCATCTTTGCTCGAAGATCTGAAGTCGAATTCACATTATTTCACCTATAGGTATTCCAAAGTATATATGGTGCACATCATTTAGTTCTGCTTTGACTTTGTATTACACATGTTGGTGCTTATGTTTCTACTTGTTATCTGCTATTGCGGTGAAGACTCTGCGTGGTGCACTCACTATACTGCAGTGTAGTGGAAGTTTTTATAGACTCAGATATGTGATTTTCGGTGTTCTACTTTTTTTACTATTTTATACATATTTCAAATGTGGATAATAATTCGGACCTACCAAAATGGATAACCAAACCTTCTTATTCGAATCCTGTACACCACAATGTCATCCAATAGGATAGTAACCATGAAGACATTCAATTTTATCTCATCAGTGAATCTTGATATGCCTATGTCATTAGCATTAACTTTAGCCAAAAAAATACTTTATACTCTCGTTAGGAACCTATTGGATCTTGACAATGTGTTAAGGTTGTTTTTCTTCCCTCCAATGGGAGTCAAACTCATATAGGAATTGATCAGTAAGTTCCTGAAATGATCAGATTGAATTTGATTTTAGTTTTTAGATTCAAATTCTTATATCTTCCTTTAAAGTTAAAGGAAAGTAGAGGCAAATTGTAGTATCATCTAAATTCTAGCAGTGATAGGAAGTGGTCTAAATGAACTACTAGATCAACACTGCTATCATATGTTTTAAGTACTAACATTTTAAATTTATGGGGGAGTTAATACCTCTTTATTTCTAAGGTGAATGGTGTACGATATAATTCAATTGTCTATCTAACAATGTTTTTCCTAAAAACTATTTTTTAATTCTTTTTATTTATTTCTCAACTTTATTGGTGGAAGTAATTCTTTTAATGTTGAGGAATGTCATCAACTCTAAATAATTAGTAGATAAGCCCTATATCTATTTTGTTAGGATAGTTTATGGCATAATATTGTATAGTCCTACTCGGATGGAAGGACGTCTGGAATCTCAGATATACTAAAGATTCCATTGCTTAGGGTTCTCTTCGCTAGCCTCAAAGTTTCAGTGTCCTTTGAGTTAGGATGGAGTAATGCGAATGCGTATCTAGCGGGCCACCGGTATCCTTGGCTAAGGGTGGTACCCCTTTGAAATGACTTTCTTTTCTTTCGGCTCCTTTCTAGAGGTCAACACCTACAATTGGAGGACTTTATCATTGTAATTCTGGCCCTCAACTTTGTTCCGTAAGGACTTTAATAATTTTGGAATATCTATAATTTGGGTTGTCAAAGCCCTAATATCTAGGTTTGCCTATGATTGAGTAGTCTTATAGTTGCCTTCCTTAGGAATAATGCCATGAGATTGGATATCATTTAGCAGCTAGCTTGACTATTCATGTGTTTTTGTATTTATCATTTTATCAATTTGTCAAAGGAAAGAAGTTTTGAGACTAGTGTGACCTTAATCAAGTAGAAAGAAACGGTTTGATAACGTTTTCGTAAATAATGCCAATGATGCGTATCCTGAATCTAGATAATAATTTGAATCTACCAAGATGGACAATTGAATCTTTGTACCTGAATTTTGTGTATCACAATGTCAAATATGATATCAAAGGATTTAGGATTCACTCTTCGGTATATTTTTTGATACTTAAATTAGTATTCTTTTAAAAAATAAAAATATTTTAGAAAAATAAAGATGTGAGAAAGCGGATGAAGGAGGACTTGGCTCTTAAATTTGTTGAGTGTTAGGTAACAAGAGGTTAGAGTTTTGTACTTACTCTATATATATTTTCTTCTTCTCACCCTTGTTTTTAGAAAAGTAGGCACATTTATCGCCTTATTGCCAATCAGTGGTGATTTCTTAAAGAGGAATAATTGTTTATCATCTGAGCAATTATTTTTCCTTAAAACTGAATAATTTAGTGGTTTGTTATACTATGAATTCAATTTATATCAATTAAGTATATTAATTGCTTACTTGATTTAATTAGCCAGTTAAGATGAATATTTAGTTCATTTAACCATTTGGCGTGATTAACTATCCGATTTAATTAATTTTCTGGCCATTCAAAACTCCAGTCTTTAGTATACTCAACGGTCTGAATGCTCAAGTACTTGGTAATTAGGTCGTTCAGCTAGACTTTTTTCTTATAGAGGCTCAACAACTTGGATGACTCATACCTCTTCATAGGTTTTTTATTTGTGGGCACCATATATTAGTCTATCAGGTTTAGACAATACCCTATACTATTTATGCGTGGTTATAGTTACTCTTTGCCCATTTTGCTTTGTAAAGAGAGGAACCGAATAATTTAGGTTATATATATGTGTGTGTATGTTTTGTTATCAGTAACTGATAATTGATGTTTATGTATTATTTTAGCATCGGGCAATGACAATTACTTTTGGTGTTGATTGGAAATTTAAGGTGGGTGAAATTGGAACTAAAAGTGTAAAATGACTAAAGTTGGAGTAAACAAAAATGAGAAATGGCCCTAAGAAAGTTTATCGTCAAATGACAATGCAATTTAAATTATTGCTACTTCTAGAAAATGTTTTTTAATATGAACAAAATAATAAAAATAAATTTATATAGTCAACATTGCTTGGCACAATTTAGGGCCACTATTGTTACTGTTGTTGCTGGTGCATATAAATGATTTCATTACTTGAATTCACCAAGGGAAGTATGGTAGGAGAAGACGCGGTGCTCTCAGCGAAAAATACACATCAATGCTAGTGCCTCATCCTCATTAGGTCATAGCCAGGTGGAAGAAAAGTTGAGATTTAAACAACAACCAAAGATATTATGAATACTCATACGTGGTCTCGATGGTTAAGTTTATGTTTTCTAAATTTGTTCCAAATCCTCATACTGAAAGTCGATGGGAGTGGGGAAGGAAATTCTCTTGCATTCAAACTCAAAAGGGGGGAAATTTTCGAGGATACCCGGCCATGAGTTCCGCATGTTGTGCTTCTTGGCAATGAAAAGAGTATCAGATGCTGGAATTTGTGCTCCCTTTCACTCATCAGATGACTTGGGAGTGATTATTATCATTAGCAATCAAGCTCGACGCAAGGAATTAATGGTGGCAGGAGAAGAGTGTTAAGGAGATTCAAGGTTGGTTTTGAAGTGGAGTAGCTGACCTAGTCTTTAGGCTAGAGCTTGGTGGAATCAGGAAGCAGCTGGGATCTTCTAAACACGAGCTCGGGTGAGAGAGAGTGAGGTTTAAGGAGAAGAAAGTAGGAAGGCATTGAGACGAAATGGAGTGATGTAGTAAATGCTTGTGTCAAGATAATAATGTTAGAAATAAATCGATCTTCAATATTCAAAGGTATCCTATATGAAGACCAAATGCAAAATTAAAATTAAGGATCAAAACTAATATCACATTACTGAAGCTACTACAACATTACTCAAATTTCAGTGAAATTATTAGTTGGTTTTTAATCTTCTAAGCCTTAATCCTTTTTAGCGATGGTGTATTATCAGAGAATAAGATTTAGAGACTTAAAACCAAGTCACCCGATATATGGACAATTTACCATGAGAGGTTTAATTCCTATCACCCTTCATAATGGGTGTTACACTTGGTGAATAATCTTTCATTTAAAATTTCTGTAAAACTTTATTAATATAGGTCTTCTGAGACAAACCTAAAATACATCGCAGTCTATCTCGATGAATCTTAATGCCAATGATATAAAATATATCGCCCATATTTTTTATTTTAAATTTATCGGAGAAAAATTATTTCACTTCATGTAACAAATCATTATCATTGGATGTAGGTAAAATATCGTCTACATATAAAGTAAGAAAATAAATTTTATTCTCATTGACCTTTTGGTATCCAAAATGTTCTATTCAAAATCAAGTGAAGAAATAATATCATTAAATTTTAAATATCATTGACGATAGGCTTATTTTAATTCATATATAAATTTCTTAAGCCTGCATACCAATTGCTCATCATCACTAGAGGAGAATCCTTCTGATTATTTAATATAAACTTCTTTCTCTAGATTATCATTTAAAAATGTCGTTTTCATATCCATTTGTTATAATTTCAAATCAAAATAGGTAACTAATGCCAAAATAATACGAAGAGAATATTTCTTAGATAAGAAAAAAAAATCTCCATATAATAAATTCCTTCCTTTTGAGTGGATCTTTTAGTAACGAATCTTGTATTATATTTTTCGGTATTGCCTAATGAATCTTTTTTTATCTTAAAGATTTATTTACACCCTATGACTTTTGCCCATTTAAGCAACTCAATAAGATCTCAGATTTTATTGTAACTCATGGAATTCATTTCTTCATTCATGGTGTTGTACCATAATTCTAATTTATTACAACTTATAACTTGTAAAAGCATTTTGAGATTATTTTTTACTCCAATATTATAGTCAAGCTCTTGTAAATATACAATATAATTATTAGGAATTGCTAATTTTTTTCATTATAGAGGACCTTCTTAATGTTATATCAACATTCTCAATAGGAGTATGTTGTATAACTATTTCATGCAAATTCTAAACATTATGATCAATTTGAATAATATCAATATTTTGTATAATAATATTGGTTGGTTATTCAACACTAATTTGAATTTGAGGGGTGTTGTGAATAATAATCAACCTATCATATGAAGTGGGAGGTTGATAATTTGAATGATCATTATCAGAAACTATTTTTTTAGATCTCTTACTTTCACTCATTAAGTTCTCAAGAAATTTTGTATTTCTTAATTCCATAATCCTAATACTATGATATGGACAGTAAAATCTGTATCCTTTAGACCGTTCAACATATCGAATGAAATACCTACTTATGGTCATTGGATCTAACTTCTCATGTAAATTATAAACTCTTACTTCAAACGGACGTTCCCAAATGTGTATATGTCACAAACTCGATTTTTAATCTCTTCATAACTCAAAAGGAGTTTTTGGAACAACTTTCATTGAAACACGATTTAATATATGCACTGTCATTTTAAGAACTTCAGTCTACAATGATTTTAGAAGATTGGAGCTGCCAAGCATACTTCGCATCATGCTCAATAGTGTGCGATTTCTTCTTTCTGCTACAGTATTTTGGTTTGGAGAACTAGACATAGTCTATTGGACAACTATCCCATATTCTTGAAGAAACTTTATAAATGGACCAATTATTTATCTATCTTCAGTATATTGCTATAATATTTTCTACCTCTATCTGATCAAATAATTTTAATTTATTTTTTATATTATTTCTCTAATTTAACCTTAAATATTTTAAAAATATTCAACATTTTATTCTTATTATGAAGTAAGTAGAGATATATATATCATGAATAATCATCAATAAATGTGATAAAATATTTCAAATCATATGAGTCAATGTCTGGGTTATGAATATTCGTACATATGATTTCTAATGTATTTGAATCCCTTTTGGTATCTTTCTTAATTTTATTAGTCTGTTTTTCTTTTATACAATTCACGTAAGTCTTAAAATCAACAAAATCTAGAATACTAAGTACTCCATCATTTATTAATATTTTGATCTTTTTAATGGAGATATGACTTAATCTCCGATGTCACAGTATAAAGAAATATTTATTCACAACACATTGTTTAATACCAGTATCAATATCACAGTATTATAGAAGGTATTATTTTATAAATTTATACAATAAAGACTATCAAATAGTGTATCATTTTAAATAATATCAGACTTACAATATAAACTAAAAAAAAGAGTTTAAAAATATAATAAAATATCCAAAAAATACAAGTTTTAAAATTGAGATCAATTTTTTTAAAAAAAAATTAGAATATAAAAAGCCATTTCTAAATTTAAAAATAAAACCACTGCTTAAAATTAATTTATATGTTCTGATTGCCTCTACATGTGAATACATCTTATTTTCAGATAAGATACTTTATTCACTTTTCACTGGCTTCCTTAGGTTTTACAAGCCTTGTAAGAAATTTATAATATAGATTGTAGAATCAGAATCAATTTATCATGTGTCATGAGAAATATTAACCATATTAAATTTATAACAAATAAATAAGAATGTAATAAATTTCTTCTCAAGTCAATTTTGATATTTGATACAATTCTCGTTATATATCTTTTTTTTGCAGAAAAAAGATTTTAATTTCTTCTTAATGTCAGATTGATGAGATATTTTACCTTTTCCTTTTTTTTAGTTTGAGTTTTATTTTTTTCTTCTTTAACCATAAATACACTTTTACCTTATTTTATTACAAGCTTTTTTTCTTCTTGAATACACATGATTATTAGTTTATTAATTGATCATTTATCTTTATGTATATTGTAAGAAATTTTGAAGGGCCATATTGTGATAAAACTATATTCAAAATACAATATATAATGAAAAATTTAAACATATTCACCTCAAGATTTTTTAATTGAGCTGTTATATTTCTCATTTGTATAATATGTTCATGAACACCTTTAATATTGGTGAACCTCAAAGATAAAAACTTCAAAATTAGAGAGTTGGCAATTACTTCAAGTTTTAAATTGTTTATCAACAGCCTTCAATAAATCTCATATATTATCATATTAATAAACAAAATTATGAATATCAATAAAAATTTTAATTTTTATGAATATCAAATTAAAGCGATTATATCACTCCTATCATTCATAAAGAATAATATCAACCAGAATATTAGTGTCAATAAGAATATGTGGTTCGTCTTTTCTTATAGTATAATCAATATCCAACCATCTTAGATAAATAATAATTCTCTCCTTTTAAACTTTATAGTTATCATCTTTTAATTTAAAAATATCATATCTAATATCAAAAAAATTAACAGATTGTATAACTGTATAAAAATAAAATTACATACTTAACAAATAATATATATGGTTAATAAATAAATACATAATATGTTTTATCAATGTAAAATTTATATCATAAATCAATTGATATAAAAATTATCTGTGGGCTAAATTTTTAATTCAAATAGATTCATGTCTAAATTTTATGATAAAACTATTAAATTATATTTTAATTTTTAATCATTGTGGGTAAATTAAGAAAAATAATTTAATATTTTATCCTGATTAATCAATTTGATAAAATAAAACTTTCTGTGAGATAAATTTTATTATATTAAAAATAATTAGTTACAATTAATGTCCTTATAGTATATGTGATCATAATATATAATTTTTACCAATTAAGGATGTGACTAATTCTTAATTAATTAAATTATATTAATTATTAAATATTATACAAACATATTGATGCGTCTCTGGATCCGAACTTCGAACAGATTCGAATGATTCCCCTGTCTTGGCTCCGGCTCCGTTCCCTAAGTTGGATGTTGTACACCACTAAACAGAACAAGAGGTCAGCGTGTTCGGCGGGAAGTTGTCCCACCGAAAATACTCTGACACTCAAGTCAGTAAAACAGTCTTCAAAAGGAAGAAACTGAAAATAGAGAAAGAGAGTTTGAGTGTTTGATCCAGATGTAAGAGAGACGTGAGGTCTTCTTGAATCTGGAAGGTAGGAAGGCAGTAAACGGCCGTGAGGGTCCGCTTGTTGCCTTAGGGTTTTTTGGAGGATTAAGATGGCAGTGAAGGCAGATTTCTCAGAGCACTCGATTGACTTTCAGAAAGCGTGATTGGGAGCTTCTTTAGTATTCTGCCACCGAAAGTATCAATGAAAGCATAGATCCGAGTCCGTCCTTAGAATGATGATTCTAGGGTTTATTTAATGGTTGAGAGGGTGATCTTCCTCCTTTAGAATGTGTGATCCCCTCTGTCCATCTTGACTGGCTTGCATTCTGGAGCGGATGCCAGTTGCCAAGGTGGGCGTGATTGGTTCCTTGTGAGGCGGCTAACAACTTTTCAAGTTGGTTTCTTTCCTCCTCAGTATATTACCGTTGGAGTGCCTTGGTTGGAAATGAATTGGGAAGATCTGGCGCCTTCCTTCTTTGAAAGGCGCCAATCTTGTCAATGTTCTTTCTGGTCTGAGTTGAGATCGTGGAATATCCTTGGAAAGCCGTTATTGGCCTTTTGATGATTCGTGGGCCCAAACGGGTCAGGCTCATTACTGTAGAAAGGCTTCTTGGGGCCCATTGTGTAAAGTGTGGACGGTCAACATTCAAGTTGACCGGCAGCGTGCGTGTTGGCCGCCCTTGTGAAGGACGTCAGCTATTAACCGCCTGATGGGCCATGGGCCTGAGTATGCCAGGCCCATTACTGCAGTAAGCTTCTTTGAGCCCAATGTACACAACGTTGGAGAAGGAATGCTTCTCGCCATTGTTTGATCATGCTACCCTTTCGTTGAGAAGGTTAGTGCGTGGGGCAGCCAACCTGATTGGCTGGCTGCCTAATAAATAAGATCCTTAAATTGGGTATGCGGTTGTATTAACCAGCCTGGTGGCGCCGTGCAAGTGATGACTTGGGCAGCCAATGTTGGAGAAAAAATGTTTCTCCCTTCGACCATCGTTGACTGACGTTGCTGCTCCCCGAAAAGAGGTCGTCGCGCGTGCCATACTTGGCCCCTAAGGTTTTTAGACCGCTATCGGGCCACTTCGATGACCAAGGTTTCAGACCGCTCATGAGCTACCTGGATGACCAGGGTTTCAGACCGCTTATGGGCCACTTGGATGACCAGGGTTTCAGACCGCTCATGGGCCACCTGGATGACCAAGGTTTCAGACCGCTTCTGGGCCACTTGGATGACTAGGGTTTCAGACCGCTTATGGGCCACCTAGATGACTAGGGTTTAACGAGAGGATGAAGACCCTCCCGACTTAGGGACAGTCTAGGTCGGGTAAACCTGCAAGGCAAACACAGAATATACATGCACAAAGACTAGGGTCCTATATGTTAAGTAAACTTCTTATTTTGTCAAATTAAAACAAGCACGCGAATGAATGCACACAAGTGGGTGAGTGCGTACCTGGGTTCCCTATTGGAAGTATCGCTTGAGGTGGGTCGCGTTCCACGTTCGTGGGACCAACTTTCTGTCCCGGCTTCAGAGCTTGTATGCTCCGTTTCGCGCAGGTGGCGGAGACAAGGAAAGGTCCCTCCCAGTTGGGAGAGAGCTTGTTGCAGCCGGCCAGCTTGCCTATGGCCTTGACGTCTCGTAGGACCAAGTTCCCAATGTCGAACTGCCGGACTTTCACCTTTTTATTGTAGTACTGGACAACTTGGTGTTGGTACGCTGCTGTCCGCATTCTGGCGACGTCGCGGGCTTCCTCTAATAAGTCTAAGTGCTCTCTGATTTTCTGGGAGTTGTTCTGTGGGTCGAAAGACTCCACCCTAAGACTTGGAAGCCCGATTTCGACCGGGATCACCGCTTCAGTCCCATAACAGAGGCTAAAAGGTGTCTCGGACGTTGGTTCCTTCGGTGTTGTCCGATAAGACCAGAAGACGGATGGGAGCTCATCAGCCCAGAAGCCCCCAGCGTCCTCCAGCTTAGTCTTTAACCCGTGGAGTAGCGTATGGTTCGTGACCTCGACCTGCCCGTTGGCTGGGGGGTATGCCACTATGACTTCTGGGACACCGAACCTGCAGACAATACTTTGGCGAAGGAATTCTAGTGTATTGTGCTCTGTGATTTTTGCCAGTGGGACTGCTTCGACCTACTTGGTGAAGTAGTCGATGCCTGCAATGATAAACTTTTGCTGCCCCATGGCGATGGAAAATGGGCTGAGAATATCAAGCCCCCATTGCACGAAGGGCCATGGGGCCTGAAGCGACTTCAGGTCAGCGGACGGCTGGTGGTGAAGGTTGCCGTGAAGCTGGCAGCTTTCACATTTCTTCACAAACTCTAGCGCGTCCTTCTTCATCGAGGGCCAATAATAGCCCTGTCGCATGATCTTGAAGGCCAGGTTTTTTCCGCCTACGTGTAATCCACAAATCTTAAGGTGAACTTCGCCCAACGCATAGTCGGCCTTCTCGGGAGATAGACATCGGAGGTACAGTGTTGAGTATCCGCGACGATACAGCCGCCCATCGACTACTGTGTACCAGCCAGCTGTCTTTTTAATTCGCTTGGCCCTTTCGGCGTCCTCTGGGAGAGATCCGTAGGCCAAATATCTAAGGTAGGGCGTCATCCAATTTTCCGTCTTGAAAATCTACATTGCCTCCTGTTTCTCTATGCTGGGAGCATTCAGGATCTTCCGCATGTCCCTCAAATAATGTTCTTGGTTTTTGGCAGCAGCGGCTCTAGCCAACCGGTTTGCCTTCCAATTTTCAGTTCGAGGAACGTGAACTAGGGTCAGTTTGTCGAAGCCCTGGATGGCCTCTCTTGCCTTTGCCAAGTACCTGGCTAAGGAAGGGTTGTTTGCCTCGAAGCCCCCATTGATCTGGTTGACGATTATTTCGGAGTCGCTGTAAACTGCCAACCTCTTGGCAGAGCACTCTTTTGCTAATCGTAGGCCGGCTAGCAGGGCTTCATACTCGGCGACATTGTTGGTCACGGGATGTCAAGCGTTAGGGAATACTTAATCCCGAATCCATCAGGGGTCGTAAGGACCACCCCTGCTCCGCTGCCACTATCTGTGGATGATCCGTCCACGTGGAGTGTCCATTCTCGGACCTCGTCGGCTGTTCGGCCTTTTTCTGCGGGCTGCTCCTCGTGAATTGGGGTCGTGGTCTCAATAATGAAGTCAGCCAGAGCTTGCGCTTTTATGGCATGTCTGGGCCTGAATTCGTTGTCGAACTCTCCCAATTCGATCGCCCATTTTACCAGCCGTCCTGAAACGTTTGGTTTCTGGAGTATGCCTTTCAGCAGCTGGTCAGTAAGGACCGCTATGCGATGCGCCTAAAAGTATGGCCTCAATTTTCGCGTTGCGAAAATAAGTGCTAGGGCCATTTTTTCAGCGCGTGGATAACGCGTTTCTGGGCCGGTCAATGTTTTGCTTACGTAGTAGACCGGCTGCTGGATATCAGATTCCTTGGGCACGAGGATGGAGCTGAGGAACACTTCCGACGCCGCCAAATAAAGGTACAGCTCCTCCCCGTCTTTGGGTGACGCTAGCAGTGGCGGGTTGGCCAAATACTGCTTCAATTCATTGAAGGCGGACTGGCAGTCAGCCGTCCACCGAAATTCATTGGATTTCGTCCCTCTCAGGGCTTTAAAGAAGGGCTGGTACTTGTCACCGGACTTTGCGAGGAAGCGGGACAAAGAAGCCAGCCGCCCAGTCAATCGTTGGACGTCTTTGACGTTTCGTGGGGGAGCCATGTCAGCGAGGGCTTTGATCTTTTCTGGGTTTGCCTCGATCCCCCGCTGGGAGATGATGAAACCCAAGAACTTCCTAGAGGTTACCCCGAAGACGCACTTAGCTGGATTTAGCTTCATTTGGTGCTGGCGAAGCACTTCAAAGGATTCTTCCAGGTCACGTCTATGGTCGTCGGTGACCCTGCTCTTGACGAGCATTTCGTCGACGTAGACCTCCATGTTGCGACCAATTTGCTTTTCGAATATCTTGTTGACCAGTCGCTGGTAAGTTGCTTCAGCATTGTTTAGTCCGATGGGCATCACTTTGTAGCAGTAGGTGCCCTGATCAGTCATGAACGAGGTATGCTCATCGTCTTTCAGACTCATTCGAATCTGGTTATAACCCGAATAGGCGTCCATGAAGCTGAGCAGCTCATGTCTAGCCGTGGAGCCAACCAGTAAGTCGATCCTGGGCAAGGAAAAACTATCTTTCGGGCAGGCCTTGTTGACGTCGGTAAAATCAACACACATTCGCCATTTTTCGTTGCTCTTTTTAACCAGGATGACGTTTGAGAGCCAATCTGGGTACTAGACTTCTCTAATAAACCCAGCGTCCAGTAGCTTTTTTCACCTCCTCTCGGATGGCGATCAGCTTCTCTGTGGAATGGTTTCTCTGCTTCTGTCTGACCGGCATCCAGTCAGGATCGAGGCCCAGCTTGTGGACCATCACTTCAGCCGAAATCCTGGGCATCTCAGCGGCAGTCCATGCAAATATGTCGGCGTTCCGTTGCAGGAACGCAATCAGTTCGGTGCGTAGTGTGCCAGTAAGCGAGCCGCCAATCTGCACACACTTTTTCGGTTCCTTCGGATTTAGTGGGACTAGATCTGTGGCTTCACCAGACTGTGCTTGCTGCAGGGTGGTCTCGTCTCGATGATCGAGGTCTCCCACCGTGCTAGTGCTGCCGCTTGGGGCAATCTGGGACATGTAGCATGTCCGCCCGATTATTTGGTCGCCTAGCACCTCTCCAACACCGTAGGGTGTTGGAAATTTTATTTTGAGGTGTGGAATCGAGGTAACTGTCCCGAATGTCGCCAGGCAAGGTCTGCCCAGTATAGCGTTGTATACTGTGGGTAGGTCGACTACCAGGAAGGTAAGTGTCCGACTTGCCATCTTTGGATATGTTCCTAAGGTAACTTCTAACTGAATAGTCCCTTGGACGGGCACAGGTTCGTTGTCAAGGTCGTATAATGGGCATTCGGCCGGTTTTAGTTGGTTCTTTTTTAGGCCTAACTCAAAGAAGACATCCAAGTAAAGCAAATCTTTAGAATTTTCATTATCGATAAAGACTCGTTTCAACCGATAGCCTGAAGTGCCATCTTAAACGAGTGTTGATATAACAAGGGGGTCGACATGGGGGACATTACATGATTTGAGTCACAATCACTGAAACTAATAGTATTATCTACTGTGCGCTGCTTCTTTCTCCCAGTCTGCTGCTCCTTACTGTCCGCCGGGTTCTCGGCAGGTCGGGTGGTGACCATGTTAACCACCCCTACCGCAATCCTTTTTCAGGGTGGAGTTTGCTCCTGTCCCTCTTCATCAGCCGCTCCTGAGTTCTGTCCAGGGCCTCAAACAAACTTCATGAGGTGTCCTTTGCAAATCAGGTCTTCGATCTCTCTCTGCAGCGTCTTGCAGTCCTCAGTCGAATGGCCAGCGGAGCGATAGAAGTCACAGTATTTCGACTAGTTTCCAGAGTCTTTCTTCAGCGGTTTGGGCCACTTCAAAAATTTTTCTCCACGGATATGCATGAGGACATTGGCGCGTGTATCTGTCAGAGGTGTGAAACTGGTGGGCCCATAATCTCTGCATTTTGGGGGCCCAGTCCGGCGCTGCTTCTCGCGGAAGTGTTCTCCGCCGTACTTTCTCTTCCCTTCACTCGGGAACGGCCGAGGCTGATCCGCCCGCTCTGGACGTTTTGCCTCGTTGGCGTCTTCTGCTGTAGGGTAGGCCCTGGTGATGGATTCCGCTTCGCGAAAGGTTTGTGAATTTTTGTGGACGAGGTGTTTGAAAAAGTCACCATAAGTAAGTGCAGAGATGAAACTGCCCAACTTCATCTCTTCTGTGATCCTGAGGATCCCTCTGGCCTCCGCAATGAAGCGATCCAAGAAGCGCCGTGGGTTCTCTCCCGGTTTCTGCTTTATGTGGGAGAGATGCCATGGCTGCTTCTCTTCCCGTCGACTCGAAGCGTACTGAGCCAGGAAAAGGTCGGTGAGCTCACGGAAACTGCTGATGGTACCTGAAGGGAGTTGGTGGAACCAGATTCGAGCGTCTCCCTTCAGTGTGAGCGGGAAGTAGCGGCACATCACTGAGTCTTCTAGCCCTTGTAGACTCAGATGGGTGCGAAAGTGATCCAGGTGGTCAACCGGATCACTGCCCCCAACGTATAAGTCAAGGGACAGCATTTTGAATTTTGACGGCAGTGGACGGCTCAGGATCTCTGCAGTGAAAGGAGATTGGTCCTAGTCGATGGTGCCAGCGTTGACTGCCTTGGGCTTTCCAGCTCTTGGGCCCGTTTTTCGATTGGACCGTTAGAATGTTGACCGTCGTTTTGGGCCTCCATTGACTTTCTGAGTCCAACCCATTTTTTGTATACCCATCACATATATAATTATATTTTAAACATTATAAAATAAACTTTATATAATAATAAATATAATTATATATACATATTATAAAATTAATACGCAAATATTGTATAAAGGGAATAAAAACCCCATTAAGTTAACATGCGTGCGTGGCAACGTAGTGGCTACCGCTTCCCGTCCCTATGCAGGAGGTCACAAGATCGAATTCTGCTGCACCCGCCTCCAACATTGTGATTTTATCCGAATGGGCCATGCAATATGGGTTGCATCCAAGTCACTGTTGACGTATAGTTTGATCAAGCAGAGTGGCGGGTGTGAAATGGGCCAAAATATGCACAAGGTCCAAAATTTTTTTTATTACTGTAGTAATTCACTATAGCAAAACGACAACGTTTGAGTCGTCTTCAACTTCCAATCGGATTCTCTCAAATTCGTTTTAATCTGATTTTCAACCTGATGAAAACTACGTCATTTTTACTCCAAAATTGTTGTAAAAAAATATGAAATTATTAGAAATCAAATTTTCTAATGATTTTATCTGAAATGGGCCACACAGTATGGGTCGCGTCCAAGTCACTGAATTCACTATAGCAAAACGACGACATTATTTGAGTCGTTTTCAACCTCAAACCAGATTCTCTCAGATCCGTTTTAATCTGATTTTCGACCCAATAAAAATTACATCTTTTTTACACTAAAATTGTTGTGAAAAAATATGAAAATATTAGAAATTAAATTTTCTAATAATTTTTTATATTAATTTTTATCAAATCTTCACAAAAATCGAAACTTTAAAAATTTTAAAAATTCAAGAAAGTTAAAAATTTGCAGAACAGTTTTAAAGTTGAGATTTTTAACCTCTCTGATACCAAATGTTAGATATAAATTAGTCTTTAACATCCAAAATATGTCATATGAAGGCCAAATGTAGAATAAAAATTAAGGATCAAAACTAAACTATCGCCATTGAAAAAGCACGTTGTGTGCTAACGTGTTTCGACCCCGTTAAAAGTATAGCGGAAGCAGTAGAAATAAATAATAAATATCTAATACACGTAAAAGATATTTAATACTAGATGCTAACGAGATTAACAATCATGCACGATATAAATAATTATTAGCAATAAAGATAAAGACTCAATTTTTGATGACGAAATAAAAACTCGATACCCACGGTATCGAAAAAAATACTCCGGGCTTCAACGGCCAGGGAAGCAATGCACTATGAAAATTAACTTACGTGCATCGGGTGGTAACGACGCTAACCTAATCGACTTACTCTCGTCACGTGATCCCTACCAATGAACTCCTTGGATTTGCCCGCGGCAACGAAACCGGACTCCTTCCGATCTTCACGACAATCTTCCCTCGAACCACTTGAATTTGCCGATCACGAACGAGTCTCATTCTTCACGAACCAACGTCTCCAAACGTAGGTAGAAGGCAAGGTTTCAATGGTGAAATAATGTGGGTGAGAAAACTAGTTTTAACATGTAGAGCAATCTTGTAGTGTTTAGTTTTCTCAAGAGGAGCAATGAACTTGAAGCACAAGAGGCCTTTCTTCTCAAAGAGGCGTGAAAATTAACTCTCCAGAATTCTTAGGGTTCCAAAACTTAAGCCTAGTATTTATAGAGGGCGCAAAAAAACGTTCAAAAATTTTGTCCATTGAGCCGCCAGAAGGCGCGCGTCGAGCGAGCACCCTACTGGTTTTTCGGCTCGAGCGGATCTCGAGCGCGTGGCGAGCCGGGGACCTACTGGATTTTCGGCTCGAGCGGGTATCGAGCGCCAGGAGAGCGAGGGGGCTATGGACGGCTCGAGCGACTAGAGGGCGGAACGGACAGAACGGACTTTAACCCGACAACCCACAACCCGACATCGATACTATAAAACATATGGTCACGGAATATGCCAATTAGACAAATATCTCTAACAATCTCCCCTTTGATAATTCCGTGACAAAACTCAGAAAATAAATAAATACAAATAAATCATGGGTTCAGACACCACCGAGATAGAACCCGTGTACATGAAAACCTACGCCTAGTGATACATAAGAGAAAAAAAGTAAATAGCTATACGGGAGCTGCTGAGGCGATGTGATGAAAACTTGTGTTGACTACCTGTGTACTTTAGTATCCTGGTCAAGCAAGGTTAGTACCAATAACAAAGATGTAGGCAATAATAGATACAGCATGCAGTACTAAATTACAACAGAGAGAGCAGATCGCGTGCATAGCAAGTCAACTGATAATAACAATGATAACCAGAGAATATAAATAACACGTAACACAAAGGAAGTGCCAAAAAGAAATACATCAAATCTAACTCCCCTAATAAAAAGAAGTACATCAAGTCTAACTCCCCCTAACAAAAAGAAATACATCTCGCCCAAGCTCCCCCTATCAGCATGCACCAAAAAGAAACCGCGATCTCCCCCTTTTTGTCACGAACCGCCAAAGAGAGGGGATCACTCAGAATCGCTGGGAGGAGGAGAGCCATAATGTCGCTGCCAGCGTTGAAACGCAGCCTCCTGAGTAGCCAAACGAGAATCCAACCGCTCAAAACCAGTATCGAACCGCTCAAAATCAGCAAGCATGTGGGACTGAAGCTGAGAGTGAGAAGCAAGAATCCACTCTTGGGAGGAATACAGACGCTCAAAACGGTCAGCAAGGCGAGACATTTGACCCATCAGGGCGGCCGAGGAAGAAGTGGAGTGCCGATGCGAAGACGACGGGCCAGGACCCGAGGGGGTCGGAAAGGACGAAGCAGAGCCAGAGGGGCCTTCGTCCGGCTGAGGAGGAGGCACAGCAGGGAGAGGCTCATCGAACACCTCCTCGGGGTTGATAGCAAGCGACGTGCGTGGGACCGACTCTGGGCAAAAGTGGTGGAGGTGATGGGTCGGCCGAGCGGAAGGCGAGGATAGTTAGCGAATGGGTGACCGAGCCTAGCAAGCAGGCGCTGAATAAGGCACCCGAAAGGTAAGTTGGCCTCTTTCCGGCCGGAGAAGTTGGCAACAATGTGAGTGATAAAATGGGATTAATGGGCAGACCACTCAACATAGCATACAGAAATAATGCCTTTTCCTCCGAAAGGGACGAGAAGTGGGAGACGGGAAACAGGTTCGTGAACATGATACGGCTCACGACCAGTCGCCGATAGGAGAGGTACTAAGTCTGAAACGCTTTGCCATTCCACTCCAGAGGGGCACCATGAAGAGAGGAGGCAATCTCATTAAAACTGGGTCGGGTGAGTGCCGAAGAGTAAGGGTATGGTGAATTTTCTACCCGATGAATACCAATAACGCGTGCAAGCACATCGGCAGTAATGTGGACGCGTGCCCCCCGCATGAAGGTAGAGAAAGAATTGTAGGTAATCGCATGAATGTTGGAGTAAAACTCCTGAATAAGAATGAGCGATGGAGCAACCAAACCTGTGAGGACTGGCGCCCAACCACGGTTAATGAAGAGAGAGGAGATCGAAGGGTCAACGGAGTCGAAGCGGACTTCCCGTTCTAGGGAGAGTTGACGATTCGACATGTGGGTTTGAAAAAGAGTCTCGACCTCGGGACTAATAAAGCGATCAGGAGCGGAGATCCCACTCGGCCGAGATTGTTTGCCGCTGGACTTGCGTAACAAAGACTTGCGAGGAGCAGACATCTGGAAAAAAAAATTGAACACCACAATTTAAATGTAAGAGTGGTGAATATATATATATATATATATATATTGGAAGTTTTGGTGGGAGAAAGCCGTACACGTGACTGAAGCCGTGTATAGTACCGACGTTCAGGTTGACGGCGGCGTAAAAGATTACAGACGGCACAGGACAAGCGGCGATACACACGGAACGCAACGCCAGAGGCCCACCGGAGCTACACCGTCGGCACCCACGGTTCCAGCCGATTGACATCAGGAGGACGCATCCACACGGTGAATCTGAGCGTCCGGCCGGTGAGGTGAGGAAATCGGCACCGAATACGCCATGAACGGCGACGAAACCGACGACTCACAGATCCAGAGTCTACGTTCAAGATCAACGATGAAACAGGGGATTTGGAGTAAGGAGGTGAATAATGAGAGGTCGACGAAGTCAGCTAACGAAAGACAAACGGGAAAATGGGGACCGACACCAATGAACAGCGGCGGCTTTAGGAAATCGGAAATGAAAAAGAAACGAGAGAGGATTTACCTTGAGGACGCCCGAATTTGGTGAAGGATACTGTAGATCTGGCCAAGAATGGTGGAGATTGAGAAGGAGAGAGACGGCCGACGCAGGAGAAGAAAAAACGCAACGAAGAGTTTCGAGGGTTTGTGTTGCGCCCGCTGCGTGCTCGAAGATAAAGGCTGGCAGCGGGCGCTCGAGCCTCCAGCGAGCGAGCGCTCGATTTTTCCATTTTCCTTTTTTTTATATAATTTTTTTTATTTTTATTTGTTCATGTTTAGAACAGTATAGGACTCATTTATCCGGAATTTATCATAGGAAAATTTAGCTCACTTTTCTTAACCCAAATGCTTCTCCCCGAATTCACTTTCTGGTTTAATCTTTGTACTTGTTCATTTAGTTTTTGAATGTGATCAAGGAGTTTATTCACTTTTGGCCATTTTCTTTCGTTGTACAAGGAATTCACAGTGTAGCATCGAGGACGAATGTGGCATACTTTTCCACATACATGACAAGTAGGCACAAACTTAGGCATGGTGGCACGGTCCATAGATCGTTGATTAAGACTGACAGAAGACTTGAAAGGTTTCGATGATTTATTTAGCATTTTTTGATTCAGTAAATTTGGCAAATGAGTTGAGACAAATTTAGGAGCCACACGTCGAGCCGGTTGCTTAGTGACTTTTGATGTGTTAGCGTGTTGGTGTGGCATTTTCGCGGTGGGAATAAAAATTTTTTTGGGTGTCACGTCATTTCGGAATATATTTTCAACATATCCCAACCCATGTTTATTTTCTCCACTTTTACCCAACCCAAGCATAATATCAAGTTTTGCTGACCCATTTAAAAATTGTTTCAAATCTTTTCTAGCGACCTCAAGTTCAGATTCCAAGGTCGTAATTTGTTTAGAAAATAAGGTTTTCAGATTCTCAATTTCTTGGCTTTTAGTATCTACCTTAGATTGTAGAGATAAGTTTTCTTTTTCCAAATCGATAATCCTACCGTTTAGGATTTTATTTAATTTCTTTACTTTCAAACATTCCCTAAACAGTTTATCGTAGGCTTCTTGAAGGCCATCAAATTCTGCTTCTAACTCAGCTTCAGAGCTATCAGATTGATTAATATTCTCTACAATATTGTCACACATTGAGATCATAAACGCCATGTATTTGATAGGGCCATTTTCAGAGCATTTTTCATCTTATTTTTCTTCGTCATCGCTTAAGGTCACATTAGCTTTAAAGGCTTGACCTTGTTGGCGTTAAAGGTTTGGGCATTCAGCCCGATAGTGACCAAACCCTTTGCATTCATGACATTGAACTCCTTGAGTCATTTTTAATTTGGAATCCTTGAGTTCACGTTGGTCTTTCTTCTCAAATTTGGATGAACGTTTTGAGTTCACATCAGATTTTTTCGAGGAAGATTTATTTGTCTTTAAAAACTTTCTAAAATTCTTGACAAATAAGGAAAATTCATCATCACTACACGATTCTTTATTGGAATCCCGATTTCGCTCTTCCCTACTTGATTTTAGAGCAAGTGATTTGTTTTTCCTTAACTGTGGCAAGGTGTGCTCATAAGTTTGTAGGGATCTTACAAGTTCTTCGATCTTCATTTTATCAAGGTCTTTGCTTTCTTCGATAGCAGTGACCTTAGGTCTAAATCGTTCAGGAAGTGACCTAAGAACTTTTCTAACAATTTTGTTCTCAGGGATTCGTTCTCCTAAATTAAATGTAGAGTTTACAATATCATTTAATTGAGCGTAGAACTCATCAAAGGTCTCATCATCTTTCATTTTTATTTCTTCGAATCCAGTGGTGAGTATTTGCAATTTTGAATTTTTAACAAGCTTCGTGCCTTCATGAGTAATTTCTAAAATGTCCCACGCATCTTTAGAAGTCTCATACATTGAAATACGTTTAAACTCATCGGGAGAGACAGCCATAAAAATAGCATGTAGCCCCTTACTGTTCCAATTACATGCATCAAGTTCCTCTTTGGTCCATGAAGATAAGTCTTTTGGTTTGTTACCCGAGGAACTAGTGGGTGGAGTCCACCTAATTTGGATACGTGCCCAAACGCGCTCATCTAAAGATTTTAGGAATGCTCTCACCCGAACATTCCAATAGGCATAGTTACTCCCATCAAAGAAGGGAGGAACGGAGAGCGATTCACTAGTATACATCTAGATCGGGGGTCACGGATCGGGGTAAGTCTCTGATACCAATTGAAAAAGCACGTTGTGTGCTAACGTGTTTCGACCCCGTTAAAAGTATAGCGGAAGCAGTAGAAATAAATAATAAATATCTAATACACGTAAAAGATATGTAATACTAGATGCTAACGAGATTAACAATCATGCACGATATAAATAATTATTAGCAATAAAGATAAAAACTCAATTTTTGGTGACGAAATAAAAACTCGATACCCACGGTATCGAGAAAAATACTCCGGGCTTCAACGGCCAGGGAAGCAATGCACTATGAAAATTAACTTACAGACCGGGTGGTAACGACGCGCTAACCTAGTCGACTTACTCTCGTCACGTGATCCCTACCAATGAACTCCTTGGATTTGCCCGCGGCAACGAAACCGGACTCCTTCCGATCTTCACGACAATCTTCCCTCGAACCACTTGAATTTGCCGATCACGAACGAGTCTCATTCTTCACGAACCAACGTCTCCAAACGTAGGTAGAAGGCAAGGTTTCAATGGTGAAATAAAGTGGTGAGAAAACTAGTTTGAACATATAGATCAATCTTGTAGTGTTTAGTTTTCTCAAGAGGAGCAATGAACTTGAAGCACAAGAGGCCTTTCTTCTCAAAGAGGCACAAAAATCAACTCTCCAGAATTCTTAGGGTTCCAAAACTTAAGCCTAGTATTTATAGAGGGCGCAAAAAAACGTTCAAAAATTTTGCCCATTGCATCGGCGCTCGAGCGGGGCTCGAGCGCGCGGCGGAAGGCCAGAAGCGGGTACCCTACTAGTTTTTCGGCTTGAACGAATCTCGAGCGCGTGGCTAGCTGGGGACCTACTGGATTTTCGGCTCGAGCGGGTATCGAGCGCCAGGCGAGCGCGGGGGCTATGGACGGCTCGAGCAACTAGAGGGCGGAACGGACAGAACGGGCTTTAACCCGACAACCCACAACCCGACATCGATATTATAAAACATATGGTCACGGAATATGCCAATTAGACAAATGTCTCTAACAGCCATTAAAATTACATTAACGTTGCTTGAATATTTGTAAAATTACCTATTGATTTTTTGTCTTCTAATCTTTAATCCTCATTAGCGATGGTATATTATTAGAAAATAAGAATTAGGGACCTAAAACCATGTCACCCAATATCTGGATAATTTTTATCAAATCGTCCATGGTGATTACTATTAGAGGAGGGAGTTGGGCAAAATAGTTACCAAACGTGGACCATTAAGTATCAATTTTTTTAAAAAAAAACACTGAATAACTACCAAATATTAGTTAAGATATCCTAACATTATATTAGTTAAGATATTATTGAGTAATATTAAGTTACTAAAAATTGGTTTCCCTCCTTCGGTCTCTAACCCTCCTATAATTAAAGGAGGGCTAATAAAGTCTTAATAGGAAAATAGGAAAATAGGAAAAAAGTCTAAATAGTAAAACAAAAAATGAGTATTGGTAGTATAATTTCCTGCCACTGGACGGGCCCACTTTATTGGGATGCAATAAATTATATTCCATAAATATTTTCTTAATCTCTGTGTTTGTTTTCTTCAATGTTAGTTTGTATTAGGCTACCTTGCAAGTAACTTGGCATTGTAAGATGAACAATGAAATACACAATTCTCTCATACACATTCATTCATTCAAAGCAACAGGTTTAACAAACCTATTCCAACAGTGCCTCCTTGAGGAAAACCACCAAAAATACACTATAAAAGATTAACCTGATCGTTAGCTACTTTCTTCAAACGAAAAGAAAAGGAATCAAGTGTATGCCTCTCTCTCTACAAACCTTGCTCTCTCAGCTCTCTCAATGCTCACACCTTCACAAAGTTGCCACAGCTGAATATATTCATTCAAAGCAACAGGTTTAACAAACCTATTCCAATCCTCCTTCTGCCCTCAGCCACGATACGACAATAGGCTCCTCGAACTGTGCTCGGACATTACCAAACAAGAGTCCTCCTCCAAAGATGCAAAGAGTCCTTCCCCAAATCATTCGTCTCTGGAGTCCGCGGCTCCCCAACACTTCTGCCCTCTCAGATTTCGAATCGTTTGCTTCCGATCATCGTCTGCTCCACCTACGCAAAGCGTTGTCGCTGTCTTTGCCTAATTCAACAATAAATGATTACAGGATCAATTTTTTATTTACAATCGTCTCTCGTGTCCCAAAATCTCAGTAATTTATCTATCAAACTCACTGATTAGACCACCTCTTGGCCGATCTCAAGTCTTAGGCGATCCCTCATCTGAACAAGGTATCACCGCTATTGCAAAATTTGTTATCCAAGACGACGACTTAAAACGCATCGTTTGAAGAGTTCTTCGGTCACTAAATGCGGAACTGGTGTCAGCATATGCAACGCAGCGTTTTATTTGCTTTTCATACCAATGCGCTGCGTCACTATGTCTCATATACGGTCTTAGCCCATTTAATCAAAATGGCATCGTTTTGAACTTCGGATAGCCTTGTCTGATCTGCAGCCCAAATTGGAATAGCCCAGCCGCCTAATTCGTGGCCCAGTCCACTAATGTGTTCATTTTGCCCATCTCAATTGGTTACATTTGGTCCTCCTGCTGCCCAAATAATATGTCACTCCATTTTATATTAATGTCACTATTACAAATAATATCTCTCAGTCCATCCAAATTATTCTAAATGATACAAACATAAATCATTGGGCTCACACTACGTATACTCTTTTCAAAGGATGAAAATTATAGTGTTCTGTTATTGGCTAACACAAAACTAGTCCTTTGAGATGAACTCAATTTTTCCTAATTGTATTGAAGACTGACTTGTTAACAACAGTAGAAATACTATATAGTTTACTAATACCTTTATTACATATATGAACATACTATTTGGTCAACTTATAGTTGCAAAAAATAGAGGGGATTTTCTATGATTTTAATACTTATTTATAGACTTTGCCTGTCAATACTTTATTGTTTGTGAATTATACAGTAAATATAAGAATTTGGACAACTAATAATTAATTTTTACTTCTAAAGGTGTTATTTATGTGATCAATTAGCATTAAAAGAACAAAAATAGGGTCTCCAATGGAGCTTAAAAAGGTTTTAGATTATCAGAATTGTTTATCCCTTGCTCACTTTCTTATGGTTCTTCATCATGAGCTCAAGTTCAATATGGCTTTTCTGTTGCATAAGCATTCTCAACCTTCTCTTGATAATGCTACCATTGAGCTTGTTTCTAAAGAAATAAGACTTCAAATAAAGAAGTCGTAACATATAGAGACGGTCTTTGTAGCTCCTTTACAAGCAACAAGTTCGTAATACCCACATTATCCATCTAATGTAGATACTCAACGATCCTATGACCTGCTGGGGAAGAGGGCGGACTACCTTCCCGATTAAACGAGATAGTAAGAAATGAGAACGAAGAAGAACAATGAACACAAGAAATTTTACGTAGAAAACCCTTCTCAATTAAGAAAAAAACCACGGAACGAACTGTCCACAGAAACGAATTTCACTATGTAAGATTTTGGAAATAACAGTAGAGAACAAAGAGAAATCAAAGAGCACTCCTTCATCGTCTTTCTCTTTCTCTCTCACACTGGTACCACACCCTCCACATGCATAAAAAAGATATATATGGGGCAATATCCAATACATAAAAGGACAGAAATAATTTCTTCCAACAATGTGAATATTTTCCTGTCAAAAAATACGGCTCTGGCAAAACTGCCTGAGATCGTGTATCTCCAGAAGATCTGCTGAGCTGGTACTGTCCTGTATTGCCTGGCGAGTAGTGCACAGTTGGCCGCCGGGTAGTGATGTCATTTTACATTATGACAATCAAAGTATTATACAAAATACTCATAATATTATATTTTGCAAGTGCATTAAGGATACTAAAAATGACTATTATTTTATTCATCAACGTATTTGACAGAAAAGTATGTGACTTTTCTATATCCTATCAACAGATCAACCTGTTGACATTTTCTCGAAGCTTTACTAAATAGGATGATTTCATGGCTTAGTCTCTAAACTTAAGTTAGTCTCTACTTTGTCTCCTTTATTTTAAAGGAGGGATATCAAGATTTGTTAGGATATACCACAATTATATTAGTCAATGGCACAAATATTGAAAACTAATATTTAAAAATTCTCTAATATTTAAAATTTTTTTAAAAATATAATTAAATATAATATTAATAAATATATTATTTTAATAATTTTAATATTTATTTCAATTTGAAATAATATATATACCTCCAATGCCACCATTATTTGGTAGAAATTATATTCATGTCGAAAAAATACAATCAAATTAGTAAATATAAATAATTGGCCTAATAGTAGATTTTGAATGGTATAGTAGGTATCTGTAAATTTATTAGTAGTAAAATAAAATATTTTTTAAAAAATATAATCATATTATTATTTTTTAATCAATATCTGTAATTGGCTCAGCCATTAAAATATTTTCATTGTGAAATATTGTCAAAAAAAGAAAAGGATACGAGATCTCTAATGTTTGATATGTCGAATTCTATGTTATTGAGCAATCAATTTTCATCTTTTTACTAACTTAATTTATTTTATTTGTATAACATCTTAAATTGTTACTCCTCAAAAGAAGATTTTCTAATAAATAAAATAATATTTTTTATTTTTTTATATAAGAAAATAAATTATAAAATATTCTTAATATAAAAGTTAATAATATGACATGTATATTTTATATAAAATAATTTATCATTAAGAATTTATAATTTAAATAAAAAATGGTAAAATTATTATGTGATATATTGTCAAAATTTATAATTTAAATTTATTGTCTTCCACCATGAGGAATGGCTATTCGACTTAACTATATATTTTGCTAGTTTTTCTCGATCTACCCACTAATTATACTGAAAAATTTTTAATCCTGCACCACCTAAAATTTCAGTTTGATTTGAATTAAAAATAATTATTATCTTTTATATTTTTTATATATTTCCTCTAGTGTCCAATGTCTATTAGAACTTTTACATGTACAATTATTTTTATGTTTTTTTGCAAATGGCCCGTTACTTTTTGTTAACTAATTTTATCTCAAAAAATTATCACACATTATTAAAATGTTTTCTAAAAAAAATTTAGAATCAAAAGAAATAGCACTGGTATCTTGGCCAAAACCAAGTTGTAATTTCAATACTTTAGAACCACTATCAGTATTTATATGTGATATAAATAGTATTACAGTATCAAAATAATTTTTTATATTTGTTCCCTATTAAATTTAAAAAAGTTATATTTTATGACTCTAAATTAATTTATAAAATGATAAATTAAAATAAAATTACTGATAAAGATTAATAAAATGAATATGAATATATTAGTGACTGTCATACAAATAATGTTTTATATGGTAAGAGAGTAGATGTAGTAGAGAGAATTGAGAGAGTAGAGAGAGAAAGGGAGGGTTGTGTGTGTCCTAAACCTATAAAGCCTTGGTAGAGATTATTCATCAACAAAAGTAAAATTAAAGTTTATGAGTTGAACTCGAAAATAATTAAAAGGCAAAGTGTAATGTAAATGGCATACAACTTATTGAAATTGAAGATAAGAAACTTTTTAATTATTAATAATTTAACTTTCCCAGTTTTTAATTATTAATAATTATTAATAATTATTTACAAAAAAAAAAAAAAAAAATAGAATGCGAAGTCGGGAACAGATGACATCTCTGTTAAGGCACTGAAAAGATTAGACGATAGTGTAAACATTACAGAGGATAAAATATTCTTGATTTTCGTATGAATTTGCTACAACAGCTCTCCAATGTTTAACAAATAGCATCTAAAAGGACAAAAACAGTAAATAAAAGTGAATGTAAAATTGAGTATATTTGGTATATATTTATAAACCCGTAGTATATTTACTGTTAGGAGTCAAAATACGCAGACCGCCTAAGCAATGGAATAACATCCAAAATCCTCATCAAACATCAAACACTGATATCTCATGTGGGTATAATAAACAATACTATGAAATCAAGCACATATGATTATATAATAATATTAAATGCAATGGATCGGTAAAATGTCTTATAATCAAAGCTAGAACTATATATACTCAAGCCTGACAAAAAATATAATTCAAATTGAACATCAATCACGCTAAGAATATTATATATTAGTATATTTCATGACTAAATTAAACAAGTTTTTTTGAAGAATTCTTAAGTATCAATGAAGGCCAGTGTCAAATACACATGCCACTGTTTGCAAATGCATTATCTCCCAATATCCACAGTCGATTTGCGCTTAAAAAGCACTTGTGTGTATTTTATCTAGAATGCTCACGCATGATCAAGTTCGAGCTATGTAAGCAGCAGTTATTCAAAATGCCGATACTTGATACGCACTAAAACTGTGCATGAAAGCATTTTACCCAATATACACGCACTTAAATGTGAGTCTGAGTGGCACATATATACTTAGCACATATCTCTTTCTAAAGCTTATGTGCCTAAAACAGGCCTATGCGGCACATGTACATTAGGGCACTACTTCCTAAACGATCGCGCATCTTTTATTTAGTTTTTAATATTCTTTATATATACCTCGCTTTTATTCATTATCAGAATGACCAAAAAGTACATAATGATTATAATTTTGAAACTCTCTTTGATAAAAGTGAATAGCTATCATTTGAGAAATCAAATCTTTACTATTGTAATACATTGTTAAGGTTTTCTCACTCAACATAATTATTAATTGTATCGCATTGTAGTACTAGCCTGTAAGCTTTCATCGAGATGTTGATGATGTGGATATTGGAATCAAATGGTATTTAAAAATTCAATGACATGTTAAATAAGATCGAAAAAAATGTTGTAATGCGATCAATTTTACTATTACAAGTAAATCCAATGAATTTCTTGATAGATGTTATAAATTGAGAGCAAGTTAACCAAGTTTTAGCCTATTTGTACTACTCAAGTTGTACATTTATTTTCTTAGTACATTACTTTCATTAGATGTAAAAATCCGAATAGTTTCACCCCAATAATTATTGGTTATTAGGTTTCTTTTTGTTATCAAAATGTGTGTGTATAATTTTTATATTATTAGATTTATTTTATTGTTATAATTAACTGTAAATATTTATTGTGATTTATATTTTCGGCCTAAACTCAACAAATTTTCTCTCACAATTTTGTGAAGGACCCCTCACATCTTCGGCAACCATTATGCTTTGGCAAGTTTTCCTCCACAGGATCACGGTGTCAGTATCCACAAGCTTAAATGTCACATTCTTCCACTCCCTTTAGCACCTTGACATCGGTGTGGTCACTCTTCTTAACTCTCTTGCTCTACCTCTTTCCAACTTTATGGCTAGATCTTTTCAACACGATTTTCTTGATAACTGAAACTTTTATCAAGTATCAATTTGAATGTTTAATTCCCCTTATGTTAAAATATCCAAATAACCTTACATTAAAATCAAGTGAATATCCAAATAACCTATTCATTGTATATGAAACTCACGAAAAAAATAACTTGAAATCTAATATTTATAACATTACAAATTCATAAGAGATTTTTATATAGCCTAGATATTTGAATATATTTTTTTAAATTACACAATTAGAAAAAACCGGTGTGAGTTTTCACAACTGAACTGAATTGTAATGCATGAAAATATATCAAAGCTGTTCGATAATAATTTATTCTGATTAATATTATACTATGAATTTTTTAATTGCACATTAATTACCTAACTGTTTCACAATCCCATGGTATAATTTTTCAATATGATGCGATTGAGAAAGCTCTTAGGCGATTCACAGAAAATAAAATATTATGTAATTACGCTCTATATTCTTAATATGGAGGTTGAATTAAGAACGTAAAATGAGATTGAATTGTAAGGTTAAAATATATAAATAAATAAAATAACCAAGATTAAATCCCTGAGCTCTTGATATAATCCACCCTCCTCCTGATTGAATTAATTTTATATTTTTTAAAACAGTCGAATTATTATCATACACCTAACAATATGCCCCATTATTTTTATAATCTCCAAATCTATTATTCCCAATGCAATAGTTTAATATAAATATATAACTTTTGATGCATTTTAGGATCCCGATTTTAGACGGATCTAGATTTCTATCTTAATCTTCTTGCCTAGTTAATATGGTTGGCTTGAATCTCGTAAATCCTGATTAGCGTTTTTGAAAACTTGAAACCTGCATATCACAAATAAAAATAAGATAATTAGAACACCTACGAGGACTATTTTTCAATAGGCTTTCCGACACACAAGTTAGAAAAATCTTTCTTTATATAACAGAAAGATGTCTTGAGAGATGAAAACGTATATTTTTTTTTATCTTTTGTTTTGTTTCGTGTATCTCGTATAATTTTTGTGTTAATGTGTCCGACTGAGAGAGTGAGAGTGAGTCCCCCCACTCTATATCCGGGGCCTCCTTTTATAATGTTAGGGACCATTTTGATAATGCTTATCCGTTTTTGTCCGTCCCAGTAACTATCTTGGATAACATGGATAAGGAAAAATAGTTTGAGTCTATCATCTTAGATAAGAGCTTTCGGTTGTGATCGGTTATTCTTCACAACACGGAAGTGAAAACATGAGCCAAATTTAACTACGACTCATGGGCCGGAATGGGCCTTGGCACGATTCTGGCCCATTTTACTTCATGAAGAGAATCACTTTTCTATTGGGTTTTCTTTTTATTGGGCTACTCTATTTGGGGCAGCCCAATTTTAACCATTTTTATCAACTTTTATTATAGTAATTTTTATATCACTTTTAATATATATATAGACATATCAACAAACTTTAAATTTTTTTCTTAAATATAGTAACTTATGGCAGAGTTTATTTTATTTGATCAATTCCTTTAGTGGTGATTGTAAAAATAAGAAAAAAAATTAATTAAAAAAAATGATGTTGGTACTAACCATTAGGCAAGTCAACTAAATTACAACCTTACGTTTCGTTGGAAGAAATTAAAATTTTATTCTCTTATTATTCCCTAAAAATAGATATTTTTTTGTTTAGTTAAAAATAGCTATTCTCACATATTATTATTATTATTTTATATTATTATTATTACATTTTATTATTATTATTATTATTATTATTATCATTATCATTATCACTATTTTTATCTTATTCATCATATTATTCTACAAAATAAATAATAGAATACTAATTTTTATTTATTTTATTCCAACAATCAAATATGAAAATAATAATTTCAACACCATTTCCATCTTATTTTATATTTAAAAATAACTATTTTATTCCCACATTATTCTATTTTAGTAACTAAATATACTGTAAAGGATGAGTCATTTATTATATATTTGCTTGTCAAATATGTCAATTGCTAATAATAGATTATTAATATAAGTATGTTCAATATAACACTTTATAAATGATTTCAAAGCCCTTGTTTCTCAAATTTGAGACATTAGATTATAAATTTTGATGCGTATCTGGATCCGACTTCGAACAGATTCGGATTCTTCTGGATGGTTTGAACCGGCTCCGTTCACCGAGTACGAATCCTGCACACCACTAAAACGAACAAGAGGTCAGCGTTAACGGTGGGATGTAATCCCATCAAAAATACTCTGATACTCAAGTCAGTAAACCAGCCTTCAATGGAAGGAACTGAAAGTGAGAGAAAGCAATCAAATGGAGGAAAGGAGTGTCTTGTTCCAGATGTCAGAAAGGCGCAAGTCCTTTCTCGTATCTGGATGGTAGGAAGGCAGAGAACGTGTGTAAAGACCCGTTCGTTGCCTTGGGGTTGGATTGTCTTTGGGAGTTTGGCTGCTCAGAGCACTTAGGGTTTTCTATCACAGTCTAAGCTTTTAGAGAGAATGTCTCAAAGCCTGAATGAAAGTATCCAAGAATGCGTGAATCAGAGCGTGTATGAAAGCGTCTTTGAAAGCGTGTAAGATAGCGTGCCCTGGATGGTGGATCCAGGGCCTCTTTTATGGCAAAGATGGCGATCCTCCTCTTTTGGAAGGAGTGATCGTCCCAATCTTCTGCTGTTGACCTTCCTTCTGGAGGCTGATGCTTGTTACCCAATTGTGGAGGATTGTTTCCTTCTGAGGCAGTTAACCACCTTCCAAGTTAACTTCCTTCCCTACCGTTGCGGTTCCTTGGCTGGCAAGGAGTTAGAAGGATCTGGCGCCTTCCTTATTTGAAGGGCGCCAATCTTGCTGATATTCCCTTTGAGATCGTGGGATATCCTTGGAAGATCGTGGCTGGCCTTGTTATGACTGATGGGCTTAAACGGGTCAGGCCCGTTACTGTTAGAAAGCTTTTCGGGGCCCAATGTGCAAATCGCGGACGGTCAACGCCTGGGTTTACCGTCTGTGTTTGTGTTGGCCGCCCTTATGAAAGGCGTCTGTCGTTGGCTTCCATTTGGGCCATGGGCCTGAGTGAGTCAGGCCCATTACTGTAGAAGGGCCTCGTTTGGGCCAAGCATGTAGGGAGCAGACGGTCAACGTCTGTGTTGACCGTCAGCTCGTTGGCCGCCTTCGTGGAGAACGAAGGGAGAGCGGCGGGCGACCAACTGATGGGCTGTGGGCCAGAATGGAATAGGCCCATCACTATTGCAAAGCTTCTGAAGGCCCAGCAAACTGGTCAATGCCGAGTTGACCGTTTGTGAGCAAGTTGGCCGCTAGGACGGTCAATGCCAACGTTGACCGTCCTTGGGCCTTTCAATTCCTGGGCCCATCTTCTTAGTGGGCCGTTAGAAACGTTGACTGGCCTTAATGGGCTTCTGTTGACCTTTCTTTGGGCCAGCCCATTATTGATGTACCCATCAAATTTAATATTCCAAGTTTGATTTGTATAAACAAATTAAAAATATATGAGAATTTTTTTGAATTTTTTTATGATTTCTTAAATCCCATAAACTGGTAAAATTTATGTTTAGTAATTTATAGTAACTGCAAACTAAACATAGAGAGAATGGTCCATAAAAATCCTTTACCCTCCATCTACTTTGTTAGAAACTAAATAAATATCAACTATTTTCAATTCATCAATGCAATCTGCTAAATCTAACTTATAGTATCCTACAACTGTTAATATGAAACGATTTGGTGTGGATTAGAAAATAATTTATAATCAAATCATATTTTACAAAATTTTAATGTTTACCAAACTGATTTAAATCATCAATTAGAATAAACTGTCTAAACTGTGCATATAAAAATTAGTTTAGTTTAGATAGTTTATATGATTTGTAATACTAAACTCATTATTTTAAAAATTTATTTATTAAATTTGCATATTAAAGTAATAAATAATAAGTTAACATAACAATGTCGATATCTCAAGCATATTTCAATATAGCGTTGATGGATATTATTACCCGAATAACTGGTAAATCACCCGTTGGATAAAATATGGAAACTCCCAATAATTTCTACGGTTTATTTTTGGAAAAGAACCACCATAACCAACCGGAGGTTGAAACCGGAGAAGTTATGAAACCAACCGGAGTGGGAAGTTAAGAAACTAACAGGAGTTGGGAAAAAACTAAATGTACTTATCCGGAGAAGTATAACTTCTCCGGATAAGTTACAGAACTGAAAAGGAAGCCCTATAAAAGGGAAGGTAATCCTCCGAGGAAAGGGACTTCTTTTCGGTCCTGAAAACTCTCTCTTTCTCTCTAACAATTACTATCTAAAAGAAAACAAAATTTAACTTTTCCTTTTTACTCTCAAAAAAAGCCATGACTGACTTGAGCGTCGGAGAGCCTTTGAGGATTTAGCCCCATTGGCCTACTGACCATCTTGTCTACTTTTGTGTTGTACAGGTCTTGAGTTTAAGAAGACGGAGTAACAAGAATCACCTCTTTCCATAACTGGACCAGATCCGCATCACCATATCCGTCTAACTCCGCCGGACATTTGCAACATTGGCGCCGTCTGTGGGAATCAGACAAAAGTTTGATTTACCACTAAAAAAATATATATAAATATAAAAAAATGGTTAACACCTGAACGCATCAAAGTGCTCCGGCAATAAGTGCTCCGAAGATAAGTGCACCGGCATTAAAAAATGCCGTTCCTGAAAATAACCATCCTTTTCCGGAGCAGGAAAGAAATCAACAGGATCAACTCATATTAGCAATGAACGCCCGTATGGAGCAAATGACTCAAGAGATTCAATTTTTACGCAAAGAAGTGGGACGTCAAAAGTCGGACGCCCATTCTTCAGCAACACATGTCCCCGCTTCAATGGAAAATAGGCGGAAGAAAAAATCAACTGTACATATCCAAGAAAAAATATTTTCAAGAGAAAGGGGCGAAGGCCGATCTGGGTTAGAGGGCCGGTTGGGCCCAAGATCTGTTGAAGACAGCCCAGAAAGACGGAATCCCCGGAGTGAAAGGAGACCTCTTGACCAGGAGGAAGCTTCCTCCAACTTGCCTCCGGATGGAAAAAATAAACAACCACACCGGTCTGAAGCTCCTGAGGAATTGAGAGTTTATCTCAATGCCAAAAATGTCCAACATCATCAATCCGAAGCTCCTGAGGAATTGAGAACTTATCTCAATGCCAAAAACGTCAAACATCTCCGATCCGAAGCTCCTGAGGAATTGAGAACTTATCTCAATGCCAAGAAATCTACTGTTGTACCTCAGAGAGAAGAAAAATTAGAAAAGATGTGGGATTATCTTTTCGGAGAGAAATCTGAGGGATGAACTAGCTATCTAAGGAGGTCCCCATTCACAACGGAAATCCGGACCTATCCATTACCCCAGAAATTCAAAATGCCAGTCATTGACACATATGATGGAAGTACAGACCCAATGGACCATTTGGATCACTTCCGGACGTTACTAAGTTTTCAAGGCTTAGATGAAATGATGATGTGTCAATGCTTCCCTTTGACTTTGAAAGGGGATGCAAGAATCTGGTTTACCGAATGCCAACAAACTCGATTCGGTCCTTCCAAGAGTTAGCAGATAATTTTCTCTCTCAATTTGCTTCAAGTCAAAGAATAGAAAAACAACCCTGGCACTTGGCCCGTATCAAACAGGGTCCAAATGAAAACCTAAAGAGCTTCCTGTCAAGATTCACTTCCGAGGCTCGTCGAATCCCACGCCTCACTGACGAAGTAAAATTAAACACTTTTATTGCAAATCTGGAGCCAGGAGAGTTTTTTAAACATTTGGCCCATACGAATCCACAAACTTTCAGAGAAGTGGAGGTTACTGCACGAGCATACGTAGCAGCAGAGGAAGCCAATGAGGCTAAAAAGCCTGCCAGGGTGAATCCTCCTTATCAAGGATCACCGAAAAGAAGAAGGAACGAAGATGAAAGATCCCATCCAAAGGAGCCCAGAAGAAAGTTCAAGAATGAAACACGAAGAGAATTCAGACCTTTTGATCCTACCCCGTTAAATGATTCAAGAACAAATATCCTGATGCAAATACGGGATGAAAAATTCTTCAAGTGGCCAAGAGCCCCAAAGAACCCTGAAAGTGGAGATCAAAGTAAGTTTTGCCACTACCATCGCTCACCTGGGCATGGAACTGAAGAATGCTGGACTCTGCAAAGGGAAATTGAAAGTCTGATCAGGAAAGGGCATCTCAAGAAATTCTTGAAAAAACCTGAGGATAACTCTGGTGAAAGACTGGAAAAAGAAGAGACGGAGCAGCCACAATTGAAAAGCCGTGTGGTGGCCGGAGTGGTAAATATGATAACCACCAGACCGGTCAAAGCTCAGTCCGGCCAAATGGATATCATCCGAAGTGATAAAAAATGGAAGTTTGAAAGTGATGATGTAATTAGTTTTAGTAAGGATGATATGGATCATGTAAGGACACCACACTCAGATCCATTGGTTGTATCAGCCTTAGTTTCTGATGGTAACGTGGATTACCAGATGAAACGAATATTTATTGATAATGGAAGCACTAGTAATTTACTTTATTTTGATGCTTTCATTAAATTGGATTTGAAAATTAATCAACTCCGGCCAGCCAATGGACCACTGTATGGAGTGGGAAATGAGCCAATCACAGTCAAAGGAACCATCCAATTGGAGGTCACGTTGGGAACCTACCTAAAAACTGCTTCTCACGAACTTACTTTTCTGGTAGTGGATTTGCCTTCGGTTTATAATGCAATTCTAGGCCGTCCCTGCCTTGTAATTTTTGGAGCAGTAACATCAATTCCCCATTTAAAAATAAAGTTCCCAACATCAAATGGTGTTGGAGAAATATTAGGAGATCAAATTACCGGACGAACATGTTATTTATCCCAAGTTGAGAAAAATGTTCAAGATCAGTCTGTGGAAGATTTTGATTATCGAGATGAAAATACGTTGCAACAAGCCCAGTCCGGAGAAGTGACTGATTTGATTCCATTGGATCCAACAGATCCGGAAAAATGCATACAAATAGGAAACTCATTGACCGGACCAGTTCGTGGGTGGTTAATTGAGTTCCTCCGGCGAAACAAAGATGTCTTCGCCTGGATATCATCTGATATGCCTGGGATTCCAACCGAAGTGATGGTCCATAAACTAAGTTTGGATCCTAATCACAAACCAATTAGGGAAAAACGAAGGAACTACTCGGTTGAGAAGCTCATTGCAATCAGGGAGGAAGTGAAAAATTTGCTGGATGCCGATTTTATAAGGGAAGTCCAGTATCCGGACTGGCTTTCTAATGTGGTTATGGTAAAAAAGAGCAATGGAAAGTGGAGGATGTGTGTTGATTTTACCAATTTGAATAAAGCATGCCCAAAGGACAGTTTTCCTTTGTCAAGAATTGATTTATTGGTAGATTCAACTTCCAGACATGAACTACTCAGTTTTATGGACGCGTACTCCGGTTATAACCAAATTAGCATGTGCCCGGAGGACGAAGAACACACCTCCTTTATGACCGACCAAAGAACTTACTGTTACAAAGTAATGCCGTTCGGATTGAAGAACGCCGGTGCCACGTATCAAAGACTAGTGAACAAATTGTTCGCAGATCAAATCGGCCGAAACATGGAGGTATATGTAGATGATATGCTCGTTAAAAGTAAAGTCATGGACGATCACACTGCGGATTTGGAAGAAGCTTTTGAAGTACTTCGGAAACATCGTATGAAATTAATCCAACCAAATGTGCTTTCGGAGTATCTTCAGGCAAATTTTTGGGATTTATTGTCTCAAAGCGAGGAATTGAAGCCAATCTGAAAAAAATAAAGGCGGTTGCAGAAATGAGCCCGCCAAAAACTATAAAAGAGGTTCAACGGCTTACAGGAAGGCTTGCTGCACTCTCCCGATTTTTATCCAAATCGGCAGAAAAATACATTCCATTTTTAAAGCTTTAAGAGGAACCAAAGCAAATGGTTTCCAATGGGTGAAGAATGCCAATGACTTTTCAAAATTTAAAGGACTATTTGCTTGACCCTCCTCTCCTGACATCACCATTAGAGGGAGAGGAGTTATTTTTATATCTGGCGGTTTCTGATGCAGCATTAAGTTCGATTTTAATCCAGCAACAGACGGATGTTCAAAGACCGGTTTACTATGTCAGTAAAACGCTGTCCGACGTAGAAAGTCGTTATACACACGCCGAAAAGATAGTGCTAGCGCTCATTTATTCAGCAAGAAAGCTAAGGCCATATTTCCAAGCCCATAAGATAACCGTCCTCACAGATCAACCTCTTAAAGGGATCTTGTAAAAGCTGGATACTTCAGGCCGACTGGTCAAATGGGCAATCGAACTTGGAGAATTTGATATTGAGTACAAACCAAGGCCGTCAATAAAAGGACAGGCTTTGGCTGACTTTTTGGTTGAAACTTCCTTTTCAGCACAAAATAATGAAGCAGAAGATCAAAAGATCGACCGGACTGAATTGTCCACTCCATGGACGATGTACGTGGACGGATCTTCTATACAATCAGGAAGCGAAGCCGGAGTGATATTGCGAACTTCGGAAGGAATGGAAATTCTATATTCACTGAGGCTTTCATTCCCAACAACGAACAATGTAGCCGAATATGAAGCTCTGTTGGCCGGACTTCGGTTGGCCAAGGAATGTTCAGCAAAATATATTGCGGTTTACAGTGATTCCGAACTAATGGTAAATCAAGTTCGAGGAGACTTTGAAGTGTCAAATTCATGTTTAGCAAAGTACCTTGCTAGGGTAAGAAGTGCATTTCAAGATTTTGATAAAATTGACATGAACCATATTTCTAGAACGGAAAACGGAAAGGCCGACCAGTTAGCAAAGGCGGCATCCATAGAAAATCCGGAGCAGTACTCCCGAAGTATGAGAGAAGTTCTAACTACTCCAAGTATTGAAGAAATAGATCAAGATATCTTACAAGTCACTAGTAATGAAAATTGGATGATTCCTTATTATCGATATCTATTTGATGGAGTAGTTCCAGAAAATCCGGACAAAGTTAAACGAGTAAAGAAAACTGCTGGCTGGTACGTTATCATTGATGGAAAACTGTACCGTCGTGGGTACTCCGTCCCTTATTTGAGATGCCTAACTCCGGAGGAAGCAGATTATGCTTTAGGTGAGGTCCACCTTGGGATTTGCAGGTCCCATATAGGACGAAAGAATCTTGCCTTCAAATTAATGCGACAAGGCTATTTTTGGCCAACTATGAAAAAAGATGCTGCTGACTTTGTCAAGAAATGTGAAAACTGTCAAATCCATGGAAGCATACCTCATGCACCTCCGACCGAACTGAAATCATTACAAGCACCCTGGCCGTTCGCGCAATGGGGCCTGGACATACTGGGACCCTTCCCAGTAGCCGCTGGACAAATGAGGTTTATTATAGCCGAAATTGATTATTTTACCAAGTGGGTGGAAGCTTCTCCCTTGGCAAAAATAACTGAACATAATGCAACGGAGTTCGTACGACAAAACATTGTTTGCCGGTTTGGAGTTCCAGAAGCGATAGTTACTGATAACGGAACCAAGTTTACAGGGAAGCGCTTCACTAAATTTTGTTCGAATTTGAAGATCCGATTAGCACACACCTCTGTTGCCTATCCACAAGCAAACGGCCAAATAGAGGTAACTAATCGGACTTTACTACATGGATAAAAAACGAAATTAGAAGAAGCTGGGGGCTCTTGGGCTGATGAGTTATCGTCAATATTGTGGTCAAACCAGGACGACTCCTAAAGAACCAACAAGAGAAACGCCATTCGGTTTATGCTACGGAGGCCAAGCGGTGATACCAATTGAGATAGGCTTGCCCGAGCCTCAGGATAGAAAATTTTGATTCTCACAGCAATTCAAAGCGGCTAAAGGAAAATCTTGATTTATTGGAAGAATCCGAGAGAAGCGGCAAAAGTGCGGATCGGCCCGCTTATCAAGAACGGATTGCGCGATACTACAACAAGAGAACAAAAGCGCGACAGTTTGACGTGAGAGATTTAGTTTTGAGAAGTATACAAGCAACCGAAAAAATTGCAAATAGGAATAAGTTGTCTCCTAATTGGGAAGGTCCGTTTATTGTTTCTGCTGTATTAAGAAATGGTGCCTATAAATTACGCACATCGAATGGAAAATTAGTACCGAGAATTTGGAAAGCAATGCATTTGAAAAATTTTTTTCAATAAAAGTCAAAATGTTTCATTCCATTCAAAAAGAGCACCCAGTACATTTTTTCTTGTCAATCAATACAACATTAATGAAAATCAAAGTTGATGTGGAGGGCTTGATGAAGGCTGCATTGAAGGTTCACCAATTTCTGGAAATTCTGTCAAATCTGATCAAATGCGAGTGCCCAGATTCCTAGGATCAAAAAAGCCGACCGGAAAATTTGGATCTAATTTAGGAGCAATCTGCCGGCATAGAAGGATTCCGTCCAAAAATCTAGCATTCAAAGCCGGACGGACCTCTTTGGGCTTAAGTCGCACCATGAGTTCTGCTCCCAACTTACCATTGTCGTTTCTCAGGCTAGATGCGTGCTGTTGAGACGCTTTCAAAGCTTCATTGGCTTTCTGCAACTCCAGCTCAATAGTAGAGATCCGCCTCTGTAGTAAATCAATCTTAGCGGCATCAGCAGTAGCCTGATTTCTCATTTCTTCAAGAACAGACGGATCAGTACGCTCTTGTTCAAGTCTCTGAATTTCTTTCTCAAGCTGCTCAATCTTCAGGTCACGTTGGGTTAAGCAAAGGTTCAAAATCTCACCCATCTTCTCGCTCTATTAAGCACGATGATCAGTCAGGAGTAAGTAAAAAAAAAGGGAGGAAAAGAAAAGAGAAAAGCTCCTTTGAGAATCTTACTGTAATATAGCGAGTTTTTTGAGCCGCAGTCTTCAAAGGCAAACGGCGTGAAAAAGCCGGAGCTCGCTCCGGATCTGGACCAGACGAACTCCGGAGAGAAGAATGAGCGGCCGGATCAACTAAACTTTGAGGAAGAGGCGGAGCAGGAAAGGCCGGAGTAGGAGTAGAAACAGCCGGAGTAGGAGTTTCTTCAATAGGCCTTTCAACGACTAAATCGACCAGACCAGAAAAGGATTCCCTTGGGTCTGGAGTTGATGAATTAAATAGAACAATTGCCATTTCATTAGTCTCCGTTCCACTTTGTTCAAATCCAGAGGCTGCCAAAGACACATTGACAGGATTTTCTTCCTGTGGTTGGTTAGAAAGGACAAGGGATGAATCACTTATCCCTTTTAATCTTTCAGTCATGGGGAGGCCAACTTCAGCAGTATTAGAGGAAGGTGATTGGCTAGGTGAAACAACCCGACGTTTATGCCCCCTTGGCACGGTATTCTTCGATTTCCTTTTATGTTTCTTAGGAGTTGGCTCTGATGTTCCAACTTTTCTAATTAGAGACCCCCATTTGGTTAGAGCAAAAATTTCGGGTGTAAATAAGCGTCCCTTATCAGAAAACGACTCCATATTAGATCTTATCATCTCGATTAGAGGTTTCACCGATTCCTCTTCTTCTGAGGAAAGCTTGCCAGAATGCGATTCGGGGATTTTACCCCAGGCATTAGGAATGCCAGATTGGGGGACAGCAAGGAAAAAGAAACGATCTTTCCAATTTTTAACCGTATCGATGATAACCCCACTGATATTTAAGTCGCGAGGAGACAAGGATATCCAATCCCCATTTTGACAAAATTTGAACAAAGCTCTAACAATGGTGGTGCTAAGAGTTGTACCTCGAAGGCGAAAAAATATACAGAGGTTGCAGAGATACCTCACGGCGTTTGCGTGGTATCGTGCGATGGACACGCCTAAATCAGTAAAAATTATTTGAAGTTCTGATGCGAGAGGAAAACGAAGATCACTCTTCAAATGCGCTTCGTATACCGTGATATAACCAGTTGGAGCGGAATCGGCTCTATCAGTCTCATTCGGTATCGAACGCAAGTATGAACTTGGAATCTTATATTGGAAAATAATCTTTTCCATCTCTTCAGTGGTAAGAACAGATTTTATCGATTTAACTTTGGACGCCATTGGAACAGGAAGAAGGAAAGTGAAATGCAGAGTAACATAACCGGGGAAAACCCTAATTTATAGGTTTGAAGGGACGTGTTCGTTCAAATTCAAAAATGATGAAGAGGACACGTGTCGGGAAAACATTTGCTACTCAAACGGCGGTTACAGAAGTTACCACGCGATGATCAACACGTGGCAGGCCAGCTAAGACTATGTCAGAGCTAATCGCCATCCGGAGGGACCAAAAAGCGGGAGTCACCAAATCCGGAGTAAATAAATCCAGAGTGACGAAAAAGCGGGAGTCACCAAATCCGGAGTGAATAAACCCGGAGTGACCAAAAAGCGGGGGTCACCAAATCCGGAGTAAATAAATCCGGAGTGACCAAAAAGCGGGAGTCACCAAATCCGGAGTAAATAAACCCGGAGTGACCAGAAAAACGGAGTCACCAAGTCCGGAGCAATGAAAATCTGGAAAAATCCTAAGTAATCAATCACATTACTAAAGCATGCTAGAAGTTAAAATTTTAATCTTCTAGCATGGGGGCTAGTGATGGATATTATTACCCGAATAACTGGTAAACCACCCGTTGGATAAAATGTGGAAACTCCCAATAACTTCTACGGTTCATTTTTGGGAAAGAACCACCATAACCAACCGGAGGTTGAAACCGAAGAAGTTATGAAACCAACCGGAGTGGGAAGTTAAGAAACCAACAGGAGTTGGGAAAAAACTAAATGTACTTATCCGGAGAAGTATAACTTCTCCGAATAAGTTACAGAACTGAAAAGGAAGCCCTATAAAAGGGAATGTAATCCTCCGAGGAAAGGGGCTTCTTTTCGGTCCTGAAAACTCTCTCTTTCTCTCTAACAATTACTATCTAAAAGAAAACAAAATTTAACTTTCCATTTTTACTCTCAATAAAGGCCATGACTGACTTGAGCGTCGGAGAGTCTTTGAGGATTTAGCCCCATTGGCCTACTGACCATCTTGTCTACTTTTGTGTTGTACAGGTCTTGAGTTTAAGAAGACGGAGTAACAAGAATCACCTCTTTCCATAACTGGACCAGATCCGCATCACTATATCCGTCTAACTCCGGACCAGATTCGCAACAAGCGTGATCAACGTTACCAAAATAAATAGTTAACAATTTCAAAGCAGCTTTATAAGTGGAAAAAAAAATTAACCATTAATCGAGAGTTGTTTTAATGTCAAATTTAAATTTGACCTATAATAATCAAATAATATATATATATATATAAATAATAATATTTATTTAGAGAATAATTTATTAAAACAAATAAAAAAAATATATTCTAAGATATAACATAAAGTTATATTTGATATATATAGGCATCTACGTATGTATGTATATATATATATATATATATATATATATATGTATGTATATATATACATATACGTATGGATTCGATTAGTTTTGCTTGTTTTAAAATTTAAAAAATAATCAAATTAAAAATATAATTTAAATATCATAATTATATGTATATATATAATTTGAATTAACTGTATTTGAATAGTTTGCACAGTGTAAAAAATTTTTGTGCACCATAAGACGTATCCTTTATATTGTAAGGATGACTGTCAAATAATATAAAACAGACATTCTTGATGGTGGGTCCCAACAAATATCGATATCTCATGCCCTTTTTCTAGTTAAATATTTTTGGTACAATAAAAAAAAAATTTATTAAACTCTTACAAATTTCCCAAATCCCTTTTCAGAGGACTCAGGCGGCTGCCACGTCCTTATTTATTTATTTATTACATTTATTGAATTGAGATTTAATGGGTTGAAAATTAATTACAAAAAAATATTTAAAAATATAAAATTAATATATTTTTATTTTTTATAGTATGATTTTTTATTCATAAAAAATAATTTAAAATATTTATATGTTATATTATTTTAAAATAATTAAATACTAACCGCCGAATCAGTATTACTTAAATATAAGACTGTACATTGCAGCCCCTAAATAGATATAAATTTTAGGATAAAATGAAACCATCTTGATACGGTATGGGAATTTCGAAAGTCCAAGGGTAAAATCGGTATTTTACTGTGGTTTATACTGGTCAAAGAAAAAACAAAGCAATTTTTTTTGTGGGAAAATGTGAAAATAAATTTTTAACTTTTTTAAATATATATTTGTTAAGTTTTATTTTAATATTTTAATTTCATGATCTTAATTACCATACTTTTTTTCAATTGGACAATTGTGGAAATAGCGTGACGACATACCGTAATCATTGAGGTAAAATCTATTGGAAATAAAGAGAAACAGTCCCTTTAATAGATTGGAAAGATAAATATTTTCTTAATTGACTGTTATGCCCTTCCTTTTAATTAAGGAAAGAAGCAATTAAAAGAATAATTTCGTTAATTGCAAGTCGTCTAGTTATTATAACGAAATTACGTAGAATTGACAAATTCCCTCAATTTTAATTAAAAAAAATATTATTATTTATATTAAAATAATTAAAATAAATATAAATCATATTTTAATTTAATTTTTTCTCTTTCATCCCCCCTCTCTCCATCCCATCAATTTTAACAATTTTAATGTAAATAGACATATAAATATGTATATAAATATTATTTATTATAAACTAATACGACTAAAGTTAACCATAAAATAAAATCTAACAAAAACTGAAAATAAAATTAAAATATATTATTTAGCATAATATATTACCACTATGTGATTTAAAATATGGTCACGCTGAACATGAAAATTTATCCTGTAAGTACAATAAATAAATTAAAACAAAATAAAAACTTAAATATGGCAAATAATTATTTAAATTTAATATTTCGATGTTTCTTGTTCTGTCAGTCTCAGTGTGGCAGAAGCAAACAGCTCAACGGTAATTAATAGTAGTGAGAAACAAGGAACAATAGGTAGGGCAGGGGAGAGGGCAAAGGCATTTTGTTGTTATTTTTAGTTCGGAGAATAGACGACGACGACGACCGACGACGAGGACGACGACGACGACGGCGACGAGCGGGATAGGACAGTGATAGAAGGGAAGGGTCAGAGGTCGTAAGCCTGTAGGGTCAGAGAGAGAGAGAGAGAGAGACCGGTCAAACTGTGTAGGACAATCATAGCCTCTGCGCTCTCTGCCGACCTATTCAAATCCTCACTGGTGGGACCCTGACAACGAGCCTGCCCTCCACAGCTCTCGACCACAACTCTCCCTATAATTTCTTTATATTTTAGCAATTTAAATTGTTTTTAAATGCTATTAATATTATAATATTTTATCTGTTAATAAATTTATTAAAAAATCATTCGATAAAATTAAATCGGCTAAAAATGTGAAAAAAATAATTAAATAATATTTTAAAATATTTCTTTTCAAATGGTTAATTAATAATGTCAAGTAAAAATATTAGATTTATACTTTATAAAATTAAGCATTTACTATATATGTTTAGACTAATATAATTTTTATAAATGGAGTCTTTGACATAAAAATTACATCTCAAATATAAATAATATTTGTGATAAACTTTTTAACAAAGTCAGTAGTATATAAAATTTATAACCAGTTATACATATATAATAGAAATTAATTTTTTTATAGACTATTATTGATTCTAAAATTGGTCAACGACGGCGTTCGGGTGGGGACGTTAGCAAATTGATGGGGCACGGTAACCATTCGGTGGGAGCTTATTTGATAGATTGGCAGCCTTGGTGTCTTCAAACAGAACTCAAGCGTGAGATGGAAAAGTGACTTGACACCCAACTTAAGAATAATTGGCAAAATGATCGGATTGTGATTAACACTAAAGGAGCACAACACAACATAAAAGCCAAAGCATGTAAATGATGTTAAAATGAGGCAGTATTTAGAGGCTTCTTTTGTGAATGATGCCAATGTAAAAGTAAAAAAGAGAGAAGAAGAAGAGTTAGTGTTTCATTTAGAAGAAAATATATATGTTATTTTTTGTCTAATCAAATTGTGGTACATGGTTCAAGATCTAGTTTAAAGCATTTTTACCTTGTGAGTTTTTCCACTCACTTTCTTTGTGTATCATTGTCAAATTCTCCACTTCTAACTTGTCTAACAGTTATATGGAATGTTATTGTTGTAACAATTATATAGCCAAGTTGTATAAGGGGTTAGAATTTAACTATGGCTATTGAAATTAGATTTTTTTTTCACATAAATATCCCTTAATTTTTTTTCATTTGATTGAAAGTGAGTTTTTTATTTGAAATTCACTTTTTGTGTATTATCCCAATCAATTGGACCAGCTGAGATGAGTTCTTGGACCATATACATATGATTCAACTCTCCCCATCAATTGGTCAAATGGCTTAGAGGATATATGCCAATGGTGTCTAATAAAATTTCAACCTATATTTATTAGAATTATCATCTCAACATATGTCCCTACAATTCGGTTTCTGCTTTTCTAAATTTTAACTTTAGGAGTTTAGTTTTGAAACATTTAGCCTTTATCTTTTAAGAGTTTAGTTATTAATATTTTAGATTATATTAAGAAGTTGACATTATTACAGATTATGTACTTTCTAAATTTCAATTTTAGTTTTGAAACTAATGGTGTTGATTGCATAGGGACAAGAGAGTTGCATATCTATTGAGTAATCACATAGAAAGGTGTATCGAACTCGAAGGCTAAGTGCCCCATGTTGATTTCTATTAAGTCTGCGTCATTTTATTTGTTATGCATAGCATGCATGGATGACAAATTTGGCCCGTTTTATGATACATTGAATTAATTTGATTGATTTCGTTTTAATTTCTTAAAAAACCAAATTAAATATTTTTGGATACGAAAAATTTTAACATCTATTTACTCTGTTCCACAAATCAATCCAATCCTACTCTTATCTCAAAATTGTCTTAAAATCTACATTAAAGATATTTTAAAATTAATAGTTTTTGATATTTTAAATTACTGTAAAATTTAAAAACTTTCAAAAATTTAAGAAAATATTCAGGACTATTTTTAACATTTAAAACCATAAACATAAATTTCAAATCTATATTTTCAATATCAAATTTTCTTCCTCTCAATTTTAAATATTTTAGATATTAGAATGGGACAAAAGTCTCCTATCACTGAGATGATAGGGATAAAAATTTTTACCCAATTAAAAATTAGGATAAAATTAAAACAAAAATTAGTAATTCAAAATCAAAACCAAATTCCGATAAGTTCTCTTGGGCCTATCCCATTGTCACCCCTAACAACTCATGGGCATTAATGATAGTTTTCCGATGTTAATTATACTAAATCTTTTCCTTCTATTGTCACTTAATGCCTTGCTAATCATTCCGACCGCTAGGTGATTAGCTGTTCGAGGACTAGTATGGTTAAATCAAGTCAACTTGTTCATATAAAGATGTTTTATCAAACCCTAAATTGACTGTCCTTAGTTTACGATTTCGATCAAGTCTTACCAAAATCGAATTTCTTTTACGTACCATATGCACTTAGATTTTACATTTTTTTTTTCCATTTTGACTATTTGTTCTCAAATTTTATTATTTTTGATGAGCCCTTTATTTCCCCCTCGAAGATGACCCCACTAGATTCATTGCAATACCATGAACAATAGGACGTCTCCCTAATCACCGACTTTGTCCAGCTTTTTAAAGTTTACGTGCATCATGGTTGGGAATGAAAACTCTACCAATATTGACATCAATAATCAATGATTTTTTTAACACCCAAAGATAGTAGCACAAGCCTAAGATAGAGTATAGAGGGTGCTACCTTTTTCATTATTTTAGCAAAAGTTCCTGCCGCCCCCATTTGGAAATTTCAATATACCTTATTAATTTTTTTATACCCTCAAAAAATATATATATATATTTATAAAAAATTTCTTATACCCCAAAACAATTCCACCTTGAAATTCGGAGGGCTGAGTTTGTGGCAGCCAACTAGTAGTAGGCGTATGTTTATTATTATTAAAAGCAATAATCTGAAGTCACGGAATGCTAATTTTGGGCCCATTACATATATTTGGGAAATTGCATAGAGATTGGGTAGCCCTGATTCGTTTTAGCTTATTCGGCCACATATTTGTTGGCGTAAAACACTCGGACTGCACGGTGACTGAGCGGACAGAGCTCTCAGACAGCACACAGAGCAGAGCTCTCGGACGGCAAGGAAAGTAAGGATAGAGAACAAAAGAGAAACACACAAGTTTTAACGTGGAAATCCCTTCTAAAGCTGAGGGAAAAACCATGAAGAAATGTACTATAAGAGAATTGTTTATAAGTGTTGGCTACTCAAGCTCTAACGAAAGAAAACAATCTCAAATATACAACCTTCCTCTCTCAAAGTGTGTCTCACTCTATCTTTACAACAAAGCTTGCCCACAACTCTCTCAAGGCTCTTAGAACTCAAGATGTCACAGTTCTAGCACGCACCAGTAAGGGCAACAAGCTTCTGTATATATACACAAAAGGTGGCGTGTCCGCCCACCCTACTGCACGTACGTCTCCAGATCTACGCCCTAGGCTGCCATGGCGGCGCATGCTTGGCGTGTCGGATGGCGAGCTGTCATCGGGAGAAGTTACCGAATTTGTAACATCAGTCAGTGGGTGACAAACCCACCTGCAAAAACGGCCACTTGCAGGCCTACGTTGATAGAGATAATGCCTACGATTCTAGGCTCCTTGTCTTCATCCTCAACAACCGCTCGGACATGACGCTTCAAAGGAGTCCTCGTCCGTTCTTCCCAACGGAGTCCGCGGACATCATGCCACTCGGGAGTGACCCCAACAAACTTCCCCTCATGACCGAGTGGGAGTGAAGTTAGTTAGACCGGCAATGTCACAACAAGCTTCAAGCTTTCCCTTTGGCAAAATCTTGGTCAACATGTCTAAGACATTTTCTTCTGACCAGACCTTCCCAATTGATAGCTGCCCATCATCAAAAATATCTCTCACCCAATGATATCGCACGTCAATATGTTTTGACCGAGAATGGAATGAGGAGTTTTTACACAAGTGAATGTCACTTTGACTATCACAAAGAACCTCATACGTCTCATGCCTTAGACCCAACTTTTGGACGAACCTCTTCATCCAAAGCATCTCTTTACAGGCCACGGTCACGGCAATAAACTCTGCTTCCGTAGTGGAGAGAGCGACGCACTTCTGCAACTTGGACTGCCAGGGGACCGCCCCTCCCGCAAACCTCACCAAGTATCCGAACGTTGATTTCCGAGAATCAACGTCCCCTGCCATATCTGCGTCCGTGTACGCAATCAGCTGAGGCTTTTCATTTCCAAAATGTAAACCCGTCTTGGAGGTCCCGCGAAGATATCTGAAAATCCACTTCACCGCTGACCAATGCTCCATACCTGGGTTTGAGAGGAATCTGCTCACAAGGCCAACCGCATGAGCAATGTCCGGCCGCATACACACGGCCGCGTACATAAGGTTGCCAACGGCCGAGGAGCAAGGTATCTTACTCATGCGCACCTTTTCAGTGTCTGAGGACGGACACTGCTGTTTGCTCAACTTAAAATGGTTGGCCAAAGGAGTGCTGACAGGCTTGGACCCTTCCATGATGAATCTTTGAAGGACCTTTTCAATATAGCATTCCTGGGACAGCCAAAGCTTCTTACCCTCTCGGTCGTGAAAAATCCTGATTCCCAGAATCTGTTTCGCCAATCCGAGGTCTTTCATGGTGAAAGACTGTCGATTCTTCTTGATTCCTTGATCAAGGCACTATTTTGTCAAATGACCAGGCATGTCGTCCACATAAAGGAGAAGGATGACGAAATCGTCTTCCGAGAACTTCTGCACAAAGACACAGTGGTCCGAAGAAGTCTTATGGTATCTTTGTCGACCATATGAGACTCAAACTTCCGATACCCTTTGTCTCGGAGCTTGTTTCAGCCCATACAAGCTCTTCTTCAAACGACAAACCAGTCCCTCCTTTCCTTTGACTTCAAAACCATCTGGTTGCTCCATGTAGATCTCTTCCTCTAGATCTCCATGGAGAAAAGCTGTCCGGACATCCAGTTGCTCAATCTCCAGGTCCAAAGCTGCTGCTAGTCCGAGCACTACACGGACCGAGGACATCTTCACAACGGCCGTAAAAATTTTATCAAAGTCAGCACCCTTTTGTTGACCAAATCCTTTGACCACAAGTCGTGCCTTGTGTCTCGGGGTGCTCGGGTCGTCGGCTGCCTTCAGCCGGAAGACCCATTTATTCTTCAGGGCCTTCTTCCCCTTGGGCAATTTGGCCAGCTCAAAGGTATGGTTCTCATGAAGTGAGGCCATTTCTTCTTCCATGGCCTCAAACCATTTATCCTTCTGGGAGCTCCTCATAGCCTCGCCAAAATCCTCTGGTTCTCCAGCATCAGTGAGGAGGACGTACTCACTTGCTGGAAGGTAGACGGACGGTCGTCTCGGCCTGGACGACCGTCTCACAGGGGCCTCCTCATCCACTTGAGGCACCAAATCTTCAACTCGATCCGAGGCGCCTGGAATCGCCCGATCTGGTTGGCAACAACTCTTGGTCCGCTGACGTCGGACACAAGACGTACAGGACGGACACTATCACTTTTGTCCGTCTGGGAAGTGTTGGGTAGAGACTTCAACTCTTTTCCAAAGTCCTCTATGGTCTCGTCTTCAACGAAAATTACGTCTCGGGACCGTACCAGCTTCTTTTCCTTTGGGTCATACAGTCTGAACCCAAACTCATCCTCGCCATAGCCCAGAAAGACACATTGCATGGTCTTTGGCTTAAGCTTGGTTCTCTCATCTCTTGGAATATAAACAAAAGCTTTACAGCCAAAAGTCCTGAGATGATTGTAAGCTGGTTCTCTTCCAGTCCAAATCCGCTCTGGAACTTCCCCATCCAGAGGCTGACAAGGCGACCTGTTGATCACGTGGGCGGCCATCTTCAAGGCCTCGGCCGAAAAAGATCCCGGATGCCTGGCCTCGGACAACATGCACCTAATCCTTTCCATCAGAGTGCGATTCATCCTCTCGGCCACGCCATTCAGTTGCGGCGTCTTGGGTGGAGTCTTCTGATGTTTGATGCCGAGAGTCTTGCAATAGCCATTAAACGTTCCAATGAACTCACCGTCGTTGTCGCTCCGCACGGCCTTTAACCTCTTCCCGGTTTCTCGCTCAACGAGCGCATGGAACTGCTCAAAGGTTCCCGCAACCTGGTCCTTAGTTTTCAACGGGAACACCCACAGCTTCCTTGAACAATCGTCAATGAAGGTCACAAAGTATTGTGCACCTCCAAATGACTTCTCCGGTAGAGGCCCACATACGTCTGTGTGGACGAGTTCCAAGACCTCGGATCTCCTGGAAGATGCGTCTCCTAAAAAGGAGACCCTTCGTTGCTTCCCCGCCAAACAGTGAGGGCAAGTCCTCGGCGTGTCTCCATCCACCTCTGGAAAGAGACCCTTCTTCGCCAGATGACTCATGCCATGCTCACTCGTGTGTCCGAGTCTCTTGTGCCACAGGTCCGAGGACTCCACAATTCCCGTAGCATTCACCTCTGCTACCTCGGCCTGGGCATTCATAGTGTAAAGGCCTGAAGCCTTTATTCCTCGAGCAACCACCATCGAGCCCTTCTTCAGCTTCAAACTGCCGTCACAAAAGACGCTGCAGTAGCCTTCATCGTCGAGCTGTCCCGTTGAAATGATATTCATGCGAATATCGAGGACGTGTCGGACGTCCCTCAAAATCAGCCGGGCACCAGTGTTCATTAACAAGGAGATGTCTCCTTGTCCAACAATTTTAGACGTCTTCAGGTTGCCCATCTTTAATACTCCTGGGGCGCAGGGAGTATAAGTGGAGAACAGCTCTCTCCTGGGAGTAACGTGGATAGATGCGCCAGAATCCATCACCCAGTCAGAGGCTTGCTCAGCCACGCTCACTGAGTCTTCAGACTCGCAAGCCAGGAGGAGGTCACCTCCTGTGACGACAGAGACCGAGGACTCTTCCTCGCCGCGTCTCATTATGCCCCTATCTCCTCCAGCGTTCTCACGCTTCCATTTGTAACAAAATTTCTTGATGTGGCCTTTCTTGCCACAGTGATGGCACTCCATATCCTGATACCGAGAACGTGACTTACTCCGCCCTTTGTCTTCAGACTTTGGGCCACGTCCTCGGCTTCTTCCCCTTGACTCAGTGATAAGGACCTCGGATTGTTGAGAGGTCATCGTTCCCTGAGAATGTCGCCGCACCTCCTCGTTCAGCATAGCTCCTTTGACCATCTCTAAATTCACCACACTGTTTGGAGCTATATTGGCGATGGTGACCCTTATGGTCTCCCATGAGTCCGGGAGGGTCGCTAGGAGCCAGAGTCCGAGCACCTCATCCTCGAACTTAATACCCATGCCAGTCAACCGGTCCACACAACCCTGAAATTCATTCAGATGATCCACACAACAATTTGCGGGAGGGGCGGTCTCCTGGTAGTCCAAGTTGTAGAAGTGCGTCGCTCTCTCCACGACGGAAGCAGAGTTTATTGCCGTGACCGAGGCCTGTAAAGAGATGCTTTGGATGAAGAGGTTCGTCCAAGAGTTGGGTCTAAGGCATGAGATGTACGAGGTCCTTTGTGATAGTCAAAGTGCCATTCACTTGTGAAAAAACTCCTCATTCCATTCTCGGTCAAAACATATTGACGTGCGATATCATTGGGTGAGAGATGTTTTTGATGATGGGCAGCAATCAATTGGAAAAGTTCGATCAGAAGAAAATATCTCTCACATGTTGACCAAGATTTTGCCAAAGGGGAAGCTGGAAGCTTGTTGTGACATTGCCGGTCTAACTAACTTCACTCGGTCGTGAGGGGAAGTTTGTTGGGGTCACTCCCGAGTGGCAAGATGTCCGCGGACTCCGTTGAGAAGAACGGACGAGGACTTTTGTTGAAGCGTCAAGTTCGAGGGGACTTGTGGACGAGGATGAAGAGTCTAGAGTCATAGGCGTTGACTCTATCAACGTAGGCCTACTGGTGGCTGTTTTTACAGGTGGGTTGGTCACCCACTCTGATTGGATGTTGCAATGGCTGCAACTTCTCAAGGACAGGCTTGCCGTCTAACACGACAAGCATGCGCCTGTCATGGCAAGCCCTAGGGCGTAGGTCTGGAGACCTACGCCCAGTAGGGTGGGCGGACACGCCACCCTTGTGTATATAAAGAAGCTTGTTGCCCTTACTATTGTGTGTGCTAGAGTTGGGACATTCTTGAGTTCTAAGAGCCTTGAGAGAGCTGTGGGCAAGTTTTGTTGTAAAGATAGAGAGAAATACACTTTGAGAGAGGAATGTTGTACACTTGATATTGTTTTCTTTCGTTAGAGCTAGTGTAGCCAACAGTTGTAAACAATTCTTTTATAGTACATTCCTTCGTGGTTTTTTCCTTGGTTTAAGGAGGGTTTTCCACGTTAAAATTTGTGTGTTCTCGTTGTTCTCTACCCTTACTTTCCTTGCCGTCCGAGGGTTCTGCTCTGTGTGCTGTCCGAGAACTCTTATCCGCTCGGTCACCATCGCAGTCCGAATGCTTTCCGCATTTTGTGCCAACACATTAATGATAATATCCACAAGCACATTCATAATAAAACACACATGCAAAAATATTATAAGAGAAGCTTAAAATGCTTCATACATCAAAGACTAGTAATAATAAATTGTATTACTTGATGATTTATCAGAAATTGATGTTATCAGTATTTTAGACTTTAGATCATAGTATATGTTGATATATATATCCACTTATGAAATTATATATACATTATTAAGCGAATGACTCACTTTTTTCTTAGCTTTTACTAATATTTTAGATTAGAGGGTTTGAATTATCTTGTAGGAGATCAAAAGTGGAATGTAGGTTGTTTGTTTAGTCTATTTTTAGGGTGATAAAATGTTTTAATTTATTAACATCAATGTAAAGGGATGGAACAAATTCTAACTGCTAGTTGATGTATTAGTTTAATTGGAATTCGGTTTATATTTTGCTTTTATTTTGATTGATGCTTATTTTCGGTTGCTTGTCGATGATGACGTTAGGATAATTATATTTAAGCTTGATTTCAATGTTTTTTAGAAGTTCAGTCTTTACTACTCTAATTTTTAATTGATGTGCATTTCCTTATGAATAGTTTAATGTCACATGGTTGTCAGTGTTCAACCATTGTTGGATATGGCTTTTGATTCTTGTAATAAAAAATCTTAAATGTTATATAGGTTATTTAATAGGTTTTTGTATAGGATTACATCCCAGTGTCAATTTGGAGTCAATAGAATAAATAATTACAATTTTAAATATTATAAATTAAAAGATGATTTAACTTAATTATAGATTAATAAATTATAAATTTGAGCTTGGGATCAGTGATGTAATAGGTATAATGATATCTACAAAAGTCTTACGATGGGTATCTTATTTAATTTAAAGATTTAAACTTGGTTAATCATTTCTTGGTAGGTAGGAAGATGTTGGATGGTTATGGGGACGAGTTCCCACCCCATCTTAAAAGATGAGTGCCTGGCTATTATGGATAGAATGATAGATGTTATATATAGAATGGCCTAGAGCTCACAAACCTAGAGCCAACTGTCATGAATCGAGGGGTGGCCTTGATTGCATTGATCGGTTAACTAATGAGTGAGTTTTAGAGTTTATGGGAGACCCAAATTTTACGAATATAAAGATTTGGATTGGAGGATTAAGAAAATTTTTAAAGTAATCCACTGCCCGGAGGACAAGAAGGTGATGTTTATCTCTTGCAAATTTGAGAGGGAGGTAGACCATTAGTGGCCATGAAAAAGAGAATTCGAAACTTAGAGAACAAGCAAATCTCATGGAATGGTTTTTAGAGATATTTTTGGAGAAGTACGCCTCCGCAAGTTGGAGGGAAGAAAAAGATGATGAGTTGTCCAATAACGACAAGGAAATAGGATGGTGGTAGAGTACAATGCTGAATTCACAAACTTGGCTCGTTATGCTTCCCACACCATTGTGGATGAAGTAAGAAGGGAGATAAAATTTTTGCAAAGATTGAACGATAACGTTCACAAGCAGTTAGTGACCTTAAGGTTGAGAACTTATGGTGAACTATAGGATTGAACTTTGTTGTACAAGCAAGAATTAGAGTGGGAGAAATTTTTTAAAATGAAATCTACAATTGAGGAGGCCAGAGTTCAAGGTCGGGAGGATCTCACAAGAAACCGAAATCGATGGACAAGAGAAACAAAAGAGTTGAAATCCACAGTGCACATGACCCACAACAATCCAAGCCTGCGTGCCTGAACTGTAGAAAGATGCATAAAGAGAGGCCTTGCTATAAGCAATTGAGGGTGTGCTTCAACTATGGCTAACTTGGCGAAATGATTATTTTCAACTATGGATTTGTTAGTATGTTATCAAACTAGTATGGATTATTTCCACAAGAGGGTACATTTTTTTATTCTAGGTTATGAATCATTTTATTTTCAAGGAATAAGATAAAAGCAGTCAAAATACATGATTTAGGCGCTCTGTGCATGTTAGTTGACAGAAAGTGAATATCAAACATGTTTACTCTACATGACCACCATTGAAATCCACAATGTTCCAGTGGTGAGTTTAATGATGTTTTTTCAGATGATTTTCTGCGTTTGTTATCAAAATGAGAGATTGAGTTTGAGATAGAAATATTGCAAGGAGTGGCGCCAGTGTCAAAAGCCCCATCTTGAATGGTGCAATTAGACTTAAAAGAATTGAAGAAACTATTACATGAATTGTTAAAGAAGAGTTTTATTAGACCGAGTGTGTCAACTTATTTTGCACTGATATTATTTATGAACTAGAAGGATGGGCCAATGTGGTTGAGTTTAGACTATGGTGAGTTTAAGAAGATAAGTATTAAAAATAAGTACTCATTGCCGATGATAAATAACTTATTTGATCAACTATGAGCAGTACAAGTGTTTTCAAAGATATATCATCAATTGAAGATTGCAAATGAGGAAGTGGTGAAGACGGCTTGAAAATGAGGTATGAACATTATGTGTTTTTGATAATATCTTTTAAGTTAACTAACGCATCTACAATAATAATGAGCATGATGAATCGGGTATTTCAACTCTACATCAACAAATTTATAATGGTACTTATTGATAATAATTTGACTAACTTAAAAAGCTATAAGGAGCATCAGACGCACTTGAGTATCATCCTACAGATGCTTCGGAAGAGAGGGCTATATGCAGAGTTAAAGAAGTGGAAATTTTAGTTTGAAGAAGTAATATATTTGGGCCACATGATTTCAAAATGAGGAATTTCTATCAATCCTAAGAAGATTAAAGTCATTTCTAATGGGGGCCAAGCAATAACCATGATAAGAGTCCAAGGTTTTTTTTGGAATTGTAGGTTATTATAGAAGATTTGTAAAAAATTTTTTGAGAATTGCTTTGTTAGAGTTTTCTTGGATCGACAAGTGTGAACTAAGCTTCTGAAAATTGAAGGACTGCCTCATGACCACCTCAATTTTAACGGTTCAAAAAGAATTTGGTGGATTTGTGGTTTATTATAATGTATCAAAGAATGGATTAAGGTCATATTAATGGAACACAGGAAGGTATTGCGTATAGGTTAAGACAATTGAAGATACATAAAAAGAATTACCTAACACATGATTTAGAACTAGCAACAGTAATTTTTGTGTTGAAGATTTGGAGGCACTATCTTAACGAGAAAAGATTTTTAGTATACTTGAATTACAAGTGCTCGAAATACTTGCTCTTGTAAAAGGAGTTGAATTACGAGCACTACCTTAATGTTTTATCCATATCTGTTGTCCTTTCAGCGCAAATTATTTTTTACAATTTCCATAATAGATGAAGTCCCCATATCCAAAAGTATGAACTTTTGGCTAACTAGCATCAAATAATAATATTAATAATATAAACTATCCGGTAAAAACAAAATCAATGATCAGTGAAGAAATAAAGATAAAGCCAGGACAGAGATTCTTTTTTGTAAAGCCAAACCCTAGGGAAGCTTGTAGTCATCAAATCAAACCGACTCCCAAAGTCAATTGTTGGTTGAATAGGTTAGCATATCATGTCAACATACAATACGGGTATTCAAATTAAAATAAGTCACTTAATTAGTCATTGGTACAGCCTCATGTTACAATTTATGATGTGGCTCATATAATCAATTTATTAAAATGAATACATATAATAATATTATAAGGTTTAGTTATATTTTATTAGGAAAAATATTTACTTAACTAGCCTAATTTTTAATAAAAAAGGGGCATTTATGTAATAAAATAATCAGTCTTCTTTCTACCCTATAAAAAACAATTATTCATTACTATTAGACTATAAGAATTAGCAGTTTTTTTGGATAGTGATTGGTATGTCCCAAAACTCAATCTCGTCATTAACAATTATTTAATTATTAATTAACCGATTAATCGTCTAATTAACATTTGATGTGAATTTTACGCTGATACCTTGATTGACCAAAATAAAATTATATAAATTATATACAGGATCCAAAATATGCCACGTAATCTTGTAGCTTCGACATCGACTTATATCAATACATCACATCTTGCGTAAGGAATTATATTTGTTAGAAAATATCAGAGTATGCAATCTAGTATGATAAACATTACAAACCATCTGTAACAGCCGACAATCCAATAGTCGGACGAACTGACAACTATCTTATGACTTACAAACTACTGTCCGGTTACCGTACAAGTGCTAATTATTGTCTGAAAATTAATAAAAATACATCAACTATTGTTTGAAAACTAAAATATAACATTAAACTTCACTAAACTGTCTAGAAATCAAATATAAAACTAAACATTTCATAAATCCATATTATAAGCTCTTCATAAAAGCTTGTCCTTCAATCCGAATCGTTTTGCAAGTATTTGATACTCTCATTTGAAAGAAAGTAAAATAAAAGTAATGAGTGAATTAAAAGTTCAACAATGTATATAATTTATAATTAAACATATATTATTTGTATTAAAAATATATCGAAAGTAACAATATATCAAATTTCAATGAAGTGCAATAAAACTTTAAGACAATATAGGTGTCTAATTTTGTAGATTTTTTTTATCATGTTCTTACTCATTTCTAATCATCAAATCATACTAAAATGTGACTTTTTTATGAAGTAAGGGTTAGCAGGGCCTCATCGATTAAAGGAGTGGACAATTAAAATTCAGATAATATTTATTTGTACACAACCAAAGATCATATACTACTATTTAAGGTCCGTAAGTGGGTTATCATACATATAATTCTGCAAATGATGCTGAACGCCACTTTCGCCCATGAATAGTAGGTTCGAATCATGATTTATTACTAAAATATATTAAGGCATACCATAATATAATACCCGTTGAAATATAATCATCATCCAATGCATATTTATATAAAAATTCTACACATTTCTTTTCCTTTCGTAATTTCTTATCTTAGAAAAAATGTTCATAATTTTTAATTTAATTGTAAAGTTTTCGCTTCATATTTTATAAATATTTATCATATAACACTTATACTTTTTATAGAAATTAAGCTGTAATGTATTTTTAACACTTGAAATGCTAAATCAATATGTAGTGCAAAAACCTTAGTATAGTGTAGAAAATTAGTATATGTAGAAGGGTTTATTGAATTCTAGAACATATAAAGCAATTTATATGCATTTTTAGCACATAAATGACTAATACTTAACAATTTAAAATATACAGAACCTTATGTACGAATTTGTGACATGTAAAAGTTATTAAATTTATAAATTCAGACATGCAAGGCAAAATAGTGTAGAATTCAACTAATACAAATAATATGCATATATTTGGACATAAAATTCATTCATATTTGTAGAGAAATTAGTAAAACTTCACATGCATACTAAATATAAATATCATAACTTTAGAATTATGTTATGTATAAACATTTGACACAGGAAATGCATAGGGAATGGGAGAAAGGATAGCAATAAGAAAAAAAAGACTTAGAATACACTTGCCTTACTCCAAATTACCAAAATTCTGACTTTAATTCACATAAATTGAGTTTGCTTGGCTTTCTCTCTCTCCTACTCTCTCTTTTCATTGTCTCATTCTCTCTTCTCTCTCAATCTCTATTGAAAAAAGGCAGAAAATCAGCCGGATCTCATATTTATACTAAAGTGGAGCTCGAGTGCTAATCAAACACGTGTCAGGTTCTACAGCTAATTACTGCAGCACATGAGCACTGCCTTGGGTACACATTGAGCACGTCTACACTAATTGCGGCACTCAAACGTCGTTCAAATGCAAACATTCTGCCTTTCTATGTATGGTGGCATATCGGGTGTCGATTAGACATCCACCAACTCGATGTAATTTGGTCAAATTTTAACTTTTAACTCAATTTTTTTTTATCCTTTGGTCACAATTTTAATTATGTTAACTTAATTAATAAATATTATAATAAAGTTTAAACTCGGACCTTACAGTGACTGGGGCAGTTTTTAGATGTGTGTTGTGGAGGAAGTTATAAAGCCCTCTTTAATAAATCTAAATTTATGAAAACTCTTCTAGAAAACTGGATAAGACGATGATGGAACTTTTCTTCTCACAAATTATGTATCCTTTTATGTAGGAAGAGAGATAAGGGTGAATGAAGAGAAAACAGTTCTTGATTCTTTAAGGAAAAAACTTTAGACTTGAATTTCGGTAAATCTATGAAATTTATTTTCACATTATGTTATTTTAAATTAATATGATAATTCTAATAGTTTGCATAAGTGTTTAAATCTCAAATAAAGAAATTCATCAATACATGTGGTATTAAAGTAAGGTCTAAATCATCATGTTATTTCTGCTGCAGATAATTTCATGATTATAATATTGGTTTTCAAGATTCATGATTATCACGGATGAACCTATGTTGCTTTTGATTTCTACAAATTTTGTACATGGATTGTAAAATTCAAAACCTTCATGCTAAATCTCCTCTTTTTTGAGTGGATTATGTAATATGGATCTTGAATTTCACTTTAGATCCTGTTCTGTTGATTTCGTGTATGAGTTTTGCTTTGAATTCTCTTTTGATAGTGAAAACTGTAGGGTTATGTGTGATGGCCATGTGATGCATGCATGTTCGCCGGTTACAGGATACCTACACTTGATGCATGCATGACGAATACACAAGCACAGATTGTACAATGCCTACTCTTGATGCATACATGATGCATGCATGTGCACATATTACAAAACACCTGCACTTGATTTATGCATGTGTGCATATTACAAGGTACTTGTGCTTGATGTACACTTAATGTGCTCCAGTATGCTGATTAAACAATAAATATGCACATGAAGTGCACCTGATAGACAATCATGCGTAGGGGTCTCGAAAATATTTTAGACCATTCGAGCACTGTGAGTTACCCCAATCAACCTTGAATAGATATTTTACTTAAATATACATCCTTATATGTTGCTCAAGAGTTTCACTATGAGTTTCGCTCAAGCAACATCTTTTAAGTATGATTAATTATTGTCCATGAATATATTTTTGGTAATAATGTTAATATTTTTAGCCCATTTATTATGTTAATATTTTATACTATGTTATGCACTAATCTTTTCATGTAAATGTTTGAATGTGTCGTTGTAAAATTATCATTACAACATAATACTTTTATTATGATTTAGTTAATAATCACAAAAGTAGCTTAACTAGAATGGTCAATATAAATAATCGTATAATAAAATTTAATACACATATTAAATATATTAAATTGATAATTTTGCTAGCTTAACCATCACAGTTTATCAATTATAAGATATTATAGTTTGCCCAAATGTGCACAACTTCCATGTGATTGACTAATTGAGCTAAAATAATTAATGAATGGCATTGGTTAAATAAGTTTTGTTACCTAAAGTTAATAAGCTTATTTAAATTTAAAATTTATCTCATTATTTCTTCATAGATGAAAGGAAATTACCATAATACTTTATTACTGTGTTGTAGTTATACCCAAAGATGGATTATAGTAATGTGACTTATGTTTATTTTCTTTCATTTTGGTTTTTCAATGTGTTGTAATTATACCAAATGTGGATCACAGTAACACTACTTATATTTATATTCCTTTTGTTGGGTTCCATTATCCGGGGACCCTAAAAAGAGTACGGAATAGGACGAGTGCTTTGACCCGAGAAGCCCAAGCTATCATATGTCCGAGACCTCATGCAACGCAAAATGACCGAGAACTTTCTTATAACCGTCCAAGAACACACGTGGGGCTAATAGTACGCGGACTCAGTCAAACTCCAAAATAAGTCAATAAAGGACGAGGACTTTCTCTGGTATCCGAGAATGCCAACTCAGCCACTTCACGGTTACCAAGGAGTGTGTAAATCCCGCAACACGTCACTGCCGTCAGTAACAATCCCAAGAGCATGCCCTGTCACCTCTAGACTGACATTCTTGACACAGCATGGCCAATGGCGGCGTCAGTTTCTAACTCACCAAACACGCCAGCGTGCTTGACACAGCACGGCTATGTCAGCAGAATAGGTGGCCGCCCTCCCTGTAGGCCTCAGTAGCCAAGTGGGCATTCCCAACGGCTACATTTACCCTTATAAATATCCACTTAGGGCATACGAGTGGAGGATCTTGGCTGACAAGTGAAAAAGCTCAAAGAAAGAGAAAAAAGTGTTACTCTGAACTTTGTATCTTATACAAAACAGCGATTAACTAGTAAAGATCCTTTTCAAGCTTCTAGCCTCGTGGTTTTTTCCTCATTTTAAAGGAGGGTTTTCCATGTAAAAACTTGCGTGTCCTCTCTCTTTCTTTCACAACTCCCACTCGCCCAAAAACAACTCACTTTCTCTTGTGTTGCGCTTGGTTCTATCAACTTGACGTCATCATACGTCAACTACGTACGGCAGTCGGATTCGAACGCAACATTGGCACCGTCTGTGGGAAGAGGACTAAAAGTCAACTTCTCACTCTCCCAGACCACGTTTAACTACACATCACAACCTTTACACCTAAGCATTCCAATATGGTGAGCACCAGGGCACAGGCAAGCACGCCACCTCCGGCCGCGACTCAGCAACAGCAGGAGGGTGTCCCCAACCCCTGTGTCGGCATCGAAAACCATCTTGATCCCGGTCATACGGGCTTAGCAACGAAAGTAGAAGAGATGTCAAAGGTCATCTTCGCCCTCTGCGCCAAAGAGGACGAGAAGGCGAAGGGAGCGCCCTCCAGGGGCTCCCAGGCGGAAACATCACGAAGCAGAGGAAGGAGGCGCGAGCACCCATATAGGGCGCCCGCTCAGCATGAACTACCAAGGACCCAGGTTGCCTCAAGCGGCAGGATTCCTCGCGGACCAGAGGATCGCCTGGGTCCCCGATCTCAGGGTAATCAGGAGCACCACGCCCGAGAGGCAACACATGTGCGTGGGTCCAGAAGGACCCCCGAAAGGCCGGCAAGCCACCAGCCCAACGAGTTGAGGCACCTCCTCAACGCAAGAAGAACGACAGCTCCACCCCATGTGGAGGAGAAGTTAGCAAAAGTTTGGAATCGTGTTTTCGGGGAAAGCAGCGGAGCGAGTATCCCCCAATCTTCGTTCACAACGGACGTCAGGGCGAGGGCGCTGCCCCCGAAATTCAAAATGCCAAACCTGGAGGCTTATGATGGAAGCGCTGATCCAATGGATCATCTTAACCTGTTCCGAGAGGATCTAAGTCTCCAGGGTCTAGATGAAGTTACTATGTGCCAATGCTTCCCTTTGACGCTGAAAGGGGACGCAAGAGTGTGGTTCTATGGGATGCCTGCAGGCTCCATCAACACCTTTGGCGAACTGGCGGCAGCATTCTTGTCACAGTTTGCCTCTAGCAGACGGGCGGAGAAACAGCCCTGGCACCTCACTCGCGTGAAGCAGGGTGCCAGGGAGAGCCTGAGGGAATTCTTGGCCAGGTTCGTGGCCGAGGCCAGGCAAATTCCAAAACTGTCAGATGGAGTGAAACTGAACGCTTTCCTGTCTGGCCTGGAGGGGGGTGCTTTCTTTAAACACCTCATCCATAAGGGCCCTCATACTTTTGAAGAGGCTGAGACCATCGCAAGGGACTACATAGCAGCCGAGGAGGCGAATGAAGCAAAGCGTCCGGAGAAGGACGACAATTACCAACCGAGGACGTCGGAGATGAAGAGAAAGGCAGGGGACTACCGTAGTCCCCAATTCGTGGCAAAGCACCGTAAGTTTGAGCCGGCTGTCCGGAGAGACACCCCGCCGGTGCACCTCACTCCTCTAAACGACACTCGCACGAACATGCTGATGCAGATCCGAGGGGAGAAGTTCGTCAAGTGGCCCAAGCCACTAAGGAATCCAGATGGGGGTGATCAGACGAAATACTGCGACTTCCACCGCTGCGGAGGTCATGCCACTGAAGACTGCAAGTCATTGCAGAGGGAAATTGAAAAACTGATAAAGAGGGGGCATCTCAACCGTTTCCTACAAAGACCCGGACAATCCTCCGGAATAGCGGTCGAGCCTGAAATTGAACCCCCAAGGAACCGAGTGGCAGTAGGGGTCGTGAACATGGTGTCAACCCGGCCGGCTGGGGAGAGCGGCCTGGAGCCCAGTGCCTCCAAGAGGCCGAGGACGAGCGCTAGGGATGATGTTATATGCTTTAGCAAAGAGAATACGACCCATGTAACTTCCCCTCATTGTGATCCTTTGGTTGTAACAGCACTCGTTTTAGACGGAGCCAATGACTACCGCATGAAACAAGTTTTTATTGATAATGGAAGCTCTAGAAATTTACTTTACCTCGACGCGTACCTTAAGTTAAGATTGAGAAAAAGTCAAATGAAAGCCCCAGAGGGGCCACTGTATGGGCTCAACAATGAGCCAGTCTCAGTCCAAGGCATCATACAGCTGGAAGTCACGCTGGGAACCTACCCGAGGACGGCGTCAAGGATCCTCACCTTTCTGGTGGTGGACCTCCCGTCCGTGTACAACGTAATTCTCGGACGCCCATGCCTTGCTAGCTTTGAAGCGGTGACTTCCATCCCGCACTTAAAGATGAAATTTCCTACTCCGCTTGGTGTCGGGGAAGTCCTCGGCGAACAGGCTACTGGGAGAATGTGCTACCTGTCGTAGGTCACGCAAACTCCCCTTCCCAGGCCAATGGAAGACCTCGATCTCATAGATGAGGCAACTCTGCAACATGCGTAACCTGGTGAGCCTACCCTGCGAATTCCTTTAGATCCCGAGGACCCTGAGAAATGCGTCCAGATAGGGAGCTCTCTCGAAGAGTCCGTCCGAGATCAACTAACGAAATTTCTAATGGAGAACTCGGACGTATTTGCTTGGTCCCCCGCGGACATGCCTGGCATCTCTCTCGAGACAATAGTACATAGGCTTGGCGTGGATCCACACCACAAGCCTATTAGGCAGAAGCGAAGGAATTACTTGACAGAAAAGCTGGTGGCCGTTCGGGAGGAAGTGAAGAAGCTCCTGGACGCAGGATTCATCCGAGAGGTACAATACCCGGACTGGCTCGCCAACGTGGTCATGGTGAAGAAAAGCAGTGGAAAGTGGAGGATGTGCGTTGACTTCACAGACCTCAACAAAGCCTGTCCGAAGGACAGCTTTCCCCTCCCGAGGATCGACCAATTGGTGGACTCAACGTCCGGCCATGAGCTGCTCAACTTTATGGACGCTTACTCGGGGTACAATCAGATAAAAATGTGTCCCGAGGACGAAGAAGATACATCCTTCATGACTGACCAATGGACGTACTGTTACAAAGTGATGCCCTTCGATCTCAAGAACGCGTGCGCGACGTACCAACGACTGGTCAACAAAATGTTTAAGGACCAGATCGGCAGAAATGTGGAAGTCTACGAGACGACTTGCTCGTGAAAAGCACCATCAGCAGAAACCACATCGAGGATTTGGCGGAAACCTTCCGAGTGTTAAAGGCCCACGGAATGAAGATGAACCCCAGCAAATGCACATTCGGGGTGACGTCCGGGAAGTTCCTCGGCTACATAGTGTTGCAGCGCGGGATCGAGGTGAACCCCGAGAAGATCCAGGCCATTTTAAGCATGCAATCCCCCCGGACTATAAAAGCGGTCCAAAGACTCACTGGGCGGGTGTCCGTCCTCTCCCGTTTTCTGGCCAAATCGGCCGAGAGACATTTGCCTTTCTTTAAGGCACTCAGAGGACCTAAGACCCACGGCTTTCGTTGGAGTGACGATTGCGAGGAGGCACTTCAGGGCCTCAAGGCATATCTTGCTAACCCTCCTCTCCTGGCTTCTCCTCAACCGGGAGAGGAGCTCTATTTGTACCTGTCAGTGACCGACCGGGCCCTGAGCTCGGCCTTGGTGAGAGAATGCCAAGGGAATCAGCAGCCAGTATACTACATCAGCAAGATCCTGGCAGACTCGGAGACCCGATATCCGCATACGGAGAAGATCACACTGGCACTGGTGTACTCTGCCCGGAAGCTGAGGCCTTACTTCCAAGCACATAAAATAGTGGTCCTGACTGACCAACCACTAAGGACCGTTCTCCAGAAACCCGAGGTCTCAGGGCGACTGATAAAATGGGCTATTGAGTTAGGCGAATTCGACATCGAATTCAAGCCAAGGCCAGCTATGAAGGGCCAGGCCCTTGCGGATTTTGTCGTGGAAGCAACTGCGCTCGCCAGCGATGACGCCGAGAGTGCTGGAACGAGCAAAACAGGATCAGCACCAGCATGGATGCTCCACGTGGACGGCTCCTCCATGAAGGATGGTTACGGGGCTGGTGTCGTGCTACGGACTCCCGTGGGGTCAGAGATTAAGTACTCCGTAGCCTTGGGGTTCCCAGCCACCAATAACGTCGCGGAATACGAAGCCTTGATTACAGGACTTCGGTTGGCAAAGGAATGCTCGGCCAGGGACTTGGTGGTTTACAGTGATTCCGAGCTGGTCATCAACCAAGTCCTCGGGAACTTCGAAGTCAACAATCCTCAGCTCTCCAAATACCTCATGAGGGTAAAGGGGATGACCGCAGATTTTGAGCAGGTGGAGTTCATACACATTCCGAGGACAGAGAATGAAAAGGCGGACATGTTGGCAAAGGCAGCAGCGTCCGGGGACCCTGAACAGTACGCCCGAGGAATGAGGGAAACCCTGGAACGACCCACCATAGAGGAGCCAGAGACCAAGGTTATGCAGGTGTCGAGCGGTGATACCTGGATGACCGCATACTTGTGATATCTCACGGACGGAACTATGCCCGAGGACCTTGCTGAAGCCAAGAGGATAAAGAAGACCGCGGGGTGGTACGCCATAGTGGACGGCCGTTTATATCGCCGAGGGTTTCGGCCCCTTATTTGAGGTGCCTTACCCCCGAGGAAGCAGAATACGCTCTCCAGGAGGTGCATCTTGGAATCTGTGGGTCTCTTATTGGAGGTAAAAACCTGGCGTTCAAGATAATGAGGCAATGGTATTATTGGCCTACGATGAAGTATGACGCCATGGACTTTGTACGTAAGTGCGAAAATTGTCAGATCCACAGCAATTTGAACCGTCAGCCCCACACAGATCTCCGGGCATTACAGTCTCCGTGGCCTTTCGCACAGTGGGGGCTTGAAATCCTCGGACCTTTCCCGGTCGCAACGGCTCAAAGAAAGTTCCTCATTGTCGGGATAGATTACTTCACTAAGTGGGTGGAGGCAACGCCCCTTGCGCGAATAACGGAGCAGAACGCAACAGAATTTCTCCGGCAGTGCATCGTCTGCAGATTTGGAGTCCCTTAATGCATCATAACCAACAACGGAACGCAGTTCACCGGAAAACGGTTTTCTAAGTACTGCGCTCGCCTCAAAATCAATCTGGTCCACACATCCGTCGCCTACCCTCAGGCCAACGGCCAGGTGGAAGTGACAAATCGGACTATCCTGCACAGGCTTAAGACCAAACTGATAGACTCTGGGGGCTCCAGGGCGGATGAGTTGCCCTCTATCCTTTGGTCTTATAGGACTACTTCGAGGGAATCAACGAAGGAGACCCCATTTAGCCTTTGCTACGGGGTAGAAGCGGTCATACCAGTAGAAGTGGGTCTCCCAAGTCTTCGAGTAGAACACTTTGACCCAGTCCTCAACGGCCAAAGGCTCCGTGAACACCTTGACTTGCTTCAGGAGGCCCGTGACCGAGCGCAACTTAGCATAGCGATGTATCAACAACGAGTGGCTCGTTACTACAACAAAAAGGTAAGGGCACGGCAATTTGAGGTTGGAGACTTAGTCTTAAGAAGCATCGAGGCAACCGGAAAGAATGTTGGCCGGAACAAACTTTCCCCAAATTGTGGTTGCTCACTTCCTGGTTTCGGCGATCCTTCGAAATGGGGCATAAAGCTACGTAGCCAGGAGGGTAAGCTGATCCCTCGAACATGGAACGCCACGCACCTCAAGAAATACTATCAGTGAAAGCCAAGAGAATGCCAAAATCGCGTGGACGCAACATAACCCAAGAAGTAAAAAAAAAACTCGGTTTCGTCCGAGCGGCCCAAGAGGTCGAACGTAAAGAAACTCGGTTCCGTCCAAGTGGCCCAAGCTGTCAAATTTAATGAAACTCGGTTCCGTCCGAGCGGCCCAAGAGGTTGAATTTAATAAAACTCGGTTTCGCCCGAGCGGCCCAAGAGGTTGAATTTAATGAAACTCGGTTCCGTCCGAGCGGCCCAAGAGGTCGAATTTAATAAAACTCGGTTTCGTCTGAGCGGCCCAAGAGGTCGATTTTAATGAAACTCGGTTTCACCTGAGTAGCCCAAAAGGTCGAATTTAATGAAATTCGGTTCCGTCCGAGCGGCCCAAGAGGTCGAATTCAATGAAACTCGGTTCTGTCAGAGCGGCTTGAGAGGTCGAATTCAAAAACTTGGTTTCATCCAAGCGCCACTAGAAGGAAAAGCTTAACGAAAGCATACACGGCCAGACTTTGTCAAAAGTTTATGTCTTATTACATCAAAGAATACATATACAAAAAAAATAAAAATAAAAATAAAAAAAATCTAAGGAATTGGAGGCTGGCTTCCAGAAAATTCTGACTGATGGAGAGATTCCTGAGGCTGGAGCTCCTGAAACCCTGAAGTGCCCGTCGAGACTGAAGGTCCTGAAGGCCCTGGAGAGAGAGGGTCACGAGGCGGCCTTGGCTGAGAGGAGCTGGGAAAAGGCCTCCCTGTAATCCCGTATAAATCCTCCGCCGTTAAGGCATTGGCGTTTCGAGGATCAAGTAAAACAGTGGGAAACCGCGGATGAATCAAACGCAATACTCGACGGCACATATGAACGCCGTCCCAGTACTTGCTCTCCATTAAAGGCCCAAGGTCCGCGGGTGATATGGACGCCCTCAGCCTCTCCTCCAGAAGATACAGCCTTTCTTGAAGCACCGACTGCTGAGCCCGCTGAAGCTTTACAGTTTCCTCCAAGGAGGCTATCTTACCCCTAGCCTCAGCGAGCTCCGTCTCAGCCCTTTGGGCAGCCTCACTGGTAGTCCTCAGGGCCTCCATTTGGGAGAAGTCTTAGGCAACCCCTCCGATTATTACGTTAATCTTTCCAGCCACATCTTGGAGCTGCATCAAAGAGCAAAACCCATTAGAACCGGGAAGAAAAAAGCAGAAGGCCAGGACACCCACAGAACAATGAAAGTACCTGGGAAATGAGAAAGTCGCCGCTTACAGTGGCCTCCCCACTGGTCTCGGGTGGTTGGGCCTCACAGGCAGGCGCCACAGAAACCTCAACCTGTGCCTCAGATAAAGGAATATCAGCATGAGGAGTGATGCCCGAGGACTCGACAGCAATAAAAGGCGCCGCCATCTCCTCCTTAGCAGCGTAGAAATCTTGGGCGCCCTCAGTTTCTTCATCATGGGCCTCGCCCTGATCAGCTTGGACTGCGGCGGCCGGGAGCTCAGCAGGCACCTCTGAGGACTGCTCAACAACCGCTCCCACTTCAGCTTCCTCAGCAACTGAAGTTGGCGCTACACCTACTTCTCCCTCAGCCTGAGCGTTCTCCGCATTAATGTCCTCGGCTGAATGATCAGTCCAGTCTGAGACCTCACCAGTAAACTGAGCAGGAACGTCAGGTATTGGCACATCACTGGGAGACTGGACATCCGGGAGCTCCATAATGTCTCTAATAATCCGAGAGACAGGGCTGGAAGGAGAGGATTGCGTCCTCAACCTCTTGAACACGGGAGCGATAGCTTCGTTGTCATCATCATCGGACGAGGACGGCTCAACAATAGTCACCGGGCGCTTAGATCTCTCGCTCGGACGGCTTATTTTGGAACGATCGGACGGCATCTTGATCCTCAAAGGCTTGGCCTTTTCTTTAGCCTTTTCCCTTTCTTCCTAGAGGGCAAGGAGGCAACAGGGCCGCCAGCAGAGAGTACCCACTCAGCCTTAGCAAAATTTTCAGGTAACAGCCAAGCGTTTTGCTTATTCTCGTGGAAGCTCTCCAAGTTGGCCGTTACCAAGTCTAAGAGTCCTTGGACGGCCTCCCTCTCTTCCTTCGAGGGATCAGAGCAATAATAATTGGCCACATTTCCCCATCTGTTGGGAATGCGCCAATCCTCTGGGATGCCCAAAAAGAAAAACTTGTCTTTCCACCTTTTGGTGGAATCTGGGTTCCCCCCGCACCTTACAGAAAATTCTGGGCGGGGGGTTATAGTGACCCAGTCAAGATTATGCGTAAATCTAAACATAATCTTAACCATTTGTGCGTTTAAACGCTTTCCATGGCAACGAAGAAAAATACACAGAGAGACCAAATATCTAACAGCGTTAGGCTGAAGCCTCGCGAATGGCACCCCTAGCGCTGCCATGATATCATGAAACTCCCCTGGAACAGGGAATCGAAGCCCACCTTTTAGGTGGACCTCATAAACGGTGATGAAGCCATCTGGGGGACTGCGTGCTCTCTCAGAAGGCCCTGGAACGACCATCTCCATGGAGTCGGGAATGTCATACCGCTGCCGGATCTCATCCAGCTTCTCCGGCGACAACGATGAAGCAATATCGATCACGCCAGGGGCCATGGGAAGTAAGAAATGGGAGCTTAGGAAAATACGAAGGGAAACGTTGATGGAATGAGGAAAACGAAACGCAAAGGAGCGGAAGTGATTCTGTGGGAAAGGGAAGCCGATTTATAGATTTGAAAATGTTGAAAGGCGCCATCATTACCCTGGCCACGCGTCACACGGCCATTTCTTCCTAAAACATGATGGCTCTACAGTCCCGAAACGCCTGTCAACGCGTCAATCTCGCATTTAATGCTCTGCAAAACCCAAAACGACGGCGCCACGAGTTCTCGGACAAAGGGAAATTCTCGGACACCACAACATCAGATCTTTGGTTAGCTGCAATTCCGAGGACATTAATTGTCTTGAACCAGGCTGGAAACTAAGCCCTTATTTAGGAGCGTCATCACTCCTCGGACGATCAGCATGCACGCGGACGGACTCCCACAAAAAACCCACCTTAAGGGACAGTAGTGTCGAAAGGACATGCTAAACGGTCGAGGACTTCGAGCCCTTTGGCATGGGGGGCTAGTGTTGGGGTCCATTATCCGGGGACCCTAAAAAGAGTACGGAATAGGACGAGTGCTTTGACCCGAGAAGCCCAAGCTATCATATGTCCGAGACCTCATGCAACGCAAAATGACCGAGAACTTTCTTATAACCGTCCGAGAACACACGTGGGGCTAATAGTACGCGGACTCAGTCAAACTCCAAAATAAGTCAGTAAAGGACGAGGACTTTCTCTGGTATCCGAGAATGCCAACTCAGCCACTTCACGGTTACCAAGGAATGCGTAAATCCCGCTACACGCCGCCGTCGTCAGTAACAATCCCCAGAGCATGCCCTGTCACCTCAAGACTGACATTCCTGACACAGCATTGACAATGGCGGCGTCAGTTTCTAACTCACCAAACACGCCAGCGTGCCTGACACAGCATGGCTATGTCAGCAGAGTAGGTGGTCGCCCTCCCTGTAGGCCTCAGTAGCCGAGTGGGCATTCCCAACGGCTACATTTACCCTTATAAATATCCACTTAGGGCATACGAGTGGAGGATCTTGGCTGACAAGTGAAAAATCTCAAAGAAAGAGAAAAAAGTGTTACTCTGAACTTTGTATCTTGCACAAAACAGCGATCAACTAGTAAAGATCCTTTTCAGGATTCTAGCATCGTGGTTTTTCCCTCATTTTAAATGAGAGTTTTCCACGTAAAAACTTACGTGTCCTCTCTCTTTCTCTTTCACAACTCCCACTCGCCCAAAAACAACTCACTTTCTCTTGTGTTGCGCTTGGTTCCGTCCACTTGACATCATCACACGTCAACTACGTACGGCAGTCGGATTTGAACGCAACACCTCTATACATGTATTTATTTAAAGTATGATGAGTAGTTCTTTATTACTCAATTATGTGGGTGAAAATTTTTTATATCATTGTATATATTTTACATTGGATTCTTAATAGAGTAGTTCTTAAAACTCATTTTGAGTCAGGGATTAGAAGGAAATCAAGTTCAAAATACTGGCATGTTGAGATTGTCTAATCAAGGCCATAATATATAATCCACAATGAAATGAATTTAATTTCAAAATCGTAAGTGGCTATGTTAAGCGTTATCCGAAGAAATCCAAAGGATGTAAATTGTATAAACTAAAAATATCAAATTCATTATAAATGGTGACAATAGTAGAAGTGTTGTTTCATAAAAAGTGAAAATTCAAAAAGTTGGAGTATAGGTTTATTTATCCATACTTCTGTGAATATTATTGTTTTAATTGTTATTAAACAACAAATTAATGTGCAAGTACTCCACCAAGAGATTGTCACCGTTGATCTAATTGTAGAACTACCACAATAAATAGTATTAAAGATCAGATATTTCAGATGGTCACGTGGTAAATTTACAAGAATTGAAATTTGATACAAGAATTGCTAATGATTCAATTTGATATAGATAGGCCATTAAATAAAGATATTTTTTGAAATGAATTGATGCTAGAAAATTTAAGTTAAAATTACTAGATGGGAATGAGGACTGAAATTTCATTAATTTGCCCAATAGATAAAGAAAATACAATTATAAATGGATCTTTAAGATAAAAATAACTCTAAGGATAATATTGAACAAAATCGGACATATGCCCAAATATTTTTCTTAAATATAAGGGATCAATTATCTTTTATTTTTAAGAGCTCATTCATAATTTTTATGGCTTAAGTTGTACATTATGATTTAAAGTTGTGACATATAGGTATCAAATAATTTAATGTGACATTTATTTTTCTTTGAGCGGAGGAACAATCTCATAGAAAGTCCAAATAATCTATTATCGCTATGTTCACTATAGAGACAAAATTTATGTTATACTTTAAAGTCACATTTCAAACATTATGGTTGTGGCATTTTATTTGAAGACAAGGAGTTATTAACTATATAACCAAGCTGCTAAAAATTTTTATCATAATTTTGTTGTAATCTTCCTTCTTAATGACAAATATTCAAATGTGCTAAGCACATATATGTCGAATAACTTATCAACATAAGTAAAGTTCGGAAGCAAGACTTATCAATAAAACTTTTTATACCAATCATATGCTATCGTATCCATTATCGAAAGAGTTAACGATAAATACACTTTATAATCAGATTGATAGTATGTGTCTTTCTTATAAATGTTAATGTATCTAAAATTATATTATGATATATCTATTGACATTTTAGATATCTACAAATGAGTTTATGATATTTTTTGCTTTTCTATCATGTTTGAACTTTATGTTTGTAAATGAAGGATAATAGGAATAGTCTTTAACAAAGATATTCTTGCTAGAATATATGTATACTTCTCATTTAACATTGTAGTCAAATTAGTTTTCTATTATTGTGGTACATGAAAGAAACCGTCACTTATAAAATCGCTATGACTTGTACTTCTACATTATTTTATCATAGAATTATGATGACTAAGCTTTCAAGGGATTCACATGAAGTACACTTAAAGTTTACTTGAGACATCAAATAATTATATTATCATCATATAGGCCATGTGGAAAAATATTAATGTGGCCACCCATGTTCAATCAATGATCGCAGATTTGAACTCTTATACTGACTTCTAAAATTATATGAATCATTATTGTAATTGTCAATCCAAGTCAATTATGAAAGTAATTATAAATATTCCTCACAGATAGTAGTGAATATTAAAGTCTATCATGCATCATTACTAATAATGGAAACATAACCCTCGAGAACAATCTCTCAAAATTAGCAATGTTTGTAGAAGTAAATAATTACTAATCCAACATAAGATATCTAAGTTTTGACATCCTCATCATGCAAGCAACCCTACTAAATTTGATTATTGGTTAGCTCTATCAATTTAACACTAATTTGGAGCTAAAAAATATAATAATGAGCCAAATACCCAACAAATAATATAATTAATAATATAATTATAAGTAATAATCATCTTAGATACATGGTATCAGGGCATACAAAAGCATTAATAATGATAGATGAGCCAACAATACTCTACCTAAGATTCTACCGGCTCTCATAACCACGACTCAAGTGCATTTACAAAGGGCACCAAATCAATGGATTTCATTAAACTCGAATATCACGAGTACAATAGGGATTTCATAAAATTTAAATCTCAATAACGACATAAGTTTTACTAAACTTATCACAACAAAAGACTCTACTATGAGAGTTAACTCACAATCTCTTCAAATCTTATTTTGTTACTATGAACAAAATGTCGCGTATTCACACCTCCAACAGTTAGATGACTATCAAGATATGTTCAACACTTACAAGTTTGATATGCGATTAAATCTATGGTCTCTCAAGACCTTACAACCACGGGTGTGCAAACATTTCAATCAAATCATATACGAGAATTTTCAACTCTCAATACAGGTGTTAGCTGAAGAGAATCAAAACTCTCTATGTGGGAACTAGCCTTAGAGAATTCCCAGATGGAGAATCTCTATTTCTTTAAACATGTTAAACCTAACATCCCTCAATACAAATTCTTCGATACCTCATTGTAGATGGTCATATGACTAAGAGTATTACTCATGAAACGTAGACATCAATCCTATATGTAAAGTACGGATCCTAAAATATTCTTTTAATAATAATTAATTTAATAATACTAATATTTTTTGAGATATTAAAATTTTAGATAAAAATTAAAAGTTGAACTAGAATAAATTAGGCCGAATAGTGTCTGACTTGTACATGCATATTTCTCGTAGTAAGGATATGTCTGATGGATGCCTTTGGGGAGCTCATACGCATTTTAGGAAAATTTTGTCATGCTTGACGTACACTCGATCGATACTCGTGTGCATTCAAGACAAAGTGTTAGCACCTGATAGGCGCTCAAGTGCGGAATAAATTGTTACTTAGCGGCTAATTTGCGCTTGATTAGCACACATGTACCAATTTTTTTATAAATAGGTCTCTTAGCCAATTTGGGTCATTTTGAAATGAGAGAGAAGAAGATAAAGAAATAAGGAAGTCGAATTAAAGGTAAAATCAAGTAAAGATAAGTGTGTTCAAACTCTTCTTCTTTTGTTAATATTCATTGTAAAATATTTCGAATATTTATTATTTTAAATACTTATACATGTATTATTTTCATATATAAACTAATTTTACTTTGTATACATATGATTCTATTCTCATTTCATGAAATTTTATAAAATATATGTCTTGAATCCATATGCATTATATTTAATTATTAAATTTCTGGAACAATATTCATATATGTCTTTAAATTTTATTTAATACTCTTACAACTTTTTAATTTATAATTATAAATTTCTACATATCTTGAATTACTGTATACCTATTTATACGTGTTTTATATTTTAAAAGAATTGGTCAAATTATACTAGTTATGTTAATTTCCTACACTTAATACAATAATAATTTCTTCATATTGATAAATTATATAATATAATTTCTGAATGTTCAAATTTTATTACATATTATATATTAAAAAAATGTAAACGAAAACTCCATATAAGCTTTGAAGAAGAACGTTTTTTTCTCTAGTATGAGAAAAACTAAGAAATTTTGTATTTAAATTCATGTTTGATTAAGTATTGATAATTATAAAAAGTTGATAAAATATATTTAAACATGTCCAATATATTATTAGTAAATTGAAGGTTGAATGTATCATCCACGGATAGAAAAGTAATATTCAGTTTCATCTATAAGATTATATGTAGATAGATCATTTACAGGTATTGAATATTAGTAAATAACTTTTAGTTATATAAAAATAATTATAACTCGAGTTTTGATATTCACTATTTGTTAGTGAAATCATCACCGATCATTAATTTTTTTATATATTAGCATGATTTGAATTATATTTTTTACATGATTTATGATATTTTACAGACTCAAACATAATTAGAATATCAAAAATTAGTTTTGGCTTGAATTATCATAAATTAATGATATTGGCAATGTTAAACGTTTTGATCATGGTATAATTCCAATATATTTTCTTCTTATATATACATCAATATATGAAATTATATATGTTATATTGAACAATTAGCTCACTTTTATTTTTTGTTTTACTAATCTTTTAGATTAGAGGATTTGGGCTAAGTTATAGGTGATTAGGTTTTAAAAGAAGGCGGTTTGAGAATTAGTTTTATGGTGTTAAAATGTTTTGATGTATTAAATGAAAAGAAAACTATAGTTTTAAATTGTTAGTTTCAGTTGAGTTGGTTGATGCTGTAATTCGGATGGCAATTTTGTTTCAATGTTTACATTTTGGCCAAGATTTTTGAACAATTGGAACTTTGATTTTTGATACTCTAATTTAGGTTAAAATGCTTGCTCCTCATGTATTATTTGAGGTCTAATAATTATCAATATTAAAAATTATTTTTAGGTACGATATTTAGATCTTGTAGCTTAAAAATTGAATTATTTTGGGCTATTTAATGGTATTTACTTTGTAAATTTACGTCCGATGTTTATATTGGGTTTTACATTGGTAGAGTAAACCATTGTTAATTATGTGTCTTAAAAAAATTTTAATTTGAGTTAATTATCAAAAAAATATTTATACTTTTAATTTTGGGACGTGTTAATAGATATTGAACAACTACAAACTATATTATAATTTCACAAGTTTTTTATTCCTTAATACCATAATATTTTTATATGATCTCCTATATTACCCATAGAGTAAATAATAAAGTATGATAGTAAAGGACGTGAATATCCATCGAATCAAAGGAAATGCTGGCCATAGATGTCTATACAAGAGCACCTCTTCATTTTCCTATATGGCCAACATCTATTTTATAAAAATTAACTCAATGTTATCTAATTTCTATCATCCTTAAAAACCTTTAGGATGCATTTATACTAAGTAAAATTTTTAAATTTTCTACACTTGGCTTACCACCCAGTCACTAAAAGAAAAATACCCTACATGTCCCATCTCTTATATTATCAGCTTTGAACGTCAAAATTTTTAGAATTTTTTATCTAATAATCTTACAATATAAAATGACAACCTAATCACCTAACTAAGGTCTCTAAGACCCACGACCATCTACCTTTTTGTACTGATAGAAGACTACTCTTTCTTCTACCTTTGTACATTAATTAATATGTAGATCTAAGGTCTAACAAATACTATTATACAAATTATATTTATGTGTGTACAAAGGTTGTGCTTAAACCTTATGCCATTTGACTACTTCACTTATTCATCATAGATCTAAACAATTATACATACTAAATACACAATCGGTCTTCTTGTCATATTTTAAAAGCACATGGCCATCTAGATTGAACATGATCCAACACTATCTATGTTCATACATAACCAATTCACTATTTTGCTCCTACATGTCACTATAGTCTAGACCATAAAGGCATTTTGGTTGATTCTCTAGTTCTATCAACATAAAGCACTCTAATCATTGGAGGGCATATAGATCTACATAATATTATAAGGTACGCATGCAAATTAATTTCTCTACTCTTCATCAGAGCTCCTCTGCCCACAGCTCAAGGGATATTTTGATCCCATTTCCTAGATCCACTAATAAATATCATGCTACACATCAAAGATTTACAACTTCATAACATATTAGAAAATAAACATGCAACAATATCATCTAGCACCTTAACATGTAACACCAAGTCACAGCTAAATGAAAATTTTTGTTCAAACTTCTTAATCCATAAAAATAAGATTCTCTAAACACTAGAAGATATATGGATCTCCATCATAAGACAACTTAAGAATATAGAATTCACATTTTACTCTTAGTATGCTCTCTTCATGCCCCCATCTAACACACTTTCATGCCATGAAAATTTTCACTTGGATCATCAATTCAATATCTTACTTTTGTTATACTTGAAACATGCAAATATACCAAAGTAATTCAAAGATCATTTGGTAACCCACGAGAATATGACCTAACATGGATTAGGTGATGAAGAAAAGTTTCATAATTTCATGATAGGAGGCTTAAAAATTAAGACTTTTAAGATGGATAATAAATGAGTCACAAAGATATCAATTTTGAACATATGGTTGGATTTTCTCAGATGTTTGAATTGAAGACTTTTAAAAGGGTATAAGATATCCCATTTAACATATCAAAATCAACTTTAATTGATAAAAAAGTTCAATTAAAAGAAATAAAAAGATTATAAAAAATAATAGAATTCACATTTGCTTTGATTTTTCTCCTTCCAATAATAAAAGTATGCACAAACAACCTTCAAAAACTTCACAAATATGAGCTCCTCTTCACTTTTCATGATTGGATTTGATCCCCCTCCTCTCTAAAGGTTGCATGACACAAAGGGTGACTAGAAGATCAAGGATTTTAAGGTTTCACCCTTTGATGTTTTATGGTCACTGTTCAAGGGGCAATGTGGCTGACTTCTTCTCTTCTTCTCCCCTCTAAGTAGCTGAAAAATATTAGGAAAAATCGGGTTAGAAGGGGGCTTTAAGGGGGGCATGGGGCTCCTTTAAAAAAGGAAAAAAAACTAAAATTATTGTTCCACGTAACTAGATTCATATTAATAATTTATTAGAATAATTATATGTTACAATCTTATACAGTTTGCTAATTTTTAATTAGCCGATCTTTAATAAAAAGAAGGATATTTATTTAATTAAGTGATTAATTTTTTACCTTATAAATGGCAAGATTACTTATCATTATTAGAGAATAAGGATAAGCAATTTTTCTAGATAATGATAGGGGCAATTTCTAGATTTGTGTTGGAGGGAAGTTTTGAAACTTTATGGTGAATCTGAATTTAAGAAAAATTCTCTAAAAAAATCAAGTAGGACGATGACGGAACATTTTTTTCTCATAGAGCTTGTCTTATTTTATGAAATAAGAGAGATAAAGATAAAATAAGAAAAAACAATTCTAAATTCTTCGAGAAAAGAATATAATAATTTTAACAATCTATATAATTATTTGAATCTCTTGAAGGCTTATTATTATTATTATTTTAAATCACACCTCATTATGCCAACATAGTAGAAGAAGAAAGGATAATCAAAGGACGACAAATAGGGAAATGTTCCACCGATCCCAAGGGAGAACTAAGGGGCAAGAATGCTAAGCGTCACAACTATGAATCTCACGCCAATACACTCAATACCACTTCCCCATGCCAAGATAAGGTCCTAACATCTCTATAAAAGCTAAGTGTCTCTACTTGAATATAGGACTCAAAAGATCTTATTCCAAAAGTATTCAATAATTTTATCCTCACAAATAGACTCTTTTCTTTAACAAGAATCACATAAGGTTAACAACTTCAATCTAAAAATCATTATTACATCATTTAAAAAAAAGGTTCTCCGTCTAAGAGATTGTAGACTATCTATCTAATTCAACAAGGTCTACCATGTCGTGAATTGGCCCTATCTTGGGCATCCAGGAAGCCTTTCACAAGACCCATTCCTCCTTGTATTAAAGAAGGTTCCGACGCCTTTTACCTAATATTGTATTCAATATACCTACTTAAGTATACTAGTTTGTTCAGCACATCATTATCTTGAGATCGAATGAGATCTCGGGGAGTTTTCTCGACTTTGCAATCACTTATTTGTATATTTATAATGTATATCATATGACTTTTTAGTCCAATGAGTACTTTGTAACTCTTCAAATTGAAGTTATTTTCTAACTACATACCAAAAATTTTTTCCTGCAATACGACATAATATGCTACACATTAAAGGATAGCCATTTTGTCTTGAATATACCTTCTATACCGTTGCCTAACTAGATTTGAACCCGTGATTTCTCAGTCAAAGTTGTTGAGTTTCTAGACACCTTTGGAATGATGATATAATCACAAGGGATTCATAAACCCGATTGCATGTAATGAAATCTAATTTTAGCAGTTACGTAAAATATTTAGGAAAGATAAGCCATGAAAATTTTTAACTAATAATGTTCAAACACCTTACTTACCCATTAGAGCCACAATGCCTCCTAATAAAACCCGAGCAATAATAAAATCAAAGGAAAAGGGGCAACGTTCTAATACAATATAACCCAAAATTAAAATCTACAAATGACATTATTTTCTAATTTAATCATCGAGAGTAAATATCATGAGAAAAATATTTCAAGCTCCATAATCTTAAACACTTTATTTCATGTCTACAAAGAATTCAGATTTAATTGTAAGATTTCGTCATTTAATCCAAATGCTACCACAACAAAATGATCAAATCTAATTTTACTTAAATTTTTTATAAAATATCATAATATAAAATAATAATACCTAAAAAGATACGTGCTTATATTTTTCACCATGATGTGTATTTTCTGTCATTACTCGTCGTCCTACTGTTTCTGCTATAGTTTGAACAATAAATGGTGTTCCTTTATTTGTATCCCTGACAAAAGGTATAATTCATACAATTCTTTTTATTTTTTAATTTGATTCGATCTCTTTATTCGTGAAGCTATTTACTTGATCATAGATATTTTTAAAACACCAATCACTATATTTAGATTTATTGGATTTATTACTAAAATATCAGTACTAAATCCAAAACTCTCCATAGATGGCCAATAATTCAAGAAAATGAAAGAATCGACATTAGTATAAATGCCTAAAAAATTTCATATTTATAAAAAAAAATAGACGCACTCAAAATTTATCCGTAAATCCAACCTAATTAGTAATAACAATAACAATGAAATGATTTTTAAAAATAAAAAAAAAAAAAGGTGTAGGGGTGTGTGGGCGAGGGGGGGTAAAACCGTAAAAGGAGGTCGGGTCAGGTATTGCCTCCTAGTCCATACACCGGTTCTGCGACGCCCGAGGGGTCTTTAATTATGGGGTTGCCACGCGGCAGTACCCCCCCCTAAAAGACACACCGGCTGTGTACGATCCGTCGTGGAGGGCGACTCGAATGTTACGTGACACGGCCTTGTGAACGCCATCTGTCTCATCTGCCTCGCCTCTGTCTTTCTTTCTTTCCTTTTCTACCAAAAGAACAATTAATTACGCATTAAATAACCCCTCTTTTCATTTTAATTAAATTATTGAAAATATTTTCAAAATATTACAAATTATTGTCTGACAATTATACATCCCCCTTTAAAATTAAATAATAATACAGAAATAATAGAATGATTAAAGTATAATTTATCATGTAATAAGCGTTAGGGTGACCTAAATACGTATTATGGGGGCGAGCAAGAATTAATTATTTCAAGGATGTTGTTAATACCGCTAGAAATAAATGAATTATTCTAAGTCAAAAAAGTAATTGGCCCTTTTTGGGTATTAAATGTTGCATGTTTTCCAGTCTTTCTTTTAATTATTTTTTATATTTTTAACTGATAAAAATTTTATCACCGATAATTAAACTTCTAAAACCAAATAATAGATCTAAAATATTTTGTTATATTATTTAAATTTTAATTATTTAAATTATTATGACAAAACTTATAATATTAAAAATATTATATAAAATAGTATGACTCGAATGATAACTCTATGCTTTTTGTTTGCCTGGTGTCCCTAATGTACGAAAAAAATATATATCATTTGAACAACATAAAATTAAAGTAGATTTTTATTGTCCCAAAAACAATTATTTTATGATTAAATAACTGAAATTTTATCTCATGAAATTCAGCAATTAAAATATAATATTTTCATTTGGCATTAGTTAATAATTTATTTAAAAAATTTTAACAAAACAAAAAAAAAATATATATATATATATAAATATTGACAGAAATTATTTTAAACGTTCTTTAATAGTAATTCTTATCCACTCAAATCATCCGTATCACAGCTGTCTCAAAAGATGGGTCGACTTCTGAGACAATGAGTCAGCTCTTTATCGCTTGGCGCATGCAATTGACCCGTTCTCATTGCTTGATCAGACGACTCTCTCCGCCTTAACTGAGAGCTTCGTATATAGCTTCAGGCAATTTCAAAAAAAAAATATATTTTTTATTCGAATCATTTTTTAATGAAATTTCACTTAATTATAATAAAAATATAAATCCTTTTATTTCATAATCGAAAATAAATAAATAAAGACAGGCTCAGGTTTATAATATTTCATTATCTCTATTTGAAGATAATGCCTTGCTGTTGCTAAAGAAATGCTAATAATCATTTAATGATTTAAACTTATGTCTTTTAATTGTGGTTTATAATATTAGATTAGTATGTGACTGAATAATTTTTTTTTTTAAACCTAACTAATTCAAATCCAAAATAATAATGATTTAATTCATATGTATGGCTTGGTTATAGCTTAATTTTCTAATACAATTCGTAATTTCATGTTTGTAACGAGGTACTGAAGGTTTTGAAATGAATATGCAAATATTGAATATGCTCCTCGTCTTTGTCTAATACCCTCAAATCCCTTCAATTTCTTACGTTCCCATCTGCTTTCTTCTTCTTTTATCACTCTCTTCTGTCTCTTTCATTTAGTGTTATACCTACAAACTATGATTAATTCCTTATTTTCGCCGCAACTGGTATAAAAGCTGGGTAATTTGCATCCATTTTTCTTCAAAAATCTGCAAATGGACATCAAATAGTTAAAATAAAATATGTCCTATAGTTCCAATATGATACGAAGCAACAATCAGCAAGTACTCAAGGTCACCAGAGAGGCACTCAAGCTAAACAAATCCTCAAATTAATAGTTTTGATGATTTATTTTAACAAATGATTTGAATCAGTTTAATTACAGATTATTTTTTTAATTTATATCTAATTGATTATTATTCGTCCTTAATTTAACTGAATATTGGTTTATATTATAAGAAATAATAATAATCAAATTCTAACAATAGTCAAACGTGACAAATAAAAATCAAAAATCAATTGGCTGCTCAGTTAAAGCAAAAGCATCTTCATGTGAAACCCTTTTTATTTATTTTTTTGTTTCTGAAGCACTTGTTAAAAATGTTAATTTTAACATTGTTTCTCAATCTCCTTTTTCTCAACTTGCTTTAGGTAATTTAATATAAATGTAAATATCCAAGAACCACAAATAAGCATCTCAATGAAAGCAATTTCTTAGGTCTAAACATGTCAGTGCAATCTTTTAATTTGATATTAAAACTTACATAGTAATAATAATATATGGCTGCACCCTTGAAGGACTGAATCTACTTTCATCTTGCGTGGATTCGTACAATGTACTTTCTGCTGATATGGGAAGATGCACAAGACTCATCGAGATATGCAAATATATATATATATATATATATTACAAATAAAATCAAATCTACAGTCCTATTAATTAAAAATAAAATAAACATAAATATTTATCTATAAAAAGTGACCCATAATACTATATTATAATAAAATAATCTTATTGGCCAAGAATCTAATCTCTGCAATAATCCATTCTCATTTTGTCATTCGAAAGAGTTGATTGTCAAAAGATTTGATCTTTCCATTAGCGTCTGACATTGGGCAAGGCCCCAAAAGATCAGTCATCTAAACCTAAAAGATTAGCGGTTTTAAAGATGGCTAACCCAAAAAATAAAAAAATAAAATCAACTAAAAAAAAATGACAAAACTATCCACGTATAAATAAAAATAAAAATAATAAAGTATATACTAATTTCATCATGGCTTGTTTCAATTTAGCTTCTTTGCATAGTATTCAATACTGATGAAAAGCTACTCATTTCTCTAGAACTTTATCTATATAAATTTTACTTTAATGTAATTAATTATTTATTAAAAATAACTTATCATGTTAAAAATTATCATCTAAAAACTCAAAAAATACAAAGGAAAGAACTTAGATATAAGAATATCTATACATATATAAGGTTTCTATCATATATATATATATTATATAATTGCAAGTTCCGTTACAAGACATATGGGTACAAAATTGGTGGCAGGAGAAGACTTAACCCTTCCATGCACACCTACGTTCTGCAACGGAAATGCTACGAGCTCTTGACTTCTCTATTTCCCTTTTTTTTTTTGTTCAAAGAAAAAAAAAAAAAACAAAAATAAAAATTCTCCAAGCAAACGCAACATTACAAGAATACCCCTAATATTACCTAAGAGCTAAATAATATTAAATGAACATAAAGTTCCACGCTACCTTCTGTACGGCAGACGGCGTTATTCATCAAATTTGCAGAATGAATCTTACGAAAGGGGAGACCGCTGGGGAGCTCCCTTCCTCCTGCAGCTGTTGAGAGACATCACAATTCCTGGCAAGAAATCTCCCCCTTTCTCTTTCTTCTTCTTGGTCTTCGACGCGGCCACCGCCACCGCCGCCTCTCTTGGGTTCGACATACCCGAACTGCCCACGACGACATCGTGGGAACATGACGGGGTTTTGAATTGCAATGGAGGGTCCTGATCTTCTACCTCCATGATGGAGTTTTCGATTGCTTGGGCATCGTCGTCGAGCTCTTCGGACGCATCGCCTTCGAACTGGGTATACACGAAATCAGATTCCTCAAATCTGTAAAGGATGTCCGTGAGATCCTCTCCTCCTTGCACCAAGTGATCCACCTGCGTTACGCTCTTCACGCTGTCAACGTTCTTCTGCCTTAAATTCGTTGATTTTTATTTCATTCCTCCTTATGTTCGCATCAGGCAATTTGTGTTGACGTTTTATGTTCATATGGGGTTGAGATATTAATATGATAAAGTATACAACAAAACAAGCAGGGTCTAACCAATAATCACGATAATAAACCAAATGCAAATAACACAATACAATCATAACAACTAATATCAAGTCGGATTGGTGGGACATAAGAAGATGCATTTAACAAACTAATACAATTTGATAAGCAATATTATATAATATGTGCCCTATTATATGACAATAGACATCTAACACTTAACAAAAATTTATAATGATGTAGACTATAATAGAACAACATTTGTATGGATAAATAGATTTTAGTAGTGTTACATGTTAATCGTGCTATTTTTTAATTAACATTTTAACAAAATATATGACACTTATTTACCACTGTAAGCGTGTAGACACGTTAATGACAACAATTTACTACAAATCCAAAGCCCCTCATTTTATATCATCCCCGTATCGTATTACTGTGTCATGTCAAATATTGCCACCCTTAGATCGAAAAGGATTCAGAAAATAAAATAAATAAATAAATTGGAGGTGTAATTACTTTCTGAGTTGAATTAATTTGTTATTATTTTATAATCAGAAAATTAAGTCAATTTCAAAATTATTTACTTTAATGGCTATGATTTTTTTGGGATGCAGAAAATGCTAACTGGTATAAAAAAAATTAAATAATGAAAATCCAAAACTTAAATTTCCATTTACACAGTGAAAACATATTCTTTGAATAATTAAGGATCCATATATTTTAATAATGTTCTAAGAAAGCCTAAACCTATAAATCGTATAAAAGTAGGAAACATAAATAAATTACAAAATTATAAAATAGGATGATCTCAGTTGATTTCAAGAAGGTTTTTCCTTAAAAAAATCAATTTATAACATCCTCTTTTAATTATATTATAAAGACTGTACAAATAAAACTAAGGAAGATTATAAATTCAATAAAAAGTCCAAAAATACAAATAGTTTGGCATCTAGCTGGCACGGGAGAGAGCTGCAAGGAGCAAAGAGAGAGTACGACGGATACGACATTCATTAAATTAAAATTTAAAAGACAAAAATTAATTTAAAAAATATATTAAAAACATAAAAATAACAAAAAAAAAAAAAATATATATATATATATAGATATTTAATTATATTAATAAATAAAAATATTTACATATCACATTATTTTTAATATAATAAATAATTTCACAGCTTCGCAGCCCCCGTTACACGGTAGCAAGTGCCTCGAAAATCTCGCACCTTCTGTTGGGACCAAGGCAAATTGAACACAATTTTATCTTGAAAAATGGGAGAATATTGGTACGTATAAATAATTTAATAACGGAGATTTTATTTACTAAAAAAAATCTAATAATAGTTGTTTTTCTTTAATACATGCACACGATATATAGCATATAGTAATATATTTTTTACTTTGTTGTGTGAACTTTAAAAAAATAAAAAGGTTAGATAACTAAAAGACACAATACTATATATTAGATAATGATATGATATTATATAGAATCTTAAACATATGTAATTTAAAGTAGATATGCAATTTACAATGCATTCTTGCAAAGCATAAATTATTATTATTGTTATTATTTCTTTTTTTTAAATAAAAACAAACTTATGAAACATAAAATTTGGAACCCTCAATAAAATGCCATGTAAAAAATAGATTTTCACCTTATGAATAATAAATTAAGAATGCATAAGAATATAATATATTGTCTAATTTCTCTTTTATATATGCTTTGGCCAATTTTATATTATGACAAATATAATTTTTCTAAGATTAAAAAAGTAGGAATAAGCTAAAAGAATTGAATTTCTCATTCTTTTTCACACAACCATGCATCGAAAGAGGGGAAAAAAGAGTCAAATGCATCCAAGCATGCACTGCCCTTTTTGGCATTTGTTAGATGGAATATAAACTATTTTATTTTGGGATTATTCTAACTAAAATTAAGTTTAACTTGATATTTCTATCCTAGGCATTAGATTGTCTTAGATACTGTATTTTTTCTTACATACAAGATTATACACTCAGAATTTACTCTAAGCCCATGAAATGGGCCCGAAATCTTGGTTACCAAAAATATAATTTTCACCCTCCCCCAAAAAAAAAAGAGAGTTCCCATGGGGCAAATTAATTAGTAATGAAAAATATGTATGTCATATTTGTTAGTCATATTCAAAATATTCTAAAGATAATATATCGGCCATCAATCTATTTATTTTTATATAAGTTTATCGATTTGGATGTAGCCAATGGGCCTACCCTATGCCTTGGCCCCGAGAAGAGATGGTATTCATCGGGTCCCCTAATTTATAGGGATGGATGAAATGTCATGACAGTATTATTAAAGGTGTGTTAATATTAACTAAAAAGGGAGGAGTGGGAGAGAAATGGACCTTGCAAGAAAGAGAGCAGAAGTGGAAGGGGTTTTGAAGAATCCTGTCACAAGTGAAGCAAACATTGGCTGAGGAGCCACCCTTACATTGCCTTGACTGTGGTCTCTGATTCAAGAATATCACTTTCGCTCCGTTTATAGTATACGGCTGCCACCACCCACCGCCACCACACAACATTAGTAATTTATTTTCATATTAACAATCATCAATAATCTATACATTATACAATTATTCATGCCATTCACGTATACCATATATGCATTTTCATCACCCATGCCATTGTCACCTTAAAATAGTGTAAATCGTGACAAAATCTAATCATTTCTTTATGCCGTAAATAAGAATCTATTCAGGTTGTTCAGGAAAAATAATTATACTGAGAAGAAATACACAAACTCTTCAAAACATATAATATATATATATATATAATCAAAATGTCAGTATACATTATTGCAAATAACTAGTTCCAACAATTAAGAATTGACAATTTTACTAGGAGTAATATTATTTTTTAAAAAATTGAAGCTCATTATTCAGAGATTCTTCCGAACCCATATATAGAAAATTATATTTGGGACAATTTGGAGAAGAAAATGGTTTATTCAGAAGGCTTAATCATCCCTCCAATTTAGGTTTTTACACCGAATCAAATCAAATAGGGCCTAATTTAATTAATTAATGAGGCGTTTAATCATTCATCATCAAGTAATAGAGAGAGTCAACTACTAATAGAAAATGGGGAAAGTACCTGGATGTAGGAGCAATCAATGAGCTTCTGAAGGTCATCCAATCGAACCACATCGTGATAGACGTATCGCCTCACCTGTCAAAGTAGGGCATAAAGTTAAACAGTTAATTCACCCCTCTCTCTCTCTCTCTCTCTCTTCCCCTCTCTCTCTCTCTATTATTATTATTATTATTATTATTTAAGGCAGCTTTCGTACCCTTTCCTTCCAATCCCCAGTTCCATAACCCTAGAAATAAAATAAAATAAAATCCATCAAGCAATTATTGGTTAACCCATAGTTCTATTACAAATTTTCCGAAAATGTGAAAATAAAAATTTGGTCAAACTTTCGCTCTCCTTGAAAGCAACAGCTGATGAGCCTTTCCAGGAAAACATGGACAAAAGGATATATCTAACTATATCGTATATTTGTATTTCAAAATGAGAGCACAGCGAAATTCCAGTTGAAGAAGGGGAGGCAATAGATGTTACTGTTTTTTATTTATGAATATATATTTTTTTCCAGCAGGGAAAAAAAACCCACTTGAGAAAATAACACAAATCTTCGAAATTGGAAATGAAATTCAGGAAGATACGAAAATTCTCGAAGGATTCCCAAAAAATAAAACAACTTATATGAATTGTGCAGAAGCAGTAGAAGAAATCAAATTTCCAGCATTAGCAATGAATTAATTAAAATAAATTGACCATAGCAAAACTAATTATTAGTTGTTTCGCAATATAGCAGGAATTCGGCAAAATTAAAGACAGTAAGGAGGGATATCATCAGTATATATATACATGCATACATATAAATCAAGAAATGGAAATTTTGAGAAATAAATACATAAAAATTGAAGTATAAAAAGTAGATGCCGAGACACAGATTCAAATAATTAAAAATATATATATATATATATATATTAAAATTATTTATGTTCCTCTCTAGTTTTTCATCAACATTTTTTTCTCTAATTTCGTCCCCTTATTTTCTAAATAAATTTATAATGCTTTTCCATATTTTTACTTAATCCAGAGCAGATACCCAGATAAAAAGATATGTAATGTAGGAAATTGACAATGCCTTTTCATGTTTTAAGACTAACCGGAGTATGAGACAAGCAAAATTCAGACAGCTTAGAAGGGTACTTCATTGGAAAAAACAAATAGGAGAATAGCTTGTTTGAAGGTAAAAACAATCTCGACGAGGATTCACAGATCCAAACAGACAGACGCAAGATGAGAGAATTCATAACCCCCATCCCCCCCAAAAAAATTGAGAATTCAGGAAAAGAAAACAAAAAGAAAAATCAATTTCTTTGAGTAACCAAGAAAAATTAAACAGAGGAGCAAAGAAAAGCTCAGTTCAAGAACCCAGAAGTAAGAAAAAAGGAAATTCAGGGAACTGGGAAAGGAGGCTGCAGAAAAACAAGGGCAGAGAAATTAAACATTATAATGGTTAATAGATCAGGTATGGAGGAGAAGAAGGAGAGGGAGAAGGTGGGGACCTGGAGGAGGGGATGAGAGCGGTGAGAAGGGAGGCAGTGAGGGCAAAAACTGAGACAGCAAGCCAAGCAAAAGATGTTCTTCTCATTCTTCCGTCGATTAAGGTGGACCCCACATCCTGAAAAGAATCTCTCCCCCGTCAAACCTTGAAGCCATGCAGGCAGCTCAGCCGCCACAGCCACCTTCTTCCCTCCCACACCAACCATCTCTACCCTCCCGCCGCCGCCTCCGCTGCTTCCTCCTACCCTCACCATACACTCCTCCTCCTCCCCCCCTCTCTCTCCCCCCTTTCTCTTCCCTTGTGTTTGCCTTTCCTTCTGCTAAATCCCACTGAATTTATCGGCTTTCGTTTTTATTATTATTATTCTGTCTCTCTATAGTCATAGGGCTGTTCTGTCGTCCACTTTATTTCTAATAATTTTGTGAATTTATAATACTGAGAGAGCAGAAGAGAAGAGATGAGACGAAGAGGGGGTGGGGGCATGTGGTATAGTTTGTGCTATATTATATAATTCCCAAGGAAATAGCGTAACGGGAGAGGGTTTAAAGGGGTTTAAAGTGAGAGGACGGCAGCTCCCCTCCCCTGCATTTATAGCGCAGGGTTCCTGAATTGCATCCAGTCGTTTTCGAACAAAACCCCCTTGCCCACCCCACAACTCTCCCGACCCAACCAGGTCAGCTGCACAAACCCAGACCACCCAGTCACAGAACACGCAGACGCAGACGCAGACGCAAACGCAGACGCAGACGCAGACGGACACACAAACGCACTGGGAAAAATATATATTGAATAACCGGAAGAGTAGACGCCAGCACAAATATTCCCATTTTCAATGTTCATTATTTAATATTTCCAATTGGTAAATTAGGACAGACACACCATACACCGGATAAAATATACTTGTATATTATTTGAACAAATATTTAGATTAATTTTTGCAATAATATATGGTGGTATAATTCATTAAGAGCCCATTTGAAGGTAGAAATTAATGATGTGACTATGTTTAAGTGTCTTCGTAAATATTATTATTATTATGTGTTTTATTATTATTGTTATAAAAAAATATATCCTATGATGAACTTAAAAAAATAGATTTTCAAAATAAATTAAAAATATAAAAATTTAAAAGAATAGTTTTGATTTTATTTGTATCTTGTAATTAATTGCTAGTCTATGCCACTTTAAAGTTAAATTATATTTACTAGAATTCAAAATATTTGTATTAAATTAGAATATAGTATGTTCTTTGAATATAATTAGGATGCCTGCTAAAATACTATCAATAGTTAATTTAGACCGACGTGGTCAATCCAAGTTTAATTATTATTTTTGATAATACAGATACAATTATTTGGATTTTTTTATATTAAATTTGAATTAATTCACAGAATTTTTAATCTTAAAACACACATGTCAAGCAAGTCATGCCCCAATGGGTGGCATCACCTAGGTACCTTAATTAAGAAATGCTAATGTATCTTTAAGCAAACCATGTGTTAATACATATATATATATTATATATATATATATATATATATATGAGACTAAGATATTGAAATTAATATAACAAGACCTAAGTGTGACATACCACTGGAAGTACCATTATCAAGCATGATTTAAGCATTGATGGGCTGGGGGGGGGGGACAATGCAATATTAATTTTTTATTTAATCTTTTCCATTACCTTTTTTCTCATTCTAAAAATATTATAAATTTGTAATTTTATACCTTTATAAATAAATTCTTAAATTTTATATTTAAAACACATATTTGATGCCAGACCAACAAAATTAGCATAACCCAAAGCGGCATTGATAATCTTAGTTTAAATAGTTTTAAAAATATATTTTAGATTTGATTTTTATCAAAAAATAAAAATATATAAAATTAAAAAAAAAATCTAAAACTCAAAGTATTGGGTCCCAATACCCAGGGCCTAAAAAGGACGGCCTAAAAGTTGAGCATACATCCCAAGAGGGCTACAAAACTGATTTAGCCCAAGGTGCTAAAATAACTCAATATGTCCGAGAACTAATTCCACGTCCCAAGAGGCTCATAAGACTGACTTGGCCGAATGGACTAAAATAATTCAATATGCTCGAGGACTAATTCCTCGTCCCAAGAGACCCAAAGATTTGGATCTACGCCGAAGACTCCTCACTGACCAAACCTTCAGATAAAGACTGAGTATGTTTGCTACAAAAACGCCCGTGGACTAGGGAATGGCCAAGAATCTTCATCAATGACGCGGACAATGAAAGGTCTCGGACAATATAATCCAGGACAACCTAGAGCGCCAGCTCAGATGTTTCACTTTTGTCAAGGAACACACAATCTTTGTGACACGCCATTTGCACAAGGAATTGAAAAAGCACTTTTTGTGCTAACGTGAGCAATTAAGTTTTAACCCCGATAAAAATAGCGGAAGCAGTAAATAATAATAAATATCTAATGGGCCAAAATCTTTAACGAGATGACAAGTATGAACAATAAATATAACGATGAGTAATAATAAAAAAGACACGATTTTTGGTAATTCAATACCCATGGTAATGAGAAAATCCTCCAGGTTTCAACGGTAGGGAAGAACTATGAAAAATTAACTCCACATCCCAAGATGTGATCCCTACCAAGATTTGAATTTACGCCACGATCTTCACGTCATAATAACCAAGATCGGAGGTTGATTTGGTTTAAGAGTCTAGAATTAGGCCGCAACGGTGTAGGCGTAGTAGGTTCGGTTTTCTCAATCGGATAAGTTCAAAGAACAATGATCCATAGAATCCAATCACGAGAAGAGGCCCAAAGACTGAAAAAGGTTCGAGCAGCGCAGGCGGCGCACGGAAGGTTTGTGAGAAACCTTGAGTGCGCTCAGAGCCGAGAGTAGCGGCGGGGGCCCCAAAGTAGCTAAAATTTTGGCTCAGCGGGTATCCAAGGGGGTATAGATTTTAGGCTAACTTAGCCTGGGACATTCTGGATTATGGGCTCGGCGGGAGGCTCGAGGACACCTTCATATATGTTGATCAGAATTGACCATTTGGAATGAGAGAATATCAATGTATTCAAAGTGAAGCCTCGAGAATAATAGGCGGATTAATTTAATATTGATTTGGATTTTGAAAAAAATAAAAGAAAATTAAAATGGAATATATATAATATATATATATAATAATAATGTTATATTATATATATATAATATAGATAAGAATGAAAAAAAAAAGAAAAAAAAAAAGGGGAGATAAGGATGATCGGGGAGAGAGAAAAATGGGGAGAGAGAGGAGATTTAGGGTTTCTGTCGGTGAAGGAGAAGGAAGAGAAGAGAGGAGGAGGGAGGCGGCCGGCGATGGCGTCGTGCGGCGAGGAGGCGTTGATGCCGGTGGTTGTCGGTGACGGTGGTTGTCGACGGTTGGAATTTGGCCGGTGTCGGTGGCAGTGAGGAGAAGCCATCGAAGCCGTCGGTGGTTGATGACGGCGTTTGCAGCGGCGACTGGAGGTGATGTTGCGGTGGTCGACGGCGGCTGGTGTTGGCTCGCCGGTGACTGTGACAGCCGTGGGTGAGCGGCGGTGCGTGGTGGCCGAAGCTGCGAGAGAGAGAGAGCGGCTGCGCGAGGAGAGAGGAGACGACGGCCGCAAATCGACGCCGGTGCTGGCTGGGTGGTGCCGGGGAGGCCGGTGACGGCAAAAGCAGTGGGCTGTGCGCGGAGGTGAGAGAGAGGACGCGCGCAGTAGAGAGAAAGGCTCGATTGGAGACAGGCATCCTTTCTTCATCAAAGAGGTCAGGACAGTATTTGAAGCGTTTGATCAAATTTAATTTACGGCGTATTTTGGATATTGTTTGGATTTTTACTAACACCATTTAATTATTACGGGCGTCGTGTGTAGTAGTTGAATATTTTGGTGATTGTTGGATTGGGTTTTATGATTTTGGAGAGTTTAATAATTTTCAGAAAAAGAATAATTTATTGGATGTTTGTATATTTTATATTAATATATTTATATAAAAATGTACGAAAAATTTGCGTTAGTAGTGCGTTTTAAATCTGGCGCCAATTCTACGTTTGGATTTAAAAATTGGAACTCTGGCCAGCTCCGTGAGGAGATTTATTTGAAACACGCCAGTAGTTTTCCCATTGGATAATAGAATATATTTGGGCACAAGAATGTGGCAAAATATAGTGAAGAACCTTATCTGACAATACATGAATTTTGGCCTAAGGTTACGGGATTATGCCACACCCAAAATATTTACATCAATTGGTATTGACAGATTTAAGACGATTTTTGCTATAAACAACCCTAACACCGTGGATCAGCTATCGGATTTTGATCACAAATGCCATTGTCGAGGCATTGGATTTGGACTTGACTTGGACTTGGACTTGGACTCGAATCGACATCGATTTTGGTTGGATCGCTGTTTTGGTTATATATATGTTTATATATATATATCGTCGACGACGACTATTTTAGAAATTTACACGAGACTACCATTAGATTTTAAAATTTGGATCTTGGATTTTGGTTGGAATTATCTTATCGGCGATTTGGATTTATTTTGAAATTTAATTGATTTTTAACTTCTCATCGATTTATTGGACCGATTTGTCAAATATGGTACTTGCACCAGGCATTAGGCTCGTTTTCTGTTTATATATCATGCGGAGTAAAAGCGTGATCGATCGGATATTCTCCGATTTGGTGAGTTTTAGTTTTATTATGGTTCATATTGATATTTGATAAAGATTAGGAACGGATACTTATTGTTATATGTTGGAAATAGTTGAATATTTGTTATATTTGATTATGATTTTGGGTTGGATTATTATCTCTACGATGATCGTAGAGCGGTCGTATTTATTTTCTTCAGACGGTTGTTCGATGAGGTCTGTGAGGATTTTAATTTTGTTAAGTATATTTTGGTTTGGAACAAGAATTTTGGGATTTAGTATTTTGTTCAAAATTATTTGGGAATTGATTTTAGAAACTATTTAAGTTAGTTGGTCTTTTGTAGAAAGTGGAATGGGAAAGAAAAGTCGTAAGGAGAGATATTTTGTGTTATTTTGGATAAATATTTGACTGAATCTTTGGGTATAATAAGTATTAACTTTGGTTGATAATAGAAAATTTGAATTGTAGAGATTTGGGTTTGAATCAGAAAGTCAAGTCGTAAGGGTTTGAGTATGGATTGGAAAAATGATCATTTGAAATGATGAGTCGCACAGGCGACGTAATGTATGATTTGATATAATAATTGAATTAGAAATTTGTTTGGTTTCTACAAATATGTAGAGAGTTTGTTGGAATTTGTAATTTCGGAAGAGTAGTGGTCTAAATTTTGGAGTTGGCTCGAAATCTCACGGAGTAGATGTAGATTTTGATTTGGCAGAGGATAGGTGATAAAGTTAGTTGGCTCAAAATCTCGCGGAGTAGAAGGAGATTTTTGATTGGCATAGAGATTAGCGGTGAAAGTGGAGATGAATGAAGATTCTTCAAGATTGGATGTCGCAGATAAAGATAAAGAAGTTCAAGTCAAATCAACTCGTTTATCCTTACTCGTGAAGCTCATCTTTCATTGCGAAGTCATTATTAATATTGTCCAATTTCGTTTGTGATCGGGTGGATACTCGAAGAATTGTGTTGCAATGCTCGGGGAAGAGGTTGAAGAATTTGAAAGATTTTGTTGAAGTATGATAGTGTGTCATTCAATCTGAATATGTGGACCCATCATACCCTATTGATCAAGCGGGGAGTAGCTTCGTTTCCAAAAGAAATCGAAATGACAATGCTCGAAAGATGGATTGTTTATCATTCGGAGGACCAGCTAAAAGAAACACGGGTGAGACAAAGTCGTCAAGTAATTAGCCTACAAATTTAGCGGGAAGAAGTTTTTATTTTGTCCTAAAGAGAGTCTTCAAATTCTTTTTGATATGCTATTTGTCAAAGGATTTTAAATTCAAATTTTTAAATGATAATTTTTAGGGATGAAAATATTATTTTAAGTTCGTCCCATTTTATCAATCTGAAAATTTACAAATCAAGGTTATTTTTTTCAAGCTAGTTATGAGAAAATAGTTAATATGGTATTTGTCCATTTGGGAGTCATTATTGATCGTTGAAGATATGTTTCATATGCAAGCTTGAAGATAAGATTCATTTGTTTGCTCTTTCAAAGTTTCAGGCCGGGTGTTGTGCTTTTTCTATTTCAAGGCTCCATATGGGGTAGCCTTATTTGATTGAAAATAATAATTAATTTGTTTTATTTTCATCGTAGAATATTGGCGAATGACCAATTAACAATGTTTGGATTATTTAAAATATGTATCAATTTTCATGGAAAATTTTTATTTTAAATTTGGGTTTTCTAGATTTCGATAATCGACAATGTGTATAAGAGTCAATGTGTGGCCATTATAAATCATTTTCAAAATTTTAAAGAGATTTGGTCGATTGAACTTCACATTAATTAGTTTTGATGGTTTATATCAATGATTTTTTTATTTGTTTGAATAATATTAGAAATATTATTGGAAAATAGAAAATTAGAGATTGAAGAAGATAAAATAAAGTTTGGAGTTTCTTATTTAGTTGATGATGGGTGATTTGTGAAAAATACCCTTGGAATAGAAGTGATTATTTAAAGTGATGTTTGTGAATATAATATTTAATAGATTTTAATATTGGATTAATATTTACTGATGCTGAAAAAAAGATTTAGATATGTTTGACATTAACAAGAAAAGTTTGGGGACGCAATCTCGGTTTGCATGAAGGGGTGGCAAGAATGCCATCAAAGAAATGGGTTTTCTTTCCTTATTGTCAAGGCGAACTAAGACTATTTAGGGAGAAGTTCTTATGAGGATCGATGGTGGTGGCTGAAAGCCGACACCATTTGGAGGATTTTTTTGTGTGAATATTCGAAGATACCAATGGGAAGACTTGTCCAGAAGAATTTCTTATTAGGATTGGATTAAAAATTTTTAGGAGAATCTTTTGAAAAATTAGAATAAATGAGCTAATTATTTGAAAGTGATTAAGTCGTTTACACAAATATTTGCACAAAGTGTTTTCTCCATTAATATTTAATATTTATTGGATTTTAAAGACATTAACGTCGAAGATTTTCCACCTCGAGTGGAGAGAGAATTTTGTTGGCGATTGATTATGTGTCAAGGTTTGCAGGGCATGACTGAGTGGTAAAAGGAAAGATGAAGTCATAAGAAGAAACCTCAAGAGGTATGCCTCGGATGTCTAGAAGATTGGTAGGAATTTGGAGGATGATGGATGAGTTGATGGAGTTGGCTCTTTTCTTGGACTAAGATGCGTTGAGATTATTTGTTGGCATGTGTCGAGATGAGAAGATTGGCCGATTTTGAAGCTTCCAATTTTGGTTGGAGATGGATAATCAATCTGGTACGGTGGAAGTATATAGACTTTTCGGCTATTTGTCACAAAATATGATTTGGCGGTAGGAGATTGAATTTGCAGCCGATTTGAAGTTCGATGTGGACTTCCGATGTTTATGGAAACACCTTGAAGAGAAGAATTTTGATTTGGAGGTCACGGGTTATTTGAAGATAAGGTTCATCGAAATCACCAGTCTGCATATTGACCATACTATTAATTTGATGTATGGACATTATATGTCAATGATAAATATGGGAATGCTCATTCGGATGTGTTTGGATTGGAATCGTCATCCGTCGACGAGAATTGTGTTGAGCTAAAGTTTCAATTCAAATTTTGGAATAGAAAGGATCTACTATTGAAGATCAGATTTTGAATTAATCACTCAATCGAGGATGTGGTTTGCGAAGAGCGAAGATGAAATTAAAAGAATATCTCATTATATGATATTTGAGGTTAAGATCGAGATGCGTAAATTTTGAGGCTGAAATTTTTGTCAGGAGTGGAGAATGTAATTCCCAGATTTTTATTCGGATTAATTTAATATTGATTTGGATTTTGGAAAAATAAAAGAAAATTAAAATGGAATATATAATATATATATATATATAATAATAATGTTATATTATATATATATAATATAGATAAGAATGAAAAAAAAAAAAAAAAAAAGGGGAGATAAGGATGATCGGGGAGAGAGCCACCCTTAATGGGTGGTTGTCGACGGTTGGAATTGGGCAGTGTCGGTGGCGGTGAGAGGAGAAGCCTTGGCGATCGGAGGTGATGTTGCGGTGGTCGACGGGGCGGCTGGTGTTGGCTCGCCGGTGGCCACCCGTGAGTGGCCAAGCTGCGAGAGAGAGAGAGAGAGCGGGCTGGCAGCGAGGAGAGAGGAGACGACGGCCCAAACTGCCTTTGGCTGGGTGGTCTTCGGCTTCCGGAATACGTTTTGCGCGGAGGTGAGAGAGAGCCCATTAGAGAGAAATATTAGCACACATGCCATAGGTACTGATATGTCATTTAATCGACATATTTTGGATAAAATTTTACCATTTAATTAGAAAATATTTTGGTGATTGTTGGATTGGGTTTTATGATTTTGGAGAGTTTAATAATATGGTGAATTTTATTAATTTTATTTTTATATTAATATATTAAAAAAAAAATTCTAATTTGGATTTTTAATATAAATAATATATTTAATTAATTATTAAAATATATATTTTGGCCTAAGGTTACGGGATAATTATGCCAAATTCGGTGCATAATTTATATTTCCAATTAATTTATTTTGGATATAATTTTATTATTTAAGAATTTTGCCTATAATTGGGCTTGGTATATCTCGCATAAAACGATTTTGATTATATGTTTTGATCCGAACCTTTGGAATATTAAACAAAATCGATCATCCCATCCGGATTTTGTTGATCCATTTTAATCACTTCGGGCATTATTTTTTATCCATCGATTTTGTATTTTGGTTATATATATGTTTATATATATATTCGTAAAACTATTTTGGAAAGACAATTTGGACATTTGATTTAGAACGGGACTACCATTGGATTTTAAAATTTGGATCTTATGGAATTGTCTTATATTGATTTGGATTTATTTTGAAATTTAATGGATTTTTACATTTTTCTCGATTTATTATGACTCAATTTTCAAATATATTATATCCTAGGTACTAAGTAAAAATGATATTCGTCCAGATTTGGTGAGGTCGATTTTGTTATGGTTCATATTGATATTTGATAAATTTGGATTATCATTGTTATATGTTGAAATAGTTGAATATTTGTTATGTTTGATTTTGATTTTTGGTTATTATTATTACGATGATCGTAGAGCAGTGCTATTTATTTTGCTCGGATTTTATATTATATTAAGATTTTAATTTTGTTAAGTATATTTTGGTTTCAATTTAGATTATCAAAATTATTTGGGAATTTAGATTTTTGAAATTGACCTCTTGGTTCGGGACTATAAAGGCTTTCTAGACACGCCAATGTGAGGTGGATTTCTTCTAAAGTAGATCCACCACTATATATATATCTCATCTAAGCATTTGGAAAAGGTGGGGACTTGCTTGGCATTTTGCATGTACATTGTGAACAACTCCTAAGAAGGAGCAAGAACAAAGAAATCAGAAGGATTTCTCCATCTGCAGCTCTAAGTTACTCCTTCTTTGTGAAATTGAACACTACTAAACAGTTCAAAGATAGTGAAAGTCATTATGGACCCAAAGTTTCGTGACTTTTTTTTATTATTTAAAAGAGAATTTCCCACGTAAAAGCCTCACGTGTTATTGCTCTCTTCCCCCCTCTCCTCACCTCTTAGCTCACTTTCATTACTCTAATAAACTTCAACGCATACTTTGTGTTGCCTAGATTTTGGAGAGTGCGCCCCAAAGATATGCGGACTCATCTGGCTCCTCGTTCGTATGACGGTCGAAATCTCAGGACACAACACCAAGTAACTAAAAATACTTATTTATTTAGCCCCTCTACAATTGTAATCAAATTTAAATGATAATTTTTAGGGATGAAAATATTATTTTAACTATCAATCTGAAAATTACAAATAGCTCCTTTTTTTCCGTATAAATAAACATTTGCCTAAGTATTTCATATTTCTATTATAACTTCATTCAAAATTTTCTTTTCAATCCTACAATATTGAAAATAATAATTAAATTTTATTTTCATCATATTATACCAATTAACAAAATTAAAATAGTACCAAAAATTTTATTTTAAATGTTAATTTCATAACACAAGGGAGATCAACTACATCATTTTAACAGGAGACTCTCACATTAAGCTAATATTATTAATAAAAATTAGGTAAATAAATAGTAAATATTAATATTTATTTAAATTGTTTAATATAAGATTTAATATTTTAATATTTAATATTTATTTTTTAAAGACATTAACTACCCTCGGTCTGCAGGGTACAAAAAGGAAAATTCATGCAAGGGCGACGGAGGAAGGATGGGGGGCGGCTGAAGCCGTTGAGGAATATTAATCTAACAGTTATTAATAAAAATTAGGTAAATAAATAATAAATATTAATATTTATTTAAGTCGTTTAATATAATATTTAATATTTTAATATTTAATATTTATTTTTTTAAAGACATTAACTGCCCTCGATCTGCAGGGTACAAAAAGGAAAATTCATGCAGGGGCGACGGAGGAGGGGGTGGGTGGCTGGCTGAACCGGTGGAGGAATTGGCCGTCGTACAGTGCAGCGTTCCGGTACAGTGGTAGTAGCCGTGGAGGGTGGTTATGGCGGGAGACAGCCCACCGATTTGTACTTTTTTTTCCTGCAAATTTACCAATTTTCCTTTTCCCACTGGTATTTAAGTTCTAGGGCACCCCACCCTTAACGGGTCACCTTCCCCACGCCAATTGGACCAAACTGCCCCTCCCCTTCCGGAATACGTTTTTGTAGCCCATTAGGGAGATATTACACAATGCCATAGGTACTGATATGTCATTTAATATTATCACTAACTATTAGAAAATATGTAAATATTTTTAAAATATATGGTGAATTTGATTAATTTTATTTTACAATTATTAAAAAATTCTAATATTTTAATATAAATAATATATTTAATTCATTATTAAAATATATAATAATTATGTCTTCCATTAATTTATTAATATTATAAAACCACTTTCATTTTCTGGAGGGAAATTAAACAAAATGACTTTTATTTTTTATCCCGTTGTATTACATAATTTTTCTAATTCTCACCTAAGAAAGGTTGTATAATTTTAATTTATTATACATATTTTAATATACTTTTAATTTATTATGCTTTTTATATTATATTATATACAAAATGTTATTACCACGTAAACATATAATTATCTAGTCATATAATAATAATTCTATATTATATTAGAACTCTCATTTTGATTGATCTAATCAATTTAGATATCAGATGGATGTCAGACTATAAAGAATGTTATGCGACTTTTACAGTGTTAACTAATTTTTTTTATAAATAAATAAATAAATAATTATCATATATCTTGTTGATCAATTTCACTGATCACTTGTTTGATTTTACAGATTGTAGTAACTTAAGTACAAACTTGTTGTCTCTTTTTGTATAAACCTGTTTAATTTTCTGTGAAAATACAACTTTCAATTTGTTTCTATATTAACGCTTCATCTTGTACTTATTATTATTATTATTATTATTATTAAAAAAGCCTTGATTTAGATCAACTTTTTTTAACAAGCCTACAGGGTAATATGTGCTGAGTTTTGATCATTTTTTTATGAGTTTTATAACAAATAAATAGTTATTGGAAGATTTTACGATATTTGTATGAGGAATATGACATTCGCGTGTGGTGAGCATCTAGGGGTGCCCAGGCACAAAAACTAGGGGTGCCTCGGCATCGAGTCAAGGGGCGCATGAGCATCAAAGATGTGGTGCTTGCGCATGAAGTAGACTTGACGGGCGCTCAAGTATAATTTGCAATATAAAAATGCGTCTAACACGTTTTAAAATATTTTGAAGTTAGTTCTCATGCAAAAAGCGTCACATAAAGAGAGAAAAGAAAAAGAGAAACAAGGAAGATGTTCAGCATTTGGTTGAGATCTTATTTGAATTTTGTTGTTCGCTAAGGTTAGGTATATTGTTTTAGAGTGATTTTTAGAACGTATTTTATTTGATTAATTTTATTTCTTATTATGTATATTTTTATGGGCTGTTGGGTGTGTTGAGAGGGTTATAATTAATAATTCTTCATTCGGAGTTGTAATAAAGGAATTTTGAAAGGAGTTACTTGTAACCTACACTTTTATAGTAGATTTATTTAGAATTTATCTAATATTTTTTTCTTAGTTGAAAAAATTTTTTTATATTAAACATATTGTGTATCATTGTATTTTTTTTTACTTACTAGTTTGGTAGTTGACATGTGACGGGGGGTTTGGGTTTTGTTCCATTGCACTAAATTTTATATATTTAGGTTGACTCCCAACAAATAGTATCGGAGAGATTTAAAATTTTGATTTGATGGCGTCAATGTCAAGGAGCTTGTCATTCTATATTAAACAATTTAATAGGAAAAATAATTTCATTCTTTGGTAAGAAAGGGTAAGAAATATTTTAACCCAAAAAAAACGATAAAAACAATTCGGAGTAAGAAAGATAAATTGGAGAATATGGCGGATAAGGACTTGCAAGATAAGAGGGATCCTAATAATTATACGATCAAGTTATTTCTTGCGGATAACACTTTTTAAGAATTTATTGGCTTGTCGGATCTAATGGAGGTTTGGATAAAGTTTGAGAATTGGTATAAATTTAAAATTCTTAACAATGAGGTTGCAATGAAGAAGAAGTTCTATGGCCTATATTTGTCGAATGGGGTAAGGTTCGAGAAGCACTTTGATAAATTTAATTGAATTTCGATACAAATGTTGATACTTGATGAGAAGATCAAGTAGGAAGACAAAGGCGTTGGTATTGTTTGCTTTTTTATCGACATCGTACGATCATATTGTCACAACGTTACTTTTTAAAAAGGGCACGCTCAACTTGGATAAAGTCATCATTTCCTTACTTATGAATGAGTTAAGGATGAGGGGAAGCATTGATATTTCAGAGAAGTCGAGGCTTTTGGTATCCACCAGCAGTCGGGGATAAAGCAGATTAAGGGATCTAGGCAACAAATCGGATACGAGCAATGGTCTGTCCAAAATTTAAAATATAGAGTGCTTTCATTGAGTAAAAAGGGTCACATGAAACGAGATTACTCTAAGAGAAAGAGGATAGATACAAGTGTCAAAGAGGAGGGATCACGATAATAGTGATCGGGCTGTTATCGTTTTTTGTAGAGATCTTTTAGTTGTCCATACAGGGGAGACATGGAATCTTCCGAGTTAAGAAATGAATTGGGTGATGGATAGCAGTTCCTCATACTATACGGCATCGAAGAAGTCCCTCTTCATTAGCTATAAGCCCGGGGACTATGAGATATTAAAGATGGGTAACGATGGTTTGTTAAGACTTGTTAATATCGGGGATGTTGGCTTGTGGACAAGTAATGGAACAAAGTTTGTGTTGAAGGGCATGCGGCATGCCCCGAATTTACGGGTAAATGTGATTTTCAATCAGAAAATTTGATAAAGAAAGCTTTTGTATAGCGTTCGAAAAAAGTTAATAGAAACCCACCAAAAGTGCCACGATTGTGGCAAGAAAAAGCAAGCAATCAACTCAGTATTTAATAAAAATTTCGGTTGCCAAGGATAATACCAAGGTGGCCAACGATGATATTAGTCAATGTGGCAAAAAGAGGAGATCAAGGAAGAGTATAAGGGGAGTGATTCTACCACAAAGGAGAAGTCGAAGAGGAGTGTGAATACCTTACGTTTGGTGAAGCGGAAGAGGGTATCATTCAAATTTGTAGAGGCTAATGCAGGGATCTCATTGGAGGAAAAGTTGTCGAAGGGCAAGTCACGACAGTTGTTGGTTAAGGCGAAGGGTCATCCACAAAATTATGAGAAAAAGTTTGTTGGGTTTTGGACACTCCCTTATGGGTTATACAGCAAATAGATAGTTATCGAAAAATTGTGTGATATTTATATGAGGATTAAGGTGTTTGCGTATGAGATGAGCACTCGGGGAGTGCTTGCGCCCTAGGGGAGCCCGAGGGGCGCCCTAGGGGAGCCCGAGGGGCACCCAAGCACAAAAACCAAGGGTTCTTGTGCTCGAGGGACACTTGGGCACCAAGTCCAGGGGCACTCAAGCATTGAAGACCGTAGTGCTCCCTCCTGAGGTGCGCTTGACTGGCGCTCATACGCAATTCGCAATATAAAAATATGTTTAACGCGTTTTAGGGTATTCCAAAGTCAATTCTCACACAAGGAGTGCGGCGCCACTAAGAGAGAGAAGAGGAAGAGGTTCGGTATCAAGTTGAGATTCAATTTGAGTTCCATTTTTTGCTAAGGTCGAAATGTTTTTCTAAAACGATTTTCTAGAATATATTTCGTTTGATTGTTCTTATTTCTCATTATATTTTTTATAGGCTGTGAGTGTATCGAGGAGGTTGTAATCAATTATTTTTCACTTGGAATTGTTGGGAAGAGATTTCGGAATGGATTACTTATAACAGATACTTTTATAGTGAATTTATTTAAAATTTATCATGTATTTATTTAATTCTAAAGAATTTTTTATGTTAAAAAATTTGTGCATTATTGTGTTTCTTGTGTTAACTAGTTTGGTGGCTGATGTGTGATAGGAAGTTTGGATTTTGTTCCATTGTGCCAAGTTGTGTGTATTTGGGTCGAATCCCAACAATATGACCATAACCACAAACTATAAGCTTGGGGGAATGTAAATGGAAAATGATCTTATTAACAAAAGAAAATTTTAAAAACCAATCGATTTGAGAGGAAGACTCTTTGGATACCCAAAATCTAGTAATTTGCAAATACAGTAGAAAGTCAACTTATAATACAATAGTAGGTAAAGACAAACTAGACCCTTACCTGACTCTCTCGGCACATGACCCTACCAAAGAGCTAATTATCTAGATTTTCCATCTAAGCCACAGATTTAGATACCTTTCAAACTTCTATGCATTTTTTTTTTTAACACAAGAATTCATTCACACAGAGTGCTTCAACTCTATGTACTTACGAGCTATGTATTTGAATAATGTAGGATTGCATGCTAAGTAATATTGTTAAAAGCTTATGCTAAGAGATTATATAAAGCTTTTAAAGACAAATTGTCTAGTGAAAATATAAAAATCTATCAAAGGATTTGCATTTCTCTGAAAGGTAGTTCTCCACATGCCCTGGAGATTTTTGCCACTTAAAAGGCTTTCTCCATATCAGAAAAATTGAGCCACTGTGTTTGTCATTGTTTATAGAAGTTGAGTCCATCTATACATAGTAAAAAGTTAATCAAACCAGTTCAAAGATGTTGACATTGGTCAAAAACTCATTTTCGTTCGAGTTATCATCTTGCGATTAATTTTTGATTTCCTTCTGAAACTCTACAGCTCGATCCTCTATCTTGCCCAAATGGTATAAACTGCTCAAGCTGTCGTCTTGCTGCAACTTGCTCAAGTAGCCTTCAAACATGCACCAATCAGCTCAATAATGTGGGTAGTGGGTGGTGATAACTCATTTCCATTCAAGCTGTCATCTCATGTTTAATTTTCAATTTGCTTATGGAACTCTATAGCTTGAGCTTTTATCTTGTGCAAATAAAATAAAATGCTCTAGTCGTGGTCTCGTTGCATTTTGCTCAAGTAGTTTTCAAACACGCACCAAGCACTGTATGATACAGACACTTGAGATCTATAAAGAAGATTCAAATACAACAATTTGTCATCTGATATATCAACAAAAAATCCTTACATTATTATTATTATTGTTATTGTATATTCATTACCTTTTCACCTAAATCATCCCTAATTTTATTTTTGTTTGCTAAGTCCAGCCAAATTTGAAGTCCACGATGAAATTGATTCCAAAGTTTACTGTAACCATAAAAATCCTTCTATATATATATATATTTTCCATCTACAAGGTTAGTGAACTATTAAAAAATATGATATTTGACTTGCATCATACACAGATTTGTATGGATACTATAATTTTGGTATCTTAACAACTTATATTTTTCCAATATGTGAGGGATAACTTATTACTTTATGTCAAATTGTGAAACATTGAAATAAAATTTTAGGTTATCATGTGAAATGAAAAAAAAAAAATACAAAACCATAATGCTTAGTGAGAAAATGAAAAAAAAAAATCAAGTTATTTTACTAAGAATTTCTATTTTTCTAAGGAAATTTAACCAAAATTATTACTATGTGGCAACAATAATTCCTATGTATAATTGAATAAAGGTCTTATCCATAGTAGCGATGACACGAGGCAAAATTCGAGCTCAAATGCAATGACTCTAATCACGCACACTATAAATAACAAAGCTAGGAGGCCTAAGTTTTACTTTATGGTTATTCCCTCCGCCACCTAAAAGTTAGTGTCAAGTTGACAGGAGGTATAAGACCTTTATGGGGAGACAGATTCTTAATAGCCTTAGTGTTGAACAATATTTGGTCTTTGCAAATGCTCCCCCTTTGTGAGATCTCTACTCATGAAAGTGTGCATAGCAATTTATTCTCAATGCTATTGGGACCTTTTTGACATTGAGTGCTCTATATGCAAGAAGTTTGCAATGATTATATCCCCGTAATGTAATGTATTGGTTTCAAAAATTATAGTTTCGGATAATTAAGTTAATATGATCAAGATTGGACTTAATTCATATGAAAAAATTAAGTTTCGGGACCGTGAGAGGTGTCAGCAGGGGAAGGCTCGCCGAGCTCCTTGGGCGGCGCCGTGGCGTTGAAAACAGATTTGGATGCATGCTTAGCCAGCGCTCGAACGTAGGCCGACAATTTAAAAGGCGGCCGCGAGGGTTTTTGGGCATTTTCAAGCGATTCCAGGTGAAAAAGAGAGAGAGAAGAGGAGAAGAGAGAGAAAGGACAATCCGCGGTTCCCAAGTCCGATTCCGAGCTTGAACCAATTGCAGAAGTGATTGATCGGATCGAGACAAGTATACCTATATTTTTCTCTTTCATTTTCTTGCACTTTTATTTTTTTTTTCGGATATTCTCGTTCCGATACCTGAATAAGTTTATATTTTGTATTACCCATGACCTAAGTATGAAAATATATCGATTTCATATTTGATTTGTGGGATTTGTGTAGATTTTTGCACTTGAAAACCCTAACCCGTGCCCAAACTGATTTCACCTGTTATTTTGGATTTTATACATGATTTGCCCTTAGAAAATAGAAACCCATAATTTAAATATGTACATATATGAATTTCATGCCCGAATTTGTAGTTTTGACTGATTTTAGGATACAGAATCCAAAACCCGCGCCTCGAATGATTTCACTGATTAAATTAAACTTTATGAATAAATTGGCTTTAGAATAATGTTACCTGTACCATGAACATGTTAATTTGTCAATTGAGTATCCGAATTGGTAGTTTCGTATGGTTTTATGCTCACCGAAATCCTAACTCGCGTTCCTTTAGATTTTATCCGAATTAATCATAATTTATGTATGACTTAACTTCGAAAATTATGTTGCATGCTTTTGGAAAGGTAATTGATGTTTGGACGCCCTAAAGTTACGTTCAGCTTATGGTGATAAGAACTTCTTACATGTTCCAAGTCTTATGATAATTTATACATGTATTATGAACATCTAATTTGAAATGTTTCAAAAATTATGTTATGAATCATTTGTCAAGAATTATCGATCGGAAACTTAATATTATATTTGACTTAATGTAAAAAGGAATTCCTAAATTTTTTAAGCTCTAAAGGTAATTATACATGGAATCAAGAATATGTAAGGACTTAAGCTCTCAAAATCTGTATCGAAATATGCTTATGGAAAAAAAAATCTGATGATAGAGAAAATTCTGTAATTAAGTGTTGAGCCTATAAACTGTTCTCCGAAACGACAAACTGATTGGCTTATGAAACGTTCTTTAATAGAGTGGGAACGAAGGATTTTGTGCTTAAGAATAGAATTTTCTAATGAAATAAGGAACTAAGAACATGGACTAAGGGTTATGGATAAAAAACTTTGATATGCCATAAATATTATAGTGAAAACTTAAGGATCACTCTGACCATGTATCCTGTGCCGTGTTTTATAGCGGGTTATATTATTTTGTATGTCTTAATATATTATAGTGGATGACCGTTATCTGTTTTGGATCTGCATTGTGGCTATTGGGCATATCTATAGAGATTATACGTAGACGACACATTTCTGGGTCTTGAGTAGGAGGATGTGACTTTTGATTGTGTAGGAGCAAATATAATCCAGGCTACGACCTACCGCTTAATTGTCAGTGAGGCCTACTGACCCCTGGCCCCTAAACTAAATAAATTTTTGACATAAATTGGTGAATAAGAAAAGATAAAGGAAAAGAACTAAAGAAATCTAGAATGAACGATGGAAATAATCCTTTCTAAATCATATTTTATAATTTCATGAGCATCCCTATTCCTTAATATATGCATTAATATGTTTTGAATATGAAAATTGCATATCTTTTAATTTATATATGTGCTTTACTGAGTTTTTAGCTCACCCTTACTATTTTTTTCCTTCCATATGAGTGTGAGTTGCACCCGCTGAGGTAGGGTAGAGGTTTTGAGTTGTCTGGGCTTGAAGACGGTGAAGATGATCTTATAGATTTAGTTTTGTAGCCTTATGTCTTCTGATGGGATTATACAGTATTTCTAATAGATTTTATATATAAATGTATGCATATGATGATATTGATAATAAGGATATACTCGTAATGTAGTTTCCGCTATATTGATCAATGTTTATGCTTTTGCAAATTTTGTTATGGATAGGTGGGAACCTAGTGGTATCTATTCTGAACAAATATCATACCAGAGTTATGACGTTAGTGCCACGTGGAGTTTTGTAGCTTGGGATCCTGTGTTTTGTGGATTATTTGTTTGTTGTACAAGATATTTACAGGTTTTTATATTTTATTAACGTCCGTATTATAGACGGAACTCTACCAGATTTTTGGTTAGAAATATAGTATGTCACAAATAGTATCAGAGAAGAGATGCTTTAGGTTTGATCTGAATATTATGTGAAAACTTAGGGTAGAATAAGGAAAATTGAATAAGTTGATAAATGTGTAGGATGATTAAACAAGATTGGGTAGTTTTAGTTTTTCTAACTTTAATGGTTTAGGTTTAGGTTTGGATTAAGCTAGAATTAGAAGATAGGTTTGTTTATCTAGTTGTGGTGACCCAGTGTCCGGAAGGATAAAGATATATCGTGGTATATGTTTGTGGATATTTCTTTGGATAAATACCTTCTCGAAGAGATTTTGAGAGCACGTTTTAAGTCGTAGACAGCTTGGCCACCGGATTGAGGATTGTTCGTATCCCTTGGTAGACAGTGAAGAATTCTAGTGCCTTGGATCGAAGTTTTGTGGTGATGGCGCATAAGATAAATGTGCTGTTTACAGTGGTGGAATGTAAGATTTCCAAAATTTGATATTATAGCACATGTATCGCTTTAGGATCCTGAGTCTATATTCCAATTTGTGATTCCTAAATTTATTTGTTTATTTAAGGATCAGGTTTGATACTAGCGGTATCGAGATCTATGACATTTTATTGGGTCCGTAAATATGATTGGTTGGGCTAAATTGATTTATTTTGTTGTATCAGACTTTGATCTGATTTTGATTGTAGTTTGGTGAACGAACTGCCATGTTAATGTAAATTAAATTGGTAAGGATATTACATCCTGCAATTGAATTGTGGGATTTGGAGCATGAGTCCAAATTAATCGAGGTATGAGAAAATTAGTATCACCCTACCCTCAAATCGTTTAATGAGGATTATGCCAAGTCCAGTTAGTATATGAGACCATATGTAAAGGTTATTTTGTGGTCATTGAGAAGTTTTGATTGCGTGAATATTTGAGAATATTTTCGAAAAGAAGATTAGGTAATTGGTCTTCTGATCAGTAATTCGAGGTTATGTTAAAATTGACACCGATCTTTAAGAATTCCATGCAGAACCGAGAAATTATCAGTTAGGTGCTGCCGTGGGGATCCTCTAGAACCTTTGAGGTAGGTAAGATGAACCGATGAGGTTATCTGTAGATTTTTAAAAATTTAGGTTGCTTAGGAGATTAATGATTTGATAAGTGGGCACAACGAATGAATAGGTGAATTATTTGATCTATTGTAAAGGCTTGATGATTTCTAAAATCGATATGTATTTATAGCATTGTTAATTGGGGATAATTGAGAATTGTGCCCGTAGCAGCATTCGGGATTAGGATTCGGCTGTTAAAAATTTCAGTATCACCACTTGGGTTTGAAGATTTGTTGGTATTTCAGTGGATGTAATTGAATGGATATTTCGACTATATTTCGGTTAATTTTGTGAAGGCCTTATTGAAGAATTTATGAGGTCATGAGAATGTATGAACAATCGCCTGGGATCGACTTCACCTCCTATTAGACCCGGAGCAACATTACCTTATCTTTTACCGAACATTGGATCTCCACAATATCATCTTAATTCTCAAGATCCATATCTTTACCTAGAGTCGATCAAACCTAAATATCGAACCAAAATCAATTAACCTATGTCTCGAATCAATACTAATCAATGCAAGCACCCAATCGGCACCATCAAATTCAAACCTTAAGACGCCACCCTACAACTCCTCTCGACTTTGCGGTTGACCACTATTATTAGTAAAGCCTTATGTAGGAGCCATTGTGGTTACTTATACCCTATCTGAAGGTAACGCAATACGGATTAGGTTGCACATCAGACACTAACTAGGACCACATAAGCTAGACAATCGAACTCGTTTTCTATTTCTAACTTAGTTCAAACCTAAACTAGCCAACCAAGATAAGTAGAACTATTCAATCTAACTTAATTGTCATTATGCCTCCATCTATTTATTTGATCAATCTTAATTTATCCTAAGTTTTCACATATAATTCAAACCAAACCTAAAACATCTCTTTTCTCTGATACCATCTGTGACGGAATGAGTTAAAATCCATTAATGACCTCTATCGATAATCATACTTAACAAATAGAACTAATATACTATTAATTTAATATAATAGTTTCTATAAAAAATTGGGTAGAGTCTCTCTTAAATATGAACAAAAATCATAAATACAACCTGTTAAATAAAACTTGTACAATATATATAAACCACCAGACCTCAAACTCACAACCATAGTACATACACAAGATCAATCAAATGCCATTCATCCATGACTTTAACACAGCATCCCAACTATTATATTGGATCTAATGAGAGATGTCATCTAAGAACTTATATAAAACCTAACATTATATCTGTAGAAGCATTCTATATCTATGAATAAACTGCAAAAGTATGACAATGATCCATAATAATTAAACAATAAATCATATCATAATTTAATACATAACGTAAAACTAAATTGACTATTTATATAACATTATATCTACCACATTCTAGATACTAAGTCCTCGATGTCTAGCAATTTCCTTAGCAAATCCCTTTTCTTGCTCTATCTAATCGGCGATAGTTTGTGGGTCTCATTTGGAAGGAAAAGAAGTAGAGTGAGCTAACAGCTCAATAAGTGTATTATATTCAAAAGTAGTAGACAATATAAGCAAGATTAAGTAGAGAAAGATATATAATCATGAAAGAGATGCATAAATAAGAATATGATCAATTATACTTTGGAATACAATTTACTTTTCTTTGGAATATAATTCATGCATGATTATTCATCTTTACGGATTAAGATCTGTAAGCATTACTAACTAAAGGTGTGGGAGAACGAGAATGGATCATGATACTTCACATGATTTAAGACCGCGAGCTATTATTATCGACCCATAGGAGGAGCCATCTATATATCATGCCTATAAACGGGCCGATGCACCACATGTCATAGCGGTTTACCTATCATCCGGTTATATAGGGCAAACAAAATGCTACCCTGATTTCTTGCGGTTCAGAGGTAATTCTCATCCTTTCACAGTAATATCCTAAGGTTTATTAAGGGTATTACCCGCTACAATACTTGGTCGGAGTAATATTCAAGTCTCTACTGTAATGCTAGTGGTAGGTCAAGGGGTATTACCTTGTATCATAAATCCATGGTCTTAGTTTCTTGATTTTTTATTCAGGGGAAGGTCCACCATAATTCATTTACAATATCTTCATTTGGGAGAACAATTCAATCACATATACATTGTGGATTTTCCTCTAAATACTTGTACAATTATTATCTTTCCTTTGGATATAAATCTTTTCACAAGTTAATTTTGATACATGGACATCACAATGTATAGGAAAGATTAGAATTCCTTACCACCATTTGGCAATTATCACTTGGGGGCCACCGGGACGCATTTCCTTTACAACTGAGTACAAACATATAATTTTGGGGCTTACAATTAAACATATACAATTAAACATAAATTTCATAACAATTAAATAGGGTGGAAACATGCAAAATTCTTATTTGTCTTGTGTGAACAGTGCCAGGGCCGTTTATAGAGCTTCTGAACGTTATGAACGAGTCGATACTTGTGAGATCGGATGCCCAGCCGATATATATGCATTATGAGAATATGGTAATTCAAAATTAGGGGCAAAAGCATAAAAATTTGAGGGGAAGGGGCAAACCCGAGCCGGGCACCAGTCTAGGGTTTGGCGATGCTAAACCGGATGAATCGGAGGAAAAAACAGACAATAAACCATAAATACTTTAAGTAATAATCATGGGTTACATATTTTTTTTTTTTTGATTTGGATGGGTATCAAAATGATAATACCCAATTAAGAACAAATAAAAATCGAAAGAGGGAAAAAGAAGGGTATGAGTACACTTGCTTCGACGACCTTATCTATCACTTTTCTAACTAACTCTCGCACGAATTTGGATTCGTGGGCTTCAATCTCTTCCTTCTCTATCTAGTTCTTCATTCACTCTCTCTCTCTAAACCCAAAAAACAGTTGAAAATGCATGGGAAAAAACCTTCAAGCACTTAAATACCCCAACTGGCACTCGAGTGCCAGTTGGGTGGTAATCAGGCGGAGTAGTTCTATTTTTCCCGCCTAGGCCGCGCCTCGGTGGGAAATGTCACAAGCCTTGCAAAAACATTCTAGTCTTCCTGGCTTTAGTCATTGTATACAAGACAAACTGAGACAATTATATAAATTTAGCATTATATTCTATCACTGATCAATTTCCTTGCCACAAGCAAGTAAACTTGTCCCTTTTCTACTTCCAAACGCTCATTAAAAAACATTTCTCCATAAAATCTTTTACAAATACATTCCAAAATATTTCCTCGTTTTCCAAATCCAAAATCCTTTTCTTCATGGTCCACTAATGATCAACTTTTTTGTCCAACTTATAAGTAATAAATTTAATTTTATCTTCCTTAGTATAATTGATAATTTCGAACAATTTCACCATCCTATGAATCCAAATCTCTGCTTTGATCGTTCAAAATCACCTAAAAATTTAAGGACTCCTTTCAAAAAATAATCACCTCAGGCGCGGAAGTTTTATTTTTCACGCCTTGGTGGTGCCTCGGTTGCGGGTCGGGCCCACGTCGAGCCTAAGCATTGCACCTTCGTATTTTTGCCGTTTGGGACCCATTTTGACTCTTCCAATCTAATTTAATACTCGGAATCTTATTAACGGATTAACATTTCACGGTTTACAATTTCGGTTCCTGATATTTTCAATTTCGGATATTTGGGATTTTCAAAGCGATTCCTCCCGTACCCTTTGATATCAATTCACCTATTTTGACTGAATTACCTTCCAAATACTATATTTTAGAATCCAAAATCTCACCACTCATATTTACCACATTGTGAAAACCAGCACTTTATAGTAAATTTTGAGGTTTGTTAAATTTCGATGATGAAATTTTTATAAGTGGGGGAGATTGTAATGTACCAGTTTTCGAATATCGTAGTTACGGGTAATTGAGTTAATATGATAAAGATTGGACTTAATTCATATGAAAAAATTAAGTTTCGGGACCGAGGGAGGTGTCGGCGGGGGAAGGCCTATCGGGCACTGAAAACAGATTTGGGTATGCTTGCTGTGCGCCGACCAATGAAATAAAAGGTGGTCACGAGGGTTTTCGGGCAATTCTAGGAGAAAGAGAGAGAGAGAAAGGGAAGAGAAGAAGATAGAGAAGGAGGAATCCGAGGTTCTCAGGTCCGATTCTAAGCTTGAGCCAATTAGAGAAGTGATAGAATAAGTTGAGGTTAGTATACCCATACCTTCCTTTTTCATTTTCTTACACTTTTATTCTATTTTCTTTGAGTATCCTCGTTCCGATACATGAATAAATTTATATTTTGTATTACCCATAACCTAAGTATGAAAATATATTGATTTCATGTCCAATTTGAGGGATTTGTGCGAATTTTGACACCTGAAAACCCTAACCCGCTCTTGGACCGATTTCACTCGTTGTTTTAGATTTTATGTATGATTTGGCCTTAGAAAATAGAAACTCATGACTTGAGTTTGTAAATATATAAATTCATACCCGAATTTGTAGTTTTAATCGGTTTTTGGAAATCGATTTATGCATAAATTGGCTTTAGAATAATATTACCCGTGTCATGAACATGTTAATTTATCAATTGGGTTTCCAAATTGATAGTTTCATATAATTTTGTACTCACTGGAGCCTTAACCTATGTCCCTTTATGTTTTATCTGAATTAATTGTAATTTATGCATGGTTTAGCTTCGGAAATTATATTGCATGCTTTTGGAAAGGTGTTTAATGTTTGGACGCTTTAAAATTACGTTCGGCTTGCGGTGATAGGAACTTCTTACATGTTCCAAGCCTTATGATAATTTATACACATATCATGAATGTATTAATCTGAAATATTTCAAAAAATCATATTATGAACTATTTGTCAATAATTATCGATCAGAAGCTCAAAATTCTATTTGGCTTAATGTAAAAAGAAATTCCTAAATTCTTTAAGCTCTAAAAGAAATTATGTATGGAATCAAGAACACATGAGAACTTAAGCGCATGAAAATATTGAAATCTGTATCGAAATATGCTTATAGAAAAGGAAATCTCATGATGGAAGAAATTCTGTAATTAAGTGATGGATCTATGAACTGCTCTCCAGAACGATGAACTGATTGGCTTATGAAACGTTCTCCAATAGAGTGGGAACGAAAGATTTTTTGCTTAAGAATAGAATTGCCTAATGAAATAAGGAATTAAAAACTTGGACCACAGATTACACAATAGACTTTAACCTGTCATAAATATTACAGTAAAAATTTAAGGATTACTCTGACTGTGTATCCTATACCGTATTTTATAATGGATGATATTCCTTGGCATGCCTCAATATATTACAGTGGATGGTCATTGTCTGTTTTGAATTTGCATTGCGGCTATTGGCCCCGTTTATAGGGATTCTATGTGGACGACCCGCCTTTCAGTCATAAGTAGGAAGAGATGTCTTTTGATTGTGTAGGAACAAATACAATCTAAGTTACGACCTATCGTTTCTTTGTTAGTAAGGCCTACTAACCCTTGGCCCCTAAACTAAATAAATTTTGGAAAAAAAATTTATGACTAAGAAAAAACAAAGAAATTGAACTAAAAAAATCTGAAACAAACGATGAAAGTATTCTTTTCTAAATCATATTTTACAATCTCATCTACAGCCCTATTCCTTCATATATGCATTAATATGTTTTGAATATGAAAATTGTATGTCCTTTGATTTATATATGTACCTTATTGAGTTTTTAGCTTACCCTTATTATTTTTCTCTCTTCAGATGAGTATGAATTGCACCACTGAGACAGGATAGAGGTTTTGAGTTGGCTAGGCTTGAAGACAGTGAAGATGATCTTATGGATTTAGTTTTACAGCCTTATGTCTTCTTATGGGATTATTTTGTATTTCTAATAGATTTTATACATAGATGTATGCATATGATGATCTTAATAATGAGGATATAGTTGTAATGTAGTTTTCGTTGTATTTATGAATGTTTATACTTTCACAAATTTTGTTATGGATAGTTGGAAACTTAGTGGCATCTATTTTGAGCCAACGTCGTACCATAGTTATGACGTTGGTGCCACGTGAAGTTTTGTGTCTTCTGATCCTGTGTTTTGTATTTTGTAGATTATTTGTTTGTTGTACAGGATATTTATAGGTTTTTGTATTTGGTCGACATCCATATTACAGTCAAAACTTTGCAAAATTTTCAATTGAAAATACGGTACGTCACACGTAGTTAAGGGTTTTGCTTCTGATTCAATAGGATTATGAGAATTTGATGATGTCTACTCAATGAGTGTGTGAGAAGGAAGGTAGGGATTTATGAGATTATTATTTCTCTTGAATGCCAGATTATCATAAATGATAGTTGGTGAGGTATTTATAGATTAGAGGTCAAATATAACAATTAAAGAAAATTTGGTGGTTGTTTGGTTATATATATATATATGATATGAGGATACTTGTACCAAAGTTATAATTTTTTCCTAGCATGGCCATCTTATCCCATCGCATACTTGGGGGACATTGAATGACACTGATGGCGAGTTGCTGACGTGTTCTCTAGCTATTTATTTGGTCTTTATCTATTCTTTGACGTGGCTTCTATCGCTTGATTAGGTTGAATGTAAGCAAGAGTCCAAGACGTCCTTCAAGTCGGTAGTCTTAATGGGTTTGGACCCAAGGCACATCGGTAGCCTTATTCCATTTCCACCACATGGACCGATGTGACCCTTGATTGTTGGCACGATTACCTTATCTTCTTGCCACTCTGCACTGCTTTAATTTTTTGAGACTTCTAAATTTTGATGTGACATTTAGGAGTGTCTCACACTCTCAACTACCTTCATGCTTATAAATAGATGCTTATGCATCTGGTTAGGGTTCCATGCAATTCTTTGCAACTTCTTTTTATGTTTTCTCCAAACCTTTTCCCTTGCTTTGTCTCCTCTGCTTCTATGAAGACCATTCATTATACCAATGTCATCACTAGTCCATTATGGCCACCTTCCATTTCACTACAAAGGTCGGTAACGTCCCATATGATTGTGGATTATTGTTGTGCAACTTACATGATCCGTAGGGGGTATGAAGCTATCGTGCTTGGCCCTGAGCACCACATCCATAAACTGTCGATGGGCTTCATCACTATTTATGAGGCTGAAGAATGGGGTCAGGATTCCCCAGTTCCTAGAGTTGATGGATATTTTGAATGCCATCAATATCCCGTTGGTGCATTTTCTGTCGAACATCAATAGGTACCTAGTCTCTCTATGTATTTTCTTTTGGCTACGTGAGGTGACACTTACTCTAGCTATTTTTTGGGCAATGTTCCACATTACATCAATAGGTACCTAGTCTTGAGGAGGTTGCAGGCCTTCACCACCAATTCCTTATCCTATTACACTAGTTGAGATATTTGTTTGATCCGGGTGTAATGTATGAATTTTAAATTATAATTTTATCATGATTAATTAAGATAAGATAAGAAAATTATTGAGGTCAAATAAATATTTGCGTCAAGGTAAATATTTTGACAAGGTTATATTAGGTTGAGTGATACTAAATTGACGCTTAAAAACACACGTGTATTTTGGGCTAAAAATGATTCGACCGAAAGACGTCCGATCGGTGCTCATGCATATTTTAGACAAATTGCTCATATTTAATACACGCTTGAGAGACACATGTGTGCATTTATGGCAGTATCCACGCTCTTGGTATGTGTTTGAGGGATACTTGTGTACTGGACAATTTCTGTCTGAATGCCTGATGCACGCTTGATGAGTGCATGCGTGCTAATTTTCTATGTAAGACCCACCCGATGAATTTTTAGTTATTTTTGCTAGATTTTAAAAAGAAGAGAAAGAAACATAAGAGAGGAAGAGAGAGAATGCGAGAGAAGTGTACAGGTGAAAATTGTAAGTGAATTTAATGAAGATTTTAGTTATTCTAATTTTAAAGCAAATGTATTTAAACTCCCTTTCCTTTATTACTGATCTTTCTTTACTTCTTTTAGTATTTATTGTTCTAAATATCCATATATTAGATATTTTTGTAATTAAAAAACTTATACTTTACATGCTTGTGATCCTACTCCCATCCCATGAAACTTTCATGAAATGCATTCCCTCCTTTCATATATAATATATTTCAAACTAGTTTTCTACAATAATACTCATTTGTGTTCTAAAATTATGAGTAAATATTCTTACATATTTTTAATTTTCATATATATGCTTCTATATATTTTAAATTTTTATATATCTTGAATTCATATTTAAATTATTCCTGAGTGCATTATAATTGGAAAAAATGTTAAAATTGCACAAATGAACTAATTTTTTTTTAATAATTCCTGTCATAAACAATTCTATATGTTTAAAAACCTTCCTGAGTGTATGCCAAGTATTTGAAAAATTAAAAAAATTCTATAATTAGTTAAAAGGTAAAAACATTTTCTCCGTCATGAGAAAATATAAATGATCATTTGTATTTGGATAATATTTTCCATTTGATTATGTACAAATCAATGTAGAGAATTTGACTATGATATATTATGACATGTCTTAATATATTATAGTCATAATCAGAGTTCAAATATATCATTAACGAGTTAAAAGTAGCGTTTTGCCCTATCTATATTGTTATATATGTGATTCCTATTTACGAGTCTTGAATAATAGTGTATAACCTTTAATTGTGTGAAAATATTTATAACTTGAGTTTTGATTTGCTGCTCATTTTTCGATAAGGCCCTACTAATATTTAATATACAATATTTGTATAATTTGAGCATATTTAAAGAATACAGAATTTAAAGAAAAGAGGTTTGACTTTTAGCCTAAACTTTTGCATAAAATGTTAAGAAAATTATATGATATTGAATATGATTTTAGATCATATTCATTCTAACACATTTTGATATAAGGATATTGTTCAATTATGAAAATTATATATCTTATTAAATAATTAGCTTATTATTATTATTTTGATTTTTATTAACCTATTAGATTAGAGGGTTTGGTTATATTCGTAAATATATGAATTTGATAGGAAAGCTATTCAGGAAAATAGAATTAGAAATTTTGAAATTTAATACTATACTTCGTTGCAAAACAGTAGAATTAGAGTAGTAATTGTTGTACTTTAAAGTACTATAATAACTAAATTGTGGGTATATTAATCAATAATTTAGTTTGATTTTAGTATATCTAAATTATGATATTGTTGATTCTGATCTTAGTAAAAATATATCTTGTTACATATATTTCGAGGTCGTGTATGGTAGGTAATCGGAGATACTTTTAGGTATGTCATTTCAGATCTTATGATTTGACTTGTAATTTTATTTGGTTGTTGTTGGTTGCCATTTTTATGTTTGCATCATGAAGATGTTTCGTTGGGGTTTTTGTATGGTGAAGGAATAGTGAAGTTTAGGGAATTAAAGGCTAAAAGTCGTGTTCTATACAGTAATTGTACTAAGATAATTAGGAATATGAGATTGGATATCGGGTAATTGGGACATGGCATCTGTGCCACCCTTGAGTAGCATGCTAATTAGGGTCCTTTTTAAGTCTTGTCTTCCTTGAGGCGACGTTCCTTATGATGGATTTGTGCCTTGACATCTTATTCTCATTCCTTCTAGGTCTTAGAGTTGCCCTAAGGGACTGTCACTGAGGAGTTTGCAACGGTTTTGTGTTGGGTTATGGGTCACTCCTGTGTGGGCCATACCCACTTGATGTGGCGGGTGGAGGTGTATATCCTCACCGCATGGAGAAAGATCAAGTTGAGCCCGCTAGACGTTCGAGCGGATTTTCCAGTATGACCGCCGCTCGCTGTGCGCCCGCTAGGAGCTGTGCGGATTTTCCAGAATGTGCCCGCTAAGAGCTCGAACGGATTTTTCAGAATGTGCCCCGCTCGCTTGGCGCTTGATAGGCGCTCGAGCGCGCGCCATTATATAAAATGCGTGTTTGCGTTTTTAGGTTAATTTTGAATTAATTCTGAGCACTGTTCCAGAAAAGAAAAAGAGAGAAAAGAGAGAGAAGAAGAAGAAGAAGATGAAGAATTGAGCCTCCGTTTGGGTTTTCAATCAAGTTTCAGTATTCGGTAATCCCACGTACGAGATTTTTGCTGCTGTGAAGAACGTCTGCCGGGTTTTATCTCTACTTTTATTCTTTATACTTCTTGTACGGGCTGTCCAAAGTTAGTTGATATTGATTCTTGTGATTTGGGGTTTGTGTAACCGATCAACTACTACTAGTGAAAATTTTGGACTCTGTGTCCCGTGAGTTTTCTCCATCGTTTCATAGGGAGTTTTTCACATAAAAATCGTGTCTTTATTGTTTGTACTTGATTATTGTGTGCTTGCTGTCTTCTTCTAAGTATTGCCTCGCGATTCAAACAAGCCTTTAATTCTAATAAGTGGTATCAGAGATATTGGTTCGTGTTGGGTATTGTGACTTGTTTGAATCGACGGTATCCTCGTCGTCAAAGAATCTGCCGTTCGATATTGAGCAGTTCAATGAGCAGGGCAACTTCATTCTCTGGTAAGAGAGGGTGAAGAACATTCTGACGAGAGAAGGGACAGTGAAGGCGTTGAAGAAGAAGGATGAAAAGTCTGAAAAAATGACCGACGACGAATGACAAGACAAAAGAGATTTTATAATTGTGCCTTGACACCCTATTCTCATTCCTTCTAGGTCTTAGAGTTGCCCTAAGGGACTGTCACTGAGGAGTCTGCAACGGTTTTGTTCTAGTTACGCAAGTTGTGCATTGAGTTGCAACATCTTAAAAACCTTGACAAAGAGCACCTCTGATTAAGGGGGAGGCTGTGTGTGTTAGTGCTATGTGACTCTACTATGGTTGAGTGCAGTTAGTTCATAGAGGAGTCGACAAATGAGGCCTCCTAACTTGAATCCCACATTGAGGCCATGGAGGGTGAGCTCAAGGTAGGCAAGAAGGTCAGGAATTTGAGCCTGGGAAAAATGGCATCGGTGAAGAGTAAGGCTGAGGAGGCTATCATGGCCAACTGGGATTAGCTTGAGTCCCTACATGTTGAGGTTGTATCCCTTCGAACATATTACGGAATATATTTTCGAATATTGTATTTTAGTTAAGTTGTAAATTATTATATTAGGATATTTGTTTTAGTGTATTTTAGGTTAGTATATATTTTATATTTTGGTTAATTTTTCTTCGTCCTCCGTGTATTTATACTGCCTTTGTTCTTTTGCTTGCTGTAACACACAAAACTGATTTTTCATTTAATAAAAGATGTCAGTTTTCTTTTTCCAATAGAGCACTTGAGTGCTCTGCCGTCTCTGGCTTCGCCTTGCCCACTTCGTCTTCATCTTCTCCTTCTGCCTTCCTTCAATCTCGCGTTCTTACATGGTATCAGAGAATGTCAATGGCCCATTCTTCCAACCCGACCGCTTCCGATAACCCATCTAGCCTCAACGCCTCTAGCGATGACCAACCAAAATATAAAATATATACTAACCTAAAATACACTAAAACAAATATCCTAATATAATAAATTACAACTTAACTAAAATACAATATTCGAAAATATATTCCGTAATAGAACATAACTGGAATCAAGTAGGAGTTACGAGAGGTAGAGCTTAGGCTTTAGAATCAGATGCGGGAATTTGTTCACTCAGAGGCATACCAATAAACTCAAGTGTGACATTGTGCCTTGAGCTATTAAGACTGTTGGGAGCTCATTCATCACATTGATTCGGAGTGTCCACTGGGGTTCCTTCATCATGCCATTATCGGGTTTCCCATGCCAATCTAGTACTACAGTGGGGAGTCTTATTCTAAGGAGTCCACCCTGGATAACGTCACTTCCCATTAATGTTTCATGCTTGTATATGCTTCACACCTGCACAGAATGAACAAGTTCTCTTCTTCTTGTCTATGACTTACTGGTGTGAGCCTTTCATTTTACTCACATAAGCTTTCACTATGATGCTTAGTCACCTTGTCAATCATAGGCTTGCCAACTTTGGCACCCTTGATGTGACCTATGAGTTGTTGGCAACGGGAGCGTGTGTTTGCCTTCCTAGGAGGTTTGAAATCTGAGTCTGGCATGTTATTTTCCTCGGTGTCTTAATTTATGACCACTTGCTAGGGATCCAACACCCAATATTCTTTAGGCTGAGAGACCATAATTGATGAAACATGCTCCTATGGATGCTCTGGGGCTATGTCATTGTTTGTCATTTCGTGTAGGAGAAGGAAGAGAGGAGAGAGATGGGGGATGAGAAAGAGGAGAGAGAAAGAAGAGAAGTGGTAGATTAGAATATCCTTTTGATAGATTTACTTGGTAAAAGATTAAGGTAAGTATTCTTACACCCTATTTTTGATCTGTTTTCGTATCTGATAAGTTTTACTTACGATTTGGAGGTTTAATGTCTATACATGCTATTTTTATTTAACTTATTTGTTTCATTTATGCATGCATGTTATTTTTACCAATCGTTTGGCGGTTTTGTGCAGGATTTGAAAATATTTAAGGGTTTTGTTATTTTACAGAGAAATAGATAAATATTTGAAATTATATGTTTATATATCAGTATATTTGTATAGAAAAAGTCATAAAAATATACATAGGTCATGTATTGGTATACATGTATCACTACTTAGGGCTTGGGATCTCTATTTCGTGATCCGATTCTGATGTCTAATCCTCTCTTGGTGGGGAGAGCACTATTCTCGATGGGAAAAGTTTTGTGACTCCCCTTTTTGCCGGCAAAAGATGCTCTATTTGTAGATAACCCTCCTATTTGTATTTTAATGAGAACTACCGTAAGGTAATTGAACGAAAACTAATATATTTAGGTATTCTAATATATGTATTAAATTCAAAAATTGCACCCAACGTTGCCGGTGATAAAACATAGTAAGTATAGTCTTTGTCTATGGGAGATCGTACATAGATGACTATACCTATAGGTCTAAACAGTGGTCGATCTGATTTAAATTTATTAGAAGTATATATAATCATTTCTCAATTTAGTCTTTTGGTCTTTGGTTCTTTAATTTTATATATACATTGTATTTCTGCATAAATTTGTATTTAGATTTCGTTTGAGATTCACAAATTTGTACACAGTTGAAATTTGGTCAATCTTGTACATTCGGTTATATGATCTTGTTTCAAACTTTGTTTCGTTTGTATGAGATTTAGATCCAGACTTTATTTCATTCAATATATATTTCATATGAATTATGATATGATTTGGATAATGTGGTTTTACTCCGGATCACTTTCGTTTAATATATGCCCTAATGGTATTATGATTTGAATACGAGACTACATTCAAATTTTCAATATCAGATTTTTGGATTTGCATCTTTTACACAATTTGAATGTGTTTATAGACCATTCCCCTGATTTCAGAAATTATTTTTATTATATGATATATATACTTATTAAATTTTAGACTTACGTTTTAGATTCTTATTCTTTTAGATTAGTGGGTTTGGATACATTGTAGAAATTTGAATTTTATCTGATCGTTGTTTGTTATTTGGTGAGTTTAGTTTCATTTTTAGATTGGATTTGTATCAAATTTTTTTTGGGTATTGAAACTGACCAGTTCTTTTAATTTGTTCGGGATTTGTTAGGTTGTATATATTGGATTATTTTGTGGTTGGTTGTCCCTCCCTTACGACTTTGTATAGTAAGCCATTTATTTTATTATCCGAATGGTTATCAAATGAGATCTTGTGTTTTGTAAAAATCTATTACTGTTTTATTGGAATTATGTGGTTTATTTGTTTCACATTTGGGTTAGGATTTGTTATATTATTTTAAAATTTTAATTTTTATACATCATAGTTATTTAGACCTGCTTTGGTCTAAGTTCACCACTTATATGGTTCTCCTCCAACAATGAGTGGTAGGAAGGGGATGTGCTCTCTTTGGATATTTTTTCCTTTAAGATAGTGCATGACGCGTTTGCTTTGTTCTTGCCCCCTTTGTCCACACAAGTGCTCGACTTAGGCTTTTCTACCAAGTTCTAGATGGTTGCATCAAAGTTAACTACTCTAGTAGTTGTTGCTCGTCAGCCCTGACCCTCTACCATGGGCAAGATGCTCCCTCTGAAATATATGGGGCAACTGTGAGAATATCTTTATTGACGAACCATTTTAATAGTATGGGTGTGGTTGGATAAAATGGAGAGAGATCATTGCGGGAGCTCTTTTCTAATCTTCTATTTTATTTCCCTTCACTTCACTTGGCTTTTGTGGTGTCTTTTAGTTATTATGATAGTTTCTTTGCAACACTAGTAGCATTTGTACAATTTTACAAATTAATGAAAAATATTTCTTTCGTTATGCCTCATACTTTATTCTTATGTACTTTGCTCCGCATGTGCCTTTATCTTTGTTTGTCGAGGGGGATCCTTAATGTTTTGACTTCTCATTGCACGTGGGAATCCCCTGGCTGGGGTGCCTTTGGCTATTTTAGTGTGCCTCATGCCACCTTCTTTCTTTACATTGCCCTTCGTGATCTTCTTAGGCTCCACTCACTTGGGGTTTCTTAGCCACCTTTTTGAGAATTTTTAGCATGATTTTTGTGAAACATCATAGTTGTTTTTCTGAGTTTTTGGCTTAGTTTACATGAGATGTATTAGTAGATTTTACTATGGGTGAGATAGGCCTACATGAGGCTTCTTGCCACTTTTGTAGCATTTTGACTGATTGTGCTCAATTGACCTTATTGAGGTTTTTATGGTAACCGTGGGTTCCATAAACTGTACACTCATTGGTTTCTCTTGTGGACTGATACTAAAGCCTCTTAATATTGACTCCTTACAAGACCCTTGTCAACCTACTTGGGTCTGGGTTTGAGAACCTTTGGAATTGCACTTTGGGTAGATATGAAGGCCATTAGTTTTGTCTCGAAGACAGTGATGTTTTTAATGTATAAGTGATATACGTAGTGGGCAAAAAAGAAAACAATGTGAGTTGCTTTATAAATAAGTATATGGGTACATATATTTTTGTAAGGATTTATAACTTAGTGGATTGTGGTGATATTCTAATTGGTTATCTTGTATGATCACACAACATATTGTGGTGCAAGAATACTTTTCTGCAGCTCATGTTTTTTATCTTATCATGGTTTTGTAACAATGAAGAGCTACAACTCTATGTTCTCCAACTATAGATGCATAATACTTAGTTGGCTGCTGCTATTACGAATAGTCATTCCCATATTGGGAATAACTTATTTTGATCTATCATTTTTCTGGTAGACTCAATGCCCTATAGGACCAAATCTCCTACTTGGAAGGGTCACACCTTTACCTTCCTATTGTAGTATTGGGCTACCCTTTGTTGGTATGCCCTGGTTAGGAGGTTGGTGACTTTTAGAGTTTCCTTAAGCAAGTCTAGGAGCTATCACATGGTTTCCTAGTTAGTAATGAGCTCAAGTTGGATACCTTGATATTGGAAAAAGCCACTGCTACCAGGGTGACTGTCCCTGCCTTGAAGCATAAACTATAAGGGGTTTCTCCCGTGGTCCTGCTCAACTTTGTTTGGTATGCCCATAGGACATTTGGCAACTCGTCCTCCTATGCTCCTCGCTTTGTCTAGCCACATTCACAACCTGACAAGGATCATCTTGTTAGTAACTTTTGTCTCTATGTTGGTCTGTAGGGTAGATATTGAGGTGTGGACAAACTGGATTTTGAGATTCTTATAGTACTTAGTAAATCTTTTTCTTAAAAATTAGGCCCCTTTGTTGGTGATTGTGGTTTTCGGGATGGCAAATTGACATACTATATTTTGCCACACAAACTCCACCACGTTTTGCTTGGTTATCTTGGTTGGCAGCGCGGCTTCTATCCACTTAGTAAAACATTCAAATCCCATGATTATGAACATTCTCTGCCCTAAGGAAATTAGAAATGTGCCAAATATATTAAATCCCCAATGTGTAAAGGGCCAAGGGCTTTGTGATCGGATGAGTTTTGTTATGGGCCTCTATGGAATGTTCCCGTGGATCCAGGACTTGTTACACTTCCTAACAAATGCTTGTGTGTCATACTTTATAGTGGGCCAATAATATTTTTGGCGTATAATCTTGAAGGCTATATTTTAATCTTTGAGGTTTTCCCCACATACTCAAAGGTGGGCTTATCAAAGGGAATAATATGCTTCTTTTGAGTTGAGATACTTCTCAAGCAACATTGAGTAGCCCTATCGGTAGAGTGGCCCATTAATGAGGGTATACCATCCAAAGGTCTTTTGAAGATTCTTTGATTCCTCAAGCTTGTTAAAATCTTTCCTAGTAGAAAGGTACACCTACTAGGGCATCATGCAACTTTTCTCGTCAATTATCTAATACCATGTCTGGCTTGGTGATGCTAGGACTTTTGAGGCTTTTGGTCATCTTGTGCCCATAGTAATCATCAAAGGGAGCTGTGACCAATTTTAATAGTGCGTCAAACCTGCCTTTTTTCTTAGGGAATATAAATCATATGGTACTGTGAGATTGAAATCTTAAGATTTATGAAATGATATTAAATTTAAGTAAATTAATAAATTATTAAGATTAATTGAGAATTTGGGTTAGAAATTAAGTGTTGAATCATAGTAATATAAGTATGAGTGGTGCCTAATGTGTGTTTGGGTTACGTATGAGTGTATTTTAAACAAAATTGTCATATGTAAAGTGCACATATGAAGTGTTTGTGTATATTTAGTCCTGAATATTAGTGTATGAAACATGCTTATTGGGTACTTCTGAGAAGGCTAGAATTTGTATCTACATCTCATCCACATTTGAGCCGTGCACTTATACCAATCAACTCTATAAAGGATCTTTGATTGATTTCAGTGTCAATTTTTATGGTGCATCTTGAGGCAAGAGAGAAAGAAGAACAGAGAAAATGATTTAGAAAGTGCATTTGATGTGAATCTAAGCTATTTTTTTGGTAAATTAAAGCTAAGGCAATTATATACGAGGACATTTCTTCCTTTGTTGTTGAGCTTTCAAGAAAAAATTTTATCATTTCTTACTTAAATACTTAAACATGTAATATTTATCTAATTTTTTTTGATATTATGTTGCATGCATGTTAGCCTTGTTTCTATTTCATGATATTTTGAAGGCTTATGCATTAGTTTATGTATATTATTTTGAAATCTTGAAATCTTTAAATATTTATCACTGTATGTCTTTTATTTGTAAAGATTTTACTTTAATTTTAATAAAGAAGATTTATTATTCTAAATGTGAGAAAAAAAATTAAATATGTAATTTTTTATAGTAGAATTTTTTTAATTTGATTGAATATGAACCATTATAGAGAATTAATAAAATATATTTTGATAAATTCTAAAATATTATTTATAAATTGAAGGTTGAAATTAACTTTTATGAGTCAAAAAAGTGTCATTTAACCCAAATTATAAGAAATAATATATAGTCAGCCTACACATAGGTTACAAATCGTGACGCATGGCCTTTGACTATATGAAAAAATCACAGTCTAATCTTTGATATTCAATCATTGCTGGGAAAGCTATAATCAATCCTTGTTTCTTATATTTTCCACACGATTTTGCATGTTTTATTGCATTTTGATATTTTTGACATTTTAATTTTGATTATGATTATTGTCCTTTGTATGCTTATTTATTACTATATATATGTGTGTGTGTGTGTAGACTTTATTGAGTGTTAGTCTCACTTTTGTCACATTTTTGCTAATTTTTTAAATTAGTAAGTTTGGAAGTATTTGTAAGATTTTTTGAAAGAAATATTTTTTTGATGTTTTAGATATATTTTGATTATCCAGATTTGAAATTTGTTATTCAGTGTTTGATAGTTTGTATATTTAATGATGAGCCTTGAATTTATATTTTTACTGATTTTGTATTTGATAATATTTATTTTTAATTTGGAGGTTTAAAGTCTATGCATACTAGTTTTTATTTAACTCACTCATTTCTCTCTATACATGCACGAGTTTTATTGATTGTTTGGAGGCTTTTTACGAGATTTTTGTATATTTGAGAGTTTTATTATTTTTTAAAAAATAGATAAATATTTAACACTATATATTTTTATATCAGTACATTTGTACAAAAATGAGTATAAAACTTGCTTTGGCCCCTACATTTTCACATGCATACTGCCGAGGGACAAGGTTGCTATTTTGTGGGACTATGGTGGCTTGCGACCCTGATGGGTCGATATATGTGTGGGACCATAGTGATCCGAGACTTTGGTGGGTCGATCTATGTGTGGGATCATAGTGGTCTGAAGCCTTGGTTGGTTGATATATGTGTGGGATTATGATGGTCTAAGACTCTGGTGAGTCGATATGTATGTATCCCTTCCATCGGTAGGAAGGTTGAGGTGTGTTTATAGTTGATTTGTCTCACTGTATTTGATTAAAAGATGGTCAAGAGTTGTAGGTTTAAATTGTAGCCAATAATAATAAAAAGATGATCGAGAGTTATAGGTCTAAATTATAACAAATAATGATGAAAAGATTGTCAAGAGTTGTATGCCTAAATTATAGTTGATAATGAAGAAAAGATGGTCGAAAGTTGTAGGTCTAAATTATAAGTAATAATGATGAACAAATGGTTGATAGTTATATGCCTAAATTGTAGTCGATAATGATGAAAATATGATCGGGAGTTGCAGGCCTAAACTGTATCTTATAATAATAAAAAGATGGTCGAGAGTTGTCGACTTAAATTGTAGCCGATAATGATGATAAAATAGATGATCTAGAGCTAGCGACTTAAAATGTAGTTATTATAAGATGTAGGTCTGGATTTTGATTTGCATCCATTGTGGTTGTGGAGTTGGTCGCAGTTTATACAATGTGGTATTAGATCATGATTTGATATGAGTATGTCTTGATGGGATGATGCGATTTGATATACGATTAATTATGTGACTACACCCTCCATTTGACATATATATGTGTTATTTTATATATACATACGATGATAATTATTGAATTTTAGGCTGATATTTTTTATTTTATCCATTCAGAATAGAGGGTTCAGAACTTCGTAGGAGTTGGACGAGATCTGGCGTGGCATTCCATATTTCGTGAGTATCATATCTATCTAGATTGGTGATATCGGCTGGATTCTGTTCTTTTTGGATTGGGTTTGTTATGGTATGTATCTTTGGATATTGAAATTGGTCGAGAGTAAGCCTTTAATCAGTGTATTAAGAAATTGTTAGATTTATTATATTATATAGATAAGTTGTTATTATTTGATTACTTTCCTTACGACAGTTCAAAGTAAGTCATATTTATATTGTTTGGATAGTTATCTGATAAGATCCTGTGATTGACCATTGTGTCTGATTGACATTATCATTTCGAATATTGAGATTTTATAGTCTATTTGAATTATCACACCCGATTTAAAATATAATTATATGTATTTAAAATTTAATTACTTATTAATTTGACCAATTTTGTCAGTGTTTATGACACAAACACTTCACCATGAGTTTTTAGATGCAAAGGCACCAATAGCCACAAAACAAAATGTCACAAGCCTTGCCAAAACATTCTAGTCTTCCTGGCTTTAGTCACTGTATACAAGACAAACTGAGACAATTCTATAAATTTAGCATTATATTCTATACTAATTAATTTCCTTGCCACAAGCAAGTAAACTTGTCCTTTTTCTACTCCCAAACGCTCATTAAAAAGCATTTCTCCATAAAATCTTTTACAAATACATTCCAAAATATTTTCTCGTTTTTTGAATCCAAAATCCTCTTCTTCATGGTCCACTAATGATTAACGTTTCTGTCCAACTTATAAGTAATAAATTTAATTTTCTCTTCCTTAGGATAATTGATAATTTCGAACAACTTCACCCTCATATGAATCCAAATCTCTGCTTTGATCGTTCATAATCACCTAAAAATTTAAGAACTCCTTTCAAAAAAAGACCAAATGGCGTTAGACCATCCCCTAGATTTTCACCTCTTTGCCTTGCTGCAAGCACTACATCTTGCCTTTGCACCGTCTGATCCATTATATCCGACATCCTAGCCATTATGGTAGAATATTCTTCACTGCAACTAGATCCAACTCCTTGACTTTCTGACATCTCAGGTACTTATCATGCAACAATATTCAAATGTATAATTCCTTAAAAATTATATAAGATACTTCTTTTACGACCTCTTTGATACCATCTTGTCATGTCTCTGGTTTGAGTGGGTAATAATTAATTAATAAATAATTTAAATAATAATTTATAAATAATTAAAAATCTAAATAAATTCCAAAGTTGATATGAGCATACCAAACCAAAAGATCAAAAAGTAAAATAACTACAAACCACGATGAATAGAGAATTTAATCAAACCAATTCTATTTGGTTTTTAAATAAAATATATATCAAAATAAACAAACTGAATAATAATCTCAATGTAAGTTCCAAAATTATAAAAATATAATAATCGAATATACAATAATCACAAATATAAATCATAAAACAAATCAAATACAAATCCAAATATAAAATATAATTAAACCAAATCTTTAAACCTTATCCGTCTTAATCTTATAAGTATCGATAGCTATCTAGTATGAAGGTTAGAAAACATGACAAAATTATAAGTCTAAATCTTAATAAGTATATGTATATGTGTCTAATAATTAATACATGTCCATGAAACAAATTGAAGAAATAAAAGACAATAAAATACATGCAAAATTCAATGTGTCCAAATTCCAAACTTATAGTCCAAATATTAAATTTTCAAATATCAAATGTCGAATAAAATTTCGTACACACAATTTATAATATGTATTTGAAAACTAAATAATCTAAATTATATAAAATTGCCCAAAGTTCAAATTGAATGTTTTCTCATTATTCAAATGTCTAAAATTCAAATCATGTTGAAATCTGATAACCAAGATAAAAGATTAAAGATTGGATTTAAAAATACTTCTTTTAAATCTTTAATTGAATAGATCTAACTGTAAAATATCTCAAAATCTCTTTACTTTCCTTTCTTTCTTTTTCTTTTCTCTCTTTTTTCTACGAAATGAGCAAAATAGTGTGCACTAGGCCTTAAATAATATAATTGGCATGTGAGTATCAGATAGACTTGCATCATATGCCATTCCAACCTCAAATGTGTATGAGCATTGAATCAAGTGACCTTAAATAATATAATTGGCATGTGAGTATCAGATAGACTTGCATCATATGCCATTCCAACCTCAAATATGTATGAGCATTGAATCAAGTGCATCTCAGAACATTTTACCCCAAATGTGCACGAGTGCCTCAGATATGCATATGACAAACATGCACAAACGTGGAGATAGGCTCCTATCAAGTATCTAGCCTAATTCCAAGTAATCCAATTTTTTTTTTAATTTTTATTATAAAATAATTTTTTAAATTAATTTAAAAATATATTAATAGCATCATAAATTATAAATAAAAATTAGGTATTACACCTAGATTTGCTATGGTTAGAAAAGCCCAATCTCATTGGAAGGAAGGGCCATGCAAATCCTCAGGGTGTCTATAAGTTATTTTGAGCTATGCACTTTTATCAAATAGTAATAGGATTGCTTCCACTATTGATGTGGAAGAAAGACTTAAGAGGATTGAGAAGCAAGTTTTCCAAGGAAATTCCCCGAACCAAATGATCCAAATGGGTTGGACTTCTCTCACTTGGGACATATAGAAACACTAGCTCCCCTACAAATTTAAGATGCCAACTATGAACTATATGAAATAAGTGTTGATCATATCAACCACTTCCACACATTGCTCCAAGTTCTAAAAAATGGGGAACATCGCCCTATGCCAGTGTTTTCCTTAACTCTAAAAGGAGGATGCTCATATTTGATTTTATGGGTTATGATCAATTTTATTAGAAGATTTTAGGAATTGGATGAATAATTTTTGTCCCAGTTTTAGTTTAGCAGGTGAGTAGAGAAAAAACCTTGACATTTAGTTAGAGTGAAGTGGGCTCCCAATAAGAGCCTTAAGTATTTCCTCAATGGCTTTAACTCTGAAGCTTGGAGCATCTCAAAGCTCACCAACAAAGCAAGCTGAACACCTTAATGACCACTATTCAGCCTAGTAATATTTTTAAGTTGTTCGTCCAGTAGATTCCTAGATTTTCTTAGAAGTTGAAATAACCATTCAAGTTTATATAGTAGTAGAGGAAGCCAATGAAGTCAAAAGGCTGATGAGACTGGATTATAGATATTATCTTGGACAAACTGGAGGTGGAAAGAGGAGAAATAACAATGGCTACCTAGTCAATGACTTTCAAAAGTAGTAAAGGACCGAGTTGAATTCATGCTAGACCTTTAAGCCATCACACAACACTTCCTTGATAGATGTTAGGATAAATGTTGTAATGTAGATCCAAAATAATTTTTCTTTTAAATGGCTCAAGCTGATTAATAACCTTGTAGTTGAAGATCAGGCCAAGTATGTCCACTACCGTAGGTCACCAGGTCACATCATGGAAAGTTATTGGACCACTTAGAAAGAAAATGAAGCCTCAATTCAGAGAATTCATTTTTAGAAATACCTGTAGAGACTAAAAGTTGCCATGAAGAAGGACCACAATGGTGAATTGTTGTTCAAATAATAACATAATTGGGTGGTAGTTGGAGTTATCAATGTAGTTTCTACCTGGCTAGTAGGAGCCATGATTGTAAGGAACCAAAAGAAGCATCTCCTAACAAGAGGTAGAAATTAGGGTTGAGAAAAAAAGTCATTAATTTTAGTGATAAAGATATATTTCTTATAACTTTCCTAACATTAACCCTTTTATTGTATTTATACTTATTTCGGATGGAGTCTAAGATTATCAAATAAAATAATGTATCTACGATTGTTTTAAATGGAATCTATGATTATCAAATGAAATAAGTCTTTGTTAATAATAAAAGTTCTAGGAATATTTAATATTCCATGTTAGATTAGGGCTAAAATATCAACAAATGGACCTATTAGATGGACTATTGTATAGCCTAGAAAATGATTCAGTCCAACATAGGGCATTGTAAACCTTGAGGTCATATTGGGAATACATCCATAGACTACTGCTTCTTATTTCCTGTCTTTCCTAATAGTTGGCCTACCTTTTGTTCATAATGCCATCGTTGGCAAACCATGCCTAACCACTTTCAGAATCTTCACTTTCATCCCATAATTGGTGATAAAATACAAAATAATGTATAAGATCAGAGAGGTGAAAGGAGGCTAGGCCACTAGAAGAATTTGTTACATGACTCATATCAATGACCCAGACCCTCTGTAGCCAAATGAAGAATTTGACCTTAGAGATGAAACATCTCTATGACAAGGTCAATCTGGCCAAATATGTAATATTATAAATATTTTTATTCGATTTAATTGGATTTATTTATTTTTAGATAATTCGGGTGTGATAAAAAATTAATTAAATATTATAAAAATTTTGAAGAATATTTAAAATTATTGGGTTGGCGCCTGAGTGCGCCCTTTCGATCACCTGAGTATTGATTTAAATATTGGGATTAAAAAAAACGTAATATATAATAATAATAATAATAATAATAATAATAATAATAATAATAATAATAATAATAATAATAATAATAATACAAAGAAGCAGAAGGAAAGAAGGAGCAGGAAGGCTCGAGCGAGGGTTTTGGCGGGGAAGAAAGAGAGAGAGAGAGGAGGAGAATGGTGCCGCAGAGGCAGCGCACAGGTCGGCGCTGGCCGGCGACGGCCACGCGTCGGTGCCCGGCTGGCGTGGTAGCGTGGAGCAGTAGCACCACCCGCGGGAGGCCGGCGAAGGAGGGGAGCCACGCAAAGGAGAAGAGGAGAAAATGGAGGCTTTCGGATCCGATTCCGATTTCAAGCTAGTTGGAAAAGTTATAAATAGGGTTGAGGCAAGTACACGCATACTCTTTTTTTTTATTTTCATGCACTTTTATTCCATTTTTTTTGGGTATCCTCGTTCCGATACCCAAATAAATTTATATATTGTATTACCCATAACCTAAACACGATAATACATCAAAATCAAGTCAAAATATCAAGTTTAAAGTAGTATATCGCGATCCAAAAACCCCAATTGCCACACAGGTACTATTCATTGGCACTCGAGCACATTTGATCCGTGAATTTTTAGGACTTTTGTTTAATTTGGGTTAGAATATTGGATATCCGATTGAGTGATTTTAGGTGAAAACCCGTTTGCTAGAACCCTAAGGTGTGTCCGGATCATGTTTGATCAATTATATTGGCTTTAATGCATGAATTGGCCTTAGATAAATGTTATCCATAACATGGGCAAATGATTGTGTAAATTTTATACTTGAATTTGTAGTTTAGACCCGTTTTTGGACAAGGAACCCTAAACCTACAACTTGGAGGAATTAACCGATTAAATTGGAAATTATGGGTGAACTGGCTCAAGGATGTTATTACCCACACCATAAATAAGTTATTCTATCAATCGGGTATCCGAATTGATAGTTTTGTAGAGTTTTTTACTCCACGGAACCCTAACCTATGCCCCCTTGAACTTATCCGAATGAATCATAAATATGCATGATTTAAGTTCCGGAAGTTTTGATGCATGAAATTGCAAGGGAACTTGTCATTTGGAAGTTCCGAGGACATAAAAAGCACATTATGGTAAGAATTTTCTAATTGTCCCAATCATATGATTAAGTACGTCTTATAACACAATAATTTAAACGTCCCAAAAATCATGTTACGAAATATTTACAAAAGAATTAACGATCAGAAGTTTTAAGAATTTTGTTTGGCATGATAAAAAAGGAATTTCTAAATCCTTCTAAGCTTCAAGCAATTCGTGATGAACTATGAACACGTGAGAACCTAAGTTCACGTAATATGAACAATAAACACGTGAGAAACTAAGCTCACGAGGGATAAGAAAATGTGAATTTGAGTAAGTTTAATGGAAAAGGAACTAAGAAATGATATTTTGCAATTAAGCAATAACTGTTTTCCGGAACAAATAACCAAGAACTGATGAAATTATGAACGCTCCCCAATAGAGTGGGAACGAAGAACTATGAACAAGAAATTATGTGCTTAAAAGCAGAATGTCCCTAAGGAATTAAGAACTTGGATCGAGGGAATTGGACAGTAAGCTTTGACCTGCCATGATATTGCAGTGGGAACTCCAGAAATGCTTTGACCGCATATTCTGGCCGCTTAACACGGAGCGGGTGATATTCTTAGGAAAGCTTTAGTATACTCTAGTGGAAGGTGTTTCCTGTTATGAATGCCGCTTGAGGCATATGAATTACGGTCCTGTCTATAGGGTTGATATGTAAATAGCCCACCCCCTCTGGGTCAAGAATAGGAGGGCACGACCTTAAATTGTGTGGACTAAACATAATCTAGGTAACGACTAAATGCTCCTTTTGGCCAGTAAGGCTTATTGGTTCGGGTCCCTCAACGAAATAAGTTTTCAATAATGAATGGATATTTAAGAAAATGAGAAGGAAATGAATCAAGAAATATGAAACGAATCATGAAAACATCAATTCCCAAAGAAAATCATGAATTAAATCTCACATGCACTTTTGTCTTTCATTTATACATTATTATGTTCAAATATAAAATTATGCATGTCCTTGATATATATATAATACATTTGTTGGGCTTTTAGCTCACCATTGCGTCTTCTCATCTCCAGAGTAGTATAGGCCTACACCTGACCGAGTAGGGTAGATGATTAGAAGTTGGAGAAGCTCAAAGTATTGAAGGATAGCTTGAAGACTCAGTTTTGTGATTTTTATCCCATTTTGGAGTATTTTTATTATTTTTGATGGTCATATATTTTGGTAAAGATGATATAGTATATGTAGTTAGCTTCTACTGTATTTGATGGCTTTAATTGCTTTCGCATGTTTATTGGTTTAATTATGCACTTAGTGACAACTTATCTGAATTGACGTTATACTAGAGTTATGACGTCAGTACCATATGTTGTTAATTGTGGTAGATTTTGAATTCTATTTGATGGTTTTATAGTTGTCTGAATGTTGGAGCCTGTACTAGTTGGGTTTTCTGGTTGATTGGAGATGTTTGTGATGGATTTTACTGTGTGGTGTTATATATATGTTGTGTAGGGTTGTTATCAGGTTTTGTATTTTTAGCCGACATTCGTATTGTAGAGGAAACTCTGACAGCTTTTTGATAGAAAATACGAGACGTGACAAAGTACTAGTCAAAATCCCTCTAGATTCAAAAGATGCAAATAAGTATGTCGAGATTAGCTATGCCTTGGATCAAAACTACAGCAAAGCCTAATCAAATTCCTATGGAGCAACTCGAATTCCTTTATTAAGACACTAACAGACATGCCTAGGATCCAAATAAAAATGCTAATTTATAAGCTAAGTATCATTTTAGGGCATAAGCCTTCTAGAAAAAAAAAAAAAAGAAACTGTTTTATAGAAAAATTAATGGTTGTATATGAAGTTAAAAAATTGATTGATGCATGATTCATTCAAGAAGTTGAATACCGGATTGGTTATCCGACATGGTATCGGTGAAGAAGAGTGATAAGAATATGTGTAAACTTCGTGAACCTAAATAAAACATGTTCGAAAAATAAATTCTCACTTCCACAAATAGATCAATTGGTAGACTCCACGTAAGGTCACCGATTATTAAGTTTCATAGATGCTTATTCGAGAAATAGTCTGACTAGATGGACTCAAATGATAAAGATGTGACACTTGTAAGACAGATTAGGCAATATAGTATTACAAGATCATGCCCTTTAGCTTGAAGAATGCCGAAGCCACCTATGAAAAGTTAGTAAATAAGATGTTTGAGCAACAGGTTGGCCTAAATGAGGAAGTCTGTGTAGTTTACATGTTTTTCCAAAGCATGTCACCTACCTTCCACGGATGGATCGGCTAGTGGATTCCATAACAAGTCATAAACAACTAAATTTTATGGATGTCTATTCGAGATGTAATCACATCTAAATAGATTTTAAAGATGAAGAGGCGACTTCTTTTATGGTAGATCAGGGTATATACTATTATTGGGTCATACCCTTTAACCTAAAGAATGTCGGAGCCACTTATCAAAAGCTAATGAACCAAATGTTTAATCAATAAGTTGAATTAAATATAAAAGTTTATGTGGATGACATGATGATCAAAAGCAAATATGCTAACAACCACATTAAATACCTAACAAAGACATTTAATATACTCAGGGATTATTAAATAAAATTGAACTCAATTGAGTATATATTTAGGGTCATTTATGGGAAGCTCATAAGATTTATAGTTTCTCAATGGGGAAAAGAAGTTAACCCTGAGAAGATCAAAGTTATCATGGATATAAAGCCACCAAAATTAGGCAAAGACATTTAGTAGCTTACTAGGAACTTAGTAGAGTTGTCACAATTTATGGTTAAACAAACCAAAAATTATTTGTTTTTTTTAAGGCCTTCTAGGAAGCCAAATCAAATGGATTTAAATGGACAGACGAATGTCAATACATCTTTTAAGATCTAAAAGAATATTTTACACAACCACTCCTGCTGAATTGTATGAAAGAGGGCAAAGACTTTTACCTTTGCCTTGTCATATCGAACAAGACTTTAAACTTCATGCTGAATAAGGAAGAATCATGGGTGCAAAGGCCACTGTACCATATTGGCAAGATTATGAAAAATTCAAAGACCCTATATGCATTGATGGAGAAAACTACTTTGACGTTAATAATCGCCTCTAGAAAACTCCAGCCCTACTTCCAGAATCATGGGGTAATGGTATTGATGGACTAATCTGTAAGGTATTAATTCTAAAACTTATTTTAATAATATTAAATTTAATTTAATTGATAAAATTTTTTAGGTTAATTACAAATTCTAGTTGAACTAAAGTATTAGATTGAAATGGATTAGGTTAGAGTAGCGCTTGACGTGGTGCTGACACACATATAGGTATACTTTAGAAAAAAATATCCAAACTTAAAATATACAAGAATAGCGCTTGTGTGTATTTAGCTAAAATGTTGACGATTGATGTATGCTTGTTAGGCAGTAGTATGCAATATGAATTTTACCTCTATACTTAAGCTACGCTTGATGGTCATACATGTACAAATTTCTTATAAATAAGCCTTTTAATTGATTTTAGCTCATTTTCTATGGGATTTTAAGATAATAAAGAGAAAGAGAAGAGGAAAAGAAAGATAACAAGAGTGAAGGAATAAGAAGGTAAATTTAAGAAAATTCAAACTAGATTTTGGTAAATTTAAGTAAAGGTATGCATATCTAAACTCATTTTTTTCATCATTATTGGTGTATTTTGAAATCTTTAAACATTTCTTATTTCAATAGTCATATATATAATATTTTCATACTCGAACTAATTATACTTTAGAGCTATATTAATCTAGTCTTATTTTATGAAATTTTATAAAGTTTATATCTTAAATATATGAAAATCATGTTTACATATTAAAATTTTTGTATAAATATTTTTACATATCACTAAATCTCATACTTATATTTTTACATGTCATCAATTTATATACATTTAATCTTGCATGTTTACTATTTATAAAAATTAATAAAATTATATAAATTATGTTAAATCCGTAAAATTTGAGAATAAATGGTTTTGCGTGTCAATAATTTTCATACTTAAGTTTCTACATGTCATCAATTTCTACATATTGTTCCCACATGTCATACAAATATAAAAAAATTGATTAAAATTCTTATTTGACTTTGATAAAGTAATTGGTTTTTCTAGAATGAAAAAATATGTGTATATTTATATTTTGTATAAAGTTTTTAATTTTAACCAAATAAGAATAATTGTAAAGAATTAACGAAATATATTTGAATATATTCTTATAGATTATTTACAAATCAAATGTCAAACTTAATATTAATGGGTCAGAAAAATAGTATTTAATCCAAATAATATATAGTTAGCCTACCAATGGGTTATAAATAATGACATATGATTTTTGGCTATAAAAAGTTTCATAACCCAAACTTTAATATTCAACTATTGTTGATGAGATCATAACTAATCTTTGGTTCATATATATTAATATAATTTAATTATATTTAATATTTTCATAAGTATTATCCAATTTTTACATGTCGTATGATTTTAAGTACTTATATGATTTTTATATTTATACAATTTTTCGGTATGTTCAATTATTAGCATACTAATTTCATATACTTTATCAAAAATTGATATTATTAGCATTTCACAATTTAATCATGACATTATCTTTCGTATATTTCATCTAATATATATATATATATCTATATATGAAATTATATATATTTACTGAGTATTAAATTTATTATTGTCACTTATTTGATAACCTTTTAGATTAACAGACAGGATATATTTGCAAAGATAATTAATTAAGTGGTCTATTTTACTATGTGAGTTTAATGTAAAGTTCAAAAGGTTAGCCTTCAATAAAAGATCAAGCTTTAGCAAACTTAATCTCGAAACAACCATTTCAAATCCATTAGACAGACCACATGAGGAGAATTATTGAAGTCTCCCTACAACTCAACATTGACTCAGTGGACCTTCCATGTTGATGGAGCATGTTTCCAAATAGTTAGCGGCTCAGGAGTAATTCTCAACTCCCTAGAGTAGATAGAGGTTAAGTACTCAATCATGTTTGAGTTCTTAACAACCAACAACATGACCAAATACAAAGCTTTTATAACAGACTTGAGGTTAGTAAAGGAACATTCTATCCAAAATTTGACCATCTATAGCGATTCCAAATTGATAGTCAATCAATTGATAGCTAATTTTGAAGCCAGTCACTCAGACATGACAAAATACTTAAAACAAAGTCTAGATGCTCCTATCAGCTCTCAAGAGATATGAAGTCATCCATGTCCCGCATGAGAAAAATTGGAGGGCAAATTGCCTCTCTAAGATGGCAATTTTAGGCTCCCCAGAACAATATGAACAAGACAAGAGAGAAAATCTTAAGGCTCAGCATTGAAGGGCAAGGTGAAATCCTTTGGGTATTAGTTGAGGTTATCCAAGTGAGAGCTAATTTTGAAGCCAATAACTCGAACATGGCAAAATACTAAAACAAAGTCAAGATACTCCTATCAGCTATCAAGTGATATGAAGTCATCCATGTCCAGCATGAAGAAAATTGGAGGGCAGATTGCCTCTCCAGGATGGCAATTTTAGGCTCCCCAAAACAATATGGACAAGGCATGAGAGAAATTATCAAGAGGCTCAATATTGAAGGACAAGATGAAATCCTTTAGGTATTAGTTGAGGTTACCTAGATGAGTCTATGCATCTTGTTTGGTAATTGCACAAACCTCCATAGGTAGTCACCTAGGTGTAGGTTTTCAATGATAGCCTAATGGCTTATCCGAGATGCCCATGCACTAATCAAATGATCTAGATATTGAAACACTTTTAAGGCCCGGGGGCTAGAGACTATTTATCAATTCAACACCCTAATAAAAGGTTTACTAATTCATCCAGTAGGAATGCATGAGTATCGCCCGGTTATCAGATTAGCAATCTAGGCATGCAATTAGTATAATATACCCAATCAAAATGAAATCTTTATGTTAATATAATAAAATTGCCACAATATACAGAGGCGAAAAGGCCAAGCACTTTCACAGCCTAGGAGGAGGGTGGGATGCACGCCGGTGAAGAACTTACAGCTAACACTCTAGAGATAACCAGTCAAGAAATGGCAAATTAGTGACATAATAGAAATGTCTCAACAACACAACTCATTAGGTGAGTCTTTGGGAAGGAACACAGAAAAACAATCAAGGAAAATCTGACTTTGGGTCCCTAATTACACCCTCAAAAGTTTGAATTCTGTGGTATGGTCTAGATGGAGGATCCAATTTATGAAGTGCAGTGTTTCCAACAACTTGATCCCAGGACCGAACAACCACTAGTAACGTTTGGTTATTGAATTCCAGTAGTATGTTGAGTGACTATATTCCGCGTGATCAGGTGACTAGGCTACCCGATAAATCAAAAAGTCAGAGTACGGTTATGAAAAGAGTAGGCCGACATAGGTTGATCTAGAAAGAAAAGTTAACGAAAGTTAAACTATCAAGCTAGACAACCAACTCTCCATATTTAGCCAAATTTTGGATCCCTTGATAGTGACTCGTCAGCAATAGAGACAACTGTGCTCTTCACGAACCTAAAGTCAGGAGCAATTCTTTATGACCCTCGATAAAGAACATACAGGCTAATGGTCAACTTTGGCAACTGACTAGCACAAGCAATAACTCATTCAGACGTGTGACAACTTCTCTCAAGAAAAACTACTAACAACTCTCCTTCTTGAGAATCACCAACAATCTACCAAAAAAATTGGTAGTGGAATTTACCACCCTAGTAGTAATCTAAGGACATTTTCGGATAAATCCAAGATGAAGAAAATGTGACTATCCACTCTGAACTCACGTTTTTTAAATTATAGTACACAGAATTAGGATTGTGACATCCAAGAAACCGCTTATCAAAAGCTCCAGGGTCCCAATCTAGATTTAAGATATATATCACATTAAATAGATTTCATTTAGAGTTTAGTCTACAAATAACATTTTCCCTTAAGGCGGACAACCTTGCACCATTTCCTTAAGAAGGGTAGATAGGGTGAAGAGGCCAATGGTGCAGTTATCCACACGGAAATAGAACGTGTGTTTTCAGTCTCAATCTTAGTATTAAGGCAGTGATTATGCGCCCATATAATAATAATAATCAACCTAAGAGGGATGGATTATATGGTTAATGTTTCTTTTAAACAAGAATTTTAACTCGTTAAATCGACACACTGATAATTTTTTATTAAGTGGGGGAAGAATCAGTCAAATATACAGTGGAATTATTTAAAAAAAAAAAAAAAACTGAATAGGAAAAGAGAAATTTGATACTCTAATTCATACAGTTCAGCCACATCTGTGCCGTATCCTGGATCCGTGCTTCAGATTTGAATCACTATATAGTCCATTTCCTCGATGAAGATCAAACCTTATACAAATAAAATACATTCTACTTAACAACCGAAGACTCCAACCAAATAGCTTTTTCTCACAAATGATGCATTCACTTTTTCGCAGTTATAAAAATATGGATAATAGAAAGCATAATTGAAACAAGGATAACGATGGCAAACAACGTGAACGTTTGAGAAGGTGGCATTATTTTGGACTATTTACTAGTTATGAACCACAGACTTAACCAAACATAGATGGAATAATATGAAAACTAAGCCACCTGAAACTCTGCTTGAGATAACGACCGCTGTGTTTCATAAAATGACATTCTTCAATGGAATAGAGCCGTTAAAATGACCAAAAATCTCAAATCCCACAACTCCAATTAGAATGTAATTTCACAGGGTGCATGGAAAGTTCTTCCGCGACAAATAGGCTCGAGGTTCTCCCCCATATACGAGCAAAGCGGCGACACTTCCACACCTGCCTCCATGTCAAGACGGGAAACGACTCAGCTACATGATAAAAAAACACCTCGACAGCAAAAAAAAAAGGAATGCAATTGAGTGAATTATGGAATTACCAGTCGCGTATAAAGGAACCGAATGAGTTATGAAGCCACCGGCAGCAAAAACCCAGCGAGTGTGAAGGCGGAGAACAAGCAGCTTAGCACTATCTGGGGTGTCAAAATTTGCTCCATTGGAATTTTTTACCGGTGCAAATTCTTCTTCTCGCACGACCTGATTTTGGGATGAACAGATACCAAGATTAAAGTCGGGATAATACTAATGGAAAGTGATCGGCGATGCAAGATAAGGGGTAGAATAACCTCATAGAGTGCAGTAGAAGGGGCATAGGTGAAGGCATCAAATATGAATTGCTCTAACTTTAATCCCGTTGTGTATCCATTTGTACATGGAATTTTCTTCTCGGCCAAATGGTAACTGCAGCAAAATTACAGATCATGAATTGGTATCTCAGCTGTGTACTCAGAATTGAGATGCTGAGGATCACCAGAAACATCTGATGCAAAAGAAGTGCACAGAACAGCAACTTAACAATATTCTTTTATCTCCAACCAGCAAAATTTGCAGGGAAAAAAAAAAAGACTTCCATCCTGAATCAAGAAATCTCAATAGTAACATCAATGTGTGTTTTTTTTTTCTCAGACCATGACAGCTCATTACTAACTAGCCTAAGTGATTTGTATCCAGCCAGCTCATCACAAGAAATTAGTATTTATATCAGAAAGTTTGACAATCAAACAACAATGTGCAAAAATTAAGTATTATAGAGATTAGAATGATAACATATCCAATTAAAGTTACAATAAAAAGATAACCCAATGAATGATGACATTTGTAAACTTTTAAAAGTGACACTTACAGAAAATACGGTGAGGAAGCGATATTTAAAATGGCTCAGACACTAAAACGTTGGCTAAAGGAAGGACGTGAGAGGAAGTATGAGTTAGCTATAATAAAGGAAAGAAATAAAGAGATAGACATAAGAAAATATGGAATGATTGTCATAAAAAAAAAAAAGATTTCAAGAACTACACGCTTGGATATAAGTGCACTAAGTACAGTAAAATGGCCTACCCCACCTAGTGGGACATAGACTTTGTTGTTGTATGCCTATGACCAAATAAACGAAAATTGGGAGAGAGACTGGAGTATAATGTGTAGCATTTACTATTCTTTGTTTCCAGTAAACGCAATAATCAAGATGAAAAAAAAAAAGAAACAGCTGTTATAATTCATCTCCAAGTTTGAAAAACCTCTCGGGCCATTTATCACATGACAGACACAAGACTTGATAGTAGTGTACCCTTTTCATTGTGGGTACCCACTTCTCTGACTGATATTTGATGGATGATTTTTTTTTTTTTTTTTTTGGGGGAGCAATAGGCATGTCATTTTCTTACAGCTAAACATTCTTTTTGTTTTTGAGAAAGTGGACATAAAACAAATTAAAGCAAGCAAAATCAAACACAACAAAAAAGAAAAAAAAATGTTATTAATAAAGATCTACTACATTAAAACACAGAGCTGTAGACTCTAGTCTTTACTTACATGCTATCTTTCTCCAGACCATTTGCTACTTGGTTCAGAAAATCCAAAGTAAACATATGTAAGCATACCTGGAAGGAATACAATGAATGAATAAAAACGTCAGACACTCATACTGTGAGAAAAATGAGATATAGGGTCGGGACTGCAATCATATAGTTTGCTGTTTGCAAGCCTGAATTTTGAACACATGTTGCTGAGAGGACGTGGGTGCCAATTGATGTTCAGACACCAGAATTTCTTTCAACAAAGAATGAAGAGTGCATACTTATGAAGGGAAAGCGACAAAATCTCAATCTCGTTTGAGAATCTGAAATCACTCACATGAAAATGGCATTGCCATATTACTTTGAAGTGAATAGAAATTACCAAGAAAAGGTTAGAATTTGTTGAAGAAAGACAAACTCACAAAGAAACTATCTAGTACTTAAAATTCTCGAGAAAAAAAAAGAACATTTTCCCAGGTTGGCTGCAGGTAAACTTTTTTATAACACTCACATAAAAGTTGAATAAACTTCAACATTGCACTTGCTGATCAGGTAAAATAAAACCACACAAAAAAAAAAAAAAAAAAAGGACAAAACTGGCATGTGAAAGGCATAAACAACTTTGGTTGATCAAGCTATAACTGCCACAAACATCACTTAACCCTTCATTTCATTCAGATTAAAAGGTTAATGGAAGACAAAATTCTACTCACAGTATAACAGTACACCAAAGGCACATAAAATCACCAAAAGCTGAATAATGATATAAATTTATCATACATTACTCCAGCAGAAGCGAAGCCGTCCAGTTTCCTGATTGATTGAACTAGCAAGGGAAGGATCCAACTCACTGTACTCAACCACAGCAAGAGGTCCACCTTTACCTCTTCGTACAAATACACCAACTTTCTCTTGTGGATACGCCTGTAAATTAATCATCATAAGAATGAAAGTGCGTTTTCCCAGAATCAAGACAGTCAGGAAGGGGGAAGGGGGATGCTGTGACACATTGCTATTTGACACTTAAATCCCCTATGAGGATTGTTTCATTCCTAATTAAAGTTAGTCTGTGAACAATTCTTTCTTGAGTTTTCACTTCATCCTTCCTCAACCTTGAAGTATTCCATTATTTTATCCACTTCCTTAAGTAAATCAATGACTAGTTGAGTTCTTATTTAGTGAACTTTATAGTTTAAAAATGATAATTGAAGCAAAAAAAAAAAATAAAAATTGAAGGGATTTATTGGCCCTTCTTTATGCAAGAACCGCACATATAAATGTAACCACAAAATTGGCTTCAACTATATCAACTATAGTCTCTTTATAGTAAGATAAGAAATTCTCCTATTCTCCTTCCACACACCAATAAAATGCCTTCATAATCATCCTTCACAGTTCCAATGACCACTTATACTCCAATCAAACCAATGGATGAGCAATAACATCAGACAAATCCTTACAAAAATACTTGCAAAGATCAGGAGAGTGAGGACAAATTAAAATCTGCAGGCCTTCGTACCTCCAGATTTTAATTTGTTTGTCTGCTTTTGTTTTTGTTTTGTGCTTTTCTTTTTTCCTGTTGTTATATATGAGATCTGCAGTTGTTTATTTTTCATTTTGAGTAAGGTCTAATGAGTTTGAGCATGTGTAGATAATCCAACATAGATTTAGGTGAGTGGTTGTCTATAAAAGTAACCAAGTGTTGCACTTCTACATGAAGTTGAGATTTAATATCAGATTACAATTGAAACCCTCTTTCTACCCCATCCGACTGCCTTTCCAACTCTGTTGTCTTCTCTCAAAAAATTTTCCCTTCCTCTTCCCTCTTGTCTCCCTGTTCATAGCAAATTCTCAATTAATCAATAAACCTAAAAGCTTAAAATGTTAGGTGACAGTTGAAGAATATTTTATACTCTAACACAGCTCCAAAATCCACTGACAATAAATTCAGCAAAGGTTAGCACGCTTCTGCTCTTTGAATAAACTGATTTGTTAGCAAGGATTTTCCTCTATTCCTCCAAAAATAGAAAAACAGTAGTGAACTTTCGTAGCCCTGCTGTCCATTTGGAGAACCTTTACGTTTGAAGGTACCTTTAGAAGGCCAAATTTCCTCGCACAGAAAGCATCTACAACCTTTCTCAAATACTCCATAATAATTCTTCAACTGAATCCATCTCGTCTCTTTGTTGGAGTCCACATAAGGAAAGGATAGGCCAAACATTACAACTCAAAGAATTTGGACCTTACTCTCAACATTGTCATTCAATATCTTCTAGAAACAACATTACATATAAATGGGTACCAACCCAAATTGAATTATCAACCTATAAATACCAAGGCTGCAAATGAGCTGAGTCAAGCCTAGCCAGGTTTAGGGTTGGCTTGATTTTTTTTATATATATTAAAAAGGAGCTCAAGCCAAAGCTTTATTTTCTTAGCTTCAGCCCAACTTGGAAAAAAAATAGATACACTCAGAGCTTGGCTTAAAACTTAGTTTGTTTATATATAAACGAGCTAAGCTCGAATTAGAGATTGAGTTGTTTGTCAAACAAAACTCGGGTCTAACTCAAGCCATAAAGCATATCTATTAATAAGCTTTTAATCAAATCTATGCATGAGCACGTAAATGAGTTTATTTTTAGCTATTAAAATAGTCTATTTACAAGCCCATAAACACGAGCCTAATTGAACTATTCACGAACCTAAATGGAACAAGCCCATGGCTCATGCTTGGCTAGTTTGTTAAACAAGCTTCATAATTAGGCTTGGGTGTTGCTACTTTTTCCAATAGATAAGTTTAAATGACCTTGTCCAAAATTGAGCCTCCGAGCTATTCACGAACGGTTTGGCTCATCTGCATCCCTACCCATCATACATTGTCTCCTAGGGTGTTCATGCCAAACAATGCATACAAGTTCAGATTTGGTTCCTTTAGAAAAAGGAAGGAAAAAAAGAAAAGCAAAAACCCACCTCTTACAGCTTACACGAAGATAGTGCTCCATCTCTGTTATAACTTATAGCCTTCCACAACCCACTACAAAGGATATGTCCATACAACATGTCAAACAAAGGATGTATGCAAATTTCTTTATCTTCATTCAAAAGTCAACCAGAAAACAACAATGCATTCAATACCCCAACCAAAAAGGCAACCACTTCTAATTTTTTTCCCCCTATTTCCATGCAAGGGCAAGAAATGCAAGGCAGAATGTTTAAGGTTGCATCCATCTATCATTTATTGCATAAGAAGAAGATTTGGTCTCCCTTCCCTATCTCCAGGTTACAACAAGAGTCCTATACCCTTCCATAGTGTCACTAACTTACGCTCCTAATGCTTGTGGCAGCATTATGCTATATGGGGATGCTCCTTGCTATCCAGTTGGGTGCTAATGGGCCACATCTTTAATGCAGATATATGCTTAGGTGGCCATCTTGGTTACCTTAACTCACCCTAGCCGCAGGTATAGATGCCACATGAACCGGAGTACTCATTACATGACACATAGCCTTGCAAAGACTAGAACAATAAACAGTCTCAATATACTTTGATTACCAACTAGTGTTCTCTACCATATTTTGATATCACATTTATCCACATCCTTTTACCGGTCTTGTTTGAGTCTCCACAACCATTTTAACAAAAGTAATCCACTAATCCAATTGAATAAGTGATATTCATCATGGCCTTCCCTTAAGAAGTCTATCTGATTTCTGTGAAAGCTCAGTAAGTTTCGGCAAGATCTAAGGAATTTGTCTTCATTATTATTTTAAAATTCAAACTACCGACGGAAATAAATGACAATTAAGGACAAAAAATGACATTGTGACTGCTCCAAACACATATAAAGGGCAGCCCAATGCACGAAACTCTAGAGAGGGTCAAATGTATAGTCTTATCCCTATATTATATAGAAGCTACATTATGTCACATCAATTTTCTTAAAATTCAATGATAAAAACTGAAATTACATTCCACAATCTTGGCAACCAGTCAAAAATCATGTCTATTGAAGCCCCCTCCCCTTAAAAAAGACAAAAATCACACCAATCTAGAAAACTATGATTATAAGATCATGCATGTTTCATACAGGACAAATTCAAGTTAAAATCAAACTTCATAAACATTTTGAAGCGCTTTTAGAATTTTATTTTATTTAAAGAATACTAACATGACCCCTTTCCTTCAGCAGCCATTGAACAATATTAAAGAATGTTTAAGTTAGAGGAAAATTTACTTAAAGCTTGCTAGCACAGTTAAAAATATCGGTACCAGTCGTGGCAATATTGGTATTGACTATATCGAATAATATATATCAGTATTAAATAACTGGACATAATTTTTTTTTTTTTTTGAAAATCATAACTTGGCAATGAAATATCAGTCAATATCGAGTTTATCAGCTGATATATCTATATATCCCGATATAGTAACAAACTGTGAATTTGTTGCGATATTGAAAAAGTATTGGTATCGGAGGCCAATTTTAGTTTATAGGTCCAATATTTTGTTCCATGCTTGCTACACTTTGATGAGCCAGCTCTTTCATCACATCTACACCTAAACGGGGTTCAAATGACAAAAAAATAATGAATCAAATCCACTCCAACCTTCTAGGAAAACATAGAAAGTGCAGCAACAATAGGCATCGGGATAATCAAAACATCAGCAGTTAATCATTAGACAGAAATCATTCGGCATTCCACCAAGATTACAAAGGAACTTGATAAGTCTTGCTATGCTACGGACCAATCCAGATTCAAGCCGGGCCCATCTGTCAATAAAGCCCCTCAAAGATTGGAGCCCAAAAGGCCATATGGGAGGCCCAGCAATGGCTAGCACACAATGGGTCAGTGGAGATAGAAACCGATCAAGCCCAATAGGTAGCTCCCTGCAATACGACCAATCATAGAGGAGTCCTCCGGCACAGCGACAATAGCCTGACCAATGCAAATGGCGCCAGCGCGGCAGACGCTTGTCATTGATGGCCATAATCAACGCTCAAAGAGGACGGCCATGCTCGCTTGCCCGCAACAGAAAAAAAGATATTGCTGCCAGGGCGTTGCAACCGCCAACGTGGCTTAATGAATCACCCGCTGGAATGGCCTGGCGAATGTCAACAAGGACCATTCGTGGTCACAGCACTATCGCAAAACGAAGGCTAACACCGGTGGCTTCAATCAACGACCAGTGACCTGCCATTCCCGGTGCAACAGCTGTCCAAGCTTTGGCACCAAAGCCATGCCAGGTCATCGCCAGGTCACGATGGAGAAGGGGGAAGGAAGTCCAAAAAAGAGAAGGCAATCCAGAGAGAACGCAAGAGAAAATGACCAAAGAGGCAACCAAAGATACAACCCTAACGGAAAACATTTCCTGACTCACTCTCCCTTCTTTGCAAAGCAGCTCCCCGCCAAGCACAACCATCTGAGCCAAGCTTTCCGGGACTACTAAAAAGCCGCTTCCCATCAAGTGCACCTACCGAAGCCAAGCTCTCCGATATTACTCACATTCTCCCTACATAAGTACATCCACGCATTCTTTTACATCATCGTTTCTTTCCATCCGTTGAGAAAAATTTCTGACTTGAGCGTTGGAGGATAAACAGAAAAATAAGTCCAGCTAATCCTCTGACATTTTTTTTGTTCGTTGTGTTGCGTAGAATTTAAGTTATTAGAGACGAAGATCGGACCCGCCTCAATTCAACCCGACATAGAAGATCAGGTAACTCCTTAATCTGTATAATAACCTGAATCCAGGAATGCATCAGAACTTAAGAGCAGTATTTTAGAATTGAACAAGGGGATGTTTGAAGAATGAAAAAGAAGTTGTGAAATGACAACTGATTTCAAAGTGATTGAAAATCTATTTTCTAACTATACCTCATTTAGATATGTGACCAAGCATAAGCCCAATTATCTGATAGCTAGAGAATATAAGTGGCAAACACTTCCAAAAAGCAAATTAGAGACGGCTTTTTTTCCCCATAAAACACAATTATATAAAAGACTAGGAAGAGCCCTGCACAACCAAAGAGCACATGTACCCTTAATGAAACCCCATCAATCCTTTCCACGCAGCCAATTAAAAATTGAGATTGGGCTTACATATTTGATAATTTTGGAACACAAGCAAAAATTTATAATGTTGGGAGAAAAACGAAAAAAGCAAAATAAAATTGTACACGTGACAGTAAGATATTGTGCATTTTGTGTAGCCATGTCTTAAGATGCTCAAAGCATGAAAGTTACTTTTATCTAGATAAAATGATCTAAGATTGTTTTCGAGATGTTACATATATTATCTTGCACCATATGGATGTTTTAACATTGTAAGTAAAATTTTTTTCCTATGTAAGGCAGAGATGTATTATTAATTTTAATTTAATGAGCCATGAATTGACAAAACATTATCAAATGAAGAACATACCCGCTTGATGTATGCTCAAGGATGATATAAAGAAAGCTTATGATACCTTGGAATGGAGATATGTTAATCAAGCTCTAGAAGGGTATGGTTTTCCTAGTCAATTTGTCCCTCAGAAATAATTTTAGTTCTTTGCATCGCTGGTAAGTTCAATGTCTTTGATCCAGCAAAAAGGAAACTAAGTAAAAGACTGAAACGTCTAGAAGCTTAGTCCTGACTCCAATTTCCACCCCTCAAAAGTGCTCTGAACTTTGAATTATACACCTGGTGTTTGCTGATGATCTCTTGCTGTTTTCAAGTGGGAATATGGGTTCACTTGGTCGATTGATCTATGCTTTGATGATTTCTCTGAACTTTCTCTGGATGAAGTCCAAACCTTATAAAATCTGCTTATATTGTTGGGGGGGGGGGTTGTGAAGAATAGAAGCAAGCTATGTTTTCATAATTTGGATCATTGAAGGGGCCTTGCATGTGAAATACTTGGAGTTCCACCCTATTCTAAAAGGAAGTCTTTGGTAAAATGCAAACATCTAGTTGACAAGTCCTTTAATCACATCAACTGCTAGACCACCAAATTCATTTCATATGGTGGCAGATTAAAGTTTATTAGATCAATAAAATCCAGCTCCACAGGAATAGTGTTTTCCAATTTCCATACAAGGTGTTAAAGGAATTTGATTCTATTATGTAGAAGATTGTTATAATGCGGCAAGAATAGCCCTTCTAAAAGACGCTTAGTTTCATGGGAAACCATTTGCTGTCCAGAAAAGAGGGTAGTTTCAAGTTTAGGATTGAGGGATGCTACAATTTGGAATAGTCTGCACTCATTATGCTTCTGTGGTATGTAGCCTCAAAAGTTGGTTACTGACAGGTAAAATGACTGCATGGTACCTGTTTGAGAAGGTTATTTTATGGGATGTGAATAAATCCTAATGATTCTTGGATATGAAAAGTTGCTGTCCATAAGAGATCAACTGGTGTAATTGTTTGGAAATAGCAACTTTGTTATGGAGCAACTTCAGACATGTCATACATGGGAAGTTCAGTGTATCTAAGGCCTATGAAATGATCAGACTCAAGAAGCAAGAAGTACAGTGGGATTGCATTGTTTGGGGTGGCAAGCTAATATATGTCAATTGCGAAAACATACTTTGGCTATTTGGTTAGCTACACATAATTGATTTCAAATAATCCAGCAACAAGTCAGTTATCAGAACTGCTGTATGTTTTTGCAATGATGCTGAATCTTTGGAACACTTCTTCCAAGGTCCCTTAACCAGCTGTTTTTGGCTGGTATAATGCAGTGGACTGGTAAACAAAGGTCAGTTAAGAACAGGTTTCTGCAAATACAATAGATGAATCCTAGATGTAGGAGTAGCTGTGTTACAATGGTTCTCAAAGCAGCATTATTGTCATAGCTTACCATATTTAGTTGAAACGGAGTAGGAGACTTCCAATCAAACATTATGGATGGGAGGAAGCTGCTGAAGCTCATTCAAACAGAGGGGTTTGCAAAGGCCCTTAGTATGAATTTTTCTAAGGAATGGCAGGCAAAGATAAGTGTATTATGCACTGATGCCTCTTTTTTGCTGTAACTTTTTTGACATATCTTGATTCCTAGTAAGGCTTTTTTCTGATGTTCCCACTCCCCTAAGTTGATTGAGGATTATGTGTTCATGATTTGAGCAATAAGATTACTCTTTCCAGTATTCAAAAAAAAAGCAAGCTCTGTGGAGGGTTTGATGTGCAAAGTAATACAACCTTGTCCATATTATTGGGGACAAGTTGCTTCTGTTGTTTAAACTATTCACCTTCGAGTTATAATGAAATAATTTTACCATTGTCAAACCTCACCCCTCAATAAATTTATTGTACCTAGAAAATCATTTCGTTGAACACGGACATTTCAAGGTATTTAAACCCCAACAATTTCATTAGAGATTTGAGTCTCCAACAATTTTATTAGAGATTTGAGTCTTTGTTGCATAAGTTCCAATCAAAACATATAATGTACATGTAGATGCCATATTTTCCATTTCCCACATACCATGTCTTATTGCAAGCCTTTCAGAAACTGATGTTTTGACATGATCGCATCATGTTGCATTTGTATCAGTAATGAAGGTTAAAATATCCCGCATATAAGAATTCAATATGATTGCAAATGCACAATCTGGAATTGATACCTCTAAAGAAGTATGAAGAAGATCGATTTATGTAAAGATGAGACTCTGGGTAGCTAGGAGCTGACAATTGTTGATACATTTACATTTACTTCGAGACTGTCCTAACCAATTTACAGGTAGTTATGGAGTTCCCTTGGAAGCATGTAAAGGTTTGAATGACTTTTATAAGTTTTTATTTGCAGTGAGTAATAAATTAACGGTACGTTTGGATGCTGGAATAGAATAAGGTGAGAATAGAATAGTTATTCCAGGGAATAGAAAATGATGAGAATAGAGTTAGAATTGTTATTCTTATATTTGGTTGTTAAAATAGAATAAGGTGGGAATTAGTATTCCATTATTTGGTTTGTAGAATAGTATGAGGAATAAGGTGGGAATAGTAATAATAATAATAATAATAATAATAGTAGTAATAATAATAATAAACATAATAATAATAATAATATGTAATAGTAATGATAATATCTTATAAATAATAATAATAAATATAATAATAATAATATGTAATAATAATAATAATACCTTATAAATAATAATAATAATAAATATAATAATATGTAATAATAATACCTAATAATAATAAAATAATAATAATAATAATATGTAATAATAATATCTAATAATAATAAAAATAAAACAAATAAATAATAATACCTAATAATTAATAATAACAATAATATTGTTGCGTTCTGGTTCCACGGGTCCGAGAGACGCAAAGGTTGGGGACGTCCCAGCCGGATCTCTTAGGAAGGCTCGTTGATCAGGGCTGTTGGATCCGAGGGGTCCAACACGGCCGAGAGATGCAGAGGCGCGTCCCGTCCGGTCCGTGGAGTCAGGCAACACAAGTGAATGATGTGTTGGACACGAGATGAGGATTGAGATCGGATGTTTTACGTGGAAAACCTCCTCTTGAATGGGGAGGAAAAACCACGAGGCGCAGGGCCTGTGAAGAGCTTCACTATATGGGTTGGAGATTTTACAAAGTACAGTTGTGAGGGTTAATCCCTTCCCTGTCTCACATTTTGTGTTTCTCTCCTAAGGAAGCTATGCTCGCTGGGAGTCTTTCTACTCTTCTTTGAGGAGTTGAGTGTGGAGAAAGAGAGTGCCCGGCCGAAGCTTAGGGCTCAGAATTGTTGAGTCTGGAAAGCTCTCCCTTCTCGAAAGGGGCCTTGCTGTATATTTATAGTGGAAACCGAGCCGTTGGGGAGTGGACACGTGGCGTCCATCCGGCGGTTGAGGAGCTTGGTCCACTGGCTTCCTTTAATGCAGCTGACGTGTGGAGAATGACATGCGGACGGCGCCGCTGTAGCATCTGAGTATGTCAGGCGTACAGGATCTGGATATCAGCCTTGATTTGACTAAACGTGCCCTGTTGATACGGCGACTGACAGTAGTTGCAGGCTTTCTTGGAAACTGGCGAAATAGGCTAGCTGGCATTCCCGGCCATGAACGGGCAGTTCTCGCCTGATTGTGAGACTCCTTGTAAGCTCGCGGGCTTGTGAGATAAAGCAACTCTTGCGGGCCTTCTGGTGAAAAGTTCGAGTGTCTCTTTCTGGCCGCTCGGACGGTTGCAACACTTCTTGGGCTCTCGGCCTTTGGGCTTCATGCTTGGGCCATCTGATCCCCTCCACTTGTGAGAGTGTCTCTGGGCTTCTTTATTTGGGCCGTGCTTTTATGGGCCTTCATACTGGGGCCCAACAAATATTTATAATAATAATAATAAAACAAAATAATAATAATAATAATAAAACAAAATAATAATAATAATAATAATAATAATAATAATAATAAAACAAAATAATAATAATAATATGTAATAATAATAATAATAATACCTAATAAATAATAATAATAATAATAAATATAATAATAATATGTAATAATAATACCTAATAATAATAATAATAATAAAATAATAATACATAATAATAATACAAAATAATAATAATAATAATAATAAAATAAAATATGTGGGAATAACAATTCCCATCCTACTACTAACCAAACGGAGGAATTCCTATTCCCACGGGAATAGAAATTCTTTTCCCCCCCAATTTCTGCAACCAAACATGATGTAACTGTCATCTTTTTGTAATAATCAAAAGTTGAATGGGAAGGAGCTGAGAACAAAATTATCCAATAAACTCAGGTTTGCTTCTAACCAGGTAGCAACTGTGGCTGCTTAGTTCGATTACATAAATAATGTTTCGGAGTGGGGAAACTCTGAATATTTGCAATCAGTTGAACTGAGACTGTAGAAAGATAGTACAAAACAGTTGTTGAACAACAAGGGACTTGCTCTGTGCCCTCACATTATGCAGCTTGTAGAAGAGATGGGGGCAACAGTTTCCCTTGTTGGATTATTTGGAAGACCACTTCTCCTACTAGTTTATCTTTCTTGCATGGTCAGTTCGTGGGAGGCAATCTCACTTGAGACAACCTTTAGAAGAGGTTTCAGTCCATCAAATTGATGTGCTTGAATTCCAGACTCTGGAACCAGTTAACCATCTTTTCCAGCAGTGTAAAACTTGAAGAATAGTGTGGAACACTACGGAGCTTGCCAAGTAAATCATTAGGTACAAACTGGTTCGGTTAGAACAGAGTTGGATATCGTTCATTCCTCTTGTTCCTTTAGCTATTTTATGGTTCACTTTGAGGGGTAAGAAATGAAATTGTATTTAAGGAAGGCTCATCGGAGTCACAGAAGTTTATGTTGGGATGGTTTTAATTCTTTATGTGCTGAGTTGAGTGTTCTTAGTTTTCTTATTCTGATGAATGCATTGCTGAGTGCTTGAATGATTTTGCCCTACGCAATTGTGCTGAATGTACTGCTTTATTTATGTGTTGTCTTGACACCAGCCAATGAAATCTAATTTATCAATAAATCGTCAACACAAGAACATTAAGTACTACCATAGGGCATACTGAGGGAATAATGACCCGAAGAATGTCAATAAACTAGGACATAGAAAGCGTTTTCTATACATAAAACGGAACCTTACAGCTGAACGGCTAAGTCCTCAATTCCCCAGTCACAGGGGGACTTAAATCTTTCATCTGTTGTTTCTTTCTGTTATTTTTTAAAAATGGATCAGAATAAGGTTATGGCAGATTTCAGTCACATTAACAATAAAGACTGCCTGGATCCTTACAATTGGAAACTTAAGGGCAAAGATGGTATGTGACAACTTTGCAAGTCATTTGCAGCTCAATCCTTGCTTTCAATTTTAGCTTCTTATCAATGAAAATAGTTAAAAAAAAAAAAAGAACCTTGACCATCATTGAACGTACACCCTAGCATTTAAGAAAGCTCAAATCCTCAAACTACACATAAAGGCTATCCTTCTGGTTGAATATATATGGTAATGATAAAGACTGAACATAATTCATGCCTTAGACATTAAGAATCCACTTCAAAGGCATTCAGAATGCATTAGACATGTAGACATGTGGCCAAAGATTATCTGAGAATTTCAGGCAGTTTTGCCCTCTTTACGTGGGTCATCAGTCTTCAGCTCCTTAAATTGGCACCTCAAATTTAGTCAGAGAGAAAAATCCTTGGCATTTATGCTTGTCAACTTCTTTCCAATTTGGACAACTATTAAAACATTAAAGACTCAACTAATCTTCACAAGAGTAAAAAATTACTCTTTACATAGCTACTAATGAAATGCTTGGAAATGACAGTGGTTTACTTTCATTTAATGACAATTCTACAAACATCGCTACAAGTCTGCACTAAATAGAACACTGCTCACCTTACGGACAACTTTTGCAGCAGCTGCAACACCTCTATCAATAAAATATCCCAGAAATGTTGGATCGGCAACTCGGACCTGTTTCGAAAATAAACTCATTACAAAAATGAAAAGAAGAATTATAAAGAAGGATGAGAGTGGAAGCAAAGATGAGAATTTACAAGTGCATTATCCACCCCATAGCAATCCAAATATTTGATTCCTCTCACGGCCATATCTTCTAATAGTTTTGAAGATTTTAATGCTGAACAATAAAATGAGACAAATCAATTCATTGTGCAACAAATGTAATTACAATTAGGAGGGCAATTAACAGAGAACATGTTGGGTTACTTTGAATGGGAAAATGAAAACATAAAATATGGATCACCTGTGTAGATCCCTCCATTCCCATCTGGAGCTTTTGCTACCTAGCTTAAAAAATGGATTATATAACCATCGGGAATTACCCAAAAAAAAAAACACCAAAAAGAAATACAGCTACAACTTTAGTTGAAGATTTACTCAAATCAGCTCACTAAGTCAAATTTCCATCTGAGTAAGTGTGCTACTGGTATTTGGCAGAGGAGATACCAAAAGAAAAATTGTAACAATGGACACCAAAATCTTCATTGCAGTGAGAAAGGCTACAGCACTAGGAAGGTCAACTCCATTTCTCCACTTCGCTTGATAATTATACACAACAAATAATAAACTAAAAAGTTAAGATAGTGTTTATAGATCAAAGTCATAATTTATATTGAAGTTGTTTAAACATTCAGATCCTGGAATCTTGTTTTATTTCAGTTCGTAAACCCCCCCCCCCAGCATCTCCCATCCAAGTCAGATAAGATTTTAGCTTACCGATGACTGTTCGTCTAAACTTAGTTGGGTTGTCTGAAGGTTCGTCGCGGTTCATTACTGTGCTTACACACTAGGCTACCTTCTCCAAAACCTCCACAGCATCACATACCACCAGTCTTTGGCCGGAGAGGTTTATTACACAAAAATACCAGGTGGCTTTGCAAGGGTTAGATACAGACAACTTTATTCCTACATTACAAAGAGGTCGTCTAACCTCTTTATAGAAATGCATACTATGAAATCTGCATTTTAGGATAAGGATGTGTTATACACCAGAACATGCAGTTTGAAAGATGACAAGAAAACCTACTCTGTATGGTGTCTCCATGATGAATCTTCTGTCCTTTGATATACAAGGTATAGTGCCTTGCTGGAAGAAAGTTACCTACAAAGACACAGAAAGCACATCATAGTTATTAAATAAACATTTTTATTTTTTCAAAAATTTCACCCACCACGTGAGGGAGACAACTAAAAAACAAACAGCAGCTTGAATATAATTACTTGATCCGCATCAAGACCAAAATATTTATGACTTTCAACAAATCTACGTGTGGCTTCATCAGTGAATGGACTAGTCATTATATACCAGTGGATTGGCACAACACTCCCTGAGCCTGCAGCGGGCAGACAGCAAAATGCAATGAAATGATTTATCACATGCAGGAAACCACATGACAAAAATCAGAAAATATATCTTACTGTCATTTGCAGCTTGAGCTGCTAATCTCTGAACACAAAATATTCTTTCAGCTTGAAGTTGAAATAGTGATTTTCCAGATGGAAGTCCAATATCTGACAAAGAAAATACAAGAATATAATTCTACAGTTTCTAGACATAATATTATCAAGAACAACTAGAAAGATGAAAATGCAACACTCAACTTTTTCGCATCATATTCATTCATAATTTATTCAAGGGTAAGCCTTTGTGCAATAGTAAAGTTTCTCCACTATAACGAATGTTAAGACAATGGAAATAACAACTTTACAATATAAAAGTAAGGTTGCATGCATATGACTTTATCCATTATCCCATGATCTGGGAGCCTTATGCATTGGGTTATCGTGTTTATATTCATTAATATTTCTTCCCCTCCTTTCCACACCGATTCATAAGGTGCGAATTTCTATAAGAGCATAGAAAGTCATTGCCACTATTCATTAGTGGAGAATCATGCATGATACAGTTACTCTTCTCTGCAAGTATTCTTGCTTACAAGAAGGGGTGGGGAGTAGAAACTTCCAAATACAATTTCACTGAATCATTAAGGAAAGAAGAAAAGCAGAAGTGGATCAGTAATCAGAACTACATTAAACAATATGAGGCATCCAAGGTCTCTTAAACAAACAAAACCTTCTTTTTCTGTGCTCATACTACCACAAGCTACAGTCAAAAGAGCTGACACATCAGAAACCCTCACAGTCGAATTTGCAGCAAATTTCTACTCATCTCGCTAAGGATGGTAATGAGGCTCTTCTAGCATCATGTACTTACCCCGCAAGCAACATCCATACTTCTACAAGTAGTAGTTTAAGTTTCAATACCCATCCCCATGACCATAAGCATATCATGACATACACACCCACCTCACTACCCGTCCTCATACTACCACAAAACCTTCTTCCTTCATCCTCGTCCTACCACAGGCTACAGTCCATTGGGCTGATAAACAAGAAAACCTCACAGCGTAATTCACAGAAAACTCCTAGCTATCTTGCAAAGGATGGCAGTGGTACAGGTTTAGTATCATGCCTTCACTCACCAACAATATCCATACCTCTACAAGCAATGGTATAAATTTTAATACCAATTGCCAGAAACAAAAGCACATCGTGACATCCGTTCCCACCTTAATACAAAGCCACCCTCCAATACAAAACCTTCTATCCTTGCCCTCATACTATCACAGGCTACGATCCAAAGAGCTGATAAACCAAAAAACCTCAGTCTAATTCACAGCAATTTCTAGTCATCTCTATTAGGGATAGCAATAAGGCTAGTTTGGTACCATGCCACATACATAACTATACATGCAATTGTTCAAATTTTAATACCTGTCTCCATACCCACAAGCACTCATGCCATCAGCACCCACCTCACTGCTCCAGCACCAGCCCATACTTGTAGGCAATGCCCACACATCTGTAAGACCATTTTTTTATCTTATCACACTACAGACTTTTCTTTCTTCTCAACACAAGCTTAAATTTGAAATATCAAGTGTAATCAACATTTTATATGGCCACGCATCTAGATTGTCCAAATCTAAAATGCGTAGTTGGCAAGGCGGGACCGTCAGCTGCGTTGGGCCTTCAATGTAACAATGTCAATAACTGAAATCCTTGCTTTCTGTCATAAACCTCTTATCTGGCTCATTTCAGGCAGCATGACAAGGAATCATGGACTAGATTGTCTTACATGATTGCATGGATAAATAACATAACAAAATCCATGCAGTTGAACTCAACCATTTGTAAGAAGTGGATATCAAACTATTGTTAAATCAAGTAGTAATAAAAATGTGTACTAAATTGCAGATACACTCAGCATATCATCTGGGTTCTCCAAAGTAACATTCAGCCGTGATGAAACTTGAATTGTAGAAATTCAACTATACTAAATTGTCAGTAATATCAAATTCAGGAGAATACACTTACTATAGCAACCTTTTGGATCGGAGCTTCCAAGCCTTGTTCCCTAAGTCAACATATCAATTAAAACAAACAGGCAGATGTGTTAGAAAATATCATATAAGTCCTCAGAGATGAACCATGACAGACTTCAAAGACGGCATAAGGAAGCAGGCATGTGCTCTTTACATAGGAAGCTCCTCATTTTCCATAGAACAAGAATGTTCTAAAACTTGTTCTTCATTATAGAAGGACAGGCACTCTACCACTTGAACTATTACAAAAGGCATACATTACCCATATTTTAGCTTGGACCCTTCATCTTTTTCTCACCCCGCCCTTTTGGCTTCATCATAAACCACAAGAAGATATTAGCCAAAAGTACTTCTATCCTGTTTACTACCTAGCCCTTAATTAGATACCAACAAGGATTCTTGGTGCATGAATTGTTCATCATGGCATTTTTGACTGAACATTTGCACACCGGACATACATCTAAATATAACAGTTACAATCATGTTTCCAACAGAAACTATCGAATGCACTTTTGCACCAGTCAGGATATAGCATCTTGATAAGCAAGGATTCCAAAATCAAAATTGTATCTGTAAATGAAACAACTATTCTATTCTCCGCAATATCACATATTTACCATGTACCCAAACAAAAGGGAAGAGACGACATGACATTGGGCACAACCAGTCCCAACCTTTAATCCATCTCACAAACCATATAAAATAGATATCTTACAAGCAAGTAAATCAATAAAAGTAGAGAACATCATCAGGCCTGAAAACAATATACGAGAAATGAGGCCAAATTATGGAGTGCTATATCAAATACACAGTCTGTGTAAGAGGTAGTTTGGACATACATAGATCAAACTTTTATGTGAACAATGCATATTAAATTCTAGAATATATCTCAAGTAAGTTTGCTATTACTAATCTAAATGTCAAAATATGGGCCTTCTTGAGCTTTGTTAGCCATCCATAAGAATGCCTTTATCTTTCCATTTTTCCTTCTGACCGGTAAACACCATGATGGCTTGGATGAAATTGCAATCGCAACCTTTGTTTCTTGTAACCCTAGAATCATTAACTGATTGAATCCAATTTGTACAACCTTAAGCCTTAACAGATGGCACGTAACTGTGTCAGGAAGGTTCAACTCTGCCTTCCAAGTGCAAACAAAAAACGAGTGGAACAAGCCAACACCCCCTCCGCCCAGCAAAAGAAAAATAGATCAAAATGCTGAACGTTGAGACTATATCCATCCGTCAACTTCATGGATCGTAGTTTATCAAGGAATATATGCTTACTGCTGAAGGAAGGCCCACTATAATTATACTCAAGTTGGAAGATTACCGTGACTTTTTCCTAGACAAAAAGCTTCAGCAGAAGATATAGTGTTACTTCTACAATGTGTAAAGAATATACCACTTTTTCAAAAGCATATATGCGTATAAAATGCCCTTTTAAAAACCAACTCGAGGGCACAGATAACTTCATAGCATAATTATGCATGAACAAAATTCTACAAGTGCAAATCAAAAAAGCAATGGAGAAAGGGAGAGCATAATGAAGTTTGTTCGATTGTCATGATTCGACTTAAAGTATAAGCAATTATTTAGTGGCAGACCCACTTCTGTCTGTTAAATAGTACAAAACGGACAATAAGGTGATATTGTTAAGTGATAACTCAACTATACCTGTCCACCGGACAAAAGCAATACAGCTAACTTCCCTTCACGTATCGCTTTCAAGCCCATCTTCCACCATCTCTCTCTCTCCTCCACCGTCCTTCCCTCAGCCGTCGATACCATCGTCTCCGGCACTGGCTCTATTGCCGCCACCGGCAACCCTTTTCCCACAAAAATTCGAAAACTATTAGTGATCAATATATCCAATTAAATTTATTTTATACATGCATTATGAAACGGGAGAGGGCGAGGAATTAACCTTGAGACCGGAGTGAGCATCGGATGATCCGATCGATCCGTGGAAGATCTAAGCTCTGAAATCAAAATTTGAGTCAAGTTCATTTATAGATTGAAACTGCAAGATTTGGCGGGTCAAACGATGATCAAATGGATCAAATCTTTTAACACAAATTCTCAAATCGGTAAATCTTCAATTTGAAATGGGGAAAAAAAAATCTGATTGATGAATGCAGAAAGCGTGAGTTAAACCCCATAAGCCATCAAGTTGAGATTTTTCTTTAACAAATTCGAAGTTAAAAACATAAGCCATGTTGGAAGTCATATAGGCAAACAGAATTGACCTCGATCTCCTTAATGAGCAGGTCACGTTCATCAGAAGAAAGCTCGTCCCAGAGGGAAAAAACGTCTTCTTGTCCGTAATCCTTCAGCCTTTCAACGAGTGCTTGAGGTGGCGCCACCGGCGCTGAGTTACCGTCCGCGGCCGCTTGTTCCCTCATCTCTTTTCTGTGTGTGTGTGTGTGTGTGTGTGTGTGTGTGTATGTCTGCGTGTGAAGTTGTTGAGCACAGCTGTGGATGTATTTGGTGTCTCGCGAGCTTATAACAGTGAGGAAGCAGTGACCAGGAAGGCTGGCGCAGCTGGTTTAAGTAAAGAAAAATATTAAATCTATCGCTATTTATAATCTCCTGTAATTTATTTTTTTTCTCACAGACACGTTTTAATTTTTTTGATTATTTTAATTTTAATAAACCATAAATACATATATAAATTATAAATAAATAAAATATCTAACAATATACCAAATTAAATGTCTAAAACAACCCCTTTTCCTTTTATCTTTCCTTTATTTTTTAACCAAAAAAAAAAAACACCTTTTCTTTTCTTTCTTCTGTCACTGCATGGGGTGCCATCTTGAAAACTTATAAGATAAATTTTTATAATGCAGTAAAAGTATTATATTAATAAATTGTAGGAAAATTTTATGAATTCTATAAATTTTAGTGACATTAATTTTATAAATAAGTTTTTCTTTAAATCACACTTGTTTAGATAAGGCACATTTTCATGGTTTAAATGAATAACTTTATTAAATAATAAAAGAACATTGATGTATGTGTTAAACTTAGGTGAAACCTATGTCATATTAAATTTTATCTGTATAAGTAGACAAGTGACACTGATGCGTTTTTAGATCCGAATTGTCGTACAAATTAGGAAATTGTTTGATATTGCCTAATAAATTGAATTAAAGCGGGTTCAATCTTTGCATTTGAAAATTTGATTCTAACACACTACAACGAACAAATAAGATATTAGAGATATATGTGACTTATTTTTCGATATATCTTTTGATATTCAAATTAAAAATATTTATTTGATAGAGAAAAAGATAAAAGAATGTAAAATGCATGAATACAAGTGAGAGAGGGGGATTGAGTGTGTTGTGGATAATTGGGCTCTGAGAAGTACGCTTGACTTAGGATGGCTTTTAGAAGGGTACACTCTTTAGGAAGAGCGGCTTTAAGAAGGGTACACTTGTAATATTTCGGATCTCATTTGGATTATTTTAATATTAATTGTAATTTTTGAGTATTTTGGACGTGGTGAAAATAAATTATAATATTGTAAAATTTTTGGGAATGATCGGAGGTGCGGAGTGGGGCCCGGAGTGTGCCCGTAATGTTGTTCGGAGGCCGAGTTGGATTTAAAAATAAAAGTTATAAGTTATATATATATATATATATATATATCTTATATATATATATATATATATATAATATATAAAAAATAATAATAATAATAATAATAATAATAATAATAAAGAAAATGGGAAAAAGGAAACAGGGGAGAAAAGTGTCGGGAGAGAGAAGGAAAGAGGGGCGGCTAGGGTTGAGGAAGAAGAAGAGAAGGGAGGAGGAAGCGGCGGCGGCAACGGCGACGGAGGAGAGTGGGGAATCGGCGGCGTGCGGTGGTTGTGGGGAGGTTGCGATTTCGGGTCGGTGGTGGATTGAGGTGGCGGCAATGGGTGAGGAGATCTCGGAAGAGTCGACGGCGGCCTTCGAGGTGGTAGCGGCAAAATCGATGGTCTCGGTGGTGAGTGGAGGCTACGGCACAGCAACGGTGGTGTGGGCCGAGGCGTGTGGGTGCGGTGCTTTTGGAAGGTTGAGGAGACTCTTTAGAAATAGTGGCCACTGAGGTTGGTCGAAGGGTACACTTATGAGGTGCGCGTGGAGGAGAGAGGAAGTGGCGTTTGGCGGAGAGAGAAATGCATTCGAGTGCTTGGGACATCCTTTCTTGAGATCTGCATAGTATGATGTTAAGGCAAGTATCCTCTAGCCCTATTCTTAGCGATTTAATTTTCGATGCATTTTGACAATCTGTAGAAGATTTTACTAACATGCATGTATTTTTAAATACCATCAATTTAATGTGTATGCATGTATATTTTACGATTATGCGGTGGTTTGTATTGGTATTTATGATTTGGAGGGATTTTGGACAGGACGATACATATATGTATGTTTGTGCGATATTGTGGAATTGAACCGAGGCATTGACTAACCATGCGATGCCGGGGGGGATCACTATGGGACCATGGTGGTCCGAGACCCTAGATTTTGATTGCATTGATGGCGCCGCCCTTTCGTATATGATTGGCTATGGTAAGGAAGATTGAGGCTACTTTCGCCGTAAGGAAGATATTTATAGCTAACTCCGCCCATTTGTGTATTTAATTGAGAACCATCGTTAGGAATTGACGGAAAACTAATATATTCGGATGTCCTAATATATAACAAAAACTTGAGGTTGCACCCAAAGCCGGGTGGTAAAACATAGTGAGCAAGTTCCTATTCTATGGGAGACAAAGTACATGGATGGCCTTGAGCCACTGGCCTTCGTAGCCGATATATGGTTACTGGGCCCAGGGTAACCTTTCAAGTTGGTATCATTGATCTTTGGTTCTCCGATTTGCATGCTTTGTATTTTTACACGTATTTGGGTGTACGGTGATTTGAGATATGGTTTGGCCCACGGACGGGCGATAGGAATGTCTCGTCGTTTGACGTGATAAATCCGGGCGTGTTTTGATTTATGTTTTAGTTCCGGCGGTTTTCTCTTGATTTACGCTAGTTTTAGACTATGTGTCCCCCGTGGATGTGGTGACGGTTGCGGCGTATGTGACCTCGGATCATATCATATGATATCGTCTACCCAATTTTACCGGATCATGCTTTATATGATTTTGTCCGGAGGAGGGACGATTTAATGCGGACACGAAATACGAGACATCTCCTCGATTTTCGAGGATTTCTGAGATATGGTGTTTTGTTTTACGTGATTGCTATGCGATATCCCCGCTTCGATTTATAACCGTTTTATACGATTCTTGATATTATGAGCTCTAGGTTCACGTTTTCATGTTTTATCCCTTCAAACTAGTGGCATGGATAAGCTTACGGGAGCTCGGACGTGATCGGGCTCGGATAAGTGGAGATGCTATATTTGGTACATTTCTGGTCTCAAGGATATGGTATGGTTATTATTTATGGTCGGATGATGACCTTGATCATTGTATGTAAAATATTAAAGTTATGGATGAGTTGTTGTAGATTGGATACCTCCTTGCGATCGTAGTTATGTGTCGTGTATTATGTTTGTCGGATTCTTATCCGATAAGATCTTGTGTGGGTTTTATTTATTTTGGGTCCTGCTTGTGTATAATTGTCACATCCGGGATGGGTTATTATTGTTGATGAAAATCTTATTATTGATTTTATTTTTGACCTGCGTATATTATGGTCCCGGGTCGTGACAACACTCATGATCCGAGTGGCTTTAAGATGTAAACACTCGTAGGCAGAGTGACTTTGTAAGATTTCAATGTGTATGAACGTTGAGTTTAAGGAGTATGCTTTGAATTCGAGGATTGGTTCTCTAGTGGTACGAACTAGTTGATTGATTGATCACCTTTCTCATGGTAGAAAGTGGTATTTATAGAACGAGTGCTGGTTTAGCCTTCCTCGAACCTCATGGTTGGTGACAGTTATTTGTGTATATTCGTTCCCTTGTCTGAGAGATCCTCACAGATGATATATGGCAACCGCAGTTTGAGAATATTTTCTTGGCTATTACTACCATTCAGGGGCAATTTGTAATCATGGGATAATATCCTCCAAATATTTGTTGAATTGTCAAAATAATTGTGAAGCTAAATTATGATAACTGTGGCCCAAATAAATGCACTAAATTGTAATGACGTCAGCTAATTCAGGGCTGAGGCTGTTGAGGTATATCACTGATTAGCTCTAATTGCCCATTTATTGTTGGATGGTATCAAATTATTCTTCCCAGGTTGATCGCTGCGCTTGCTGAATATTAGGCTAAGGCAGCATCCTATTGGACTTCAATTTCTTGGGCCTTTTTTTCTTCAGTGGGTTGAATTTTGAAGGTTTAAACTTTTAACTTTTGGCATATTCATTGATAGGATGCTAGCTGTAGGCCTGCATGCATGTTCTTTCCCCAGCTAATTTACTGATTCACTGCTTAGTTGGGCAGGATATTGATAGGGTTTGATTCAATCTTTTGGGGATAATGCTAGCATGGGTAATTTCCTCATATTAATTGTCTACTGATTCTCTTTTCTGTTATAAATGGAGGGGGCTCTCTGTGTCTTGTATTACGAGTCATCTTCACCGGCCAAGTGGTGTGAGATTTCAAAGCTAGCATGGAGCCTATGTTGCCATAAGATCGGATTGAAGGAAGCTCTTCTCCAATGTTTGAAGCCAAGATCCGAGGATACACTTGAAGTTTGTCTTGGTTACCCAATTTTATGTGAGAAGTCGCCTTAGTTTACCTCTTTTAAGCCTATCCCAAAACCTGACCCAATATTTCTGATCAAAATCCTAGGTTTTGGGTGGTAGCTCTCTGTCCTCCTTCTCGGCACTGAGCGATTCTCTCTACAGCACTGCTCTCGGCTTCAGGAAGACGGAGGAGCTCTCCCTTATTTTTTTCTTTTTGCTCTCGCCCTTATGAAGTGTGATGTGCTAGGTGTTAAGACTCCACTTCAAGGGTGAGAGCTTTCTTCTGGTGCCCTCCCTAAGTCGGATGGGCTTCCCTCGGGCAAGTGCCTCCCTTCTCTAGGTGCCCATCATTGGGTCGATTGGACTACTATAGCTGGATCGTTGCTCCTTATATTCACTTTTGAGTTATACTTTTACTATTATAAAGTTATACGTTGTAAAATGAATGAATGAATAAAACTTTCTAAACATTTGTTGTCTTCATTGTCTGATTCCAATATTCTTATATGATGTGAATAGTTAAAGCACTTGAATGTTACTTTCTATTATGTGTTTTCTAACAGTTTGATAATTCGAACAACTTATAACTCAATCTTCTAATAATCCGACTTCCAATAATGTGTCCCAAATGCATGGCTAGGACGTAAACCAACCGAACTTGTTTTGAGCTCGCTAGGGTTGCACTTCGCCAGTTTGCCATCTTAGTAAATGACATGTCAAGGTATCATTATTTGCGAAGCCGTATCACCAACTCATCAATCATCAGGGCAACCAACTATTAGAAGGTTGTACAGGGAGACATAGTGTCAGTCATCATAATTGGCCCAACAAACAGACGCACCACAGCACTCTGTGGTGTGGGCACATGTCGCGGTCATTTATGGAGATGCGCCTCTTCGATTTATTATACAACGTCGTTTCTGGATCAACACGTTGGCTATTTAAACTATGAGCTTTATCCATTTTTCGCACTTCTCTTCTTGACTTGAATCGGTTTACCTAATTCGCCTTTCTTGCTTTCCATGGCTTTCCTGAGTATCGACGGAATCCCATCTATTCTCACTTCCCATGATGTGGAGTTTTTGTATGTTCAATGTTGAATATCCCGAGCGCCATCTTGTGCATATTGCCTACTAATGATGATAGGGCTTGCTCCTCACTGCATGGGTTCATCATCATCTATGTTACCCATCTGAAGGGAGGCCTTGGTGTCCCTTTTGGGTAGGAGCTGTACGAGATCTTGGTATCTTTGGACTTTTCGGTAGCACGCCTCCACCCTAATGTTGTTCGATACCTGATTTCCTTGTGCATCTTCTTTCACCACCATGGACGTTCCTTAGATACCCTGATCGTGAAGGCGATCTTTTCTGTTCAATTAGAAAGCATACTAGATTTCGTTCACCCTCTGCAAGCAATGTCAAATAAGTGGAGGGAATCCAGACTTGGTAAAGGGTTGAAAGGATTGGTTATTTTATTTGTTGGTCCCTTCTGATTTGATCCCTTTTAATAAATGGGGTAGAGTGAAGGCTATCTATATTGACGATATCTTAGATTGGGAGGATTGCGTGACGAAGCTTGTAGAGAAGCATTCTGACTCCTTTTTCGAAAGGACTTTTGGCTATCTGCAATGGTGTTCACATGAGTTGAGTAGGAATGCTAGATGGAAAGGGCGGATGTCACTGCTTTGCCACTTCAATAGCCCAAGATGAAACCGGGGTCATTGTTCATCTGGGACTCTCCTGAGAAGGTGACTAGCCGGGTAGCTTTGTCTCGTTCCTCCTCCTCTGACACCAATCGGGCCATTGCAGAGGTGGTGCGGAATGCTGGCGAGGCATCTAGGAAGTCGGGCTCTGTCCCTTCTTTTTTGGTTAGCCAAATTTTTGAGGAAGTGACTGAGTTTATCAAGAGCAGTGAGCTCTCTGTTCCTTCTACTTTGAGAATAAGTCACCCTAAGACTAGAAGACCAGATGAATCGATCAACGGTCCAACCTTAGCCAAGTACGGGCCCCTATTTATATCAATTAATCATCCAACAAGCTTGTGCCCCAACCCTCTTGCTGTTATTGTTGAGGAGAGTCCTAACAGTGATCGAGTGGTTAAAGCTTAACTAGAGAATAAAGCAAAGGCGGTGGTAGCTGATGAGGGGCCTCGCTCGAAGGCTTTGATGTCCTAAGTCTTGAAGGTTTTGGATGCTTCTCCTTCACATCCAAGTTTCAGGGTGCCCCACTACTATCACGTAGTACCTCTACTGGATTGGAAGACTCCATCTACTTCTTCGTGTAGGGCTCCATTGGGTTCTTTGTCCTCGGAGAAGTTGTCTTTTATTGAGGTACGGGCTGCGTAGTTTCTCATTTTTGTATCTATTGTCATCATTGTCTGATTGCTTGCCTTTTGCTTGTAGTCACAGGAAGTGCTATGTCTAGTGGAGGCATGTTTGCGCCAGTAGGATGCTGAGATCTCCGCTTGTCCCAAGAGTGTGTTGACCTCGGTGTGCTCAAGGAGATGTGCATCAAGATCAATGCATCCATTGCCGAGGCTCAATAGAGCTGGGATTAGGTCACCTCCCTCAACCGAGAGCTATCTGAATGGATTGCAAGGTCTCAGGAATCTTCAAATAAGTTGCGGGAGGCTAGGCAGTAGCTCGTCGATCTTCGTAGTTGATGTGTTTAACTCATAGGGGAGCTAAGGACCCAACTCCACTGGGTAAGGTCAAACATTTATAGGATGATAGATTCCAGGACGGTTTATTCCTCTACAGGTGGATTGTGTCCCTGCTTGCTTCCGACCCTCCTTTAGAGTACCTTGATCCGAGGAATGCTGAACTTTGCACCATTCTGATTTGTTTGATTTCTCGGAGTCAAGTAACCAGCCTTCATCATGTCCACCAGGGGGCTTCCAGCCTTAGGATGGTCTTCTATTCGAGTCATTGGTATAGACGGTATTTTATATCTTTCAGGCAAACAGATGCTTCTCAATGTACACTTGGATTCTTTAATAAATGAGTTAGATCATTTTGATCATTGTCGCCAATATTTCCATGCATATGCTAAATTCTTTATTCAATATTTCTTTATTTGCCAACCAAGCGTTCTTACTACTGCCGTCGTGCTTGGTTTGGATGTATTGGTTCGGTCATGTTTGTTCCTATGAGAGAGTGTTGTAGCACTGGGAAAGCCTCTTTGCCGACTAAGCATTGTTACTATCGTTGCTGGGCTTGATTGGACATATTAGTCCGGTTGTGCTTGTTTCTGCGCAAGGAAGTCCTGGCACACTGATTTTATTGGGTGGTGCTCTTTCCTATGAAAGAATGTTGTAGCACGCCTATTGATGATCTTCACTGGAGCCGACTGGGTTTGGTTACCACAATTGTCGGGCTTTGACGAAATCTAAACTGTCATTCGCACGGAATATCAATGCTCGATCCTATTAGAAGACGTTGCTTTTGTGCGTCTAATTCTAGTCCGTCGATTGTCATTGACTGATGATACTCTCTCCTTTGAGCGGATGTGATCACATACATGCCGATAAAGCCCCCTAAGGTTTTTGTGGCCTCTTTAATGGGAAAGTTTGACTCTCATTTGCAAGCCCCCTGGGTTGTCATGTTCGATTTTGTATAGGTGCTTGGTTGTTTGAACTGAGGTTTAGGGTTCAACCTCGTTTGAGTTGCTCGATTAGTTAGACCGAGGTTTTTGATTGGGCTGTAGCCGATCGAGTTGCAAGTGAAGGTGTTCAGCCAACTTAGGGATAGTTAATTTCATTTGATTTTATGTAATAGCATGCAAGCATTCATATGAATAATAAAGTAAATGAACAGTCATTTTATTAATTAAAATATGGTACATAGTACAAGTAACCCGTACGATGTATGCTGGACTTATTTATGTTCAGCGAGGAATCATTAATTATACTCTTTGAGGTGGATGGTGTTCCATATCCTCGTGACCATTTTGCCATTCTAGGTGTGTAGCATGTACGTATCGCTCTGGAGAATCATTATGATGAGGAATGGCTCCTCCTAATTCGGGAATAGTTTATTTCTGCTAGCATTCTTACCTGTTGCGTCTATACTTCGTAGGATTAGGTTCCCTACCTCAAATTGATGTGTTTTTACTTTTTTATGATAATACTAAGCAGTCTTTTACTGATAAGCCGTCATGAGCAATTTGGTTGCATCTCATGCTTCTTCAAATAAGTCAAAATACTCTTTGAGTTGTCGAAAATTATTGAGTGGGTTGAAACTCTCGACCCTGAGGTTGGGCAATCCGATCTTTACCGGGATGACCGTTTTAGTCCTATAACATAAATTAAAGGGCGTCTCATGGATAGGTTCCCTCGGCGTTGTCTTGTATGACCATAGCTCGAAGGGTAGTTTGTCAACCTAAGAGCTCCAGACTTTTTCAAACTTTGTTTTCAACCCATGTAACAATATTTAGTTTGTTACTTCCGCTTTTCTATTTGTTTGAGGATAGGTGATGGAAGTATGAACCAATCGGATTTTTAAACTTGTGCAATACTTGGTGAAACGTTTGCTAGTGAATTTGATTCCGTTATCGGTTACTATTACCTCAAGAATCCCAAATCTACATACGATACTCTATAGAACAAATTATGTTGCATTCTATTCGGTTATCCATGCCAGTGGGGAGACTTCTACCCATTTCACGAAATAATCAATACCGATTATGCTAAATTTCTTTTACCTGAAAGCACTGAGCAGTGGGCCGAGTATGTCGAGCTCTACTATGTAAATGACGATGGCAATTGTAGGGCCTGTAGTTCCTTGTACAGTTGATGAGGAACATTATTGTGAGGAACATTATTGTGGACTTGGTAGTTCTCACATTTCTTCATGAATTTCATGACATCTCACTTCATCATCAACCAGTAGTAGTCCTACCGCTTGACTTTGAATGTCAAATTCTTGTCTTCGATGTGTGATTCGCAGATATTGAGGTACACATCCTTAAGTGCGTAGTCAACTTCTTTTGGTATGAGACACTGCATGTAGGGGGTTGAATACCTTTGTCGGTACAGTTTTTCGTCTATAATTATGTACTAGCCTACTGCCTTTTTTATGTACTTGGCTTCCACTAAGTTTTTCGAAAGAAGACTGTCGGTGAGGTACATTCTGTATGGGGTCATCCAATTTTCATCATTAAAGATTTGTAGCACCTCTTGTTCTGGATCTTCCACGCTCGGGGGGAAAGAAAGTCTCACATGTTTCGAGCTTATTGCTCGGGATTGCCTATTGTCACTGCTTTCGCAAACTAATTTGCTTTCCAATTGTCCTCCATTAGGGTGTGGATTATCTCAATTTTGTCAAATACCTGGGTCAGGCCTTTCGTTCTAATAAGACACTTTACGAGCAAAAGGCTAGACACTTGAAAATTTTCGATGACCTAGCTGACGATTAGCTCTGATTCATTGTAGACGACCAAGTTCTTCGCCTAGCATTCATTCGCCAGTGTGAGCCTAGCTAATAGTTCTTTGTACTCGTCGACATTGTTAGAAGTTGAAAATCCGATGGTCATAGAATACTTTATTTTTTATCCGTTGGGAGTCCTCAGGATCACACCTGCTCCGCTTCCTAATTGAGTCAATGGTTCATCCATGTGTAATATCCAAATCGGCACTTCTTCTTGTTGGTTGGCGCCTTCGCGTGGGTTGAGGGCATTTGGTATTAAGATTGTTGTTTCAACTATAAAATTCGCGAGAGCCTGACCTTTTATGGCCGATTGCAGTCGAAATTTTACATCAAAATTGCCCAATTTAATGACTCATTTAACTTGTCGTCCAGATATATCAGGTCTCTATAAGATCCTCTTTAATGGTTAGTCCATCAGAACGACAAAGCTTTCTCCTCATGATCCAAAACTTTCGTAAGTTACTAAGCTCACTGATAAAGAAAGTTAGTAAAAATAAATGTAAAAATGAGCTTAATACTTAGTATATCATATATATTTTCATATGTGGATTATATTATGATCAAAAATATAAAATACTAATAATGTTATTTTTCGATAAATCATAAGAAAGTTGAATACTAATGATTAAATATATCAAAATCTTGTATAAACATATAAATTATGTTGAAAGTATATTGATATGTAAATGACCAATAATTTGTGATAACCTTACCAAGAAATGTGAATATTGATGTTCAAGCTGTAGTGTCCCATATTGGATTGGGGGAGGGGAACGAATCGTCTTTATAAGGGCGTGGACATCTCCCCCTTGTAGACGCGTCCTGGGAGCCCATGGGGGTTCGCCAGGAGAAAACCTTGAGGCCTGTGTTTGGCTTGGGACGTCGTGAAGTTCCCCAGGCCAAAGAGGACAATATATCGCCATGCTGTGCCGCCACTGCGCCACTCTGGGAGACGCGTTTTGGGGGCGGTGGACTCCGTCTGTCAGGAATAAAACCGTGAGACCTATAAGTTGGGGACGCCGTAAAGTTCTCACAGGCCTCGGCCTGTAGGCTGAAGACGCCACGAAGTTCTCCCAGGTCAAAGCGGACAATATCTACATGCGGGTGTGCGGGGACGTTACAAATGGTATCAGAGATGTGACCCGGTTCAGTGTGCCAGCGAGGACGCTGGGTCTCCAAGGGGGGTGGACTGTAGTGTCTCACATTTGATTGGGGGAGGGGAACGAAGCGTCCTTATAAGGGCGTGGACACCTCCCCCCTTGTAGACGCGTCCTGGGAGCCTATGGGGGGTTCGCTAGAAGAAAACCTTAGGACCTGTGTTTGGCTTGGGACGCCGTGAAGTTCCCCAAGTCAAAGAGAACAATATCTCGCCACGTTGTAATTGTGCCACTACGGGAGATGCGTTTACTCGGGAATAAAACCGTGAGACCTGTAGGCTGAGGACGCCGTAAAGTTCTCCCTGCCTGCCTCGGCCTAGGTTAAGTCAAAGCGGACAATATCTACATGCGGGTGCACCGGGGACGTTACACAAGCTATGATTATTTTTACATTGTTAAAAGGTTATATGTTACTATTTACGACTCGTAGATAGTTTAATTACATATTATTATCTATAGTTGGGTTCAAATGTTATTTTCCTGACTTGTGAACATTAGATTTGACCTTTAATTTATTAATAGTATATTTAAATTTATCTGAATATATTCTATCAATTTTCTATAATAGTTCTTATGTAGTGAAAATTAAAAACTCTATATAGATATAAATATGTTCTTATTTTTCCTATATAGGAGAAAATAATTCATTAATCAAGTTAATAGAGGGTTTTTCTTATATAGTTTATAAAATTTCATCAATTTCTTTGAAATGTAAAACATGTATGAATAATTATGTGAGAATTTAAGACATACAGAAGTATATACATATAATTTGAAGACATACAATAATATAAATATAAAAAAGTAATATTTAAATATAATTTGTATGAATTTAAGACGTATATTTCATAAAATTTCATGAAATGGAGTAAGATTACATGTACATAAATATTAAAATAATTTAAGTACGAAAATAACACATATATAAATATTTTAAATAAAAAATATTCAAATAAATCAAAATAAATATTAATAAAGAAATAAATGGTTTGGATATTTTTATCTTCACTTGCTATTACTTAAATATCCTTTGATTTTGCCTTGATTTCTTCATCTTATTTCTCTCTCTTTTTCTCTTCTCTTTATTTTCTTCTTTCAAAATTCCATTAGAAATGAGTCAAAATCGATAAAAAGATTTATATATAAAAAAACTTACATGTGAGAACAAGTCTGGCACAAATTAGGGCTGAGGTATAATCCATGCCGAGTAAAAGCATCCCTTAGATGCGCATCCCTTAGATGCGTATCAGGTATCAATATTTTGGTCTAACATGTGCACATGTGCCACTCTAGCGTACCTTAAGCATATATATTTTACCCAAAAAATGCTCACATATGAGTTAGACATAAGTTAGGAGCCACTTAGTCTAATTTATTTTGATTTAAATTTTAATCCAAGAATTAACTTAATCTTAAAAATCTATCAATTAAATTAAATTAATTATTATTAAAATAATTTTTAATATTCATACTTTACAAAACCTGTCACTCAAACTGCCATAATAAACTCTCAAGCATCTGTTGAGAAACTTGCTTAAAAACTCATTTATCTGGGTCAACCATTGTCAGCTTCCTCCTCACAAGATTTCTCTATTACTAAGGACATTGATAGCAACTCTAAACTCTCATTTCCTTCATTAATAGTTTTAATGGAATACATGATTTTTTCAATCATCACTAGATATTACCAATCGGATCATTGACTCAAATGCTAATGAATATATGACTGCTAATCAACATTATTTGTTGAATATAAAGCAAAGCCATAAAAAATAATATGCTTCCATTACCAATGGTTCATTTACCCCTATACAAGGAAATGGTAAAACCAATTTATTTACTAAATATTCACATTCTAAGGTCCAAAAATAACTCAAGAACTAAATTATAATGTTATTTTTATACCAAATTCCATAGTTTTTCGAGATTGAATCACAGGGATGAAAATAGGTGAAGGAAGATATTTGAAAGGGCATTACATTCTTAACTGAAATCATAAAACATTCATAATTAATCTGAAAGGAACCAATGAATATGAGTTTTGGCATTTAAGTTTGGGTCATTCATCTAATCAAGTTTTAAAATTAATATTGCCATCTTTGATATCCAACTCAAATCTTTGTGAAACTTGTAGGTTTTCAAATTAAATTAGTCTTTGTTTTCAACTATCCATGTGAGAAATAGATGAACCATTTGGTTTCATTTAATGGGATGTGTGGATGTACCCCACTACATTTTATAATAAATTTAAATATTTTGTTACTTTTATTGATCACACGTCTCGTGCTATATGGATATATCTGTTAAAATCAAATAGTGAGGTTTTTTTCTATATTTAAAAATTTTGTAGATATTTTTTTAACTTAATATAATATTAAGTTTAAAACTCTCAAAACTGATAATAAAAAAATAATAATAATACAAATTTTATGATTTGTCATCAAATTTTGTGAATAATTTATTAAATGTACTGTATTTACATATCCTAACAAAATGAGAAAGTGAAAAAAATAGATATCTTCTAAAAACTATACGAGTATTAAGGGTTGATAGGAATGTCCCTACAACCTGTTGATCTATCTTAACTACTTGTTATTTGATTAACAGACTTTTTAGTAAAATAATAGAAAATAATCTAAAATATTAAAAAAAAATTATTAACTTCTCATGCTTGCATATTTTTGATACGCATATTTTGTCCATGTCAATGAACAAAGAAAGGGATAAATTAGACAAATGTATAGAAAGTTGTAATTTTTGGATATTCATATTCAAAATAGGTTACAAATGCTATAATTCACAATGAAATAAAATAAAATAAAAAATACATGTTTCTAATTATGTTTTTTTTTTTTTTTTGAAAAATGATGACATTTGTGGTCTCTTCTGAACAGCATTTATGATATTCCACTCGTATTCCTTATTCTTCAAATATATCAATAGATTTTCAAACATATTCTGTTGTATTCCATGTAATTTAAAATTATATTTCATACCAAAAATATTTCTACTAATTCACTGGACATTTTTTAGCTCTATTTTTTTAAAAAAAAACAAATATTGAAATAAGTATTTTTTATGAAGCCACTTTTTTTAATATTTTGAAGAAAGTCCCCGAATGAGGAGCTTCAAGTTCTCATACAAAAAAAAAAAAAAAGAAAAGAAAACCCATACATGCTATATAGTTTAGTTGCCTAAAAGAAAGATATGATGCTTATAAATGAGTATATAAAATTAAATATAATAGTGATGAAAATGTTAAAAGATCTAAATCTAGATTTAAAGCAAAAGTTTTATCTAACCCTCTGATATTGACTAAAAAAAATCTTTGCTCAGTCACAAAAATGATTACAATTAAAGTATTAATGTTAACCGTAATAGATTATGATTTGGCCTTAGTCCTAATGGATATTTAAAATATTCTTTTATAAGGCATTTCAGAAAAAGAAGTTTATATGGATTTTCCTCCTGGCCATCTAAAAGAAAGAATTGGACTTGTATATCAGTTTAGAAAATACTTATATTATCTTAAACAATCACCACAAATCTGGTATTCAAAACCCAAATGATGAACCAATTGATATGGGTTTTTCAATGAGCAAAGTTGATGCCTCCTTACTCGGCAAGATGGGAAATAGGGTATGATTTTTGTCTTAATTTATGTTGACAATATTGTTATTATAAAAAGACTTAAATGAAATAATGAAATCAAAAAGATCTCTTTATAGAAAAATTGATATAAAAGGTATTAGAAAGTCAAAATATTTATTGGAATTGAAGTGGCACATTTAAAGAAAGGTATTTTTCTTTGTTAAAGAAAATATGTTTCAAACTTGTTAAAGGAAATAAGAAAGTTGCCTAAAGACAAGCAAGTATCCTTGTTGATTACAACTTCAAACTTGACATGAGTGAATGTCAACTGGTTAAAAATATTAGCCGATTTATAAGACTTTTTAGTAAGCTAATATATAACTATAATCAAATGTGACAAAACTTATTTTTACTCTTGTAAGTCAAGGAATGCATACTCCAAAGATGTATTTGACAGCATATTAAGATATCTCAAATCTTCACATCAAAGAGGAATATAGATGGAAAAAAATGGTAGTATGAAAGCAACAATATGAACTGTGATTTTTTACCCACTGGTTGGAGGCAACTTGATCAATTGGAGAAGTAAAAATTAAATATGATAGTAAGGTCTAGTATAGAGACAGAATATTGAGTAATGACAATGACTGCAAGTGAATTGATATTGTTAAAAATTCTTCTAAGTAATATGTGATGCGTCTTGGGATCTCAATTTTACAAGGATTAGAGAGTTACTCGTATCTTTCCTGTTGGTTCGAACAAAGCAAGTACGATCTCCACTATGATAGTCTGAATCCTGCATATCACAATTAAAAATAAGAGATTAGAGGATTGGCGGGACTCACTTTCCGGTATGTTCTCAAACGCTCAAATCAGTAATCTTTCTTAACGATTAGAAAGATGTAATAATGTGAGAAGAAAGAGATGAAACACGGGAGTAGGGATGGCATTTACTTCAGAGGTTGCGCTCATCGTGGAATGGCTTGAGAGTGATCTCTAAGGACACTCTTTTAGGAATAGAATTTCTTGATTGTGTCATTCTCCCCTTTCTTGGTGTAGTGAATGAGTGTTTATAGAGTTGGCGGACAGTTTGACCTTGGTGACAACCGCCTGTAGAATTACCCAGATGAATAAAGAAATCTCATTCCAACGCCAATTTTCTTCCTCTTTTGACCTGATCAAGAAATGTGTCCGGTATGACAGTTACCGGCTATGGTAAGTTTTAGCATGTAGGAGTAGGCCGTGGGCCGCCATCCACTGGGTCCTCAACTCACTCATGGGCCTTCGTGACGGGCCGGCCCATTTTTAGCTATCCCTATCACTAACCCCCCATGTCAAAAGTTTAAATTTTCAACCCCGGTATGTTCATTGATGGGATATTGTTTGTTGTTTTGCTATGCTACCTTTTGATTCATTATCCTATTCTGGGCATGATTTCCGCACTCTGTGATTCTTTGTGGATTTTGTTAGCGTGGGCAATCTTTTGCATTTAGTGGCCTGTTGATCCTCCTACGTGTTATAAATGGAGGGACTTGCTGTGCTTTACATTACACCATGCTTTCATCACTCAAGTGATATGAGTCATAGAGCCTACGTCACCTGCTGCGAGGATTGGAGAAAGTTCACCACCGACGTACAAAGGCATCTCCCTGGATGCACGACAAGTCTGCTTTAGTTACTCCTTTTCATGTGGAGAACTGCTTTGGTTACCCCTTTTCACGTTCATCCTGATTCCGACTCCATCCCCTGGTCAAAACAGGTCAAGGCTTTCCTGTTGCTATGGCCTTCCCCCTTGGTGATGGCTCGTTTCTAGGATGGTTGGTCTTCTGCTATGGCTCGTCGAGACCGACAATGCTCAGAAGCCTCGCCGCTCATAAGGTGCACATTGACCTCTCGTTCGAGCCTTCTATTTTGGGGAAAATTATGCTTGCTCGCCTTTGAAGAGTTTGTTCTAGTGGAACAGAGTTTTTACAGTCAAATCATCGTTTCTTGTATACTCACTATTTATTCTTTTTTTGTTATACGCTTGCCGTTGGAGGCTTTAAACTTTGTAAAAAAAGATTAATGAATAGAACTACCAACCATTTTGTCCATATTATTTGCCTCTTTGATTTTATTTTTTTTTTTAATGCCGTCCTTTATTGCTTGATGCCAGACTAGATTGCATGACCGCCAATCTGGCTTGATGCTGAAGCCGGACTGAATGTAGGCCTGCTAGTTCAAGCTGACTGGATGGCATGCTTGTCAATTCGGCCTGACATTGGACTGGACCATGGGCATACCAATCTGGCCTGACACTGGACCATGAGCATATCAGTCCAACTTGACACCGAACTAGACTATGGGGATAGCGGTCCGGCTTGAAGCCAGACTAATTGTAGGCCCGTCAATTCGGTTTCGAGGCCATCATAGCTGTGTGCCTGTGAGCCTACTCAGTTCTGACATCTAGTCTATCTCAACCCACCGGGTGTCCACTGGCCATACAGTGTCAGGTCATTATTCTTGACATTGGATGGCTGGTACGCGTCGCGTCACTTGGGAGCACTCACGTGTCACTCATCATTATGGTGCTTGCTTCCTTGGGAACCCACAATGGAGCCATTTCAAATTTTGAATAGTTGCCTATATAAACGGCGCTCCATTCTTCTTTCTCCTCTTAATTCAAATCGCTGTCAAGTCAACTTTCTCTTTGTTTTTCTTGCTTCCATGGTGCCTCGTGTTGATGCGATCCATTCAATTCTTTTTGCAGCCAACGTCGAGGTTCTATATACACTATATAAAATCCGTAATTTGATTCTATTCGGGGTGCCGACAAAGAATGATAGAGACTGCTCTCCTCCAAGTGGGTTCATCACCATTTATGAAACCCACCTAAGAAGTGGCCTTTTCTTTCCCCTCGTGCAAGAGTTGCAAGAAATTCTAGTGAACCTTGGCATTTCAATCATGAGGCTTCATGCAAATGTTGTCCGTTATTTATGCTATCTTTGCATCTTTCTCTGACACCTCGGTCGGAGAATAACAATGAAAACGATTTTTCGAATCTGCTAGAATGCAAACTTGGTTTTCACTTGTACCTGTGATTTACAAATAAGTAAGGAGATCCTCAACTCTGTGAAGAATTGGAAAGACCGATTTTTCTTCATGAAAGTCCCTTCTAATTTGGGCCTCGCCAATGAGTGAGGTAAAGTGTCCAAATCCTTCATCGGTAAAGTCTCGCGTGAGGAAGAGAATTTAGCATAGCTACTAACAGAGCTTGTTTGAGTAAATACCTGTTTGTTCAATGAGAAGGACAAGCCACAGTCTGCTGAGGCCCTCACACTGGCCAAGTGGGAGCCTGTCTTGAAAGGGGCTGATGTAACTACTACTCCATCATTGGCTTGACCCAAAAGGAAGGCTGGGTCTCTACACATCAAGGACTCCTCTGAGAGCTCGCGATAGCAGCGAGCTACTTAGCTAAGCCCTTCTTCCTCTTCCACCAGATCAAGCCTGCCCATTGTAGAGCGGATGCTAGGCATGGGGGAGTCGTCCAGGGGATCGATTTCTGTCCCACCTTTTTCAACCGATCACATCTTGGAAGAGGGCACCAGGTCAGGGTTCACTAGGGGTGGTGAGCCCCCTTTGATTCCTACCGAAGCCCCAAGTGAACCAGTGGTTGGAGAGTCAACCGAGCTGGACTGTGCAGTAGACTAGACCCAGCAGGAAGTCCACACTGTAGCGAGCACTTTACCTAAGGAGATGGTGCCTAGCCCTTCCGTTGTCGAGGAGGATCTTGGAGATGTCCGCCCAGTGAGGGTCCAGATGGAGGGCAATGCTAAGGCAGCGACGTTCATGGAGGTGCCCCGTCCGAAGACTCCAGCGTTTGACACCACAAGGGATCCGGTGGCATCCCCGTTGCATCCAAGTCTTGCGGGGCTTTGGGTGTCGAAGCTGTCTTTATTTCTCTTTCTTCCATTTGTTGGTCCCTTACGGGGATGATCTACACACCCCAACTTCTTTGCCTCGTTGGCTTCCTCGATCAGCATGTATGTACGGTTATGGCTTCGACATCGCAGAAGGTCTGAGGATTCTTGTGGATAAGATACTTGAAAAACTTGCCTAGCTCCAAAGTCGATATAAAAGTGCGTAGTTTTACATCATCGATGGCTCGGGGAACCCACCTGGCTTCGGTGGTGAACCGGGTCAAGAAGCTCTTAAGATTTTCATTTGGCCCTTATTTGATATGGGTGAGGTGCCAATAATATTTCTTTTCCCTCCGGTTGGAGGCAAATTGAGACAAGAAGTTATTGGCCAACTCCTAAAATAACCAGATCAAATTTGATAGTAAGCGATAAAACCAAATTTGGGCATCTCCCTTGACGGTCAGGGAAAATCATTAGCACATGGCTGCTTCATCCAGGCTCTCAAAGCTCAGAAGAGTTCAAAAATTATCTAAATGATTCATCGAATCAGTGCTTCCGTCATAAGCGTTCATGACTGGCATCTTAAACTTGTGAGGGAGCAGCTGTGTTTTGGATCTCCATTATGAATGAAGATCTCCTCAAGTCTGCGAAGTACCCCTCAATGCTCCCTCCGAACACATGCTGCCATATTTTCTCTATTTTCTCCTCTACTCAAGGAGCGGTAGCAATCCTATTTGCGTTGAGGTAGGACCTTAACTCTGAATAGTTTTGCAATTGGTGCAGGGTTGGGTGGCTGCTTCTGCTCACCACCTGAATGTTATAGGAAGCCCCCTCCCGGTCTAGAGGCCTACAACCATCATAGGAGTAGCGAGGATTTCGCCGCTTAAGACTTTCATCCTACGATCTGGGCCCCAGTCGGCCTTCCAACCGTGATCGGCCCCTGTTGGTTGAGGTTGCTCAGGCCCTAAGGTCATCAGGTCACTATGTTTTCCTAGATGGGCAGTTCTTCCTCTAACTCCTTCTCAAAATCGGAGTGTAGGCAATTGAAGAAAGAGCCCCCAACCTCGGTGAACCCTTCTGTCCACAGAGAGTTTGGAATATCTCAGATATGTTGTCCATCCAAGCATTGAGCACTTACATGAGGAGTGCTTGCTGGTCCTCCCCATGGCTACCTGCGGGAGGGTCATTGCTGGGAGAAGTGATCCCCCTAATAGGAGTGCTCGCATAAGTCTTGGTGTTAACTATTTTTGTTTTAGTGTGAATAGTAATTAAGCTGGCCTTTTGGTTGCCTTCCACAGATGGTGCCAATGATGTGTTTTAGGATCTGGGTTCTACATGGATTAGAAAGCTACTCGGATCTTCCTTACTGGTTTGAACAAAGCGGGTCCGATCTCCATTATGATAGCCTAGATCATGCATATCACAATTAAAAATAAAAGATCAGAGAATTGACATAACTCACTTTTTGGTATGTCATCTGACGTTCAAATTAATAATCTTTTTTAACGAATAGAAAGATATAATGACGTGAGTAAAAGAGATGATGCACGGAAGAGGGATGGTATTTGTTTCAAAGGTTGCGCTCATCGAGGAGCGACTTGAGAGTGATCTCTAAGGACACTCTTTTAGGCAGAGAATTTTTTGGTTGTATACTTCTCTCCTTTCTTGGTGTAATGAAGGAGTATTTGTAAGGTTAGCAGACAATTTATCCTTGGTAACAACTGCCTGTAGAACTATCTGGATAGATAAGAAAATATCATTCCAACATCAATTTTCTTCCTCCTTTGACCTGATCATAAAATGTGTCCAGTATAATTGTTACCGTTTACGGTAAGTTTTAGCGTGTAGGAGTGGGCCATCGGCCGCCATCCACTGGGTTCTCAACTCACTCATGGACCTTCGTGATGGGCCAGCCCATTTTCAACCATCCCTATTAATATGAGTTTTAAAATTTTTCATCCAATAAAAATATTTTGTGACAATCAAGTTAGAATATAAATATACTAAAATTTATTTTTTTAATAAAAGAATTAAATATATTGAACTTAATTACCAATTTGTAAGAAAAAGACTATAAAAAATGGCCATTAATACCTACTATGTTCAAAGAAAGGTAAACTTGCATATATATTTACAAAAACTTAAAAGTCCTGTATACTTCGATCAAATCTTAGCCAAGTTAGGATTAGTAGATGTCTATTTCCTAACTTGAAGGGGTGTTGATAAGAGAAAATTGAAAAAAAAAAAAAAAGATATGAGTGACAAGAGAAAATAATTTGTATTAAGAGATTAGACTGACAAGAGAAAATAAAAAAATTTAAATTAAACTCACCATAATATATTAACTTAGCATTTATATCATTATCGATTGATAATAATTTGTCTCTTTAAATTACAAGTACTTTTATACAAGGGGTATAAATTTATGAAAAAATCATAGTATATTTTATATGAGTGAAAGAAAATAATAATTTTTGGGGGTAAGAAGAAAAAAATAATAATAGCACATTAAATTCTACAAGTATTGTATTGAATTATCTAAACCAATTATTCTCTGTTTTATGTTTGCATTTTTTGTATATTTTTTAACAATGAAATTGGGAAGATCAACGTCGAAGGAAATTATCATGCATTTCCTTCATCATATTCTTATTGCACACGACCACAATCAAACTCCAATTTTACTTTCCAAAAGTTGTTTACGGTATCATGGTGAGATATGACTTCTATAAAAGGAAAATTAAAAGCAATAAAAGAAGAGGATAAATAAAGCTAGAAAATAGTGTTATGTGAATATCTTTTAACTATTTTTTTTAAGAGAATATCAATTATGTAATATTTTATTTATTAATTTATACTAATTAATTCGTGAAATAAACAAATGAATAAATATTATTTCATCAAATAATATGGACAAAAGATTTTGTTGAAATTAGTGATGTAAGTGCTAAGAGTATCCTTTTTACATCTTAATTGTTTATTTTCTTTTAAGAACAAGCGGTCCACTGTTTTAAATAATAGAGCTTCCCTTAATCGGGCCACACTCTAGGTATCTTTATTACGAAATATTGTTGATTGGTTTACTTGGATGAAAAAAAAGCAGCACATTACAAAAGTAAAAAAATAATAATAATTAAAAAAATTGAAGTATCGATAGAGTTTGAAATAAATAATTTTTAGTAGATTTATATCTAATACGTCTTTAAATTTAGGTTATTGTACGAATTAGGGAATTACTTGATCTTCTACGAAAAGTTACATTGAAGCGGGTCTGGTTACCATCACTGTGAACTTAGATTCTGTACATCACAACTAATAAATAAGAGGTCAAAGGATTAACGATACTTACTCACTGATATATCTTCCGACACTTAAATTAAAAATCTTTCTCAATGGATAAAAAGATACAATGATATGAGAAAAACGCATAAATGCATGTTATGGGGGATTAAGTATCAATGGAAAACTAGGCTCTAATGGGTAGGCTCGGCAAGGTAGCAGTTTAGAGAGATGGAAGATTGAGCTCCACTGAGGTGTGCCCAACCAAGAGGCAACTTAAAGAGATTAAGGACTAAACTTTAATGGGTGTGCCCATCCATGGGGTAGCTTAAAGAGATGGATGATTGAATTCTACTGAGATGCACCTAGCTAGGGGTGGCTTAGAAAAATGAAGAATTGAGTTTCGTTAAATGTACTCGACTAGGGGAAAGCTTAGAGAAGCGGAGAATTGAGCTCCTTTGGGTGCACCCAACCAGGGGTGGCTTAGAAAGATGGAGGATTGGGCTTCACTAGATGTGCCTAACCAGGGGATAGTTTAGAGAAATGGATGATTGGGCTCTACTGGATGCATCTAGCCAATGGTTGTCTTAGAGAAATGGATAACTAAGCTCCACTAGATGTACTCAGCTAGGGGACAGTTTAGAGAGATGAAGGATTAAATTTCGCTGAATGCGTCCGACCAGGGGACGGCTTTGAGATGGTGGCTCTCACAATGGATCAACTGCCAATAAGGGAGAAGTGATGCACTCGTTAAGGAGAGGTTGACTATTAAGTGCACCAACAGAGGGATAGCTAACAGGAGGACAAAGAGATTCCTGGACGCTGATGGTGACGAGAAAGGTCACTCACCAGTCCTTTCCCGACTACTGATGGAGGGGGCTCTCTGCACTCAACTCTACGAGTCATCTTCTCCAGCGACGCAATGTGAGAGCTTGGAGTTGGCGCGAGGCATGCACAATCACCGGTTGGGATCGGTAATCAGCAAGGAAGAAGGATTCTCCTCTAGCGAGAAATAGTTTTGAGACTGATCGTCGCATATCCTTGGTTATCTCCCTCATTCTCCATTTTTGCAAGCTTGGAGAGAGTTCTCTTCTGCGATTCTCTTCCTCTCTTTTTCCTCCTCCTTTCCTACGGGGAAAGGAGGTATTTGTAGAAGGCATCATGGGGTGAGAGGCAGCTAACCTTTCCTTCTTGAGGAATACTATGACTTGTGCCTTTCTTTCCGGTGAGCCTAACATGATAGGCTGTGATCACATAGGAATATTTACTGAGTTAGAGCCAACGAGCTGGCGATGTTGGGACACACGCTTATGGGCCGCATTCGGTAGGCGACTCTACCGGCCCATGTCTTGATGGGCTGTCCTAGGTCACGTGATCTTAGACCTTGGGTCGCGGGGACCTTCTCCTAGGCTGCAACTTTCGGATCATTCTCCCATTGTGGGCTTGAATCTCAGGTCGGTCCATGGGTGACAGACCCATCAATAGCCTCCCATGCCGAGTGGTTCAAAATTTTTAAACCCCGGCATACTTCTGATGAAACGTCGCCTGCAAGTCTGCGTGCTTTCTTTTCTAATAAATCTTACAGACTGTCGTTCTAATGTGTAGGATTTAGGAGCATTTTTCTGAACCTACTGATTGTCTGCGAATGGCATCGTCAAGTGTGATCTTTTATAATAATGGCTCGTCGATCTCATCCCTCAGCTATAAATGGAGGGGCTTTCTATACCTTGCCTCACGAACCCTCTTCCCATTAGCCAAGTGATGTGAGAGATTGGACTAGGCATATAGCCTACACAGCCATTGGTCGGGATCAAAGGAAGTTTTGAGAGGCTTGCAAATGCATCTGAAGTATGCCCTAATTTTCGTACTTTGTCCATTCTTGTGATGCAACGAGGGTGGCCTGAGTATAGGGTCACTGTTATCTTCTCCTCCCAGTTGGAGTTGCATAATCCTCATTGGGGCAATGCCAAGGAAGGTTGCCCATTCCAACTGCTACTAGGGCGAATGGCCATTCCATTAGCTACCCACACTAGGCCGTTAGTGACAACTGGGGGAGAGGTCTGCAAGTCCTCGGATCTAGGCATCGTCACCATGGGAAGTATAGTGCAGACTTGCTGGCTTTGCGGCTAGAACCTGTCTCGATGGGAGATCTCCGGTGGTTGCTGACCAAAGCCTTGCTCTCGCAGGGGAGGGCTTTCGCATGTACTTCCTACTACAGCAACCCGAGGGCGGCGGTGCATATGAGCCTCATCTTGTCAATCGTTTGGAGTGTGCCGGCTCTCTAATCGGGCTTCCTTTCCAGGGACAAGCACCTACTTGGCTGTTGGGTATTCATCTCAATGAAGCAGAGGTTCAGTAGTTGGATCATCGTTCAATGTATTTTTATTTCCTTTGGAATTGCAACCCAACATACGACTTTGCACTTTGTAAATGAGATTGATGAATAAAACTACCGAGCATTTTTTATTTTTATTACTTGGTTCTAATATTCTTACATGATGTGAATGATCGAAGCACTCATATGCTGTTTGGTGTTGCTTGATTGTTGATGATCTGACGGTTAGGGCAGTTGGTGGCCCAACCTTTTGGCGATTCAACCCTCAGCCAGTCGTCATGAGCTTAGTCAGGGACACAAGCCGGGCGAATCAGCCTCAAGCCTACTAGGATTGTGCACCATTTGTCTCGGCCAAGAAAGTGGCGTGGATCACTAAAGTGTTTGGATGCTATCTGTCTATCACTTGGACTTCGATACTTTGACAATTTGGTTCTGTTGATGACTCAGTCTTTTGGTGGTTTGACCCTAGGCAGCTCATCCCAATGCTTGGTTGGGAGAGAGGCCAGTCGAACCAACCTCGAGTTTGTCAGGGCTGAGCACTATCAGCTTACTATCTCTAGGGAATGCTGTGCTTTGGCATCATTACGTGAAATGTGCTGCCGTCACGTCAATTGAGGCATCAGAGCCCATCAATTGTCAACAGGCTGCACAAGGAGGCACCGCGTCATTTGTCATAATGGCGCCTAGCAAAGGGACGTGCTGCTGCATGCTAGGGTGAGGTCATGTGTCAAGGCCATTATAGGAATGTGCCACTTCAACGTCTTCGAATGGCGCCATTGTTGGCATTCTGGGGCCTTTGGCCGCTCTTCCTCGGCCTCCTCTCTATCCTCTTACCATTGAAGCCTCCCTGGCTGTGTCCCTTAGTGGTGCTACCCGTCTGGTTTCCCCTTCTCTTCCCACATCATCTTTTTCATCCAGCCCATTACAAAAACCCTCGTCAACTCTCATGTCCTTGCCCCAAACTCCACACCTTTATCTGATGTTTCCTCTCCGCCGCCTCTTTCCCTTGATTGTTTCTGCCTCTCCCGGTTTCGCGGTATTCTCTTCCTCCATCTACATTGGCATCTTTTGCTGAATCCAAGTAGCCTCCGTTATTGGATTTTCACAAAGTTTTGGTTGAAAACTCTCAACTTTCTTTGGAAACAGATGCAGCTTTGGTATCTTTTGTATATAGTATGCAATCTACTCCAGTTGGTAAGGCTAAATCCTTGTGCACTTCCTAGGATTTGAAATCTTTCCTATATGGTATGCAATCTCCCCTGTTAACAAGACTGGGTCATTGTGCACTTCCCAGAAGGTAATTGATTTCTCTCTTCCTGATGGCGCTACTGATGTCCAAGTACAAAGTGTTGATTCAAATAAGGGTGAGCCATCACATTGACTATTAAATTCCCGAGGGGTCGTTCCTGATGGGTTGGGGGGTTTGAATATTCCTTATTGGTCTTCTATTGTTAAGAAGGATGTGATTGTTGGCAATTCTCCCCTTCAATATTTTCCTCCGCAGAAAGTGAATGGAGATATCATTGAAATTACCTCCACTAGTGAAATCCTTAAACAAGGAGAGGATGTATAGAGTGCCACATTAGTTGGATATTTTTATGGGAAATTCCTTAATTTTCACGGTGTGAATATTACTCAAAAAATATGGGCAAAATTTAGACTTAATCATATGGCTGAAAATGATCATGGTTTCTTTTTCTTTTGCTTCTCCTCCAAAGAGATGATGGATAAATGTATGGAGCATAGATCATAGGCGTTTGTGGGGAGAATGCTATTTCTTAGGCACCAGAAACTAGGGATGGCATTATATAATGAAGAGCATAAATCCTTCCTGGTTTGGATTTGGATTAATTTGGTTAATGTGCTGGCAAAATTTTGGACCCCATTGGGTCTTAGTTAGATTGCTAGTACTATTGGTAAACTGATTCAAATGGATGCTAATACTGCTAGAATGAAATGTTTGCGGTTTGCCAGAGCCTGTGTGGAAGTGGAAGCATTTGCTATTCTACCTACAAATGTTCGATTGAATACTTGGAGATTTTCTAATCCCGAGGAGAAGCAATATGTGGAGGTGGATATTGACTATCAATGAAAACATACTCAGCGTGGTATCTGCCAGCAGATTAGTCATCGTAATGCCCAATGCAAGACAAAGAAGATATCTCGCCCTACGAGACGAATCCTTTCTGAGATACCCTTTTGAGACATGCCAAATCAAGTATGGAAGATAAAATGTATCATGCTACCGATCAAGGTATCCTTGCACCAACAGCATCTGTGCCTACTGTAAATCCTTTTGCAACTTTCCAAGGAGATAATGACTCATGCTCTCCCAATGGATCTTCTGAAGGTATTCTGCTGGATACCCATTTGAAAAATGCTAAACCGGATATAAAGGAGAAGGGGCAGCGTTATATAGATCAAAATAGGCTCGTTATAAGAGTATCAGTGCCTACGGCCAATTCCTTTGCAGCCCTCCAAGGCGGTGATGTGTTGTGCTCCTTAAGTTGTTCTGCAACTGATGCTTTAGTTTTGCATTCTTCATTTTGTGAGTCGGGAAAGATGCCTCCCATTGCAACGCCCCTAGCTCTAGAGGTTGTGGTTTCATTGACCCAAAGCAATACTACTCTTCAGCCACCGGTGAATATAGTAAAGTAGGATATATTGGCTGGTGAGACAAAGAACATTCCCCCTACAAGTCAAGGCAGTCCAATGTCTGCTTTGGAAAAGATGCAAGATGTTAGAACTGGACTTCAAGCCGCAACAGTTGAGCTTTGCCCATTTCAAGTGGGTTCTACCTCTCATTTGGTGATTCCAGTTCCTCCGTCATCTTCTAAATTGGGGGTGCCTCCAAACACGGGAAAACCTCTCAAGTCAATTTTGAAAAAGCCAAATGGGTCTAAAAGAAAAGCTTTCCTTTCTACACATTTTCATAATTGGTGTAGCGCACTGTAATGTCCGTGGACTTAATGGCCGTTCTAAGGCTCACGAGGTTAGATATTTTATCCTTTCGTCTCACTACTCCATTGTTGGATTGGTTGAAGTAAAAGTTAGAGAAAGTAATGCTGATAAAGATTGCTACAAAATTGATACCTAGTTGGAATTGGGCTATGAATTATTCAGCTACATCTATTGGACATATCTAGGTCAGCTGGGATTCTAAGATAGTGGATCTGAATATCCTCTCCAAAGAGGACCAAATTATCCACTGCAAAGCACTTACGAAAAAAAAAAAAAATCCATTGCAAAGCCCGTCATAAAGTTGACAGTAGGGTTTTCTATGCTTCTTTTATTTATGGGTCAAATTCAGATATCGAACGTCATGTTCTTTGGTGTAGCCTTCGAGTAAAAAGTCATCAAGTCAATGAGGTGTTGTGGATTGTGTTTGGTGATTTTAATACAATTGAGTTGCCTTTTGAAGGTTTGGGGGCAGTTGGAATGCAAGGAGCTCCATGGATTTGGATAACTACCTCAATGATTGTGATTTTATTGATCTGTGTCATGATGGTACGTTCTATACATGGAATAATGGAAGAGATGTGGCTGTTCGTTTTTATAGGAAGTTGGACAAAATTATTGTAAATGAGAATTGGCTAACTGAGTTTGTGGCCTATAAAGCCTCCTCCCTCCAAGGAAGAATATCTGATCACTCTCCTTGTATGCTTCATCCGAAAGGAGTGGAACAGTTGCGGAAAAGTTTGTTTAGATTTAACAAATTTTTCATCAAAAATCCGCAATTCCTCTAAGTTGTTAGTGAGGCGTGGAAGGGTAAGCTACAGGGCGTTCCTATGTTCTGGCTTATTGCAAAGTTGAGGAACACAAAAATGCCACTCAAAAGGCTAAATGCCCGAGTTGGTAATGTTATTGAGGAGGTTATCAGAATGCGGAAGGTATTGGAGGAATGTCAAAAGGCTAATCTTCACCAACCGCATCGCGTGGGAACCGGGGAGGAGGAGCAGCTATGTAAAACTGCTTACCTCTAAGCCATGGTTCAGGAACTTGAATTTCTTCAATAGAAGGCCAAGCTCAAATGGCGTCAAAGAGACCAATGCACAAAATTTTTCTTGTTCAATCACTGAAAATTGCAACTGCACTAGGATCCTTTCGTTGGCTAAAGAGAATAGCACCCCAACTAGTAGCAATGATGAGATTCAGCAATTGATAGTTGATCACTTTAATTGGTTGCTAGGGATGGGTCATGCTACTGCTCCCATTGATAACGATAGACTTTGCTTGTTCATCCTTCATACTATACCTAGTAATTTTTGAGAGTCTATTGCCCGATGAGTGCTGAGGAGGCCCGTCATGCCGTGCTCTCCATTGGTGACAGTAAAGCACCCGATCCAGATGGATTTTTATCAAAATGTTTTGAGGCATGGCACATTGTGGGTTCTAAGATTATCGAGGCAGTTTAGGATTTTTTTCAGTATGGAAGGCTTCTCAAACAAGTCAATGCCACCGTCATTAACTTGATTTCTAAGGTGATGTCTCCCTCCAAGGTGATTGACTTTAGGCCTATTTTATATTGTAATGTTATTTATAAAATTATTTTAAAGATTATAGCCAACCGTATCAAGCCTATGCTCCCATTTCTGGTTGATAGCCGCCAAATTACCTTTGTGGCAGGGAGGCAAATTGGTGCTAATATTTTACTCGCTCAAGAACTACTCCATAATTATCATTTTGGTGAGAGTGTTTCCTGTTGTGCAATGAAGGTGGACTTGATGAAAGCTTATGATTCTATTAATTGGGACTTCCTTATTACTATCCTAGATTTGATGGACTTCTCTCCCAAAATGGTCAATTGGATATATCAACGTATCACCACCACATCTTTCTTTTTTAATATTAATGGAGAATCAAATGGTTTCTTTAAAAGAGGAAAAGGGCTTAGACAGGGTGATCCACTATAGCCATGTCTATTTGTACTGGTTATAGAGGTTCTTAATAGAACCACTGAAATGAAGGCGCGTCAGAACATTACCTTCCAATACCCGTTGGAAATGCTAACACACTCGTACAAATATGCTCACTTTTGCGGATGACCTGCTGCTCTTTTCCAAAGCTGATGCCAAATCTATTAGACTGCTTTAGGGCTGCCTAGAGGAATTCAAACTACTTTTAAGGCTTTCAGCTAACAGGGATAAAAGTAAAATGTTCATTTGCACTAGAGATGAAAGCATTGTACAGCAAAGATGATATGGGCTACAAACTGGAACAACTCTCATTACATCATTTACGCATTCCACTCATCACCACTCGCCTCTCGGAGAAGGATTGTAAACCTCTTCTAGCTAAAGTGGTGACGAGGGTGTCCTCTTAGAAGAACAGATGGTTGTCCTTTGGTGGTCGCCTCCAATTTATCTCTTCCATTCTATCAATAATTTATCTCTATCGGGCTTCAATTTTTATTATCTCAAAAGTTGTGTTGAAGAAGTTAGAATGTCAAATTCACCAGTTCTTTTGGCATGAATCCATTGTTGGAAAAATTGCAGCAAAGGTAGCATTGGAGGATGTGTGTATTGCAAAGGATGGAGGAGGTTTGGGACTAAAAAACCTCCTTGCATCTAATAAGGCACAAATAGGCCGCCATCTATGGAGAATTATTACCAAAGATCTTTCTTCAGTGTAGTCTTCATGGATACACACTCATAGGATTAAAGATAAATGCATTTGGACCATCAAAGTTTCTGATTTTACGGCATGGAGTTGGAAAAAGATAATGAAGCTACACCCCACTCTTAGTCTTAGGATTCATTACCACATGGGAGATGGCGCGAGGACATTGCTGGAGCTACTTAGTGATAGATACTTGGAGCGATTGATGACCATCACTGAATTATCTCGGGACACTAAAGTTTAGGATATCATTTGTCTGGGTCATGGAAGTGGCCCTATGAGTACAATATGGAAGTGGCTAACATTATGGACAACATGCCCAATTACTCTCCAAACGTATCTAAGAGAGATGAGATTAAATGCCTAGGAAACCCTAATGGAGTCTTCACTGTGAAATCTTCTTGAAAAATCTTCCAAAGTACAAAAGGCAAAGTAGTGTTGGGATGTCTTGTTTGGGGCTCTAAACACATCCCCACACATGCTTTTATCCTCTGGTTGGCCATTCGGAGGCGGTTAAGCACATTAAACCCTATTGGTATCTTCATTCATCAACCTAATGTGTGTGCTCTCTATCGTAATAGGATGGAAAGCCATGATCACTTGTTCTTTAAATGCCCCTATTCAGAAAGTGAGTGGAAATTGATGTGTCGATATGCTGGAACCTCTTAGCCATACAATAATTGGGAATCAAATATAACCGAGCAACTCTCAAATGAAAGGGCAAGAATTTACAAGCATACTCTCTCCAAATCACAATAGCAATTTCGGTTTATTTTATCTAGTGATAGCGCAACAACAGAACCTTCAATACTACCACACCACATGATGAGACGCGGCATGCAAATATGATCAGAGCCATTTTTTGAAACAAGCTGGTGATGACTAACATTGGAAGAAACAATTGTAATAAATCCATCGTGACAAGATTGAACTTGCCTTTAGTATGTCTTAAACATAGTTGATTTATTTTTGTCCTCATTATTTCGATTTTCTCACATGACTTACATTGTGAAGCACGAGAAATACCTTAGCTTTTATGTTCTAACTCTAAGACTATATGTGAATTAGAATTAGAACATAAGTTTTATAAATTCTTCCAACTCAATATACAACTAACTTACCTATATATGTATAAGATTGTATGTGACCTAGAATTAGAACATAAGTTTTATAAATTCTTCCAACTCAATATACAACTAACTTACCTATATATATATTAATGCATCCTGGAACCAAATTTCGAATGGGTTCAGGTGACGTCGATCTTTGAATCCGGCTCCATCCACCGAGTGTGGGTCCTGCACACCACTAAGACAAATGAAAGGTCAGGTGCCGGTGAGATGTTATCCCATCGAAAATACTCCGACGCTTAAGCCAGTAAAATAGTATTCCAAGAGTCGAGAAGGTAGAAAAAAGAATGTAATGAAGGTGAGAAACAGAGAGTGTTTGTAGGGATGATTTGATTCTCGCTGGGAAAGGTTAATGCCGCTCATGAGGAGCGTCAATTTCTGACTTCTGGTTTTCAGGAATTGTAGAGACAGGAAGTACCGAGAGTATCGGCATTTTGAAAGCGTGAGAGCTTAAGAGGACGTCGAGCTAACTCTACGGGATTCTCTGGAAAAAGGAACATTAATATCAGAGTAATTCAAATAAGTAAAAGTGTGTTTGTACTCTCTCTAAAGGCGTGTCTGGAATGTTGACCCCATGACCTTCTTATAGCCGAGAGGTTGAGAATCCTTCCTTAGGAAGGAGTGCGAGATTTCAGTGCTCTGCTGAAATAGTTTCCATTCATAACATTGGCATTAATGGCGAAAACGACCTCTTGGGAGATTCTCCTTCCTTCTGTGCTTTGTAATAGCTAGGGTTTAACAGCAGACAGGGAAGAAAATCCGGTGCTTTCCTTATAGGGTGAGTGCTGAATCTGCTAATGACCGTTACTGTGAAGGTTGCCTTTCGGGGGAGTGCGAAATTAGGAAAGAAAGCTGCAGCGAGTCAAGCTGGGCCTGGCCTATGTAAGGCTTATTCAAGTGGAGGCCTGTTATAGCAATGTTGGTCAACAAAAATGTTGACCGTCCCTGGCGCTAGTCGTCCGTCCTTAGGCTGGCTTCATCGGCCTTTCGTCCGGTCAACGATTTGCGTTAACTGTCCAGGCTAATGTGTGGGCCTTCGTGGATTGGGGCTGTTCTTCCTTCCTGGGTTAGACCACTATGGGAGCACCAATCACTGGCCCCCCATGCTGGTAGTCTGATTTCTGACCTCCAGCATGTCCTTGATGGGCCACGTGGCTTAGAGTCTGCTAAGATCCATTGACCGGATCCATTGACCATCTAAGCCAAAAATCCGAAGATCATGCCAGAGGAGAAGTGGGTCAAAGTTAGCGAAAATCAAGGAATTGTTGACCGGACTCGTTGATCGCCAAGACCAAGGTCCGGAAAACTTGTGGGAGTGGAGTGATGCGCCATCTTTAGTTATTTTTTTCAGACGAAAAGGTGGCCACGTGTCGGCACACGAAGAATTGGAGATCCTGGTAATTAATGCATTGAGGGATCTGGTTTGTTAGTCCCTATTCAGAGGGCGCCACGTGGCAGTAATGATGGTGCCTGCTCACGAGACGGTTACTTTGGTTGGCGTTTGTGCTGCCTTCAAGTTGCCTGTTCGTCTCCCTTTTTGAATTTTTCACGCCTTCTTTCGCCTTTGAGTGATCATTCTTTTCCAGGTATTGCGCCGTTTCCTTCTTTACACCCATACTCATGGCTCCTAATGCACAGATCGCTTCAACCCTCACAGAGACTAACCTGAATGAGTTACATGTTGAGTACAACGTTCCTAAAGCGATTGTTTCCCGCGTTTCTGATAAGGAAGACAGGGCATTCTCACCGCCTGAAGGTTGTATCACTATTTATGAGGCTCATTTAAGGAGTGGGCTACGCCTTCCCATTCCTGAAGAGTTACGGGAGATTCTGATCGCCCTCAGAGTCCCTGTCACACAGCTTCACGCCTATGCTGTGCGGTATCTGCGCACGTTTTGTATTTTCCTTCGTCAACATTCCAGGAAGTTGACAGTGGAGATGGTGAGGGTTCTGTTCAAGGTCAACCAAGGAGCGGAGTGGATCTCTTTGGCTCCACAAGGTGGTCACCAGGTTAGCACCGCTATTTACGACTCTTTGAAGAATTGGAAGAACTGATTCTTTTTTGTTTATGAGGACGGATCCTGGCCGTTGGTCAAGGAATGGGGCAAGGTTCCTGAAATTTACACTGGGACTCCTACCGAAACGGAGACGGAGTCTTTAGAGTGGCTCTTCGAGCTGGTAAAAAAACACCACTTAGATTTTCGGAGAGACCACCTGGTTTCTCGCGATGAGGCCAGGAAGGCCAAGTGGGGGCCTCCGTCACCAAAACAGAAGCTGATGAAGACCGCCAAGAGGAGGAGAATTGAGGCCCTTGTGATCAGGAAATCAACCGGCAGTCGTTCTCCTGCTAGTCCAACAACAGTGGTGGCGGCAATAAGGCCTTCCTCATCCTCCTCCACCGATCCCGAGAATGTGCTAATTGGTCAATTGGCCGGGATGGGGGATGGCTTCGGCATATGCAGCGAAGGTTCCACCGTTGATATTTTTAGGGAAAAGTTGTATCCTGCCCCTAGCTGTGTTGTTCTTGCCCTCCCGCAGTCAGAGCACTTGACGCGGTTGAAACCTTTCCCGAAGACCGTCATTGAGTGTGTCGCTGAACTGTCGGAGAATATACCTGCCGGGGAACCCAGGGATGTGCCTATTGAGCCTCCTGTTGTGCAAGTTGTCGCGACATCTGGCGAGCCGGCTCTTGAGATTCTGGTGGAGCCAAGAGTGTCAATTGTCAAAGAACCTCAATGGGCAGTTGAGGTTAGGGTAGAGATCGCGGAGGAGGCTGTCATTGAAGAGCCTGTATGATCTGTGGGAAGGCTAGAGGGGCTTGATGTCGGAAAGCTGTCGGAGACAGATGACCTTATGGTGAAGCTGCTGGATGAATCCACGGCGGAGGCGACCGCTGGGTACGTTCAAGAAGATTCCTTTTCTTGTCCTCCACCGTCTGAGTCAAGATCAGGCGCCAGGCCAGTGTTTCCAACGCGACGAATTTGGCAAGTGAACTTTTCGCTGTCTACCCTTCCTCTTGGTTTAATCTGCTAATACTCATCGTTTTTGCAGAAGGAAAAAAGCCTCATTAATTGTTAAGGAGCCGAGACTCGCGATCGCTGATGGGGACAAGTTGATCGCTTGGCTTGATGAGGAGCTGGAAACGATGAGGACTGAGCACCGGGATGATGCAGTCGCTCTAGGATCAGTGCTGGCCAACTTGGAGGCTAAGGTCACCCGACTTAGAGAGGAGAATGTGCCTTAAAGATGCCGGTGGTGTCGTGCAGTTGAGGAGAATGACAGACTTAAGAAGGAGAATGCTCGCTTAAAGGAAGAGGCTGACTGGGCCACGCGGTGGCTTGACCAACTTGCGGGGCAAATGGCCACCCTGGAGAATCAGCTAGCCACACGTATCCGTCCCCACGAGGTCGAGAACATGCTGTTGGCACAGCTATGGGAAGGGATCAACATTAGTCAGCGTATTGCTCAGCTAATTGATCTCAACTTTCCAATTGAATTCCTCAACTTGGAGAACCGTTCTGCTCAGAGTCGTGAGTGCCTCGTGGGGGAGCCCTGGACCAGTTGTAATTCGCAAGCGCCTCCTCCTAGGAACTTTGCCCCTTCTTAGTTTTTATGGCACTAATTTTTTGTAGTTAATGTATTGTGAGTGAACATAATCAATAAAACGGCTGTTTCATTGACGTTACGTGTCTTTCGCCTTTAATGTGACCTCCATTCCTCCGTTGCTGTGTTTTCTGGCTAACTTTGTGCATAGGTTAGCCGTCCACCTTACTTAAGACGCCGTGGGTATTCTTCGAAGGGCTTGGGCCTTCGAGTAGGTTTACCCGGATGTCGTATCGTGCCTGATCCGGCCACACGCGGGAGTAAAGGCTTGGTGATGCCGCTCTAGTGTGAACTGGGGTGGCCGACTTTTGGACGGCAAGCATTTGCTAATGATGATCATCGTTAACTGATCACGCTCGCTCCCGATGAAGGAGGTTGTGGAGTGCGCTGGTTGAGCCCCTTAAGATTTTGACCGCGAATGGGCCACTTGGATGACCAAGGTTTAGTTTGATCGTTGGTAGGTCGTCTGAATGACCAGGATTTTCCCATCACCGCTAAGGCTGCCTAGATGATGAGGAGTTTGGTTACGAGATGGCGAAAGCTCTTCCGACTTAGGGGCAGCTTAGGTTGTGTAAACCCGCAAACATACATAAACATGCGTATGATGAATAAAAGGAAAAGAATCTACAGTGAGGTGACATAACATGCCAAGTGTTCCTATATGCATGCCAATGGTTGACTTATCTGTGCCTCCACTGAAAGTAACGCTTGAGGTAGATCACGTTCCACGTCCAAGGAACTAATTTGCCATTCTAGGTTCGGAGTTTGTACGCTTCGTTTCGCAGGACGACAGAGATTAGGAAGGGACCTTCCCAATTTGAGGAGAGTTTATTTCAGTTAACGATCTTACCTGTTGCCTAGATGCATCACAAGACCAGGTCTCTGACCTCGAAATGCCGTGCTTTTACCCTCTTGTTGTAATAGTGCATAACCCGTTGTTGGTATGCTGTCGTCCTCAATCTTGTGGCTTCGCGGGCCTCTTCCAACAAGTCTAGGTGTTCCCGAATTGTTTGGGAGTTGCCCTGTGAGTCGAAAGACTTAACTCCAAGACTCAAGAGCCCGATTTTGACCGGGATTACTGCCTCGACCCCGTAGTAGAGGTTAAAGGGTGTCTCACGAGTCAGTTCCTTAGGGGTTGTCCGATAGGACCATAGGACGGAGGGCAGCTCGTCGACCCAGGAGCCCCCTACGTTCTTAACCTTGGTCTTCAAACTATGGAGTAGCGTACGGTTGGTGACCTCTACCTGCCCGTTCGCTTACGGGTATGCAACCGAAGTGTGAACCAATCTGATGCCCAGACCGATACAATACTTAGTGAAACGCTTTTTCCAAAACTGGGTTCCGTTGTCAGTGATGATAGCCTCGGGAATGCCAAATCTGCTGATTACATTTTGACGGACAAATTCAAAAGCATTGTGCTTGTGATTTTGGCCAGCGGGACGGTTTCAATCAACTTGGTGAAGTAGTCGATGCTAGCGATAATGAATTTCTTTTGCCCCATTGCAAGGTGAAACGGGCCAAGAATATCTAACCCTCATTGTAATTTAGGTCGTGAATTTCTTTGGCTGGTCGTGAAGATTTCCATAAATCTGGCAGTTTTCACACCTCCTTACGAACTCAATCGCATCATTTTTATCGTTGACCAGTAATAACCCTGGCGCATGATTTTGAATGCCAAGTTCTTACCACTAATATGCAATCTGCATATCCCAAGGTGGACTTCTCCTAGGACGTAGTCGGCCTCCTCTGAAGTAAGGTACCGAAGGTACGGGGTCCTATGTAAAGGATATCCATCGATCATGGTGTACTAAGGCCGTCTTTTTGACCGCTTCGTGATGCTTATCCGGAAGTGCTTGATCCGTCAGGTATTTTTGGTACAGGGTCATCCAATTTTCTACTCCGGAGATCAGCATTGTTTCTCGCTCCTTCGTGTTGGGAGCATTGAGAATTTTTCACATGTCCCTCGAGTATTATTTTAGGTTTTTAGCCGCCGCCGCCTGTACAATGAACCTTCAGTTCTCACTGAAGGAACGTAGGATCATCTTGTCGATCTCCTTAGCATTGGCCAAGTACTTAGCCAAGTGAGGGCTGCTAGTTTCAAAATTCCCGTTAACCTGATTGACGACCAGTTCAAAATCGCTATAGACGATCAACCGCCTTGCCGAGCATTCCTTATCCAGTCTCAACCCAGCCAACAGGCCTTCATATTTTGCGACATTATTGGTCATCGGAAAGTCGAGTCGAAGCGAGTATTGCACCTCAATTCCATTTGGAGTTGTTAGGACTACTCCGGCTCCGCTGTCGAAGTCTGTAGAAGATCCGTCCACGTTGAGGACCCATTCCGATTCTTTCCCGTGTTGTTCTACGTCCCTAATGGGCTGTTCCTCAAGAATTGGGATTATGGTTTTGACGATGAAGTCGGCTAAAGCCTGCCCTTTGATGGCGAGTCAGGGCCGGAATTCGATATCAAACTCTCCCAATTCGATAGCCCACTTTACCAATCGCTTAGAAATATCAGGTTTCTGTAGAATGTTTTTCAGGGGCTGATAGGTGAGAACAATAAGATTTAGGCTTCCAGGAAGAGAAAACAAACGCCAAAGCTAGCTTTTCTACGCGAGGGTAGCGCGTCTCCGGACCGATCAACGTTTTGCTCGCGTAATAGACCGGACGCTGGGTATCAGAGTCTTGGCGTATGAGGACTGAGATGAGAGCCACCTCTGATACAGCTAGGTAGAGGTAGAGCTCCTCTTCGTCTTTGGGTGACACTAGTGAGTTGGCCAAATATTATTTCAATTCGTCGAAGGCAGTCTGACACTCTATAGTCCACAGGAATCCGTTTGTTTTCGTTGCCCTTAGTACATTGAAGAAAGACTAGTACTTATCTCCAGACTTTGCCAAGAAGCGACACAAGGCTGCCAGTCGTCCCGTTAGCCGCTGGACGTTTCCGACGGTCTACGGCAGTGACATGTCAGCGAGAGCCCTAATTTTCTCTGGTTTACCTCAATCCCTCGTTGGGAAACGATGAAACCCGGGAACTTCCAAGAGAAAACTCCAAAGACGCACTTGGCTGGATTTAGCTTCATTTGGTGTGCGTGGAGTACCTCGAAAGATTTGGCCAGATCCCATATATGGTCCCCGGTGTGCCTACCCTTGACGAGCATATCGTCGATATACATCTCCATGTTACAGCTGTTTTTCTTTTCGAACATATTGTTCACGAGCCATTGGTATGTGGAGCCAGCGTTCTTCAGACCGAAAGACATGACCTCGTACTTGTAGCAATAGATGCCTTAGTAGGTCATGAACGAGGTGTGCTCCTCATCCCTCGGGTTCATCCAGATCTGGTTGTAGCCCGAGTACGCGTCCATGAAGCTCAACAGCTCGTGGCCTAATGTTGAGTCCACCAACAGGTCGATCCGTGGCAGGGGAAAGCTGTCTTTTGGATAGGCTTTGTTAACATCAGTAAAGTTGACGCACATTCGTCATTTCTCATTGCTTTTCTTTACCAAGACGACGTTTAAGAGCCAATCCGGGTATTAAACCTCCCTGATGAAGCCGGCATCCAGCAATTTTTTTACCTCCTCTCGGATGGTGATTAATTTTTCTACTGAGTGGTTTCTCCGCTTTTACCTAATATGGTCGGAATAAGGACCATTACTCAGAATCTCGGGGCATAATGGTCCATGCAAGAGTTCGCCATAAAAACAAATCCCGCTGAGTGAGCCGCTAAGTACACATCTTTTCAAAGAATTTAGTGGGAATCGATTACCTCTCCAGATTGCTTGTTGTAAAATTGCCTCGGCCCCAATGGTCTAGTTCTATCGATGTATCTAGAAGGAAAGATATGGGCGGCCTCGTATGGCATTGTAAACGGAAGGCAGGTCAACCACCAGGAAGGTAACCATTTGACATGTTGTCCTTGGATATGAACCCAAAGTTATTTCTAGTTGAATCGTCCCTTGAATGGGCACGGGTTAGTTGTCCAGACCATATAACGGGCCTTCAGCAGGCCTTAATTGACTGTTTTTTAGACCAAGTTTAAAAAATGCATCCAGGTAAAGTAAATCGCGTAAAATTCTATTATCAACGAACACTCAAATCAGCTGGTAGTCGATACTACCGTCTGAAACGAGGGTGGATACAACCAGGGGATCTGCGTGGGGAAAAACTACATGCTCGAAATCATCATTACTAAAACTAATGACGTTGTTCTCGCACCGCTTCTTCCAGGTCTTGGTGGTCCGCCGAGGTCTTGGCAGTCCGAGTTGTAATCATGTTGACTACTCCTGCCGCTACCCGATTTCTTGATGGAAACAATTCTGGACCTCTACCAACTGCCGTACCAGAGTTATGACCAGAATCCTTGATGAACCTGGTGAGATGGCCTCTACATATCAGCTCTTCTATCTCCCTTTGGAGTGTCTTGTAGTCCTCGGTGGAGTGTCCGGAGATGGATGAAAATCACAATACTTGGCTGGATTTTCTCCCTTCGCCTTCTTAAGTGGCTTGGGCCATTTGAGAAACTTCTCACCCCAAATCTGTATGAGGACGTTTGAGCGTGTGTCCGTCAAGGGCGTTAGGCTAATTGGCCCGTAGTCCTTGCTCTCTGTCGGCCTGGTCTTATCGTGCTTCAGTCGAGGGGTGTTTGCCGCCGCCGTGCTTCCTCTTTCCTTCAATCGGGAAAGACCAAGGTTGTTCGGTCTGTTCGGGACGTTTAGCCTCGTTGGCCTCCTCTGCTACCGCGTAAGCCCTAGTGATAGATTCCGCTTCCCGAAAGGTCTGTGGGTTTTTATACACCAAGTGCCTGAAGAAGTCTTCATGCGTCAGCGCCGAGATGAAACTGCCTAGTTTTATTTCCTCCGTGAGTCGGGGGATCCGCCTAACTTCTGTCATGAAGCGATTCAGAAATTTCCGTGGATTTTCCCCATGCTTCTGCTTGTTGTGCTACAGATGCCAAGGCCGCTTTTCCTCTCTGCGGCTGGAGGCATACTGTGACATAAAGAGATCCGTAAGCTTCTGAAAACTTTAGATTGAATCCGAGGGGAAATGATAGAACCAAATGTACATGCCTCCTTTTAATGTGAGCGGGAAACAGCAACACATGGTGGCGTCCTCCAACCTCTGTAGACCCAAATGGGTGCGGAAGTGGGCGAGATGATCAATGGGATCAGCACTCCCATCATGCGAGTCAAGAGCTGGCATTTTAAATTTTGCCGACACGGGACGGTTTAAGATCCCCGTTGTGAAAAGAGATCTGTCAATATTGGTTGTGTGGTTATCGTCTTTGAAGACACGGTTCCATATCTTTTCTAGCCTCGGATTCATTTAAACAGCATCACCAGATCTTTTGGAGTTGAGATATGTTCTCAAGTCCGTTCTCTCTGGTTTGTCCAGTAGTCGGGCGGCTGCTGTCACCAATAGATCTAACGGCTCGAGAGGCTCCCTCCTGAGCCTAGGGCCTAGATTCCACGCAAGAATATTTGGGGTTCCTTCGTTCCGAACTTTCCTCCAGGGTCACATTGATTCTCCACCCCTCACGCCTTAGACGGCTTTAAGTATGTGAGGGCTCCGGTGCTCGGACGTTGGTTGGCCTTTCAATACTTCTGGCCGGTCCTTTCTTTCTCTGGCCTCCTCGTTTGGATGCTGGTGCAGGGGCTGTTGCCAGTGCAACTCCCTGCTGCGCTTGCTCCTGGTGGGAGCAGAGTATCTAAAGTATCCTATTGGTGTTTAGCAAATACTCCATCTGATTTTGAAATAAAGGTGCTAAAACCCCACTGGCCACCCCATGGACCATGACACCAGTGGCGTGGTCCTGGTCGGGCGAGGCCACATCTCTGGCTGGCTCGCTTGCTTGTACCCTCGTGTTCACCATTTCGATTGAGGGTATTGGCAGAGAAGGGTTTTTGGAAAACGTAGCTGGCTTTTTGTAAGCATTTCTCACAGACGGCGCCAATAATGCGTCATGGAACCAAACTTCGAACATGTTCGGGTGACGTCGATCTTTGAATCCGGCTCCACCCACCGAGTCTGAGTCTTGCATACTACTAAGACAAACGAAAAGTCAGGTGCCGGCGGGATGTTATCCTACCGAAAATACTCCGACGCTCAAGTCAGTAAAATGACTTTCCAAGAATCGAGAAGGTAAAAAAAAGGATGTAATGAAGGTGAGAAACAGAAAGTGCTTGTGGGGATGATTTGGTTCTCGTTGGGAGAGATTAATGTCGCTCGTGAGGAGCGTCGATTCCTGACTTGCGATTTTCGGGAATCATAGAGATAGGGAGTACCAAGAGTATCAGCGTCCTCAAAGCATGAGAGCTTGAGAGGACGTCGGGCTAACTCTACGAGAATCCTCTGGAAAAAGGAATGTTAATGTCGGAGTGATTCAAATAAGTACAAGTGCGTTTGTGCTCTCTCTGAAGGCATGTCTAGAGTGTTGACACCATGGTCTTTTTATAGTCAAGAGGTTGAAAATCCTTCATTAGGAAGTAGTGCGGGATTTCAATGCTCTGCTGGAACAGCTTTCATTCTTGGCGCTGGCATTAATGGTGGAAACGGCCCCTTGGGAGGTTCTCATTCCTTCTGTGCTTTGTAACGGCTAGGGTTTTACAACAAACAGGGGAGAGAATCCAACGCTTCCCTCATGAGGTGAGCACTGAATCTGCTAGTAACCGTTACTGTGGAGATTGCCTTCTGAGGGAGCGCAAAATCAAAGAAGAAAGCTGTGGTAGGTCAAGCAAGGCCTGGCCCATGTAAGGCTTATTCAAGTGGAGGCTATTCATGTTGTTGCTAGTCACACAAAATGCTCGGAGCCCATGGCGCAGGGCCATCCGATCCTTATGCTGGCTTCATCGGCCTTTCGTCCGGTCAACAATTCGCGTTGACCGTCTTGGCCAATGTGTGGCCCTTCGTAGATTTGGACCATTCCTTCTTCCTGGGCCAGTCCACTATGGGAATACCCATCATATATATATATATATATATATAACTTGTACAATTTGTTAATCGAGGGAGCTCAAACATCACAAGTTAATAAAGCAGATAATAAACCCACTTTATCGCTAAATGACCACTGTGGACACCATTTTAACTTTAGATAATTATAATAGGTCCTGGGGTCAATCGAGAGAGGGGTTTCGGGTGATGGAGTGACTGGATTATTAACTAGAGGTTGTAGCAGAATCAGAATTATCCATAGAAAACCTGTTAACAGTTCTTTGATTTTAGAAGATTTTCATACTTACCATGGTGAGGATTTCATTCAGATAAATTGAATAATTATGATTATGATAACATTCTAGGGTCTGTTGAATATACATTTGATAATCCTAGACGTCTAATTTTTATAGTAAAATCCTCACTGTAAAGGTATACAAAGACTAAGAAATGGAGTAAGTCTAATAGCTCCCAATTTCCTGTACAATGACAAGGGCTCTATGGGTTAATAGGAGAATGGCTCACAAAGATCAAACAGTAATGCGGTGCTCACCGGCACCCCCAGCCCCACTCTAAAAACAAACAAAACAAAACACAGCTTTAAAAGATGATAAAGAAAAGAAAGAACCTCGTTAGCTTTTCCCAACTAATCGGAGATATCAGGCACTTGCAAATAGGCAAGGAGACTGGCCAAAGATAAGCCTCCTAAAGCAATATAATAAAAATGAAACCACCGTTTTTACTGCAGCTTCAGCTTAAAGCAGCTAAGTTGTATATTTGAATGATCCATAATCATAAACTCATACGATAAGGTCAAAAGGACAAATAGCAAGATTATACATGTGTAATTTACTTGATAACCGCTACTGTCAGCACAGGACGGTCGATTGGGACGACAGAGGAACAGATTGTGAAGAAATTGAAAGAGAGAAACGCAGAATTTATTTAAAAAAAATATTTCTAGGTATATAATATTGCATAAATAAGGGCCTATTTATAAGGGGAAAACCTTAAGAAGAAAAGGGGTGGAATAAAATGAGTAAGGAAAGAAATGTTTTCAAAATAATAGTTTTCCAAGTCAAATTGTCTATCAAAAGCCTGATAGACAATTTGTTGTCTATCAGGCTCGCTTGGGAAGTGAGATCAGAATCATGTGAAGCCTGGGAGAGGTGGTAGCTATTAGTAGAGGGAGTGACTTTGATACTGAGGAAGTATTGCCAAGATCCATCATCTCAAATTGCTGATTGAAGGTGGTCTGAAACTTTCGAATGCTGCTGGTGTTATTCTCGATGATGATCATGTTGTCTACAAAGAGAAGGACGTTGGTAATGCCAGCTATAGTCTTGCGGTGGAATAAGGCAGAGTCATGTGACCTAGGAGTGAACCCTTGTTGTGCTATAACAGATGAGAATATGAAAAATCAGACACGAGGGGCCAGCTTGAGTCCATGGAGGGCACATTGGAGTCAACAAACTGTGTGAGGGTGTTTATAGCCAGGTGGCTTATGTAGATTTCCTCGATGAGATCACCATTGAGGAATGCATTTTTTACATCCATCTAAAACAACTGCCATTGTTTGGTAGCTGCAACAATAATCAAGAATTTGACTAAGATTAGGCGAGCAATTGGCACGAATGTCTTCTTATAATTAACACCATACTCCTGAGTAAAGCCCATTATAACGAGGTGTACTTTATGGCATTCAAGTGACCCATCGGCTCAAGTCTTAATCTCATGGGTTCACTTACAATCCACTGTAGACTTTTCAAGAAGTTCACTAGGTCCTATGTTTGATTTTTGTGTAGGGCATCTAACTCTTCAGACACGGCTTTCTGCCAGAGAAGGTTGGTGCTTGCCTCACAATAAATGCGAGGTTCAAGAAAGGTGGCAGGGACAAAAAAAGCAATGGCAGGCTTTGAGGTGTCAAGGGGGTGAACTACCATGACTAGAGCGATGAGGAGTATCACCTAGTGGGTTTTGTGGTTTAGCTAAGTCCACTAGGATTGTATCATGTGGTGATGCTGTCTGATTGACGAGCATGTCAGAGTCATTGGGGTGAGCCGAAGAGAGATCACTTGTTCAATTTGTGTCACTTGGTAGGGCATCAGTGGGCTTAGAAAATTGGGGTATGGATGGGTCTACAAAGATGAGTGGGTGGTTATTATAAGTGGAGGTGAGGGAGGAGATATTGGTAAAGAATTTGTGTTCCCAATAGGTCACATGGTGGGAGATCCGAAGGCGGTTAGCTATGGGGTCATAGTATGGATAACATTTTTGTTCGACTCCATGGCCGAGAAAGCAGCAAAGTCTGGAACGAGGCTATAGTTTGTTTCTTTCATGTGGTGGGAGGAGGACAAAGTAAGCACAACTGAAGAGTCGAAAAAAATCTGTAGTCGAGAGTGTGATCAGATAGTAGCTGGAATGGGGTTTTGCTTTGGATAGTGGGTGAGAGAACACAGTTCATAGTGTAGATGCCAATGATGGTGGCTTCACCCCAAAAGTAGGGAGAATGGTAGAGATGAGTAGGGATCTGATTATATTTAGGATGTGACAGTATTTACATTCTACATGACCATTATGTTGTGAGGTTAAGGGACATGACTGGTGTGAGATGGTTCCATTTTGTTCTAAGATGGTGATGAAAGCAGTGTCATTGTATTTCATCGCATTGTCTGATTGAAGGATCTTGATGATGCAGGAGAATTGGATTTGAATCATTTTCTGAAAGTTTGTATAACTGTGGAGTAGTTCAAATCATTTGTACATTAAGTAAAACTATGTATAGCATGAAAAATCGTCTACAAAAATGACAAAGTGGCGTGATACTCCCTTGGTGGGAATTAGAATTGGTCCCCAAATATCTAAGTGAATAAGGTCGAATGGAGCAGATGAAGACGAGTCATTTTTATGTAAAGTTTAATGAGTTTGCTTGCCTAATTAGCAAGGAACTCAATCAAAACTTGTGAAAGTTACAGTTCCTAGATTACTAATAGATGCCAATGACAGGAGATGGAGTAATAACGTGTGGCCTAGATGGAAATGCCAGAGACTGGAGGAGGAGGTGGAGGCAACAGTGGAGAATGTGTTTGTAGGGATTTTTAAGTGATCAATTTCGAACAAGTGCCCAACTTTACGACCTATCCCAATTAGCTAACTTGTCCATGAATCCAATGTATCACAACCTAGACCAGAGAAATGAAGCTCAAAACCTAGGTTGCATAGTCAACCAACAGATGTGAGAGTCAAAGGCAATTTAGGCTCCAACTATGTGCTATTGAAGGACAAGTAAAGAACAGATATGGACCTGGTGTGACTAGTTGGAATGTGATAACCATCAGCGGTATCGATGATGAGATTAGGGTTTAAAGTGTATTTTGTGGAGAACAAAGATGGGTAAGTGGTAATGTGGTCGCCCAGGCAAAGTCTATAAATTATAAGGATTTACATGATTCGGCAGAGAGTGCATTAGAAGAGCGAGACAAAATCTTGTGAAGTAAAGCCTCAAGATTGGTCACAGTAAGTATAGTGATCAACGGAGGATCTGTAGTAAGTAAATCAATTGGAGTGTTGGCAACGACGACTCAATGAGGGGATCTACAAGAGTCTGGTTTTTTCTTCCTTTGTAGTACTCTGCAGTTTTAGACCACATGACCCTTCTTAGGACAATACTTACAAAAGGATTGTTTGGATGAGGATTGTAGTGGCTAGGGTGGACATGTGGCTATGACTATATCCAAAGTTTTAAAGTTTTTTTTTTTTTACCTACATCACCCTGCTACAGGGATGATGTTAGATGCTAACATCAATGATGAGAATACGCTGCGGTGGGTGCTTAGGTAGGCGCTGATGCAAGCGCTGACAATGTGCTGGCTGGGCAGTGACAGGGTGCCAATAGGGCATTGACATGGTGATGATTGGACAATGACATGGGAGAGGAATGACTTAGGAGACCTTTTGGTGCATGGAACTCACATGCGGTCATTCGGGATGGGTATGTGACATGTGGATCTCAGGCATAGATATTAAAGGGACTCATGAGGGAGTTTGGTAAGCGGATTGGCATGAAATCTGAGGAGTGGTACATTTGGCTGTGGCAAACGTCGTGGTGGTGTTGGTTTTAGGAAATCAAATTCAAAGAGGCTTCAAATTAGAGGGACAACTTCTTGAGTGTGAAATGAGAAGGAAAGGTATTCACCGATGGTGATGTTCAATAATGGTGGATGAGGATCACATGTTAATAAATTTGCATGGAAGCATAGGACTTTTTCTTTGATACCATGAGAAAACGGAAAGAGAGAAGATAAGGTAGAGAGAATTCTCTATATTCTGTGTATATGACATTGTTCAAGGGCTTATTTATAGGGGAAGAGGCCTAAGAAAGAAAGGAAGGGAATAAAGTAAATAAAGAAATAATTACAAACTAATAATTTTTTAAGTTGAGAGATTGTAGAGAAAATTATGGAGTACAAGGAAAAATGGAATAAGAATATTCCAGTAGATCATATGGGGGCTTAGCTCAATCTCTACTCACTGAAAAGGCTGAAGGCAGCATTTCTGGCCGCTTTTCCTACATCAATAGAACATAATAAGAAGCAGAACATTTGGCATCACAATAAGAATATAAGATGTTCCATTCCATATTGGTTATCTGGATTGATAATGCAAATAGTTTAAATATAATACCACAAGTTAATATCGGGAGAGAAGAATGTACAATTGAAGTTTGCCAAAGACTTAAATTTCATCAGACCAAAAGAAACTGCACTTACTATATCATATTTCCCCAACAACTGGAAGCACAATCAATCTGCAGCTTACTGAAAATCAGGGGACAATATATATTAATAGCTTTGAAAAGAGTTGTTAATTTGACCCTATCATCAAGATTACAATGGAACCACATAAGCATATTAAGTGTCGCCAATTTAGATTGGTTAAACAAAAGAAGAAAAGACATCATGACAGATCCAATATATGAAATCCAAGGTTACATCAATCCTTTATCAAAATTTCATCTATTAATCTCAGGCATACAATACCAAATGCAGACTTAAGGTTATTAATTGTGGTTCAAAAGCTTACCTTGATCGAGTAAAATACAAAGCCATTAACAACAAATTAAATCCACCTTATTCCATTATGACTTTTGCTCCAACTGCCGTCATTTTCTCAACTATCTGTTCTGCTTCTTCTTTGGACAGTCCCTTCTTAAAGACAGAAGGTGTCTTTTCCACCAATTCCTTTGCTTCTTTTAATCCTAAATCAGTAAATGCCCTGATTTCCTTGATCACTTTGATCTTGGAAGCAGCATCATATGACTCCAGCTTCAACTCAAACACAGTCTTCTCTGGTTTCTTCTCCTCCTGGGCATCCACTGCAGGAGCTTTTGCTGCGATACCAGCCAACCCCACAGCTGCCCCGGGCTTCATGACACCCACAACAGGTGGCTCCTTCATACCCATTCTTTTCATCAATATAGACGACAACTCTGCTACTTCAATCAATGTCAATGACGAGACCTCATCAACTAGCCTAAATACCCGCTCAGTCGGAGGGCTACGGTGTGCAGTTGGGTTGAAATTTGTGGGATCAAAATCAGCAGGAAGCATCCTAGGATCAATTTCTACTTCCTCTACCTCATTATCATTCTCCTCCCTTGCAGGTTGGGCATAGTTTCGATGAACCAATTTGCATCTGGAGGCGTTTGATGCTACAGCTGAGGAAATATAGTGTTTCAAGCAAAACCCGAATGGTAAATGTTGCCTCAATCTCAACATCAAACCGATTTCTTAAACTTCAGACAATACTCTTCTCGGAAACAGTCAATTAGATTTATCTAAGATGTAATTCCATTAGTGTCAGAATTAACGGGTGCATAACAGCGTGCAATCATGTAAACCTAAAATCCGGCAGAATAGTAAGGGAATTTATGCTTGAAATATTCGAATTTGCATTGGCCATAGAGAGGGGTGAATCGTACCTAGAACTGGGACCGCTGGTCCTTGAGGAGTGGGAGAAGGCAACGAACAAAGCTGTTGGAGAGCCTAAGGCAGTATAAGAGGCCAGGGGCAAATGTAAATTAGGGTTGCTACCGAGGATAGAACTGACCGCTGGTAAAATGTGACCAAATCCAAAGTTCAGCTCCGTAGTGCTCGGCCGTCAAGTCACACTCCCGCTTCCGGCAGCCGGTGGAAGTAGACAAAGACTCGGAAAATAATCGGTTGCCGTCGACTAAATCGGTGGCTAGTCTACAGTCGCCTGTTCATCATACCCATAAAGGTCTCTCTCTCTCTCTCTCTCTCTCTCTCTCCACTGTGACTAATGTATATTTAATTTGATCCTCAAATTTGCGGAGGTTATCTATGATCGGGCGTGTTTTCCCATCTCTTCTCGCTTAGCTCCTTTAATTATTTGTTTAAATCAACAAAAATAAAAATTTTAAAAAATATTTTTATGTTTAAATTGCATAAAAATTTTAAAGAAAAAAAATTTATAACAAATATATATTACAATTTTACATCTGATGAAATGTTTTTTTTATTTTTATTTTTTCTTAGCAACATTTTTTTCATTTAATTTTTTTTTATTCAAAAAAAATCTAAAACTCATATAAATTTCCAATATTAAAATAATAAACGGCGCTGCGAGGCGTTGCAGCCCTTGCCATTTTCTTTGGCATATTGGGTTGAGATTTAATATATAAAAATAATATTTAAAAATATATAAATAATATATTTTTATCATTTTTTTATTATACTAATAATTAAATATTTTATATTTTTATTAAAAATTAAATAAAATATTTATATATTATATTATTTTAATATATTAAATATCTAATGTTTTGAGCTTGGCAGTCCCCTGTTTCGAGATTAGCAGGGGGCGATTTATTCCCTCTCCCTTCCATTTATCAATTTCTTATTTTTTATTCTTCCGGTTAATTGTTCATAGTGAGGGCAGCGTTCTCTGTTCGAATCTGAACGAATTGATACATAATCTTTGCAACATCTGAGTTCTCCGTTCTCTTGCTTCTCTGCTGTTGTGCATCTCCGCTTCTTTATTGTTTTCTCAGCTGCAGTTTTTTCGTACATGGTACCAGGTGAGGAATTGAAATCGGAAGACCATGGCAGACGAAGAACATCTCAACTCCTCTTCCTGTTCAACAAACACAAATTCATCCGTGCGGTTTCTGAATTTCAATGACCCAAAAATTCCATCCATTTGGACAAATGGAGATGAGCCGGTATCTCTTCTTACTGATCTGCTGACATCAGAGAAAATAGTGTCATGGTGAAGATCCATGACCAGGGTACTTCGAGCCAAGACAACGTTCGATCATTGATGGTGAATTCAAGAGGGTTCTCAATCTGGAGGATCCTCTTATGGATGTTTGGGAACGACACAATAAGTAATACTATTAGATGTACTCTTATTTTTGAGGAAGATGCTCAAAACTCGTGGATTGACCTCGCAATAAAATGGCTCGGAAATTTTTCAATTGAAGAAAATATTGGCTAGCTTGACACAAGGTTATGGCTCGGCCAGTTTGTGTTAAGAAAAGTTAAAGAACATTTGGCTTATAACGTCCATTTATAACCATTTTTCTAATTGTGAATGTAAAAATTGAAGATCTTTTTGGATAGATATTAAGAAGACAATGTCATACAATTTCTTGTGGGTTGAATAAATCTTATATTAATATAAGAAACCAAATTATGCTGACAGATTTCTTACAACCTATCAACATTTCTAATCCAATAGCAGGAAACACAACAAAAAATGGTGAGTTCCATTTTTTGACCCATTTCTAATTGAAAAACATATGCCTTCAATAAATCCATCACCAAGAACACCATGAATAGCAAGCAGATCAGGCCTTGCAGCACTAATTACAGGATTATTGGACATACATTTGAAAACCGTTTTAAAATTATGAATGTCTAACCACCTTTTTGTCATGTACATTGTTGAAAAATGCTATATACTCATTGGTTACCCTCCTAGACACAAGGTGAGAGAATCAAAACTTCTGCAAGTTTTGTTTACTGTTGAACCGGCAGAAGGTTTTCTATCAGCTTTAGAAGAATATGAGTTCTCTTGTTTGTGAGGACATACACAAGATGTGACGGCCCCCAGACGTATTCCACCATATATGCCGCCGTCAAGTCTAACCTTTACAACATATACGGTATAAATACTAATTAGGTGGACATAAAAATTTTTCTTTTTTTCTTTTCTTCTATTTTTATCTTGGATTCCGCATACACAGGATCGCTTAAGACCGAATTCTTTAAGTTGGCCATCAAAGTTTAACCTCATACCTGACCGACCAACATTAAGGTCAATCGGTCACGAAGACCTTGACATGAATTGAGATGCTACTAGGAATGTTAAACTTCATTCTCCCGTATAGTAATTACGGAAATATACTAATATCCATTAATTCTTTTACAGCGAAAATATTTTACAAGTCTTTTCTAAAATATCAAAAGAAAATACATCAATTCCTTCACTCCTTCGCTAATCACCTCCAGCCAGCTATACCGTCTAACTACACCACATGACTCTATTTAATTTCATCATCCATAAGCTTCTCATCATCTGAAAAACAGTAAGAGTGAACTACAAAACCCAACAAGGTACCCTTATGCTGAAAACATTAACATACATATCATCGGATAAAAGTAAAGGTTCATAATATAAACTTAGCATACGAAAATCACCATATCATTTCTTCTTAAGTTCGAAAATCTTTATTCTTATTTTTAGTGTCTTGTCTTCAACATTAGAAAATTCATAAAATCGAGTGAAATTCTTATTATCTTTAGGGACCAGATGGAGTGGATAACATCGAGGAAGGGTTGTGTGTTACCTTACAATCTAAGATCGTATCCTCCTATTATACTTCAGTCGTCGAGCAGTAATGTCTTTTACCTAGTATACGGAGCCGTAGTTTATAAGTCTTGTGTCACCAAAAATTCCCCCGTGGCCGAGGGGCAGTCCTCAAGTGTCACTCCAATATCCTTCATCTAATATTAATAGCAAGTTTAATGAAAATTCGGTTCTTAGTTCATATCGTTCGATGGCCATCTATCATAGTTCAAAAATCAAAAGTTATAGAGTTCTACTTGCTGTCCATATTACATACATTTTCTATGTTCATATAACTTTCATCTTTAACTTCAAATAAACGAAGTCATTTATAATGTCTTAAAGCCGGAGATCTTTTTCATCAAAATGCAGGAGGTCTTTCTATCAAAAAGCAGGAGATCTTTTTATCAAAAGGCCGGAGGTCATTTATCAAAAGTCAAAAGTATTTTATTATAAAGCCAAAGGTCACTTCATTACAAGCCAGAGATCTTTTTAAACGTGCAATAGACGGACTTCTTGAAACATACAAATATCAAAAATCATGCAGATCAACAAATAACCATATTTATGTATAACATAATCAAACATCATGAAATAATAGGGATTCTTTTAAACATGCGGTTAACAGAAATTCTTCCTCAATTTAGATGATCAAAGTAAAGTTCATAGCATGCTTCACGTGGAAACTCAACAAAATTTTAACATAAATTCATCAAATCCAGGGTATACTTGCATTACAAATATGAACTTAAAAAGGGTGAGTACACTTGCCTAAATCTCTTTACTTCGTCTTGGAATCCTGGAATCCTTCACTAAGAAACTCAGCCGAGAGTCTTTTCCTAACCTTTTTTCCGTACACTCTCTAATTCTTATTTATGAGCCTTTGGTCTAACGGTAGTAGGTAGAACAGGTCAACCACTCGGGGTGGTTGAGAGTTGGTTACCTACTTAGTTGCCCTGTCACTAGTCATAATCAGTTATCACGTCAATCGGACGGTCAACTCTTCTTTAGTTTCCTTTTTTCTATCACAGATATCCTCCGGAATTCTCCTAAGAGTGTCTCCAAAAGTTGGTTGTCTCCTTCGGAAGCCTCCTTAGTGGCCTCCAGAAGCACTCATCAATCGTCTCCAGAATTAGTTTAATCATCTCCGGAAGCCTCCTCCCTGGCCTCCAAAAATGGTCTCTGGAAATGGTCTCCGGAGGAATTGTCTCAAATTCTCTTCGAAAATCGTCTCCCAGTTCTATCTGAAAATCATCGTCTAAGGTCTTCGGAGACAAGGCCTCTGAAATCATGGTCTCCAGAAGTCTTCTCAATGGCCTCCAAAAAAAGGTCTCCGAAAATTATCTTCGAAAAAGGTCTCCGGAGGACTTTAATTTTCTCCAAAAATTTTCTCCCTTTACTTTCTCCGGAGATCATCTTCATTGTCTCCGGAAGTCTCTTCCTTTGTCATCTTCGGAGATCAAGGTTTCCGGAACTTTAGCCCTTAATATCATCGTCTCCAAAGATCGAGGTCTTCGAAAATTCTAGCCCTCGAGTTCAATGTTCTCCGGAAATCAAGGTCTCCGGAACTTCAGTCTCCAAACTTCAATCGTCTTCAAAGATCAAGGTCTCAGAAAACTCACTATTTCTACTTGTTTTTCGGAGATCAAGGTCTCTGGAAAACTTGCGCTTATTGAAATTTAGTCAATATTACGTTGACTGGTAAGTTGGGTTACACGACAGCCGGCCTTCATGGCTCTCTCTCGTTTCAACACTTCCGGCCTCATTTTTCCCTTCCGACTAACTGGTGTTGACCGAATAAACTTTCCTTCACGTTTTTCGGTCAACAGGCGTTGACCGGATTAATTTTCTCATTATATTTTCCGGTCAACTGGCGTTGACCGGATTAATTTCCCTTCACCTCTTCGCCATTCCCTCGCCACAGAAGAATTTGATCCTTTTTTTTTCTAATAGAATATACCAAAAATTTGGTACATTATACATGATTCCACAGGTGATGCGTATACTTCTTGGATCATTGACACATGTGCAACAGATCATATTGTCTAGTATACTTTATTTTCTCATGAAATTATCTCTCAAGTGTCCATATGATTAAGTTGCGGGATGGAATTGAAGTCCTTGTCACTCACATTAGTATTGTTCGGAATTTAGAATTGTCAGTATTGATAGATATTATTTGTATTTCATCATTTAATTATAATTTCATATTGGCTAAGAAGATGACCGAATCTTTCATTTACTGTGTTATTCGTCTTTTTAACTACAATTTTGTTTAGGATATTAGATCATGATTAGAAAATATGAGATCAATGGTGACCTCTACAATCAAGATAATAATTTTAGCCTTATAAAAATATTCCTAAAGTCACATGTGGGGCTTCATTTGAATGCTACTGCCGCAAATAAACATTGTTCTAGTATTTGATATTATAGTTTAAGACATTTGTCTAGTCTTGATTGAAGTTGATTGATGATATATCTGTTAAAAATAATATTAATTATAATGAAGGGATGCCTTGTCTAATTTGTGCCCTTGCCAAATAGAATTAGTGTCAAATCTTTTTATAATATTTTTGAAACTCAATTGAATACCAAGATAAATGTGCTCAGAAGTGGCAATGGAGCATAATTTCAGATGGCAAAGTTCTTTGCCAGTCAAGGCATGATACACCAAAGAAGCTTTATTGAAACTTTACAACGGAACGAGATTTTTTTTGGGGGGAGGGGGAGGGGGGAATTAAACAAAGACACATCATGAATGTGGCCATGCAATAAAATTAAATTCTAATGTTTCTCTTAACTTCTAGAGTACTTGTGCCTTAATTGCAATGTATTTGATCAACAAGACATTTACACCTCTTGTAATATTCTTGATATTTTCAATTTCGTCATTTTGATGTGTATATTTTTTGATTATTTGGAGAAAAATATATAAAATATATTTAATTGGATAAATATTTATATAATGGGCCTAATGGGCTTAAAATGATTTGGATCATGTCTTATTTGGGCCAAGGGTCAAAGAAATTGGACTAATTGAGTTATTTTAGAACAAAATTTCATAGATAAACTGCATGACCCACTTGGAGAATAATTTATCTATAAAATTTGGAAGGTCAATTGCATATAACTAATTTTTTTTTTTTACAAATTGAGGACAGCATCCTTCTGATAAATGGGCACCTTAGCCGGCTAGCTTACAGTTTTTGGGGCAAGTATCAAGGATGATATACTTCCAAAATATAATTTAAAAGTTTGGGAGAGAATTAATTCCACGAAGCCGGCCCTTTAAATACTAGCAGTACATTTAGTTATTGGAATATAATAGAGTTAATGCGTCTTTGGATCCGAACTTTGAATAGATTCAGATGATTCTCCTGTCTTGGCTCCGACTCCGTTCCCTGAGTTGGATCCTGCACACCATTAAACAGAACAAGGGGTCAGCGTGTTCGGCGAAAAGTTGTCCCACCGAAAGCACTCCGACGCTCAAGTCAGTAAAACAGTCTTCAAAAGGAAGAAACTGAAAATAGAGAGAGAGAGAGTTTGAGTGTTTGGTCCAAATGTAAGAGAGACGTGAGGTCTTCTTGAATCTGGATGGTGGGAAGACAATAAACGGCCGTGAGGGTCCGCTTGTTGCCTTAGGTTTTTTTGGAGGATGAAGGCGGCAGAACAGGCAGATTGCTTTGGGCACTCAGTCATCCTACAGGAAGCGTATGCAATTGGATCTGTTGAAAGTGTCAATCAAAGCCTCAATGAAAGCATCAATGAAAGCATCAATGAAAGCATGCCCTGGATGGTGAACCCAAGGCTTCTTTTATGGTGAAGATGGCGATCCTCCTTCTTTGGAAGGAGTCATTGTCATCGTGATCTGCTGGTTGCCCTTCCTTTTGGAGGTTGATGCATGTTGCCAAGTTGTGAAGGATTGTTTCCTTCTGGGAAGGCCAACAGCTTTCCAAACCGGGCACCTTCCTTCTGTGTACGTTACCGTTGGAGATCCTGGGTTGGCAAAGATTTGGAGAAATCCGACGCCTTCCTTATGCAGGAGGTGCCAATATTGCCAATATATTTTTCGGTGCCAGCTGGGATCGTGGAATATCCTTGGAAAGCCATCATTGGCCTTCTGATGATTAGTGGGTTTAAATGGGTTAGGCCCGTTACTGTTGAAAGGCTTCTTGGGGCCGAACGTGCAGAACGCGGACGGTCAACGTTTGAGTTGATCGGCGGCATGTGTGTTAGCCGCCCTCGCGTTATTAGCCGCCTGATGGGCCTTGAGACTGAGTCGGCCAAGCCCATTATTGTAGTAAAGCCTCTTTGGGCCCAATGCGCGTAAGGCGGGCGGTCAACATTTGAGTTGACCGTCCGCTTGTAAGCTAGCCGCCCGGACGGTCAAGGCCAACGTTGACCATCCTGGGCTTTTCAGCTTTTGGACAGTTTTTCAGATTGGGCCGTTAGAATGTTGACTGTCGTTTTGGGCAAGAGAGAAGAAATCCCCGATACTCTCGGACAGAAGGCCACAACGCAGTCCAGGGGCGAGCCTCCAGGACTACCCGATCCACTGGAGGCAACAGCCGAAAGGCTGCTGAACTCGCCAGAGACAAGACAGAGTTGGGGGATTACCTCAACCCCAAGCGATCAGCCAACGCCACTCGCGCCGATCTGCGAGTGGACCAAATCTGGAACCGCGTGTTCCAGAATGACGAGTACGCCATCGACTTGGACAGATCTCCTTTTATTGCGGAGATCCTGAACCATCGATTGCCATAAAAGTTCAAGATGCCGTCCCTTAACTTATACGATGTGGGCAGTGTCCGGTTGACCACCTGGATCACTTCCGCACCCATCTAAGTCTACAAGGGCTAAAACACTCAGCAATGTGCCGCTGCTTTTCACTCGCCATGAAGGAAGACGCCAGAATCTGGTTCCACCATCTCCCTTCAGGCACTGTCGGCAGTTTCTGTGAGCTCACGGATCTCTTCCTGGCTCAGTATGCATCGAGCCGACGGGAAGAGAAGCAGCCGTGGCACCTCTCCCACATAAAACAAAAATCGGGAGAGAACCCGCGATGTTTTCTGGATCGCTTCGTGGCGAAGGCCAGAAGGATCCCCAGGATTACTGAGGAGATGAAGTTGGGCGGCTTCATCTCAGCACTAACTTACGGTGACTTTTTCAAGCACCTTGCTGAAAAAACCCTCTATCCTTCCGCGAGGCGAAATCCATTACCAGGTCCTACGCTGTGGCAGAGGAGGCCAATGAGGCAAAACGTCCTGAACGGACGGATCAGCCTCGGCCTTTCCCTGGTGATGGGAGGAAAAAAAATGCAGTGGTGGGAACACCCCTTTAAATAAATTGTCAGTCGGGCCCCTAGAACGCAGAGACTATGGGCCCACTAGTTTCACACCTCTGACAGACACGAGCCCTAATGTCCTCATGCAGATCCGTGGAGAAAATTTCTTAAAGTGGCCCAAAAGGTTGAAGAAAGACTCTGGAAATCAGTCGAAGTACTGTGACTTCCATCACTCTGCTGGCCATTCAACTGAGGACTACAAGACACTGCAAAGGGAGATCGAGGACCTGATTCGCAGAGGCCACATTACAAAATTTGTCAGAGGACCTGGACAGAGCTCAGGAGCAGCTGATGAAGAGGGGCAGGAGTAGACTCCACCCCGGAACAGGATTACGGCGAGGGTGGTTAACATGGTCACCACGACGACTGCCAAGAACTCGGTGAGACAGAGGGAATCGCCAGGAGGAGGAGGAAGAAGCGGCAAGACACAGTAGATATCTTGTTAGCTTCAGTGATAGTGACTCAAATCATGTAATGTCCCCCTATGCTAACCCCCTTGTTATATCAGCACTCGTTTCAAATGGCACTTCAGACTATCAGCTGAAATGAGTCTTTATCGGTAATGGAAGTTCTAAAGATTTGCTTTACTTGGATGCCTTCTTTAAGTTAGGCCTAAAAAAGAACCAACTAAAACCGGCCGAAGGCTCGTTGCTCTGACCTTGACAACGAACCGGTGCCGTCCAAGGGACTATTCAGTTAGAAGTTACCTTAGGAACGTATCCAAAGATGGTGAGTTGCACGCTTACCTTCCTGGTGGTTGACCTACCCTCAGTATACAACGCTATACTGGGCAGACCTTGCCTGGCAGTGTTCGAGGAAGTTACCTCGATCCTGCACCTCAAAATGAAGTTTCCAACATGCTACAGTGTTGGAGAGGTGCTAGGCGACCAAATAATCGGACGGACATGCTACATATCCCAGATTGCCCCGAGCGGCAGCACTAGCACGGTGGGAGAACTCGATTACCGAAATGAGAGCACCCTGCAGCAAGCGCAGTCCGGTGAAACCACAGATCTGGTCCCACTAAATCCGAAGGAACCGAAAAGTGTGTGCAGATCTGGTCCCACAATGAGCTGGAATTTCTTCACCGGAACATTGTCTGCAGGTTCGGTGTCCCAGAGGTCGTGGTGACCGACAACGGGACCCAATTCATGGGGAAACGCTTCGCCAAGTATTGCACCACCTTTGGATCAAGCTGGTCCACACTTCGGTGGCATACCCCCAGGACAACGGGCAGGTGGAGGTCACGAATCGTACGTTACTCCACGGGTTAAAGAGTAAGCTGGAGGACACCAGAGGCTACTGGGCAGACGAGCTCCCATCTGTCCTCTGGTCTTATCGGACAACACCGAACGAATCAACGCACGAGACACCCTTCAGCCTCTGTTACGGGACTGAGGCGGTGATCCTGATTAAAATCAGGCTTCCGAGTCTCAGGGTGGAGTCTTTCGACCCACAGACCAACTCCCAAAAGATCAGGGAGCACTTAGACTTGCTAGAGGAAGCACGCGACGCCGCCAGAATACAGACAACAGCATACCAACACCGAGTTGTCCGGTACTATAATAAAAAGGTGAAAGGCTGGCAATTTGACGTTGAAGACTTGGTCCTACAAGGCGTCGCGGCCATAGGCAAGCTGGCCGGCCGCAACAAGCTCTCTCCCAACTGGGAGGGACCTTTCCTTGTCTCCGCCGTCCTGCGAAACGGAGCGTACAAACTCCGAAACCAGGACAGGAAGTTGATCCCACGAACGTGGAACGTAACCCACCTCAAGCGATACTTCCAATAGGACTCAGGTACGCCCTCACCCACTTATGCGCATTCATTCGCATGCTTGCTTTCATTCAGCAAAATAAGAGGTTTACTTAGCATATAGAATCCTAGGCTCTGTGTGCATACATATGAACTGCGTTTGCCTTGCAGGCTTACCCGACCTAGACTACCCCTAAGTCGGGAGGGTCTTCACCCTCTCGTTAAACCCTAGTCATCTAGGTGGCCCAGAAGTCGTTTGAAACCCCAGTCATCCAGGTGGCCCATGAGCGGTCTTAAACCCTAGTCATCTAGGTGGTCCATGAGCGGTCTGAAACCCTGGTCATCCAGGTGGCCCATGAGCGGTCCTGAAACTTGGTCATCCAAGTGGCCCATGAGCGGTCTGAAACCTCGGTCATCCGAGCGGCCCAATAGCGGTCGTACTAAACATTGGTATCCAAGTGGCCCGATAGCGGTCTAAAAACCTCAGGGGGCAAGTATGGCACACGCGACGACCTCCCCTCGGGGAGCAGCAACGTCAGTCAACGATGGTCGAAGGGAGAAACATTTCTTCTCCAACATTGACAACCCAAGTCATCACTTGTACGGCGCCACCGGGTTGATTAACACAACAACCTACTCAGCTTAAAGATCCTATTCCTTAGGCAGCCAACCAGTCAGGTTGGCCAGCCCACGTAATAACCTTCTTGACGAAAGGGTAGCATGATCGAACAGCGACAAGAAGCGTTCTTTCTCCAACGCTAACTGCCCAAGTTACCACTTGGACAGCATCGCGAGGCTGGTTAACTCAACCGCCTGCCAAGGCTAGGGACTTAGCTGCTTAGGCAACCAACCAATGGTCGCCGACCAACCAGGTTGGCCCCGAGATGCAATGATTCACATAAAACACAAAAAGCAATAAAACGATGGACACTAAATTGAAAGGAATTTCTATTTTATTGCTCAAAAAGTGTATTACATTTTACATAAGTCCCAAAAATGCAAAAGGCTACAAGGGCGGCGAACCACACTCGCTGTCTCGGGGCTCTCCCTCCAAATCTTCCTTACGTTGCGCAGCGCGGTTTCTCTGATTGATAAACTCAGTGGGGAAGTCAGGGTCGATCAATCGCACAATGCGCCGTCCAACCGCACAATGAGCTCCTCTAGCAACCGGGCGTACAGTGCGCCCCCGATCTCATGGAGGCTAATCTGAGTGGCCAACTCGTTCTCCGAGACTGCGGCTCGATCGGCAAGACGTTTGTTGCTTGCCTTAAGTCGATCCTCCTCCTCCTTCAAGCGAGCGACCTCGGCCTTCAACTCAACATTGTCTGCCTCCATGCCGGCCATGACCGCCTCAAGCGCAGCGGTCTGTTCACGGAGCTCCCCTCCTGAGGCGACCTCAGCCAGGCGACCTCAGCCTCCCGGTCCACAATGATGCAATCACGTTGCTCCACTTCCCGGGAGAAAGCTGAGATCAACCTTCTTGACTGCACAAAGCAAAAGCGAGGTGTGAGTTACAAACACAAGGAAGAAAGAAATACAAGGAAGCCATTACAGAAATCATACCTCGTAAGTCTTCTTGAAGGGCCTCACAGGCCTGGACTCTAGGCTTGGCCCAGCTGGCGGTGGACCAGTTGGCGGTGGACCCGGAGATGACGAGTTAGGAGCATCCTCTTGTGCCGAGCACGCCGCTGCCTTATCCAAAATGCGATCCAAAAACTCATCATCATCAACAGCAACGGCGAACTCCTCTCTCAAAGCCTCCGGAGCAGCGACAGCAGGCCTCTTCCCCTTGGCTGCCTCTGGAGCGACTGCTCGAGAATCAACTCTCATCGACGGCTTCACAATAAAAACTCGCGAGCCCTCAGCCATGTCTCAAGCTGGCTCCTCCGCAGACTCCATCCAGGTAGCACCTGGGACCACCCTCATCGCAGGCTGGGCCAGGATGACTCCTCCAACCTCCGCCGGCCTGTCTTCAACAAGCTTCGCCGCTCCAGTAGTGCTGCCGGATCCACCGCAGATCCCGGCAGCCACATAATCAATCTGAGACGAAGATGAGGAGGGCGTCCCAATTGCCCCTTCAGCAAGCTCCTGCTCTGCGCGCCTCCGGCGGATAATCACACCCTTTGAATCCTCAGGATTCATCATCCTAACCGGAGGGCTTGGCTTCTGAACCGGTGATGGCGACCCCCATTTGACCTTCTTGGTTTTCGTCCGGGAGACCAAAAAGTCCCTCTTAAACTCGTCAGGGTTAGCTCGTATGGCCTTGGTTAGCCATGCGTAGGCAGCGCTCTCCGCCGGAGACGACGTGCTAAAGCACACCTTCGGAATCTCGCCCCAGTTCCTCGCTAGAGGCCATTCCTGGCTCACCTTCACAAAGAAGAACCAGTTTTTCTAGTTCTTCAGCGAGTCATGAATGGCCGTACTAATTTTTATTCCAGGGCGGGGAGTGAGCGATTTCCACTCCGCCCCCAGGTTCACCTTGAACACAACCCTAACACTAAACATCCTAAACTTCTGGCCAAGCTTTCAAGGAAAAAAACATAAAGTGTAGAGATACCTCACAGCATTGGCGTGAAGCTGGGTGATGGGTATCCGGAAAGCCTTCATGATCGACTCTAACTCCTCCGGCAACGGCAGGCGGAGGCCGCTCCGTAGATGGGCCTCGTAAACGGTGATGAACCCCTCCGGTGGGGAAAAGGCTTTGTCGTCCTTGCCCGAAACTCTCCAGGCCGCCTCCTTAGGAATATTAAATTCAACGCACAGTGCCTTAACATCGTTTTTTCTCAAGACGGACGAAAAGTCCGCGACTGAAGCCATAATCGAGCAGAAGTTAGGTTTTTTTTGGAAGAGTTCGTCTGAGAAACAAGAACAAAGAAGACGACGGTTTGAAGGCGTAAGTAATTTCAAAAGTACGAAAGGAAAACTTAAGCGCCAAGCCTGAAACCCCTCGTTAATGACGCTGTCAGGATTGCCACGTGTCGCCTCCCTACTTGACCCTGCAAGAGAACGGATCTTTGGCGCATTAATGGCCAGGATCTCCGCCGAACCAATGGGAGACACATGTCGTTTTTGCCCGTAAATCGCCCAAGGTGGCGTAAAGCGTTCCCGGGTGCGCAAAGCGGTCCAACAATTATGGTACTCCGAAATTGACCAGGACGGTCAACAATTCTGGTACTCCGGAATTGACCAAAACGGTCAACAATTCTAGTGCTCCGGAATTGAACAAAACGGTCAATAATTCTAGTGCTCCGAAATTGATCAAGACAAGATAATAGTGCAATTCGGAATTGACACGGAATGATCAACGATTCCGGTCAAACTCTCCTTCATGACTTTTTATGAAGTGCCACGAGATCTTCAAAGCAAGGAAAGACATCCCATCATGAACACACTGGAGCCCGAACTTCTAGCCACCAGCATGGGGGATTAGTGATGGGTATACCAAAAATGGGCTGGACTCAGAAAGGCAAAAAAGGCCCAAAACGGCGGTCAACATTCTAACGGCCCAATTTAAAAAACGGCCCAAAAGCTGAAAAGCCCAGGATGGTCAACGTTGGCCTTGATCGTCCGGGCGGCCAACTTACCAACGGGCAGTCAACTCAAATGTTGACCGCCCGCCTTACGCGTATTGGACCCAAAGAGGCTTTACTACAGTAACGGGCCTGGCCCACTCAGTCTCATGGCCCATCAGGCAGCTAATAACACGAGGGCGGCCAACACACACGCCGCCGGTCAGCTTGAACGTTGACCGTCCGTGTTCTGCACGTTAAGCCCCAAGAAGCCTTTCAACAGTAATGGGCCTGACCCTTTTAAGCCCACCAATCATCAGAAGGCCAACGATGGCTTTCTAAGGATATTCCACGATCCCAGCTGGCACCGAAAAATATATTGGCAATATTGGCGCCTCCAGCATAAGGAAGATGTCGGATTTCTCCAAATCTTTGCCAACCCAGGATCTCCAACGGTAATGTGCACAGAAGGAAGGTGCCCGGTTTGGAAAGCTGTTGGCCTCCCCAGAAGGAAACAATCCTTCACAACTTGGCAACATGCATCAACCTCCAACAGGAAGGTCAACCAGCAGATCACGATGACGATGACGCCTTCCAAAGAAGGAGGATCGCCATCTTCACCATAAAAGAAGCCCTGGGTTCACCATCCAGGGCATGCTTTCATTGACGCTTTCATTGAGGCTTTGATTGATACTTTCAACAGATCCAATTGCATACGCTTTCTGTGGGACGACTGAGTGCCCAGAGCAATCTGCCTGTTCTGCCACCTTCATCCTCCAAAAAACCCTGAGGCAACAAGTGGACCCTCACGGCCGTTTACTGCCTTCCCACCATCCAGATTCAAGAAGACCTCACGTCTCTCTTACATTTGGACCAAACACTCAAACTCTCTCTCTCTTTATTTTTAGTTTCTTCCTTTTGAAGACTGTTTTACTGACTTAAGCGTCAGAGTGCTTTTGGTGGGACAACTTCCCGCCGAACATGCTGCCCCTTGTTTTATTTAGTGGTGTGCAGGATCCAACTCATAGAACGGAGTCGGAGCCAAGACAGGGGAATTATCCGAATCTATTCGAAATTCAGATCCAGAGACGCATCACTATTTAATTCTTGAAAAATCATTCTCTTATTATTCTTTCAATTTCAATCATGAGGAATCATAGAACCATATTGTGATAGTGCTATTGTCCTGCTAGAGTAATTTTTGCATACGTAAAAATTGAATTATGGCTAGCACTTGAGTGTCGTTCAATACAGTATTCGAACACTAGAGCCTTGGAATCACAGCGTTTGAATCATTTTATAATGTTGGTCAGTGTTTACTACTATACATGCTTTTCATACTAGATTTCCCAATATTATGACAAATATTGTAATGTGTGAGTTTCAAATTATAAATCTCATTATGATTAAATTAAGTTAAAAAAAAAGAAAATTTTGATATTAAATAAGAAATTTGGGTCAAAATCAACTTTAAATTGGATCACATCGGGATGAATGGTGCTTGACCGGTGTCGGACATGCGCACCTGCATGTTTTGGGCAGAGAGGTTGCACTTGAAGGATGTTTGACCGAAGCTTGAGCATACTTTTGATAAAATGTCCACACCCCGCGTGCATCCAAGATACACTCATGTGTACTTTTGCAGATTGTCAGTGCCTGATACACATTTGAAATGACGCTTGTGTACCATAATGTTTTTGCCATGACACCCAGGCGCACGTGTACCAATCTTTTATAAAAGTTATGTCCGATTGATTTTTAGTCATTTTCTATCAAATTTTGAAAGAAAAGAAAGCAAGAGAAAAGGAGAAGAGAGGGAAGAAGAGAAAAAAAATGTAAGAGAAGGTCATTTGAGGTGAATCAAAGAAAAATTTTTGGTAAATTTGATATTAAGTGTATCCTTAGTCTTTGTTTCTTTGTTATTATTTTTTTCTATTTTATTAAGTATTTATTATTTTAAAATACTCATACATATTATAATTTTATAGCTAAGATATTTATATATCATATACATGAACTCTCACTCATCTTTTATAATTTTTATAAAGTTTACATTCTTAATTCAGATATATTATGTTGTCATGTTATTTTTCTACATTTTCACCCATGCATATGCTAAAATCACATTTAAATGTTTCTTGTAGACTTTAAATTCGTATATAATATTCCTCTATATTTAAAATACTAACTATATATACTTTGTATGTTCTAAAATTTCATCAATTTATCCCTACAAAATTGACTATTGAAAAGAAATATACGAATCATAAAATTTTCTAATTTTCTCTACAATTCTTCTTAAAATAGTTTTATATGTTTGAAAATTTTATAATGTAACTTTTGTATATTCTAAAATTTATATATTTAAATTTCTATAAAATTTTTATACACTGCACGATAATTATTTAAAAGGATTATGAAAAAACTTTACAATTTGTAAAAAAAAATTAAGGATATTTTTTTTCAAACTGAAAAAATGTAAATGTATATTTATATTTGTATAGAATTTTTTTCGTTATACTTTTAACCATTGTAAAAAATTAGTGACAATATATTATGACATGTCTTAGAATATTATAGTGATAATTAAAGTTTGAACCTATTATTCACGGGATGAAAGTGGCATTTGATCCCCTTTACAGGATTATATATATATGATAACCCATTTATAAGTTTTGAATAGTAACATAAGGTCTTTAATTGTATAGAAATAAATATAACTCGGGTTTTGATTATTCTTTTTTTTTGTCGGTAAGGCCCTATTGGCCTGTAGTCCATAAGACTTAACATGATTTGAGTATATTTTCATAAAGCATTATTCAAGTAAGATCAAAATTATCAAATCCAAAAATTTTGCATGGATGTTATGGAAACTACATGTCTTCTCTTTTTACTCTAATCATGTTTCTTTCAATGTAGTTTTAAGGCAAGTTATATGTTTAATTATATAAGTTTTATACCTTGATGAGAATTCGGTTCACTTTTATTTTTATTTTCTTTGCTAATCCCCCTCAAATTAGTAGGTTTGTGACACAATTATAGGAAAAGGTTGGTTGGCTTGGAAGACGGGTCAATGATGCATAATTAAGAAGTGAAATTTTGATATTGTGTTGCTATAAATTGTTTTGGAATAGTAACTTATGATATTTATGTTATTTTGAATAATAGTTTTGTTAATAATGCAGTGGGGTCTATCCAACGGTAAGACCATTGTGATTATTGTTTTATTCTAATTTTGTGTGGAATTATCTCATTATGTATGTTTTGACGTTATAGTATGATTGGTATTTAGAGTCATTTTTTAGTATGGCGTTTTAGATCTTATGATTTAATTTACTATTTTATTTTGGAATAGTAAATGGGATTGTATTTTAACTTAAGATGAATTAAGTCTCCATGGAAATCATGGATGTGACAAATATACTTTTATGCAATACATGTTACAGATATATTGATCAATAGAATGGACATGTAATATTTTATACTCATATTTTTACATGCGTATGTATATTAAAAATAACATTAATGACTGACAATTGACTACCATGCGTCACAGCATTCGAACACCAGCCTATGTTTAATATAATTTTGTTGGATTCGTTAGATCTAAGAGTTATTCATTATATATAATGCACGTATATATGATGATAAGGGCATGTCATATGTTTGATAAATGGTAGCACAGGCTCTGGTCATGATATGTTAAGTTTATACTTAATTTTTGTAGCCAAACTAATGGTAGTTCTGCTGTTTGAAGCAGCATTCAAATGCTGGATCGTGGTTTAAAATATTTTGTAGATTTGAGTAATCTTGACTTGTTTCTTGAGGAATTGTCCGATTGTTTCAGTCAATATAATACTTTAGGGTAAAAATAATAGCTTTGTCAAGGTTTAGTTTTGTTTTCATAATTGTGAGTCTCAATATTAGAACACTGTGCAAGCTCCCTTTAAATATCGCAGGAACCATTCCTAGATTCAGGGCTAAATCATAGATTTTGAGACCTATGATTGAAATTTCAGATCAATAATGGTCCTATAGAATGTTGTGGCCCTTGTGTTCTGACATTACTTAATGTTCTGGTATTACATTAAAGTATAAATTGAACCAACCAAGTTTATTTAAGCATTTATGAATGACTAACTTATATTGTATCTTATGTCTCACAAAAGAGAACATTTTACTATAATTCTATTGGAAATTAATAACACAACATTGATCTTTTCAACAAAAAAAAAAAAAAAAACATCTAAAACACAAGAAATCAATTATAAGAAAGATTGTTGTTATCCCTTGCCTCACACTAAAATAAAAAACACCATAATCACTCCTCCTTCCATGAATATTGTTAATTATTCAAAAAAATAATCCCAATTATGAAATCATTATTGGCTTAACCGGCCTCCTGGGAGCCTTGCTTGCTCATTCCCTTTCGTCTCCTCCATCTCCTTTGCCCGTTTTTTGTTCTTTGGGAGTGGGCTCAGTGGATGCGACGGCACAATTCCCTGATTCCTTTCCTCCGTTACTGCGAGATGCTATGATTCGGTCTCCTGTCCCAGATGTTACCTTCCTAGAAAGTATGAAGAGGCTGGAACAGGGCAATGTTAACCTGTCGGTGAGGACGGTGCCTTCCCCTGCTCTGTCTGGTGATGCGGCAGATGGGCATCGAACTATGTCGCCGATGGCAAGTAACCTTCTCCCTCCTTCGTCTTATTCTGGGCAAGCTTCTGTTGGAAATCACTACCGTGAAGAAATTCTTGTGATTGCAGAACTCAATCAGAACAAGAAGAAATTTTGGTCAATAGCTGGTTAATATAGTTGACCTGCTGAAGGTTTGTGTTGACCGGTTTTTGTTGAAGGTTCTCAGACAACAAATGACGATGGTCAACAGGACGTTGATCAGTCTAAATGAGAAGACGGTCAACGAGGGTTGACCGGCTTAATATGGCAATACAGAAAATCTGCTACGTCATGAAAGGGGTTTGTTGACCTGCTTATTTGGGTAACCTTGAAACTTCAACTGCAGATCTGTCTGCTACTGTAAGCATACGCCACCTGCTATTAAACAGGGTAAACATATGCATACTTCTTGGAAACTGTGCACCAACCATGGAGTAGGACGTGGTGATCCTGCTGCTGCTAGTCTTATGTATATATATGTGTATGGATGTACATGAAGGGTAGACGCTGAAGAAGAAAAAAGAAAAGTGTGTGAAAGAATAGGGGAGAGGAAGAAAAGAAGCAGAGTGCAGTGAGGAGAGACTGTGTGTGTTCTGTTATTATTTTTCGCCTCTTGTTTTGTAATCACCCATCTCATACATAGTACATCTTGTGGATTTAACGTCCCGTGATTTTTTCCATGATTCATAAGGATTTTTCACGTAAATATTGTGTGTTCTTTTTCTTCCTACTTCCATTTCTTCTCTTCAATTTTCTTGTGTCTGTGACGGTAGGCTGCCCCATTTCCGGCCAATAGCTTCCTCTGGCCCTAATGCTGGCATTCCACAGGCTTCCTGGGCTAATAAAGTTAATAACAGGAATGTGGATGTATCTGGGACGTTGCAATTCTTTCCTCCGTAAAGAATTGAAGGGGATACATCATTCATTTCCCCTCTCCTGTCGTTGTTAAACAAGGGGAGATGGTTTGGGGTTCTACCCTCATTGGTTATTTTTATGGGAAGCCACTTCATTTCTATGCCATTAATCATATTGCACGTAAAATCTAGGCTAAATTTGGGGTTTGTTATGTTGCTGAGCACAACGCTGGCTTTTAATTCTTCCGGTTTGCTTCCCATGTGATGATGGATAAATGTATGTCTGCTGGCCCATGGATTTTTGCTGGAAGACCTTTGTTCCTCAAGAGGTGGGTCCCTGGTGTGTTTGTGAGTAAGGAGGAATATAAAACCTTCCCAATTTGGATCAAGTTGCACAATGTCCCTATTGCTTTTTGGACTCTACTTGGCATAAGTTGGATAGCCAATGCAGTTGGGAATCCATTGCAAATGGACTCTTAGACGGCCAAGATGGATAGGCTAAAGTATGCACGAGTGTGTGTCGAGGTAAGTTCAGAGTCGATTATGCCTTCCAATATCAGGCTGGACTCTAGGAGTCATTCTATTGCCCTTGTGGAGGTTGAATACCATTGGAAACCAGTCTGGTGTAGTTGCTGTCATCTTCTTGACCATAGTAGATCCCAATGTAGCACCATGAATTCACTGCCTGATCCTGCTCTTGTAGTGCCGGATTCGAAACAATTAGATGTCTTGCAGTCTAATGTAGAAGCTGAGCCGTTTGAGAGCTGTGACATGGAGGCTTTATGTTGAGCTCAGTTGGTTGGAGATCACCAATTGTTGGCCTCTGCTGAGATAGCTTCTGGTATGATTATTTTAAGCTCGGTGGAACAGGAAAATTCTCATATTATTTGGTTTTAGGGGATGGCTAGTAGATTTCCTGTTGACTCTTGATCGTCCTTAACCAGGGACTTGGCCTCCTTTGACGCTATTGATAGGCAGTTGCTGAGCCCCATTGCTGCTATATCGAGTTCAGCTCAACTTTCACTTGATGGAATGGTTACCACTCTCTGTTGGGAAATATGGCGGCTGACTTTCCCACTCAAATAACACAGTAAGAAATATGAATGAAGAAGAATAATGAACACAAAAATTTTACGTGGAAACCTTTCTCAATTAAGAAAAAAAACCATGGGACAATCTGTTCACTGAACGTATTTCACTATGTGAGAGATTTGGGAACAAGTTTCCCCGTTACACAGTAGAGAATAAAAGAAAAATTAAAGAACAGAGCAACAGCAACACACACACAGGTTGCTTACAGTTTCTCCTCCCTTCACTGTTTTTCTCTCGCTCTCTCTAGCACTGAGTTTCTTCCGAAAGAATATCTCACACCCGCCTATACCGCAAGTTACAATACTTGCTTTTAATATCAAAAACCGCACACAGAGAAACTGGGGCAATCTTCCACCAGAAAAAGGACAGGATCAGTCATTTCTAACAATATGAATATTCCCTATAAAAAACGGCTCCAACATAACCATCTGAGATCACGTATCTCCAGAAAATCTGTTGAGTTGCCGTTGAACTGGATTTTCTAGCGGACGGCTAACTGTTAGACATCCGCATTCTCCATGATACTGGTCAACACCCTTGGTGACCGTCTGAAATTTGCCCTTTTGGAATCTCTCAGTGAATCCGATTTATTTAACCGTCATATTGGTCAATATTGTTTGCTAGTAATGTTGACCGTCAATCCGGTCAACTCCATTGACCGTCCATCTGGTCAACTATGTTGACCAGAATTTCTTTCTTGAATGAAATAACACATTCGTACTCAGCCCAAATTCTTCGATCATAAGAACTTCTTCACGGGAGTGATCCCCAACACTCTCCGCAATATTGGCCTTCCTGCCCAGGCTGTGGTAGGTTTACAAAAGGGTTGTGTGCCTAATTTAGTAGTGCAGATGGGTAAGGAGCTTGAGAGGATAGTAGGAGCTTTATGTGAACCTGAGAAGGAACAGCAAGGGAATGATCAGAATCACTCTCTTGGCATCAGCAACCACCCATTGGGGAGCTGTATTGTTGTCACTCCACCTTCCATAACTGTCTTCTCAGAAGAAACAATATCTTCTCCCTGTGACTTGGGGCAATGGCATACTGATTTGTAGAAGACTTGTGAGGCTTTTGATTTGGTAGTGGCTAGTCCAACGGGTTTTCACGGTATAATACTTGATGCTGTCTGAATGCTACTAGAGGCTAATGCTACTCAGACTTATCTAGCAGCTTTAATTCCGGAAGGGAGGGAGGATGTGAGTGGTCACTTGGAAAGCTGTTTGATTGATGAGATTGAAGAGGAGCCAGACTCTGCTGATAGTTTTCAAGGTCCATTATCGGATGCGATCAAGAAGTTGGTGGTAGCTAAGACTACTCGGCCATACATTAATTCCTTATCCTCGAAAGGGAGGCAAGCAGTGCATGGGTTTTTGGATAGCCTCTTAAAAATGGAGACTGAATTTTCGAATTGCTGGTTTAGCCAGCTGGGCGACTTAGTGGAGGGCCTTCATAGAGTGGATGAATTTGCCCCTGCAGTGGGCTTTCTTGGAGCTCTTGATTCCACTAGTTGCCCACTGAGGCCTTCTGACAGGAGGGAGGAAGGGGTGCATTCCCATCATGCTCAGGAGGAGGCTGCTCTGATTTCTACTCCTTCTCCGTCCGAGTAGGCAGGAACTTGGAAGCCATCCAAATCCTGAAGACGGCGGAAATCCATTCCTAAGCATCCTTTGTTTGTTGGTTAATCGACTGAGGTTTGCGGCAGGAATGCCTTTTTCCTGCCTAGTATGTTGGTAAGGGTGCGCTGTTGGGTTTCAATATTTGCCGGTATGATTTTTACCGGTATGGTCTTCTCCCAAAAAAAAAAACCTGCCTTTTCTGCTATTTTACTTGTTTTACTAGTTTGTTGTACTCTACCCAGTATGGTGTTCAGCTGGTTTGGTGTCCTGTCGATGTTGTTGCTTTTGCTTTTGATAGTGTTGTTGCTTTTGCTAGTTTGGGTGAGTTTGGCCAGTATGGGTGTGATTGGCTAGTTTTGTCGGTATGGTATTTGTAGCTGTGTTGGATATTACTGTATGGTTTCGGTTTGATTGGTTTTGGAAGCTAGCCGGTTGGAATGGTTGGGTAGTTTGGTGTGTTGTGCCCGGATGGAATGGTTGCACATTGTTGTTTTGTCGCCAAATGCCGGTATGCTTTAGAAAATAGGAAAAAAGAAAAAAAGGTAAAATAAATATAGCGCCTACGGGCTGGTGTGCTTTATCCATGTATGATATGCCGGATTTGGATGAGTTGGCTGGTATGGAGTTTCATTCTGGTTTGAAAAAAAAAATCTTTCTGGACGATACGCCTTAATTTAGGTTGGTTGGCCAGTTTGCGTATTTCAGCCGAAATGGACGAATTGGCGTCTTGGTTGCTTTGTGCCGTGTTCCCGGTATGGCGTTTGGGAAGCCTTATACCAGATTGCTTTGAAAAAGAAAAACATTCTGGGCGGATTTCCTTAATTTAAGTTGGCTACCCAATTTGCGTATTCTTGCCTGGCTGGACGTTTAGGCAGTTTGGCTGCTGTTATGCTGTTTGCCTGAAGGCCGGTCTGGTGCATCGCCCAGTATAGTTTCTGATGGTTTGTTCTGTTAGACATTAATGTGGCTAAAACAACCACTAAAGCGGAATATAGAATCGATTTTTATACCTCCGGCCATTTGATACTCTGTTTTTGAACTTTGGATTCGGATGGGCTCCGTACTTCTGGACACTCCTTCACTCCTTTAGATGGTGCAATGTTTGAATTGAGTGCCAGGGACAAAGCCAGAAGGCTCAATTTATAGGCAAAACCATCACTCGCCTCAACCGAGTGTCTTGTACTCAAACCGACCAAAATTGATTAATTGACTTAATGTGAGAGTTATCATCATTTAATAGACCACTAATACTTTAGCAATTAACGGAGTTAAACGCCTGAAGGTTACAAATCGATCGAGGAAGACGAAGAGAATGAAACCCTCTATCGGCTCAAACAAGCCATTCGCGGCTCGGCTCGGCTCACGGCTTTGCGGCTTGTGGGCCGGCTCAGTTAATTTATTTGGGCTGAAGCCCATATTCTCCTATTTGGTCCATGTTTAACTTGATGTGATAACCAAACTCATCAATTCTCAAACTCAAGAAACAAATATACGAATCATGGCGATAAGTTCTCTAATAATGAGTAATATCTTTCATGTATTACAATATATTATATTTCCCAAGTCATCCGGTAACTTTACTTTATGAATAAATCCTATGTTTATTCTTTGTCCAACTTAATGATATTCTCAATTCAATTAATATGTACACAATTTTTGAAAAATATCACAATAATAAAATAGGAATTTACAACATCATTGTCCATACAATGAAAATTATAAAATGGAACTCAATCCCATTTCAATTACAAGATCCTTAAACCTTAATGGTGGCATGCCTTTAGTCAAATGATCAGCGATCATCAATTTAGTGCTGATATGTTCAATAGCAATTTTTTTCCTTTAATGTGCTCCTTTATGGTTAAAAATTGAATGTCGATGTGTTTGCTTCGACTGTTACTTTTGTTATTTTTAGTCAGGAAAACAACAGCTGAATTATCGTAAAATATCTTTAATGGCCTTGAGATGGAATCAACCACTCTAAGCCTAGACATGAAATTTCTCATCCATACACCATGCTTTGTAGCCTTGAAACAAGCAACTAAATCGGCCTCCATAGTGAAAGTAGCAATCAAAGTTTGCTTTACACTCCACCAGGATACAGCTCCACCGGCAAACAAAAATATATAACCGGATGTTGATTTATGTGAATCAACACATCCAGTGAAGTCTGAATCGGAGTACCCCAAAACTTCCAAATTGTCGGTTTGTTTATATGTAAGCATGTAGTCTTTGGTACCTTGAAGATATCTCATGACTTTTTTGGCAGCTTTCCAGTGTTCGATTCCTGGATTACTTTGAAATCTTCCCAACATTCTAACTGCAAATGCTATGTCAGGTCTTGTACATACCTGAACATACATCAAATTTTCAACAACGGAAGCATATGGAATGTTCTTGATCTGTTCCCGTTCCAAATTATTTTTCGCGCATTGGCTCAAATTGAGCCTATCACCCTTCACAATGGGTGCTGCATTTGGTGAATAATTTTTTATCCGAAATCTCTCTAAAACCTTATTAATATAGGTCTCTTGAGACAAACCCAGAACACAACGCGGTCTGTCTCGATGTATCTTTATGCCAATGACATAAGATGCATCACCCATATCTTTCATTTTAAAATTTTTAGAGAGAAATCGTTTCACCTCATATAACAACCCTTTATCATTGGATGCAAGTAAAATATCATCCATATATAAGATAACGAAATAAGTCTTACTCCCACTGACCTTCTGGTATATACATTGATCCAAAATATTCTCTTTAAAATCGAATGAAGAGATAATTTCATCAAATTTCAAATGCCATTGACGGGATGCTTATTTCAATCCATATATGGACTTCTTTAATTTGCATACCAATTGCTCACCATCACTAGAGGAGAATCCTTTTGATTATTTCATATAAACATGTTCCTCTAGATCACCGTTTAAAAATACTGTTTTCACATCCATTTGTTATAGTTTCATATCAAAATGAGCAACCAATGCCAAAATTAGACGAAGAGAATCCTTTTTAGATATAGGAGAAAAAGTCTCTTTGTAACCAATTCCTTCTTTCTGAGTATATCCCTTAGCAACGGTCTTGCCTTATATTTTTCGATATTACCTAATGAGTCTTTTTTTATTTTAAAGACCCATTTACACCCTATGACTTTCGCCTATTTAGGCAATTCAATAAGATCCCAAACTCTATTGCTATTCATGGAACTCATCTCTTCTTTCATTGCATTGTACCATAACTATAATTCATTACAACTCATGGCTTGTGAAAACGTTTCAGGATCATTTTCAGCTCCCACATTGTAGTCAGACTCTTCCAGATATACAATATAATCATTAGGAATTGTTGACTTTCTCATTCCAGAAGACCTTCTTAATGTTGTATTATCATCTTCAATAAGAGTATGTTGTACAACTATTTCAGACAAATCCTGAATTTCATGGTCAACTGGAATAGGCTCAAAATTTTGTGGAATGACATTGATTGGTTGTTCAATACCAAATTGATCTTGAGGGGTGTTGTGTTCATCAATCAACCTATTATATGAAGTGGAGGGTTGAGAAACTAAATGATCAATTCTTGATCGTTTTCTCTCACTCATTAAGTCATTTTCAAGAAATTTTGTATTTCTTGATTCCACAATCCTAGTGGTGTGAGATGGACAGTAAAATCTGTATCCCTTAGTCCGTTCAGTATATCCAATGAAATACCTACTAATAGTCCTTGGATCAACTTCTCTTGTGGGTTATAAACTCTTACTTCGGATGGGCATCCCCATACGTGTACATGTTGCAAACTCGATTTCCAACCTTTTCATAACATAACAGGAGTTTTTGGGATAGCTTTTATCGAGACCCGGTTTAATATGTGCACCGTCGTTTTAAGAGCTTCACTCCACAAAGATTTTGAAAGTTCGAAATTATTAAGCATACTCCTCACCATATCCAATAATGTTCGGTTTCTTCTTTCTGTTACACCATTTTTATCCGGAGAATCAGGCATAGTGTACTGGGCAACAATTTCATGTTCTTGAAGAAACTTTGCAAATGGACCAGGCATTTGTCTATCTTCAGTATATCTACCATAATACTCTCCACCCCTATCTAATCTCATAAGTTTTATATTTTTTCCAGATTATTTCTCTACTTCTACTTTAAATAATTTAAAAGTATCAAAGGCTTCAAGTAAAGATACATATATAATGAGAAATCATCAATAAATGAGATAAAATATTTTGGGTCATATGAGTCTATATCATGACTACAAATGTCAGTATATATGATTTCTAATATGTCCGAACTCCTCTTAGTATTTTTTTAGTTATGTTTAGTGCTTTTCTTTAATATAGTCCACACAAGTCTCAAAGTCAGTAAAATTTAGAGTACTAAGTATTTCATCATTTATCAATCTTTTGATTCTATAAATGGAGATATGTCCCAATCTCCTATGCCACAATATCGAGGAACATTCATTCATAACATATCTTTTAATTTCATTGTTAGCATGCATGGTATTGAAAGAAGTATTATTTTATAAATTTAAATAATAAAGACATTATCAGATGAGTGTCATCATTTTCAATAATATCAGACTTATAATATAAACTGAATAATGAGTTTGAAAATGTAAATGAATATCCAAAGGGCACAAGTCTAGAAATAGAAATCAAATTTCTTGAGAAATTTAGAATATAAAAGGTCTTTTCCAATGTCAAAACAAAACCACTACTCAAAATCAAACTACATGTTCCAATGGCCTCCACATGTGAACGCATCTTATTTCCAGAGAAGATGCATTGTTCACTGCCCACTGGTTTCCTTAGTTTTTGCAAACCTTGTAAGGAATCAGAAATATAGATTGTAGAACCAGAGTCAATCCACAATGTATTATTTGTAATATTAACCATATTAGATTCATAACATACAAAAGAGTATGGATTACCTTTCTTTTCAAGCCAATTCTGATACTTGATACAGTCCTTCTTTACGTGTCCCTTCTTTTTACAGAAGAAGCACTTGGACTCCTTCTTGATATCAGATTGGGGAGGTATTTTACCTTTTTCCTTTGATTTGGCCTGCGTCTTGAGCCTTCCTTCCTTTAGTATGTATACGCTTTCATTTTGTTCCATCATGAGCCTTCCTTCTTCTTGAACACACATGGTTATCAATTCATTGATTAACCATTTATCTTTATGTATGTTATAAGAGATTTTAAAAGGCCCATATTGTGGTGGAAGTGAATTCAAAATAAGAAGCTGAATATTAAATAAATTATAATATAATATTTTTTCAAGAAGAAAACTAATGCATGTGTCATCTCTATTAACATCATAATATATCTAAGCATAACCATATGAATGAGATATAGTTATCCCTCAAAAATAAAATTTTTAATAATATTTCAAATGTAATTATAGCAGTAAATAATAATCAATATTTTTCCCAATGTAATTATGTTAGTACATAATGGTTTAGGATTTGAACCAACTCCAAATAAGATATTTTTAATTTTCTATTGTTTGTAATATTTAATTTCATTTATGTAATAAAATCAGAATTTCTAATATGAATAAAATTTAAAGTTTTAATAAATACAATAAATAATTATTTTAAATTTTTTCCCCCGAAAAATCAAAGTAACTGGGCCAACGCGGTACTTCTTAGACATAATGGGCCACGGCGGCCCATGAGACCCACGCCGAGGCACATTAGCCACGCGTTTGTTTTTGTCGGCGGCAAAGGCTATTGAAAAAGACCAAAAAAAATAAAAAAAAAAGCGTTGGTGGTACGCTACGCTCCCCCCCAAAAAAAAGAAAAAAAAATTAAAAACTGCAATCGCAGTGTTTATAACTCTGGTTTCCCTCCAATGACGATCGTTGTATTTGCTCTTCAAACTCAACAACCTTCGTTTCTTCATCGTTCTCGTCGCTTGATCCGTTATTTGAATCAAGAACAAACCCTAATATAGCTCCAAGCTTATGTGTTTTGGAGTGACGGAAGATGGTCGGTCAAATTAACCGTAAGTTTTCCTCCTCATTCATTCACAAATCAGAGAATATACTGAACCAGAGTTGTGTTGGTTTTCATGTTTGAATATTGGTTCCCCTTTAGTATTGATGATGATTGATTGCTCAAATTTGTTTACATTCGACAGCATTTAGGAATTATCTTGTCAAGAAACCAAAGCAGTTTGGTGAAGGCACAATAGAAATCTTATGCTCTAATATATTTCGTCGGGCAAATGATTTTTTAGGCTTGTCTACTCGATATCACGTGTTTTTGAATAACTATAAGAACACTGGATTCAAGAATTAAACTTACGATTATTTAGTCAACAAGACTGTACGATGTCAAGTTGCTACCAAGACAAAGAGAAGAAGAAGAAGGAGACGAAGAAGAAGAAGAAGAAGGAATGTTAGGTTGAATCCTAAGAATAATTATATAAATCCAGCATATCTAATTAAATCTTTGGATTTCTATCCGTGGTTGGTCAAATCAGCAGTATTTCAAGTAACAACATCTCTATACAATTTCAAACCATACGAGATGATGAATGTGGGTTCAATTTTTGACGGAATTTCAGCGGGTGTGTTCGGAGCCACTCCGTCATCTTCTTATTTGGCTTCCGCATCAACCTCTGAAACGTCATTTCCATTTCCAAATGCCTTTTCAACTCCAACTTCTGGACCGTCTTCTTCACATTTTGGTGGTGAGTTCATAAATGTAGCATCATCATTTTTCATCATTGTGCTTGCAGTGATTGTGGTGGCTTTCTATTAGATTTAAAAATGCAAAATATTTATTAAGGCAGATTGTACTCGAACCTTCTTAAAACATATTTAAGTTACTCCTAATGTCACTGGCTGGGTTCTGGTTACTCTAGAGTTTCGAATTACAAGTCTAACCTAGGCAATGGAGCTTATTTATTTTGGGATCTGGAGATGATGAAAGGTTAGTGGGCTTACCCTATGATGAGAAGAAGAGTTTTTCATAAGAACAACGAACAACCTTAATTGTACCGCTCTCACCCTTCTAGTTTTAGAGAAATTTTTATAATTGTTTGAAAGCTTTGTTACTTTACATATTACATAAGTTGGCTTTTGTGAATGTCAATAGGATTATTCAGAATTTTCTTATTTTGCTTTTCTTCTGTTCATCAGTTCCATTTCTTTTTGAAGCTATTAGTAATAGCTATCAAAGTTATATTTGGAAGTTTCATTGCATTTTTATTTATTTCATGTTTCTATTAGTTGACACATGTTTACGGGGACTTCCAACTGTATGAGTCACATCTTTCAGGCAAATTTTTGAAGAATTATTCTATGCAGTCACTCGGGTGGTTTATTTATTTCTCAACTTTAGTGCCAAAATGCTTCACATATATTACTATGTTTAGAGACTAAATTGTATCCTCAATCTCTCTGCTTCACTTCTAGTTATAAATGTCTTTCTTGTAGCATTAGCAATTTATTTCTGATATGTAATGAAAATTGCTGATTATCACTTTCCATCATCCAAAAGTATTTGGGCAAATTTCTACGGTGCGTTTGGATCTTCATCAGTCTTTGGGCATACCAACTGCTCAAGTAACAATCCTTTTGCTCTGCAATCATCCACAAGTACTCCTTTTGGTTCATCAACTGGGGGTTCAATATTTGGAAACTCTTCGGCTGATGTGTTTGGAGCAACTAAGTCATCTTCATCTTGGGCTTCAGTGTCAACTCTTGGAGCTGCTGTGCCTACCTCCAATGCTTTCTCCACTTCAACTTCTGGAGTCAGTTCTTCATATTTTGGTGGTGAGTGCAGTCTCATAATTTTTTCTTTTATTCCTTCTGCATTAGATTCTGCAGTGAATGTGTATTAGATTCAAATGTACAACTTTTGTAAAGGAAAAATTATACTCATACCTTCTTAAAACTTTTTGAAGTTAGTTTTAATGTCATGGCTTGTTTCTGGTTTCAAAGTGACTATCTACTTAGAGAGTTGCTTTTGGGTTTAAATGATATATATATATTTCTAAAATTGAGTATAGGATCCAACACTAAACCAAGTTACAATTACAGATTACGGAAGTTTTGATGGTGTAATGACTAGTATTATCCAATTCTTTCTTTCTTTCGTTTTTTTTAGTGTTCTTTTGTCATCTTTTAGAGGGTGACTTTTGGCACAACAGTAATTTTTCTCCATTTTTACCATGAGCCAAGTCACTAGTTTAGACTACATAAAAATGTAACACTATGGATAAGGATGCATACATCTGACTATTCTCAGACCCCACAATGTGAGATTTTTGTACATTGGCTGCCTTATTATTTTTCACCAATTTGTTCTCTTTAAGATCTATTTACTTTTAGAAGCTATTAATAGATGTCAGATATTATTGAAGTTCCATTGCAGTTTCTTCATGCTTTCTATTCTATTACATGTTTTCTGGGCATTCCTGCTATACAATTGACATCTTTCATACAAATTTTTGCAGATGCATTCTAGTATTGGATGCAGTTGCTCTAGTAGTTCTATTGGTTTCACAACTTTGGAGCAGCACACTCCACGTATATTATGTTTGGCCACTGTGCTGTTTCTGCAGTCACTTTGTTTTTTTCACTTGTTATACATATTTTTCATGAAACTACCTACCTGCCTATTTTGAATTATTATTTGAATTGATGATGATATCACTTTCCATGATCCAACAGATTTTTGGCAAAAGTCTTTTGGTGCTTTTGGGTCTTCATCAGTCTTTGGGTTTAGCAACTGCTCAATTAATAACCCTTTTTCTCTGAAGTCTTCCAGAGATACTCCCTTTGATTTGTCAGCTGGGGGTTCAATATTTGGAAGAAATTCATCCGATGTATTTGGAGCAACTAAGCCATCTTCAACTTGGGCTTCTGTGTCAATCCTTGGAGCTGCACCTGCAATGCCTACTTCTAATGCCTTCACCACTCGAACTTTTGGAGTCAGTTCTTCATATTCTCGTGGTGAGTGCATGAATTAGTCCTATAAATTTTGCTCCTTTATTCATTCTGTATTGAATTATGTAGTGATTGTCTATTGGATGCAAAATTTAAGCCATTGATAGAGGCAAATTATACTTGAATCTTCATAAAACTTTTTATAGTTAGTTCAATGCCATGGTTGGGTTCTGTTTGCAAAGAGACTATCTACTTTGAGAGTTGCTTTTGAGTTTTGAATAATTTATTTTCAAAAATTGAGTATAGGCTTTAGAACTTACCAAGTTACAATTACATATTACTTAAGTTTTGACAGTGTAATGAAATGTATAATCCAAAATTTTCTTTTTTACCTTTTTTTATTATTTTAGAGGCTGAGCCTTGGTATAACAAAAATGTTCTCCATTTTGACCTGGAGCTTGGTCATAAGTTTGAACCACAAAAATAGGCTTACTGCGGTGCCATGGATAAGGCTATGGACATATGACCATTATAAGACCCCTAAACGTGAGAGTCTCATGCACTAGGCTACCATTTTTCTTTGTCATCTTGTCTTCTTTGAGAGCTGTTTTCTTTGTAAGCTGTTAACAGATATCAGACATGTAAATGGGAGTCCCATTGCTGTTCCTTCATGTTCTATTTTTTTGTTTACATGTTTTCTGGGTTTTCCTGCTGTATAAGTCATATCTTTCTCACAAATTTATGCAGATGCTATAGTAGTTCCATTGATTTCACAACTTTGGTGCAAATACACTTCACATATATTATGTTTGGCCACTGCTCTATTTTCTCAGTCTCTTTGTTTTTCTTCTTGATATACATATATTGTTGTAATTAACTGCCTATTCTGAAGTATTATTTCCACCGGTGATGATATCACTTTCCATCATCCAACAGGATTTGGACAAAAGTCTTCTGGTGCTTTTGGGTCTTCATCGGTCTCTGGGCTTAGCAGTTGCTCAAGTAACAATCCTTTTGCTCTGTCATCCGCAAATACTCTTTTTGATTCATCAATAAAGGGTTCAATATTTGGAAGAACTTCCATTGATTTAGTTAGACGTCCCATTTAGGTTGGCATATTTTGTGACCGTGTCGGGTTGTTGGTTGGCGTAGCATTTTGATTACTTTGAAGATCTGCAGCGGTTCTATGTCCGAAGGTCGTTGACGCATCTTTCTTAGTATCCACGCTTACCTTGTGTTCACTCCAACCCCTAGTATATATTTTACATGTGGCTCGCTCAAGGCGGGTCCTTGGCGCAAAATCCAGAGTGGGTGTACAAGTTGCTTGCTCTAGGGCTCGCCCTTGGCACAAAAACCCGCGAAGGTGACTTAGTGGCTCACTCAAGGTCCGCCCCGGTGCCCTATTTGGCGCACATTTACACACGTTCAGTTCATGTATCGCTCGAAGCACGCCTCACGCATGTCCTTGGCACTGGGGCGGGTGATTTGTGTAACCCTAGACGCGCCTTTCACACGCTTGAGCGTTGTGGCGTGGTCTTGCCAACGGTCATATTTTTGACTTAGTTTTTGGTGTCCCTATATATCTTCTCCTACATTTTCTTTTTTACTTATTGGATTGAAAACATTTGAACGCCTCTATAAACCAAAGCTTTCACGGCTATGCGTTTATGTTGGTTCTTTTGAGAAAACTAGCCTTCGACTGTTTGTGTCACATCGACGAAGTTTTCTCATTGAAAAGTTACTTCTCCTTTTACACCTTTTTTCACTTGATAACCTTTGCGAGCTACGTTGGTGGTGTGAAAATTAGGATCTAGTGGTGTACGGCAATTTAGCGGTTCGTAAGGCAAGATTGACTTGAATATCGGAAGGCATTTGGTTTCGTTGCCACGGGCAAATCTAAAGAGTTCATTGGTAGTGATCACAAGTTGGGAGTAAATCGGCTAGGATAATGAGTTTGTACCACTCGATTTATAAGATAATTTTTATAGTGTATATCTTCCTTAGCTGTTGAAATCTGGAGGGTTTTACACGATAACCATGGTTATCAAGGTTTTTCTTTGTCACAAAAAATCACGTCTTTATTGTTATTGCTTTCACTATTTACTATTCACATCTAAATTAGAATATATTTTTTACATGTATTATATATTCTGTGATTTTTATTTCGCAAATTTGTTGAGGGGTCGAAACATTTTTAGTAATTCAGAACGATTAGTTCCTTTCAATTGGTATCAGAGATTTATCCCGATCTAGATGCATACCAGTCAATCGCTATCCATTTTTTCCTATTTTGATAGGAGTAACTACACGTATTGGAAAATTCATATGAAAGAGTTTCTCAAATTAATGGATGAGCGCATATGGGCCAGCACACAAATTGGGTGGACTCCACCTAGAAGTACCATGGGTGATGAATTGAAAGTTTTATCCTTGTAGACCAAAGAAGAACTTGATGCATGCAATTGGAATAGTTAGGGGTTGCATGCTATCTTTATGGCTGCGTTGCCCAAAGAATTTAAGCGTATATCAATGTGCGAGACCTTGAAAGAGGCGTAGGACATCTTTGAGATTACCCATGAGGGAATAAATTGGTTAAAAACTCTAAATTGTAAATGCTTATTGCTAGGTTTGAGGAAATTCGTATGAAAAATGACGAGACTTTTGATAAATTTTAATGCTAAATTAATGACATTATTAATTCTATATTCAATTTAGGAGAACGAATTTCCGAGAATAGAATCGTCTGAAAAGTCCTGCTGTTTCTACTTGAATGTTTTATACCGAAGGTACTGCTATTTAGAAAAGTAAAGACCTTGATAAATTAAAAATTAAAGAACTGGTTGGTTCTCTACAAATGTATGAGTTCACTTTCCCACAATCCAAGCAGAATAAATCAATTGCCTTAAAAACTGTAAAGGAAGAGAGAGATCGTAACTTTGATAAAGAGTTGTGCATCGATGAGGATTTTGCCTTGTTTGTTAAAAATTTTAAAAAGTTTACAAAAATAAAAATAACAAATGAACCTCCAAGGAAATTGACTTGTCACATAACTTGGTCAAAAAAGATAAAAAGGAGAATAAAGACAAAAAAAAAAAAAAGAAACCTTAAGGAATCCTATGTCATGAATGTTACCACTTCATTTATATCGACACCGAATGCCCTAATTTTAAACGTCAAAAAGGGAAAGTCTTAAATGTGTCCCTCTTAGATGACGAAGAAGATGAAAAATATCTAAAGAGGAAGAAGTAAACTATATGGCCTTCAAGACTTCCATTATTAGTGGTGAGGAAGCCATAACTGTGAAATCAGAACAATCGAATTCTTTCGGTGACGAATCTGATAATGAATTCGATAGTATTCAGGAGGCTTATGACAAACTGTTTAGAGAGTGTCTAAAAGTAAAGAAAACTAGTAAATCCCTAAGTAGTAAATTAGATGAATTTGAAAATGTTAAGGGAGAAGTCACATTAAAACAAGAATGGTTCATTGTTGAACATTGTAAATTGGAGATGTTGAATGGGTCCCTTACTACTAAAATCAAATCTTTAGAATTGGAGCTCAAAAATTCCAAGAATGATATTAAAACTTTCTCAAGTAGAACTCAAAAGATTGATCATGTCAAAATTGGGAAAGTTTATAGGAAACAAAATGGGCTTAGGGTATGTCGAGAACGCTTCCAAAAATGGTGAACCTTCTAAACCAATTTTTGTTCCCACCACAAAAACCCTCCATAAAAACATTGGTGCCCCAAAACTTTTTAAATCAATGCCAAAAATCATGGAAAACCGAATTAGTTCAAACTTCTTGTGCAAACCAAATAATAAAACGACTGTGAATAAACCTGATAGAACCTCTAAACCAAATAGGTCTAATACTTATTTTCGAAATGAATCCAAAAATTCCAACACTTTCCCTAAGTTTGTGCCTACCTGCCATGTGTGTGGGCAAATTGGGTACATACGTCCCGTTGTTGCACCATCAATCGACTGTACAATCAAAGATAAGGGGCGAAAATGAAAAATTTCGTTAATCATATTCAATAGCTAAATCAGAAGGTAAATACGGGAAGAAAAATATGGATAAAGAAGAGTGATTTAAAATATGCCTCTAAAATTTATTCTTGTAAAGTTGCTCACATTGCCTTAGAAACTCAAAATCATTCACTATGGTATTTAGACAATATATGCTCTAGACACGTGTGGCAATAAAGCCATGTTTTCATCACTAATTGACTATCCTGATTGGACGGTTGTTTTTGGCGATAGAGCAAACGCTCCTATCATTGGCAAAGATTTGATTAGTATTTGTGGGCTCTCAAAGCCATGTGATGTTCTGTATGTATCCGAGCTTAAATCTTCTCTCCTCTCGTCGGATGGTTGTGTGGAGAATCATGTTGTTGAATCTCTTTTCTGTCACACACTTCTCCACTCTCCTAGAGGATAAAGTCCTCTTTCTTTATCTCTCGTAGGTGGTTAGCCCGTTGATTTTCCATCCCACATCTGTTCCCATATGCTTGATCATTTCACTTTTAAGAAGGATGACGACCTTCTGTTTGGTTGCCTTATCCAACGCGTCGTCATGGGCTTCGGTGTCTAGTTCCCGGACTTTTTGGGTACGGCTTGGCAAGCACATTAGTAGCACCACATCTGCACAATGCCAGGCCCACTCTCATCATCACTCCCCATCTCCTGATGTTCCCATCGAAGATTCGCTTTCGGCAAACCTTTCTGGTGCGGGCGAGGTTGAGGCATCCAACCGGGCCACTCGCCCCCTTTTCCACCTTCCTCCTCCTCTTCCCAGATTCTGGGCCATCTCTCCTACATTTTTTGGCAGCTTGCCCTGTTGTTCTGCTCTCATGAGCGGCTGGAGTCTCGCGTTTAGCGCATTTCGACTTCGCAAGCGCAGTTTCGGTCCGACGTGCTTGACGGTCTTTCGTACCTTGACTCTCATCTTGTTACTCGGGAGGAGTAGCCTCTTCGTTCAGCGGTGCAGCCTCCTCGTCTCTCTTCCGCGCAGCGGTCCCTTCCGCAGGCTTCCTAGGATTCTGAGTCTGATTGATGCCCTTTGGTCATTCGTGACAAAAAGGGGGAGTTCTTGTTCAGGGGGAGAGTTAGGTTATTTTGTTAGGGGGAGGCTTATTTTTCACTTTGTTTCCATTTGATTTCTTTGTTATCTTGTTTACTGTTCTCATGTTTGCATATGCTCTCTATTATTATTGCACTCTGATATTATCTATTTGCTATTGTTTCTCCTCTTCTTCTATACTATGTCTGAACAGGAAAAGGCCAGCAGCTTCCTTTTAGCACCGCAACTCCTTTATATATTTTTTCTCTTTTGCGTGTATTGTGTCCGTTGTCCTCTAGGAGTAGATTTTTATATATATGAGTTCTATATCGGTGGTTGTTGAACCTGTAATTTTCTTGTAGTTGTTTTTATTCATAGCTTTATTATTTTATGTGGAATTTTGTCGCAGAATTGTCAAATGGCGAGATTGTTAGGTGTCCCTTTTAGGTTGGCATATTTTGTGATTGTGTCGGGTTGTTGGTTGGTGTAGCATTTTGATTACTTTGAAGATCTGGAGCGGTTCCACGGTCGATGGTCACCGATGCATCTCTCCCAGTATCCATACTCACCTCGTGTTCACTCCAACCCCTAGTATATATTTTACACGTGGCTCGCATGAGGTGCGCCTTTGGAGCAAAATCCAGAGTGGGTGTACAAGTGGCTTTCTCAAGGCGCACCCTTTTTGCAAAAACCCGAGTAGGTGACTTCGTGGCTCGCTCGAGGTGCATCCCAAGCCCCTATTGACGCACTTTTATGCACTTTCAGTTCATGTATCGCTCCAAGTGTGCCTTAGGCACATCCTTGGCGCAAGAGCGTGTAATCTGTGTAACCCTAGGTGCGCCTCTTGCGCGGCTTGAGCACTGCGGCGCAGTCTTGCCAACGGTCATATTTTTGACTTAGTTTTTGGCTTCCCTATCTATCTTTTCCTGCATTTTTTGTTTTACTTACTGGACCGAAAACATTTGAATGCCTCTAAAAACCATAGCTTTCATGGTTATGCATATACGTTGGTTCTTTTGAGAAAACTAGCCTTCGACTATTTGTGTCACCTCGACAAAGTTTTCTCATCGAAAAGTTACTTCTCTCTTTACACCTTTTCCTGTCTGATAACCTTCGCGAGCTACGTTGGCGGCGTGGAAATTGGGATCTAGTGGTGTATGACAATTTAGCGGTTCGTAAGGGAAGATTGACTTGAAGATCGGAAGGCATCCGATTTCATTACCGTTGGCAAATTTAAGGAGTTTTTTGGTAGAGATCACAAAATAGGAGCAAGTTTGTTAGGATAGTGTATCTGTATTACCTGGTTTGTAAGTTGATTTTCATAGTGCATATCTTCCTTAACTGTTGAAATTTGGAGGGTTTTACTCGATAGCCACAATTATCAAGGTTTCTCTTTATCACCAAAAATTACGTCTTTATTATTATTGCTTTTACTATTTACTGTTCATATCTAGATTAGAATATTTTTTGCTTGTATTATATATTTTGTGATTTTTATTCCGCAAATTTGTTGAGGAGTTGAAACATTGTTAGTAATTCAGAACGATTAGTTCTTTTCAGATTTGTTTGGAGCAACTAAGTCATCTTCACCTTGAACTTTCATGTCAACCCTTGGAGCTGCTGTGCCTACTCCCGATGCCTTCTCCACTCCAACCTCTGGAGTCAGTTCTTCATTTTGTGGTGCTGAGTGAATAACTTTGTCTCATAATTTTTGTTCCGTTGTTCCTGCTATATTAAATTATGTAGTGAGTGTCTGTTGGATTCAAAATTTAAGCAATGTGGTTACACTTGAACCTTCTTAAATTTTTTGTTTTAGTGTCATTTCTAGGTTCTGGTTGAACAGTGACTATTTACTTTGAGAGGCTTCTTTTGAGTATCAAATGATATATATTTCTAACATTGAGTATGCATTGCAGCGTACAAAATTCTAGATACAGATTTTAGGATCTCTATAATGGCATAGAAATGACTGCGTACATCTGACAATTCTCCGGCACCATAATGTGAGGGTCTTGTGCATTGGAATGCTCTTTTTCTTTGTCTTCTTGTCTTCTTTGAGATCTATCTTCTTTTAGAAACCTATGTATATTTGAAAATTGATTCAATCTAAGGAGTTATGGAGCAAGCTCCGGACCAATGAATTATTAGTCATGCACGCCTCAAACACAAAAAAGAGGTTGTAGGATTGGGATATCACTGTAATGTATCCTATGATGCTCAAATTAGTAATGCTAAACAAACTAGAAGACATGGTGGGAGGAATAATACCTCTTCCATGAAGGAAGTAATTGTGTTGGATTCCTCATTTGGGAGGTGTATAGATTCTTATGGAGGACTAGTTTTGTGCCCTCAGTGGTCCTTTGAGAATGACTCACTGGATCGTGAAGGATACTGCAGCCTTGGGTGGTTGATTCTTAGGAAGACTGGCCATTAGAACTACTTTTCAAGATGGATAATAATGATTTGTCAATATAAGTTCTTGGAAGCTGACTGCATATGAAGTTGAATGATTCTGTGAGCTTTGTCTTTGAGTGCTTGTTCTTCCATTATCTCCTCCCCTCTTTCTATGTGGAAGGTTCTTATATTTATAGATGCACTGGACATGTCTTGGGCGTGTTAATGCTGATGTATGATTGGGGGATTTGGGGCCATGATGGTAGGTGCAATTATTTTGTGGTCTTGGTCCAAGGCCAGCGAAACATCCCCGATTGCCCTACCTTAATTGCCTTTTCAGGCATACTGATGTGACGACCGAGTCAACTGCTGATTAGGTGGTTGGCATTGATTCGCTGATCTTTGCTGATACTAATGTGTTTTGCTAGTTTGTGTGGATCCCTGAGTTTGGGCAATGATCCTGCTGTGGCCTATACTGGCACATTGGCTTAAAGTGCTTTGCTAGGTTGAGTCCTTTTACCTCCACACCTCGGCATCTGGCGCCTTGCCAGATGGACTCCCTTTACCTTGGTTCTCTGGTGTTGGGCACCTTGTTGGACTGTCTCCCTTTACCTTGGTACCTAGGCCTCAAGTGTCTTTCTGAACCAGCTTCCTGTACTTCATTACCTTGGCAACTCAGTGTCGGGTGCTTTGTACCCTTTTGACTTCACAGTTCTGGTCCCACCCATACGAATTCGTACCATCTGCTTTGTTACCGAACCCTTCCGGAGCTATTAATCCATTTCAGATATAAAAATGGAAGTTCCATTGCAGTTTCTTCATGTTTTCATTCTTTTTCATGTTTTCTTGGCATGCCTGCTATATAAGTCACATCTTGCATTCTAATTTCTGCAGATGCATTCTACTACTGGATGCAGTTGCTCTAGTAGTTCTATTGATTTCACAACTTTGATACAAACATAATTCACATTTATTATGTTTGGTCACTGAGCCGTTTCCTCTGTCTCTTGGTGTCTCTTCTTATCATACACATTTTTCATGTAACATGCCTATTCTGAAGTATTATGTGCAGTTACGATAATATTACTTTCCATCATCCAACAGGATTTGGGCAAAAGTCTACCAGTGCTTTTGGGTCTTCATCAGTTTTTGGGCTAAGCAACTGCTCGGGTAACAATCCTTTTCCTCTGAATTCATCCACAAGTACTTCTTTTGGTTTGTCAACTAGGGATTCAATATTTGGTGGAACATTAACTGGTGCAGTTAGAGCAACGCTGTCATCTTCATCCTTGGCTTCTGCATCATCGTTTGGAAGTACTCTGCCTTCTTCCCATGCATTTCCAGCTCTGAATTTTGGAGTTTCTTCATCATCCTTTGATGGTAAGTAAAAATGTTTTACTGAACTACTTTCTTATTATTATTCCACATAATGTTTATTTGTAGTTTTAGTTTACTATTGGTGAGCTTATGGATCTAAGATCGGTTGTCTATTGGGTTTGGTTTGACTGTCCAAAGCATGACTTTGTAGTTCAACATTGTGCAATTTTCTTGAGATTTCACATCCTGCATGCTGAATATGATTAGTTGACTTATGACTGTTAAAAGAGATGGTAACCTTTGAAATTACTTTTTACTGTTTGAATATATTGATTTGGTTTTTCAGTTGACTTTTGATATTGGCATTCCTAAAGTATGGTCTAATGGATCTTCTTTTTTGACTAACTTTCAGTATCTAATCATATCTCTTTGTAATAAACCGATCTTGTAGTTCGCATGCCTTCTAATCAGTTCTAGTTAGAGTTCTTTTGCTTGAAATGAAAAAAATTGTCTCCATCTACTTATATACACACACCCACACACAATGAGGGCATTTGGTCTAGTGGTATGATTCTTGCTTTGGATGTGAGAGGTCCCGAGTTCGGTTCTCAGAACGCCCCTTATGCCACTCTTATGTACTTATTAAATAAGCAAATTATGGAATGAAAATTACGGCTACATTGCTTACTCTTAATTGATTTGCAACTCCTTTTGTCCTTTTAACTGGTGAATGGGTGTTCTGGATGTCCAAGCAACACTAGGCCGTAAGTTTCTCATGTTTTACATGTTTTCTGTTCTTTCTTCCACAGTTTCCTGGTCTTTTTTCTACACCAATTTGCCTCTTTTAAATTAAGCTTAAAGAATGTTCTTTTTGTCTTTATTCAAGTGGTAATTTTTTCTTAACTTTGATGAAAATGTCCTTTGCATGAAATCTGACTATTAAATCATATGTTCAATCTCCTATGGTTTCCCTCATCTTTTCATTGACTGTTCACCAAATTCCCATCACGACTTCATGTCTTGAAGTCCATTGTTTGTTTCATTTATTCCATAGTGGCCGTAGGACAGGCATCTACTGGCACTTTTGAGTCTTCTTCAGCCTTTGCACATAACATCTACATGCATCATTTATTTCATTTATTCCTCTCTCTGTAAAGCGTTCATCTTCCAATCTCACTCTAGGCCTTCAGATTGCAGAGTCTCCTCTGACTCCCTGAGAACCGTCCCTCGATGTTTTCACACTTTCGAGATGCAGCTTCCACTCGTTCTCTGTGAACAGCGAGCTGGAAATCACACTCTCAACGGGCCACGGGATCATCTCTGCTTCTACAGGCCAACACTCCCGACAAATTTATTCTCTCTCTCTCTTTTACTTATTAGTTCACCTTCCATAGTTCAAAGGCTTTTTATTGAATTGAGCATCGGAGTGTTTTCGGTGGGACAACCTTCCGCCGGCACCTGACCTCTCGTTTTCTGTAGTGGTGTGCAGGATTCAGACTCAGTGAATAGAGCCGGATCAACTCAACTGGGCGAATCCGAATCTGTTCGAAGTTGGATCCACGCACGCATCATTGGCGTCGTCTGTGGGAAGCGCTTACAAAAAGTCAACCGCGTTTTTCAAAAACTCTCTTCGATCAACAAAATGGTGAACACAAGGGTGCAAGCAAGCGAGCCTGCCCGAGACGTAATCTCACCAAATCAGGACCATGCCATCGGTGCCATGGTCAACGGGGTAGCCGGTGGAATCTCGGCATCGTTTTTCCAAAACCTGGCGGAGCACATGCACAACACAGACAGGATGTTCCAAATACTCTGTGCCCGCTAGGAGTAAGCACCGCTGGGGGCTGCACCAGCGGTGGCCTCGGCACCGGCGTCCGGACGAGGAGGCCAAAGAAAGAAAGTTTCGATCCAACGGACCGGAAGACGGACCAGCACTCCCGCGCCCATATCCTCACACGCCCAAAGCCACTTAAGGCATGAGGAGTGAGAAACCAGCGCAACTTCGGATGAAAGTCCGGAACGAAGGAACCCTAGATAGTCTCGAGCGGAGTCTATGCCCTAGGCTTAGGAGGAAGCTTCCCGGGCCCCGAGATCAGCCAGAGGTAGCAGCCGTCCTGCTGCTAAACCAGCCCAGGAAAGAACGGAGTTGAGAACATATCTCAATTCTAAGAGATCTGCTAACGCCACTCCAGCAGACCCAAGGCTGGAGAAGATATCGAACCGCGTCTTTAAAGATGACGAATGCACCGCCAACATCGACAGACCTCCCTTCACGACGGAGATCTTGAACCATCCTATGTCGACAAAGTTTAAGATGCCCGCCCTTGACTCTTACAATGGAAGTGTAGATCCTGTTGATCATCTTGCCCACTTCCGCACCCATCTGGGTCTACAGGGGCTGGACGACGCAGCCGTGTGTCGTTGCTTCCTCCTCACACTAAAAAGGGACGCACACATCTGGTTCCATCATCTCCGTCCAGACTCGATCCAAAGCTTCCAGGAGCTTGTGGATCTTTTCTTATCTTAGTATGCCTCCTGCCGCAGGGAGGAAAAACAGTCGCAACATTTGTCGCATATCAAGTAGAAGGATAGAGAGAACCCACGGAGGTTTCTAGATCGCTTCATGGTAGAAGCCAGAGGCGGATCCCGACTCACGGAGGAAATGAAACCGGGCAGTTTCATTTCGGCACTGGCGCACGGGGAGTTTTTTAGGTACTTGGCACATAAGAATCTGTAGACCTTTCGGGAAGCGCAAGCCATTTCCAGGGCCTATGCGGCAGCAGAGGAGGCTAACGAGGCGAAACGTCTAGATCGGCCTGAACGGCCTCGCTCTTTCCCGCTTGAAGGAAAGAGGAAGCACAACAGTGGTGATTACTCCCACCAAAAGTGTCACAGAGTTGGACCACCGGAGCGGAAGAACCACGGACCCATCAGCCTGACGCTCTTAATTGATACGCGGTCAAACGTCGTTATGTAGATCCGTGGGGAGAAGTTTCTTAAGTGGCCGAAACCACTTAAGAAGGCGGAGGGAGGAAATTCAGCCAAGTACTGCGATTTCCATCGATCTTCCGGGCACTCCAGAGAGGACTGCAAGACTCTTCAAAGGGAGATTGATGAGCTAATCAGAATCGGCCACCTCACCAGGTTCATCAAAAACCTTGGTCAGAGCTCTGGAAACGCGGGCGGAGAAGGATTAGGGGCCTCTCCATCATGGAGCCGGGTCGCGGTAGGAGTGGTCAACATGATCACCATCTGGCCAGTCAAGACTCCGGCGAACAACAGGGACTAGCATGCAGGGAGGAAGAAGCAGCGCACTACTGACAACGTCATTACTTTTAGTGACGATGACTTGACACATATAGTTTCCCCCCATGCAGACCCCCTCGTTGTATCAGCACTCGTTTCCGATGGTAGCGTCGACTACTAGATGAAACGTGTATTTATTGATAATGGAAGTTCGCGTGATTTGCTTTACCTCGATGCGTTTTTTAAACTTGGCTTGAAAAAGAGTAAACTGAAATCTACAGAAGGCCTATTGTATGGTCTCGATAATGAACTAGTGCCCATTCAGCCCTAGGAACGTATCCGAGAATGGCAAGTCATACACTCACCTTCTTGGTAGTCGATTTGCCCTGTGTACAATGCAATACTAGGCCGGCCATGCCTAATGGCGTTCGGGGCCGTCACTTCAATACCACACCTTAAAATAAAATTTCCAACGCCATACGGAGTGGGCAAAGTGTTGGGTGACCAAGTCACTAGACGGACATGTTATATGTCCCAAATCGCTCCTAACGACAGCACCAAAACAACAGGAGAACTTCAACAATCGAGACGTGGCAATTTTGTAGCAAGCGCAGTCTGGTGAGGCAACCGACTTAATCCTACTGAATCTGGACGATCCAGAAAGGTGCGTATAAATCGGGGGCTCACTCACCGGTGCACTATGCGAAGAACTGATCTCATTCCTGCGACGGAATGCTAACATCTTCGCATGGACTCTCGCTGACATGCTTGGGATCTAGACCGGGTAATGGTCCACAAGTTAGGCCTCGACCCCAATCAGAAACCTGTCAGGTGGAAGCGGAGAAACCACTCAATGGAAAAACTGATCGCCATCCGAGAAGAAATAAGGAAGCTGTTAGAGGCTGGATTCATCAGGGAGGTTCAATACCCTGATTGACTGTCCAACGTCGTCTTGGTAAAAAAGAATAACGGGAAGTGGAGAATGTGCGTTGATTTCACCGACGTTAACAAAGCTTGCTCAAAAGACAGCTTTCCTTTACCACTGACTTTGGCGATGGACTCCACATCCGGACATGAACTCTTGAGCTTCATGGAAGCCTACTCAGGTTACAACCAGATTTGGATGAGTTCGGAGAACGAAGAGTACATCTCGTTCATGACAGACCAGGGGACTTGTTGTTATAAAGTGATACCCTTTAGACTTAAGAACGTGGGAGCCACCTACTAGTTACTGGTGAACAAAATGTACGAAAAACAGATTAGCCGCAATATGGAAGTCTATGTCAACGACATGCTCGTCAAGAGCAGAGTTATGGCAACCATATCAACGATCTGGCGGAGTCCTTTGGGGTGCTCCGCGAATACCAAATGAAGTTGAATCCGGCTAAGTGTGTCTTTGGGTGGGCTTCGGAAAAGTTTTGGGTTTCATCGTCTTCCAACGATGGATCAAGCCAAACCCAGAGAAGATCAAGGCCCTCGCGGACATGTCTCCCCCACGAAGCGTCAAAGATGTCCAGCGACTAACTGGGTGATTGGCAACTTTGTCCCGCTTCCTAGCGAAGTCTGGTGACAAGTATCAGCTGTTCTTTAAGGCGCTGAGGGGAACGAAATCGAATGATTTCCAATGGACGACGGACTGCCAGGCGGCCTTCGATGAGCTGCAGCAATACCTGGCTAGCCCGCCATTACTAACATCGCCCAAGGTTGGTGAAGAGCTGTACCTCTATTTGGCAGTATTGGAGGTGGCCCTCAGCTCCGTCCTCGTAAGCCAGGACACTAATACCCAACGGCGGTCTACTGTGTGAGCAAAACGTTGACCGGCCCAGATACTCGCTACCCGTGGACGGAAAAGCTGGCATTGGCTCTGATATTTCCTCGCGAAAACTGAGGCCATACTTTTAGGTGCACCCCATTGTAGTTCTCACTTACTTGCCTCTAAAGAGCATACTCCAGAAACCCGATGTCTCTAGACGGTTGGTAAAGTGGGAAATCGAGTTGTGCGAATTTGACATTGAATTTAGGCCCAGGCCAGCCGTAAAGGCGCAGGCTCTGGTTGACTTCATTGTTGAAACCATGACCTCGATCCTCGAAGAACAGCCCAGAGAGAACGCAGAATAGCACCTGGAGGCTTTGGAATGGATGCTACACATAGACGGGTCATCCACTGATATGGGCAGTGGAGCAGGGGTGGTCCTCATGACTCCCGACAGGTTTGAAGTGAAACACTCCCTAAAACTCGGCTTCCCGGCTACCAATAATGTCTCAGAATACGAAGCCCTACTAGTTGGGTTAAGATTAGTAAATGAGTGCTTAGCCAAGAGGTTGACTGTCTTCAATGACTCCGAGCTGATCGTCAACCAAGTTAATGGGAACTTTAAAGCGAACAACTTGCATATGGCCAAATACTTGGCCAGAGCAAAGGAGGCCGTCTGCAACTTCGACAGTTTAACCTTGGCCTATGTTCGTCAAATTGAAAACTGGAAGGCCGATCAGCTGGCGAGAGCAGCAGCGGCAGAGAATCTAGAATAGTACTCGAGGAACATGAGGGAGATCTTGAACGCACTCAGTATAGAGGGGTAGGAGGCAATGTAGGTCTCCGAAACTGAAAATTGGACGACACTATACCTAAGGTATCTAGCAGACGAAGTGTTGCCGGAAGAAGTCGAAGAAGCCAGGCGGATAAAGAGAACGGCTGGTTGGTACACTATAGTCGATGGGCGGCTGTATCGCCGTGGCTACTTGACTCCGTACCTCCGTTGTCTAACCCCAAAAGAGGCGGACTTCATCTTGAGTGAAGTGCACCTTGGGATTTGCGGATCCCATGTGGGCGGCAAGAACTTAGCATTCAAAATCATATGGCAGGGCTACTACTGGCCATCGATAAAGAAGGATGCATTGAGTTCATAAAATGGTGCGAAAGTTGCTAGCTTCATGGCAACCTTTGCCACCAGCCGTCCGCAGAACTTAAATCTTTTCCGGCGTCGTGGCCCTTCGCACAATGGGGGCTTGACGTTCTTGGCTCATTTCCCATTGCAACCGGACAAAGAAAGTTCATTATAGCGGGTATCGACTACTTCACAAAGTGGGTCGAAGTCGTCCCGTTGGCCAAAATCACTGAGCACAATGCACTTGAGTTCATTCGCCAGAACATTATCAGTAGATTTGGTGTTTCAGAGGTCATTGTGACTGACAATGGAACTCAATTTTCAGGAAAACGTTTCACCAAGTATTGCGCCAGCCCTTGGGATTAGGCGGTCCACACTTCGGTGGCCTACCCTTAGGTGAACGGACAGGTGGAGGTCAGAAACCGAATGCTACTCCAGGGCTTAAGACCAAGCTGGAGGACGCAGGGGGCTCATGGGTAGACGAGCTCGCCTCTGTCCTTTGGTCTTACCGAACAACTTCGAAGGAACAAACGTGCGAGACGCCATTCAGCCTCTGCTATGGGACTGAAGCGGTATTTCGGTGGAAATCGGGCTTCCAAGTCTTAGGGTGGAATCCTTCGACCCCCAGGTTAACTCCTAAAAGATCCGAGAACACCTAAACTTGTTAGAAGAAGCCTGCGATACCGCTAGAATACGGACCGCAGCCTTCCAGCATCGAGTCGCCCACTACTACAATAGGAAGGTGAAAGCGAGGCAATTCGATATTGGAGACTTGGTCTTACGAAGCATTGAGGCCACAGGAAAGGTGGCCGGTCGAAATAAGCTCTCCCCCAACTGGGAGGGGCCCTTTCTGGTCTCCGCCGTCCTGCGGAACGGGGCATACAAGCTTCGGAACTAGGACGAGAAGTTAGTCCCGCGGACGTGGAACGCAACCCACCTCAAACGCTACTACCAGTGAGACCCAGGTACGTGTCTCGCAAACTGTATGTGACTTGCATTTGCGTGCATGATTCAACTAAGTAAAATGAGTGTCTCCTTAGCATGCTGTATGTGCATATATATATATATGTATGGTTTTCGTTGCAGGTTTAAATCGACCTAGGCTGCCCCTAAGTCGGGAGGATCTTCACTCTCTCGTTAATAAACCCTGGTCATCCAGGCGGTCCATGGGTGGTCGTAGTTAAGCCCTGGTCATCCAGGCGGCCCATGAGCGGTCTTATCTAAACCTTGGTCACCCAGGCGGCCCGTGAGAGGTTGTATCTAAATCTTAATCATCCAAGTGGCCCATTAGCGGTCGGAAAAAACCTTAGGGGGCTAATACAGCAAGCGCGACGACCTCCTTCATGAGGAGATAGCGTGATCAGCCAACGATGGTCGACTGGAGCGAGACGCTCCACCAAAGCAGGCCGCTCAAGTCTTCAGTTGGGCAGCGCCGCCAAGCTTTTCTCACGGGTAAGTTCTAAGCCAGCTTAACATGCACAACGGCCTAAAAGACAACCTTAATGCTCCAAAAACAAAGCTGACGGCCAACTAGCAACTAACTCTGTTCAGTTGACCGTCAAGAATGCCAAAAAAGCAAAGTACAAGGCAGAAGCATGTGGCAAACGCAGGGCTACTTATATTATTGCTGAACCAAGATGTACATCATCAAAGTCAAAATAAATAAATAAATAAATAAATAAATAAATATATATATATACAATCACAATAGCTATGAGGGCGGTGGGGGCCTTTGGCTGTCACGGGGTTCCCCCACAAGGCTGTCTCCATCGCTGTGCCGACCGGTTCCACAAATTAATAAGATCAACGGGGAAGTCGGGATCAATCAGCCGCACAATACGCCGACTGATATTGACCCCTTCCCACAATCGTGCACGCATCATACCCTTAATCTCGTGGGGGTGGATAAGTAGACTCAAATCATTCTCCAATGTTGCCATTTGCCCAGCAAGTTGATCGATATCCTCTTTGGCTCATTCGTTCTCTTCCTTCAAGCGGGCGACCTCAGCCTTCAAACTCGTGTTCTCCGCCTTCACGCCCGCCAAAACAGCCTCCAAGGCAGCTGTTTCTTTAAGGTGCTCAGCCCCCGAAGCCGCCAGCTTAGTCTCGAGCCAGGCGACCTCCTTATCCTTGTCAGAGATCGCCAAGTCTCTCTGTCTGAGCATCTTAGCCATTGCGCTTGCCACTCTATCCGCCTGTATAAAAAAAGGGGAGTTAGAAAGGGCAAAGCAAAAGGAAAGGCGGGCAACAGATCTTATATCTCCTAGATTTTTTGCGCCGGTTTTTCTGGCCTCGTACCCAACTCTGACCCGAATGGCGATGAACCAGGAAGGGGTTCATGTCGACTGGGCTCGCAGCAACCTCGGCCATGAACTTGGCCGTGGGATCCTCTGGAGTGCGTTTGTCTCCTGGCTGGCTCTCTGGAAATGGCAGGAGACTCCAAAACCTTCTCCTGCTGCTCCTCTAGAATCACCACATCGGGAGAACCAACTGAGGGCTCCTGCAGTTTAGGCGCCTCAATGGGTGGCTCCTAAGTTGGCTCAGACAGCGCAGGCTGCTCCAGGATTACGCCGCCACTCAGCTTGGCTTTATAAGCCTCAATGGCCGCCTCTACTTCATCCCTAGACGGGGCGCCAACGCCCTCTAAAAGTCCGGCAGAAATGTAGTTGGGCCCAGAGGACGACGAAGAAGGCACCATTGAGGCCATCCTCTTTCGCCTTAGGCTAGAAGGGCTCAGGCGAGGACCAATAATGTTGCCTTTCTTCCTCTTCTTTCTCTCCAAATCCTCCGGCTGCGGAATCCTTAGTTTTTGGATCGAAGACGGAGGCCCCCAATTAGCCTTCTTCGTCTCCGCCCGAGAGACCAAATGCTCTTTCCAGAAGTCATTCAGGTTCTCCGCTATCAGCTCGACCAACTAATTCATGGAGGCCGTCTTCGGAGGCGCCCCCGTGTACACCTCCGGGACTTTACTCCACTCTGTAGGCAAGGGCCAATACTCCCCTATGCTAACGAAAAAGAACGGGCTCTTCCAATTCTTGAGGAAGTTATAAATGGCGGTACTAATCTTAATGCCACTACGGGGAGCCAGAGAAATCCACTCTGCTCCCTGGTTAATTTTAAAGACCGCTCTTACCATCGACATCGTCAACAACCTCGAACGTTGATGAAGAAAAATACAAAGGGTGCACAAGTACCTGATGGCGTTGGCGTGAAGTTGGGCGATGGGGACCCGGAGTGCCTGGAAGACCGACATTAGTTCGTTGGGAACTGGGAGGCGGAGCCCACTCCTCAGGTGGGCCTCATAAATGGTCACAAAACCCTTGGGCGGCAGAAAGGCACGATCGTCCTTCTCTAGAATACGAAAGTCGATCTCTCGTGGAATGTTAAACTCCACTATAAAGGACCTTCACGTCAGTCATCTCTTCCCATTCTTCTTCATATTCTTTAGTAATTTCATTAACTTTTGTTTCTGTTGTTAAGGTACAAATCATGTTAATATGTGATTGTATGTTCATGTTTGATTGATATATATTTTGTTTAGTCAAATTGTTATTTTTATTATCTTTTGTCATAGTGGAGATATTCGTTTGAGAATTGTTCCAAAGATTTTTATTTCTATCTAGTTGATGAATATTTCTTATATACGGGATAAACCATTCAAAAAATGGTAAATTTCTTTTAAATAAATTCATTGTTTGTTTACATGTACTTTATATTCTTCTATTTGTTCTGTTGTAAAAGTATTAAAAAATCAATTTCTTAGGCTATTATATTTTTCTAACATAAAGTTTTTTCTAAGTGCATCCATATCTGGAGTAAAATCTTTTTCAATACTTATTACATTAATTGATTGCATTTCTGATAGAGTTGATGATTGTGGGGTTGGTTGTGTAATAATTTCAGAAATAGGGTTTCTACTTTCTATATTTCTTGTATCATGAGAATACGTAGATTGATATCTCGTATTTGTTAATGGTCTAGAGTTTTCATAGTCATTTCTAGAATTTTCATTATAATTTTCAATATGTCTAGAAGGTTCAGAATTATTTCTATAATTTTCATATTCAGAAATAATTGATGGAGGTCTTATATTATTGTAGCTTAAAGATCTAGATAGATAAGTTTGTGGTCAACTAAAATTTAGAATAATATTACCATTTTTTTAATATATTTCCACATTTGTGAGAATATCTATTCTCACATGAAAGGAGGGAATATCTATTCCTATTATTATTATTATGATTATATTGTTACATAATCAACAAATAAATACAAATAAAAGAATTACTTCCATATGGGAAAACACTAATGGACAACAGATTATATCTGTTCATCCTCCATTAACTGGTTTAAAAATAATCAAAGATAATTTAACTATTTAGGCTGCTCCATTCAAAGTTGGAGATAATCGTGAAAATAATAGTAATACACAATTAGAAGATATTAAAAAGGTTTATGAACAAAATAATTATCACTCTCAAATATTACATACAATTGCTAAACATGTTGACAGAATTGAACATACAATCCAAAATAAACCTATTAATAACAATTATCAATTTTCATATACTATTACACCCTTACAAAAATCTCCTTTACCTACAATAGAAACATTAGACTTTCCTCCCACTCGTACCGAACTTTTACTAGAAAAATTAGCAAATAAAATCAATAATTTACCATCCTCTTCTACATCAACACCTAAAATATTCTCTACAATCCAAACAATAGATCAATTATCCGAAAATCTACCTGATCTGGAGACAAACATTCAACCCATACAAACTTCGTTCACAAAAAACTATTATCCAAGACCAACACCACCTGATATACAATATGAAGAAAGAAATCAATATTCTACTAAAACATTTGATCCTCGTGCTATACATGAATGAAATATTGATGGCAAATCTGAATATGAAATTACATGTATGTTACATGAAATGCAAACGCTAGGTGTAGCCTATCGAGTAGTAAATAACATGACAAAACATCTAGCTACAAAATATATTTTAATTGGTTTCAGGTACTCTTAGATTTTGGTGGGATAATGTATTAACTCCCCAAGAACGAAACTATATTATGAATCATACAGAAACTATTCAACAAGAAGGACCTAATGGAGAAATATAATTTATCTAACAAGAAAATGCTTTAGAAATACTTATAGTTATGATTACTCAAGCTTTTTTAGGAAATGCTGAAGATGACTTAATAAGTTCCAAAATCATATTAACAAATCTTAAATGTCCAACACTCCAAGATTTTAAGTGGTATAAAGATATCTTTACTACTCATTTTCTGTCGAAGAGATTGCAATGAACCTTTCTGGAAAGAAAGATTTGTTGCTGGACTTCCTACGCTTTTTGTCAAACGAATTCTAACTAAACTCATAGACTTTGGAGGATGTAAAATACAATCGTCTAATATTAGTTATTGTCAATTATTTGCATTTATTAAAAAAGAAGGATTATAATTATGTCATGATTATAAAGAACATAGTAAACTGACCAAAGATAGTAAACAATTTAAATCGCAACTTGGATTATTTTGTTATCAATATGGAATGAAAAAATTAAAAGCACCCTCACAGCAAAAAGCTAAGGCTTTGAAATATTTAAAAAATAAAAATCAATCTCAAAATACATATTATAAATCTAATAGAAAAAAATCATATTCTAAATCTAAACCACCAACTAAATCAAAAAATTCCTATCAAGATTATTCATCCAAATTTATATGCTGGAAATGTAAACGACCTGGTCATACATCTAATCAATGTAAATTAAAAAATAAAATTTATGAAATATTTAAAGATAATGAATAATTATGTAATAATTTAACTACTTTATTATTTAGTGATGAAGAACCCAATGAATATACAAGTCAAGAAGAAAATAATCCAAATAACCTAAATAATATACAATCTAGTTCTTCAACTACCATTGATGAATCGGAAAATGAAATTTTGGATATAGAACAAAATTTATGTAATTGTAAATTACAAATTAATATATTATGAATACAAGATGACAAAGAATTTTTACTTGATATTATTGATAAAATAAAAGATCCTGATATGAAACGACAATATTTTTTAAAATTAAAAGACTTATTAACACAAAAGAAAATCAATGAAAATATTGAATCTTTAGCTTAACAAAAATATTTAAAAAAACACCCGACACCCTCTCTATTTCATCAAGTTACTACTGGAGATTTACAAAAAGAAATAAAACAACTTAAAGAAGAAATAAGAAACCTAAAAAGTCAATTACAAGAAATAAAATTTAATGAACTTCACTTAGATACAAGAATAACAATATTAGAAAATAAACAAAATATAGAACCCCTTATACCTACAGACCCATCATCCTCAAAACAATCTGATGATCAATTTTTACAATTAATAACTAAAATTAATTTTAAAAAATGATATACACAAATTACTTTAGTAATTTATAATGAATATTATTTAAAACTAATTGCTTTACTTGATACCGGAGTAGATCAAAATTGTATTCAAGAAGGATTTATACCAACTAAGTATTATAAAAAAACTACTGAAAAATTACGTACGGCTAGTGGATCTAGATTAAATATTTAATATAAATTAACCAATGTTGCTATATATAATCAAGGACATTGTTTCAAATCAACATTTATATTAGTTAAAGATTTACATCAAGATATTATACTTGGTACTCCTTTTTTACCCAAAATTATCCTTTAAAGCTACAATAGAAGGTTTATCCACACAAGTATTAGGAAATGAACTTTTTTTCCCTTTCATTCATCCTGTTAAACAAAAAGAAATTCAGAAATTACAAGCAACATCAATATATAGACAAATTAATTTAATAACAAACAAGGAAAAACAAATTAATTATTTAAAAGAAGAAATACAAATTGTTAATATAGAACAGCAATTAAATAATCCATTATTACAAACAAAAATTAAAAAATTACAACAAATTTTTGAAAATGAAGTATGTTCAAATTTACCAAATGCATTCTGGAATAGAAAACAACACCAAGTAGAATTACCTTATGAAAAAGATTTTACAGAATCCCAAATCCCTACTAAAGCCAGACCCATTCAAATGAATCAAGAATTATTAGAATACTGCAAAAAAGAAATCCAAAATCTTCTGGATAAGAAATTAATAAGACCGTCAAAATCACATTGGAGTTGTTCCGCTTTTTATGTTATGAAAAATGCTGAAATTGAAAGAGGTGTCCTTAGATTAGTAATTAATTATAAACCACTTAATAAAGCTCTCCAATGAATTCGATATCTAATACCCAATAAAAGAGATTTAATTAATCGCTTATATAATGCTAACATATTTTCTAAATTCGACATGAAATTAGGATTTTGGTAAATCCAGATACATGAGAAAGATAGATATAAAACGGCATTTACTGTCCCCTTTTTGGACATTAGGAATGGAATGTCATGCCGTTTGGTTTAAAAAATGCTCTATCAGAATTTCAAAATATCATGAATCACATATTTAATCCATATACCCAATTTATTATAGTATACATTGATGATGTTTTAGTTTTTTCTAAAACAATTGACCAACACTTTAAACATTTAAATCATTTTTTAAATATTATTAAACATAATGGATTGGTAGTTTCTTCCCCTAAAATCAAATTATTTCAAATCAAAATTAGATTTCTAGGATTTAATATTTATCAACATACCATAACACCTATTCAAAGATCAATTGAATTTGCTAATAAATTCCCTGATGAAATAAAAGATAAGACTCAATTACAAAGATTTTTAGATTGTTTAAATTATATTTTTGATTTTGTTCCAAATCTCTGACAAATTTGTGGACCATTATTTCAAAGAGTTAAAAAGAATCCACCCTCATGGACAAACGAACACACTAATATTATTAAAACTTTAAAACAACAAGTTCAACATTTACCATGTTTAGGCATACCATAATAAATATCTAATTGATCTTTTGTATTATTGTGGGGGTGTTCCTGTTTCATTAAGTTTGCAAGAACGGTTGTGCATCATCTGTAGGAAACCTAGTTTATGCATCATCTGTAGAAATTTTAGTGTTATGCATCATTTGTAGAAAAACTTGAAAATGGCTTCGAGACTAAGACGCATGTTTAGGGGTAGTAATTCGGATCACAGTACAACCACAAACACTAGAGAATCACTGCTTATATCGAATAATGGTCAAAATTATTCTGGTTGGACTTTGCCCACACAAAACATGGAAGAAATTTATTAGATAGGCACTTTTGATTTTAAAGACTGCTTTAGTGATTAAGGATCATGAACAAACAATTTCAATAAAAACTGAATACGAAAAAATAAAATTGTTATCATCTCTATCTATTGAAAGATTTAAAAAATAAGGTTATAACTATATTCATTATGGATTAATTCAGATAGCAATTAAACCTCTAACCAAATTAGGAATTGATACACCAGTTTTAGTAGAGGGAATTGTTGAAAATTACTCTCCGTTTGGCATTCGGGATAGTAAGGAAGATGAATTTAGTTGATGAAGGTACGGAAATAAGTCTGTTGCCTTTGAGCTCGTATGTAAATGTTCTATGCGTTTCTAATTTCAAAAATGAGCTTTGAGGATGTTTACCTCTGATGGGTGAACCTTTGATCTGTTAAGTTGTAGACTCCGATGTTCGGTCTAGGTTTGTAGATATCAATGATTGATTGACCTGATCTTACTTGATAAACCGGACTTTGATATGATATTAGGAATAACTCGGTTGGCAAGTCACCATATTAGTGTAAACGATTTCGGTAAGAATATTCTGATTTACAATTTGGGCTGTGAATTTTGAATATGAGGAAGAGCTGATCGAGAGGTGATGAAATCGATATCTTTGTGCCTGTAAGTTAATTGGTGAAAATGTGTGTTGAGTTTATTTGGCATATATGCCCACATCTGGGAGTCGTTATGTGGTCATTAAAAGTTTTCTGGTTGTATGGTAATTCGAGACTATTTCTTGAGGAGATGATTAGCCTGAATTGTATTTTAATTGATAGTTGAGGTTGTTGAGGTTATGTTAGGAGTGACATCGATTTTGAGGACCTTGCATAGAGTCGTTGAGGCATTGGTTGAGTGCCTTGCTGTGGGGTGTTAAATGCTTTTGGGATAAGCATGATGAATCTATGAGGTTATCTATGAATTATTGAAATTTAATTCGTTTGGGAAATGAATTATTTGATAAGCGAATGTTAGGATATGATAGGTGATTTGTTTGATCAATGGTTGGTACTCGATGTTTTCTAAATCGATCTGTACTTGAAGTATTGTCAATTAAGGATATCGGGAGAATATACCTGAGGTTGCCTTCTCGATAAAAGTGCGACCGTTGTGAGCTTCGATGTTGTTTTTGGGTTAGTAATTTTGTTGACATCTTTTGTAGGTCATATGAATCTTATGATCTTTTGGCCGTATTTTGATCTATTTATGATGGCTTCGTTAAAGATATTTTGATTTGTTTGAGGATTTTATGTGGGGGTATGAGGTCCGTTTAAGGATTGTCATAGTTGTAAAGGGTTGTTTGTAGTTTGCCCGATTGAGGAGATGTGAGTTTGGTTGGAAGTAGTATTGTTTGGGCATGTTGTTTCTTCGATGGCATGTTTGTGAAATTGCAGAAGATTGAAGCGGTGACCGGTTGGGAAATGCCATTGTTTGTTGCGAAGGTGCGTGATTTCTTGAGTCTGCTTAAATTTGTTAAGCGATTTGTCGAGGATTCCTTGAGAATCGTAGCGTCCGTGGGACATTGGGCTTAGTAGCTATCAGTGTTCGTTGGAATGATGAGTATAAGGAGAGCTTTCTAGAAATAAAGGACATATTGTCTGCAAAGTTGATTTGGTTGATCCCAGATGGATTAAGTTACATATGTCGTAGGTTGTGATGCTTCTGAGGAAGATTTGAGGTTGTATTCTGATGCAACTTATTTGAGGTTGTATTCTGATGCAACTTATTTGAGTAGCCTCCATGAATTTTTGCTTTGAGATTGCTAAAGAAGGTTAGAAATATGGACGCAGTTGGGTAATTGCGGATTGGCTGTTGAGGTTGGCCAATTTATTGCCAATTTGAGTGATATATTTGGATGGAAAGTTGGCTCATCGGTATGCTAATGAGATAATGAGGATGTAGGATATTTCAGTTTTGAGGTTTCGATTGTGACTAGATGTCGTGCCGAATTTCGAGGTAGGCTCGTATGAGAAACTGAACTCCTAGTCGAAATGTGTTATAGCGATAATTCGCAGTCAGGTGATCAATCCGAATAGTGCAGTAGAAGCATGTGGGTCTGTAGCCCTCAGTGGTAAGATTTGATTTGGATCCTTAGAGAATTTGATTTGAATGTCGGTTTGAGGACTTTGATTTGGTGGTGGTTTTTTTGAGTCCTGTGATGTTGGAGAAGTAGCGGCTTTGATTTGATTGGTTTGAAATCTCATGGGGTAGAAGGAGATTTTTGCCGATGAAGTGGTAGGTTGGTGGATCCATGATCAGCCTATGCGTATGCTGTTCAGGATCAGAGTTGCGTTAAGAGTTTGTGCTGCAATGTCTTTTGTCTTCATTGTGAGCGGAGAAACTGTGGAGTTATTGGTGAATAACCCCTGCCAAGAGTGGGCTCTGAACGAAGTTCTTTCTGCGAAAGAAGCTTTTGTGAAGATCGGAAGTGAAGTTCCTTTTCTTCGAGTGGTCATGAAGCTGGACGCAATCAGGCTGAGTCTTGGTGGATGGATGATAGCTCGTGGAGCAGTCAAGGTTGTCAGCAGCTGTAGTGGAGTTGCAGTGGTCTAAGTTTATAAGGAACCTCGAAGATGCTCTATCAGCGGAGTGGCGAGTTGATTATGCGTCTCGTAGTTGAAGGAAGAATCAAGAAGAAGCCAAGAGGAAGAAGCCTTCGAGATTTTGTTTGGGCTTGCGTTGGACAGCGAGGAATTTGGTGGCTTCTTAGATGATGATGGATAAGCTGATGAAGTCGGTTCTTTGCTTGCTGATCAGAAAGTCATTCTTGAGTTTGGTCGTCGACATATTATCGAGATGAGAATGTTGCAAGGTATACTAATTTTGAAGCCCTTGATTGCGATTGGAAGATATATTCTTGCGATTGGAAGCAGATGATTGATCAGAGTTGCGCAGCGGAATCGTGTGGATTCATGGTTATCGGTTACAAGAAGTGATTCGAGAATTTAAGCATGAGATCAGATTGTTAGCCTGAGTGGATGATGGAGAAGAGTGGTTAGATATTTCTGAAAGCGTTATGAAGAGAAGAATTTCAAGTTTCGAGGGCAAATGGTGAATTGAGGTTAAGGTTTGACAGGACTTTTGAGGTTTTGCAATGGACTGGAGAGGTGGCCAAGAGATTGGCGTTGTCCCGAGTTTGGCAGATCGTGATGATGTGTTTTATGTATGTATGTTGACAGAAATATGGGTTGATCCTTGCTATGTGATCAAGTGTGAATTGTTGCTGATTTTAAGAAGCTATTTTATGTTGGAAATTTGATTCCAATATTGGGATAGAAAGATCAGGCGTTGATGATTAGATTTTTAGAGAAATCTTTTGATCAAGGTTAAGTTCGGAAGAATTGTTCTTATTTTGTTCAAGGATTGATATGCGTAAATTTCGAGGACGAAATTTTTAAAAGGAGGGGAGAGTGTGATATTCCGGATCTCATTTGGATTATTTTAATATTAATTGTGATTTTCGGTATTTCGGACGTGGTGAAAATAAATTAAAATATTATAAAATTTTTGAAAATGATTGGAGGTGCGGAGTGGGGCCCGGAGTGCGCCCGTAATATTATTCGGAGGCCGAGTTGGAATTTAAAATAAAAGAAAGTTATATAACAATAATAATAATAATAATAATAATAATAATAATAATAATATAAAAGATAAAAGTAAAAAGAAAAGAAAAAGAATGGGAAAAGAAGAGAAAGTGTCGGGGAGAGAGAAAGTGAGGGGGGAAAATGGGGATTAGGGTTTGCAGAAGGAGGAAGAAGAAGGAGGAGGAAGAGAAGGGAGAGGAAGGAGGCGGCGGCGGCGTCGCAGGTGAATCGGTGGTCGATGGTGGTTGTGGGTGTGGCCGCGATTGTTGCGGCAGTTGCGGGTTGAGGCGGCGGCGGCGTTGGGTGAGGAAATCGGTGCCGGAAGAGTCGACGGCAGCCGTTCGGGATGGTAGCGGCGAAATCGGTGGTCTCGGTGGTGTGCGATGGTCGTGTCGCTCGGCTGGGCACGGTGGCGCGACGTGAGGCAGTGGCGTGGTGCGGAGGAGATCGACGACGGGTGCTCGAGGAGAGAAGCCGCGAGAGAGAGAGGACGGCGGCCGAGCAGGAGGCGCGGACGATGGCGGTGGTCGCCGGGAAGGCCGGTGAACGGTGGTTCGCGGCGCGCAGCAGAGGAGGGCAGCGGCCGGGCAAGTGTGGGCGTCAGGCGCAGAGAGAGAGGGCAAGACGGGAGGCGGAGAGAGAAAGGCTCGATTGGAGTGCGGGACATCCTTTCTTGATTCTGCAGAGTATGATGTTAAGGCAAGTATCCTCTAGCCCTATTCTTGGTCCGATTTAATTTCCGATGCATTTTGACTTACATAGGAGATTTTACTAACATGCATGTATTTTTAAATACCCTCAATTTATCAATTGTGTACATGCATGTATATTTTATCGGTTGTGCGGTGGTTTTGTACTTGTATTTATGATTTGGAGGGTTTTTGGACACCCGGACGATGTATATGTACATTTGTGTATCCGTATATTGTGGAATCATGAACTAGGCCTTGCACTAACCATGCATGCTGCCGGGGGTGGGATCACTACGGGACCATGGTGGTCCGAGACCCTAGAGGTCGATTTGTGATCCGAGGCATTGGCTACTTCCGCCGTAAGGAAGATTGAGGTTGAGGCTACTTCCGCCGTAAGGAAGATTGAGGTTGAGGCTACTTCCGCCGTAAGGAAGATATTTGTAGTTGACCTGCCCCGCTGTGTATTTAATTGAGAACCATCGTAAGGAACTGACGGAAAACTAATATATTCGGACGTCCTAATATATAATTAAAACTTGAGGTTGCACCCAAAACCGCGGGTGGTAAAACATAGTGAGCAAGTTCCTAATCTATGGGAGACAGAGTACATGGATGGCCTTGAGCTACTGGCCTAATTCGTAGCCGATATAGCCGTGGTTACCGGACGAGGGTAACCCTTCCTCAAGTTGGTATTATTGATCTTTGGTTCTCCGATTTCATGCATGCTTTGTATTTCTGTATGTGTTTGGGTGGACTGTGATTTGAGATACGTGGTTTGGCCCGTGGATGGGCGATCGGAATGTCTCGTACGTGCTGACGTGATAAACCCGGAACGTGTTTCGATTTATGTTTTAGTTCCGGCGGTTTTCCCTTGATTTCTACATTATGAGTTTTAGATCCGGACGACGGTATGTGTCCCCACGTGGATGTGGTGACGGTTGCGACGTATGTGACCTCGGATCATATGATATGATATCGTCTACGAGATTTTACCGGATCGTGATTTATATGATTTTGTCCCGGAGGGACGAGTTATTACGGACGACGATTTAGTACGAGACATCTCCTCGATTTTCAGGGATTTCACGGACATGGTGTTTTGTTTTACGTGATTGCTATGTGATATCCCTGCTTCTGATTTATGTGTGCCGTTTTATACGATTCTTGATACTTGCTGAGCTCTAGGCTCATGTTTTCATGTTTTATCCCTTCCGACTAGTGGTATGGATACGCTTGCAGGAGCTCGGACGTGATCGGGCTCGGATATTCCTTTTGGCGAGTGGAGATGCTATATTTGGTATATTTCTGATCTCGAGGATATGTTATGATTATTATTTATGGCCGGATGGTGGCTTTGATCATTGTATGCAAAATATTGGAGTTATTGCATTATGTGGATGAGATGTAAATTTGGATACCTCCTTTACGATTATGGATAGCAGGTCATGTATTATTTGTCCGGCTTCATATCCGATGAGATCTTGTGCGGGTTTATTTATATTGGGTCCTGCATTAGTATGATTTTCACACCCGGGTTGGGTTATTATAGTTGATGAAAATATTATTATTGATTTTATTTTTGACCTGCGTATATTGTGGTCCCGGGTCGTGACACAAGACCTCCATCAATTATTTCTGAATATAAAAATTATAGAAATAATTCTGAACCTTCTAGACATATTGAAAATTATAATGAAAATTCTAGAAATGACTATGAAAACTCTAGACCATCAACAAATACAAGATATCAATCTACGTATTCTCATGATACAAGAAATATAGAAAGTAAAAACCCTATTCCTGAAATTATTACACAACCAACCCCACAATCACCAACTCTATCAGAAATGCAATCAATTAATGTAATAAGTATTAAAAAAGATTTTACTCCAGATATGGATGCACTTAGAAAAAACTTTATGTTAGAAAAATATAATAGTCTAAGAAAGTGGTTTTTTTACTACTTTTACAACAGAACAAACAGAAGAATATAGAAGTACGTGAAAACAAACAATGAATTTACTTAAAAGGAATTTACCATTTTTTGAATGGTTTATCCCGTATATAAGAAATGTTCATCAACTAGATAGAAATAAAAATCTTTGGAACAATTCTCAAATGAATATCTCCACTATGACAAAAGATAATAAAAATAACAATTTGACTAAACAAAATATATATCAATAAAAAATGAACATACAATCACAGATTAATATGATTTGTACCTTAGCAACAGAAACGAAAATTAATGAAATTACTAAAGAATATGAAGAAGAATGGGAAGAGATGACTGAAGAAGAACTTAGGTTAGATCGCCTTCTTAATCTAATAGATGAAGAAGATATTGAAGACGACGAAGAAGAAGAAATTACTTTGGAAACTCTAATTCATCCTAAGTCAAGACCCACTAAAACTTTATCAATAATAGATCAAATTGAAACCTATGCTGAACCAATTTTAGAACACGTTACATTATTCTCATCTGCACAACAAAGAAAAGCACTTTTAGATAAATTAACTATAAAAATAAATGATTTATCTAAGTCCCGAAAACTAAACGATAATTTAACTATGAAAATAAAGAAAGTATCTAATTCTCCAACAAAAATAAATCAAACTAATAAAATACAAACTCAGCAAAAAGAAACTCCTAAAGAAAATATCAAACAAGAAATTATTCAATTAACTTCTCATCCTACTAAAAATTCATCAACTTCTTTAGAAAATACCATAACTAAATTACCTTCTTTAATCCTTGAATTACCTTCTTTATCCTCTAAATCTCACGACACAAATATTAAAGAAAATTCTTTAATATCTTATCCATTAACAAAAAATCCATCTAAAATAAACAAAACTACTAATGAAAAGAAATTATTAAAAAATATATGTTGGAAATGTAAAGAACCTGGACATAAGTTTAAACGATGTAAATTAAAACAAAAAATAGATAATAAGTCTAGCTTATCTACAGAATTAGCACTTAAACAAAACATTAAAAATAAAGACATTGGTAAACACAGTAATCAACCTACTTATAACCAATTAATATTGTCTTTATGCATAGATCAAAATTCTTATCAACTAAGTCTTACAAAATTATCTGATTATCAGAACACATATATTATAAGATTAAACCATATCTTCTTTGATAGACAGTTATATAATTTCATTATAAATACTTATTTTATCTCTTCATCAAAAGAAGAATGTCCAAAACAAATATGTTCAAAACCTAATTCATTTTATTCTGGGGAAGACAGACTCAATACAAGTTCAACAAATAATAAGGCGAATAACCTTAGGGTAACAAATAACAAACAACTTACTCTATTTAAAAATGAATATTCTCTAACTCCAATATGGACAATAGATTATCAAATATTTATGAAAAAGAACATAGAAATAGATATTCAAGATCATTATCAGAACTATTATAAAATAAGATTTGATGACATATTATCTGATAACAAATTAGCTAATTCATTTATACAATATTATTTTATTTCTCACAAAGAATTAGCAAAATAAAGATATAAATTAATAAGATAGAGATATAAAACTCATATTTTTAAACATCTAGCAGAGATTTCAAATCAATTACAAACAACTAATAATATTATGAACCAATTAAGTAATAAAAATATAATACAATTATTTCGTGATACAAAAATAGAAAAAGAAAAAACAATCACAAAATAATCATATAAGGGAAATACTGCCTGATCGAAATAAAAGTCCAATATATCAGAAAATAAACAAAATAAAATATAAAGAGAAATTAAATATTTTTGAACAATATAAAAATTTAAAATTGTGGCACAATAGTAAAAAACAATGTTATAAAAGACAGATGTTAGCCAAACAAATAATAAACCAAATAAATAATCAACTAAGTAAAAATTATAAACGAAATAGTTCTAAACCTAAGTTATTTCTAAAACTAATTCGATATTTAAATAGATATTTAAAATATCCTCAAACCTCAAGGATTGCTAAATATTTAAATCAAATACCAAGTAAGTATCACTTACAAAAAGCTATTATAAACCCTTTTATCGTAAAACTTAAGCCAACAAATATAATTAGGAAAAATTACAAACATACAAAGATTAAAGGTAATAAATATCTTAATCCAGAACTTGGTACCAAAAACATAGAATCAATTATGCAATCAGAAATATGTAAAAATAATATAGATTCTCATAGAGGCATACAATATATTCGACCAAAAATTAAGTATTCTAGAACATTACCATTTCATGCATCCAAGTATTTTTATATATTAACAAAAGAATTTTTTGTATATCGCAAAGCCAAAATGATTTTGTTCATCATCTTGTTTTTCAAAACATGAATATTATTTTACGCAAAAGCATAAAAGATTTTACTTCTGTACGATGGCAAACATATTCTGATATTGCACAAAGTATTGAAACACATATTTTAGATATTTTAATAAAAGAATTTTTACAGGAAACTATATCTTCTAAAGGAAAAGAGAAGGACATTCCATCTCCTTATATACCAGTAAAGCCAACACCAAAACAATCTGTCCATGATTATGCCATGCCTAAACCACATATCATATCAACCTCCAACAGATATTCAACCTTACCACTTAGTTATAAGGAAGCTGTTACTCTTACTTCCTCGTCTACTCATCAAGTCCCTACTTCGCATGATAATCATTATATTACCAAATCACTCAAATTTCATGTTACTCTTACCTCTTATTATCAAAAATCATTACTCAATGAGCTTATTACCTTGACAAACAAAATGTTTTATCCTAATTGTCTATATCACACTACGGATATTTCTAAAACCCAACAGTATTATGAATTAATCTTAATTGATTCTGGTTCTGTTGAAATCAAACATCATCGTAATTCTCGAGATAACACAATTACCTTTTTCACTATCAAAATTAAACATGTTAAACTTTCCCAAGATGTTGGACTTAACACTTGGGATACTAAACATTTTTCTGTTCATTATCAACCAAAAGGATACAATTACCAAGACTACAAAGACGCCTAGTTCAATGCTTTTTATTTCCGATCTTATAAACATTCTTGGTTTATTTGATTAGACAAGACCTGTCCAAATCCCTTACCAATATGGTTTACAGAATGGTGGATGTACTTCGGCGCCTTACTAGTTCTTTATTCAAGCAATGTAAACAATGCAAGGATGCATTATGAAGAATTATATAAAAATATATTCTTACCACACAGAATAATATGTTTTCATATTGATTATGAAGTTCCATGGATTATGTCGTGGTATTTTACTTGTCATCAACATTATGAAAATCTACCATTGGCTATTCAAGACATCCCACTCTCTATTGTTCGGGAATTTAGAATCAAATGGTGGGATAAGTTTGACTATGTTCTGATCACCTACACTTAGATTGATATTGACTACAAAAAGAACCAAGCCTTAACCCAGACTATAAAAATTGTCTCAAAAATTCTGTCAACTACACCAACACATTATATTCCAAACCACCCAGTTAGACCTAGTACCTCAAGGCTTAAATCAAGAAGTCCTCAAGCTATTGGATCTCCAACTTTATCTGTCTCCTCCAAACGATTTGGACGATCTACTCAAGCTAAGAAGTAAATGGAAGCCCAGCATGCCCAATTAGATACAATGATGGTTCAGATGGTCCAAATGCATCAACAACTCAAAAAGCAAGCCCAAGACTTTAAGACCTGATGGGCTGACATCTCAGATGACGATCCAGTATTAGATTCTTCTACGCAACCACCATCACGTTCGGCTAGTCCACAACAACCATATGTAGCCGGTTATGTCCAAGATCCATTCAGTCTCTGAATGGACGGATAAAAAAAAAAATCCTAACATTTGTGTTAAATTGCAGGTACTGAAGATCATCGAAATAAATAAATCAAGATCCGCAAAAGGCATCTTAGATTTACCCTATTTTAACATCAACAGCCAAAATCAAATTAATAAATATTTTAAGAAATGCCTATTACTTCCTGGCCAGAAGGACTTATCAAGACGGATAAATGGACTCTGCAAATTATTGAACTTATCAGAAGGACAAATAGACTCTACAAAATATTCCATTATTAAAAGAATCAAAATACGGAGCTGATAGTCTGCACAATATTTATGCAGAACCTGAATTCAAAGAAGAATATGCTCTGACATTCAAATTGACGTTCAAAACTCTTGGAAAGCAATTATGAAGTTTACTATGCGCAACACTATGCAGATATTATGACAAGTACTATGCAGGCACTATTTATTGAATTGACTAATAACAGACTTGTCATCATCAACGAATAAGGACAAAAGAACAATTATGATGAAGATAACGCATAACCAACCTGATTCTTGGTAATTATTCTGACAACGACTCAAAACAGAATTGATTCTCAGCAATGATGATGTTCCTGATCCAATGGCTCAAATTCATTCAGCAAGCAACGGTGCAGATTATTCAACAACTTCTATTTAAAGCCCTGCTCGTCTCAGTTGAATGCAGAGTTTGGTTAGAGTTGGGTTAGAGCTCAGAACTCTAAGAGCGAAGAAAGCTAAGAAGCCAAGCTCCAAAGCAAAATCCCTCAAGCATTTCTTATTTTCTTTCCCTATAAATTTTTATTTCTTCTTCTTGTACAAATTTCCTTTTGTTGTAACTACTCTCAGAGCATGTAATCAACTTTGTCAATCAAAGTCCAGTAGATAATTCAGCCTTATTCTGGTATATCTCTTTGTTCTTCTCTGATTTTTATATTGTTTTGTACTTACGCTTTTGAAATACGATTCTACATAAAGATTTGGTATCAGAGCCATGTCCATTTTTTTCTGCATGGTATAAGGCATATCTGCTATTTTTTCTACACCTGTGTAAGGCATCTGCTAGTTTTCTGCATTTGAGTTAGGCATGATCACTTGCATGAATAGCTTTGGAAACGTAGGGAATGTTAAGCTTGTGAACCGACGTGTTTGCCCGTCGAAGTGAATAATAATAATAGGAATAGTTATTCTCACATGAAATGTGAGAATAGATATTCTCACAAATGCAGGAATAAATATTCCCTGGGAATATTTATTCCTAATTAAATTTATAACCAAACGGAGGAATATCTATTCCCTGGGAATAGAAATTCTATTCCCACCTTATTCCAGCAACCAAACATGGGGTGAGGGTAATGGGAATGCCATTGTGAAGCAGGTGTAGTTGGCCAAGCTGTAGCCCTTTGGGTTTATGTTGCCCAACATGATGTGTGCACCTGACAAATATCCTCTTTAGCGGTTAGGTATGAACTTTACTTTTTTTTTTTTTTTTGGGGTCATGGGAACTAAGTTGCATTACTGCTCAGTATGAGAATATTCGCAGTTACACTGAAGAATTCCTTGGGTATCCAATCAGCTCTATATGAAACGGAACTTAGAAAAGCGAAGGAAATCAAGCCATACAAGACATAATTTCCTGTAAGCAATTTGATTTGAGGTATCCGGAGTGCAGCTTGCCGGTTCATTCTTTTCTGTGAAAATCTGAGAATTGTTATTCCTCCAAATACTGTGATCTGTAAACCACAAAATAAGCTGCAGTTTTAAAACCTCTCTGTTTAAAACATCCTTTGTGCATCTGAACCTCCAAATTCCCACAAGGGTTCTATAATCTTTCTTCTTATGAACAAATGCCCACAAGGGTTCCAGGAGTGAAGCATCATCCATAGCGATTTAGTATGCTGAAGGACCAGAACCCTTTCTACCCAAGGCATAGAGATCTTATATGGGGTAGGGTGCTCTGTACTGGTCAGGTAAGTAACAAACCAATAAGCAAGTTCTGCATGCTTTCTCAACTTGTAAACTGTTGGCAGGTACTTGTATCACCACCCTTATCTAGATAGGCTATGATTAGCGCAATGACCAAGGTGAATTTGGATCCAACCCAGCCATTACAAGCCTTATGTCTTAACTTGAAACATAACATCTTATAAACATGATTAAACTTAGCACAAGCATTTTGGAGGTTTTGCCACCCTATCTGATAAAGATGAGAGCTGAAGCTCATCCATGGTGGAGTAGTTAGACATGATAGAGCTTGTAGTATATATGCTTCCCAAACATTAAAAGAAGACATGAAAATCCTTCAAAATACTTGAGCATGTGTAGCTACTAAGAAGTATCTTGGGCCTTAGAATACTGATATTTGGATAATGAATAAGATATACTGAGACAAACCTAATGAGTAGATAATAAATTTACAAGTTTTCTTATTAGCATTTAAAAACATGGGAAAAGTAGCTATGGTCATGAATTTTTGTGTACAATCAATAAAATATTTATCTAAAACATCTACCATGAACATTTAGCCAAACATGAAATCATAGTAACATATAAGAATACTTAGAATTAGGGAGTCATATCATGTTATGTACCGCAGTTATGTGTGCTCATAGTGGCCCCTAAAGATCAAAGACATCTTATATATGCCCCAAAAGATTTATGTATACCTCATGTAGTCCCATAGACCTAAGTTTTAGGAATGTGCAGATGTTTAATATTAGGATTATGTCTATGAGTATGTAACTTCTTAAGAAGAAATCATGTTAAAGACACTTAATAGTTAGAAATTACACAAGAATCCTCATGAACGGATAGCAGTGTTCATTTTCTAGGTATTTGAACCAATTTTCACACATGATTGTTCCAATAAAAATATTCACATAGATCTTATTATCCACACACATGACCGTTCAACACAACACAACACAACCTGCTCATAAAGTTCCCAAAACGGAATTTTGCACCAGTGCTCTTGAAGTTCCCAAAATGGAATTTTGCATCAAGTCCTCTTCTATACAGAAACATATGCTTAAGTTCCTTAACTAGATTAGACAATGACTCAAGAATATGTATGATGCATGAAATGCCTTTGTCTTGAGAACTAGAATTCTAAGAATTAGATCTGTGTGCTATGTCTCCAATTCATCTTGCATATGCAATCCCCAATTTAGTGTGCTCGTTATATTTCACTTCAAATTTACCGCTAAATAACCCTACTGTATCATAATTTCATAATACCCTAGTCCACTTGCTTATTTTCTTAAACACTTAATATTATATTTAGATCAAATCAGTCCCTAAAACCTTCAAAATAGCTCCAATAACTAAATTTCTAAATTCTATCCATTACACAATTTAATATCCCAAGAAAACATGACATAAAACAAAGGCTAGAATCTCAATTCAATTTAAAAAAAAAAAAAATCATTTTCTTACAAAATTCATACATAACACTAACCATTTAAATGTTCCCTCTATTATAGTTATGATCATTGACACACTTTGTCAGATATTCTAACAGTTATCTGGCTTTCCATTTCCTTGTCAGGTTCTCCATGTCCAGTAATAAGGCTGATAACATCATGGCCATTAGAGATCCTTCCACTGCAATTTCTCAGCCATCGATGAGCTACCCAATCTCAGCATCTTCAATTTAGCATGGGCTCTCCAGCATGCCTGTATGTCCCCTTACAATGTTCTTTTTCCATAATCTTGAACAATTGGTTGCACAGATACATTTTTTGTTTTTGGTTTCTCCATTGCAAATGCACACAATAATAGCATTCTCACATCACATGAATAGGATACACAAGACTAATTGTTGTTCTTGCGATATAGTGTCATTTAGTTTACAATGTTTTGTAGACTTTATAGTTGAGAAGACATGCACTAGTTTGTTTCATCATGTGAAAGTTCTTGTTGAACTGATGGTCCGGTCCAGTAGTCTGAGGAATCAGACTTGGGCTCTGGTCTGGAATGGCATAGATCCCAATTGCACAGCAGTCAGTTACATGGTGCTGTTCATCTCCCCGGTTTTGTGTTTACTTGATTTTGAAGAGTTGTTACTCCTATTTGGGAGGATCAAGGTTAATGTAATGATAAGATTACTTTATTGTGGCTTGGAATTTCGAGTTCCAATGGTAGAAAAATTTATTTGCGATGCAATAGTAAGACCAAGTGTATCTAACCATCCTCAGACCTCATAATATGGGACCGCTGTTTAGTGCGATTCCCTGTTTGTTATTCCTTCTTGGGGGCCACTTTCTGCTGAAGAATAGTCTAATGACTCTAATCTGGCACTTTGTGCATATCAATGAAAATAGGTGCCTGATAAACCTGCTTCTGTCAAGCTTTCGTCTTTTCTGACCTCTCGACATGTTTTGTAACAGCAGATGGTGGTTCATGCTAGGAAATACCAGCCCAAACGTGATGGCCCAGAGGTGAGAATAGTTGGCATGCTTTGGTTCTGTGCAATAACTTGGTATTCCATCTTGTCTTCTCACTGCTGATCATGGGATTGATCTTTGTTAAGCATTTGCTTCTGTAACTTTCCTGTGGCCTTTTTCAGTAATGCTAAGGAAACACAAAGCAATCCAAAGCCATTTAATCTTATATTTCCACGGGAGAACCCCTGATCAGTTTTCATTAATCCCACTGAATGGACAACTTGGTGCTATGGAGGACAAAACATCTTCGTTGAAGAATAAATCTACCCTGGTTAATGCAACTCGTAAGATACTTTGCTGGGCACATGAATAGTTCTACTTCTTCTAGTACTGAAAATTTATCAAATATTCTACAGCGTAACAAAGATAGTTCCATTTACTCTTTTCTGCAGTAACTATTACTCATCAATTATCATTGAGGGGTGCATTGGTAAATCTTCAGCCACATTTACTTTCACATTCTTGGCTATATGAGTAAGGGTGAGCCTTAACACAATAATAAGGTTGCTTCGTCGGGACATTAGGTCACATTTCAAACTGTAGAAAGAGCCTCCCTATTGTCATCTTGTGTGCCTGCCCAAACTGTTTAATCAAATAAAGTGGCAACATATATGGACTTACCACTGGTGTTATTGAGAGACTTCTTTTCTTGGTTTGAATTAAAAACTACGTGAAAAAAAAAAAAAGTGAATTTTTATTGTCTATGTATTGCATTGTTTAGTTCATATGCATTATTGTGTTACCACCAAGGATTGTCTTCAGTTTGCTTAGATAGAGGGAAATATAGATAGATTGATGGAGAAAGAGAGTCATCTATTCTGTCATGAAGTGGACCAGACTAGTTAAATGATTCCTTAACCACTGATGTTCTGGGCTTTACTGATGAGCTGCCATCACAATTTTCTTACTGATGTTTTTTATTCTACACAGTAGACAGCTGAAAGGGCAACAATACAGATCAGCATACACTTCACCAAGCAATTTCATCACAATAGTTAAACCTGCAGCTAGTACATTAATTAATCCAGTAAAGCAACAACCAATTCTGGAGTTGCTACAACAAATTATGTTAGATTACTTAATCTGATTGTAATCTTGTATTTTCTTGTGATAAATCTTGTATCTAGCTATGGCTATAAATCGGAAGGTTGGGCCGTAATAGAGGTACTAGGCTTTGATTAATGAAATCTGAAACCTGCTCTGCAGCTTCTCTTCCTTCCATTTCTGTCCTACAGAAATCAGATTAACCGCTTGTCCTCTGCTTCTGTTTTGAAAAAGTGGATGATCTTGCATACTTTGTTACATGTTCTAACATAAATCTACCTTTGTCATCCTCATCTTAGACCATAGTTTACTTGCTATTATGTCTTCCATCTTGTGCAAATACGTGATTACGGTTTTTCACTTTTATTACCGGTACTGTCAGCAGAGGCAACCATAGTTGCAACAGATGCCCCTGGATCTTAGGGTGTGTTGGGATTTGGCCGAAAGTCACAGAACCAGCACAGTAGAACAAACACGAAACCCCCATCAAACGTCAACCACCAAACATTTAAACCCAAGAAGCACAATGTTGCGTAATGATTTTTAACGTGAAAATTTTTTTTTAATCACTGGAAAAATCTCTGAATAATATTTGAACAAATTCACTATAAAAGTGACCGATAATAAAAATAATCCATTCCAAAATTTCTTTATTATAACTTGAGTGAATGATTAGTTGAACATAACTCTCAACATACTTAATAACTCATAAGAGAAAAATCTACTTTGAAAAACAAATAACCAAATGGTAATACGTCATAAAAAATAATACTAAAGTAATATATCTGACCTTGGCAAAAAATGAAACTTAAATCAAATCTCAATTAGATACTGAACCTCTTCATCTTCTTTCTTTTTCTCTTTTCTCTCTTCGTGTGGCACTTCATGTGTTGCAAAATGATATTAGATGCCCTAAAATTACATCAGGTGTAACTTTATAGTAATGTCGGCAAACAAAAAGGTGTAGACTCACTGGATAAATAGTGCATGAGTGCCCCTTAGGTGCGCATCAGGCGCTACTCCTGGTAAAAAATGCACTTGGTTGAGCTTCGACTAACACTCGGTTGGGATTTACATGAACATCGTGCAACCCTTCAACGTCATGTGTTGTTCGGATGATCCTCGGTCGACTCTCGTATGGATATCTTGAGACCCTTACTTGACTTTTCCACCCAAGTGTTCAACATATGAATATTGCGCATTCTCAAAATGACCTATTCGTTTATTATATTACCCAAAAGTGAGTGACTAAAAATCCAACAGGATAAACATGGTTATTTTCCTTCCATCCCAAAGCTATGACTGCTAATGCAGATTGCATCACTGTCATTATGAAAATTGTTAATGCAGAGGTGCTATTTCTCAAATATGCTTTATTGGGATCTTGAAAATTCTGAGGAAATAAAAAGGGTTATTCCTATTTCCAGAGCAAAACATGGCTATTACCAGAACGGGTGGGGTCCCCATGGTTTTTGTGCCATTCTTATTGGTGTATGTCCTGGAACCATTCCAGGCTTTAATGGTAGTCTTTTTTGACTTGGCAGCATCTGCACTTCTTAAAAAATAAGGTGATTTTGTTTTAATTTTAGTAATAATTTTGGTCCATGTCACTGAACTTTCCATCTCTCTCAAAGTTTCAAGTCCAAAATCTTATTCTCTTCTGATCTATTAAGTAGGAAGCAAAGATGTATGGATTTCTTATATGTGCAATTCTTTTTCTTTTTATTATTTCTCTTTGGTTTCCTGACTATTTTTGCAGATAATCTAGCTGAAAACAAGGCTGGTGAAGAAAAAATCAAGCTTTTGAGACCCTACTCACGTGATCATCCATCTTGTGCAGTCCATGCTGATGACAGAGCACCAATAGTTAGCAGGAAAATTGTTAGCAAACAGGAGTCTGCTGTGAACGAACATGAAATCAAGTGCCAGGCACCACTGCCAAAGTTTAAGCGCCTTGGCTACCTTACAGAACCTACAATCTCGGAATTGGCAGCAATGGAAATGTCAAAGCCTGATTCTCTCAGACATGTAAAGGATTTTGTGGTCGGATGCCATGGCTATGGTCACGTCACATTTGAAGGTGAGATAGATGTCCGTGAACTTGATCTTGACTCTTTTGTTCACTTCAATACCCGGGAGGTGATAGTGTATATGAATGAAAGCGACAAACCTCCAGCTGGTCAAGGTCTTAACAAGCCCGCTGAAGTTACTCTTCTTAATGTCAAATGTGTTAACCCGGATTCAGGGATAATGGTTGAGAAGTATTCAGATATGCTGAAGAAAGTTGCAGAAAAGCAAGGTGACGGGTTTGATTGCATCTTCTGTGAAACTGTAAAGGGGGACTGAATGCTGTTAGCAGGTAAAGAGCTAGATCCTCGTCCCTTTTTGGCAATGGTGAAATTTTAGGCATGTTAAGACGTCTAGGATTGATAGTCTGTCCAATGTCTCCAGCTTGTTCTATTGTCCTAGAAACTTTAGTTTGCTCAGTTTCCCGTAAATGCATAACTTGAGGGAATTTCATGCAACAATTGCATTTTGATTACAGAACTTTCGGGCAGGTAAGATTTGTATTCTGCTGAATAAGGTGTCAAAATGGCTATTGGTTGCCGAGATCCCCAGAAACTCTTTAATTTATTTATATTCCTCAACCGGTCAAATTTCTTGTCGCGGCTTTGGTAGAATATGCTTTACTAAATGCCCAGGTGACTCCAGTGATAAAGAAATATCGCAGATCAAAATAGCAGTACTTTATCGTCTCTCTTGTCAGATTCGATCTGGACTTCCTTATGAAATGCATTAAGAGCAAGCCGGGCAATATTATCATTGAAAATGATCTACTATGATTCCCCTGCTACCAAGGTTATATATAAAACCTTGCACTCGAGAAAGACCTTGGTTTCTATGGCAGACTTCTCCTCCAGTTCATGTCATAGAAGTTATTATTTTGAATGGCTCTCGCTCAGGCAAAACTTGCTTGAGTTGAGGAGGAACAAACAGATATGACCACCACTGCCTTCATTCTATTTGCCTACACCTTGGAGATTACCTTGCTAATGACATAGCTTTACATTACCCCCAAAAAAAAAAATCATTTATATGATTTTAAGCTGGAAGATTTAATTCACGATACATTATTATTTGGACAGAATAATACTATTCTATGAGCGGATATGGCCAAAATTTTAAGCTCTGTGCCTAATGAAATTTTTATGACAGTTTGTAACTTATTTATTAGCAAACCACATCATGCCATATTTCAAAATAACGTAGGGCTAGACCTAAGATCATCCCACTGCTACATCAGCATGATTGCCTTGCAATGATTATCGTGAGTTTTACACTATTTTGAGCTGTGGAGAATTAATTTCGAACACAGTGGACTCACTGTTGTTGCACAGCGTAAGAAATGTGAACTATCACTGTTTTTACATGAACATAAGAAATTTGAAGTGTTAGATTTTCTCATAATTCTCCTCGCTAACCCATCTTCCTCCTTTCCTCTTCCTATTCCTAATCCATCTGCTCGTGGCGGCGGTCATGGCCGCTGCCTCTGGTTCCTGTCACGCTGAGCTGCCGGCCAATCAGGCATCTTCGGCGTCCTCGGAGGGTGGCTCTCTCCTGTTGGCGGTTCAGCAGGAACTCCAAAGATCATTGGAGGCTCTTCAAGCCCCTTCGGTTGACTCATATGGCTCTTTGGCTTCTCGGCTAGTGGAGAAATTCTGAAGCTACATTGATAAGATAGACAACATTGGAGCCGCGAGTGATTCCAATTGTGGTGGTGTTTAAGAAGTTGTGGGTGATTCCATGAATAATGGTGTCCAAGACGCAGCGGTGGTTGCTGGCGATTTCAGAGTGATGGTAGATGGAGCCGATGACTGTTGCCCTTCCCCTGTTGCTGCGGAAGGAGCGTCACCTCCTGGTCCTATGGGGGTAATCTGCGAAGATGATTTCAGAGTGGGGTTGTCCGGTAATCCTAAAGCATGGGCCAAGGTGGTTTAGTCTGGGGTGAGTTTTCGTGGTACTCAACTTTCCTATTTTCCTCCTATAACAGATAATAAGGTGGTCATCAGGCCGCCCATTGAAGTTGTCCGTAGAGGGGCAGAGATGTGGAAGGACACCATTGTTGGAAATTTCTTTGAGCAAAAACTTCCATTTCTGCTGGTGGTAGGAGCCTGCGCAAAATGTGGGCACAATTTGGCATAAAAAACGTTCTGGTGTCCCAGGAAGGATTCTTCATCTTCACATTCAATAGTTGTCAGGGAATGCGCATAGTGCTGGACAATGGGCCGTGGCTCCTAAGTGGTAAGCCATTATTCCTGAATCTTTCTAGGCCCGCTTGAATCTGTTCCTATTTGTTGGGCTAGCTTTTTTGGTGTTCCGCTTGAATTTCCATCTCTGGAGGGTCTTGGTTATATTGCAAGTGCTTTGTGCAAGCCTCTCCATGCGGATAATCAAATGGAAATGCCAGAGAGGGTGGGTTTTGCTCGCATCCATGCCGAAATAGCGGTGGAGGCCAATTTCCCAAAGTCTGCTGCTCTTGTCATTGGTAAGAACCACATATCAGGAGAGGAGGAATCAGTGGATATCTGAGTGGAATACCAATAGAAACCATCCATCTGCTCGTCATGTAAGGCCTTCGGGGACAAAAGTAGAGAGGTTTACAAGGCTACTGGCTGGTTGTTGGAGAATTGCTCGGATAAGGTTCCCAATCCAAATCTTCCTAGCATTGTTGCTCTTGTTGTTGTTCTGGTGTCGGATCTGTTGTGCCTCTTCTTGTAATTTTTTTGATTCTGTGGGAGTTGGCGGATCTTGTGGTTCAATCCCTGGTTTGGGTGTTAGGAACACCAAGTTTGACCCTAAAGGTGAGAATCTGACAGCATCATTAGCCAGAGCTGAAGGGAAGATCTTGGAGGCTTCAGCTAAAGATCCTCGGGACAATGCTATCAAAAAGAAACGCAGGGACCTAATAGGAATTCATCCCTTCTGCCTGTTATTGAATGATTTGTATCAGATGTTTGAATATTCAGGGCCTTAATGAGCCTGTGAAGTCTAGCGGTGTGAAAGATTTGATCAAATTTCATAGCCTTAGTATGTGTAGTTTGGTCGAAACTAGGGTAAAAAGGCATAATACGGATAGTATTGCATTCTCAGGGGTTGGTTGTGGAGGATGAATTATGATGGCAGTGACTGGAAAAGAATCTGGTTTGGTTGGAATCCCTTTGTGGCCAATATTTGTGCTCTGGCGCTTCAATAGCAAGGCATTTCCTGCCTTTTTACAGACTTCTCTAGAGGGGCCAAGCTTTATTGCTCTTTTATGTATAGCTATCATTGGAATACTTGTAGAAGGGGTCTTTGGGATCTCTTTAATGCTAAAGCGGACCATCTAGCTCTTACTTTGTGGGGCACTTTAGATGATTTTAATGTTTTTTTACATGAGTATGAAGTCTTTGGAGGTATTTCTATTGAAGCTGGGGAAGGAGTATGTGTCTTGTTTGAGGAGATGTGGCCTTCAAGATCTCTCTTTTGAGTGTTGCAATTTTACTTGGTGAAAAGTTGGGATGGCCTTTATTGCATTTATGGTATGTTTGGTTGGAGGGAATAGAAATTCTATTCCCTCCTTATTTTCGGTGGAATAATAATTCCACCGTTTGGTTGCATTTTACCTTGGAATAACAATTTCCGAAGGAATAGTTATTCCCTGATTATAAGGAATAACTATTTCTTGGTGATAGTAGGTTTTTTTATTCCTGGTTAAGAAGGAAAAAATATTCCCACACAATATTTTAAATATTCCAAATCTGCCTTCCAAAGGCACAGCCACTCTCTCGCCACTTTCTCCTCACAGACGCCCTTCCCTCTCAAAACCCTATCTCGAAGCCAATTCTTTCTCGATAACCTGCCTTCTCTCGCCACAATATCTTCTCTTCTCTCTCGAAGCCAATCCTCCATCTCTCAAAAACCTACCTTCTCTCTCTCCCAGCCAATCTTCCCTCTCTCGAAACCCTAACTTCCCTGTATCTCGAAATCCTCTCTCGCAGCCGCACTCCCTCGAAACCATACGCTTCTCTCTCTCTGCTACTTTCGCATTCCGATTGAGCATCTGTTCGAAATTGAGGTACGTGATACTTTCGTTTGGAATTAATCGTTTTGAATCGATTTAATCCATACTAGCATTTGCCTGTGAACTTTTTTTCTGTTTTCTGGCTCCACTTGGATTTCGATTTGATACAATTTCATGTTAAGTTGGCTCTTGCGATTTCGATACATACAATTTCTTAGTTGGATTTCGATCCATACAATTTCGATTGGATTTCGATTTGAACTCGCGCAAAATTGCTCTATACATGGAGGGATGATTTAGTGACTTTGATGGAAACGATTACTTCGATTGTGAGGAGAGTTTGTAAACTAATTCATATGTGGTGTTGATTCTTAGTTGGATATTGTTGTTACTTTGACAGTTTTTATGTTTCTAGAGGATGGGGTCAATTTAGAGCTTTTGACAATTGTGGTTAATGACGGATGTTCAGGGATTTGCCAATTAACAATGTATATTTTGAGGATGATCCGATCAAGAAAATGGATGCTATTGAGGAATAGAACTTTTTTTTTTCTGGACAATTCTAAGGCTAGACCAGTGGAAGTCCTGGAGCATATTTCTGAGTGTTGTATCAAATGATGGGTACCAGCAAGTTTTTTGGTGTGCCTTTGGAGGCAACAAAGTCAAGTGCATGAGACTTTTTGAAAGATATTTGGATAAGAGGTTGAATGATCTCAAATCTTCTAACTTCCACAACAAATTCACAAGAAGTGGCAAGAAATCTCTCTAAAGAGTCAACTCCACTTACTGAAACTCGATGATTTGTTGTTGTTGCAGTATCTTTTCAGACAGCCAGAAATGCAGCAAAGTCAAACCCACTTCACACATTCAAATAGTGTAAAACGGCAAGAAAATCCCAATTAGACTCGATTTCTGAAGTTCATCTTCCTAAAGTCATCCTATTTCGTGAAATTAAGATTTTATTGTTATAGTTGTATCTTTTTAAGAAATCACTTCACACAAATTCAAAGAAAATCCCAATTAGACATAATTTCTGAAGGGCATCTTTCTAAAAGATCAACCCCACTTAGTGAAACTTAAACAGACAAAGACAAAGGAAAGTCAAAATCACTTCACACACACTTGAATACAGGTAGAAAAAGGGACAGACCAGATACAAACTCAAATCCCAGCAAAAAATTAAGTGTGCAGACTCAAGGGCTAGGAAACTTTCTGAGAAGCTTAAATGAGACTTAAAAAGTGCTTTTGGCTGAAGCTTGAATATGGAGCTTCCATGGAAAGCTTGATTAGAAGCTGAAACTAGAGGACGATGAGATTATAATAGTATCAGAATATGCTTTAAGGCATTTGGAAGAATTCCACCCAGACAACTCTTCAACAAAAGCTTTGGCAGGATACACATTAGCTGTTTTCGTGTGTGTCTACTACTAGGAGATCTGGATTCTGAACTGTTATAAATAGAAAATGTTGCTAAGAACTCATTTCTGCATTGCTTCCATTAATGTTAGCTTGAGGAAGATACAAGAATGACTCCAAATTACATCATACACCAGAAATTCGAATAAAGAGCTCATATCGGCTTGGTTTAAGGTTTAATGAGAAAAACTACAAAAACTACGGGGAAATAAAATGGTATAATACTAGAAAAATAGAAACTATAGAAGCTAATAAAATATATTTTATTAGATTTGCATAATGTAAAACTATGAAGTTGTGGTGCTGCTAATGTCAATCATAGTAAGATTTAATGTGATTTATACTTAGGATTTTAAGAGTCTTGTTTATTTTTTTTTGAAAATTTTTCATGGTTTTTTTGGTGTTTGCTGACGCATGGATTTGTGCTATGTCCAGTGGCCTTTCTCTTTTTGTTGATTGGTGATTGAGGCTATGTTTTGCACTTGGATGACTCTCCTTACGATTGATATTAATTATGTTTTTACGTATTGTAATGTTCTTTTTATATCAATTGTCAGTTAGTTGTGTGCTATGTATGAAATTGTGTTAGCTTCCTTATATTTGTATATATTATTATTTGTTATTACAGTTTATGGATCAATTACACTCCAAGTTTTCCAACGAGAAGACAAAGAAGATAGCTATCATTATAGTCCAATGGATCGTAATTTGCTGTACCTTTTGGTGGTATTTATGTGTCTTAGGTGCAATTTTAATTGTTGGACAGCCCAAACATATTATTATAAGATTTTATAATCTTGATTTCTATAAAAAAAGAGAATACATCAACAAAATCATACATGGTAGTGATACAACTTGTATTAACATGTTGAGGATGTGTAGACCCGCGTTTCTCAAACTGTGTGAGATGTTAACGACTAGTGCGGGACTTCGTCTATCAAAACGCATGCTAGTTGATGAGCAAGTGGTAATGTTCTTGCACATTCTTGCACATCATGTGAAAAATAGGGTGGTTGCACATAATTTTCAGAGGTTGGGTGAGACGGTGAGTAGAATATTTAATAACTTTATATTACGTAATGATATCACATGTTTTCATATAGGTACTTATTACTTAGTTAATGCGGGATATGTAAATTGTAATGGATTTCTTGCACCATTTAGAGGGTAAAGATACCATTTAAATGAATGGCGTTAAGGCCATCAACCAAGAACAACGGAAAAATTTTTAATATGAAATATGCTGCTGCTCGTAATGTTATTGAAAGGTGTTTTGGATTGCTGAAAATGCAGTGGGAAATCCTTAGAAGTCCATCATTTTATCCCGTCAGAACACATAATCGAGTTATCATTGCTTGTTGCCTACTGCATAATTTTATAAGAAATGAGATGGAATATGATCCTATTGAGGATGAATGCAATGACATGCATCACGAGGACTTTTGTGACGAAGATGCAGATATGATAACACAACTAGATCCTACTGATGGTTGGAGTGCATTTAGAAATAATTTGGCAAATGCTATGTTCAACGAATGGAGAAATCATTGAATTTTGTTATAGTTAATTTGAGTGTTGACATTAATGTGTTTGCTGTTCCATATCATCAATTTTATATTCACTTCTTCGAATGTTATATGTTTGTTGTCACAATTATCAATATTGTTGTTCCATATCATTTATATAGCATCTTTGGTTAAAACTTTTTGGGTTCACTCTTTCACCATTATTATAACAGATCAAAGTAGTTAAACATGTCACAATCAGAAAAAGATAGCAAAAGAAGATGGGAGATCCATGAAGACGAAGCTCTTGTTGCTAGTATGGTTGAGTTATATAATACCGGTACACACAATGCTAACAATGGTTTCAAGTCAGGTTACTTACTGGAGTTAGAGAGGATTTTACGACAAAAATTGCCAAATTCGTCTTTGAAGGCAACGCCACATTGTTTCTAGGATAAAGACGTTGAAAAATGATTGGGGTGTTAACACTTCCAGATTTGGGTGGGATGATTCACGAAAAATGGTTGTTGCGGAACCACACGTGTGGAATGTGTACATATCGGTATGGTAGTTGTTTTTCATTTTTAATTGCTTCTTAAGATTACTTATTAATCTAGCATCTATTATATATTAACAATGACTGTGATATACTTTGTGTTTGGAGATAGAGCCACAAGGGAGCTGCTATTTGGAGAAAAAAATATTCCCATATTTCGAAGATTTGTCAATGATCTATGGTAAAGATTGTGCAACAGGGGCAGATGCACAAATTGACGAGGACATCATTGCTGAGCTGCAGCTTAATGAACTAGAGAACGAGCAGTGGATCATGAATAATGTTCCAGAAGTGGGGATTGAAGTCTTACTTGGCACTAATGATTCCCTGAGTCAAAATGTACCGCATGTGTTAACTTCAACTGAACCAAGGACGTCCAAGGGAAGGAAACAGAAGGCTAGTACAGATATGACAAAACTAGTTGATTCTATTATCCACGCAGCTGATTCATTGACTACAAATATTGGCAAGCTCGTTGAAATGTTGAGCAAAAGCTTAGAAAACAACACGCAGGAGCAAAAGACAACGCAATTATATACTATGTAGGCTGAAATTCGTTCATTATCGACGAGTGAAAGAAATGCAGCATATATGAAATGAATACGTGATCCGATACTAATGGTGGGCCTACTTAGTATTCTACCGGAACAAAGATTAAAATTTATCAAACAATTTGTACTTCAAAATATGTGGCTATCAAACAATTTGTAATTTTTTTTTTCTACTACTCCAACGTTGTAATGAATGGTTGTGATATTTTGAAGATTAGATTTTGTTTAATATGCTGCATAAGATGCCAAGCTAATGCAAGTTTAATATGTAGGTTTGGGGTTACGTGATAAATTATACGGGAATGTTACTACTTGACCTATATGTTTTTTTATTGTGTTTATTAAAATTTTAATTGTACGCAGTTTTTACATGATATTTTTTCAGAAATATAATTTTATTATTTTTATTTGTATGTATTTTAATTGGAGTATGATGATATTTTTTAATTTTTTGTATTGTAAAAAAATTTATTTTAATAATAAATTATGTATACTAAATAATATGTATAATAAATATATATTATATTATATTATATAAAATAATATGATAATTATAATATGTATAATTTTTGTATTATTTTTATAATGTGTAATATATTATATATTTATTAAATATGTATTTTACATGATACAATAATATAGTATATTAAATAATAATTCTTAATAATATGTACATAATATATATATAATTATGTATATATATGTCATATAATATATATAAAAATATGTACATATATACATGTGTGTTATTTTATATAATATATTCCTATAATTAATAAGGATAAAAGCGTCATTCGGATAAATTCTCACATTATTTCTCATATAATTTTACAAACCAAATATTAAAATACAAATTTTTAACTAATTCTATTCTAACAACCAAATATATAAATAACAATTATTAACTCTATTACCATCTAATTCTATTCCCTGAAAATAGCTATTCTATCCCACTTTATTCCATTTCAACAACCAAACGTGCCGTTATAGAAAATGGGATAGAGTTGCTGTTAATGAGGCCTGGTTGTCTTCTGGATTGGCTTATAGTACTAGATTTGAACTCAAATATTTTGTATCATTCACATTGTATCCTTGTTCAGGGGGAGAAGGCTATTAAGAGAATATCCCTCAACACGAGCTTCTTCCTATTACTTATCTGCAAGAAAACATCCATAATATCAACCACCCTCGACGAATCATTGTTTTCCATCTTCTGTACCTAGTAATCCTCGAGCTTATAAGAAATGAGATGCTTCCTTAATATTGCATTGCGTGAGGATCCGTTATTTATCACTCAACTTGTCTTGTGGCTTATGAAATTCTGTGACTTGTCAGTGTCAACAACTAGAAAGCCATCGTAGGCAGAGATCAAAGCCCACCATCATGATCCCTCCTCTTGTTACTTGTTATCTACCTCTTTCTCTTACTTTTGCTTAAAGAAATCTCGTTTCATATCTCATTTCTTGCAACAATAATAACAATTAATGTCTTTAATCTTGGACCTATTGTGGCTCCTTTCTAACTTTCCACCCCTCTCCATCAATCTCGTGTTCTCGCGGCTACGTGTTATGGCTAAGGCACTTGACTTTTTTAAAACCCCATCACTTGGATCAGTTGTGGCTACTCTTTAACCTTTTGCTTCTCTTTTTCGATCTCCCATTCCCACAATTGCTTGTTGTGACAACGTTCTTGACTATCCCGAAACAACAATTGCTTGTTGTGCCAACTCTCCAACTTTTCACTTCTCATTCTTAAGCAAAGGAGTGATGATCTCATCAAGACTGAGTGCGTTTTCTTCAAACAACACTGTCACATATGATCGTATGATGTCGGCAATGAAACCAACAACGCCAATGCATTGTCATCCTTATTGGTCTTCTCATTAAGTACAGACATTTGTATCACAATTCAATTGAACTTGTTCAAATATTTCTTGAAATTTCACCATTCTGATAATCGAAGGTCATAGAATTTATTCTTCGCATGCAATCTCGTCGTTAAAGATTTAAATTTATATCGGTCCTCAAGTTTCATCCAGTCATTTGCTGAATTTGACAAAGTAATAATTTCTCAAAAAGTATTATTTATAAGAAATAATTTTATCATGCAATTGCCCAAGTCCCTCATCTTGCAACTCTTTATCCTTTGATTTCTTTGGTTTGTCATCCTTATTTAATGCTTTATAATTCTTTTTTAGGTTAAAATATTCTTCATCATTTCTTATTAAAGAATAAAATTATTTTACCCATTGATAAGTTCTTTGATGATACACCATCAAATGTAGTTTTTTTGCACTAAAAGACCTACTCTGTGATACTACTAATCATGAGTCAAATCACGACGCAACAGAAGTAAAAGCCGAATGCTTGGTCAAATATCAACAATTCTTTTCTCCCAATTGAATATGAAGAATAAACACATAACCAAATATATATAAGTTGAATAATTAATTTAATGTGAAAAACTTCTTAACTATAGAAAAATTATGGGTCAAAACTTTGAGTCTTTTACAATAACTAATGTGAATAATTAATTAAGACTAACCTCAACACACTTAACAATAGATAAGAGTAAAATACATTGAGAGAAAAGAACAATCAATCGGTAATACGTCTTATAATTAAGATTATAATAATATACCTGAATTTAATGAGAAAAAGAACTCTAATCTGACTTCAACCGGTTATTGAAAACTTTCCCTTCATCTCTTCTTTCTTTTCTCTATTTATTGTGGTGCCTATTGTATTTTTTGTTCAGATTACTGCCCTAAAATAAAATAAGACCTTTTATACTCCTATTTGTGTCTAAAAGCTAGCTTTAGCGATCAAACGTGACAGGCAAAAACTATCTCTGCTCGTAGGTGTTGAACAAGTGCACCACATGTGTTGATGCCATTGCTATTGGCACAGTGTGTCTTCTCCTGCACTTCATAAGCGTGCCCGACACTACCAATGGTGTCTCTTTGCCTCCTTGAGTGCCATTGTAATCCAATCTCCTACGCCTCTTAAATCTTTTGCTTGAGGGGATCCTCACACCAAAACCGAGTAGGTATGAGATTTATATGAAAGTGATTTAAAATTTAACATGTGTAGTTAAACTTATAAATAGTGAAGATTTTATGTACTCATGGTTCCATGATTTTACCACTTAATTTATAAAGAGGTTTTCACGTTATGCGTTTTCGTATCTTATAATTATTATTATTATGCAGCTATTTTCAATTGGCAATTTGCATCGATTTTGTACCTCGATGCATTTTAAGGAGCTGCTTCCTCTGGCCTCTTGGTAGGCCTCGCCCGTGCTCGGGGCCGTGGTGCCTTATCTGTCTTTGGCTTGGCTTGCTGTCGTCGGTATAGGTTTGACTACTAGTGGCCCTCGGTGTGTTGGTTTCTCTGCTGTTTGATTGCCTTTATGGGGATCTTTCTTTGTTTGGCATTGCTGCGGGCGTATAGCTCTGCCATGGTTTGTAATGTCGTTTTCAAGATTTGGTGATGCTTGTTTTGGGATGGTATTGCCTGCGTCAGTGTTCTGCAATGCTGCAAGGCGGGATGGTAGATAATGTATCAACTTGTTGATTTTCGGCTAGTCTTCTTTGGTGTTGAGGGGGCTTAGGGCCGGTTGCTAAGGTGGTTTGCGCAGATTCTGTAGGAAGCGCAATGGATGCCGATCCTTCGATGGCTGATCATTTTGGCTGGATTGGGTAGGTTAGGATTAGACTAGCCTACTTGTGCAATGATATTGTTGGCGCATGCGAGGAGGATCTTGGGCTCTGTTTTGCATTTCACGCCACGAGTGGCTTAAATATCGATGCAACCGCCGCTTGTTGGGAGTGCAATTGAGGCGGTGGGTGCATTCGGCTATGTTGTGGTTTTCTCTTTGCGGGGTGTGATTGGTGAGGCTATGCCGCTGATGTCCGATCTTGTGTTCTAGCCGGTTTGCAAATCTGCGATGTTGGGCACTTCTTTGGATGGAACCTGCTCATGCTGAAGCCTCTATGGGTTTCAGCTTGCTCTCTGAAGCCTCTGTTTTTTTGCGGTGCACTGGGTGTGGCCTTCGGTGCAGATGTGCATTGGTTCATATGCTGCAAGTGTTGATGGTGGTTGCTGGGAGTAGCTGGCCCACTGGTTGCTGATGGCTGAGTTGAAGCAATGAATGGTGTCCCCTTTTTGTTGCTCCTTGGTGGCATTTATGCATGTTTTTTTAATTTGTTATGTTAGTGGGCTGAGTAGACTTCGGCCTATTTTGGAAATGCTCATCATTTTGATGTTTTTGTTGTACTTAGTGGCTCGGGGAATGCCCTAACTTTTAATGTCTTATCTCCTTGTTAAAATACTTGGAGATAATGCATTGATTTTGTAAATTTTTTCTCCCATGAATCCAAAATTCTTACTTACAAAAAAAAAAAAAAATATTATTATTATAATTGTGTATGTTATCATTTTTTTTCTCATAAATTCAGACAAAATGTTCATTTTTTGATCTTAGAAGAGCTTAGTTCTTCACTTTATGTTGACAAAGGTTGGCTTGACCACCACTAGCAAGTGGTAATAAATACAAGCTGCATGTATGTGTTGTTTGAATTAATGGAGTTCACTAACAAAATGTTTTGTTTGAATTGCACCATATTTGACATTTGGAGGTGTAAAAATGAAAGACTTCTTGTTTGTTAAAGCAATTTATTTATTGATGTTTACTACTTAAAAGTCAGAATCTAAATTAAAAGATGAGTGAGCCTTTGAGTATAAGTAAGTTTTTAGATATGTAAGGTAATTTATTGATGATAAAATTTATAATCATATTTGTATTGAGGATCATACAAGAATACTTTGGGATAAGCTTGATGTGTTATACGCTTCGAAGTTGGATAACAATGAGTTGTATCACTTAATAAAGTTGAAGTAATTGAAATGTAGATAGGGAAATTCAGTTGTCAAAATCTAAATATGTGTGAATCAATTGTCTGGCTTGAGCACCAAGTTTGATGGCAAGTTGCTTGACTTATCTGTTGACTATTTTAATAGATTCTTGGGAGGACCTTCAAATTTTCATTACTAACTCTACTCATAATCATATTGTGACATTAAAGATTGATAGGAATAAGTTCTCAACGAAAAGTTATAAGAATATTACACTATTTTTCATCTTGCTATCACAACCTAACCTAGTGTTTGAGAAACCATATTAGATTGCCTGGATCATGATGCAGAAAGCCATAAATTAAATGCCTCAAAAACTATAATAGTTATTTCTTTATTAATGCAGATTTCGAGCATTTAAAACATTAGTGCACTAATTAAAAATGTCCTAACGTAGTTAATATAACATATCAATAAACTTACAAACTAATGTAATAAACATAAAATCTAATATGTCTAATTTGAGACTTCTCACCATCAGGCCTCATCCATTTACATCTAAGTTTCTAAAAACTTGCAACTAAATTAATAGAGTTCAACAAAATAATTAGTAGTGAGTTGCATGCCCAATAAATTATATGCTTGACAATATAACATAAGCATCCTAGTATTAATATATCATTATGATATCAACATCCAAGTAATTAAGAGTGAAAAGACTCGAGAAAATAATTGTATATTCAAATGACATACTAATTGGTAACATGAAGGAAAATACCCAAAACTTTCACACAAGATGTAAGAGGATCGAATCTGAACATTATACATAATCGATGTCATAAATTCAAGAGATAAACCAACTATATTCTGTGAACCTTACTATTGACTATTGGATATTGTACAAGTATCCCCCAAATGATTTGGTCCACTATTGTGAATTGCGGATATCTTAGGATTTTATATGCATCCAATACATAACAAGTGCCTAGAAACTGATTCCATGGTATGTCACTAAATTTGATATTTTTAATTGATATCCCACAAATATCGCAAAATAACAATTGCATCACTATAGGCATCCCATTATCGTACCGTGACCTCAACATCCATTGCGATACGACAGTACCATATGTTCTATATTTCTTTATATGATGATATTTTCATATAATCTTATCAAACTTAATTTATGAGTCAAAGAAATCAATTCGAGTACTTAAGTATCAATAACTAAAGATTGAAATCAAGAATTAGGACAATTTTTGTGACAACCCAGATTCTAAGTCATAAAAAGTCCCAGCCATCGAGTCGAAATAATCAAAGGATCGAGAAAAATTGAAGGTTATTCGGAAAATGTATTAAGAAAATCCAAACCAGCTTTAGAGTATATTTTGAAATCAGAAATTGTCTCCTGAACTTGAAGTCCGGCGTGGTTTGGTGAGGCCGAAGTGGCCTGACGACCGGAGTGGCCTTTGTGTGAGGAAAAAAAAAAGAAGCCCGTCTTCTCTTAGCGTAAAGGAAGTCCCACCTCTTGCCAAAATGAAGTCCCTCCTCGTGTGCCAAAATGAAGTCCCTCCTCTTGTGCCCAAAGAAAGTCCCTCCTCTTGTACCAAAATGAAGTCCCTCCTCTTGTACCAAAATGAAGTCCCTCCTCGTGTGCCAAAATGAAGTCCCTCCTCTTGTGCCCAAAGGAAGTCCCTCCTCTTGTGCCCAAATGAAGTCCCTCCTCGTGTGCCCAAATGAAGTCCCTCCTCTTGTGCCCAAAGGAAGTCCCTCCTCGTGTGCCAAAATAAAGTCCCTCCTCTTGTGCCCAAAGGAAGTCCCTCCTCTTACGTCAAAAGGAAGTCCCTCCTCTTGTGCCCAAAGGAAGTCCCTCCTCTTGTGCCCAAAGGAAGTCTCTCCTCTTGTGCCAAAATGAAGCCGCCCCCTTAAGAAGAAAAGTAGTCCGGCTTTTCAAGTAAATAATGAGGTCCGACTTTTTAAAAAAGAAATGAGGTCCGGTCTCCTTAAGTGAATAAATCAAGTCCGGCCATGCACTGTTCATATTAAAATCAAGTCCGGCTTTGTGCATATTAAAATTAGGTTCGGCCCTTAAAGCATGAAGAAAACAACTCCAGCCCTTTTGAAAAGAGATCCGTCCTGCCTGAACATATCAACTTCGGCCATTTACATGAAATAATCTAGTCAGGCCCTTTTGCATAAAATAATCAAGTCCGGCCCTTTTCAAAGAATAATCAAGTTCGACCTACCTTGCAAGGAAGTCAAAGAATCAGTCCGGTTTTCTAAGTGAAGAAATCCGTCCAGTTTCCTTAATGCGAACTTTATTATTTAGTTAGAATCTAATTAGGCGGCAACTAAGTGGCGACCAAATAGAGTAGGTAAACCAACCTGATTACTCCACCTACCCCCTGAAAAGAATTACCTAACCCTGAAAAGAATTATCGAGCAAGTAACCTACTTCCACTTACCCACCTGCTCCCTCCCCTTTATATATGGGACTCTGGTTGAGGGTAGTGTGAGTTTTTAGCGCCAAGGAAAAATAAGGAGCGAAGAAGAAGGGAGTGAAGAGAGAGCTCCAAGACAGTAAAAAACCGACTGTCAGGCAAGAAGGGAAGGAAAATTGAGTCAGCCCGTCAGGCAAGTGTACCTCGGACGCCATTTTTAAGTTCATTACAAGTATAATTTGCTCTGTTTCTAAATTCATGTTCTGTTGCAAGATACTTCGGATGCTACTTTTAAGTTCATGCACTATGCTTTGAAATTCATGCTTTATTGCAAGTTACTTCGGACGTCTGCTCTGCTTTTAAGTTCATGTTTCGAGAATATTGAAGTATACTCTGTTTCTGAGTCCCTGCTTTTTGCATTAAATATCCACCTCCTGTACTGTAAAACGAACTCCGGCCCCAAATGTAAAACGAACTCCTGCCCCTAATGTAAAAAGAACTCTAGCTTTTATGAAAGAAAGAACTCCGGTTTTTAAGAAGGAAAAGAACTCCGGCTTTTAATGAACTCCGTCCTTGAGAAAAACAAGCTCCGTCCCTTTTAATGAAAATGCACTCCGTCCTGATAGTAAAATGAACTCTGGCCCTTTTAATGAAAATGCACTCCGTCCTGATTGTAAAATGAACTCTGTCCCTTTTAGTAAAATAAACTCCGTCCTGATAGTGAAATGAACTCCGTCTTTAATGAAAATTGAACTTCGGCTTTGGGCTCCGGCTTTTGAAAAAGAATTTCGTCTTTAAACAAAAAAAATGAACTCTGGCTTTTAACATGAAAAAGAGCTCCGTCCTTAACGCGAAATGAACTCCGGCTTTTTCTGTCAAAAGAGAAACTCCGGCTTTTAAATGTAAAATTAACTCCGGTTTCGTACACGAAAAGAGCTCCATCCTTAACACGAAATGAACTCCGGCTTTTTCTGTCAAAAGAAGAACTCCGGCTTTTAAAGGTAAAATTAACTCCGATTTCGTACACGAAAAGAGCTCCGTCCTTAACATGAAATGAACTCCGGCTTTTTCTGTCAAAAGAGGAACTCCGGCTTTTAAAGGTAAAATGAACTCCGGTTTCGTACACGAAAAGAGCTCCGTCCTTAATGAAAAATGAAGTTCGGCTTTGAGCTCCGGCTTTTGAAAAAGAATTCCGTCTATAAAGAAAAATGAACTCTGGCTTTTAACATGAAAAAGAGCTCCGTCCTTAACGCGAAATGAACTCCGACTTTTTCTGTCAAAAGAGAAACTCCGGCTTTTAAAGGTAAAATTAACTCCGATTTCGTATACGAAAAGAGCTCCGTCCTTAATACGAAATGAACTCCGGCTTTTTCTGTTAAAAGAGGAACTCCGGCTTTTAAAGGTAAAATGAACTCCGATTTCGTACACGAAAAGAGCTCCGTCCTTAATGAAAAATGAAGTTCGGCTTTGAGCTCCGGCTTTTGAAAAAGAATTCCGTCTATAAAGAAAAATGAACTCTGGCTTTTAACATGAAAAAGAGCTCCGTCCTTAACGCGAAATGAACTCCGGCTTTTTCTGTCAAAAGAGGAACTTTGGCTTTTAAAGGTAAAATTAACTCCGGTTTCGTACACGAAAAGAGCTCTGTCCTTAACACGAAATGAACTCCGGCTTTTTCTGTCAAAAGAGGAACTCCGGCTTTTAAAGGTAAAATTAATTCCTGTTTCGTACACGAAAAGAGCTCCGTCCTTAACACGAAATAAACTCCGGCTTTTTCTGTCAAAAGAAGAACTCCGGCTTTTGAAGGTAAAAATTAACTCCGATTTTGTACTCGAAAAGAGCTCCATCCTTAACACGAAATGAACTCCGGCTTTTTCTGTCAAAAGAGGAACTCCGACTTGAATGAAAAAGGAACTCCGGTTTTGCACATAAAAAAGAGCTCCGTCCTTAACGTGAAAATAAACTCCGGCTTGTATTGAAAATTAAACTCCGATTTCGTACAGAAAATGAACTACGGCATACTGAAAATGGCTTTCAAAAGAAGAAGTGTTCTTGTTATTTTAAGACCTGGGACTGACTACAGCCCAGATAGGTTCTCCGGCATACGTTAGGACTTTTCGGTGGTAATCGAGGATAGCTCTGTCCATGGAGTTATTTATGGACCGCCCTGCCCTCGGGGCGTTACGGTTAGGAGGAAAAATGATCTATGTTTATGAATTGTTTATGGACCGCCCTGTCCTCGGGGCGTTACGGTCAGGAGGAAATATGAACTCTGTCCATAGAGTTATTCATGGTCCGCCCTGTCCTCGGGGCGTTACGGTCAGGAGGAAAGCATGGTTTCTGGCCTACCTTCAGGTGGTACACCGATCCCACGAGACGGGGTACTTCTGTTCAGTTATCGGCCTTGGATTGTGTGGATTGAACACAATCAATCCTCGATTAATTCCCCCTCCGTAAGCAGAAGAATAAGGGAAGACTTTTATGACAAAAACAACTCTGTTTTATGCTCTGATATTTTGATCAGCCTTCATCCAGCTAAGTATTGATTTACGTATTGCTTATGATTCGTTATGATTTTTTCGGGTATTGATTACTCCGTTTTACGATCCACTACTCGCTACTAACATTTATGCTTTAGCTTGACAGTTGTTTTACGATAATCAGCATGTACCTTGTTGAGCTCCGACTCACTGTTTTCTGTTTTTCCTCCCTACAGATGAAACATTAGAGCTCGTGCCTGACGAGTTAGAATGATTAGAGTTGTTTAGAGGATCATTGAAGATTTGGGAGCTCATTTTGGAGAAATAGCATTGTAACGACCGGATCATGATTCATGAGCTTTTATAGTTAGACGTTTTGATTATGTATTTGAAAATGAATATTTTGGAATGAATATGAATACTTCTGCAAGTTGTTGGAATGACTTCCGCTATAATTCTTATGGTTAATAATATGTGGGTCCTAGATGGCATCTCTGATCCTGTTAAAAAAAAAAAAATCCGTTTCGTCACAATTTTAAGACGGTAAGTGGGCTACTGTGGTAAAATGTGTGGGGGTGGAGGAGCTAGGTGCTTAAAAGTACTGAAGGACTTGAATTCCTTATTTCTCCATCCAAAGTTAGGGCAATTCCTTCATCTTTAATTTGTTTTGAATTGAGAATATTTTTTTTAGGCTGATCCTGAAAGAACTTCCTAAAAAAAGATATAATATTTTTGGCCCATGAAGAGCCTCTCCAAGCATAGAAAAGGTGGGACAATCCTCAACACGATGTGATTTACTATTGTAGGCACCAGAAACCTTTAAACGTTCTCTAAATATTACTTTCATTTTCTTTATTTTTAAATCTTCCAACTTTTATTGACACCATCAGATTCAATGGCTCATAGGTAAAACTTATCACTAGATTCAGTGATAACTTTAGACTCATAACTAAATGGCTATTTAGTGTCTTATTATAGCGCAATATTGGCCAAAGTTTCAAAGTACTCATAGGCCTTGTCTGAAGTCTTGTCAAAGAATTCCATTGTTTTAACAACTGGTGCATCTATGGTGATAATGAACATAGGAAAAAATTGATGATGCATTACACCTTCAAATCATGATGTAGACAAGCACTTCAGATATCTTTAAATTTCTTCTGACACTATAAAATATCTCATTAGGCTTTTAAGAAAATCTAATGATCTGACACTATATAACCTTTACATTATATATTAAAAACTATTTTTTAAAAAACTTTCTTAGTATTCCTACCCATATAAATATAGATCGGGACTTTAAAGAATTAAATTTTATCTTTACTTTATCTTTAAAAAGTTGAGAATAATTTGAGATGGACAACGTCCTCCACACAATAGTGATGAACAAACATTCACACACTTTATCAAAAATTTTTACATATTGATAGAGATTTTCAGAATTCATCCCATAAAATTGATATAACAATTATATCATTTCAGGGTTAAGATTAAAAATATTTTAGATTAAAAATATCGGGTTAGATACATGTAATCATAACGGGTAAGGTAGCCGTTAGGAGACTCTAATGGAAGATCCATGTTTGCAGTATCATGTTAGCCTAAATGTGTCATAAATGATATAAGATTATTCCTAAACTAAGGTTAGACAAAATTATACTCCTAAAAAAATTGAAAATATAACACAAGGGATGAGTATTGTCATTTTTGGAAAAAAACAAAATTAAAAATGACAAGTGGAACGACTTTTTTTTTTTTTTTTTTTTGAGCTTTCCATTTTACTTTTTCTCTTTAATTTTTTTTATTAAATAGCTACAATAATGTAAACAAAACGATGACTGAAAGTTATAATAATAAAGAGAGATTGATTTTATTTTTTTTTTCATATTTTTCTTTTGTCTTCTTCACATAATAAAATAAAATTTATCTTATATATATATATATATATATATTTGTGCTTTTTTTTTATTATTTTTAATTTAAATTACGGGGCCAAAAATTAACCTTTTTTTTAAAAAAATTATGACTTTTTTGTTTGTTAAATTTTTAAGTAAATAATAATAAGGACAATAGAATAATTTTTTATTTAATAATGATGATGCGAGTCCCACATTTAAAGGTTGGAGGTAAAACCTCCAACTTATAATTAGAAATTTCTCCATCCTATTACCCGGTCTTTTGGAATGGCCTCCTCTAACTTATACTCAGATCGAATGGTCTTTATTGAGAAGCAATTTTGCCCGAAAGGAAACTCATGGATAGTTCGACCAGAAAGGGATCTACGGAGGGTGACCTGTCACGGTGTGTCGGGCGAGAAAGATCTCAGAGTGAAAGCCGGCGCCGCGATTTATTGAAGGAGGGAGGAATGATGCGAATCCCACATTAAAAAGTTGGAGGTAAAACCTCCAATTTATAAGTTAGGGGGCTCTCCCTCCTACTAGACCAGTCTTTTGAGATGAGCTCTCCCTTTGACTTATGCTTGCATCAAATAACCTATTTATATAAACAAATGATATAACAATCACAAGAAAATAACATATTTCAATTCTCAAGAAAACGTAGCAACGGAAGTGTTATTTAATATATAAAAGTATGTCATTATATTATATAGCCAACTTTAAATAACATATTTATGATTATTTTAAAAAATATTTGATGAGATTAAATAATTTTGTGATTTTACAAATAAATGGATATTATATAAAATAATATATTTTAAGATTTTATATTTTTTTCTTACGAATTTTCTTCTGACAATGACTAATAAAATCGAATGAATGAGAGGTGACTGCCTTCAGCTGAAAACCTCAGCAATAAAGACAGAGTAGTTAATTATTTAGATCGACGTCGAATTGTCGAGTTTGCCCTTAATGAATGCTTTAAATTACCCATCACCTGGAGTCTCCCAAAAGTAATGACACAATATACATTTTCCAACTTTTTAACTTACATTGATGTTCAATCTTATTAATTTTATTGTCGATTTTAATTTTCACTTTAATTATAATTTTCTGTGAAATTGTATTTATTAAACTTAGAACATATGAGAAATCCTTCAAAGTAAATAAAAATATTAATCGATAAGAAATTTATAAAATAAAAAAAAATTAGATGCAAAATTGGAAAAAAAAAAAGAATTATTATTATTATTTTGGTTTTGTTTTTGCTGGTTCTGCAGTTAATCGGGGGCAATTAGGTTATTTCAAGGAACTCCAGTGTCGGTTGTCCAACCCCAAAAAATTGGCACCAGAGGACGCTGGCCCCACTCACTTTTCCCACGCTTTATTTGGCGGGTATTAAAACAATCAGACGGAAATCTAAGTCTCTCCTTTTACACACGCACGCAGGAGGGATAGAGGGAGAGTGGGGGGGAGGGGGAGAGAGAGAGAGAGAGGGGGAGTGTGTGCAGGGCGCAGAGACGCTCTTTTGAAAGGAACTCAGCGACACACAGTCACACACGCAAAACACACTGAGCCGGTCCGTACAGGCTGTTTGGAGAGAGGGGGGGGGGGAGACAAGGGGACGCTAATTCCATTTTCCCTTACCTTGGTCGTCGTCGGCCTCCGTCCCTGTATCTCTTCCTTTTGATCACACTAATAACAGTAGTCATTCTTTGAACAAATTCTGGAATATTGGTGTGGAAAGTCTTTCTCGAAGGGACAAAATTTCATTCTAGATAATGGAGTTGTACGGTCGGAACGTGGGGAGGGAAGAGTTGGAATCGGATCGTCCGGCGGAATGGCCCGAGACGGGGCTGGAAGGTGAGCTCCATTTGATCGGCATTCCACTTGCATTTTTACTTCTGTTTTATTTACTGTCTTGTCCGAGATTTAGGGTTTGAATGATGCTATTAGATTCTGTTGAAATAGGATTTGCTGATTTTTTTTTTTTTTTTGGGTGGTGGTTTTGGGGATCGAAGAGTCGATGTGGCGGTTGAGACTGACTGGTAGGGAGTCGTACCCGGAGCGGCCTGGGGTGTCGGATTGCGTCTACTACATGCGCACTGGGTTATGTGGCTTTGGTAGCCGTTGCCGGTACAATCATCCTCGTGATCGTGCTGCTGCGGTGAGGTTTTATGACCCCTCACGTACTTGTTCAATTCTTTTTTTTTTTTTGTGATATTATTTTAACCTAGCTACTCAAACGTCAGAGAGTAATGCGTAAATTGCACATTGATGGTGTATTGTTACTGACGAATTCTATCAAATCTTGAATAAGCTAGTGTTTTTTATCTGGTTGAAGGTTAAATGTAGTCATGTCATGCCATGGCAAACTTTTGCATGTGCTTTGAGAAGAGGGAGAAAAATGTTAAATCTGAAAAGGGAAATAATCAGGCTGGAAGATGTGTTTCTGCTTCATGCTTTTTACGTCGGCAGGGCGTGAGATTTGTTGTCTTTGCTTTAACTGGTGTCTGATTACTTGCTATTTATTAATTTGATTTGGGACGTGCTTCTACACAGGCTGCATCAGCTGTAAGATTAGGGGGAGGAGACTACCCCGAACGTCCGGGGGAGCCTTTTTGCCAGGTATGTTGTTGATCACTGTGAAGCATTATTTTTATTGGGTGATATCCTTGCTGGCTCTAGATTCCTGGAAACTGTATCTTACATGTAATCTTCCTATTGCTATTGGCATTGTGCTGCTCATTTGAATGGATTATGCTTTTGTTGCTCCATGTGCAGTTTTATTTAAAGACCAGGACTTGTAAATTTGGTGCGACCTGCAAGTTCCACCATCCAAGAAACGCTGGTGGATCATTAAGCAATGTGCCACTAAATTATCATGGATACCCGCTACGACCGGTTTGAATTTCCTTTTCCCTCTGTAGCCCTGTTGTGTATGTTTTCATGTTTGGTTTTTTGTGAGTTTGTGAACTTATTATCTGGTTGGCTAATTTTGGTTTCCCTTTGATCAGGGTGAGAAAGAATGCTCCTATTATTTGAAAACGGGGCAGTGCAAATTTGGGATAACCTGTAAATTCCATCATCCTCAACTGGCTGGTACATCAGCGTCGGCAACTGCATCCCCATTTTTTCCGATGGTGCAGTCTCATTCAGTTCCATTCCCTGAACAAATTGCAGGAGCATCCTCCAGCTATAGGATTCCCCAGCCTCCACTACTGCCTGGTTCTTATGTGCCAGGGGCCTATGGCCCTGTGCTACTTTCTCCTGGGGTTGTTCCTCTTCCAGGCTGGCCTTCTTATTCGGTATGTCACTAGTCTACAACTAGATGTTTACAAGAGCTTATGGCAATTTAAGTATGCTACCTTACTCATGATGCAGGGGCCTGTAAATCCTGTATTGTCCCTTGGTGCCCAACCTTCGGCAGGAGCAGGGTCATTATATGGAGTAACTCAGTTATCTTCTTCAACATCTGCACTGGCAGGACCATATCCTTCCTTACAGACGTTTTGCTGGAAGATCAGATGGTGGAAATGAACCAAAGTTTCCAGAAAGACCTGGTCATCCTGAGTGCCGACATTACTTGAAAACTGGAGATTGTAAATTTGGTCCATCTTGTAGATACCATCATCCGCCAGAACGGGCTGCATCCACATCAGCTTGTTTTCTGAGCCCACTAGGTCTACCTCTACGCCCGGTAAGCTTTGGAATCATGATTTCTATTACTATTTCATCTTTCTTGGTTGATTTTTTAGGTTGAGGCATTGATGGGTGACTATAAATGCTTATTGTTAACTATAAAATCCCAAGTGAGATGAAAAGAAAGATCTTTAACATTGGGAAGATATATTTCATTTTATGTTTTTGGCTGATGTTGTCAATCGCTGCATCTTGAGACTGCATTCTCAGTTTTGTCCACAAGTTGTACTTTTGCCTTTCTTGATTCATTCCTAATAATTGGAAAGGGAATCCTCTGAATTGAAGAGTTCAATAGGTAATGGTGTAGGGGTACTGGAAAAGTGGCCTTTCAACAAGCTTCCTTGGTGTTGTGTTGATGCTGATTTTTTATTTTTTCTCTTTCTTTAATAGTCTTTTAATCATCGGAGCATGCTATCTTTTATCTATGAACAATTGGCCAGTCTATGGAGCCCCATTATTGATTTTGGTTCAAATGTTGATATACATGCCATCATCATTTTGTCTATCTGATTAGTAGCTTGTGGGGAATCATATCTCCATCATAAAGGAGTGCGATTGAAGCTTGTTTTGTTGTCTACCAATTCATATTTGGAACACCTTTAATGATAGTTCAGATGGAAATAGTGATGATTTATGAATAAAACAAGAAATATAGAATTTCTTTTTGATTATTTTTGCTTTTTGGGTGGTTTAATTCTATAATTCTTCCAGTTAAGAAATTTTCAGAAACCTGAATGATCCTACACACACAAATGGTTTCCATTTATATATGTGTGCACACGTTTATATGCTTTCTCTTGTAGAATTAGGCCAACCATGACGAGTGAATCAATGACTCAGGATTCAGCCAGTTGTGAAACCAAATATATTCATGCCAAATTGATGTGATTACTTTAGCCTAAATACACACTGCCCAGCCAGGATAAATGCTACCAGTGGACTCATGGTATTTTTGTCTAATAATTGAAGGTGTTATCATAGACTAAGAAAGAGCTATCTTAGCAAATGCCCTAAAAGACAGAATCTGCTGCTGGCTCTTCCATCTTGTATGTCTGTTTGGAACAGCAATTTGGTCGACTTAATAGATGTAAAAGTCAGAAGCAGCATGAACTAATGACGATAGAAGGCTTGGTGTAGATTCAAGGGGAAAGTGTATTCTTGGGTACTCATGATGTTCTACTCCATGGATTTTTTTTTTTAAATTTTATTTGTTAGGGAGGCTGGGAATTGGAAAGAGATGATAGGGCATCTGGATGACCTTGCCCACATTTGGAAATAAGGATAGTGTAGTGCATGAAACTGCTGCATTGCAGGCAACGGTCATGGGGTGCAACACGAAAACTTCCCTAGAGTGCTCATGCCAAAGAATGCTTTGGCTATGGAGCTTTGATTAGATCTGGGTCTGTTATATTTTTGCTGATATGGTTGCATTCAACATTTGGCATTACTTGTGAAAATGATATTTTACTATTTTAAGTTCAAACTAAATTTATTACTTATTTTATCATAGAGCCACATATAAGATTAGTTATTTTCTATTCTTATTCTCATTGTTTATTATTATTGTAACAATAACTATTTTCCCCCTTCATTTATAGGGTGAACCTTAGCGCAATGGTTAGGTTGCTCCATTGTTTCCTGAAGGTTATGGGTTCAAATAACAGAAATAGTCACTTTGCAATACAAGGGTAAGATTGTGTATATCTTCACCCTCCCTATATCCCGTAATGAGAGAGGCTTGTGCATTGGGAACTCTTTTTTGTTTGTCTTCTTTTTCTTCTTTTGATCTATTTTGTTCGTATCTTCACTGTTATTTTGGTGGAAGCATTTGCTTAATCAACAATAGGGTATGATACTGACCATAGGACCAATCAGCTGATTAAGTTCTTAGATTTTCTGATCAATTTTTGTTATTGGCATGATTTTTTTGCGGTGTTTCTCTGTGACATGAATGTTTACATCGACTTAGGAACTTATTATGTTGACCTTAGATTGAACTTCAATTATTTGCTTGTGCATTGTTCATTATTGCTTAGGAGAGGATACACTTTTAGTGGAAACTGTATGATGGTATGATGTCAGTTATATTTGATAAAGTATCATCATGGCTTCACATTGTCAAGGTTGCATAAATCAAAATATGCAGCTTTTTGACAGTCCAAAAGATCACTGCAGAGCTGCCTTCATTTCTGTCTGTCTTGAAATTACTTGTCATTATGTAAGATTTTGAACTGTTGTACAGGTAGTATGTAACTGTCGTAAATTGTTTGAATTGAAACCATTTTCCTTTTTACTCAAACATGTAGTCAAACACCTATGAGATTTGAAGTTCATTTTGCAAGTAACAAGGTTGCTTTAACTATGGTATGTGTCAAGTTGTGCGTTGTTTTTGTATTTTTTCGTACATTTTAATATAAGATTCCCCTTTATTCTGTCAATCATCTTGTCCACTTGATACTGACCTCACTATTAGTTTTGTCTCCTTGGCTAATCATGCCAATTTGCTGTGATGCTGCAATAATTTTATGTGAAGTTGGTACTTTCAGTTGATTGTGACATGTTTATTAATCCTCAAACTGTACCCCAAGATCCAAGCTATGCATGAGCATTGGAGCAAGGCATTCATACTTGATTTCCTAAATCTCATTAGATTGAAATTTGTTTTACATGATTAAGGAACCTAAAGTTGAAACATGCATCAAAGATGCAAGTATACTATTAAAATTATACCACAGTATGGACTGAAACACACTTTTGAATTATTCTCCTATGCCATCAGAACCTAATATTATCTGATTGAATTCCTATTTAGGTGAATATTGGCCAATTAATTGTGTTGCCCTTTAATTGTGTTGCCCTTATTGAGCCCATTGAAGAGGAGTGGAATGATAGCATCCTCAAGTTTTCATAGTGTTCACAAACTCACTTAAAAGAAGCCAGTAAACCTATATAAAACCAAGATTGTAGGTCCTCCTGCACCCTATTTCACTTCGATGTATTCACTTGGGCCTTTGAGTCACTAGACTGACTCTTTTTCTGGGCATGAGCCAAGGGTTTTACAATTTCTCAATCCTTTTGAAGGTGAAGGCTCTCAGAAGAGCCTAAGTCCCTCACAAGCTCTCTCTAACTCCTGGATCTATAAACCTTGAACAATTAATGTCTTTATGATGGACATGATTTTTATGAGGATAGTGAATTTACTACTAGCAACAAGAACTCTTCATTGCTTAAGTGAGGATAAAGAGCCCAAGTGTGCTTGGATGCTGGGCTTCTTTCAGTTGTCCTTTTAAACTGAAATGAGCCTTTATTCAAGACATAGATTATTGAATTACAAGCCTAAGGGCATTTTTTCCCCCTTTTGTTGTGTCAATGGAAAAATCTAAAGAGCATAAATATCAGTTACTAGGCGCGTGTTTTAAAGTACCTTGCATCCTTATGCCCTTGTCTGCATGACTTTAGAATTCACCTTTGTTCCTTGAGATTTGAGCTTTACTATTAACACCTATTGAAACCTGTTGTATCAACATTAATCTTTATCACTGAAATAGACCATTGATTAATTATTGACAAAGTACTTTTTTTTTTATATCTATTTAGTGCTACCATTATAATTCCTTGGGGTTTATTTATAATACAGGATTGCCTTTCTTGTTTCTAAGGATTTACTTATAGATTGTACACATTATCATCAGTTTGATCAGGTGATAAAATTTTAGATTGGATTGATTAACTGCTACCATGTGTTAATTTTGGAGCCTAGTTATCCAAATTATTCTATGCTGGATCATGAGATCATTCCTCCTTTATACTTCACTCTTGATCATTGCTTCATTTTTTTTTTTTGGCTATTTATCGTATGATTTAATGCTGAAGATGATCTTGCATATTAATGTTAGATGTGTTCATTGTTAGAATATAACCTTATCAACATGAATTATATATTTTCTTTTGGGATCTGCATTTGCTTTAAAATGATATATGCCTGCCCCTCAGAAGTTGGGATGTCAGTTGCCAGGAAATGGGAAAATTAAGGCAGGGAGGAGCATGCTTGCATTTTTTACATAATTAGCTCATTCATTATGCATTTTCTTTTCCCTGTCACAACCAATTTCTATATATTACTTCCAGAATTTCATGATCTGATGACAGTATATTCGGGATGTCTAACTAGTACCTTAATGATGGTAAATTATTTGATTTCATATTCTTGCTTTCTCATCAGTTGAGTGAGTGGTCAGGTCCACTGACATCCCCATTGTACTATCTACATTATTACTCCAACATTTTTAGAGGTGGTTAGGAACTCTTAAAAACTATAAACTCTTGTATTTTTTCCCCCAAATAATTAGACTTTTATGTTCCTCATATTCGCAATACATGAGCCATTAAAATTCAACTTAGTCAATTACGGAAAGAAAAAAGAATTGTCTATTTTGTCTTTTATTTAGTACAACTTGGATATTACTTTAATTTGTTTTCATTTTTTGCACGGTAAAGACTCTGAACTTATGTTTATGCCAACCACACCAAGGTTAGTCATTCCCTTGCCAGCAGCAAAATTTTAACTTCCAGCATGTCTTAGTTGATACTCTTCACCTAAATCATCATTTCATGCAAAAATCAACCAGGGCTACAATTATATGCTGAAGAAATTACTTCTAGAGGTGAAAATACGTCAATAATCTGAACTAAATAGAAGAAACTAATAGTGAGGAAGGACTAGAATTTCACTGAAAGAAAAGGGATGCCATTGAAGTGTGTGGTTGGAAAAGCCAGAAGCCATTGAACTGAAGAGTTGGGTGGAATTATTTGGACCATAGAAAAATGAATGGATACGATTTGAGTCAATTGAGTTAGTTTAGGTAATATAAAATTATTGGGACCATCAGAAAAATGGATGGACAGGATTATAAGATCTCTGGAGCTATTGCTTTAAGTCATTTATTTGTTTTGGCTGCATAGAATTTGAGTCTATCTTCGTGCATTTTTCCCATTATAAATTTTGATTTATGTTTCTTTGACAGGGTGCACAAACTTGCACGTTCTATATGCAACACGGGTACTGCAAATTTGGGCCTACATGCAAGTTCGACCATTCAATTGGGGCCTCACCATCGTCTCTTCCGGAGATGCCTGCTGCTCCCTATATGGCTGGGTCTTCATTTTCTACTTTGCCTCCCTAATCGTTAACATTTTAGAGGAAATCCTGCCGTTGTCTGAAGGCACTTCCAGTAATTTCGTTGGTTCGCCGCTCCCCCAGACTCCTGTTTAACTCTCAATTGTCCAAAGATCAGGTCACAGTCCTGCATTATTAAGCAGAAGCTGAAGCGTGGGAGAAAGTGCTGATCATTGCCATTCATATTGAAGTATTTTCTGAACGCCATTTCCCTAGCATCTCTGTTTTTAGGGGATAATCCATATTAATTCACCATGAAAAAGTTTCATATTGTTGCTGAAGTGCTTGTGAATCCATCACACGGTGCCCATCTGGGATGGAGTTTTTCTGTTTGTGTGTATTGGCTCTCTTTTCGAAAACTCCATCTCCTCAATAATTAAGTTGGAGCAGCAAATTACATGAATGGACTTCAATCAACAATAATGGAAGGCCTTCCTTCTGATGATCGAGCTTCTTTCCTATGAATCTCATGAACTGCTGTGCCTGTATATTTGTCTGAAGCAAGAACAATTGTTCATCTTCTCATGGACTACCTTCCTCAGGTCTACTTTTCTGTTTTTTTTTTTTAAAGGGAAAAAAAATGAAGTCTGCATCTTCAAATGTCCAGTTTCATTAGCAGAAGCTCTGGAAGGGGTCAAAACAGAGCGCTAACTGGAAGTCACAGGATCAATTTTCATTTGAGAATCTTTGTACCGAGATGCATCGGTAATCTTCATATTTTCAAGCTCCGACCATTGACATTGTTGTCGGGAATACACAAGTATGCGTTGTTCAGTGTCGTTATCTGGTCCAATTGTGTTATATGCGTACCCCTGTTTTACTAGTGGTTGATCTCGGGTTGTTTCGTTAACACAGGCCGGCAATACCAAGACCTGAGTTTGTTTCTTCTGTCAGATGATGTTTGCGCTTAGATTTGGGGGGCGGGCATCCATTGTTATTTTCAATGCATTTGCTTTAGATGTGCTATCTTGAAAAGCGATCCCATAGTGAGGCTTTGAGGGTTGGCTCCTTGAATCCATTGATATGAATTGGTAGAAGAGCTGTTTGTTGTTGCGTCTGTGCTGGAAGGGCTATGAAGATGGGGCTGAGCTGGGTGGAAGAACGGCGTCTGCTACTGTTGCTGCAGGGAGGAAGTGCCATGGAGGAATCCCTCATTAGCATTATCTTCTTCTGGACCATTCTGCAATTATTATTATTGAATCTTGCAGTGCTTAAATGCGCTGTTACATGATATAGTCATGAAATTGACTGATCAAGTACTTCACCTTTTTCTTCTTTTGTCTTCTTTCTAATTTTAATACTGATTTTATGCTGTTCAAAGTTACTAATTAAACTGAGCACGTTGTTATTATGGCATATAGGCGATGTGGAAAATTTTCAAAAGAGAAATTAAAACGATCGTCTTTTCTGAAGGCTTTTCCCGGAAGTGCGTGTTGCCCTGATGTGCCAATTTAATTAACTTAATCGAGGTTTTTTTTTCTTTGCAGTAATTAGAAAAATAAATACAAAAAAAAAAAAAAATTGAAAGAATAAAAGAAAAAGGATGACAGTAATTTCAACTCTTTTTCTCGATTTTGGTGAGTTTAAGCCTGCTAATTTAAAATGTTGATAATGAAATGTTAGTTAAAAGCTTAGTAAATAAATATAAGATATAAAAATAAATATGAGTCATTGAAAACATATAAAGGAATAATGAGCCAAAGGTTGTTATAAACTTCACTGACGGGGATGCATACATGAAGATCGATTTATGTCCTACCTTATAAATTTGGGTTATACTTTAGTATTCAAAATCTATGGATGTGCTGTCTATATATTGTTTCTATTGATGGGATTTTACCCATTACTATAATCAATTGGTAGGCTTTTACATGACTTTATCTTATTCTTAATATGTTTTGACATATAATAATATATATTTTTTACTAATTTTTATAATGGTTTGTTTATAAAAACATGTGAAAACATCTGCAAAATATGTGATGGGTACACGAATAATAGACTGACCCCAAAAATCAACGGAGGTCCAAAAATATGGTCAACACTTTAACGGCCCAGATGGAAAATATGCCCAAGAGCTAAAAGGCCCAGGACGGTCAACGCTGGCGTTGACCGTTGGGTGGCCAACGCGTACGTAGGCGGTCAACTCAAACGTTGACCGTCTGCGCACTGCACCTTGGGTCCAAAAGAGGTTTTTTTTTTTACAAACGGGCTTAATCCTCTTGAGCCCATGATCCAGCAGACGGTCAGCAACGGCTCTCCAGGCAATCTCCACGATCTTGGCAGGCTCCCAAAGCAAATATTGACCAAATTGGCGCCCTTCTTGTAAGAAAGGCGCCAGATTTTATCAATAACCTGCCAACTGGGGATTCTAATGGTAAATAATGCCAAAGGAAGGTAGGACATTTGGAAAGCTGTTGGAGAAGGAAACAATCTTGCACAGCTTGGCAACCGACATCTGCTCCAGAAGGTAAGCCCGCCAAAGTTCACTAAGGGAATCATTCATTCCAAAGGAGGAAGATTGCACCTTGAATTATAAATAAGCCCTTGAATCATCATTCAAGGCACGTTTTCTATAATGCAAAAACAAACGCTCTCATTGACCTACTTTCTTTGCTACTGAAACTCTAAGAACCACCAACGTTTCTGCTACGCAAACATACACACTAGCAATCCGAAAAATCCTAAGGCAAACAAGCGAGCCTCTCTAGGCCGTTTACTGCCTTCCCACCTCCCAGATTCAAGAAAGCATCCTCGTCTCTCTTTCATCTGGGAAACGCACTCTGTCTCTCTCTTTTCTCAATTTACAGTTTGATTTTTTCGAAGGCTGTTTTACTGACTTGAGTATCGGAGTGTTATTGGCGGGATAATTTTTCGCCGACACACTGACCTCCTGTTCTGTTTAGTGGTGTGCAGGATCCAACTTGGGGAATGGAGCTGGAACCACGACAAGACGATCATCCGAATCTGTTCGAAATTCGGATCCAGAGACGCATCATTGGCGCCGTTTGTGGAAACGCTTACAAAAGCCAACCACAAATCTGCACAAACCCACTCTTTTACCTTCTGATTCTGTAATGGTGAACACGAGAGCCCAAACTAGCGATCCCGCTAGAGATGCTGCTAACCCCGATCAGGAGCCCGCTGCTAGTGCCATTGTCAACGGGGCCACGGGCGGGGTCCCACCGCTTTATTTTCAACAACTGGTGGAGTAGATGTAAGCCAACAATCGTCTGCTCTAGATGCTTTGTGCTTAGAATGAGCAGCGACTATAAGCAGCTCCACCAGCAGCCATCCCTACACCGGCCACCAAAAGGGGTGGCTAGAGGAAAAAAGCCTGCCAAAAGGCTTGTGAAAGCCGGGGACAATCCAGCTCCAGCATCCTCCCGCGTTCCTGGCCAAAACAGGCCTGAAGAACGCTTCGGGAGCACGTCTCCTCAAGAAAGTCCAGAGGGAAGAAATCCCCGATACTCTCGGACGGAAGACAACAACGCAATCTAGAAGCGAGCCTCCAGGACTGTCAGATCCACTGGAGGCAGCAGCTGACTGGCTGCTGAACCCTCCAGGGACAAGACGGAGTTGAGGGATTACCTCAACTCCAAAAGATCAGCAAATGCCGCTCGTGCCGATCCACGAGTGGATAAAATCTGGAACCGTGTGTTCCAAGATGAGGACCGCGCCATCGACTTGGACCGATCTCCTTTTACTGCGGAGATCCTGAGCCGTCCACTGCCAACGAAGTTTAAGATGCCATCCCTTGACTTATACGATGGGGGCAGTGATCCGATTGATCACCTGGATCACTTCCGCACCCATCTGAGTCTACAAGGGTTAGAAGACTCAGCGATGTGCCGCTATTTTTCGCTCATGCTGAAGGGAGATGCCTGAATCTGGTTCCATCACCTCCTTTCAGGCACCATCAGTAGTTTCCGTAAGCTCACGGATCTCTTCCTGGCTCAGTACCCCTCGAGTCGATGGGAAGAGAAGCAGCCATGGCATCTCTCCCACATAAAGCAGAAACCGGGAGAGAACCCACGGCGTTTCCTGGATCATTTTGTGGCAGAGGCCAGAAGGATTCCCAGGATTATAGAGGAGATGAAGCTCGACAGTTTCATCTCTACACTGACTTACGGTGACTTTTTCAAGCACTTGGCTCACAAAAATCTTCAGACTTTCCAAGAGATGGAGCATATCACCCAGGTCTATGCTACAGTAGAGGAGGCCAACGAGGCAAAATGTCCAGAACGGGCGGATCAGCCTAGGTCGTTCCCTGGTGAAGGGAAGAGGAAGTACAGCGGTGGAGAACACTCCTGCCAGAAGTAGCGCCGGACTGGGCCCCCAGAACGCAGAGATTACGGGCCTACCAGTTTCACACCTCTGACGGACACGAGCTCAAACGTCTTCATGCAGATCCGTGGAGAAAAATTCCTGAAGTGGCCAAAACTGTTGAAGAAAGACTCTCGAAACCAGTCAAAGTACTGTGACTTTTATCGCTCTGCTGGCCATTCAACCGAGGACTGCAAGACTCTGCAAAGGGAGATTGAGGAGCTAGTTCGCAGAGGCTACCTCATTAAGTTTGTCAGAGGTCTTGGACAGAGCTTTAGAGCGGTTAGCGAGGAGGGGCAGCAACAGACTCCACCCCAAAATCGGGTTGCAGCGGGGGTGGTCAGCATGGTCACCACCCGACCCGCTAAAAATCCATCTGGCAGCGAGGAGCAGCAGACTGGGAGGAGGAAACAGCGCACGACGGATAACTCAATCAGCTTTAGTGATGATGACTTAGCCCATGTAGTCTCCCCCCATGCTGATCCCCTCGTTGTATCCGCGCTCATTTCAGATGATAATGTAGACTACTAGCTGAAGCGAGTATTCATTGATAATGAAAGTTCTCGTGATTTGCTTTACTTGGATACTTTCTTCAGATTAGGCCTAAAAAAGAACCAACTAAAACAGGCCGAGGGCCCATTATACGGCCTTGACAGTGAACCAGTGCCCGTTCAAGGGACTATTCAATTGGAAGTTACCTTAGGGATGTATCCAAAGACAGCAAGTCACACTCTCACCTTTCTGGTGGTCGATCTACCCTCAGTATACAACGCTATATTGGGCAGGCCGTGCTTGACAGCATTCGGGGCAGTTACCTCGATTCCGCACCTTCAAAATGAAGTTTCCAATGCTCTATGGTGTCGGAGAGGTGCTAGGCGACCAAATTACCAGACGAACCTGCTATATGTCGCAGATTGCCCTAAGTGGCAGCGCTAAAACGATTGGGAAACTCAACCACAGAGACGAGACTACCCTTCAGCAGGCACAGTCTGGTGAAGCCACCGATCTGATCCCACTGGACCCGGAGAATCCGGAGAAGTACGTACAGATCGGCGGCTCACTCATCGGACCACTGCGCGATGAGCTGATCGCGTTCCTGCAAAGGAACACTGACCTTTTTGCTTGGACTCTGGCAGACATGCCTGGAATCCCAGCACAAGTGATGGTCCACAGGCTGGGACTTGGCTCCAGCCGAAAACCCGTTAGGCAAAAGCGGAGGAACCACTTCATCAAAAAACTAATCGCCATCCGAGAGGAGGTGAAGAAGCTGCTGGACGCAGGCTTCATTAGAGAAATCCAATAGTCGGACTGGCTCTCTAATGTTGTTTTAGTAAAGAAAAGTAACGAAAAATGGCGGATGTGGGTCGATTTTACCGACGTCAACAAGGCCTGCCCAAAGGAAAACTTTCCCTTACACAGGATCGACCTGTTGGTTGACTCCAGAGCCGGACATGAGCAGCTAAGCTTCATGGACGCTTATTTCGATTACAACCAGATCCGGATGAGTCCGGAGGACGAGGAGTACACCTCGTTCATGACCGATCAGGGCATCTACTGCTACAAGGTGATGCCTTTCGGACTCAAAAACGCTAGAGTAACTTACCAGCTCTTGGTTAACAAGATGTTCGAAAAATAGATTGGTTACAACATGGAGGTCTATGTCGACGACGTGCTCGTTAAGAGCAAGGTCACTGGTGACCACATCCGCGACCTGGAAGAGTCGTTTAAGGTGCTCTGTAAGCATCACATGAAGCTAAACCCAACTAAGTGTGTCTTCGGAGTTGCTTCCGGCAAATTCCTGGGTTTCAACGTCTCCTAACGGGGGATCGAGGCAAACCTAGAGAAGATCAAGGCGCTCGTTGACATGGCTTCGCCACCGAACGTGAAGGACATCTAGCGACTGACTGGATGGCTGGCAGCACTGTCCCGCTTCCTTGTGAAGTCCGGTGACAAGTACCAGCCCTTCTTTAAAGCCCTTAGAGGAATGAAATCCAACGGGTTCAGTTGGACAGCGGAATGCCAAACCGCTTTCGATGAACTGAAACGATACTTGGCCAGCCCGCCATTGTTGGTGTCACCTAAGGACGGAGAAGAATTATATCTTTACTTGGCAGTATTGGAGGCGTCCCTGAGTTCTGTCCTTGTGCGCCAGGATTTTGACGCCTAGCGGCCGGTCTACTACGTAAGCAAAACGTTGACCGGCCCATAGACCCGTTACTTGCCCGCAGAAAAGTTAGCCTTGGCGCTAATATTGTCTGCGCAGAAGTTGAGGCCCTATTTTCAAGCCCACCGGATAGTGGTCATCACGGACCAACCTCTGAAAACCATACTCCAGAAACCCGATGTTTCCGGACAGTTAGTTAAATGGGCTATCGAGTTGGGTGAGCTCAACTTCAAGTTCCAACCCAGGCCTGTTGTAAAAGTACAGGCGCTGGCTGGCTTCAGCGTCGAGACTACAATCCCAGTTCTCGAGGAACAGCCCGAAGAAAATGCGAAACAGCCTGTCGGAGTTTCGGAATGGATACTCCACGTAGACGGATCATCTATTGACACGGACAGTAGCGCTGGAGTTGTCCTTGCAACTCCCGACGGGTTTGAGGGGAAATACTTCATTAGACTCGACTTCCCGGCAACAAATAACATTGCCGAGTACGAAGCCTTATTAGCCGGCTTACGATTAGCCAAAGAGTGCTCCGCCAGGAGACTGACGGTTTACAGCGACTCAGAGCTAATCGTTAACCAGGTTAACGAGTGCTTCGAGGCAAACAACCCTCTCTTGGCCAAGTACTTGGCAAGAGCGAGGGAGGCCGTCCAGGGTTTCGACGAACTAACCCTGGTTCACGTTCCTCGAACTGAAAACTGGAAGGCAGACCAGCTAGCTAAAATTGCTGTAGCCGAAAACCCAGAACAGTATTCGAGGGATATTCGGGAGATCCTGAATGCTCCCAGCATAGAGAAGCAAGAGGCCATGCAGATTTCCAAAGCGAAAAACTAGATGACGCCTTTCCTTAACTACCTGGCAGACGGAACATTGCCAGATGATGTGGAAAAAGCCAAATAGGTTAAGAAGACAGCCGACTAGTACACTGTGGTTGACAGGCGGCTGTATCGCCGTGGTTACTCAACCCCATACCTCCACTGTCTAACTCCAGAGGAGCCTGACTATGCTTTAAGCAAGGTCCACCTTGGGATCTGCGGGTCGCACATCGGCGGAAAAAACTTGGCCTTTAAGGTCATGTGCCAGAGCTACTACTGGCCCTTGATGAAAAAAGACGCGCTGGAGTTCGTGAAAAAATGTGAAAGCTGCTAGCTTCACTACAACATTCTCCGCCAGCCAGCCGCAGATCTGAAGACCCTTCAAGCTCCTTGGCCCTTCGCGCAATGGGGGCTCTATCTCCTCGGCCCATTTTCAATTGCCACGGGGCAAAGAAATTTCATTATTGTGGGCATCGACTACTTCACCAAGTGGGTCGAAACTGTTCCACTGGCTAAGATATCATAACACAACGTCCTGGAATTCCTCCGCCAGAACATCATCTATAGATTCGGAGTCCCCAAGATCATTGTGACTGACAACAGGACCCAATTCTCAGGAAAACGTTTCACCAAGTATTGCACCAGCCTTGGCATCAAGCTGGTCTACACTTCGGTGGCATACACCCAAGCCAACGGGTAGGTGGAGGTTACAAATCGTACGCTACTCCACGGGTTAAAGACTAAGCTAGAGGATGCCGGGGGCTCCTAGGCTGACGAGCTCCCATCTGTTCTCTGGTCTTATCGGATAACCTCGAAGGAACCAACGCGCGAGACACCCTTCAGCCTCTGTTATGGGACTAAGGTGGTAATCCCAGTAGAAATCGGGCTTCCAAGTCTCAGGATGGAGTCCTTCGACCCACAGACTAACTCCCAAAAAATCAGGGAGCACTTAGAGTTGTTAGAAGAAGCCCACGACGCTGCCAGAGTACGGACAACATCCTACCAGCATCGGATCGCCTGATACTACAACAAAAAAGTTAAGGTCCGACGATTCGATGTGGGGGACTTGGTCCTACGAGGCGTCGAGGCCACAGGAAAGCTGGCCGGCCGCAACAAGGTCTCCCCTAATTGGGAAGGGCCTTTCCTCGTCTCCGCCGTCCTACAAAACGGAGCTTATAAACTCCGAGGCCAGGACGAAAAACTAGTTCCACGAACGTGGAACGCAATCCACCTCGAGCGTTACTTCCAATAGCGAACCCAGGTACGTACTTGCATCATTATGTGCACTCGCTTGCTTGTTTTCAATTTACAAAAAATAAGTGTGTACTTAGCATCCCTATTACTTGCGTGTGCATGATTGTTTTCTTTGCAGGTTACCCAACCTAGACTATCCCTAAGTCGGGAGGGTCTTCACCCTCTCGTTAAACCCTAGTCATCCAGGCAGCCAAAAGCGGTTGAACTTAAACCTCGGTCATCCGAGCGGCTCGTTAGCGGTCGTATTTAAACCCTGGTCATCCAGGTGGCCCATGAGCGGTCTACTTTAAACCTTGGTCATTCAGGTGGCCCACAAGTGGCCTAATATAAACCTCGGTCATCCGAGCGGTCCATTAGCGATCGTACTAAACCTTGGTCATCCAAGTGACCCGATAGCAGTCAAAAACCTTAGGGGGCTTACGTAGCATATGCAACGACCTCCTCTACGAGAGGGTAGCGTGATCAGTCAGTGACGGTCGAAGGGAGAAGCGTTTCTTCTCCAACATTGGCTGCCCAAGTTATCACTTGTCCGGCGCCACCGGGCTGGTTTCACACAACCATCTGCCAGCTTAATGACTTAGCTCTTTAGGCAGCCAGCCAACCAGGTTGGCCGCCCCACGCAACAACCCTCTCTACGAGGAAATAGTGTGATCGTGTAGTGACGGGAAGTGTTTCTTCACCAACGCTGGCTGTCCGAATCACCACTTGGACAGCATCACAGGGCTGGTTAACACAGCCACTTGCTGAGCCTAGGGACTTAGCTCCTTGGGCAGCCCAACAATGGTCACCGGCCAACTCAGTTGGCCGCCCCATGTGATTCAGCATACAAACACAAGCAACGAGCATAAATGGACACGGAAGTGAAATAATTCTATTTCATTGCTTTAAAAAATGTTACAAAGTTATAAAATTACAAGTAAAAAAAAAAGGGGGTACAAAAGGCTAAGGAGGCGGCGGCCGCCTCTGACTGTCATGGGGCTCCTCCTCCACGAGATCGTCCTTGTGCTGCACCCCGCGGTTTCCTAAATGAAGGTACTGAACGGGGAAGTCAGGATCGATCAACCTCACGAGACGCTGACAGACTTGAACCCCCTCAAACATCCGGGGATGCAGCATGCCCCCGGTCTCGTGGGGGCGAATCCGGAGACCCAGCTCGTTCTCTAGGGTGGATATCCGATCTGCAAGCCGCTTCTTGCCTGCCTTGCTCCAGTCTTCCTCCTCTTTCAAATGGGCATTCTCAGCTCTTAGGCTGGCGATCTCCGTCTCCATGCCTGCTAGGACAGCCTCAAGGGCAGCAGTTTGCTGACGGTGCTCCCCTCCTGAAGCAGCTAGCCTGGCATCCAGCCAGGCGATCTCCGCCTCCCTGTCCGTGATCGTTTGGTCGTGTTGCGCCAACTCCTGAAAAAAGGCCGAGATCAGCTTCCTTGATTGCACAAGACAAAAACGAAGTGTAAACTATAAATACAAGAAACAAAGAAGTGCAAGGAGACAGTTGCAAGAACCATACCTCGTAGAGTCTCCTCGTAGGCCTCTCAGGCCTGGCCCAGGTGGCGGTGGGCCAGGAGCACCCTCTCGAGCCAAACTCACAGCTGCCTCGTCCAAAATGCGCTCCATGAGCTCATCATCCTCGCCCATGGCAGCTGCAGGCTCCTCTCTTGTAGTCTCTGGAGCAGCTGCTGCGGGCTCCTCTCTTACAGCCTCTGGCGTAGCTGCCACAGGATCGCCTCCGGCCGCCTCTGGAGCAGCCGCTGGAGAGTCGAGCCCCACTATTGGTTCCACTGTAATAGTCCGCGTGGCCGCTGCCGGTTCACAAACTGGCTCCTCTAACGGCTCCATCCACATAGCACCCAGAACCACTCGTGACGCGGGCTGCGCTAGGATGACTCTTGCTTCAACAGGCCAACCCTTGGGGGTCCTTTCTCGTCCTGCAGAGCTACCCACTCTACTGTAGATTCCAACGGCGATGTAATCAATGAGCAACGATGACGATGAAGGCGTCTCCAGCACCTTCTTAGGTAGTGGGCCGATAAACTCTTCGTCGGTGTGTCGCGTACGGATGATTACGTCCCTGGATTCTTCAGGGTTCATCATCCTCACCGGAGGCCTTGATTTTTGAACCAGGGATGGCGGTCCCCAGTTTACTTTCTTGGACTCCGCACGGGAAACCAAAAAATCCCGAATAAAGTAGTCGGGGTTCTCCTTTATTGCCGTTAACAACCACTCGCAGGCCGCCGTCTCAGCCAGGGTCGGCGTCCCAAAATACGCCTCTGGAACTTAGCCCCATTCCCTCGCAATGGGTCAGGCCGCCCCCACGCTCACAAAAAAGAACCGGTTCTTCCAGTTCTTCAGCGAGTCGTGTATGACCTTATTAATCTTTATTTCGGTACGGGGGATGAGCGATATCCACTCTCTCCCCTGGTTTATTTTGAATAAAACCCTAACTATGGACATCTTAAGTTTCTTGCCAAACTTTCGAACAAAAATGCACATGGTATAGAGGTACCTCACGGTATTGGAGTGAAGCTCGGCGATAGGGACGCGCAGAGCCTTCAGAACCGACTCCAACTCTTCCGGCAACGGGAGGCGGAGGCCGCTCCTCAGGTGAGCCTCGTAAACAGTAATATGCCCCTCCGGTGGAGCATAGGCCCTGTCATCTTTCCCAGGAACCCTCCACTTGATCTCCTTTGGGATATTGAACTTGACACACAGGGCTTTAATGTCATTCTCTCAAGATGGAGGTGAAATCGCTGACGGAAGCCATAGTACTACGGAGGACTAGGGTTTCTGAACGTCTCTGAAGAACGGAAATGAAGGAGACGAAAGACTGAAGGCATAAATGATTTCAAATTACGGAAGGTAAACTTAAGCGCCAAACACGAAACCTCTCATTAAGGACGCCGTCAGTGCTGCCACGTGTCGCCTCCCTACTTGGCCCTGCAAAAGGCGGATATCTGACTCATTAATGGCCAAGATATCCGCGTAACAAAAGGGAGACAGTGTCACTTTCTGCCCTGTAAACCGGCTAATGGCCACGCATCTATCAGGACTGACAGAAAACGCTTCCAGAATTGGCCAAGATGGTTAACAATTTGGTTCTCCTGAATCGACCTAGACGGTCAACGATTCTAGTTCTCCGGAATTGACCCTGACGGTCAACAATTTTGGTTCTCCGAAATTGACCAGACGGTGAACAATTCTGGTTCTCCGGGATTGACAAAGACGGTCAAGAATTCTGGTTCTCTAAAATTGATCAAGAGGTCAACAATTCTGGTCAAACTCTCCTCCACGCCTTTCATGAAGTTCTACGGAATCCTCAGAGCAATAAGGGGCATCCTATCATGAACATACTGGAGGCCAGACTTGGCCACCAGCATGGGGGGCTAGTGATGGGTACACTAATAATGGGCTGGCCCCAAAAGTCAACGGAGGCCCAAAATAATGGTCAACACTTTAACAGCCCAGATGAAAAACAGGCCCAAGAGCTAAAAAGTCCAAGACGGTCAACGCTGACGTTGACCATTGGGCGGCCAACGTGCACACAGGCGATCAACTCAAACGTTGACCGTCTGCGCACTGCATGTTGGGCCCAAAAGTGGCTTTTCTACAATAATGGGCCTAATCCTTTAGCCCATGATCCAGCAGACGGCCAGCAACGGCTCTCCAGGCAACCTCCATGATCTTGGCAGGCTCCCAAAGCAAATATTGACCAAATCGGCGCCTTTCCTGTAAGGAAGGTGCCAGATTTCATCAATAACCTACCAACTGGTGATTCTAACGGTAAAGAACGCCAAAGGATGGTAGGACATTTGGAAAGCTGCTGGAGAAGGAAACAATATTGCATAGCTTGGCAACCGTCATCTACTGCAGAAAGCAAGCCCGCCAAGGTTCACTGAGGGAATCATTCATTCCAAAGGAGGAAGATCGCCCCTTGAATCATAAATAAGCCCTTGAATTATCATTCAAGGCACGCTTTCTATAACGCAAAAACAAACGCTCTCATTGACCTACTTTCTCTGCTACTGAAACACTGAGAATTACCAACTTTTCTGCTACGCAAACACACACACCAGCAATCCGAAAAATCCTAAGGCAAACAAGCGAGCCTCTCTCGGCCATTTGCCGCTTTCCCACCTCCTAGATTCAAGAAGGCATCATCATCTCTCTTTTATCTGGGAAACGCACTCTGTCTCTCTCTTTTCTTAATTTCCAGTTTGATTCTTTCGAAGGTTGTTTTACTGACTTGAACGTCCGAGTGTTTTCGGTGGGACAACTTTCCGCCGACACACTGACCTTTTGTTTTGTTTAGTGGTGTGCAGTATCCAACTCGGGGAACGGAGCCGGAACCACGACAAGAGGATCATCTGAATCTGTTCAAAGTTCGAATTCAGAGACGCATCAATATGTATAATTTTTAGAATTTGGAAATCAAGAGTTTAACTTAATGTAGAGATTTCTTAAAGATTTTTAAAAAGCAAAGGACATGCAAGAAGGTACTCTTTATTAAACTTCAAAAACTACAAGAACTTCAAGATTTACTTATAAATTTTAGCATTTTTAATAAATATGGATAATATACTTTCAAATCTAAGAAACTTTTTGAATAGCTGATAGACATGCATGCTAAAAATCAAAAGAGACATGGATTAGTAGTTGTATGAAATTTGGAAACATGGAATATCAGATTATGACCCAATATGAAGAGAAAACTTAAAAATTTTAGCCAAAATAATAAAGAATTAGGCTTAAAATTCTTTCGTATTAACTTAATTTTTAACAATCCTTTAAGATTTGTCTCTAGAATCTCCTTTCTCATATCTTCATCTCTCTTCTACTCTTCTATTCTAGCTCTTCTCTCTCCAGTCTAAAAAATGGGCTAAAAATGTTATAGTGTCCATGATTGTTATTTAGTTATCCTTCCTTTAAAAGTTTACAAACTTCTATCAATGGATGGATGCTCAACCAACTTTACACCATGATAGGGTCAATGAAAATACAGAAGAAAAAGGGTTGCATAGCAGCTTACGCTTTTTTCTTAGGGTACTAATCTCTATTGTCTATTATTTGTCTTATAACATTGTATTAGGAACTCAGGTCAACATTCACTCTCATTGAACTTCACTCCTAGATATGACGACTAGGAAAGCTTAAGAACATAGTATGAAGTGGGCTTTATAAGACTTTCTTGCCATAGTCAATAAAAAAATATGAATTGCATCTTGCCTTTTACATTTTTGTACCATTTGCTTTCTTTCTTAAGAATGTTAAGGTGAAGGCTTGCAAGCTAAAACTGGAGTCACAGCCCAGCTTACATGTACGGAATGTTGTTGGGTTCTTTTTCTACATAGATTGGTATACAAGTGTTAGTCATGCACCCATTAAATATGAAGCTATCAATAGCCGGTGCATGTACATCTCTTATACATTCCCTTAGACACCTTGAATCTAGAATCGATGCATGAGCTCCTTTCTTGTGCACCTTAAGCTTCACCTACACTACTTTCTACAAACAAGTGCAATGTGTCCATTAGGTACCAAATATGACTGTTTAACACTTACAACCTCACCCAGATACATATGACTCCTTCGAGAAGATCTACATAGATTATTGTTAAGCACGAAGATTAAATTTGAGATTGATTTGGCATCAAGATCTACACAAATTTCTAAAGATTTGTACAGGATGTCTCCTTCAGAGTTAAAAGAATTAAAGAAATTATTATGAGAATTGTTAGATAAAGGATTTGTTTGACTAAATGTTTTACCTTGGGGTACACTGATTTTGTTTGTAAATAATAAAAATGGATCTATGAGATTATATATAGATTATTGATAACTAAAAAAAAAGACACCAATCAAGAATTAGTACTCCTTGTTGAGAATAGATGACGTATTTGATCAATTATAAGAAGTTCAAGCTCTCTTAAATATTGATCTTTAATTGGGGCATCACCAATTAAGAATTAATAAGGAAGATTTATTGAAGATGGTCATTCGAATGAGATATGACCATTATAAGTTTTTGGTGAGCCATTTGAATTAACTAATACCTTTACAACATTCATAAATTTACGGTACGTTTGGTTGCTGGAATAGAATTAGGTGAGAATAGAATAGTTATTCCAGGGAATAGAAAAGTATAAGAATAGAGTTGAAATTGTTATTCTTATATTTGGTTGTTGGAATAGAATAAGGTGGAAATTAGTATTCCATTATTTAGTTTGTAGAATAGTATGAGGAATAAGGTGGGAATAGTAATAATAATAATAATAAACATAATAATAATAAGTAATAATAATAATAACAATAAACAAATAAATAATAATACCTAATAATTAATAATAACAATAATAAATATAATAATAATAATAAAAATAAAATAATAATAACAATAACAATATGTAATAATATAATAATACCTAATAAATAATAATAATAATAAAATAAAATAATAATAATAATAATAATAATAATAATAATAATAATAATAATAAATAATAATAATAATAAAATAATAATAATAATACCTAATAAATAATAATAATAATAAATATAATATCTAATAATAATAATAATATACAAAATAATAATAATACAAAATAATAATAATAATAATAATAATAATAATAATAATAATAATAATAAAAATAAAAATAAAAATAAAAAATAATAATAATAATAAAATAAAAAAAATATGTGGGAATTGTTATTCCCACACCTAATAAAAATAGTGAAAATTGTAATTCCCACATTTGTGGGAATAACAATTCCTATTATTATTATTATTATTATTATTATTATTATTATTATTATTATTAAAAATAAAAATAATAAAAATAAAAATAATAAAAATAAAAATAAAAATAATAATAAAAGTAATAAAAATAAAAATAAAAAAATAATAATAATAATAAAATAATAAAAATAAAAATAAAAAATAAAAATAAAAATAATAATAATAATAATAATAATAATAATAATAATAAAAATAATAAAAATAAAAATAATAATAATAATAATAATAATAATAATAATAATAATAATAATAAAAATAAAAATAATAATAATAATAATAATAATAATAATAATAATAATAATAAAATAATAATAATAATAATAATAATAATAATAATAATAATAATAATAATAATAATAATAATAATAATAATAATAATAGGGGACAAATTTGAGTTAATAAAATTATTGGGTGGGAATTCTTTTTCCCCCTAACCAGGAATAAAAAATACCTAATGCCACCAAGGAATAGTTATTCCTTGTAATCAAGGAATAATTATTCCTTCGGAAATTGTTATTCCCAGTTTAAGTGCAACCAAACGGTGGAATAGTAATTCCACCAAGAATAAGGAGGAAATATAATTTCTATTCCCTCCAACCAGATATGGGGCAAGAATTGCAATTCTCACCTCATTGCTAACCAAACGAAGGAATTGTAATTTTCGCTTGGAATTGTAATTTTTTTCTCACCAATTCTTGCAACCAAACACACTCTTAATGAATTGAGTGTTTCAACTAAATTTGAATCAATTTGTGATTTTCTTCATCAATGGCATTTTTATATATTTAAGAAGTTATAAATAGTATGAAATCTATTTGATGATTTTATTACAAAACATTTTGAAAAAGACAGTTATATGTGAAGTTAAAGAAATATGAATTTTGACTTAGGAATAAGTTATCATTAGTCATGTGATTTTTAAAGAAGGTATTTTTAGTTGATTCTAAAAAGATTGAAGTGGCCATAAGTTAGGGCTAGTTGGCCGATGTAGTTGAGGTACAAAATTTTCTTGATTTGTCTAAATATTATAAAAGATTTATGGAGGACTTTTTTTAGCATTATAACACTGTTGACTCATTTATCACAAAAGAAGGTAGCATTATTTTGGTATGAAGATTATGAAAGGTTTGACGACCACTTCGATTTTAGTTAATCTAGAATGATTTAAAGGTTATATGGTATATTTTAATTCCTACATGAGAGGTTTAGGTTGCATATTAATGTAACATGAGAAAGTTATTGTTTATAGGTCAAGGTAACTCAAACATTATAAGTAAAATTATCTTACTCATGAATTAAAATTAGAAATTGTCATCTTTGTTTTAAAAATTTAGAGGTACTATATGTGTGGAGAAATATTTGTAGTATATGAGAACCATAAGAGCTTAAAGTATTCATTCTTTTAGAAGAAGTTGAATATTTGACAAGGCAATGGATGGACGTACTAATGGACCACAATTGTGTAATCTAGTATCAACCAAAGAATGCCAATATGATAGGAAAGGCATTGAGTTGTAAGTTAGTGAGTTTGATAGCATTTTTGATAACAAAAAAAGATGGATATGTTAGATGGAATGAAGTACTCTATTATCCGACAACACTTACAAGGTACTCTTATGATTCTCTTATATTTTCATGTTTAGTAAAAGATTTTTGAAATAATTAAGAGAATATAAATAGATAATCAATTTTTTATTGATATAGCCAAATATTAAAATAGAAAATCTATGACAGCATCAACATACAAAATAACAGGGTTTTGAGGTTTTAGGGTTGTATTTGCATACCCAATATTGTAGAACCAAAACTAAAAAAATTTAATGAAGCCCATCGATTAAAATATACAATCCACCGTAGAATAAATAATATACATCAAGACTTGTGAAAGATCTTTTATTGAAAAAATATGAAAAGAGATATTACTCTTTTATAGAAAGATATATAGTTTGTTAATAAATAAAAGTTGAACATAAGAAGTCATCTAGTCTTTTGCAACTAATGTCAGTTCCCAGCTAGAAATAAGAGTATATAATGATGGATTTTATAATGGGATTACTAAGGACACTTAGGAGTCATGGTGTGGTATGAGTAATTAAGGATTTATTGATAAAGTTAGCTTATTTTATTATTGTCAGGATGATATTATTGAGAGATCATTTGGCAAGGTTATATATTAATAAGGTACTAAAGCTACATGTAGTTTTGGATTCAATTGTGTCAAACCGAGATCCTAGGTTTGTGTCCTCATTTTTAGAGAGTTGCACTAATAAATGCGTATAAAGTTGAAGGTCAATACTACATTTTATTCACAAATGAATGGATAATTAGAACTGATAATTCAGATTGTGAAGGATATGTTAAAAGTTTCAGTTTTGGAGATGAAGGGGAATTGGAGTGTCCATTTGTTGTTAGCCAAATTTATTTGTAATAATTATTAGGCAAGTATTAGTATAAAACCGTTTGAAGCACTTTATAGGAAAAAAAAATGTCAATTTTCAATCGATTTGAAAGAAATTGGTGATCAAAGACTCCTGAGACTAGAAGAAATTCAATAGATATTGAAGATCTTTTTGATTTAAGCTCATCTTCAAGTTGCTCATAACTAGCAAAACAATTATGTGGATTGCAGGAGGTTCGGGATGAATTTCGAAGTCATGAATCATGTGTTTTTCAAGATATATTCATTTACAGGGGTTTTAAGGTTTTGATTAAAAGGAAAAATTAAAACAAATATTTATTGGGTTATTTTTAAATTTTGAAAAAAATTAGAAAAATTGTTGATAGATTAGTCTTACTTCATAATTTGGCATATTTTTATGATTTTTTTATGTGTCGATACTTCACAAGTATGTCTACAAACCTTTACATATAATCGAGTATGTGCCATTGAGGATTAATGATGATTTAATATATGTTAATGAATCAATTTAAATTCTTCCATGATGAGATCAAGTACTCCAAACAATAATAATTTCTTTGGTCAAGGTATTATGGAGAAATCATTATTATAAGAAAGCCATATGAGAGTATGAAGACCAAATTTAGAAGAGGTGCCCTCGTTTGCTTCTTCATTTAAGTACTTAAATTTTGAGGAAGAAATTTTATGGAGGAAGAAATGCAATATCCAAGTAGTAAATTGGAAAAATTGATGTTTAAATGATAATTAATTGAGCAAAATATTAAGAAAAATTGTAGGTTGTGTGTAGCTTTAAGTATTAGATAGATTAAGTTTACATTTGATAGACATAAATTCTGCAATCATACACAAATAACAGTAGAGAGGTGCACGAGGTACACAAGGAGCAAGCCCGTGAATGCCTAAAAATAGTGATTATGCTTGATGCGTGCATGAGGCCTTTGTCCACTAATTCTAGAAACGTGCTCCAAAGGTTGCACATGAAAGGATGCACATGCACCTTTCAATAATTACCTTACTTATGATGGGCACATCATTAGTACACATGCGCCAATTTATATATATAAGTTGGAACAGCATTTTTTAGCTTATTTTTCATGGATTTTTGATGAAAGAGAGGAAATAGGAAGAAGAAAAAGAGGAAAAAGGATAAAAGGAACAGAAATTGAAGCAAAATTCTAAAGGATCTTTAAAATTTAAGCGAAGGTAAATTAATTTCAAGTCTATTTCTTCACTTCTTTGTTAAAATTTCATAATTCTTCTTCAAATTTGCTTATAATATAATATTTTTGAATCTAAAATTTCATGTACGTTTTCGAATGCATTCTCTTTTATGTTTAACTTGCATATTTGCTCCATTGTTTCAAGAATTTAAAGATTTGTCCCTATGTTGATGAATTTCCCTAAAATCTTGAAATTGTTACAATTTGTTGAAAAATATCATCTTATATGTTCCTTTAATATAAGAATTTAAAGGGAAACCTTTTATATATTTTTATTTTTATAAAAAGCGACGAGAATTCATTACTAACTTAAGTTATGTATTGATTTTCAAATTCTAGAAAAATGTTCAAGTTCGTAGAGATTATTGCATGTTTCTTTCAAATGTAGCATTGTAAAAAATTAATAAAAAGTATGTATATTATGACATATTATAGTACATTAAGATAATATTGTATATAACTTATCCACGAGTAATAATAATGGATAAGGCTTGATCTAAAGAGATGATATATAAATAGTCTATTTATGAGTTTGAATAATAGAGTATGATCATAGTTTATATAATAGAGTATAAATCAACCTTCATGTATTTATTTTAGTCAGTATGGTTAATATCATTTTTTGGTTCATTTATTCATATTTTATTTATTTATTTTTGAATATTTTGATGTTCATAATTTATTTTTATGTTTCTCATTTGCTTACTAAACTTTTAGCTTACTTTACCTTACCACACTTTCAGATTAGTTGACTTAGTTTTCATAGAAGTTTTGATCCAGTAGGTGTGCGCATGAGGATTGTAGGATTTTAATGTTTTTATATGTATTTGAGTATATTGTTAAAAAATAGTGAATTCTGTAGTTAAGTATAGTTGGTGTGCATGATTTGTTATAGCATGGCCATATAGGGCCGTACATTTAAATAATCTCATGTATATTTAGATTTGCAGGGCATGTTACGGTTTTATTATAGTTAAATATTATATAGTTGAGTGGGTTGAAAAGATAGAGGTTAAATTAGAGCAAATTTGACTGCATCCAAGAATAGTTTTTTTGTATTCATGTTATGAAATTACTAACAAGTTTTGCACAATGTCCTGATTCCACATATTAGGGCCAATTTTATATATTTTATGATTTGGGTCATGACATTAATACCTAGATCTTGCATGTTCATGATGAAATTCTCAAATGGACTTCGTATTCTTTGTAATTTCTTGACTACATTAGAATATAATCAACAAAGATAACTACGATTTGATCTAAATATGGTTTAATCATCTGATTTATCAAGTTTATGAATGTTAAATGGGTGGTAGTTAATTTAAACGACATTTCTAAAAACTTATAATGGCCATGCATTATTTAAATAGCCATCTTCGATATATCTTCATTCTTAATCTTTAATAGGTGATACTCCCATCAAAGGTTGATCTTAAAAATATTTAAACCCCTTCCACTTGATCAAATAAATTATCTATCATCGACTAGGGGTACTTGTTTATAATTGTAATCTTATTCAGTTTTCAATAATCTATCACAATCTTGTAGATGTGTCTTTTTCCCTTACAAATAACATCAAAGCACACCAACATGGCATGATTAATCGAATAAAATCTTTTTCTAATTGTTCTTGCAATTGTTTCTTCATCTGTTTCAACACCAAATGTGCTATCTTATATGGATCTTTAAATATTGGAATTGATATTGACAATAGGTCAATCATGAATTCAATTTCCATACTTGGCAACAATCGTAATAGATCTTCCAAAAGTACATTTTAAAACACTCTTACCAAAGGAATTTTTTCAATTGACACATGATGATTCCTAGTAATGGTAACATAGGTAAGGTATGTTTGACATCAGTTTTGCATTAGATGACATGCATGTAACACAACAATTATATATGCCAACCCTTTATACTTATTCCCTTAAAAATAAAAGGGTTGGCACCCTGGAATTAAAAAATCAATTCTTTTGTAAAAATAATTCACACTGGAATAATAGCATGTTGATTAATTTATTCCTAGAATCACAACAATGTCATACATATCCAATAATATCAAAATTACCGATAATTCAAAGCTATAAACCAAAACTATACACCTAAGGAAAAAAAAAAATACAATGTTAGCTATCAAAAACTTACCCAATGGTGTTGTTGCATCCCGTGATCTCGGTTGTCGTACGGATTAGGGAGCCTTTGGATTTCTAGCCGTTCTAAAGCGTTTGTGGAAGGGTCCAGTCTCTGTCTTTATTAACCTGAGGCCTATACAACACAATCAACGAATAAGAGGTTGGAGGTCCGGCGGGATTTCTTCCACCATGGCCACTCTGACGCTCAAGTCAGTAAATTCCTACAATGAACGGAAACGGGGCGCACACTAAGAGGTGCACGAAAGTGTGCTGCAAATGCATGGGTGGTGCGTGTATGTTTATGTGGGAGAGTAATGAGCGGGTGGTGGGAGACCTGGATCTCTAGGTTCACTGCTGTGGGTGGTTGACTTCCTGTCGCCTGAGTAGGCTCAGGAGTTTGGATCTGGAGGATAGCTTGTAAGCTTAAGGCTCGCAGCACTGAGTTAATTGTCCCGAATCTGATCGGTCCCTATCTTCGTTGAAGAAGAGGGATTTTATAGGTCCCCTGATGAGGGGCTTTTGGTGCGAGAACTCCTGTTGCTAGGATTTATTGGCCGCTGATCGCTGTCGATGATTGTCGATGTGTCGGCTGTCGTTTTGTGGTGGCAGGCAGACTACCGGGTGTTGCCGGCCACTCTTGGTCTCCCCCTTGAGATGGGATTGGCGGGTCGCTTGTGGGCGACTGCCTAAATCACGGCTGGCAGCGTTGACTGTTTTTCCATTGGCTGGTTTCTCTTACTCTTTTGCCGTTTTTTGACAGCCGCATTAATAACATGCAGGAGGTGCTCGTTGGCTACTGATTGTGGGCTGCCATGCAGGCGTTCCGTGTCGTTGGGCTTTGACGGCCTATTAGGCTCTTGTTTCATGGGCTGGGCTCCGAATCTTATTGGGCTTTAGTATTTGATCCAACACTAGCCCCCTATGCCTGAATTGACCAGTGGTCGTGGCCTGGCGTGTCCCTTGGGTCCAATTCGAGGTCCGTCGGTTTCCCTCGAGATGCTCCAACACTTGTCGTCTTTTGGGCTCGCGTCTTCCCCAGGTACCTGCACAGGCCTGTTTGACGCTGTAGCGATTCGGTGCCTGGATTGGGAGAATTTGCATGCCTGGGGTTGCGTTTGATTTGAGAGCTTTTCCTATTCCATAAAAGACGTTTGTTGGGAGGCGTGCCTCGCTGAGCACAAGAAGGGTGCTTGTTTCACCCATAAATAGGAGGGCTCATTAGCGAGAGTAGTGCATCCTTGGGCTGTCTTTGAGGGAACAATGCGAAGGTTTTGGCTTGCTCGACCTTCGGTGGGGATCTGCGAAGGAGTTGGATGGACTAGCTAGAGATTTGGAATTCTTGGAGAAGACTGTTTTCACGCCCGCGCTGTGGCCGTTTCCTCATACTAATGAGGGCGGTTTGGCCACTCTATTGTTGTCGCGTGCCTCCCCTCCATGGTGTGACTTGCCCAAAGCGCTGTAGGATCGCAGTAGAACTTTCACGGGGGTGTTTCCCACTGGTGAAGTGCGTCGCTCACGGTCTCCACTTCACTTGGTTTGTGAGCGGGCCGCTGAGGTGGCAGAGAGGGGAGCCCCGGTGAGGGAACTGCAGGGTTTTTCCCTTTTTGGTCCCTGCTGGAGGCTCTTGAGCTGGGTGTTGGTTCTCCCTCAGTGGATAACACTGGGATCGTCTCCACCTTGGGTAGGCCAACACGCAACTGCCCTTGGTGGCTTGTTGGGTAACCAGCGGCGAGGCCATGGTGATCTCATGTGGATCACGTTCCCTAAGCTTACTCAAACATCCAAGACAGTTGCCGTGGGGCCTGGGCCCCATGTCATATCTTCTTCCTCTTTCTTGTACCTTTGCTGTTGCAAATTTTGTACTTCGTAAGGAAAGCCTTGATTAATAAAAGAAGTAGTCCATTTGTCTTTATTCTTCCATCTTATAGCGCGGACTTTCTCTTACTGATCGCTTTCCCCCGACGTGTCGCACCCTATTTCACGTGCTCGAGTATCTTCGAACGCTTGCAATTAGTTTTGTCAGTTCCACCCCTTGAGCCTATATACTGGCCATCATTGGGACGACACGGCTCACGGGCAGCCACTGATGTCTGGGGCCGCAGAGGCTAGAACGCCACTGACGGCGGTTACACATCTGTCTATTTGGCACATTAAGTGATAGGAGATCATGGAGGAGTCATCTTCGTCGTCCAGATCAGGATATTCTTCTGGAGAGTCCAAAACTGAGACCCATGCTTCTAGGATCCCGAGTGTCGTTGCATCGGAGGGGTGTCACTCGGAGACTACTGTCGTGGGCCCTGCGTGATTCCCGAGGGCACCTCCAGGCTTTGAGAGGGTGGAGAGGTCCGCCGTCTCGCGGGATCGTGGCCCAGGGAGGGCGGATTTCTCCCTTCGACAGGTTGCAAGGGTGGTCGAAGACGTCGAAACCCAGATGCAAGTTGCAGTAGCGAAGATAGAGCAGTTGAGGGCCCCCGCCGCACACTTTGATGAAGCATGGGCGGAATCAAAAGCGAGGGTGTCTAGGCTTGCCAGTGCTAACGTGGGGCCTCGAGCCTGCATTTTGGCTCTTCAGGAAGAGCATGAGCAGCTAAGGTGACAGTTTAGGACGGAGGTTGCATGGGTGGGGATTGAGCTGAGGTTGAGGTTCCTGCCGGAGGAAGTCGGCCATGCACTGGAAAGGAATTTCCAGGACGACATCCGTCTCAGCTGGATATTAGTCTCGTTGGAGGACCCAAACTTCCGCGTCAACATCCTGGATTCTCAAAACTCCAGTGCTCGGACACGCGCAGACTGGGTGGAGTATTCGGCACCAGGCTCCTCTGTGGCACATGAGGGATGTTAAATGTATCATACTGTCGTAAGCTGTTGTAACAAGTTATTAATGAATATCATAATGAAATTCAACACTTGGCTGTGCTGTTTTGTTTTCCGTGGTTTGCTATGGCTGAATGATTTATTTTCATTCCCGTGTGTTTCTTTCGGAAGTCCCACTGTCGTCCTTTCCGGCGATTGAAATCCCTGGGTTAAATACAGCGAAAATTTTTGCCAAGTGGCTGAAGCAACATCGATCTGCAGTCTGACGAACAGTCATGATTGTTGACTACTCGCCACCCGTGACGCTTCCACGGGGCAAGCATGCAGCCCAGCCACTCTGTGGAGGCGTCGTTTGGGTTTCCCGCGCGTTGGCACTTCGTTGCCTATTTAAACCGGTATTCTAGAAAATTTCCTTTGTTTGTTTCCTTGCGTTGAAAATTTTCCAATCTTGTCCCACACGGTGAGAGAGAGATGGCAAAGAAGAGAGAGTCTCCTTCCTCCTCGTGAACTTCTAGGGTGAGTCGGCATGGGGTCGACAACACAGGGTCTGTCTTGATGACCAGCGCCATCGGCACTCTGACGGTAGATTATGGGATCCCCAGCAATTGGGGTTACCGTGCTCCTGGCTCCGCGGATAGAGCCAGCGCTCTACCAGATGGCTTCGTCACAGTTTACGAGCACCATTTGAGAGGGGGGCTATGTTATCCCATGCCATGCACTCTATATGCGCTGGTGGAGGTGTTGGGCGTTCTTGTGGCGAGGCTTCACCCTAACGCCCTCCGTTATCTGGTCTCGCTGTGTATTTTCACTCGCATTTATGGTGGCTCTTTCAACGCCAAGGCGGCTAGGTTGATCTTTCTCTTCTCGGAGTCGGAAGACTAGATTTCTATGTCGCCAAAGACCGGCTTCCACTTTCGAGGGACCAATCTTGACTTGATAAAGAACTGGAAGAGCCGATTCTTCTTCTTGCAGAAGCCCCCAAACTCTGAGCTTCCGCGCGAGTGGGGCCCAATTTTGTAGTTCTTCCAGGAGAAAGTGTCGACGGATGATGCCAAGGAAGCAGCGGAGTTAGTCGCCGCCATTGAATTTCAGATGGCGAAGTCATCCATCTAGGGCTACTTTTTGACATCCATTACCGCTAAGTGGGGGCCTTCGTCGGGTTGGCACATTGCCGGTCCTACAAAAAAGGATCTTGGGGAAGTCGCCATTCTTGTACCATCCGGAGGGGACGAGGAGGAGAGTTGTTCGTTACTGGAATCGTCTTTGGATAGGGAGGAGATTGAGGCTCCCTTGAAGAGGTTGAGGGAGGCTGGAGGTACCTTCATGCGGAGGTCACAGAGGTTGGTTGTTGGTTCTGCTACGCGGGTTCGGGCTCCAGTCTTGGAGGCGACGTTAAGCGCCGGGCCTCAGGAGGAGGCTGACGAACCCATTCCGATTCCAGCTGTGGCGTTAGCCGAGTACGGCATCCCTGAAGTGGGGTTTCATTCTGGTGAGGAGTATCCTGTGCACTCCTTCGTCGATCTGGTCATGGAGGCGGCTCCGGGCACGGCTGGCGGCACGTTGGTCCTTAGTAACCCGGAGGAAGCATGCGCGACAGCGCCAGCTCCGGAGTTAGAGGGATCTTCAGAGCCGGTTGTGATCTTTGCGGAGCCAATTTCGGAGGGGGGGATCCTGGAGGATCTCCTTGTGGCGTCGGAGGCGGAAGTCGTATCGGAGGCTGGCCCGCCAGGCACAGAGATGGCCATGGGAGAGGTGGCTTCAGAGCCGGAGCCCCTAAGCATTCCTTTGCCTTCCGCGCTTCCAAACCATCCGAGCCCCATGGGAGACATGGTTGAACACGAGGAGCCCTTGGGTATGTCAGCGTCAGGAGATTTAGCACATCCTCCGGACGCTGCTTCCACTCAAGTACAATCGCTTTGAACTGGTCATTCTTTCGCAGTCATAATTTTTGGGCATTCTTCTGATTTCTCTATTTTCCACGCAGATTCCTGAGGATGCTGACTCTCTTAATGAGCTAGCCACCCTTCTGCAAGTTGTCTAGCGCATGAGAGCCAAGATCGCTTCCCTTTGAGAGGATAGCGAGCGGGCGCAAGAGGAAGTTAGGCGCTTGAAAGAGGAGAATGGGCAACGTGCATCAGAGGTCGTGCGTCTGTAGTTGGAGGTGGAACGGCTGAAAGAGGCGCTCACCGTTCTCGAAGATGACAATTCACGCTTATCCAGGGATTTGAGGGGTCGGCTCACTCTGTCGGAGGCGGATCTTGTGATGGAGACTCGGTTTTGGGACGGCATTCGCCTGTGCCGTAGGATTGCTTCTCTTACGGTTCCTGGCATCTCGGAAGGAGTCTTCCACCCTGGCAACGCTGGGGTCCGGGACAGGCCTCGCCTAAGGAATTTCCTTGAAAAGGCGGTTCGTCTGACCCTCCACAGTAGTCTTGTCTGTATACATTGCTTTTCTTTCATCTTCTCACTTTTTCTTCCCTTTTTTTTTTGTACACATGAATGAAAAGTAGCTCCTTTCTCTTTTGTATACATTGTCTCCCAATGTGATCTGTGAGGTCGCGTCTCACGTTCAACGGCTAAGCTTACAAAGCTATTGTCGGCAAGGCTCAAATCTGGTGCCTTCTTACGTTATACTCGTCCTTCTTTAGAGGATGTCGCTGCATCTCGCGCGTTTAATGGGAAGCATGATCCAGTAAAGTGGACGTTATCGCAAGTCCTGTGGAGCCGCACTGAGGGCCAGTCGGGTTCTCAGGCTGTGGAAGCTGGACTCCGGGTCTAGTTCTTTTATAGTGTGGTATCCGTGTTAGGTGCGTGGCCCCCACTCAAGGTGTCATCGCTACAGTGTATAAGGTCCTAACTCTCGATTATCGTAGACTGAAGGTGCTTTCTTCTTCGTGAGATGGTCGCTGCACGCCTGTGATTCTTGCCCCGTAAGGTTTTAGTGGCTACAAGTTGGGAAGCTTCAAAAGCCCGCAGGCCTAATGTCTTGACCGCCTGGATCGTTTGGTGCGAAACCAAGGTAGTGGGTCGCTGGGACCCTTCCTATGTGGTGTCGAAGTCTGGATGTGTCTTCTTTCGGACCGCTCGATGTATAGTCGAGGCTCGGACGAGACCGTTGATGGGCCACTTGGCACGGGGCCAAGGTTCTGGACCGCTTTGGGCCACTTGACGAAAGGTTGAGGTTTTGAGGTGGCCGCTCATGGGCCACTTGGCACGGTGCCAAGGCCTCGTTTTACAGGCGAACGATTGTCCTCTCGACTTAGGGGCAATCTAGGTCGTAATATTTTTGGAATGTTATGCATGCTAACATTTCACAAGAATGGAGATGTAGGATAGCAGGAATAATTAATTTTATTAAGCAAAAACTTGATGCATGTACAAGCACTCTTCAGGATGCATGTGCGTGCCATACCTGGGTCGACGCTGCGTCACTGGTAGTATTTCCTTAGGTTGGTGGTGTTTCAGGTCCGGGGGACCAGTTTGCCGTTCTGGGCACTAGCTTGTACGCCCCGCTCCGGAGGATTACGGAGACGAGGAATGGGCCCTCTCACTCAGTGGAGAGTTTGTTCCTACTTGCGGATTTTCCCGCCGCCTCTACGCTCTGGAGGATAAAATCTCCAATCTTAAGCTGGCGAACTTTCACCTGCTTGTTGTAATACTGTGCGATACGCTGTTGATAGGCAGCAGTCTTCAAGCGGGCTGTGTTTCGAACTTCTAGAAGTAGGTCAGGGCTTTCCTGGAGTTCGTAAGAGTTGGTGGTTGGATTGAAACATTCGACCCGCAGGCAGGGTAATTCTACTTCAACGGGGACTACGGCCTCAGCCCCGTAGCAGAGCCTGAAGGGTGTCTCTCTCGTCGGTTTCCGCATGGTTGTCCGATATGACTAGAGTGTGGAAGGTAGCTCTTCGACCTATGAGCCCCCTGTGTCCTCCAGCTTGATCTTTAACCCGTGCAGTAGCGTACAGTTGGTTACTTTAACTTGTCCCTTGGCTCGAAGGTACACCACGGAAGTACGGACCAGCCTGATGGGCAGATTTGTGCTGTACATTGTGAACCGTTTGCCAGTGAATTGGGTTCCGTTGTCAGTCACTATGACATCGAAAATCTCAAAGTAGCAGACGATGTTTTGACGGAAGAATTTCGTTGCATTCTACTTAGTGATTCTCACTAGAGGAACTGCTTCTACCCACTTGGTAAAGTAGTCAATCTCGATAATTAGGAACTTCCTCTACGCGGAGGCCAAAGGTAGTGGTCCGAGGATGTCAAGCCCCCATTGCGCAAATAGCCATGGGGACTGAAGGCTGCGCAACTCTGTGTGCGGTAGGTGCGTCATGGAACCGTGGACTTGGCAGCTCTCGCATTTCCTGACAAATTTCATGGCATCTAAATTAAAGGTTAGCCAATAGAGACCTTGTCGCATGATTTTGAACGCAACGTTCTTTCCCCCATTGTGCGAGCCACATATGTCAAGGTGTACTTCACTCAGAGCGTACTCAGCTTCCTCGGGTGTAAGGCATTTCAGAAAGGGAGTAGAATATCCCCGCCTGTATAGCCCCCCGTCGAGGAGCGTGTACCAGCCTCTTGTCTTTTTGATATGTTTGGCCTCGTTGGCGTTGTCGGGCAGAGTTCCGTCGGTCAGGTGCTTTCTATACGGAGTCATCCAGTTGTCCCCCACATCGACCCGTAGCACTTCTTGGTCCGAGGAGTCAATACTGGGTGCGGCCAGAGTCTCCCTCGGTTCCCTGACATACTATTCCGGGGATCCCGCAACCACGTCCCTGGCCAATCTGTCAGCTTTCCAGTTGTCGGACCTAGGGATGTGTTTGATCACGAAGATTCCTTGGATCTGGTTGACCACGAGTTTGGAGTCGCTGTGTACGCTAATGATTTTGTGGAACATTCCTTGGCCAGGCGAAGTCCTGTGAGAAGGGTTTCGTAGTCTGCCACGTTGTTGGTAGCTTTAAAGGTCACGTGACGAAGTACGTAATCTCTGCGTCGTTAGGAGTCTTCAGTATGACTCCAGCTCCGGTACCTGCTTGAGTGGACGATTCGTCCACGCTCAAGGTCCACACTAGGACGTCGAGGTATCCCATGCTCCCCGGTCTTCCAGGGTCATCTAGAGTTGGGGTCGCCGTCTCGACAATGAAGTCCGCTAGGGCCTAACCCTTGAGGGCCAGCCGATCGTTGATTGGATGGAAGTTCGGAAGCAAATGAAGTTGTTAGCAGCTATATTGAGTTTGGATTTGTCTAAGTTTGATGGGAATGTCGAAGATTTTCTACCTTGCAGAGTAGAGAGAGAATTTGATGGCAAGTTGATTATGTGTCGAGTTTGTTGGCAAAATATGAAGTGTGAGGTTGTGGCCTGTGAGGAAAGGTATATCCGTGCCTAAAGATAAACTCAAGCAGAAGAAGAAGTCTCGTGATTTGTGTTTCAGGTCTGCCTCGGATGACTAGAAGATCTGGACGATGATGGATGACTTGATGGAGTCAGCTCTTTTCTTGACGATCTGGATGTCGTTCCCGAGATTCGCTGTTGGCATGTTATCGAGATGAGAAGATTATAAAATATTTTGATTCTGAGGCTTCTGATTTTGATTGGAGGCAGATGATCGATCAGAGTAGCGCAACGGAAGTGTGTAGACTTTTGGCTATTTGTCACAAGATATGATTTGATGCTTCAAGTAGGAGATCAGATTTGCAATTCGATTTGAAGTTCGATGTGGATGGTCCGATGTTTATAGAAACATCTTGAAGAGAAGAATTCTGAATTGGAGGTCGCGGGTAATTTGAAGATAATGTTCGTCGAAATCTTTCAAGTGTTCGGTAGGTCGGAGAGGCGGTTTGCATATTGGCCTTATCTCTGAATTTGATGTATGGGCATGCTATGCCTTATGTGATTTGTATGAGAAATATGTGAATGATCATTCAAATGTGCTTGGATCGGAATCGTCATCCATCGACGAGAATTTTTGTTGTGTTAAAGTTCCAATTCGAATTTTGGAATAGAAAGGATCTACTATTGAAGATCAGATTTTGGATGAATCACTCAATCAAGGAATTGGTCTAAGAAGAGCGAAAATGAAGTTGAAAGAATATCCTCATTATATGATATTTGAGGTTAAGATTGAGATGCGTAAATTTTGAGGCCGAAATTTTTATAAGGAGGGGAGAATGTAATATCCCGGATTTTATTTGGACCAATTTAATATCAATTGTGATTTTGGGTATTTCGGACATGACAAAAATTAATTAGATTTTATGAAATTTGAATTGACATTTGGATCAGTCGGGATGGCACCCGAGGTGCATCTGCATTATCACTCGAATATCGGTTTGGATTTTGGAATAAAAGAAAACTAAAATGGAATATATATATATATAATATATATAATAATATAATATTATATATATATAATTAAAAAAAAGAAAAAAAAAAGAAGATGGATAAGGATTGGAAAATAAAAAAAAAATTGTGGAAGAGATAAGATGAAGGGGATTGGGGAGAGGGGGAGATAGAGGAGAGAGAGGGGGTTTAGGGTTTTGACGGTGGAGGAGAAAGAAGAGGGAGGAAGGCGGCCATTCGACGACAGCCGGCGACGGCGATGAGCGGCGAGGGCGGCACTATGCCGGTGGTTGAAAATTTGGCTGGTGGTGGTTTTACGACGAGAAAATCGTCGAGGAAACCGACGATGGTTGTCGGTAGCGTCAGTAGCATTGGCGCTGGTGAGGTGACACAGGGGAGGCCGGCGACGGTCATTCACAGTGGTGGTTGTTTGGCGTGGCGTCGTCGTCAAGCAGCGACAACAGTGACAGAAGAAATAGGAAGCCGCGTAGTGAGGGAGAGAATGGCTCTCGGAGAGGACGACTGAGCAGTGGCGACGGTGGCGTGCAGTGCTGTGACGACGGAGGTCGACGGTGGCCAATGGTGGTCCGCCGGTGACCGGCGATGCCATGGGTGAGCAGCACGGCAGCCGTGCAGAGGAGAGAGAGAGCAGCTAGGCGAGGGTCACGGGCGGCAGGAAAGAGAGAGTGTCGATTGAGGCACTTCGGGACATTATTTCTTTAGATTTGTAAAGTATGAGGTCCAGGCAAGTATCTGTAAACCCCTTATTTGGTTTAATTTAATTTCTGATATATTTTGGATAATATTTAAAATTTTTACTAACATGCATGAATTTTTGGTACACCCATTTGTTTATTCTGGACATGCATGTGTAGTTCATTGGATATTTTGGGGATTATTGGACTGGGTTTTATGATTTTGGAGAATTTAATATTTTCTGAAAGTCTGAATAATTTATTGGATATTATATATTTTTATATTAATATATTTGTATAAAAAAAATGAGTACGAAACTTTGCATTGGCCGTGCAGTCACATGCACGTGCTGGGTTGTGGTCACTACATTTGGATTTAGATTATTGGACTCTGGCCATCTCCCGACAGGGAGATTTATTTGAAAATCCCTTTCCGCTGGTAGGAAAGGTTTGGAGTAGTGACCCTTCCTATTTGGATAATTTGATTTGACTTTAGAATGTATTCGAACGTCTTAATATATCTGACAAGCTTGAGGAATGCACGCAAAGCCACGGGTGGCAAAACATAGTAAGCAACCTTATCTATGGGACACAGTACATGGATTTTTGCCTAAGGTTACCGAGATTATGTGTAACCCTTCCTCAAGCTAGTCTTTAAATAATGAGAACCCAAATTTGGTGCATAATTTGTATTTTTGCATTAATTGGTATTGGACTTTGATTTGAATATGGATTTTTGGACTTGGATTTGAGATTCGCCGATTTTTGCCTATAATTGGGTTTGGTATGTCTCGTACAAATGATTATGATTATATGTTTTGATCCGAACCTTTGGAACATTTGTCGCGGTACTGTTTCGGTATCTGCGCACTCTATTGGATCATCCGGCTATCGGATTATGCCCCAGATCACAAGCTGATCGGGCATTGGATTTGGACTTGGACTCGGACTCGGATTTGGACTCGGATCGACATCGGTTTTGGAATTAGTTCGGATCATCTCTGTTTTAGTTATATATATATATATACGTCCCGACGATGACTATTTTCAAAATTTGGATAATTGTTTGGATTTGGATATTTGATTTGAATACGAGACTACCATTGAATTTTAAAATTTGGATCTTGGATTTCGGTTAAATTTGTCTTATCAGCGATTTTGATTTATTCTGAAATTTGATTAGATTTTCATCCATTGACCTCTCATCTGATTTATTGGACTCATTTTGATTAAATATGGTACTTACTGGGCATTAGGCTCATTTTTTCTGTTTTGTCCCTTCAGAATAGAAGGTTTGGATGCAGTACAGGAGTAAAGACGTGATGGTCAAATATTCGTCCGATTTAGTGAGTTTCAGTTTTATTATGGTTTATATTGATAACTGATGTATTTGGATTATGAAATTAGCCAGATATGAGCTTATTGTTATATTTTCGGAATAGTTTGAATATTATGTTATGTTTGATGATGATTTTTGGGTCGGATTATTACCTCCCTTATGATTATTGTAGAGTAGGTCACATTTATATTGTTTGGACGATGGTTCGAAGAGGTCATGTGAAGATTTTAATTTTATTGAGGGTATATTTTAGTTTGTCATACTCGAATTTTGGGACTTAGTACTATTTGTTTAAAACTATTTGAGATTTTAGATTGTAGAAATTATAATTAATCATTTAAATTGACCTGCTTGGTTCGGGTTCGTGACAAGGGCTTGGTCGCGGAGGTCAAGATCTTCATCTGGACGGTCCGATGCTACAAGGGCAACTTGGGACATGTAGCACGTCCGTCCCATAGCCTGATCCCCAAGTACTTCTCCCACGTGCGGTGGGAAACTTAACCTTCACATGAGAGATCGACGTTACAGTCTGAAGGCTGTGAGAAAAGGTCAGCCCAGTATAGTGTTGTAAACAGACGGTAGGTGGACGATGAGGAATGCCAACTCTCGCGTTGTGGCGTGCAGGTAAGTTCCCTTTGTGACCTCTAGCCGGACTATCCCCTATACGGGCTCTAGTTGGTTGTTCAGGCCGTACAAAGGGCCATCGACCGTTCTCATCTGACCTCGCCTCAATCTGAGCTTAAAAAAGGCACTGAGATATAACAAATTTTGCGAGCTTCTATTATCAATGAAGACTCATTTCAGCTAGTACTCAGTCTTACCATCTGAAACGAGGGCAGACACAATAAGGGGATCAATATGGGGGATGGTTACATGAGCCATATTGTCGCTACTAAAGCCAATGACATCACTCCTATCCCCTATTCTCGCTCTCTTGCTGCTGGAAGTCGAATCTGCTCCTTCTGCCTGGTGCTCTTGGCGGCCGCGGTAGAGATCATGTTGATCACGCCGGGGGTTGTACAGCTCTAGGGAGGCTCACTGGCCTCGACCTCCAAGATTGCAAGGGCTTACCCCGAACCTTTCACGAACCGTTTAAGGTGCTGCGACGGATCATGTCCTCTATCTCCTACTGCAAAGTCCTGCAGTTCTCTGTAGAATGTTCAAGGCAACGGTGATACTGGTAGTATTTTATTTTGTCGCTGCCGCTCCAGCCCTTTGGCATTTTTGACCATTTGAAGAACTTTTTATTCGGATTCTGTATTAGGATGTTCGTGTGGGTATCGTTCAAGGGAGTCAGGGACGTCTGTCCTTGATCCTTCTTAGATCATGGCGAAGGGCGCGGCTGCTTGCAACACTCCGAGAAGTGGTTACCACTGCCATTCCTCTTTTGTCCGTTGGTAGGCCGGGGAGCTTCCAGGGGGCGGTCTACTCGCTCAGGGTGCTTCGTCTCGTTTGCCTCCTCCGTTGTGATGTAGTCTCGGGTGGTGGCTTCGACCTCTCAGAAGGACTGAGGGCGTTGGTAAGACAGGTGTTTGAAAAAGCCCCTTGTTGCCAACGTAGCAACGAAGGCGTTGAGATTTAGCTCATCGGAGAGCTGGGGAATCCGACATGCCTCGGCGATGAAGCGGTTGAGAAATTATTTCAGACTTTCGTCCGACCTCTGACGGAGGCGGACCAGATGCCACGACTGCCTCTCTTCTCTCCGGTTGGGGGCGAACTGACTCAAAAAGCAGTTTGCTAGCTTATCGAATGAGAGAATGGAATTTGGCGGGAGGCTGTGGAACCAGAGCAGCGCGTCCCCCCTGAGGGTGATGGGAAAGCACTGGCACACCATGGCCTCGCTTGCTCCCAATAGGGACAAATGGGTGCGGAAGCAGTTGAGATGGTCCATCGGGTCCTTGCTCCCGTCATACCCTTCCAGGACAGACATCTTGAACTTGTGGAGTAGTGGTTGAGTCCGCAGGTCCATGGCGAAGGGTGACCTTTGAAGGTCGGCGGAGGATCGTGCGGGTCTCTCCTTGTGCAGGAGATCCCACAGTACCCTGCCCTTCTTCTCCATCGGCGGGTTGGATGCCCTTCTCCGCGCGTTGATAATATCGCGGAGCTCTGTGTGGTCCTGAGGGTGCGGCTGGACTTGTCGGTTGTGGCAGCTTTCTGCGCGGGGGGGCCACTCACTGTTGGAGTCTGCGGTGGTCGGCCTCCCTTGGCCGTGGGAGTTACGGGGGTTACTCCACTCAGGGCTCTCCCTCCGATCATCCCGGCTGGGATGGCTTTTAGCCGCAGATTGGACCCTGCTGCTGGAGGCCGCTTGGGCCTCGGCATCGTCAGGTCGATCAGATCTTCTCATGAGGGTTGCCGCATGATGCCTTCCTTTATTAGAAGAGGATGCCTGGGATGTCCAATGGGTACCCGTCCGATTGCTAGAGGGCCTGGAGTGCTAGCTTTACGTTGCCCATGTCCGCGGCCAGGTGGTAGACATCGGGTTCTGAACGGGTGTCCGTGGCAAAGTGGTGGATGTCGGGCTCGGGACGAGAGTCCGCGTGGCTTCCCACGTAGGGGTCTTTTTTGTGAGCGATGATGTTTCTTGCTGACGCACTGGCTTGTGCCCTAGTATTCGCCATTCTTGATGCTTTGGAATGAAGGTGAGAAGAAGACCCTAGGCTTCTTATCTTGTTTCCCAATGATGGCGTCAATGTTGCGTCCCGGGTCTTCGGTTGTCATACGGAATAGGGAGCCTTCAAATTCCTAGCCGTTCTGAAGCGTTCGCGGAAGGGTCCGGTCTTCGTCTCTATTAACATGAGGTCTGCACAACACAATCAACGAACAAGAGGTCAGAGATCCGGCAGAATTTCTCCCATCAAGGCCACTCCGATACTCAAGTCAGTAAATTCCTACAATGAACGGAAACGGGGCGCACGCTAAGAGGTGCACAGAAGTGTTGTGCAAATGCATGGGTAGTGCATGTATGTTTATTTGGAAGAGTAATGAGCGGGTGGTGGGAGGCCTGGTTCCTTAAGTGCACCGCTGTGGGTGGTTGACTTCCTGTCGCCTGAGTAGACTCAGGAGTTTGGATCCAGAGGATAGCCTATAAGCTTAAGGCTCGTAGCACTGAGTTAATTGTCCCGGATCCGATTGATCCCTGTCTTCGTTGAAGAAGAGGGATTTTATAGGTTCCCTAATGAGGGGCTTTTGGGGCGAGAACTTCTGTTGCTAGGGTTCATTGGCCGTTGATCGTTGTCGATGATTGCCGGCTTGTCGGTTGTCGTTTTGCGGTGGCAGGCAGACTACCGGGTGTTACTGGCCACGCTTGGTCTCCCCTTGAGTTGGGATTGTCAGGTCGCCTGTGGGCGGCCGCCTAAATTGTGGGTCGCAGCGTTGACTGTTTCTCCATTAGCTGGTTTCTCCTACTCTTTTACCATTTTTCGGCAGCAGCATTAATGAGCTGCAGGAGGCTCTCGTTGGTTGCTGATTGTGGGCTGTCACATAGGCGTCCCATGTCATTGGGCTTTGACGGCCCATTAGGCGCCTATTCCATAGGCTGGGCTCCAGATCTTTTTGGGCTTTGTATTGGACCCAATTGGTGTAAACAAATAAATGTGTAAATCTCTGATCCAATTATATATATGCAGATGTCATAAGGATTGAAAGTTTACCTTCCATCATTAAAGGGAACGCCCGAGCATCCTTAGCTATGATTGGCATATGCTATCCCCAAATCAATAGGCTTTGTACTTGTCTACCTCAAAAGGTGGGGCCATTTCTTGATCAAATGGTCAGATTAGTTGCAATTAGTGCAATTAGTGCATGCTCCCGATTGCTTGTAGTATGGCTACTTTCCATAGAAACATTTGCAAAGCCTGTAAAGTGTCCTTGATTGTTATCCTCCCAGCATCCCTTGTATCTTCATTGCTTTTCCAGTCCCCTTGTCTCCGGATATTGACATCTTATATGATCTTTCTGATACCGAGTTTTATCTTCCATGACCTACACTTTTCTTCTTGAAAAACTGTACTGTCATAATCTCTAACTCTCATAATTCCATGACCTCAACAAGAATTATGCCAATTGTCTTTTGGATTGCATCATTTAAACATTGCAAAAACTTCAACATCGGCTTACCTATAGCATCAGCATCAAGTGTTGCACAAATCAAACTAGCTTGGTAAATTTCTTATCATATTCCAGCATGTAGAAGAATTTTTACTTTAGTTTAAAAAATTTCTCTCCTTTTAAGTCTCAAAGGATAATTGAAAAACATTTATTATAAAAAGTCTCCATAAATATATTCCACAAAATCTTGTCATTTTCTAAATCCCAAACCCTCTGTCATAACCCGTTATTGGTCAACCTCTCTATTCAACTTGTGAGTAGCCATTCTTATATTTTCATTCTCTGGGCACTTGATCACTTTAAAAATTTTCTCAATTCTTTGGATTTATATTTTAGTTTTTGTATGATCCAAATCTCCTAGGAAGATAAAAACACATTCATTTGTGAAACTTTCACCGGCAGCTATCTGTCCTCCTAGGTTTCCTTTAGCTCTGCTAGCCGTGACATACCCTATATTTTGGGACTACGCATGGACTAAGCTATCTATAATCTCAGTCATCCTTCCCATAGCTCTGAGAATATCATTATCTTTGTTGGACCCTCCATCTCCTTGGCTTTTAAACATTTTTGTACCTATTACACAACAAATCATAGAAGTTTAGATCCTCTTAATCACTAAACGAATCTCCCTTACACTAGCTCTGATACTATGACCTATCAAGACTCATCCATCTCTGTGGCTTCAAACCATCTTTGTACCTATTACATAACAAATCATAGAAGTTTGGATCTTCTTAATCACTAACGTCATGTTTGGTAGCCCGGAATAGAGTTTCTATTCCAGGCTAATTCCACGGGAATTACAATTCTCTTGTTTGGTTGCAAAATAAGTCGAGAATAAATATTCTCGGGGAATATTTATTCTCAGAATCAAAGAAATAATTAATACCGCAGGGATATTGGTATTATTTATTCCCAGTGACTTAGGAATTACTATTCCCACATAATTTTTGTAATATTTTAAAATTGCCCTCTATTTCATTATGTTTGCTATGTGCTCTCTTTGTTCTCCCTCGTTCTTTCTCGCTCTTCCTCGTTGCTTCCATTGTGTTGCATCGCTGTTCTCCCTCGCTCGTTCCACCGTTCTCTGTCGTTGCATTCTCTTCTTCTACTTCCACCAAAAAATAAGAAATTTCTTCCGAGAAAGAAACTATTCTCTGGGCTAACCCTAGTTCGATTTCGCTGTCTACCTACATATTTATGAGAAATTTCTCAATAAATTTGTTAGATTTTAGATTTGTGAAACCCCATTTCGATTTGTGGGTTTCGATTTATTGGGTTGTACGAAGCCCTAGTTTGTTTCAATTTTCTCTATTTAAGTTGATGTTTCAGTTTGATAGCCATTGTTTTTAGCTCGATCTCGTTTCCAAATTTATATTTTTTTCCCGTGCCTCTCTTTATATATATTGGATCCTTCAACATATTCGTTATCAAATTTATGCGGTGTCTAGTGCCTTTGTGGTTGTATGTCCGATTCTTCAGCATATTGGTTTTTAGATTTCTATGTAGTTGATTTCTATCTGTCTGCTTCATATGTAGCGCGATATGTTGTAAATAGTTTAATTTGGATCCATATTTTAATTTAATTTCTTCATCAAGAACGGCTTTGTGTTGATTGTTTGGTTTGATTTAATTACAGGCTTCATCTTCAATCTCCCAAAAAAAAAAAAAAAACATGGGGGGGGTCGGTCAACGAGTTGACTGGCCTGAAAGTTGCAGGAAAGAAAAGAAGTGGGAAAGTGCCGATCGGCCTGTGGGCTGCTGAAAAAAAAGAAGGGGGGAAATGCCGGTCAACTTATTGATCGGCAAAAATGGCATTTGTTGACCGGCCTGTGGGTTGTAGGAAAAAAATAAGAAGGGCGAAGTGTCTGTGACCAGCCTGTGGGTTGCAGGAAAATAAAAGAAGGGCGAAGTGTCGGTCAACGAGTTGACCGACAAAAATGGCATTACGTTGCTGGCTCTGAAAAGAAAAAGGGGGGGGGTCTCATTCCTTATTTAGAATTTGAAGCCTGTTATTGGACAAAACCAATAGAAGTATTTCGATCAATTGTTGGTGTTTTTGTGGATACATACGCTCTCAATTGCTGGTGGCTGTCTATTTGAATCCATATGCCTACCACTGTATTTGCTTTTTATGTGTTGTATTGATTTCTATAGTGTAATTACTATATATGTTGCATCTAGATTCTTCACAGACAGTTGTATATGTTTTATTTGCTGAATTGTTGAATAAAAGGCTCTATTCTTTATATTTGCATTTACTGTGATTTGTTATTGTAATTTATGGATCAATTATGCTTCAATTTATCCAATGAGAAGAAAAAGAAGATATTGGTCGTTATAATGCATTTGATTGAAATTTGTATTATATTTTGGTGGTTTTTATGTGTCATAAGTGCAACTATAATTATTGAATAGCCGAAATTTACAATCACTAGATCTTATAGACTTGACTTTTATAAAAAATAGAGAACACTTTTTTTTTGATAAGTAAAATTGAATTAAAATAAAAGAAAGTATAAAAATTATGTTCTACCTCCAAGTATTTTACTGACTTAGTGGTAGAATATAGACGCAAGAAAAAATCCCGAGCACTACCATGAAACATTTCTTGAAACCGAAATAAATCATACAAAGGGAAAAAAAATAGAGAATACATCCACCAAATCATACATGTGAATGATATCACTTATATTAACATATTGAGAATGAGTAGGCCCGTATTTTTCAAACAATGTGACATGTTAACAAGCATTGGGGGACTTCGTCCATCAAAATATATGCTAATTGATGAGCAAGTGACAATATTCTAGCACATTCTTGCGCATCATGTAAAAAATAGGGTGGTTACACATAATTTTCAGCGGTCGGGTGAGACGGTGAGTAGAATATTTAATAACTTGTTAGCCGCAACAATACGTATACAAGTACACTTATTTAGACGGCCAGAATCCATCTCTGAGAACTGCACAGATGATCGACGGAAGTGATTCCCGGTATGTAATCTTTTAATATATTTATTGTTATAACTACGTGGCAAATCTAGTAGATAACTCATTATAGTTCGATGTGTATTTGTAGGGTTGTATAGATGCTTTGGATAAAACATATATAAAAATAAGGGTACTATTTGCAGACAAACCTAAATATCGTACTCGTAAGAGAGATATAGCTACAAACGTGCTAGGAGCATGTACCCATGACATGTAATTTATATAACGAGATGCGCTAAATAGAAGATATAGACTAAAACTTCCAAACGGTAAGATCGTAAATCATTGAATCAAGCAAAATATTTTGCAATCAGTTTATTTTACGTAATGATATCCCATGTTTTCATATTGGTACTTACTACTTGTTGATGTAGGATATACAAATTGTAATGGATTTCTTGTACTATTTAGGGGATAGAGATACCATTTAAATGAATGGCGTCAAAGCCATCAGCCACGAACGGTCGATAAATTCTTCAATATGAGACATGTCGCTGCTCGTAATGTTATCGAAAGATGTTTTGGATTGCTGAAAATGCGGTGGGGGAGCCTTAAAAGTCTATCATTTTATCCTGTCAGAACACACAATCAAGTTATCATTACTTATTGTCTGCTATATAATTTTATAAGAAATGAAATGGATTATGATCCTATTGAGGATAAATATGATGCACGTCTCAGGAGGCTTTGTTTGATGAAGATACAGATATGATAACATAACTAGATCCTACTGATAATTGGAGTGTACTTAGGAATAATTTGGCAAATGTTATGTTTAACGAGAGGGGATACAATTAAATGATATATTTGATATTTTTTATTTGAGTAATGCCAATTATATATTTATTGTTCCATATCATCAGTTCTGTTATTAATAACGAATATGGTTAACTTGATGCCTAGATTTTATGATGTCTGCTTCTTGGATTATTTATTCATAATTATGACAGATCAATATAGATAAGTTTGTCACAATCTAATAAAGAAACCAAAAGAAGATGGGAGCTTCATGAAGATGATGCTCATGTTGCTTGTATGATCAAATTATATAACATTGGTATACATAATGTTGACAATAGTTTCAAATCGAGTTATTTGTATGAGTTGGAGAGGATGTTACAATAAAAATTGTCAAGTTCAGGTTTGAAGAAAAATTCCCACATTTTATCCAGAATAAAAACGTCGAAAAAGGATTGGAGCGTCGTATATGATAAGATAAGGGGTACGAACACGTCCGGATTTGTATGGGACGATACAAAACAAATGGTTGTTGCGAAACAGCATGTATGGAGTGCATACATATCGGTAAGTTTTGCCTACTTATTTTGTGAAATAATCATGGACTTTCTGTTTGCCATTTTGTTGAATAATGTCCTCAAATATTATGATTTGTGTGTGCTTTGGTTGATTTCAGTCTTTCGATATCCGGTATCCCTCATTTGTCATTCTATCTTGGGCTGCGGTGGGTTCAATTGATTTTCAGATAAGTGATAATAATGTGAGCCATTTTAATCTAGCATATGGGAAATGTAGATGGCTGGAATGAAAATTGTTTATGATAGTTCTTTAAATTGATTGATTGATTTCGTTTTCTTTCAAAATTTATTTGTTTATGCTATCGATTTACTGGCTTGGCACCTTGGTGTGAGAAAATGATGTTGAAGATGGCCTGGGCACTGAATATGTGGGTTATATATTTAGGAATTGATTGAACTTTTAATCTATTTGATTGAAACCTGGAGTGAGGTCGTAAAATAATTTGATTGAACTTTTAATTTTTTGAAGATATTGCCAGGAATTGAATGGAATAATATGACAGAATCTCCCGTGGTGGGTCTCATTTTTTTTTCAAATACCATAACTTCATGGCAAAAAATAAAATTTACAGTTAAATATAGATTAGTTACTTGTTAATCATTTGTAAAGAAAAAGTATTGTTTGACTTATTACTAATTTATTTGGATGTTTGTGCTTAAATTGTATTGCGTATCAATTTTGCTATTGTGTACATAATCGATTATTGTTCTCTATAAATTGTATTATATTTTGTTTAAATTTAAATAAATCTGTAGATTATTAACACAGTATCACAAGAGAGCCGCTATTTAGATGAAGAAATCATTTTCATATTTTACAAATTTGCCAATGATTTATGATAAAGACTGTGCCATAGGAGCAGATGCCCAGGCTGCTGAGGACATCCTTGAGGAACTTCAAACCAATGAATCGGATAACGAGCAATTAAACGTGAATGATACTCAAGAAATAGGGATTGAAAACTTACTCTACACTAATAATTTTTCTTGTCAAAGTACACCGCATGTGAGAACTCTAACTGGTGTCGGGACGTCCAAAGGAAGAAACGGAAGGTTAGTGGGAATGTGACAGTACTATCTGATTGTTTTATTCAAGCAGTCGATATATTAAGTACAAATCTCAAAGAGATCGGTCAATTATTGAGCAAAAGTTTAGAAGCCAACACACATGAACAAATGACGGCTCAATTATATCATGTATTGTCTAAAATTTATGAATTATTTGTGAGTGAAAGGAACACAGTATATATAAAATGTATACATGATCCAACACTTATGGTGGGCTTATTTAATCTTCCACCGGAACAAAAATTGAATTTTATCAAACAATTTGAATTGTAAAACATGTGAAAAATATTAACCGTTCCTGACGTTATATTTTGTGTTCCAAATTGTGGCAGGCTTGTTATATTTTGTAAGGAAGAAAAAACATGTGGCGGGCTTGTTATATATTTTAGATTATGTTTCAGATTGTTTCTAGCATGTATATTTTGTATTGAAACCTATCAGTTTGGATTGTGTCCAGTATGTGTCCAGCATGTTTTTATTCCAGATGTTAATCTAGATAACGGTTTAATCTATCAAGTCTCCTAATCCTCTTTTAGTCTGGATTTTGTTCCATATAGCTTCATAGCATGTACATCCTGTGGCTTCTTTGGATTTATATCAATGACAATTTGCCTTATTTAGCCTGCCTACTTCAAGATTGAGCTAAAATTTGATGATTGAATAATATACTCGTAATTAGTTATGTTCATATATATGTATATAAATTTAGAATTATATATATGTATATATTTGATAAATATTTGTTATGTACACGTAATTATATATACATAATATTTAATAAATATATAATACGTAATATTATGTATTATATTAATAAGTATTATTATATCAACTATTAAATCAAATGTTAAATTTAATAATACTTACTATTATATCAAATAATTAATAAATATTTGATTTATATACTTTATTATATTTATGTAATATATATTTAATTATATATATTATATTAAATATTTATTAAATATATATATTTTATGATAAAAATACATATTATCATATATAATAATTTAGAATATATATATATATATATATTACAACCATAAAAAGCTATGGAGGTGGCGGTGGCCCCTGTTTGTCTCGAGGCTCCCTCACAAGGCTGTCGCAACGCTGTGCTGACCGGTTAGACAAATTGATAAGATCCACAGAGAAGTCAGGATAAACCAGCTGCACAATACGCCGGCTAATGTTGATCCCTTCCCACAACCGCGTTAGCATCATACCCTCAACCTCGTGGGGACGGATATAGAGGCTTAGGTCATTTTTTAGGGTAGCCATTTGCCCAGCAAGTTGATCAAAGCGCCCTTTAGTACGCTCGTTCTCCTCCTTCAAATGGGCGACCTTTGCTTTCAAGCTCAAATTCTTTGATTCTATGCTCGCTAGAACAGACTCCAAGCCAGCCGTGTCCTCTCGGTGCTCCGCCCCCAGAGCCACCAGCTTAGCATCGAGCCAGGCGATCTCCCTGTCCCTATCGGAGATCACCATGTCTCTCTGCCTGAGCGCTTTGGCAACTGCGTTCGATACTTTGTCAGCCTGTACAAAAAAAAGGGGGGTTAGAAAAGGCAAATCAAAAGACAAGGCGGGCAATAGAATTTATACCTCCCAAATTCGTCGTGCTGGCCTGTCTGGCCTCGCACCCAATTTCGAAGCAAAAGGCGGTAAGCCCGGAAGGGGACCCACGTCAGCAGGGCTAGTGGCGATCTCAACCATGAACTCCGCCATTGGATCCTCTGGAGTGTCCTCCGTCTTGGTTGATTCCCTAGGAATAGTGGGGGCCTCCAAAATCGGCTCCTGTTACTCAGCCGGAAGTACCACAACATGTGATCCAACTAACGGCTCCTGCGGCACAGGCGCCTCGATGGACGACTCCCGAGTTGACCCTGACGGCACAGGCTGCACTAGAACAACGCCGTTGCTCAACCTGGCCTCATAAGCCTCAAGGGCCAGCTCCACTTCTATCCCAAATGCGGCACCAACACCCGCAAAATGCCTAGAAGAGAGGTAGTCAGGCCCTGAGGATGACGAAGAAGGTGCCACCTAGGCCGCCCTCTTTTGCCTTGGACTGGGAGGACTTGTATCAGACGGGCGGGGACCAATGATAAAACCTTTCTTCCTCTTCTTTCTCTGCAAGACCTCCGGCGGCGGGATTTTTAATTTTTGGACTGGAGACGGAGGCCCCCACTTGGCTTTCTTTGCCTCCACATGAGATACCAAGTGGTCTCTCTAGAAGTCTCATAGATTATCCTCTACCAGCTTAACCAGCTACTCCAGGGACGCCGTCTCCGCCTCTGAAGGCGCCCTCGTATACACCTCAGGCACCTGACCCCCACTCCTTGGGCAAGGGCCAGGACTCTCCCATATTAATGAAAAAGAACTGATTCTTCTAGTTCTTGAGGGAGTCGTATATGATGGTACTTATCTTGAAACCATCGTGGGGTGATAAAGAAATCCACTCAGCTCCCTGATTGATCTTGAAGATTTCCCTAACTATTGACATCGTCAACAGCCTCGACTGTTGCCAAAGGAAAATGCAAAGGGAGCACAGGTACTCAACGGCGTTGGCATAAAACTGAGCGATGGGGACCTGAAGCGCTCGAAAAATCGATATCAGCTCGTCGGGGACTGGAAGGCAGAGCCCACTCCTCAAGTGGGCTTCGTATACGGTCACGAAGCCCGTGGGTGGCAAGAAAGCTCTATCGTCCTTCCCTGGAATGCGGAAGGCGATCTCCTGTGGAATGTCGTACTCAATGTACAAGACTTTCACATCATTTTCTCTCAAGACGGATGTGATATCGGCGACGGAAGCCATGGTCAAAGCTAGGGTTTTTCTTCTTCTCAAACGGAATAAGGAACTCGAAGAAACAAGGAAGGCGCAAGAAGTTCAAATGAAACAAGCAGGCGGTTTAAAAACTCGTGTGAACACGAAACTGTCTCAAAAGCCTGCGCCATCATTACCGCCGCGTATCGTCTCCCTAAAAGAAGGTTGTCGAATTAGATCTTCCAGGTCATTAAATACTGGGATCTTGAACGTACTGCACAGAGACACGTGGCACACTTTTTTGACAGGACTGCTAATGACCAATGCTTCATTCTCCAAGTTGCTCGGAAACCTTTCAAGAACGGTAAACAAATCCGGTCAACGATTTAGAAGTACTCAAGGCTCCTCTTCAAATGGGCAACGACTCCGTCAACAAAAACAACTGCATCCCATCATAAACATGTCGGAGGCCAGAATCCTAACCACCGACATAGGGGGCTAGTGATGGATAGGCCCATAGCTGGCAGGCCCAATAAGAAAAACGGCCCAAAATTTAGGAAAGTCGAGATGCGCATTAGACGGTCAACGTTAGCGTTGACCGCCCGATACGCCAATCAGATGGCCAACGCGTTCCCTCAAGACGGGTCAAGCCCAATTTGGTAGGTGTTCCGTACACGACAAGCAACGACCATTTTCCTGATTTCACACCTTCCTTGAAGTCAATCTCCTCTAAAGAAAGCATCAACAGATTTCGCGCCCTCCTCATGAGGAAGGTGCCAGATTTTCTCTCCTTGTCAACGATGGAGTCTAATGGTAACAAAAACACAAAAGGAAAACAGATAATATGGAGACCCGTTACCCTCTCAAAAAGGAAACGATCCTATCAAACACGCCAGTCAAACCTTCCTACTCAAGTAAGGAAGCCCAATACTAGGCTAGGGATTACGCCTTCCTAGCCAAGGAAGGTCGCACTCCCCACCGCCTATATAACCCCAGAGTCTCTACTCTGGAGGGACACGATTTGAGACACGAACACAGACGCAAAATACAACGCAGTGCTTGAGCATACTTTCTCTCGATTGCTTATTTTGCCACTCCCACTCCAAGCCTCCAGATTACAGAGACTTCGCTTGCTCCCGAGAACCGTCCATCTAAGCTACCATGCTTTCAAGACGTAAGTCCCACTCGTTCATTGCGAATATTGAGTCGGAAAACCATACTCCCAATGTGTCACGGGAACGTCTCTTATATCTACAGGCCAACACTCTCACCAATCTCAATCCCGCTCTCTCTTTCTTTTTACTTATCGGTTTAGCTTCTTAAAATTTGAAGGCTTGTTACTGACATGGGCGTCTGAGTGTTTTTGGTGGGACAACATCCCGTCGGCACCTGACCTCTTGTTTACTGTAGCGGTGTGTATGGTTCAGACTCGGTGAACGGAGCCGAATCTAAACAATTAAGCGAATCTGAATCTGTTCAAAGTCGGATCTAGGTATGCATTAGAAGTATAATAATAAACATGGGTTATTGAAAAATACAAAATGAATAATAAACCAAAAACTAATAATACACCTTGGCTAGACTAAATAAATGAAGGTCTATATATATATATATATATATATATAATGTAAATATATCATTACTTTACTATTTAAAACCTGTGGAGATGACTATCTACGTACAATTCATATAAAAGGAGCCTTATCGGCTATTATAATTTGTGTGGGCCTTTTTATGATCTTATATTTTTCTTAATATATATTTGATATATCAAATATATTTTTTCTATCAATTTTTTATAATTGTTCATTTATAAATATAAATAAATATATATATATATATATATGAAAATCTCTAGGAAACATATATATATATATATATATTTCAAAATCTAGAAATCAAAAGCTTAACTGTAGTGTATAGATTTCTCAAAGGTTGTTGAAATATAAATGACATATAAGAAGGCATTCTTATCAAACTTTAGAAATTTTTGGATAATTTCCTGAAATACATAAACATAAACAACTATAAAATATGAGAAAACTTTAGAATAATTGATATGCATGCAAACTGAATATCAAAAGAGACGTGTTGACACTTGCATGAAATATAAAGACATGGAATGTCGGATTTTGGACAATCAATGAGAAGAAATTAAGAAATTTTAGTAATCGAATAAAAATCTAAAATTAAAATTCACTTGCCTTAATTTTCAATAATACTTCAAATTTCCGCTTCGAGATTTTATTCTTATTCTCTTTCACTCTTTTCTCATCTTCTCTTTCGATCTCTTCTATTTGGAATTTGTAGAAAATGAGCTGAAAGTAATTGAATTCTCTAATATAAATAGACAAGTGTATAAGTTCTAATCGTGTGCCCATCATGCATGCTGATTAAAAATAGGTATGACATGTGCACATATTTTGTGTGATCTTAGGAATGCCAAATCTAGAATATCAATGTACGAGTGCCTTGATAACCCCATGAAGTGCGACCACTATTACAAGACACGCACGAACTCACTTCTTGCTCCTCTCAGGTGTTATCTACACTACTTACTTTCTATGTGCAAGTGCAGATCATATGATTTCAAGCTTCAAATCTAATTATTCAACACTTATAACTTCACCTGAACATACAATTAACTTTAATAATTTACTCAATTATTTAATCAAATTTTAATACTTCAAAACTAGTATTGGATATTACAGTAGTACTATACCATTTGTAGTTTGTACACATACATGTGCATGACACATGTACAAGGGCGCACTTGTCACATGTCAATGCAAATCTACATGGGGAACAAGTGGTGCTTATGCCTGATTCGAATCTTATTTTTGTTTTATATTCTTCGACTAACATAACTTCAGAACCGTTATTTTGAGTTCAACCGGCATTTTTCATTATCATATTTATTTATAAATAAATATTGTGGTAAGTTTTCTTAAGTATGAAATAAGTCAACAAATCATATTTTAGAGGAGTCATTTATTCAATAAAAAAAAAACTGAAGGGTACATATTTCTGTTTTGTTCAAACTTTGGGTTGGTTATATTGTAAAACACGCCTAAATAATATATTGTAGATTTTCAATTTTGTATAGAATATAAAAGTTTTGCATTGAAAATGTAAAATAATTTTTGAATCCTTATATATTAAGGTGTTTGTTTACATTTCAAATCTCTTTAGTAGTACTATAGTTTTTGTGAGCCGCATAGGCGTGCATGCGCATGATACATTTTATAGGCACACTTGTCATGTGTTAAAGCAGATGTACGTGGAGCCCAAATGCTGCTTATGCCTTATTCTTTAACTAACATAAATTTAATATTGCCATTTTGGATTATACAAACACGTATTTTTTATTATTATACTTGTCTATAAATAGACATTGCAGTAAATTTTCATTTAGTATGAAATGAATTAAGAAACTATATTTTCTAAAGTACTTAAGAAAAAAAAATTGTAATACTAGATAATCTTACTTCATTAGAGTTCTAATTGATTTCGTTATTATAAAATATAATTAGACAATGTTTCATTTACCTGCATAAGTTCATTTATATTTGTAGTAGATGAATATTATTTTAAGAAAAAATATGTTATAACACATATTGAAACCTTTCTTTAGATGATCTTTATTAACTAGGTATACTTTTCTAATTGCATTTTTTCTAACAAAATGTACATGTTCCAACATTGAATTTTTTTTTTTTTTATATATATGTTCATGAACATATCCAATGTGTCCTAGCAAATATAGCCCTAAGCTTAAAGAAATGTATCTATGCATGCCTTATTGTTAGCCGGAAATGAGGCAGCCTATCAACACAGGCACAGAGAGATCGAAGAAAAAGGAATGGAAGAATAATGACAACCGATATTTACGTGAAAAACTCTTATGAATCAAGGAAAAAATCACGAGACGTTAAGTCCGTAAAATTGCACTATATATGAGATAGATATTACAAAACAGTAAGGCGAAAATGCTCACACACACATAGTTGGGCTTTCTTCCTCTCCTCTGTTTTCTTCTAACTCTCACACACTCTCACACTCTGCTCTCTTTTCTTTTCTTACAATAACTTCTCCAGACCACACACACACACACATATATATATATATATAAGAATATACAAAAGGTCTTAGCAGCAGCTGGAGCAGCACGCCGCCCCTCATGGTTGGTGCAGGGTTCCTAAGAAGCTGTATAAGAACAGCAGCAGGTGGCACATGCCTGCAGCAGCAACAACAGATCTACAGTCTTTGAGTTTCCAATGTTACCTAAACAGGCAGGTCAACCTACTCCCTTTCAGGCATAGCAGGCATTCTGTGTTGCCTTAATGAGATGGTCACCCTTGTTAACTGTCCTTCCAAACAGACCGGTGAACATCCTGTTGACCGTCATCCAGTTGTCCTGAGAGTCCTCAGCTAAAAATGGTCAACTTGATCCTTCAGACGGTCAACTATGTTGACCATCCGTTGACCGTCCATCCGGTCAACGTCCCGTTGGCCAAAACTTCTTCATGGGAGAGATTTCCAACAAACTTCCCCTCTCGGCCGTGAGGAAGTTAACTCTGTTAACCCGGCCATCTTACAACATACTTCATTCTTCCCTTTTGGTAGGATTTTCGTCATCATATCTGCTCCGCTCTCTTCCATGCTAATCTTCTCTAATGACAGAAGACTTTCCTGCAGCACCTCTCACACCCAATGATATCGTGTATCAATGCGCTTTGATATGCAATGGAAAGAAGAGTTCTTATATAGATGAATGACACTTTGACTGTCACAAAGTACGACATATCTTTCCTGTTTGATGCCTAACTCTTGAACGAACTCCTTCATCCACAGCATCTCCTTGCAGGCTTCTGTAATTGCAATGTATTTGGCTTCAGTTGTGGATAGAGCTACACACTTTTGCAGCTTGGATTGCCAAGAAACTGTACCGCTCGCAAATTTTACCAAGTAACCCGATGTGGATTTGTCTGTGTCAACATCTCCGGCCATATTCGTGTCTGAGTATCCCACCAACTACGGTTTGTCACTTCCAAGACACAAGCACCTCTTGGAAGTACCCCGAATATATCTCATGATCCACTTCACTGCGGACCAGTGCTCTTTTCACAGATTGGACAGAAACCGGCTAACTGTCCCAACGGCATGAGCTATGTCTGGTCTGGTGCATATCAGAGCATACATCAGGCTTCCCACAACTGATGAGTAGGGAACGCCTTTCATGTATTTCTTTTTGTCATCCGTAATCGGGCATTGACGAGTGCTCAGCCTGTAGTGATTTGCCAACGGTGTACTCACGGGCTTTGATTTCTCCATGTTGAATCGTTGGAGCACTTTTTCAATATATTTCTCTTAAGACAACCACAACTTCCTTGCCCTCCAATCATGTAAGATTCTGACTCCCAGAATCTGCTTAGCCAATCCAAGGTCCTTCATGGCAAATGATCGTCCAAGCTGCTCCTTCAGCTTCTTTATACGGTCTCCGTTGCGTCCGATGATCAGCATGTCATCTACGTACAGAAGAAGAAGAATAAAATCATCATCCTAGAATTTCTATACAAATACGCAATGGTTACGAGTTGTCTGCTGGTACCCCTGATTGATCATGACTGACTCGAATTTCTTGTACCATTGCCTAGGAGCTTGCTTTAATCCGTATAGACTTTTCCTTAGTCGACAAACATGTTTCTCCTTCCCTTTGGCTTTGAACCCCTCCGGTTGTTTCATATAGATCTCCTCCTCAAGCTCACCATGGAAGAATACAGTTCGGACGTCCATCTGTTCCACCTCCAAGTCCTGGGAGGCAGCCAGGCCCAGCACTACCCGGACGGAGGACATTTTGACAATTGGGGCAAAGATCTCATCAAAATCAATCCCCTTTTGTTGACTGAAGCCCTTCACCACCAACCGTACCTTGTATTTAGACTTCTTGGTATCTCGTCCTACTTCAAGCGATAGACCCATTTGTTCTTGAGGGCCTTCTTTCCCTTATAAAGTTTTACTAAGTTGAAGGTGTGATTTTCATGAAGGGAGCTCATCTCCTCCTTCATGGCTTCCAGCCATTCCTCTTTGCTGTCGTCCTTCATTGCCTCTTCATAGTCCTTGGGCTCTCTGACATCAGTGAGCATGACGTATTCATTTGGTGATAGACAGACGGATAGCCGTCTGTTGCGTGAGGACCGTCTAACAGGGACATTCCCTGCCGATTGAGGTATAATTCCATCAATGGTGTCATCCGGAGCCACTACCTCCTCTTCATTTTCCTCAACCGTCTCCTGACCTGGATCCTCTCCTTCAAATGATGTCGGACGGACAGCTTCAGTGCTTATTTGATCCGTTTGCACATCGTCACAGTTGGCATTTCTGCCAATGTCTTCAATCGTCTCATTCTCAACCAAAGTAACGTCGCTAGACCAGACGAGTTTTCTGGTAGCTGGATCATAAAACCGGTAGCCCAGTTCATCTTTCCCGTAGCCCAGAAAGACGCATTGCATCTTCTTTGGCTCCAGCTTTGTCCTTTCGTCTCTTGGGACATGCACAAATACTTTGCATCGAAATACTCGCAGATGATCATAGGACGACTCCTTACCCGTCCATATCTTCTCCGCCACTTCACCCATCAGAGGTTTATTGGGCGACCTGTTGATGATGTAGGTCGCCGTCCGGAGTGCTTCTGCCCAGAACGAAGCATGAAGCTTTGCTTTGGAAAGCATGCAGCGTACTCTCTCTAAGAGCGTACGATTCATTCGTTTGCCACTCCATTCAGTTGAGGTGTCTTCGGTGGCGTTTTCTGATGTCTAATGTCATGTGACCAGCAGTAAGCATCAAAGGGTTCCAAGTATTCACCGCTGTTGTCACTTCGGACGGCCTTCAACTTCTTCCCTGTCCGACGCTCCACAAGAGCATGAAACTATTCAAAGATACCCGGAACCTGATCCTTGGTCTTGAGTGGATAGATCCACAACCTTCTTAAACAGCTGTCAATGAAAGAAACAAAGTACTGGGCTCCACTAAAAGAATTTTCTCTGAATGGCCCACACACGTCTGTGTGAACTAGTTCTAGGATCTTCGCCTTTGGACCGGACGAGTCTTCATGAAATGAGACTCTCATTTGCTTGCCGGCCAAGCAATGAGGACACATCTTTGGCTCTTCCTCCTTTGCTCCAGCAATCAGGCTTTTCCTACTTAAGTAGGACAGCCCATCATTACTCATGTAGCCTAGCCTTCTGTGCCACAGGTCCATCGTCCTAGTGCTGGTTGTGGCATTCATATCTCCGGTCATTGCACAGGCCTTCATCACATATAGGCCGGAGGCCTTCTTTCCTCTTGCTACAACAAGAGACCCTCTTGTTAGCTTCCACTCGCCTTCACAGAAGGTATTGCAATAACCTTCATCATCCAAACGGTCGGTTGAGATGACATTCAGCCAAATATCGGGGACATGACGCACGTCCTTCAACATCAGCTTCATCCCATTGTTTATGACCAGGACGACATCTCCTCTGCCTACAACGAGAGATGTTCCTTCATTCCTCATCCTTATTACTCCAAAATCTCCTGGAGTATAGGAAGTGAATAGCCGCCTTCTGGACGTGACGTGCAAGGTGGCACCAGAATCGATTACCTTGCCGGACTCCTCGTCCGTCAGATTTGTAATGTTTCCTTCACTTGTCAGCAGTAGGTCGCCTGCCGTGACTACTGAGACAGAGGACTTTTCCTCTACCTGTCCACTGTCACCTTTCTCCCTTTTTGTATTTTCTCGCTTCCATTTGAAGCAATATTTTTTAATGTGGCCCTTCTTACCATAGTGGTGACATTCAAGGTTTTGATACCTTAACCTTGACTTGCTGCGAGCTTTATCTCCTTGCTTCTGACCACGGCTTTTGCTTCTCCCCCTCAATTCAATCATAAGTACCTCAGACGTCGAGGTCCCTTGTAACTTCCTAGACTCATTTATGAGTAGGGAAGCGATAACCTCATCCAACTTCAAAGTATCCTTGCCAAACAACAAGGTTGTAACAATATGATCAAAGGAGGCCAATAGAGAAGCCAGCAGGATCAACGCCTTGTCCTCCTCCTTGATTTCTTCATCAAGGGCAGACATCTACGTTAATATCCGGTTAAACTCGTCCAGATGCTTCTCGAAGCTTCCTCATTCCGACAACTGTAGGCCATAGAACTGCTTCTTTATATGAAGCCTGGTTGTCAAGGACTTGGACTTATACCGGCTCTCCAACTTCTCCCAAACCTCCGCCGGGTCAGTTAAGCCAAGCACCTCTTGGAGAGTGTTGTCCGCCAGACAGAGCTTAATGGTGCAATTTATAAGATCTCTTTTATCTTGCCATTCATCATCGGTCAAGTTCACAGACTTCTCATCCTTCTTCTTTAGCGCCTTTATCGTCCCTTCTTTAGTGAGAACGTTTTTCACCCTTTCGTACTAGAGAATAAAGTTACCCTACCTGTTAAACTGTTCAACGCTAAACGACAGATTCTTCGATGATGTCGACGCCATTAGAACAAAGTTTTCAACCTTGCTCTCTGGTACCACTTATTAGCCGAAAATGGGGCGGCCTACCAACACAAGCACAAAGAGATCAAAGAAAAGGGAATGGAAGAATAATGACAACTGATATTTACGTGAAAAACCCTTATGAATCAAGGAAAAAACCATGAGATGTTAAGTCCGTAAAATTGCACTATGTATGAGATAGAGATTACAAAACAGTGAGACAAAAATACTCACACACACACAGTTGGGCTTTCTTCCTCTCCTCTGTTTTCTTATAACTCTCACACACTCTCACACTTTGCTCTCTTTTCTTTTCTTACAACAACTTCTCCGGACCACACACACACACATATATATATATAATAATATACAAAAGGTCTTGGCAACCACTGAAGCAGCACGCCGCCCTTCATGGTTAGTGCACGGTTCCCAAGAAGCATGTATAAGAACAACAAGAGAGTGGTGGTGCATGCAAAGCAGCAATTTTTTCCTATAAAGAACAGATCTGCTGATCTTTGAGTTTTCCAAGTCATCCCAAACACAAAGGAAAAGGCCTAGGTGCTTCAACCTTACTTCCTTTCTCAGCAAAGAGACACAAAGGAGTGACAAAGCTTCCCAACAAGTGAAGATGGTCAACCTTGTTGACCGTCCCTAAATATTTGTACTTTGTAAAGATTTTCAACATAGTGTAGTATTTCTAAAGGTCATCCGATTTTTGTCCTAAGAGTCCTCGCCTAAAAAAAATCTAACTTGATCCTTACAACTCTTCAAAACTATGTTGACCCGCCCACATGGTCAACGCCCCAATGTTATGAACATATCCAATCAACGCCTTGTTAAGCCGAAAGCTTTAAGAAGAGATTTCCAACACTTATAACTATATATATATATAATTATATTTGTTATGATGCAGCTAAAGCTTGTAGAAGGCCGAACTTGGGAAGCATATCTGACCACCAGGAAACCTATTAGACTATATTTAGCTTGAAAAATCAATTAAAATAACATAACTTGATGCTTGTTGACCCGACTATAAATACGAAGCATCCCAACTAAAATAACCCAAGTTCGAAACAATTTGTATACGAACACTACCCAAGTTCGAAATAAGAAAATTGACATGAACTTTGAGGTAATACAAATTCAAAAAGCAGCCTAAAAAATAAATGCTACAAAAAGTAATATATGGGGAATAACATGACTTTTTAAACTAACAAGAAGAAACTATATTTATTGACAAAAAAGCTAACATAATTTACCAAATTCAACGAGCTTATTGTGGTCAGTTTTGAGAGATGAAGTAAATTATTTTCTCAATAAAATAATTTTTTATTAGCATAAAAGTCAGTCAAACAAGACTTTATATTACATCATTAAGATGTTTTCGTGAAGCCTTGGTAGTTGTAAGTGATGAATATTGTTTTAAGAAAATCAATTCAGTCAAACTTTTATTGAAGAGTCTTTTTATTAATCAGACGTGTATTTAGAAGGTCCTCTTTTCTAACAAGAACAACTCACCTACTTCTTTCATATTTCATCAGCTTTTGACCAACGCTGTTTTATTCCTTGAAACCCAAAAAAGGATTTACATAATTCGCCATCAATGTTCAACAATCGATACATCGCAGTCCTCATTTGCCGTGAACGTGTTGGGGTTAGAATACGTCCGACTAACCCACTGATAGATACAGCAAAGGAATGAGGAAGAAGAGAATGAACGCCCGATTTTTTACGTAGAAAATCCTTATCAAATAAGGAAAAAACTACGGGACAATTTGTCCACGGAACCAATTCCACTATGTGAGATTGGGAATAATTTTCACTGTTACACAAATATAAGAGAAAAGAGAAATGAAGAATAGAGTACAAGCAATATACTAAATGTTGCTCACAATTCTCTCATTCATTCATCATTTTCACTCTCTTTTTGTTTTTTTCACACTTATCCACACACGTCTGTCTCTCTCTCAACAGCAAGTCCGTCTATTTACTTTTAATATTGAGGCCCATATATAGCAAATTTGAGGAATATTCCATATCCACTGACAAGATCTATCATTGTCAACAATATGAATATGCGCTGTACAAAAATGGTTCCTATATAACCTTCTGAGTTGACGTATCCTCAAAAAATCTTCTGAGCTGGCACCATTCTAAATTTCATGGTGGACGGCCCACATTCCACCGTCCGCGTTATCTACACGGTCGGTTAACGTCCTTTGACAGTCCTCTCCACATGACTGGTCAACATCCCTATTGACCGGTCGGTGTTGTCCATCTGGGATCCCTCAGCAATGCAGGGCAGCTCATGCCATCAACCGGTCAACTTGTTAACCGATATTGTTGCCCGTTTAAAAAAGTTCTGGTCAACTATATTGACCGGAATTTTATTTGCATATTTTGTATATAGTAGCACATAAAGTCCACGTGCTCCGTCCAAATCCTCCGGTCATAAGGACTTTCACACGGGAGTGATCCCCAATAAACTTTCCCTTACGACCGTGAGAAAGCAATATCTGTCAGCCCAGCCAAATTGTAACAAGCTTTATTTTTATCCTTTGGTAAAATCTTGGTCATCATATCATTCCTATTTTCTTCAGTATCGACCTTTTCCAGTGACAGCAGACCGGCTCCAAGCACATCTCCCACCCAATGGTATCGAACATTAATATATTTTGATTTAGAGTGGAATGAAGAGTTCTTATAAAGATGTATGGCACTTTGACTATCACGGAATACCTTATACTTTTTCTATTTAAGGCCTAATTATTGGATGAACTTTCTCATACACAACATCTCCTTACAAGCTTTTATCACTGTGATGTACTCGGTTTCAGTAGTTGACAAGGCTACGCCTTCTGTTGCTTGGATTGCCAAGAAACTATACATCCTATAAATTTTACCAAATACCTTGAGGTAGATTTATGGGAGTCAATATCTCGAGCCATATCAGCGTTTGAGTAGCCCACTAATTTGAGGCTAGTCACTTCCAAGATACAGGCACCTCTTGGAAGTTTCTCGAATATATCTCATGATTCACTTAACCACGGATCAGTGTTCCTTACCTAGGTTTGATAGAAACTGGCTAACTGTGCCAATAGCATGTCCTATGTTGAGTCTTGTGCATACCAGGGCATACATCAGGTTTCCCACAGTTGAGGAATAGGGAACGCCTCTCATGTATGTCTTCTCTTCGTCCGAGGATAGACATTGGCGAGTGCTCAACCTGTGGTGGTTTGCTAATGGTATACTCACAGGCTTTGACTTGTCCATATTGAATCGTTGAAACACTTTCTCAATATAGTTTTCTTGAGACAACTATAATTTTTTTGCCTTTCGATCGCGGATAATTCTGACACCAAGAATTTGCCTCGCTGATCCCAGGTCCTTTATAGCAATGACCGCCCAAGTTACTCTTTTAACTTCTTTATCCGAGCACTATTGCGTTCAACAATTAGCATGTCATTCACGTACAGTAGAAGGATAACAAAATCATCATCGAAAAACCTCTGTAAAATACACAGTGAACACAAGTAGTCCGCAGGTATCCCTGACTAGTCATAATCGATTAGAATTTCTTATACCATTGTCTAGGAGCTTGCTTTAAACCGTACAGACTCTTTCTCATACGATAGACAAGTTGCTCCTTCCCCTTAACTTTGAACATTTCCGGCTGTTTCATGTAAATTTTCTCCTCAAGTTCACCATGGAGGAAAGTCGTCCCGACATCTATTTGCTCCACCTCAAGGTTCTAAGTAGCAGCCAAATCAAACACAACCCGTATAGAGGACATCTTTACAACTGGAGTAAAAATCTCATCAAAGTCGACCCCCTTTATCTGATTGAAGCCTTTCACCACTAACCATACCTTATACCTTAATTTCATGGTGTTCTCATCCGTTTTTAATCGGATGACCCATTTGTTCTTTATAGCCCTTTTTCCTTTGGGGAGTTTGGTTAAATCAAATGTGTGATTATCATGAATAGAACTCATTTCATCCTTCATGGCCTCTAGCCATTTCTCCTTACTCTCGTCCTCTATAGCATCTTTAAAACTCTCAGGCTCTTTGGTATCAGTGAGTATAACATATTCACTAGACGACAGACGGACGGACGACCATCTGTTTCGTGAGGATCGTTTGACAGCTACATCATCGGCCGGTTGAGGGATGACTTTATCTTAATCTTCATCAGGTGCCGTAATTGCCTCTCTATTATCCTCAACCTCCTCAGGACCATTGTCCTTGTCTTCTAGGGATACCGGATAGATAATTTTGACACTTACTTTGTCTATTCGATCTACATCACACTTATCTTTTCTGTCAATATCCTCGATCGTTTTATCTTCAACAAAGGTTATGTCCATTGACCGGACAAGTCTTATTCCGATTAGATCATAAAATCTATAACCCAACTTATCTTTTCCATAGCCTAGAAAGACGCATTACATTGTATTTGGCTCCAACTTTGTTCTTTTATTTCTTGGGATATGAACGAATACTTTACATTTAAACACCCATAAATGATCATAAGATGGCTCATTGTTTGACCATATCTTCTCTAGCACTTCACCCTTCAATGGTCTACTGAGTGACCTATTTATGATATAGACCGCTGTCTTCAATGCTTCGGCCTAGAAGTGTCCAGAAAGTTTAGCTTCGGAAAGCATACACCGTACTCTTTTTAAAAGTGTGCGGTTCATCCGCTCAACTACTTCGTTCAACTGTGGCGTCTTTGGAGGTGTTTTCTGATACCTAATACCATGTGATCGGTAATAGGTATCAAAAGAGCCTATGTATTCATCGTCGTTATCATTTCCGATGGTCTTCATTTTTTCCCGTTTGACGCTCAACAAGAGTATAAAATTGTTCAAATATATCGAGAACCTGGTCCTTGGTTTTTAATGGGTAGACTCACAGCTTTCTGGAACAATCATCAATGAAAGAAACGAAATATTGGGCTCCACCAAATGACTTCTCTTTAAATGTTCCATACACATCTGTGTGGATGAGATCAAGTATCTCCGCCTTTGTGGAGGATGAGTCTCCATGGAATGAGACTCTATTTGCTTGCCGGCAAACAATGAGGACACGTATTCAGTTCGTCCTCCTTTACTCCGGAGATAAGACCTTTCCTGACTAGATGACACAACCCACATTCACTTATGTAGCCCAATCTCCTGTACTACAAGTTCTCAGACTCCTTATCACTTACGGCGTTCACGTCCCCGGCCATTGCACAGGCCTTCATCACATACAAGTCGGAGCACTTTTTTCCTCTTGCCACAAAAAGAGATCCACTTGTCAGTTTCCACTCGCCTTCATAAAAATTATTACAGTAGTCGTCATCATCCAACCGACTAGCTGAAATAATATTTAGCCGGATATTAGGGATTTAACATACATCCTTCAACAGCAATTTCATCCCATTATTGGTTACCAAAACAACATTATCTCTACCTACAACTGGGGATATTCCTTTATTTCTTATTCTTATCACTCCAAAGTCTCCTGGAGTGTAGGATGTGAATAGTCTTCTTTTGGATGTAGCACATAGGGAAGCACTAGAGTCGACAACCCAACTGGCCTCATGGTCCATCAGGCTTGCAATATTTTCTTCACATGTCACCAGGAGGTCGCCTCCTGTGACTATTGAGATCGAGGACGTTTCCTCTCCTCGTCTCTTATCTCCTTTATCTTTCTCCGCATTTTCACACTTCCATTGGAAGTAATGTTTCTTGATGTGGCCCTTTTTACCACAGTGATGGCCTTAAGGTTTTGATACCTTGACCGTGACTTGTTACGGTCTTTTTCTCATAATTTCTAACTGCGACCTCTACTCCTTCCCCTTGATTCTGTCACAAATACTTCAGAGTGAGGGGATGACGAGATCCCTTGTAACTGCCTTGACTCATTCACGAGTAAAGAAACAATAACCTTATCCAACCTTAGTGTATCCTTTCCAAACATTAAAGTTGTGACGATGTGATCATAGGAGGACGACAGAGAGGCCAGTAGAACCAATGCCTTGTCCTCCTCCTTAATTTCCTCATCAATGGTGGATATCTGTATCAATATTCTATTAAACTCATCCAAATGCTTCTCGAAACTCCCACCTTTTGACAACCATAAACCATAAAATTGCTTCTTTACATGTAGTCTGGTTGTCAAGAATTTGGACTTATATCGGCTCTCTAACTTCTCCCAAACCTCCATCGAATCAGTCAGACCAGGAACCTCTTGGAGAGTATTGTCCGCCATGCATAGTTTAATGGTACAGTTGTCAAGGTCTCTTTTATCTTGCTATTCATTATCAGTCAGGTTTGCTGGCTTTTCATCCTTATTCAGTACCTTCACTGTTCCTTCTCTGGTTAGAATATTCTTCACCCTCTCTTACGAGAGGATGAAGTTGCCCTACCCGTTGAACTGTTCCGCTCTAAATAGTAGATTCTTCGACGATGATGATCTCATTTAGACAAAGTTCTCAACCTATCTCTGATACCACTTATTAGGATTAGAAGGCGTCCGACTATTCCACAGATAGATACAGTAAAGGAATGCGGAAGAAGAGAATGAACACCCGACTTTTTACATGGAAAACCCTTATCAAATAAGGAAAAAGATCACGGGACAATCTGTCCACAAAACCAATTTTACTATGTGAGGTTGGGAACAATTTTCACTGTTACACAAATACAAGAGAAAAGAGAAACGAAGAATAGAGTAAAAGCAATGCACTATGTGTTGCTCACAATTCTCTCATTCCTTCACCGTTTTTACTCTCTCTTTGTTTTTTTCACATTTAGCCTCACACACCTGTCTCTCTCTCAACAGGAAGCCCGTTTACTTGCTTTTAATATCGAGACCTATATACAGCAAATTTGAGAAATATTCCATATCCACCGATAAGATCTGTCATTGCCAACAATATGAATATGTGTTGTACAAAAACGGTTCCTGTATAACCGTTTGAGATCATGTGTTCTCAAAAAATCTTTTGAGTTGGTATCATTCTGGATTTCCTGGTGGACGACCCACATTCCACCGTCCACATTCTCTACAAGGTCGGTCAACACCCATTGACCGTCCTCTCCACATGACCGGTCAATGCCCCTATTGACCGGTCGGTGTTGTCCGTCTGGGATCCCTCAGTAATACAAGGTAGCTCATGTCATCAACCGGTTAACTTGTTGACCGGTATTGTTACCTGTTCAAAAATATTTCGATCAACATAGTTGACTGAAACTTTATTTGCATATTCTGTGTATAGTAGCATATAAAGCTTACATGTTCTATCCAAGTCCTCCGGTTACAAGGACTTTCATAAGGGAGTGCCCCCAACAGAACGGATAACGGGAGTGGTGCAAATCAACTAGTAGTGGACTCCATATAATATTTAGAAAAACAGAGATTAAGCAATGCGTTAAATGATTGATCAAGCACATATCCGATGCGTGGTAACATCAGACGCGGTGACGACGAACAAGGGAATATGAAGAGATGCCGACGTCCACCTAGAGAAGGAAAGTTAAAGTACCCTGAAGTCTCAATATTCTGTCACCAAAATCGGAGAATAATCCAAGATTGAGACAGAAACGTAGTGTGGATTTTGTTCATACCTTCATACACGCACACTTAAAATAAATTTTCCTACTGGGCTAGAAACTTTCTAAGAGAATCTGTTTGTGGCATCTATAAAGTAATCAGAAAAGATAGGCGATAGAGGAGGAAGGTGATCATCATCTTTTGGCAAATTGTTCCATACGTCAGACGAGCTATGCGAGGAGCCGACTTTGCTTTCTATCTTTTACAGAACTGATATAGATGAGATGCAGCATATTCTCTTCAATCTCATCCCACATGCAGAAAATGTTTCATGCATGGGCGTTGATATAGAAGATCTAAATGGAGTATGCGGCAGTCTACACCATGCCATTGTCAACATGAAGGACTTAAGAGAGCGGACAATCGTCCCTAGACTAGCTCAGCCAAAAGGGCAAGAAAATTGGCCCATGGGAGCTGGTTGCTTGAAGCTTGTCCACCACATTAGTGGACGGAGATATTGTTTTGCTAAGACATTATTACAGCAACGGTTAATTTTGATTTAAATTTGTTCTATCTGATCAGTTTATTTAAAGATGTTGTTGAGATTTGAAGCATGTGTCCAACTGACCCAGCAGAAACATACCTTGACATCTGGTTGATCGTCAATCATCAAACCCTATTAGAGTACAAAGAACAATAATATGCAATTAAATATATAAAAATTATACAATAATATTTAACGTAAAAAATTATTATCAATTAATAAAAAAATTATAAAATAAATTTTAAACAAATCCAATATAAAGTATTTGGTCACAAATAATCATTTTTAGATTTCTTCATAACTACCCATGTGAATAATATGTTAAAATATAATCCCAACACATTTAACAATCATACGACAGAAAATAGAATAAGAAAATAAACAATTAATTTGTAATATATTCTAGAACCAAGAAAATAATAATAAATTTGAGTTGGGTAAAAAATAAAATTCAAAATAAATTTTAAATAGATATCAAAAATCTTCATCTCCTCTTTCTTTCCTGTTCTCTTTACATCATTGTACTTCTTATGTTAAAATGATCTTTTTCATCCATCCTAAAATTGAAATAAGACTTTTTATACTCTATATGGCTGCTTAAGTAGCTAGCTCACGGTTTGCCCCTAGAAATCCCCCCAAGAATAGCTCCTAAGTTGACTATTTGTGACCTTTTCGCATTATGCTACTGGAAATCTTTTCAAACCTAACGCTTAAGTTACTAGTTCACAGTCCTCTTACGAAACCTTCAGTAATCAATTTTGGTTGAATCAGTTTTGTGCGAAATACCCTTGCAGCATCAGCATTGACAAATCATGAGTTCAATGAGTATGAGACTTATAAATAAGTAACCTAAAATCTAATAGACCTATCCCAAAAAATTCAAAGTGTGACTTAATAATAATTTTGAACAAATATTAGTAGTGGTAGTAGAGGGAAACCCCTCCCCCTTCTGTATGAATTTGTAATATTTTTTGGGCCTATCAAATATGCTATATAGTATTTACACTAAGGTTTTAAAGTGTGATTATAAAATATAATTTGTAATTGTCTCATTTCGTATAACCATATTTGAAAATAGTAAAATTTCTCTTCCTTTGGCTGTATTTTTTTTTTTGAATTTGAAATCTTTTCATTTAAATATAATCTATCATTATCCAATTATTATTATTTTACTTTTATGAATTTTTGAAACCCTAAGAACAACATTGTTTTGATAAGACTGTATTACATCAAGAAGAAGTTAAATTCTAGTGCAACTGCTGCTCTGGTGAATCAAATATGAGGTTGCGGTTTCCCACCACGAGTTTTTGGAGTTGCTGTAGAATTTGTTTGATTTGAACTAATCTACTAAGTTATTCTTTTTTGCCTTTTGCGAAATCCTTATACATTTGAGGGAGAATGTCTGTGAATAATTGAAAAATATCATTTTATCTCAATATTCACTCAGGGATTATGATTTTGAAGAGATAAAAAAAATTAATATTCAAATTTAAGATTTGATGTTATCCAATTTAGTCTGAAGAACTAATATGATATCCGAGCCTTTTTCTTAAATTGTTAACTTGATAATGAATAAAATGGACGTACGGTCCTATCAAGTCTTGATCAACATGGTATATGTGCAACGTTTTGCTAGAATGATGTAAGAAGTTGACATCACCTTATCTGCCATTATAGGGAATATGAATAATCTGATGCACTTATTTGTACTTGGACGAAGTGGAAAGCACTTCTTGAAGTAACATTTGTCAAGAACATATTCTTGACAATGAAGTTTTCTCCCTTTTTCTTTTTTGTTTTTTTAATTTTTTTATCAAGTAAAAATAAGGTCATAAATTTACTTATGTGACATTACAGATAAATTTAAAGGGCTTCTAAAAGGATATAATGTTCTAAGAGAAATTCAACATTGTATTTTTCTAACTAGCCATGCTATTTATGGTAAGCGTGAACCTTTTCCCTCATTTCGAGAATAGAAGTGCTAGATAAAAAAAATGCCTTCTGCTCTTTCAAAATGGGCAAAGATTCTGCGATCTCAAATCTATTTGCAATCCAAACCTTTAGTTTTACTGAATCGATTAGATTGGCTTGGTCGGGAGATGAGAGGATTGGATTCGAAACTTGATTTTTATCCTTTGTGCCTCCACTACTTGAAGCATATATATGTACATACCCGAGGGAAGGATCATGGATCATGGAATTCCAATTTCACACTATTTAAGATCAGGTACCAATGAGCTGAAAAGAAAATCACCCAAACAAATTTAAATTTTAGCTTTGGGGCAAAAACCAGGAGCCAGTTGCACCGTTACAGGGCTCGATCCATGATGCTCCAATCACGAACTGAGTCAAACATAATGAACTGAATCAAAGTAATGGTATGCTTAAGAAGTTCAAAGGTGATCTAATCAAGAACTGTGATTAAGTCCCTTATGTCGCAAAAGTAATTTCCTAAATGCGGTCACAAGTAAGAGATGTGCACCCACATTTCATTTGAGCCACTGATGTAGTTTTCTGATTAGGTGGCAACCTCTTTGGTGCCTTACGATCGGGCAGGGACCAGTATCCAGTAACATACATAAGCCAATAAGGTACCCTTATGATGTTTTCTGTCCACTTGTCTTCCTGTTATCTTTTGGGTCGTTGAGTTGACAGGGTAGGATAAATGTGAGAATAAATGGATTAGACAATTGGATAACTCCAACTCCATTTCCACTTCAACAGATGCTCCAAGAGAAGATGCATCATGAACTTCTATGGTCCATAAGTATGTGCAATTGTCATTTAAAAACAAGGGAAATAAAGAAAGAACCAATTAGCAAGGAAAAATTAGCGTTTTCTATCCCGAGTTGCTGATTATAACTTGTATTATTACATATAAATTTTTTAAAGATCTAACAACTTAAATTGAATAATGAAAAATTCTATTATATGATAGAAGTAACCTTATGTTTGCTAGAGTATGAAATCTTTTTTTATTCCTCACCTAATATCTTGTAATGTTTTCTTGACATTACCTAAATATATAACTTGTTGTATAATAGATAATAAAGGTAAAAATGGAAGAGGTCTTCATCAGCCAATGATAAAAGGCAAATTAGGAATAATCCAAAGGATTTCTTTTACGTCTCATCCTATAAACATAGTCCATGACTCTTAGGCATCATCTATAAATAGAAATGGATAGTTGTTCAAGTCCACCGCAGCAAGAGCCATAAGTCCTCTTACTCATAATCCCCAAGCTTCATCCTTTGTCGTTTCCCTCCTTTCCATAACGCATTTAAAGAATCTGAAGTTATGGATACCGTAAGGCGTCTAGTGGACGAAAACCCAGTGGTGATCTTCAGCAAGAGTTCCTGCTGCATGTGCCACTCCATGAAACAACTCATAACCAGCTACGGAGCTAATCCGATGGTCTACGAGCTTGATCAAGTCCCAAATGGGCGGGAGATCGAGAGAGCACTACAAAGGCTCGGGGGTAAGCCGAGCGTGCCTGCAGTTTTTATCGGCCAGAGGTTTGTAGGTGGGGCTAATGATGTCATTAGCCTTCAAGTCCAAGGCCAGCTAGTCCCCATGCTGATGGGTGCAGGAGCTATATGGATTTGGAATAGAACCAATTAGTTCTACGACTAAGTTATAAGAGCATGATCTTCAAAAATCAACATGAACCCCATTAGCAAGAGTGGAGGCGTCGGAAATCTCCTTTCCTTATGCTGAGTTCCTTTTTTTTTTTTTTCTTCCTCCATTTTCCCTTCTTTCTTTTTTTTTTTTTTGGTAAGTTATTTTCCCTTTTTTCTGTTTTAAACTTCTCGTACTCCGAGAAGATAATGTCACATGAGATAGCCATCGATTGAGCCACAAGGGTTCACGGCTTAGGAAAATGGTAACTTTGTTCTGTTGTACTACGTTCAAGGGATCTTGTTCTCTAGTTTTGAACATTTTCTCCAGTTCTATTTTATCTATATAAACAGACATTTTGGGTCTAAAAGTTTCATCTATGGGTTCATGCTTACGTTTTTCAAGATCAAAAAAAGGAATAATAAGCTACTTTTCCGCAAACAATTCGATTAAGAATGTGCCCAAATAGCTACAACTCTGAATTAAAGCCTTGGGCCGGTGTGGTTGATTAGAGAAATTAACACGTTACATTGGCATATATCATAAGTATGATTTGATAGGGTTTAGGAAGTTGCGGAAGAATAAAATTAAGTTAAATATATATTAAGAAATTAATAAATTTAATTTTAAGATTGAGGATGTGACAGTGAGCTTTTTATAGATGATTTAATTTTAATTGATGGAACAAAAGAGGGTTTTAACTTGAAAGTTTAGAGAGAGACTTTTGAGGTTATATTGAATGTTTAGTTTATAAATATTGAAGAAGATGATGAGAAGTGATGATAGGGACTAAATAACCTGCCAAATATTCAGATATATGTTGGATTGTGATTCATAGAAATGGGGAAATTGACCAGGATGTTTGTCATTGAAAGAAAACAAGTTAGATAAAAGGGGCCAATTGCTAAAGGGTGCGGTGGGATCAAAAGATATCTCTCAAATATATTTAAAAAAATACTATAAGATAGTTGTTAAATCAACTACAATCTCAATTAAATCAACTATAATCAAAAAAATTGAGACCACCATATTATCAAACAATATGGAATAGGATTCAACATGATACAATACAAGAAAATGTGAAGTTTGAACACTAGAAGAATTGATATTGATGCATCATAGATATGAATTGCTAACAAATTAGAGTGTTGCTGGGTCTTCGGGTTGAGCGGAAGCGGGTTTGGTCTCCATACTTCTCGGTGTGAATCCTGCACACCACAATTTAAAAATGAGAGGTTAGAAGATTAGCGGGGCTCATTCTTTGGCATATCATCCGATATTCAAATCCGTAATTTTTTTTAGGAAAAAATGCAAGAACAAAAATAGATGAGTGATGATGCAAGGAAGGGGTTTTTTGAGTTTAATTTGAAGACTGCACTCGGTGTGGAGCGGTTTTGGTGGCCATGTGCTCGTGGGGTCAGCTTTGATATCACAGAGGCGAGCATTATGAGGGAATTCTCAAGAGGCTCTAGGGCAGAGCGAGGATTCTGAATGTTCGAGGGCTGATTGTGTACGAATGCCAACGTCTGAGGGTTGGTATTAGCGTTAGCGTAGGCGTTGGTGTGAGCTTGTTCTTCGAGTCTGTCATAAGGGCTTTTTATAGTCTCTGGGTCAGCTCAGCCTTACTTAGGAGGTGAGGTTGGTTGCCACTTATCCTGCACAAACTCGGTGAGCTTGCATGAGGATTGCAGATATCAATTTAGATAACTATGATCATTTGGAGGGAATTCTTTCCTTCCTTGGGAAGATACTACACGCAACAAATGTTTGGGTTACCATTATGGGAGATATGCTAAGTTGGGAGTTGCCATTCCTAGAGAGACCACGATTTGGGGGAATATTTGTGGTTCTAGCCGATTAAGGTAAGTGATCTTCAATACGCGAGAACAGTGTTGTAGGCCATCCGGATTCGACTGTAGTTGGTTCGCTGAAGTGTTACTCTTGGTCAACAGAAACATTAATCGGCCTATGGGCCAGTGTGCTAGATGCCTCCTGGGCTGGCCGCCAAATTCATGGATCTTTGCATTGAGCCGACCCATTTCTATCGTCTCCATCACTAGCCCTCGTGCTAGAAGGTTCAAATTTTTAACCCCAGGCATGTTTATAATGGTATGTGACATGCCGTGTCGTCTTCCCCCTTTTGCTCCTTCTCCAGGCTATCCTTATATTCCCCCTTTACTGTTTCTGGCGTGATTCCTCTGCATCTGTGATTTTCTACATATTTGTTGGGACGGAGGTTCCCTGGCATTTAGCAGCCTGTCGATTCCTTCATGTGCTGTAAATTGAGGGTTTTATTATGTCTCTTCGCATCACATTTTACCTTTATCAGTGAAGTAGCGTGGGAGCCCAAATTGGCCATGAGGTGTGGGTCTTTGATTGTCGGTACCGATGGGAGTTTGCTCCTGACATTCGATGGTGTCATCCTGGGACACACTTGTGGTTTGCTTTGATTACCCTTTTTGCCTAGGGGACCACTTTGGTCACCTCTTTTCATGCCCGTTCTTGAGCTATGCTTGCCGCTGTTTATGACTGGGTTGAGGCTTTCCTTTCTCTTTACCTTCACCTTGAGTGGTGGCTTGCCTCTAGAACGGGCTCAGGCACCTCAAGAACAGATGTCTCTACAGTTTTGCCTTGCTGTTGATAGGGTTGGTGGCCAATTCCCAGACTCGAGGCTATTTTTTTCTTATCATGGGGTGAAGCTCCCCTTTACCCTTTGGCTCCCTCCTTGTGGTGAGTTCCTACTCTGACTCCTGAACTGGTATTCCTAGGGCCCCACTTTCTTGCTTGCCGAATGTAGGCCAGTCTTTCACTTGGGTTTTTTCCTTTTGGTGACGTACTTACCTGAGGGTTTGTTGCAATTGGGTTTCATATATCTGTTTTTCTTCATTATCTCCTTTTGTTGTACGCCAACATCTGGGCCCTCGCAATTTTGTAATGGGAAATGAATGGAACTAGTAACTATTTTTGCCCGTACTATTTTTACTTCTTTTTTTCTTTTTTCTTTTTTTTTTTACATCGGGATGTATTGAGCATCTGTCGTCCTGGCTGGAGGCCAATCCGGATCGTTGGGCAGTCAAATCGGCTGGTTGTTGGACTAGGTAGCTCAGCAGGTGGCAAGTCGAAACTAGACTGAATCATTGACCGATCAAACCGGTAAGTTGCTAGACTGTATTGTTGGTCGATTAGTCAAACCGGAGCCGAATTGATTTGTTGGCCATCGAATCGGCCAATAGCTAGAATGGGTAATTTACTAGTCAATTCAATCGGAATCCAAAGTGGGTCACCAGCTTGTTAGTTTGACTCTAAGTTCATTATATTTGCCCGCCACCAGTTTGGTGTCCTCGACAAGTGGAGCATAGTGGCCTGGGTGGTTGCACCATTCTGATTTCTGACTTGTCCCGTTCTACCACATGTCTGCCATCCATACGGTGGCAGGTTGCCATTAATGGCACCGAATGATTGACGTGCCTGCATGCCCTTTGGTGTTGACGTATGTTAGGCCAATATGTGCACGCATTTTCAAGGTGCCGTTTCAAAATCCGAGTAGTGTCCCTTATAAATTGATGCTACTTTGCACTTCGCTTCACCTCTCTTCTTCTCCTCGAGTGACTTCCTCTTTTGCTTCTTTGCAGCTTGTTATTTTTTGTTTTTATGACCCCCAAAGTCGATGCAATTGGTTTCATTCTCACTGTTGTCGATATTGAAGTGTTTTATTTGCAGTACGACATTCCTATTACCATTTTATATGTGGTGTCAAGAGAGCACCGTAGGGCCTGTTTTCTTCTAGAGGGGTTTGTTACTATTTATGAGGCTCACTTGCGAAGTGATCTTTGCCTCCCCATCTCGGGGGAGTTGTTCGAGATCTTGTTGGCCCTTGGAGTCTCGATCGTGAGGTTTCACACGAATGCCATCAAGTATTTGTGCTTCTTGTGTATATTCTTTCGTCACTAGGGGAGGGTATTGATTGCGATGACGGTGAAGGTAGTTTTTCAATTATGCTAGAGTAGGGATTGGATCTCGCTGTCCCCTCGGGAGCTGCACATAAGTGGGGTCATTCCCGATTCTATCAAGAATTGGAAGAATATGTTCTTTTTATTAGAGTCTCTCATGAATGGCCCCTATCTAAAGATTGAGATAACGTGCCGGCACCCTTCACTAGCAAGCCCTTGCATGAGGAGGTGGAGTCCGTCAAGTCGTTGATGGAGTTGATCCGGGCGAATTCAAACAAATTCAAGAGGGACCACCTCCTGTCCCCTGAGGCGCTCGCGTTGGCCCGGTGGGGTCCCCCTTTGGCAGGTAAGAGGTCACCGCTCATCCGTCCGCCCAACCTAAGAAGAAGGCTAGGACCTTGTACATCAAGGACCCATCTGACAGTCCGTCTCAGCAGTGGTCCATGTCATCTCCGGCGTCCTCTTCATCTTCCACAACGTAAGGTTTACCCATGGCCGAGCAGATGCGGGGCATTGGTAAATTTTCAAGAGGCTTGACTTATGACGTCCCACGTCCTCATTTGTACTTAATGAGATGTCATACTTTCTAAAAGTCCATAATATATATAATCATTATACATAGGATCCATAAAATGCCATATCAAGTGGTTTCAACACTGTACGACTTGAATACAGTATCGGATTCTTTAGAGATACTACTATGAACCAAAATTATTATTATATAATTTAGAAAAGTATAACTAATAACCATAATAGCCATTTGCTGAAACATAAACTCTTATTCGTTCCATTACAAATGCCCTTATATGCTCCCATGAGTGTATTAGATTACATCAAAATACAATATGCAAATCAACCTAATATTTCGATCTTTATTTCTATTTATCTAGTATAAACTCTTGGTTGCCATCTGAGGGGTCAAAAAATCACGAGTGAACTAAATACTCAATAAGGTATATAATACATAAAGATATGCACATTTATACTGAAACCATGATATTATAAAGAGTAGAAATCAAACATATTAATTGCAATGCTTTTATCTTTCCTTGCCTTATCTTTACATTGATTCCCATTTAAATTTCCTTATCTTGGGGGATCAGAAATAGTAGGCCCTACCAGCTAAAAGAGTAAACAAATCAAAGAAAGGATTGTGTCAATCCCCATAATCTAAGGTCTAACCTTGTATAGTATCATAAGGTGGGCGGATTGTGATAATCTATACAATCTAAGACCTAACCTCTATTTACATCCTGAGATGGGTGGTACTACCTATCATCTTGGTAGACAGGGTCAAAAGTCGTCTTCAATTTCATACTATAATATCTTAATGTATATCAGAGAATATTACAATTTGAAAAGGTCATCGGTCTAGTTTTTCACATTTTCTTTCAAAATTTTTATGGAAAACTCTACATTTATCCTTCTTAGTTTTCTTTTCTATGAAAGGCAGTAGTTGAACTTCTTCATAATTCTTGTAGAGCTTCCACTAAACTTTTATGCATAGCTTAACATAGTAAATACATATATGAAGATAATAAAATATCAAGCCTTATATATATATGTATGCTGAAATTTACTTCACATTTTCGATGTATTTTAATCTACCTGATTGTCGATTTATTTCCCAATTCAGCCAATTGACTTATGTACTACCATTTTACTGCCAACATATGATATAAAATTAGTTTAGGGTCGGTCCAATCCGGTTCGGTAATTTATTCATGAGTCGAAGAATTTTTTCTGTTTATATGAACCAATTCAGCTTTAGTTTAAAGGCCTGGTTCACTATTTGCTTCGAGCCCAACTTTCTAGCTTAATATTTTAACATCATCTCAGTTTAATTTGCTACTGGTTTAGCTAATTTAATTCCTGGTTTGGACCTGGTTTATTACCAATAATACAGCAGTTGTCAGACAGCTTATTCCTGGAGCTGCCACTGTTTTAGAGGGCTGGTTCAGTGGCTTTTCTAAATCAAATTTTACCAATTAATACTTGAACATTTTCACGTGACTCTCAGGCAACTTTTGGCTGCCGGTTCAGCCAAATTGGGGTCCGGATCAGGCCAGTCCAAGGGTTGATTTCCAGCTTTGTCTTGATGCAGATTCAGCAAGACACCTTGTTGTTTAGGGGTTCTAATCTGTGACCGGTTCAGGTTTCGTTTAGATACCGTTTCACTTGTAGGCTTGGTTGGCTTCCGGTTTAGCCTATTTTATAGGCCACAAAATTCTGCGTTAGCAAAGACAAGTTTTGCTGATTCTGTGGAGGCTTTCGAAGCCGGTTTAAGGACTGTTCTTGACCCGTTCCAGGGTCCATTTTTCAGCCACAAATGTAACATCCACTTGGTATGTTTAGGCCGGTTTGAATGCTAAATAATTTGGCTGATTTATAGCTGGTTTGGGGCTAAATTTAGCAAGCTGTTAATATCAGCATCAGGATTTGATGTTGCAGCTTCGACAAGGGCCAATTCAGGCTTCTATAAATTTTTCCTTCCAGTTCTACATGATAATATGTTAAATTAGAGAGTATACTCAAATATTGAAACAACAATACTTTAAAAGAAATAGCCAAAAATCAACGACAAATGAAAAAAAGCATAATAATACACTTGCCAAAATTTCCCAGCAGCCCCTCTTCCCTACTGCCCACGGTTCACTTTCTCTCAAATTTCCCTTAATTCTCTCACGGATGGCCTCTCCTCTCTTCTATCTACACATGCCCTACGTGGCTTAAATAAATTACACAAGGATGATGAATCATCCCAACTAAAGGGTTTGCTGCCAGCATAGGATGAAGAAGGCTGAGTCATCAAGTTTGTTTGGCAGATTGGAATGGTAGGCTTTAATTGGTGAGTAATTTAGCTGATGTGTATGCTGTTGCCGTGGGACTTATTCAGCTTGCTCCAAATTTACTAAGTGTTAGTTAATATTTATATATATAAGTCTGTCTACCAATTAATCCATGTATATATATATATATATATCTTGCCCCCTGCTGCCCGAGCCTAAAAGAATTTAATAGGCTGCTATTTTACTTAATTTGACACTATAATTATGTTGCCCGGGTGATATACTACTTGCCCGATTGTTTCTTGTCCACCAAGTTTAATCCGGTTACTAATCGGATGATATTTTGGTGTCCGGACTATTTTTTTTGTTACCACAAAATTTATTTGGTTGGTAATCGGTTGGAATTTTGCTGGTCGAGGCATCCTTTTATTAACCGTATTGGAATTGATTATTAATCGGGTCCATCAGATAATTTTTTGGGTTACCGTTATGCCCTGTGGTCAATCTCTGGCTTCCGGGTTTATAACCTAATCGGTATAATAAATCTTGATTGAAAATTCTTAGACCGGTGGAAGTCTCCGACTCCCTGTATTTTACTTTTAGTAGTTCTTGAATGTCGGATTCTCTGCGTCCTTTGATCGCGATTAATTATGATTTGCTTGATCGGAAGATCTCAAGCCTTACATGACTCCTGCTACACCATCAGATGCCGGCACAACTAAGACAAGTGTTGGAGCGACCGTTGCTAGCAAGCTACTCCCTCCTTTAGGAATTTTGGGCGAGCCGGTAGTGGGGGAGCAGGCTAGATCGTGTGGGGAGTTGGCTTGAGCCCATCAGGAGGAGGTCCATTCAGAGTCCTAACAAGCAGTTGAACTAGAGGCTCTACAGGTAGGCATTGGGGGCCCAGGAGGAGGTCTGTCTGGCCATTGAGAACGAGGCCCCAGAGGTGGCCCAACCGGAGGTCCAGCTGGAGGTCCCTACTTCTTTGCCAGAGCGAGTGGTGCCTGGCTTTTTAGGTGAGGTGGCCGGATAGGGACTAGGCGGGGACCACCTGGCAGAGCTTTGGCCGGAGGCTGGTGTCGAGGAGGTGGTGACCATGGAGACGTCTTGTTAGGAGGCTTCTGCATCAGACTAGCCCTAAATGGAACGAGCATCCACTCCAGCCTCTTCATCTTTGGTGCCCTTGAATGTGGCGGCGACTAGACTATCTTACATCTAGGCAAGTCACTATGAACCTATCTACTCCATCAGGAATGGGTGATTTCAACCTCTTTTCCTTCTTCTGTTTATAGGACGACAAGATGATGCAAGTCTTACAGACTTGCTTACACCAGCAATCGTCCTAGATCCAGATGCTGGAAGGGGAGATCTACCATTTGACCTAGACAAGGGTCGACTCAAGCGTCACGGGAGAGATACAGGGCTGGGTAGATGCCGCCGTCTCTGAGGTTCAGTAGTACCGGACTGCATGTCGAGTCTTGAACTTCAACTTTCTGAGGACATGGGGGAGTTGTAGAGATCCAGGGATGCCTTGCAGATGGCCGAGGAGGATCATGCTGCTCTACGAAGCAAAAATGTTAGATTTGGAGTTGAGCTGATGACATGATTCGGCCCAAAGGAGGTTGGCCAAATTTTGAATGCGAGGTTTCTGGATGACATTCAGCTATGCCAGTAATGCGCTTAGTGAAGAAGCGGCTTTGAGAAAGAAGATGCGTCCAACTGAGGGGCGGCTTCGAGAGATGGAGAGCTATACTCCAATAGTGCACTCAACAGGTGAGCAGCTTTGAAAGTGAAGTGCGCTTGATTAGGGAGTGGCTTTGAGAGATGGAGGGTTGTGCTTCGATAGTACACTCAACAAGTGAGTGGCTTTGGGAGATGAAAATGCGTCTAGTTGAGGGGCAGTTGTGAGACTATGATACACTCGATAGGGAGTGGCTTAGAGATGGAGGATAACACTTCGGAAGGTAGCCATTAAAATATCTGATCCTCTGTAGTTGGGATCAGTGGCTTGATCAAAAATCGAATCGCAGATGCTCCAGAGAGGACCCAGAAGAGGGATCCTGATCCATTGATTGATCGACTACCAAGACTTTTAGACTTCGAAGGAGGATTGCTGTTAGGATCCGAAGAGTAGACTCCTGGGAGAATCTAAAAGAAAAAGTCCATGCCCTTTATGGAGGAAGGGATGCATATTTAGAGTGAGAGCGTGGTTCGGCCGGTCTTGGGCTCCATGGCTCTGTAATTGCAATTGGCCAACATTGTGCATCTGCCATTAGTGTTTTGAACTGTTGAGATTCTCATGGGTGCAGGCTAGCCGTTGTCGGCCAATTGTGCTTTTGCAGGTGTAAGGGGGACCACCTAGTGGCAGTGGTTATGGAGATTTGTCAATTGAGTTGGAGTTGATTGTGCCGCATTTGTGGGCATGCCCTGTGATAGTCCTTAGCAACCTGTATATACTGTTTTGGGCTGTTCGGTTTGGCTTGCTTTGGCAAACTCTGGGCTCTTAGCTTCGTGGAGTTTTGTTAGGCTACTAGTTCCGGGCTCTTTCTTCTGGAGGTTGATTTTTGGGTCAACTTATAAGTTTTCGGACCGATCACTAGCTTCCATGTTAGGAGATTTAAATTTTCAACTCCCGGTGTGCTCCTGATGAGATATTGCTAGCAGACCCTAAGATCTTTCCTTTCCCTGGTGCTCCTTTTCCAGGCGCTCTACAGCTCTGCTCTATTCAACAAGATTTGGTTCTGATTTAATTCCCTACCGATAGCGATTTTCTGATGTGGGTGATCTTCTACCACTAGTGTAATCTCCTTGGATGAATACTAGCTAAGATCCTCCCTCAACTATAAATGGAGGGGCTCTCTATGCCTCGCATCAAGAAGTATTGCCCATCTAAATAGGAATGGGTCAGCTTGGAGTCAGCATAGAGCTCACGCAGCCACAAGTCGGGATCGGCAAAAGCTTTGGTCCAATGTTTCAAGCTAATGCCCAAAGATGCTTCTAAAGTTCATCTTGGTTATCATCTTTTAGGCCTAACCAAAACTGTCCTCATATTGTACTGTGTGAGGTCTAGGCTTTGGGGGTAACTTTTCTTTTCTCCTAGCTAGTGCTAGGTAGCCATCTCTGACTATGTTCCAAAGAGATGGAGGGCTTTTCTACCTTCTGCTGGGGGAGGAGCTTCCTTTTTTTTACATCCACGTTGAAGTCTAACCTTTATTGCCACGTTGGGTCTTGTAGAGACTCATGGACTCGGAGGCTTTGGTTGAGCTTCAGTGGATGGTTTTTGGTGGTCGCTTCCCAGGTGGGAGTATGTGACAGACCGAAAATTCTGTTGAAAATTCGGTAGAGTTTCGTATATAAAACGAACGTCTGCCAAAAATAAAATCTATACAAAATCCGTAACAGAAACCATAACATACATACAATACACACACAGGATTCCATTCGTCACAACAAACATATGGGTGGCAACAACATCATAACTCAGGTACGAAGCCAGCTCAGAAAGGATGCCAACTAAGAACCATTCATAACCATAAAAGATACCTACGGAAGCTATTAGAGCCATTAATGAATAGCGAACACTAACTACACATCTATCATCATCATGACATGCATATACATAACCATAAGTATCAAAATAATATTATAATATCTATGCCTTATACAAACTAACAAAATTAAGTCCTTGAAATCTTTCCAATCCGTATTAACTGCCTATCCTACGCTTACAGCCTATTCGAACTCGTCAGGTATAATAGTATGCTCATTTAGATGAAAAAAGAAATAATGGTGAGTTAGCAGTTCAATAAATATATTATAATCGAAAGTAGTAGACAATATAAGATAGGCTAAGCAAATAATGAATATAAAATCATGAGAGAGATGTATAAACAGGGATATGGTAAGTATGCTTTGAAATACAATTTACTTCTCTTTGAGATATACTTTATGCATGATTATTCATCTTTGGAGGTCAGGGTTAATAAGTCTTATTAATTAAAGGTGCGGGAGAATGAGAAAATGATCATGATACACCACATAATCTAATGTCATAAGTTTTTATTATCAACCCAGAGGCGAGCCATTACATATTGCCTATAAACAAGACCACAAGGCCCCCATAAAATTTTCCCGGGGCCTAGAGGCAATCTTCATTCTTCCATAGTAATATCCAAAGGCTTGCTAATAGCATTATCCGTTAAAATATGTGGTTAGGATGATCCTTGAGTCCCTATTGTAATGCTAATGGCAGGCCAAGGGGTATTATCTCCGTAACACGTTTTGTGGTCCTTATTTCATAATTTCATATTCATTTTAGGGAAGGTCCAACACAATTCAATTCACAATACCTCCATCTGGAAGACAATTTGATCATATAACACATTGTGGACTTTCCTCCATACGCATATACGATTATTATCTTTCCTTCGAATTTAAACATTTTTATAAATCAATTTGGATATATGGATGACACAATGCATAGGAAAGATTAGAAATGCTTACCACATTAGGGAATTATCACTTAGGGTCCTCCGGAACACATTTCTTTACAAACGGAGTACGAACACATATTTTTGGGGCTTACAATTGCACAAGTATAATTAGCCATAGCTCACATAACAATTAATTACGATGGATACTTGCTAAATTCACAATTAGGCTCACGTGAAGAGTAACGGTGTCGATTTAGAACATCTGAACGTCGCGAACGAGTCGATACTTGTAAAATCAGATGCCCGGCCGATATCTGTGCATATTTAGAGTGTGGTGATTTATATTTGAAGGGCAAGATGCATAAATTTCGAAGGGAATGAAAAAAAAAAAAAAACCCGAACAGTGCGCCAGTTAGGGTTTGGGGAAGTCAAACCGGGCTATAGGGGGGAATCAGACAATAAATTATAAATACTTTGAGTACTAATTATAGGCTACATGTTCTTCATGATTTGGGTGGGTGTTTGGATGAAAATAACTGAAAAAAATTAACAAAAATCAAAATAGAGGGAAAAAGTGGGTATGAGAACACTTGCCTCAATCCGATCTACAAGCTTTATAACTTGCTCTCGGATGGATTCAGACTCTAAAGCTTCGATCTCCTCCTTTCTCTCTCTAGCTTTCGTTCTATCTCTCTCTCTAAGGGTTTAGTTCATACGAAAATGAAATTCGCAAATGCCCAACTTTGGCTTTAAAATAGACCGACGCTTGAGTGCCGGTCAGGAAAGCGCGGTGTGCTTGAGCGCATAGCGAGCGTGCAACGAGCACCCTCGTCATTGGTTTTGGTGCCGCCATCTGGGCTCGAGCTAGTGGCGGGCTTGGAGCCTACTGGTTTCGGTGCCCACTTTTGGGCTCGAGCCTGTAGCGAGCCCAGCCTTAAATTTTCCTACACTAAGACTAATTCTTAAATTTTGCTAAATTCACTTATCCCAAACTTAATTACGTCAATTATATTAACTTAATTATTAGAATCATTATATTTTAGGAAATGTCCTAAAATGGACATTTTAGAATCATTATATTAGGTCTAAATGGCTATAAAATGGACAGATTTCGTCAGCCGATCCATAATGACCCAAATTATATCATAATTCTTCGGAGTCTTGGGCAACCCAAACACAAAATCCATTGAAATGTCCTCCCACTTTTAACTGGGGATGGGAAAAGGCTATGATAATCCAGAAGGCTTTCTCCTCTCAGTTTTTAGCTGCTGACAAATAAGATATCGGCCAGCAAAGGCCACGATCTCTCTTCGCATGTTCCTCCACCAGAATATTTTTTTAAATCCTGGTACATCTTATTTATTTTTGGGTGAATCGTGTACTGAGTCCTGTGAGCCTCATTCATTATTTCTTCCTTCAGCTCCTTATTGTTTGTACACATAGCTGCTCTTGGAATATCAGAATTCCATCAGTATGCACACTAGAATCAACTTGGGAGTCTCTGCCAAGGTCGCTAGTTATGTCCATAAAAAACGGGTCATTCACTTGCCTTTCTTTGATCCTTTGGAGGATCTCAAGTTTCACCTGCAAAAAGGATAACATAATCCTATTACCCTTGATGTAGCATTGGATGTGACAAGACTTCAGGTAATCCAGTATCTCCATCAACTTAATCTGCATCGTCGCCACCAAACAAGTTCGGCGACTCAGGGCATCCGCAACCACATTTGCTTTCCCCGGTCGATACTGAATCTCATAATCATAATCATTGAGGAACTCGATCCATTGCTGTTACCTCATATTCAGCTTTTTCTGTGAAAATAAATACTTGAGGCTCTTAGATCGGAGTACACCAGAAATCTCTTGTCATACAAATAGTGCCTCCAAATCCTCAATACAAAAATTATGGCGGCTAACTCCAAATCATGGGTCGAGTAGTTCTTCTCATGAGTCTTCAATTGTCGAGACCCATAAGCAACCACACTCCCATTCTGTATAAGAATACAACTGAGCCCCACTTTAGAGGTATCACAATATACTTCGAACCCATCAAAATTATCAGGAATAGTTAGAATTGGGGAAGACGTCAACCAATCATTCAACTCTTAGAAGCTTTGGTCACATTCTTCGGTCCAATCGAAGCTCACTTCCTTCTTCGTCAAATGGGTGAGTGGTAGAGCCATCCAAGAGAAATTCTCCACAAAACGGCGATAGTACCCGACCATTCCCAAGAAGCTTCAGACTTCCAACATGGTCGTGAGTCAACTCCAACTAATCCCCACTTCAACTTTCTTCGGGTCCACTGAGACACCTCCATTAGAAATGATGTGGCCTAAGAATACTATTTCGTTGATCCAAAACTCATATTTTCCCAACTTTGCTAACAACTGATGCTCCTGGAGGGTCTGAAGTACGATTTTCAAGTGCCGTGCTCGGTATAATCTTTGGAGTAAATCAAGATATCATCGATGAAAATCACAATAAATTTATCCAAGTACGGCTGAAAGACCCGATTCATCAGATCCATAAACACGGCTAGAGCGTTGGTCAATTCAAATAGCATCACTAAGAATTCGTAATAACCATACCTTGTCCAGAAAGCCGTCTTTGCTATATCCTCCTACTTTATGTGAAATTGATGATATCTAGATTGAAAATCAATCTTAGAGAACACTCGGGTCCCCTGTAATTGATCAAAGAGATCATCAATATGAATATTTATTCTTGATTGTAATCTTATTCAGCTTGCAATAGTCTATGCATAGCCTCAGATCCCATCCTTCTTCTTGACAAATAGAACCGGAGTACCCCATGGTGAAACACTGGGTCTAATAAAACTCATATCGAGCAAATCCTACAACTACTGTTTTAGCTCTTTCAGCTCAACAGGGACCATACGATAGGGGGTCCTCAATATTGGTGCCAATTCTGACACAAGATCAATTCCAAATTCAATCTTACGGTATGGTGGTAAAGTAGACAATTTGTCAAGAAACACATCTTCGAACTTGCACACAACCGAAATGTCTTTCGCGGACAACTCCCAACTCTCCACCACACTAGCATAAGCCAAAAAGGTTTTACAACCACTCTTCAACAAATGGCGAGCTTGGAGAGCTGAAATAAAGCTAGATGATTCCACTTTTTGAATCCCCTAAATGTGGAAAGGCTCACATTCCGAGATTGTGAAATCCACTCTCTTGTGGAAACAATCGATAGTTGCTTGATATTTTGACAATCAATTCATGCCCAAAATGATATCAAAATCACACATATCCAAGACGATTAGATCTACAACTAAGGATAACCCATTCACTTCACAACGCACCCCGAGTAGGAGACATCGGTCATAATAGAAGATCCCATTAGTGTGGATACGACTAGAGGAAAATCAAGGATCATAAGAGAGGGTGCAATACGACAGGACTAAACGAGGAGAAATAAATAAATGCATGGACCCAGAATTACAAAGCACTAAATAAGAAATACTACAAAAAGGGAGTATACCTTCCACCACTTTGTCCAATACCTTGGCCTCATTGGCGGATACTATAAAAGTTTTTCCTTGTACCATAGACTTCAAAGTACGGACCTTGTATGGATGAGGGCATTCATTAGCTCTATACCCTACTTGACCACAATTGAAACAGGCACCTGTAAACTTTAAATAGGGTCTACCTCCATGCATCTTCCCACAATGTTGACACTGGCCCATTAAAGCTTGAGATGATGTCGAGGTTTAGCCACTCTTCTTACCAGAATCTGACTGCTTAGACTTCTTGAACGATCTCCCGGAACTAGCTTCAGAACTAGCACAGACCCCACTCTTTCCCAGTGACTATTTCTTATAAAACTCTTCTTTTGCAAGCTCTTACTGGTGGATCAGGGCACAATCCAATATATCAGCAGAGGTCGTTAGCTTGAGGGTTGCCAACTGCTTGTGGATATCATCCCACAAGCCACACAGAAACTTTCTCGTCTTTCTCTCCTCATCCTCTACGATATACGAAGCAAACCATGATAATTCAGTAAATTTGGCATCATATTCGACTACGATCTAGCTACCTTGTCTCAACTGGATGAACTCATCTTCCTTTTGAACACGGAGGCTGGAAGAGAAGTACTTCTCCAGAAATGCCTCCTCTAACATCTGTCAAGTGATTTCATCCTCAAACACTCCCAATGTCCTTTCTTCATCATCCACCAATGATGTGCCTCACCCTCCAACCGATAGGACACAAACAAAACTTGATCCTTCTCGGGGCAATGGATCATAATGAAGACTTTCTTCAAACTTTCAAACCAGGTGTCCGTGTTATAGGGTTAGGCTCCTAAAAAATGCAAGAACTCGCTCTTGAACAAAGCGATTGTATGTAGATGGTCCCAGATTAATAGGGGCTTGAATGGGAGTAGGAGTCGAAAACAGTGGCGAGATTTCACTGCTCCATATTCTCAATGATGCTCGCCATATGCCCCAATAAATTCAGGTATTCGACCTCTCAATCTTGAGGCCGACTACCACCTCATGAGCCTCTTCATCTAGGCTTCATGCTTGACTTTAGAAGACACCTCTAAAATAAGAACGATTATAGTTTAGTCAAAGGATCAAACCCTAATTATGGTATTATTATTTACGCAATTAATTAAAGTTACCATCCTATCTTGGCCCTAATCTAAGTTACGCATGTTAGAGTAACTAGAGCTATCTATCCTAAACTTTCGTATAAGATTCAAATCAATTCTAAGGCATCCCTCCTTCTGATACTAATTGTGACGGATCAAAAATTATACTAAAAATTCGATAGAGTTCTGTCTAAAAAATAGACGCCCACCAAAAATAGAAACCTGTACAAAACCTTGTACAAAAACCACAACATACATACAATATACACATAGAATCCCATTCACCACAAGAAACACAAGGGTGGCACCGACGTCGTAACTCCAGCACAACGCTGGCTCAAAAAAGATGCCAATTAGGAACCATTTACAACCATAAAAGATAATTGCAGAAGCTATTACAACCATTATTGAACAGTGAAAACTAACTACACATCCATCATCATCATGATTTGTATGTACATAACCATAAGTATCAAAATAATATTACAATATCTATACCTTATACAAAATAACAAAACTAAGTCCTTAAAATCTTTTCAATCCGTATTAGCTGCCTATCCTATGCTTACAGCCTACTCGGACTCGTCAGGTATAATATGTGCCCATCTGAATGAAAAAAAGAAGTAAGGGTGAGCTAACAGCTCAACAAATATATCATAATCAAAAGTAGTAGATAATATAAGGCTAAGCAAATAATGAACACATAATCATGAGAGAGATGTATAAATAGGGATATGGTCAAGTGTGCTTTAGAATATAATTTACTTCTCTTTGAGATATACTTTATACATGATTATTTATTTTTGCGGACTAAGGTCAATAATCCTTACTAACTAAAGGTGCGGGAGAATGAGAAAAGGATCATGATACACCACATGATCTAAGGTCACAAGCTCCTATTATTGACCCAGAGACAGGCCATCACATATTGCCTATAAATAGGGCACAACACCCCAACAAAATTTATTCCGAGACCAAGGGGCAATTATTGTTCTTCCAAAGTAATATTCAAAGGCTTGCCAAGAGCATTACCTGCCAAAATACGCGGTCATGATGATCATTGAGTCTCTACTGTAATATTACCGGTAGGCGGAGGGGTATTACCTCCGTAACACAGTTCCGTGGTCCTTATTTCTTGGTTTCATATTCATTTAAGGGAAGGCCCACCACAATTCAATTCACAATAACTCCATTTGGGAGATAATTCGATCACAAAACATATTGTGAACTTCACTCCATACACATATACGATTATTATCTTTTCTTTAGATTTAAATCTTTTTACAAGTCAATTTGGATGCATGGATGACACAATGCATAGGAAAGATTAGAATTCCTTACCATATTAGGCAATTTTCACTTAGGATCCTTCGGAACACATTTCTTTATAAACGGAGTACAAATACATATTTTCGGGTCTTATAATTGCACAAATATAATTATCCATAGCTCACATAACAATTAATTACGATGGATACATGCAAGATTCACAATTAGGCTTGGGTGAACAGTAACAGTGTTGATTTAGAGCATTCAACTTCGTGAATGGGTCAATACTTGTGAAATCGGAAGCCCGACCGATATATGTGCATATTTAGAGCATGGTGATTCATATTTGAAGGAAAAATGCATAAATTTTGAAGAAAACAGGAGAAACTTGAAAGTGCGCAGGTTAGGGTTTGGCGAAGCCAAACCGGGCCATACGGGAGGGGAATTGGACAATAAACGATAAATAGTTTGAGTACTAATCATAGGTTATATGTTCTTCATGATTTGGGTGGGTATCGAGACGAAAATACCCGAAGAAAATAAACAAAAATCGAAATAGAAGAAAAAAGTGGATATGAGAACACTTATCTCGACACAATTTAAACCTTTATAACCAGCACTCGGACAAATTCCGACTCTAAGGTTTCGATCTCCTCTTTTCTCTCTCTAACATTTTTCTCTCTCTCTCTCTTAGGGTTTGGTTCACGCAAAAACGAAATTTGCAAACGCTCAACTCAAGCTTTAAAATAGACTAGCGCTCGAGTGCTAGTTAGATAAGCACGACTTGCTTGAGCGCATGGCAAGTGCGCAGCGGGCGCCCTCTCCACAAGTTTTGGTGCTGCCATCCAGGCTTGAGTCAGTGGCGGGCCTGGAGCCTAATGGTTTTGGTGCTCACTTTTGGGCTCAAGCCTGCAGCGAGTCCAACCTTAAATTTTCCTCCACTAAGACTAATTTTTAAGTTTTTTTTTTCAAGTTCACTTATCTCAAACTTAATTACATTAATTATGTTAACTTAATTATTAGAATCGCTATTTTTTAGGAACCTATACCTTATAGGGCAAGTGCATTGTGCCTCGCTCTTGCAAAAGATGACTTTTTCATGCTCTTCCTACTGTACTAATGGCTTGGGCATTGTAGCGGCCTGCAGGTGTGCTATCCTTTTACAATTGTCGATTTTGAAGGTCAGTCGGACATCTGTAATTGGGTCGCCATTCCATGTATTTTTATTTTCTTTTGAGCTATACATTTGTTATTGTAAGCTTGTACTTTGTAAGATAAATCAATAAATGGAACTACCAAACATTGTTTTTCTTCATATTGTATGGTTTCGATATTCTTGCATGATATGAATTGTTGAAGCACTTGAATATTGATTTCTATTTTGCGATTTCCGATAGTTTGACAACTTGGACCACTAACAACTCAAATTTTTAGCAATCCGACTGGCAATAATGGGTCCCGAGTGCCTGGCCGAGAAGTGAACCTATCGAACTTGTCTTGAATCTATCAGGGCTGTACATCGCCAACCTATTGTCGCATTGGAAAAGAGATGTGTTAGAGTATCATTACCCATAATGCACCATCGACTCACCGATCTAGGCCATGGGCCATTAGGCTATCAATGCACTGTGCAGGGAGGCAAAGTATCAATCAATATGACTGACCTAATGAAATGATGTGTTGCGACATTCTGCATCATGGGCATGTGTCACAGTCATCATGGAGACGCGCCTCTTTGATACTCTCAAATGACGCCATTGTTGGGTATAGGTGTTGGCTATTTAAGCGGTGGCCCACATCTGTTTTTGTATCTCTTTGTTCTTCAAATATTTCTACCATGGTTTGCCATTGTCGTCTTGAATGGCTCCCTAAGGCATCACTAATATTCCGTCCATTTTTGGTAGAGTGATAGAGTCTCTATATTGTAAATACTATATTCCAAGTACCATTTTGTATGTTGAGCTTGAGATTCATCCAGGGTTTATAAACATCTAAGAGGAATATGTGAAGGCCAGTCTTTGCATCCCATTTGCAAAGGCGCTATGCGAGATTCTGAGAGCCATGGAAATCCCTATGGCCCACCTCCACCTAAACACTATTTGGTATCTGGCAACTCTATGCATCTTCCTCCTCACCAAAGGGATTTCTTTGGATGCCTGGATCTGAAGGTGATCTTCCAGTTTGACTAGGATGTCGATTGAGTCTCCTTCACTCCCCACAAGTAGTTCAAGATAGGTGGTGGGAATCAAAGCTTGACAAAGGATCGGAAAGACCGCTTCTTTTATTTAGAAGTTTCATCCGAATGGAAGATCTCAAACAAATGGAGTAGGGTTAATGGGGCCTATGTCAGTGACGTTCTAAAGAATGAGGAACAAATGGCGTGACCACTGATGGGGCACATCGAGGAGCATGCTGGCATCTTGTGTCACATTGATCATTAGGTCTCCCAGAGTATACTAAATGAGGTGCAGATGGAGGAGAGTGATGCCTCCACTGCACTGTCTCATTGTCCTAAGAGAAAGTGGAGGTATTTGCTTTCCCTGGACTCTCCTAAGTGGGTTTCTAGCGAGGCGGTTCCTTCATTGCCCACCCTTTTTGAAGAGTGTTAGAGGATCAACGAGACTTGTGTAAAGGTGCTCGTTCTGATTATTGGCTAGGTTTTGATCGGTCTTTGTTAGATGACCTAGACTATAGCAAGTCGGTTGGAAAGGCCGAGGGAGGTGAGCCCCCACTGGATTCTGCTACAAGGGACCCACCAATAGGTGGGCCTGGAGTGGTGATCGACATTATAGCCTAACCGAGTATGGAATCCCAATCTTAGTGGCTTCTTCTTCTAAAGCATCCACGTCTGCCCCCTCCTGTCATTTTTATTTAGGGGGGAGCTGGTGATAATCAGATGGAGAAAGAAGGAATTGGATACAGCTCAGAGACTGTGGCTACCGATAATGAGGTGCCTCTCCTGGAAGCTCCAATACCTGAGCTCTAGGATACTTCGGGCATGCTTGCCCCTCCTCTGGGTTTCATGGTGCCTTGGATCCATCATGCACAGCCTCTGCAATGCTTGTCGCTTAGGGCTAGGGTTGGAGCCGAGAGTTCTCCTGGTCTGTCATATTAGGGAGGTCCGTCTCTTTCAGAAGGTCAGTCCTACCAGGAGGTATTGCTTCATCGATTTCTTCTTATCATGCTATTCCACATGGTTCTAAATTGCCGTTGCATTTTTATCGACAGATTCAAGAAACACTCCGTGTGGTGGAGGAAGCATTGCATTGGCGAGAAGTCAAGGTCTTTGGACTATCCTAGCTATGAATTAATCCTGCCATACTTGAGGGTATGAAGCATCAAATAAACATTGCTATTGTCGAGGCACTACGGAATGAAGAGTGGTCTACCTACCTCGACTGGGTATAGTTCGAGTCGGAAGCAAGATCCAAAGATCTCAAGGATGAAAGTTATCGAGCATGGGATCGGATCATCTTACACAAGGATGAGCTTCGGGAGACTCAGCAACAACTCGCTGATCTTTGGAATGAGTATGTCTGAATTGAAGGAGAGTTGAGGTCTCGATTTTGCCCTGATGGGGTCAGCCGGGTCATGGAAGAGAGGTTCCGAGATGGCATTTGTTTCAATAGGTGAATTGCGTCCTTGGTGGCTCCGAACTTCCCTGTTGGTTTCCTTGATCCGAGGAATGTTGGAGCTCTACAACAAAATGACTTGGTGGACTTTTCGGAGAAAGGGGGCCTGCACCATACTCTCCAAGGGGCCCCCGACCTTAGGATTGCTGCCCACTTGAGTCATAGGCTTAGATGGCATTCTTGCATTTTTGAGGCAAACAGATGCTCCTTAATATACACTTTAATTTTTCAATAAATCAGTTAGATTATTTTAATCATTGTTACTAATATCTTTAAGCATGTGTTGATTTGTCTTTATCCAATATTGGTTCTACTTGTCGACTAAGCATTATTGCTATCATAGCCAGGCTTGGCTAATCGTCTCTACATGCGTGCTCTCTCCCATGAAGGGATGTCATGACACTGGGAGTGTCTATTGGCCAGCTAAGTGTTATTGCTATCGTTGTTGGGTTTAGATGGAGGTATCTATCCGGTTGTGCTCACTTCTGTGAGGAGTTCATGGCATTGAGAAAACTTAATTGGCAGCTAAGCATTACCGCTACCGTTGTTGGGCTTCAGCGGAGTCAAAACAGTCACCTACACTTAACTAGTGGTGCTCGTCCTGATAAGAGGGAGTTATCACACTTATGTATTAGATCTTAGTTAGCTAAAGGTCTTATTTGGTACTTACTACTCGTTTGGACTAGTTTGACTTTAGTTCACAAGCTCCCTGGGCCACTGTACCTAGCCATTGTCAACTAATGGTGCTCATTCTTGTTGAAGGAAGTCGTTGTATGCATATTGAGAAGCTCCCTAATGTTTTAGTGGCTACTTGTATGGGCAGGTCTGACTTTAGTTCACAAGCTTCCCGGGTCGTAATATTCAACCTTGTTTAGATTGCTTGGTAGTGTGGATCAAAGTTTAGGGTTCCACCTAGTTTGGGTCACTCGATTAATTCAACCAAGATTTTTGACCAAGTCACAGCCGGTTGTGTTACAGGTGAAGAAGTTCACCGAATTAAAGGTAGTCTAGGCCTTGAATCAATGCAATCACATATGTATTCAAATGATTGACGTAATAAATTAAGTCGATAATTATTTCATTGAATTAAATGTGTTTACGGCATTTAAACAATCCGCATGGATACACTTGACTTACCTACGCTTGGCAAGTGGTTTGTTGATAGTACTTTTGGAGGTGGGTGGCATTCCACGCCATGGAGATCGGTTTTTCATTCAAGTGTGTAGCTTGTACACCCTATTTCGGAGAATCATGGAGACTATGAACAGTCTCTCTAGGTTGGGAGGTTCATTCCTGTCGACAATTTTGCTGATTGTCTCTACGCTCCATGGAACGAGGTCCCCCACATCGAACTATCATGCTTTCACCTTCTCACTGTAGTACCGAGTGATCTACTACTAATAAATAGTTGTGTGCAAGCTTGTTGCTCCTTAAGCTTTTTTGAGTCGATGGAGGTGTTCTCTGAGTTGTTAGGAATTATTTAGTAGGTTGAAACTTTTGGGCCAGAGGTCGGGTAGACTAATCTTCACCAGGGCGACCACTTTTGTTCCATAGTATAAATTGAAGAGCATGTCATGTGTAGGATCCCTCGGTGATATCCGGCAAGACCACAACATGGAAGGTGGTTCATCCTCCCAAGAGCCTCGATGTCCTCGAGCTTCATCTTGAACCCATGTAATGGTGCTTGGTTTGTGATTTTCGCTTACCTGCTTAGTTACAGGTGGATGGTGGAATTATGAATCGGCTATATTTCCTAACTTGGACAGTTTTTGCTGAAGCGTTAACCAGTGAATTGGATTCCATTGTCGACAACGATGGTCTCGAGAATTCTAACTCCGCATACGATGCTCTGCTAATAAAATTTGGTGGCATTTTGCTCCGGAATCTGTGCTAGTGGGGTGGCTTCTGCCCAAAAGTGCCGAGGAATGGCTTGACCAAGTAGAGCCCCCACTGCACAAACGACCATGGTGATTGTAGGATCTGGTAGCTCGCATTTGAATGATGTGGAGTTTTGCCACGAACTTGGTAGCTCTCATACTTCTTTAGGAATTACGTGGCATCCTTTCTCCCTGCTGGCCAACAGCTGCTTTGTCGCATGATTTTGAATGTTGGTTTTCACTGATGGCATGTAGCCCGGCAGCGGAGTGTCTATTGGGGCTTCCTCTGAACATCCACTGCTCAATCTTCCTTGTCCTATCCTCTATCTAAGAGGAAGACACAATTCTCTTGACATTAAGGAAGGTCCTCAACTCCTAGTGGTTCGGAGTGATATATTAGACTGGGTAGCTATGGGCCCTCCTTGACTAGGTGCTGTAGAGAAGTATCTTCTTGGGCTGAAGACCTCCTGTCATCTTAGGAAAAATGTGGATTCCACCACTTTGGATTTTTGTCCCATGCTTCGAGACTTAGTCAATCCCCCAACCATGTTTGGGCCCTATCGCTGATGGCCGCTCAGACCTCGTGGTTGTCAAGCTGCTGAATCTTCTTGATAAGCTATCTTTTCCTTCGGTTACTCCTCTTGGATGTTGAAGTTTGGGAGTGGGAGGAAGGAGCCTCTAACTCTTAAATGTTCAGATGAGTGCATATGGACTGGAGCAGTTCGGACATGGTGTTCATCTAGGCAGAGAGCGTTGACACTTCAATGGCCAGTCATCCATTTCCCATGACTACTCGCCGGGTGGTGTGTCTTCATGGGAGATGATGTCTTTTAACGATGCATTGGCTTGAGCTCAAGTATTGACCATGTTTGCTTTTGTGGACGTTGTGGTTAAACTGTTTAGTCATTTCCCACAAATCACGCCAATAATGTATTCGTGGATTCGAATTGTTGTATAAATTAGAGAGCGGCTTGATTTCACCCATTAGGTTAAATTGAAGCGGACTCGGTCTTTATCCTTGATAACCTGCATCCTACATACCCTAACTAACAGACGAGAGGTTAAAGGATGGTGAAACTTACTCCCCAATATATCATTCGACGCTCAAATTAAAAAAAAAAATTAAATGAATGGAAAGATGGAAGGATATGAGAATTATGAGTTGATACATGTTTAAGGGGATTGATTGTGCTGTGGAGGATTGAGTTTTGATGGTGCGCTCAGTGGGTGTGCAGTTTAGAGAGAGAGATGCGGTTAATGGAGAACGACTTAGAGAAATGCACTTGGCTCGGGAACAACTTATAGAATGAGGTGTGCTCTATTGAGGGGTGGCTTATGAGAGTAATATGCTCGGCTAAGGAGCGACTTACAAAATGAAGATTTGCTTAGCTGAGGGGAGGCTTTGAGAGATTGAGGGTATGTTCCAATAGTGCACTCAGCAGGTGAATGGCTTTGAGAGTGAAGTGCGCTTAACTGGGGAGTAACTTTGAGAGATAGAGGGTTGTGCTTCGATAGTGTGCTAAGCAAGTGAGCGGTTTTGAGAAATGAAAAGGCGCGTAGCTGAGGGATGGCTGTGAGACTGTAGTGTGCTCGACGGGGAGTAGCTTAGAGAGAGGTGTAACACTCCAGCGAATAGCCATTAAGACATCAAATCTTCTGTAGTTGGGATTAGCGGTTTGACCGAAGATCGAATCACCAGATTCTCCGGGGAGGACCCAAAAGAGGGATCCTGATCTATCGATCAATCGACTCCTGAGACTTCTCGCCTTCGAATTAGAATCGTTGTTAGGATCTAAAGAATGGACTCTGGGGAGAATCCAAAAGAAAAAGTCTACCACCCCCATGGAGGAAGGGATGCATATATAGAGTGATAGCGTGGTTTGACCAGCCTTAGGCTACACAGCTCTATAATTGTAAGTGGCTGACACTGTGCGCTTGTCATTGGTACTCTGAACCATTGAGGTTTTGCGGGGATAGGCTAGTCGTTGCCACCAGCCAATCGTGCTATTGCAGGTGTAGGGGGACCACCTAGTGGTAGCGGTTGTTAAGATTTGTTGGCTGAATTAGAGCTGACTATTTTGTGCCTGTGAGCCTATCCTATGGTGGTCCTTAGTGGCCCATATACCGCTGGACTCTCTTGTGCTATTCAGCTTGGGCTTGCTGTGGTAGATTCAGAACTCTAAGTTTTGCAGAATTTTATTAGGTTGCTACTTTTGGAGCTCTTTCTTTTTACATATTAGTTTCTGCATCGACCCATGAGTTTTCGGACTCATTATAAAGTTTCTACATTATAAACTCAAAGGAATTATATAAATATATGCAGTCTTATCTCTATTATATAGAGAAGTAAAGATCATCACAATCTTTAAATCCTAATAGAATAAATTTATCATTATATGAAAGATTCGCCATCTCTCAAATACTAGTATTGAGATTGAGATTCACATTTTGGTGTACTCTAGCCTTTTGGACATTAAACTAAAAGAATAAAAAGATAGGCTGGCGGACGATGGAGAAGGTGGGAAAAAGAAGCCGTGAAGGTGAAAATAAAGTGAGTGCCTTTAATGGGTGAGGGAATAATACGAAAATCTGTGTTGGTTAAGCACAAAATAAAGATCTCTTTATCCACAACTATGTCTATCCACATCAGTTGTGGAACGTGTTGCATGTTTATGAACTAGATGCCCTTAGTCATTTGTATACTGACAAGACTGGCCAGTTTGCGAACCACGTGAGAGTATAAAGTCGATAAAAACATCACGTTAGAGGAGATGCCATGCCATCAATCACAGCTATGAAGAATATCAAATTGACAACGAACTTCATCTCTCTTTGGTTCCCAATACGTTAGATTCATAGTTGATTAAAAAAAAATTAATCCCGTAATTAAGTTTATGGTCACAAATTTAATTTTTATTGTTATATATTTAAAAAATTCACTGTGAATCTTCACTCTAGATGACCGAGACATAAAATAAGATATTATATCATAAAAATATTAAACCAGTCATAAAGTGTTTGTTTAAAATCAAGATTTTATATAGATCGAGCGTGACAAGGATCAACATATAGTAGCCGTTCATTTTGAGATATGATAATAATGATCTCTACAAGGGCATCTAAGGGCACTATATGATTTATTTGTGATGCTATGAGTCGACCTCGTTATTTCTTCCTTTCACATTATGGAAGAAGACAACGGTCAATAAAGTTGGCACGCATTGCCTCATGGACAAGAGTATCTTCTCTTCTACGGCTATTTTTGAACCTTTACCAAGCTATATATTGTGGCAGCCCCATGATTGAAATGGACATTTTGAGTGCATGCTTATTATGATGATAAAACGAGATTCGTTTCATATTCTAGAAGATAATCACTTTATTCTTCTTTAATTACGCATAGAGTTTGATTATGCATTGAGAATAGTCTACAAGATTTCAAAATTTGGAAGCTAATTTTGAATTAAGGCCAGCCGTGTAGGACATTTAATCAGGGTTAAATACATTTTTAAGGTGCATAGTACTATACCTACATATTAGGAATGTTTTGTTAGTTTTAAAAACTAGAACTTTGATAAGTGATATTGTTCTTGATTTTCTTGCGAATCTTTGAAATTTAGTTATTTGTGGATTTCTAGTATATTAGATTTAGACAGATTTTGAATCTATTTTACCATTCGATAATTAATTTCGATATTTTTTTCTTGTTCTGTTCCGTTTTTTTTCGTTAGTCTAGTATCATTTATCTGCATCTCGATGATAATGTCTACTCTTGTCTCGATAAACTTAACGAAAGAAAACTCCCTAGAATAAGATCTTTCAATACTTCTAGGAGCTACATTATTTTGACTTGTATGAGAGAAACAATGGCCATGCATAAGAAGTTTCTTGTACCGTGAGTCTACTATTTGTATACAATCTAATCTTTGTATTATGTAGAGAACGTTTAATAAGTTCAAACCCATGACACATTATCCTAATTATATTATGCAACTGTGAAAACCTAAAACATAAAAATGTGTATCAATGAATTTGCTATTAGTTTTTGAATAATTGAGAAAATGACTGCGCAAATACATACTCAACTCATATTATATATCATTCTAAATTATTGTTTATTCAAAGAATATTTTATCATTGTAAAGAATATTTTATTATTTATCAATCTTAGATACGTTATTTTTATCATTGTAAATAATGTTTTATCGGTCATTATCTTTTCTTTCATATTGTATTATCTATCACTTAAAATTATTAGTATAAGGTGATGTATTCTTATATCTGTTAAAGTTTTTTTTATAATCGAACTCACCACATAATAAATATTTTTAGACTCATAGTCCTCTAATTTTTTTTTTCTAAAGGAATTTTACACATAAAATATTAGATGTCACATTATTTATAATTATTTGTTATGTATTATTAATTCATCTTCTTATGGATTCAAATGTGGAGATTTATAAATAATAATGGTGTTATTATTCTAAACTTATTATGTTAAAAAGTTAAAAATGAAAAATTATGGACATCACTGAAAAAGAAAATCGAGAATCGATACGTGACTCGCTATATGATACACCGTTTGACTCCCCTGAAGGCACATAAATGAACACAAACTTCATTCCATTAATAATTATTATAGATTGGAATCCAACGAGGGAAAGAAGATTTTGCCAAAAATGGATACGTCTCACCGTCTTTATCCAGTTCAGTAGATTCCCTGTATAAATATAACAGATATTAACAGGGAAAAATTACTAAGCAGATAATTAGAATGACTTGAATAACAAATCATCTATTCCATGGCTTTACTGAACTTGTCCGAGATTTGAGAGCATCGTATTCTATTTGCACGTTTTCAAAAAAAGAAAATTTAATTTCGATACTTTTTCAAATCACGGAATAAAAGTAATACGAATATATAATATATGTAAAATATATTCAGAACTATATGTACTTAACTATTAAAAGGATATAAAAAATAAGCACAACAAACAACAATAGCCAATGCATGATTTTTGGTAACGAAAGGAAACTTTGATAATCACGGTAATCGAGTAAATTCCTTTGAACTTTTACTGCTAGTAAATAAATAATATACTAAGAAAGTCAACTTACAAATCAAGTGGTACAAATACACTAATTTAGACGATTTACTTCCGACTTGTAACCCCTATAAAAAAACTCATTAAATTTACCTTCGCCAACAAAATAGAGCGCCTTTCGGCCTTCTTATCAATCTTGCTTCATGAGCAATAGAATTTTCACACACCACTAAATCTCAATTTTCACACCCCCCACGTCACTTGTGAATGTTAACGGGTAGGATAATGTGAGTGTAACAAAATATATATAATGAGAAAACTTTAAAATTGATACTCAACGATGGAGGAGTTTTCACAAAAGAGAGCATTTTACAAGCTTTAAAGATGGAATCTTTAGAGGAGTTGCCTTATGTAATATAATCACAAAAATTATTGTATAAGTTGTGGAATGTAGGTATACATTGAGAGGGTTTAAAATTAGGTAAAAAAAATGTAGCAATTAAGAAATGCACACCCCAACGCTTGAGTGCTGCACAAGTACCCATTAGGCTTGCATTGGATTCGTATCCAAGCGCTTGAGTGCCGATCGGATGTTCATTAGGCGCACGTAATATGAAAAGTATGCTTCAAGCGCGCTTCAAGCGCCGATATTTTGATCAGGGCACTTGTGCGCGTCTCGGACACACATTAAGCATGAACATATTGGAGAAGAAGCTTGTGCACAGATCAGGTGCAAGGCCGGTATGGATACCATGAGTTATGCATTTGTGAATGTCAGTTGTGAACATGATATAGATCTTTATGACACTAGAAATACGCTAATGACCAACAAGACTCGATTACGCAATATGCCAATATAAAATATGTCTAACAAAAATGTGTCCAAACAAGGCAAAAATCATAAGTGTTACACTACCCAATTGCAAATGAAGTGTTATGAACGATCACCATATAAGTGATTGTCATTAGCAGTCTTCTATATCATTCTGTTCCAATCACAGTCATCAGAATGCAATGTGGAGAACTGAAGTCTTATAAACTAGACAGGTTCTAATTGGCTGGACAGACAACAAGTCGCTAATTAATTGCCTAGAAAACTATATCTTATGCAAAGAAATTTTGTTTTTAAAAGATAGAGTTGATTCCCACTTATGATATGAAACTCGTCACATCAAAAATATTATCTCTAACACTTTTTCTCTGACTCGCTTTTTTAAATCCGATTTCCCCCTTTTGGAGGGGGTGATCTTTATGATTCTTCAAAGTGATTTCCAAGAATTGAACATACTTCTGCAATGTCACTCCTCTATAAATAGATGTCCAAGGTAGTACAGCTTCCTCATAGCAAAGCTGTCTTTTCACAAGCATACAAGAGCATAGTCAAACTCTGCAATTAGCATTGGTTCTTCTTTCGATATTTACAAATCATCGACATATATAGGAGATGGATGCTCTGAGGCGATTGGTAGATGAAAAGCCGGTGGTGGTCTTCAGCAGGAGCTCCTGCTGCGTGTCCCACTCCATGAAACAACTCATATGCAGCTATGGAGCTAATCTGACGGTCTACGAGCTCGATGAAATTCCCAATGGCCGAGAAGTCGACAGGGCCCTTCAGAGCATTGGGTGCAGGCCTAGTGTACCGGCTGTGTTCATCGGCCAGAAGTTTGTTGGCGGGGCTAATGAAGTGATCAGCCTCCAGGTGCAAGGGAAACTGGTGCCAATGCTGATGGAGGCTGGAGCTATATTTGTTTGGAATAGAGCATCTTCTACCAGTTGCTAGAACCCAAAGCTATAAGCATGCAACAAAGGAACGTTTATCGTAGAAGCTTGTTTCTTTAGCTTAATACAATGAGTTATAAATCATATGTAAGGCATATATTTCTATGGCCTTATGAATCCTATTAGTTGTACTAGGTGGTCTTCCTTTCTATTTTGATAAATAAAGATGCAGTTAACATTATATAGGTCATCTCAACGGCTCATAGCCAATTAACGCATGTCATTGCTATTTTGGTTTCGTTTCTGACCTTATGATTACTAGTTCTTTTTGATATGTCTGATAGATGAGGTTGAAACTTAAAAAAATATATTTTGTCAACTCAAACACATGATTATTATTTAAATTTAATATTTTTGTCTGATCCTATACAATAATTCTTTCATACATCCAATTTAAGGCTTATGGGCTTATGCATATTTGACTCTCTAATGCATGAGATTCAGTATGCCCCATTTTTCGGCCATTCATCTAGTCTCTTTCAGGCTTTGAAATGTGGGATTTAGTTAGATTTACTTGTGCATGGACAACATTGGCAATCACAATAAGGCTCTCAATTCTTGGAGGATGTGTTAGCCCCCGGATCCAAAAGAATTGAGGAGGATATATTTCTTGGCGTTTAAATCATTTTATCTTTTAATCTTTACTGTTTATTTAAAATTTAAAAATTAATTACATTTATGTGAAATTAATACTTTCAAATTATTAAATTGTGATATTTTATTTGAAAATAAATGCTATAATTAAGAAATAAAAAGACTTTATCTTCATAAAATATACAACCCTTTAAATTCAAAAGAAAATTCCTGTAGTTGAAATTCATGGAGGGTGAATCTGATAGCCTATTGAAGATGTTTAGGATTAACACTAGTCATTTCCCATGGAGTATGAGGAAAGATACTGAGTAGTATGCTTTCTACGTTTGGCATGCTTATTTGACAAAAAATAGCTTGCTGAAAATTATTGTCCTTATACCTTATATTTTTTATTGGGCTAGTACACTTATTAACTGAAACGTGAACTTAACATTAAAATATATATATGTCATTTTATTTTTAAAATTCAACAACTATTTACTTCTTACCATCAATACACATTATAAAAGCTTGGATTATCAGTTGGCAACACTCCCAACCTCGTTACTAATCCCAAGCTAAAAACATCACTATATCAATACATCAGTGGACGCTTGAGCAGCGCTCGAGGCGCGCCTTTAGCGCACATTCCAGGATATACGTGCCTGATTCACACCCGATCGATATTCGAGAGCTGATTCTAAAGGCCTGGAGCTCGAATGATGCTCGAGCGCGCTCAAAATTTATAAAATTGTGCAAACGTGATTTTAGTGTAACACTCTGAATATATTTTTAATTATTTCATGATAATATAATGTCAAATTAAATTTGGTAATTATTTCTTAATTTGTAATTATCTTTGGGATTAAAATTTGTATAGTTAGACTAATAAGTGGGCTTAATGAGTTTAGAATATTCAGATCAATAAATTGAGTTTAAATGCTTGGATGATTAATTTAAATTTAGATTAATTAGTGAGTTAGGTTAAACTAATATAATTACAAATCAAGTTAACTGAATTAATAACTATTAGGTAAACTTTAGCGTATCAAAATTTATTGACTAAAAATATAATTAACCTTAAATCAAGTTAATATATATATATATAATAAAATTTAGAGTAAATTTTAAATGTTGTTGTAAGAGTAGTAAGAAAATTAATTATAAATAAATAAATATATATATATATATATACATTAATAATATTATTAATATAACTAAAAAATTAATTAAAAATAAATAAATATAATATATATATATCTCTTAACATTAATAATAATAATAATATTATTATTATTATTATTATTATTATTATTAATGTAACGGACGGAGGAAGAGAAGGGAGGAAAAGTAAGAAAGAAAAGAAAAGAGAAGAAAGGAAAGAGAGGGAGAAAAGAAAAGGAAGGAGGGGAAGAAGGAAAGGGCAAGAGGGGAAGGCGCGGATGGGAGCGGCAAAGAAGGAAAGGGAATCGGCTCACATGGAAACATTGGGCGAAATGCTAACCGGACTCTTCATTACTTAAGGAGGCAGTAGGGTGAGGGGAAGAGGAAACGCACGAATCGAAGGACACACTGCCGTTGCCGCTGTCGCCGGAAAGTGAAGAGAGAAATTGAGGCAAGTAAACTTCCTACCTCGCAAAATAAACTCTTCCTTCATTCTTGTTAATGTCGAATCTCTGATTTTATGCCTTGATTTGGTGGGAAACCGGTGAAACCTTTAGGCTTACGAATTGGGAACCCGAATGCAGAGCCACGGCTCTGAGAAAACGACCGACTTTTTGGGCTTGATGATGAATTGGGGTTTAGTAATTTGTCTAATGGAGTTCTAAAGTATTGTTTACATGTTATACCTCCTGATCTTGGGGGACTGGCTGCAGTCGTGAGAAACAGTGCACCGTGCTCTGTTTCGGTATTCCAACCGGGTCCAGTGACCCGGCAGTGGCAAGAAGATTTGAACACATTTATTTTGCAAGTAAAATTCCCATTTTTGCAAGAAAATCGTTCCATGCCTTGATTGTGTGGGAATTGTGGCTTTGCTTTGGTAAATCGAGATTTGGGGGAAAACAGAGGTGGCGAGGAAAACAAAAGAAATTCGACGGTACCATGACGATTTGGGCATTATAGTTAGTAGGTTTGTGCTATCAATCTCTTATCTTTACCTGAAAGCCCAGAATTTTCCCTCGTTACGGTGGGAAATCGAACTCACCAGTAGAACAGAGCAACCGGGTCCACCGCGTTATCATGCGAATCATTGGGTAGGATTTTGTATTTATGTGTACGAGACATGTATGTATATACATGTATAAATGCGTGGGTACGCCGATTGGTATGGTTTTGTAGATGATATGGTGCTGTGTTGTGTGTGTATCGCGGCGTGAGTATGCGTGGTCTGGCTGTGGGTGTACTGCCTGGTTGTGAGCCGGCAGTGAGAAGGTGGTGCTGCTGCCGTCGCCGTGTTGTGAGCCGGCAGTGAGGAGATGGTGTTGCTGCCGTGCGCCGCGGTTTGTGGGTGCATAGGGGCGTATATACACCAGTGTGGGTGCGTAGATATATAAACGTGTATGTATAGGTAGATGACGAGGCGGTAGATATATATGTATTTGGATGGCAGTGTGAGTATATAAACATGTATGGCAGTGTGAGTATATAAACATGTATGGCAGTGTCGTATGTGTGCGTGTAATATATATATATAACACATCATATATTTACATAAATATACGTAAAATCTCCTCTGTAAGCATAAATAATTTTATATGCACACGGTGTCGATTTTATATTTCTACAATATATATATATATATATATATATATATATATGAGTATGCAGCTATATATAAATATATAAATTGAGTATATGATGCCTATATGTGTATGAAATTATATATGCTGTGACACATGTGACGTGAGTTGAAAGGATATGTATATATATTTTAAATTAGTTCGGGGTTGAAAATAAGATAATTTATTATAGTTTGATTATTAATTATGAAACTTGTTGAAATAGTTAAACAATGTGAGTAATTGTAACCTTGTTCGGTAGCAGCAAAATAAGAAGTATTTTATAGTTTTAGAGATAAAATTTGGGACACCAAATGAGTTTGAAAGGATTTAATAAAATATTATAGTATTTGGTCGAATACTCAAACTTTTCTTAAACTTACTCTCATTCCTATAATAAATAAGTCTTCACGTTGGATTTGATCACGTGTATGTATTTTATTGGTATTTTATGGATAAGTAAAGAATATTGTATGAAGACTTTATGGTATCCGAATGAATGAGAGTTCGTAAGACTTTAGAAGTAGTTTATACTTTTTCAATACTTATTCCATTCCGAATGTGGAGGTCGTTAAGATTGAAGGGTGATACTTATAGGTTAGTGACCATCGTAGAGAATAATATCAATGATATCATTGGTGAGGGCTATCAAAATTAGTATGAGTATATTACGAGTACAACATCTGGGAGGACCGTAATGGTATAGTAAGGATACCAAGGATACCGGGTAACCTTGTGGTACTTACCCAACCGTTAGGAGCATGAATACGCAACCTGTGATTCATTATGGTAGAATGAGGTCCATAGAGATTGTTAATATTTCGTATAGTATGATGTCGTATTGTGTTGACGATTGGATTCAATGAAATCCATATTGTATTCTTAATATCTGTTTATTTATATGACTTTCGAGTCATGGACATAACATGTTATTGAGTCTCGAATAGGAGTTAGTATATCACCTACTATTATTAATTTCATATATTTATTTTTATTATTTGGAATGCTTATTTGTATTCCTCTATTATTGATTATTTTTACTTATTGGGTATTCGAGTCATTCTTGTATTTTATTTGCTTCAGAGTAGTCAAATTGATATTAGAATAGAAGAGATCACATATTGTCGTGTAGACACCAAGTAGAGGTAATCTCAAATATTGAGGTTTCCATGATAGAGATTTGAAATTTTTTTTGGTTCGTTGACTTTTAGACATTTATTGAATTTTTATTTATGACGATTTTATATATTATGGACATCGATACTATTTCTATTTTAAGTAATTTATTATTAATATTATTGATATTTATTTAATGAATTTGTATTATGGATTTGCCATTTTATATAGAGCTGTTTAATGGGCAAAATAGTCTCATCGTTTGGTAACAAATGGTGATGAATATTTTAACCCAAGAAAAAGGGGTAAAACTACTTCGAAGAAGGGAAGATAAGTCGGAGAATATGACGGAAGAGGAATAGTAAAATAAGAGAAGTTTGGTTAATTATACGATCAAATTGTATCTCATAAGCAATACTCTTCAAGATGTCATTAGCTTATCGAATTTAATCGAGGTTTGAGACAAGCTTAAGAGTTTGTATAAGTCAAAATTCTTGACAATGAGATTATATATAAAGAAGCAATTTGATGGCTTACGGTTATCGAAAGGGGGAATCTTTAAAAAGTATTCAGATGAGTTTAATCGAATTTTGATGCAAATGTTGGCATTTGATGAAAAAATCAATGAGGAAGACAAAGTGTTGGTATTACTGGCTTCTTTGTCGATCTTGTACAATCATATTGTCACGACACTACAATTCGAAAAAGACATGCTTAATTTCGATGAGGTCATCGCTTTCTTATTTATGGATGAGTCAAGGCAGAGGGAAAGTACTGAGGCTTCAGATGAGTCAAGGCTCTTGGTTACTACTAGCGATCAGGGACACAAAAAATTGAGAGACCGAGGGGACAAGTCGGAGAGAAGCATTGGTCGGTTCAAGTTTAAAAATATGGAATACTTCCATTAAGATAAGAAAGGTCACATGAAATGGAATTATCTTGAGAAGAAGTCGGAAAAGGATAGTGGAGGTGAGTGCCAAAAGAGGAAGGATCAGGATAAAGATAATCGAGCCTCTATTGGTTCCTGCAAAGACCTTTGGGTTATCCATACCTGAGAGACACGAAGTTTTTTGAGCTAAGAGATGAATTGGATGATGGATAGTGGCTCTTCCTACTATGCAACATCAAGGAAACCTCTATTCACCAACTATATGCTCGGGGACTACGGGGTATTGAAGATGGATAACGATGGTTTGTCGAGGGTTATGGCATCGGAGATGTTTGCTTGCGGACAAGCAATGGGTCGAATCTCATATTGAAGGTTGTGTGACATGTCTCGAATTTAAGGTTAAATGTGATTTCAATCGGGAAGTTTGATGGGGAAGGTTTCAATATGGCATTCAAAAAAGGCCATTGGAAACTCACCAAAGGTGCCTCGATTGTGGCAAATGGAAGTAAGTGATCAAGCTAATATTTGATGATAGTTTCGGTTGCCAAGGATAGAGCTAAGGCGACCAATGGGGGTATTGATCAAAGTGGCCCAAAGAGGAGACTCAGGAGTGTTAGTGGAAATTATTTGACCCCGAAGAAGAAATCGAATGGGAGTGGGACTACTCCATATTCGATGGAGTAGAAGAGAGTATCATTCAGGTTTGCAGAAGTCGACACCGACATCTTATTTGAGAGGAAGTTGCCAAAGGACAGGCGATGACGGTTATTGAGTGAAAAAGAAGGGTCTCCACACTAGGTCATGAGGAAAGGTTTGTTGAGTTTTTTGATCGCTCTTTTATTGGTGTCCCAACAAATAAAATGTCATCGAAAAATTGTGCAAGATTCATGCGATGATTGGACTATTCGCACGTGCAACGAGCTGCTAGGAGTCAGGGGTCGAGTCGGGCGCTTGAGGCTTACTCGAGCAATGAAGAAGTGGGAATTCCATAAGGTGGACACCTGAGTAGCGCCGGAGGCGCACCTCACTCGGGCGCTACTCAGGAGTGAATTCCATGCGAGCCTGATCCGCCACCAATCGGCGCTCGAGTGCCGATTCAAGAGGCTCAGCGCTCGAAGGGTGCTCGATCGTGCCCGAGGTTTATAAAATTGTGCAAATGTAATTTTAGGGTTAGGAATTCCGAAATATTTTTCCACAATGGGCGCCTCACAATGAGTGCGGAGAGAAGAGAAAGAGGTTTGGAGTCTAGTTAAGATCCGATTTTAATTCCGTTTTTTGCTAAAGTGGGATACTTAGTTCTTGAGGTCATTTTTGGAAATATATTTTTATTTGGTAACTCTTTTTCTTATTATATTTCTTTTGTGGGTTATCGGGTGTGTTGAAAGGAGATTGTATTCAACCATTTGTCACTCGGGTTTAAAGTGTAGGGATTTTGAAATGAGTTCTTTTAACCAATATTATTTATAGTGGATTTGTTCAGAATTTGTCCTGTGATTTTTTTCTTGATTGAAAAATATTTTCCACGTTAAAAATTATTATGCATTGTATGTTTCTTATGCTCAAAAATTTGGTAGCTTATGGTTGGCGAGAGCTTTTGGTTTGTTCTACTGTGCCGGGTCAGGTGTGTCTAGGTGCTGAACCCCAATAATATTAGATATATGTGAACGCTGATTATATATATTTGAATATCTAAAATTCATAATTTTTTATATACAATGAAGTTACTACTTTTAAATTTATATTCCCTGCAGAAAGATCTATTATTGTTTGTCAATCTAAACACTATTTATTTTTTTTACAGGGTAAGCTCATATAACAAGTCTTGCAGTGTAAATTGTTGCCGCAACATCCTATGGACGACGGCATAATCTCTACACATTTTATTAAATTTCATTAAACCTCAACATTAAGCACAGAGCACCCAATGTGTGAGATTTTACACCAAATAGGAATAACAGGAAACAAGTTTGCCTCTTAGTTAGCGTGGATGACTATTGTTGCAGGACGAGTCTCAGATATAACAGTTGTTTGAAGCTACGGGATCAAGCTCAGTAATGATGCATATATTTAACCTCTCGCCCATAATATAAGAATCTCATATACTGAATAAGTATATTCTTTACTTGCAAGGAATTTGAGCTTAAGTTAGCAATATAATTAGTTCGATGTGGCGTTGTAATCACCTCTGCAGATTTTCAGAGGCATTACATAATATAATGATAATTGAAATATATAAAATCGCTTATTATGGTAATCGAGTATATAACTTTGAAGAGTCCATACATTTATATTCAAGTTTTTAAAGTAAATTCCTTACTATTGTTGAATGAATCAAAGTAGTATTTTCTAATGGGTTCGTCGTGTTTGCTTATCTATGACGGATATATGATTTTTTTTAGTAAGTATTTACCAGTAAGATAATGAATTGTGGTTTTACTTCAAACTCTTCTTTGACCTTTCTTTTATGTCTTCTACTATGAGCTTTATCCAAGTATTTATCCTAGTAGGCACGTTATTTAGTCCTCTTTCCTATGATTAAACAACCACCTCAAGTACTTAACCTAATTTTGTCACCTATAACATTTTTTGAATCATGTCAACTGTTATTTTTTTCACATATTGCTATTTAATAACCCAATATTTTGATATATACCACTACCCTTAGAAGCAATATTATAATATTTTTTGTTCGGTTGAGCTGTATTCTCTTGCATTCAAGATTTTTAAAATACTTTTTGTTGGATTTTTGATTACTTTTTTATAAGTTCCATGCCCAATGAATAGGTTATCTGATGGTTCGCTTAATTTCTACATTAGGATTTGTTTGAGCAAAGGATAATAGCCATGTGAGAGCTTAATTCCTGATGGACGCATGAAGAAACACTTATATGTGGATAGTAGTATTGGGCACACCTAAAGGGTGCACATATGCCAATAACATCAGCATTAGCACTCTAATCATGCCATAACCGCGCATATGCAAAGAGGTGGAATTTGTTAGTGGCATTCAAATTGGCATTTAGATATCAATGGGGACTATAAAAATTCTAAATCAATTTTTAGGGTAGATATGGAACATTTTAAACATAAAGAATATTACATAAAAAGAGAGAAGAGAGAAAAGGAATTAATGAAAAGATTTCAACATTTGATTGAGGTTTGATTCGAGTTTCATCATTTATCAAATTTAAAAATATTATTTTAATATTGATTTATCTATCAATAGTAAGTGTTCTCAGTATGATCAATTTTGGTGGATTGTTAAATATGGTGGGATTATATTTAATCGATTATTTATACAAATTATTGTGAAAAATTATCAGAGATGATTAGTTGTAACCAAATATTCATTGTTAATATTATTCAAATATTATCCCACGGCTTTGATTTAATTGAAAAAAAAATTGTATTGTGTAACTTATATAGTTGGTAGAGGTTGCATATATTGTTCCTTATGTTCAATTCGAGAGAGAATGGTAGTTGATATTTAACAAAATATTTGAATTTATTCTATCACTCCATGATATGTGAATTTTGTATCCCAACACATTTCTCCTTTATCTCATTAAATATATTGAAAAGAAATCTTCTAATATATAAAAAGAAAGAAATAAAAGAAAAATATTCCCCATCATCAACGCCCCCTCCTTTTCTCTCATATTGGCACCTAAATATTATTTATTGTATTGATATTGATGTATATTTAAAAAATTGATTCAATTTAAATCATTTTATAACATGTATCTTAATATGATCTAAAGTCTTGAACTAATTTTTTACGTATCATAAACAAAATAAAACACGATTAATAGGACTATGATTTTTTTAAAAAAATTACTCAAATACTTAAATTAGTAGATACTCAACTTAATAAGAAAGAAAATTAGAGAGTATCAAACCTTAGCTATCAATTAAGAGGGTGTGAGCCATCATTAGAGGACGTTCTTGGTTGTAGGCCATCCTTATGTTAAAGACAACTATTTTATATTATTAACATAATATTAAGAGAAATTTTTTTTTTCTTGTAACTTAATGTCTCTATTTTTTGTACTTGCCTTTTGTCCGAGCATTTTCTCCCTTTTATATGCAAAGATACTTGAATAGATTGACTATGTTTCATATACACGTCTAAATTCATGATAAGTTTTAATTAAATATGCTTTTGTAGATATTTACTTTACTATTAAAGGTATTTTCAGGCCATATTTCTAACCGTATTCCGAGGCTAGCACCTCAAGTCATCATGGTCTCAAAGCCGGCATTTCTTTTGGCCCTAGTCCAACTAACGATTGGCACAGCCCAGCTATACCCCATGTCGGCACCTTGTGTGGCCTCAGTCGATGCCTCTCAGAAACCTTTTTAGAAGCCAATTATATTCATAAATAGTTACTTTTTAGGCTTTTACCTAGACAAAGTTTTTAGGCTAAAACTATAATCAGATGTAAAATAATCTGCGACCTTAGCTAATGGCCTAAGAATGTTTGAGCCAAGCCTATTAAACTATTTATTGAGCCTAGATATATTATTTTGAGTTAGGCTACCAATTTAGATATTTTATTGAGTTTATTTGGACTAATTCATCATGGTAGGTCCCATCATATGTCCTTTAGGTAACCTTATAAATTGAGAAGAGTTCCTTTTAGGTTCTATAATATATTGGCACAACACAATTCATTTACGGAAGTACCCATGAGTACTAGGATTTAGGATACCATGTCGTCGCAAAAGGTTTAGAAGGGTGTAACAATTGAAGGCATTTAGAGAGATTTTTCTCTGATACCTACTATGTAGGCATAGGAACCAGGAATCAACTTAAAAAAACATGAAATAAGTGCTGGGGTTTGACACCCGAATTTACACACAATCTAACATAGTAGAAAAACCCAAACCCCCCGTTGATCGTCAATCACCAATTTAGTGGGTATAGGGAACAAAGAATGTATAACGATTTTTAACATGGAGAACCATTCTCAATTAATAAAAAAACTACGAGACAAATTCCGAATAAATTTCAACTATGTAAAATCGGTTATAAATAACCCAGAAATGGAATACCAGTAACCCACTCGAGAAGGAATAAGAAAAATAATTTTCAAAGTAAGAAAATTCTCATTCCCTCGTATCTCTTTGTTTTTCTTCTCTTCTTCCTCTCATTGGTGGTGCTATTCATTTGCTGATTTTACAAGTGTGATGGTAGACGACGAATGATAAGAGCTCCCTTTAGTACCCTACTCCGTTCCACCATCCTTCCAAGTTCCATTGCTATTACTGTCACATATTCTTCTGAAGCGCCCGGTGCGTTTTTATAATGACGTCGACTCCAAATCTCATTTGCTCACCTAGTTTGATCTTGCAAATGATTTGTCACGTCATTTTCTACACCTTCACCAGTTTCCGCGCTTCTCCAAACAGTGCATACTCTGTATAAACAGCACATACTCTGCAAAGACAACTTACCAACTCTGAAAGTCAACTACCTGCTTCAAAAAGTTTGCCACCTATTCCTCAGAGACCGGTATCCCCTTTGCAAAGTCATCTACCGGTTCTGCCAAGTCAAGTCCTCTAAACTAACGTTACCTGGTCGCCATTTTGCATTAGTGCTCTTAGTCGGCCTCATCTCAATTTAGTTAGCCGGCCTCCTTGACCGACTTCTTCTTTCAGCCGGTCAAACTCTCTAGCTGGCTTCTTGCTGCCTGGCTGCCCTACTGGCCGTCCTACTGCACGGCCGACCGGCTGGCCATCCTGTTGCAAGGCCGATTGACCTTCTTGTTACCTAGCTGACCGACATCCAGTTTTCCGGTCGGTCGGCCCAAGAGTAGCATTTTTGCTACTCTTCTGGTCATTTGTCGCGCGTGTGAACACTCCAAATTTTTTCACTCTGAAATTTGCCTACTCTGGCAAATCGTCACCTCGACATTTACCTACTCCAGCAAATCGGTTTCTCCGACATTTGCCTATTCAGGTAATTGGTCTCTTCGAAATTTGTCCATTTTGGCAAATTGGTCACTTTGGTCATCTGCTGCAGCCAATTTGCAATATTCTGAATTTCGCACAAATCTTATACAATCTTTCGATGACACATCCGTTTGGTGAATTATCTATAAGGAGTGACCAAACTTAATAATAAGTTGGTTCAAAAATTTTCTCCATAAGGTCTCATCAAATAGACGAGGGATAAGTTAACAACGACTTACTTTTACAATGTAAAAAAACTATTTCCATAACTTAAATATGTGAATTGTAGCTATTAATAAAATATCATTACTGTCGTAATAAGGGCTCGCTTTCAAAGTTAAAAAGCCTATAAAAATAGAAAATGTCTAAAGCAAGGTGACTCGATAAGGCGCACTTTTTCCTTCTGGCTTAAAACCAAACTCAAGGCGGACTCAGGGGGCTGCAACGTGCAGCCCCTGCGATGCCAACGGGAGTCGTTGGATTAAAATCCGACGGCTCCCTTTTTTTAAAAATATAATTATGAAATTGTAAAAATAAATATTAAAATTTTTGTTTCTTTAATCAAAAGCAGAAAAAAATATAAAAACAAAAAAAATAACTAAAAATATATTTTATATATATATAAAACGTAATCCAGCGGCTCCCCTTTGCATCGCAGACACCCCGAATCCAACTCAAGGCAAGCATGACTCAAATAGTAATAACATACAGGAGCTTGACTTTACACCCTTGAGTTCTTTAACTTTTCACACAATCGCTGGTACATATTTTGCAATGACTCACTCCAGTGACTACAGCGACCATTTTTCCTGACAGGCTATCTTTAATTTGATGCCAATGTTGCCAGCCGTGACTTTGAGGTTACACCAAATGAGATTAGTGTTGCTGTAGTTTTCAAACCAGAAACAATAAAACCCCACCAGTTTATGGCTTTCATCTATGTTCTTAAAGAAGTTTGAAAGGGCTATTGGAAGGGAATTAACTGAAGCCATTCGAGATTTGAAAGATCAGTTACAACTTCTTGTGAGAGTTCAGACTCCCCAAAGTCGGGGAAATTTTTTGACTCACTGTCTAATACAATGGAATTCGTAATCAATAGATCGGGAAGGAAGCTGTTGACTCCTCATCAATAGATTGAAGGGACTTGTTGCCAAGCTCATTGGCCCTATTTTATACAGCTTCTTTGGTCATCGGTAGTAAACGAAGGCAACTTTTTCATCGGCAGCGAACGAAATCCCACATATAGATTGATATAAAATGACCCCCACATAATATCGGAATCAAAAGCTATCCAAAATCAAACACCACACATTAGCAACAAATATGCTATACACTCACTACATATTCACACGAGCATACTCAGGAAATAGAATGATGCCTTCGTCTCTGAAAGAAGAAGCGAGACTCCGAATTGGTCTTAGAAGCTAAGGAAGGCTTCGTATTGTTCATTCTGAAAATAAAATTGAGTTTTTTCATCTTCCTCGCAAACGATTTGAACAGCTTATTAGCAGGATGTGACCTCACGAGCTCTTGCTTCATAGAGACATGGTCCTTCTCTAGGTCAGTTAGTCTCAGCCTCATTCTTGCCACCTCCAACTTTAGTTCTCTGTTCTCTCTCCTAACAGAGGCATAGTTATCTCTCGGGGAAATGGCTCCGCTCCCTGCACCGCTACTCGATCGCTGAGGGAAATGGCCATTGACCGAGCCAAAGAAGAACTGATTATGGCCCCCGTTCATTGCATTCCTAAGCCTTATTTGCTCGAAGTATAACACCTGGACTGCCATTTGTACTGGTAGCCGTTCATTCTGAGCTGCATGGCTGCATGCTTCTTGAGATAGTTGCTGACAATTAATGGTTTTACATAGCCGATAGCGTTCCGAATCCTTGACATTCGGGTGAACCTGAGTGCCAAAGAATAAGAAAAAGAAATAAAAGTTAACAAGATCTAGATACTATCAAAATCAAAAATTTAATGCCCAAAACTTGGCAAGTGTTCAATGTACTGAAGGTCAATCCAACATGGTATATCTAAATAAAATGCAGGATAATCTAAAATTTTAAAAAAATTATAAATATGTATCTTTAAATTTTTCAATAAATCCACCCATGAAGTCAATCAATTGTGGTTGTTTACCACTAAAAATCCATGAAAACACATTAGCAGACCCATTAAACTTTAAAGAACCCCTAGACAACATTTTAGATTTCCACAATATTATATGGTGTAGGTCAAAAGAATATATTTTATAGATTTTTCACAGCTTTACTAGCCGTTAGCAAATTTTTCATCATAGAATCTCAAAGCAAGCCCAGATTGCCATTAAGGATGATAGATGGCTACTTGGTTTTTGATAATGGAAGGACAACCAAACCTTTCCAATGGAGTTTCCCAAAAGAAATGGAGAAACAGGTTTACTTGCCTTGAGGAAAATATCAACAGCTCTGTACAGTCCATCAGTAACCAACCGAGCATGGTCAGGCAGTAGTTCCGCCAGCGCTATAAACTTCGACGGCGTCAAGTTCGAATCCACGGCAATTTCTGCAAGATAATTGTCTAGTAATTTCGACACTTTCAGAATTGAGCTTTGTTGCGGAGAATTGGGGCCGTCAAAATCGTACATCATTTCTCTCTCATCCCTGAAGTTATTAATGTCGTCATCGTCCTCATCCAAATTCAAGAAGATCGAGAAGATCCTCAAGACCGTATCGGTATCGTACATTGGACTGTGGTTATGATTATTTCCATTTGAATAATTCGCTGGAATCAGTATATCTTCGAGTATCGCTTGATCTAGCTGCAATCCAATCCTTCTCTCCAGATCTGACTTGCAGGACGTGGAAGCAGACGACGCGATCGCACTCTTCAGCAAGCTCGACAGGAACGCCATGGGAACCGAGCTCTTCCTCGATTGCGTAGGTAATAGGTTCACCAATGCTTCCACTATCACCCTCTGCTTCTTCTGCACTTCCAAATCCATGCTGTGGTTGCTGTTTGCCTTGACCGGATTACCGGCAACTAGGCCTTGGATGGATGAGTGCGCGTAGTTGATCAAGATCCTGCTTATCAGATCCTGTTTCAGCCCCTTGGATTTCACTGCAGATAGTACCCTCTGGAAAAAATCCAGATTCAAGACTTTGAGTGATGTTCCCCACCAGTCTGCTGGCATTTCTGCTGTTTTTTGGTCTGGGACATTGTGCTCTAGTTTTGATAAGCCTGAGGATAGCTGCTCTTTGCATGCATTACTGGCAATTGCAGCAACGATCCTGCTAACCAGGTTGATGTCTTCAGCTGTCGGTAATAGATTTTCGCAGTTGTGTAGCACAGATATTGAGTTTGATATGCTTGGGAGTACTATTTCCTTAATATATGCTTCAGTCCTGGTCACTAGATTCTTCTCCGCAAACTCCTCTGTCATTTCCAGGAAGTGGGCCGTGCAGCGAAGCGTGGCGACGTTCGAGAGCGTGATATCGACGTTGATTCCATAACAGAATTTTGCCGCGAGCTCAAATGTCTCGGCTCCACCTGGCATGGAAGGGATACTGATCCGTGTGACCTTTGCATCCTTGGCTTCCAACAGTAGTTTCCGGATTCTTCCGCTCCGAGAAACCAGAGGAAACTGCAGAAATATGAAAATTCTGACAAGGCTATGTGAAATTTCTCTTCTTCCTTTGCCTCAGTACCATTTGTTCCCATCTCAAATGCTTTTATAGTGTAGTCAATAATGTCCAGAAACATTTTTCATTTATGACAATGGTTATCTTGTCTATCTAATAAGAGGCAAGATGAGGCATTGACAAAATACTAAGATTATTTTAGCATTATCCGAAGCTTACGGGTTCAAAAATGGTAATAATCTACTATAATGATAATTTTGCATACATCCAACTTATTTCAAACCCCATAATCTTTGAGTATCTTGCATTGAGATGGCCTTTGTTTTGTTTATCAAACAAAAAGGACATTCATTCTGAGTACTCTCTTGTAATGTTCAACCAAGTCATGAGTCATAAAATCTTGCCAAAAGGACATGCCATTCTGTTTGTGTAGTTCAAAATGTTGTTTTTGGATAAGTATCTCCAGGCAGCATGATTTGCAACTTTGGGTTACTGAAGTGGTGCCACCATCCTAGCTGACAGCACAATGATTAAGAGTGTGTGAGATGTTAGCTTAACCTATACATGTTATGAATGTATAATTTCTTAGGATACGGTTCACTTATTTAAATCGTAAGAAAATATCCAATAACACACAACAAGTAAATAACAATTACAAATAAAGAGGTAGGTACAATTTTTATATGAAAAACTCCCTTTAAAATGAGAAAAAAAAATCGCAGGATGATTCATCCGAAAATGTCTCCGCTATGTAATATTTCAGTTACATAAACCCCAATAATACAAAGACTCAATATCTTATATCAATCAAATTGAGTAACAATGAATACAATACGAAAGAGTAGAAAAAAAATCGATAAAATGTTTTTCTTAACCCCTAGAATAGCGTATCCAAGGTTGATGAAGATTAGAACTCGATTCAAAACTCAACTGGATGCTCAAATATTCATCTTCTCCATTTCTCTATTTTTCTCTCACTGACGGCGCCATCTAGTCTGAAAAATGCAAATAGTTCACCCAAAAATACGTTGGTACGTTTTTATGTTACAAGCCACGAGCACGGGTGTCATGACAAATGGCACCCCTTGGGCGCGTCTCAAGCATGCCCATTTGTAAATCAGCGCCTCAGGTGTCCCTCTAGTGTGTCTCGAGCATATGTCCACTGTTTTTTGTGCTCAAGTACCTCTTGAGCACCCCTGGAGGGCAAGGCCACTGGATTTGGCGCTTCAGGCGCCCTTAAGGCATGTCTCGAGCGCTCTCCCTCTGGAATATGCGCTTCAAGCCTTCATCGCGCAACTCCAATCTTCCGTATTGGTATAAAACTCCTGTGTTCTCATCTGAACTATCGAATGGTATGTTAAATGGGTATGGGCTCACCAGAGATTGACTCATAACCCAACAAATTTTCCTTCATGACTGTGTAGGGATAATCGCTATCTTTCTGGTAATAGTACGTCAAACTTCAAGCTTTCTCCTTTGCAACACTTTGATTATCATATTCGATCCATTCTCCTCGATCCTGACCATGTCCAACACTAACAACTCTGAGTCAACGACATGCTGTACCCAATGATATTTCTTATCAATGTGCTTTGATTTGAAATGAAATGACAAGTTTCTATAAAGATAATTGGCGCTTTAATTATCACAAAGTAACACATATCACTCCTATTTGAAGACGAACTTTCGAATGAATTTCTTTATACACAGCATTTCCATACTTGCCTTTATTATAGTAATGAATTTCACCTCGGTGGTCGAAAGAATAACACTCTTCTGTAATTTTGATTGCCAAGAAACAGTTCCTCCTGCGAACACAACTAAATATCCCGATGTGAACTTTCAAGAGTCGACATCGCTCATCATATCTTTATCGGTATAGCCAACCAGAAGTGATTTGTTTCTTTCGAAATACAAGTACAACTTGAAAGTTTCTCAAAGATACCTCAATATCCATTTTAACGTATACCAACGCTCATTACTGAGATTTAACAGAAAACAGTTAATCGGTCTAATAGTATGAGTAATATTCGGTATTGTACACACCAAAGCATACATTAAGTTATCCACAGGCGAAAAATAGGGTACGCCTCTCATGCTTGTCTTTTCATCATCCATGAAAGGGTATTACGGGTTGCTCAGTTTAAAGTTATTGACCAACAGAATGCTTATTAGTTTTGACTTCTCCATATTGAAACGTTAAAATACCTTCTCTACATAACTTTCCTAGGATATCCACAGTTTCCTTACCTTATGGTCATATAATATTCTAATACCTATAATTTGTTTCGCCAGCCCCAAATCTTTCATAATAAGGAACTTCCAAAGCCATTACTTCTATTTAGTGATCTGGGAGGTATTGTATCCAACAATTAGTATATTATCCATATAGAGTAGGAGAATAACGAAGTCACTTTAAAAAGACTTCTGAACAAAGATATAATAATCTGAAATAGTCTTTTAGTAGGATTGACCTACCATAACAGACTCGAAGTTCTTGTATCATTGTCTCAGAACTTACTTCAACCTGTATAGGCTTTTCTTCAGACGACACACCAAATATTACTTTCCCTCAACACGAAATCCTTCCGACTACTCCATATAGATTTCCTTCTCAAGGTTACCATGAATAAATAGCGTTCACACATCTAACTGTTCAACTTCCAAATCGAGAACCGTGATCAATCCGAGCACCACCAAAATTAAAGATATCTTCACAATCGAAAAAAAAAAATCTCGTCAAAAATAATACCCTTCCGTTAATTGAAATATTTCACAACCAACCTTATATTGTACCTCGATTGTGGGTTGTTTTCATTAGCCTTCAAATAAAAGACACATTTGTTCTTCAACGCTTGTTTTCCCTTTGGTAGCTTTGTTAGCTCAAACGTGTGATTTTCTTATAGTGATTTTATTTCATCTTGCATAACTTTCATCCACTCCACTTTGTACTCATCTTCTATAACTTCTTCAAAGCTTCCAGGCTCTCCTCTATCAATAAATAACACATACTCATTAGTCGATAGACGGACAGAGGACCTTCAATCTCTCATCGATTGTCGGAATGCAATGGACTCAACGGGTCCAGCAATATCACAAGGAACAGCATCATCCTCATCATTAAGCATCAGAGTCACATGGTTTCTTCCTCTTCGGCATTGTCTTGATCACCGTCTTCATTATGAATTGGGACGAGTATCAATGATTCAAGATTTATATCGCAAATCCGACTGTTATCATTGTTGGAAATAACCTTCACCTCTTTGTTGATATCTTGAATTGTCTCATTTTTTATAAATACCCCATCCTTCGATCTAACAAGCTTCTTCTCTATCAAATCACAAAACCGATATCCCAAATCATTTTTCCCATAGCTGAGAAAAATGCATTGCCAACAATCTAGAATGTGGCTTCATTACCTATCTTTAATACTCCAAAATTACCAAGAGTATAAGACATTAAGAATTTCTTTCGTGACATGACATGGAGTGAGGCACCGCTGTCCACTACTCAATTGGTCTCGTGATCCACTAGATTAATCACCTTATTCTCATTACACACCAACCAAAGGTCACCCTTGGTAACAAGAGATGCTCTCTCCTCATCTTGGGCTTTGTTGGCATTTTTCTTATTGCCATATGCATTCATATGCTTCTATTTGTAATAATATTTCTTGATGTATCATTTCTTTCCACAGTAATGACACTCAAGGTTTTGATATTTCGACAGAAACTTACTTTGACTTTTCTTACTAGATTTAAGATCACACCTTTTATTTCTTCCCGTGACTCAGAGACTAGCACTTCGGAGTACGAAGAAGAAAACCCCTATGATTGATATCTTATCTCCTCATTTAGTACGACTCTCTTCGTTATTTCCAGAGTCAAAATACTATTTAGAGCTGTATTGACGATAACAATCTATATTACCTCCCAAGAGTCCGGTAAAGAATTAACAACTACAAGCTCAACAACTAATTAACAAATTTAATACACATACTATTTAACTGGTTTACACATCCTTAAAACTCATTCAAGTGATTGGCAATAAACGTACCCTCATTGTACATCACTCACATCAATTTCATTAAGTGGTACAATTTATTATTGTTGGTTTTTAAAATATAGAGCATCTCGTACTTTTTTCATAATATTATTACATTCGTCTCATTTTCAAATGTGATTGTAAACGTTATCGTCTATAAATTGTTAAATATAGTCACAAAATTGTTCATATTCAAAAGCTCATTTCTCCTCAAATTTGAGTTGGGCTTTTGCTTAACAAACATCGAAAGATGAATCATTTTTACAAATATTAAATCTTTTATCTTGCTCCTTTAAATATCATAATTTATACCATTCAAATAAACCATTTCGTTCCCAACCTCCATCGATTCAAATAAGGTTCAATACACAACACCAATAATTGTGTCTCTGATACTACTTGCTAGAATATAACCCGCTTATTTGAACTGTGAGAAAATATTTGACAACATACCATGGGCAAATAACAATCATAAATAATAAGGCAAGATACAATTTTTATATAAAAAATTCCCTTTAGAATGAGAGAGAAAAATTACGAGATGATTCATCTAAAAATATCTCCAATATATAATATTTTGATTATGCAAACCCTAATAATACTAGAACTTAATACCTTGCATCAATCAAATAGAGTAATAATGAGTATAAGATGAAATAGTAGAAAATAATTAATAAAACGTTTTTCTTAACTCCAAGAATAGCATACTCATGATTGGCAAAAACTGAATGTCCATTCGAAACTCAATTGGATACTCAAATCTTTCTCTCTCTCACTCTCTTCTTTTTTTTCACTGATGGCACCATCTAGTATAAAGAATGCAAGTAGTTTATCCTAAAAATGTGTTGGCGTATTTTTATATTACGAGCTACATTCAAGCACTCGTCAAGTGCGCCTCAAGCATGGGTGCCTTGGCAAATGACACCCCTCAGGCACGCCTTGAGTGTAAGGCTATTGGATTCGACACTTCAGGTGCCCTTCGAGCGTGCCTCGAGCGTTCTCCTTCTGGAATTTGCGGTTCAGGTTTTCATTGCGCAACTCCAATCCTTCGTATCAATATAGAACTCGTGTGTTCTCATTCGAACAATTGAATGAAATGTTAAATGGATATGGACTCACACGGGAGTAACTCATAATCCAACATAACTAATTGCATGGCAATTTAAACTAAAAAAACAAAAGTACCTGTACCTTAGATTGTGCACTATCTTCAACTTCGTGAAGATACACGACTAACTTTGTGCTGAGTTCCCCTCCCCCCCCTTCCCTTATAATTACATCGTTCAATTTGATTAGTCATGAGATAAATATGAAATAGAGCAGGCCCCCGCCCTGTTTAGTTATTATGTTCATTATTAAACTGAACCTTTAGGCAGTGAAAAATATGATCCCTCAATTACTTACGGCCACATCAGCAAAAAATTGATTCGTGGAAGTTTGTCTACTTACCTTGTGAAGTGCAAAAGTAGCAGGTCCTACTTCAATGGTAAGGTCACTGGAAACATCAGATATGGGCCTGCAAAGATGCTAAATCAGCTGAATCAGTGTCAAGAAATGATGCTGAAGGATTGATTCCATGAGAAAGAACAGCAAGCATAATACATGGTTGTAATTTATAATTATTCCATGATGACTTAACTAGCTCTTCACTGCGCCAAATCAAAACGTTAGAACGTATGATTTCTGGATAACTTAGCATGGTAGGTTCGGATAATACAGGGTCATTGCGTTTACTTCTATGAACAGTCCATGTATATACGTGGTGTATACATAGATGGCCCAGATAGGAAATTTGGCAAACGGACCTGCTAGTAGTATGAAGTGTTGGGTTCCGAACCCCCTTGTTTGAACCCATGAAGAGACGAATCGATAATACATAATAAATAATAACAATTATAAATAATAAAACACATAAAATTTTACATGAAAAATCTATTTCAAATAAGAGGAAAAACGATAGAATTATAAGTCTAAAGAATATTTACTAAGCGGTAAATTTCAGTTATAAAAAACTTCAACATTTGTTCAAGTAACAACCGTGTAGTAACAAGCCCAAGTAATAAAGAAAGACGAAAGAGAAGAAAAATGATCGATAAAATATTTTTCACAATAATAAGAACAATATATCTAAGGTCCGTAAAAAATTTTAAAAAAAATGATTTGAGACTCAAACGGATGAGTAAATCTTCATCTTCTCTCTTTTCTCTTATTTTCTCTTCTTTTTCTCACTGTGTCGATACTCAAATAACTTAAATAATCATAATAAATACCCTAAAATTGTGTCAGAAATATATATCAAAAATGCTGCAGAAGTGCTTATCAGGTGCGAGCCTATTATGAAAATAACGCACGAACACCTCTTAGGTGCTGAACACTCTAAATAAAATATGCGTATGTACTTCTCCAGCGCAAATCGTGCGCCTTTATTTCGGATAAAATACGAATGTTTGCCTTTAATGTGCTCATTGGGCCCCCTTATTTTAGACAAATGGCACACATGCTTGGATTAAGTGTCTATCATGCACCACTTAATAATTTTTTCCAATCAAATTAAAACTCATACGTCATTGGATGTATTATTGGACGACATATCAAATGGGTGTAGGATTTGTGATGGAGTGACCCAAAACCAAACACAAAGAAATAATACTTGGAGTTGTTTTGTTATATATGTATGAATTATAAAGTATGTTGGAGAGGCTTCTTAGTTGATACAACAACAATAATAACAATATCAAAATATTAAATTGCACTTTATGTAGTCACATATATAATCTAATTTTTTTTATTTAATTTAGTATAATATTTTCTTAATATTAAATTATTTTGTATCCCCCTAGTCTAAATTTTTTTAGATTTACTTCTCCATTTCTTCAATTTTGACCAACTTATGGGGTGTATCGTTTGGCGGACAATACTACTCAATTGCCGACCAAAGCCATGTGATTTCATTTTGTTTTATTGCACTGCCGTATTTCTTCTCCGTACTGGATTGGAGTTCTTTAGTTCGTAGATTAGAGAAAATACCAATTGAATACCCAGCAATTGCATTTAACACAACACAACAGTTGATGCAGGTTGGTACGAGGACAGCAGCAACGGCACAGCCTCGTGCCACTGTCAGCCTAGTCAGACTTAGCAAGGACTGAGCTTTCCTACAGCGACTGCTGTACCACTAAGGCAATTGGAAGGAGCTAATGCAACTTCGTATGAGGTGAGAAGCAATCAAGCACATTATAGTTTGAAAATTCAATTTAATATCCTCGTACTTCCTAATACTTTCCCTTTTTTACAGATGTGACATCATGAAATGAACTCTTTAACTGTACTGGTCTGATAAATGTTGAGCAAGAAACATATGCTCATTTCATTTCATTTCATTTCTTTTCTTTTCTTTTCTAACTTCAACCTTTTCCATGAACGTTTGAAACGAAAACCTCCGGTGTTTCTCTGTTCAACAACTAAAATTCATGCGGAAAGAATAGACAAAAACTCTACCCTGATGTGAAGAATCCTTAAAATCCTCAGTTTAATATCTCAAAGAACTCGATATTGAGTTTTACTGGCACAGAATCGACCAGCCATGTAGAAATAGAATCAGAACTTCATTAAGGTCCATTCCTTAAACAAAGTATCAGCAGCAACAATAATGTTCCAAAACTGGTATTCATTGATGAAGGTTGTGGAAATAAAATATAAGGTAGGAAAAATCCTATGGAAGTGAGATTGTCAAGACTTCATATGTTCTCCATTCTCTGGCAAACAACTGAAGCAATGAATTGTTGTGTGGATAAATCAGTTACAATAGTTAAAGAATTCTCAGTTTCTCATCCTAATGTTTTGAATAGTCTTTGAACCCAGACTTGTTGAGGAACATGAAGCTCCAGAGTTTCTTAAAAATCAATGTTCATGTTCTGAGAAACTCACTCGGGGACAAAAACAACGAACAAATGTTGGAACATAACTTAAATTTGACAGAACTACAGGAAAAAATTACCATTCATTGGTATGCCTTGTGCTTGAACTTGCCCGAAACGCTCTCTTCCCTGATATACTGGGCTTAAGGTCACCCATTGTCACCATACCCATGTCCTCAAAATGCAGGCTCAAAAGTTGCACTTCAATACCCCACTGTTTTTAACAACCTTCTCGAGTCATTTTATAAGCTGTCACCCCGATAGACCTTGATTAAATCTTTTTGCAGGTTGATCAGAACCCCCACCCACCTCTTCCTCCCTCTCCCTGTCTCTCTTCTCTATGTTTTGTTTGTGGAGTCAGGTAAAAGGCAGAAGAATTCATGCAGGATTAAAGGGTAGTCATAACCTAATTAAAGGAAGTGTAAGCTAATGCTGCTGACACTTTTCGGTGAAAGGTGGGGGAAAAATTCTGCTTTTCTTCTTTTTTGAATAATATACAGGAAGTCTTGATGTGTAGGAATGCTTTTGGAGGAGATGTTAATCATGGTTTGCGAAAGCAAACTCACAAAGATTTGTTTAAAAAATGTCTTGATTGAGTGTAAAGTTAAGCTCAGTGGGCATCACTATGATTATTTGTTATAATGACAACCATTGTACAGAATTTACCCACACTTGTGTCCGGGAAAGGCTGGCTTAGTCTTTGCTTGATGAATTTTTAATTTTATTATCTTTCAAAATTTTATTAAATCATTCATTAGATTTTTAGGGGAAACTTATGTTGGGTTTTGGTTTAATTTTTACGAATCTCGCACATACTGCATACACTGTTTTTAATTCTGATACTGATAAGACTTTTTACTACAAGGTTTTCTTCATGTAAAACCCTTCTAAGATAATTATAAGAAATAGTGATAAAACAAATGCTTAGATAGCGATTTCACATAGGATTCAAGTAGCCGGTAATAGGTGAGATGCATGATGGTACCTTTCAGGAAGCAAACGTTAATGTCTATGCAAGAATACTTTGACTCTTCTAATTTAAAAAATAAAAAATAATGCTGTATAATTAAAAAATTATAAAATTAAATGTGAATAGTAAATTATATGAATTAATTATTATAATTACTATCAAAACTACAAAAAAATTCAAAAACATTTTTTAAATTTTTAAAAATATTATTTTTCTTAATTTTGTTCTCAACATTTAATTTTTTTTTTTAAAAACATTTATCTTTTTCTTCGGCTGCTATCATTTTTTTTTTAATTACCTGATAAATACTCGCAGCCTTTTAAACGAGGAAATATTTGTGTTAGCACGCCTGCAGCTTTCACAATCATGAGTACCTAATCACCGTAACCAGCTATCGTGATAAAGACTGTGCAGTGGGGCTGTTAAGGTTGTATTAAAATTTAACAGATAAAATTTAATTTTAAAAATTATATTAAAATTTATAAAAATTATTTACTATATTAATATTTTAATATTATAATATTTTTAAAAAAATAAATAAAAATATTTATATATTATATTATTTTAATATATTAAATATTAAATATTAAATAATTATTGATAATACCCGTTGCATTTGTCTGCCTTATCGACTATTGTAATAGAAATATAACTGGTAGTCAATTACTATAATTTATCAGTTCATAAGTTTTTATTCTTTCATTTTTTTTTCTCTTAAGAATATATGTTATGGTTACAATTAATTTGATAGTTTTATAATACATAGTTTAGTCGAAAATATTATTGACAGCACAACCAAGTAAAGGTTTTATATGGAGAAAAAAAAATAATAACAATCTTAACATTAAATAATCAATATTTCCACCAAAAGCTGGAGAATATCAATGTTATTTTAATATATAAAAAATAAGATTTAAATAATATTATTGCGTTCTCGGTTCCTGATCTTTGTACGGATGAGGATTTGAATGCTGAGTAACACAAATATAACTTTTAGGTAGAAGGAAGAGAGAGAGACAATGACACACCGTATTTTTATATGGAAAACCCTCTTCTAAATGAGAGAAAAAAATCACGGGACTTTGAGTGCGAAAATAATTTCACTAACTAGGTGTTTTAGTACCAATGGTGGAGAACAAAGTGTATGATGACTCCTAATGATCACTCTTACAATCACAAATATTCTCTCAATTGGCAGAGTGAGTGACTTGCTTTTTCTCTCTCTTTGAGCATAAATACAAGTACAAAAAGTTCGACCATTTGTTAGGTACACAATGAATACTTATATAATGGTTTGAATCCTCCTACGTGAAGCACCCACATGGAGTTGGCGTATGCAATGGATCTTGCCACCAACTCTACAAATCTATCTTGCTATGTTAGAGATGTTACGTGCATGCGTCTGTGAGACATCACTTCTCCATTAATCATACCTACTCTACAGGCCATCATTTCCTGTGAAGATTGTGTGTTATAGAAAATGCGCGTGCATTTGCAAAAGTCAACCTTATGAGTTTGCGTGTCCCTGGTCGTCTTGAACTTCCTTTCCTACACTCATGTTGTTAGAGATATCTCAGAATCCACGCCCTTGATAAAGGCTTTTAGCCTTTATCATGTCCAGGATGTTTGGTGACAAATGTCTTTGAATTTCAACTGAGGGCTTGGTTAGCAATAAATCTTCGGGTTTTCGGAGCCATATCATCGAGACTTTATTGGAGACTTTGGTCTCTTATGGAGTGTTTGAACCTCCTAGCTAAATCAGCCTCTCGGACCAACTTAGCTCCTTGAGCTTCTTGGAACGTGGGCCTAAATCCTAGGGCCTTTAGAGCCAATTTAACCTCTTGGGCCATGGTAGCTCCTTGGGCCTTCTATAGACTCAAACTCATTTCACGGAAATGGGCCTCTTCCAACCGGTCTTGGGTATCAGTATCCATTACTAACCCCCATGCTCAGAGGTTTGAGTATCTTAACCTTTGGCATGTGTGATGACAAAAATGCCTCGGGTGACTTTGGCATTGATATGATCTTTTAGAACCTTCTTTTTTGTCTGCGGCCTTTTCCAAAATAGCTCAACCATAATCCATCTAACAAAGCGAATACGGTCTGATGATTGAGAAAAAGAGTCCGAAGGTATTGCTGGAACCAATGGCTTAAACAAATGTTGTCTATGGACTCTCCCTAGGTCCGAGGTGTTGGCTTGCTCCATCAATTGGCGCATTAAATGCTTCCTTGGGTAGGGAATGGCATCATTGTCGACGACCCATGGGGAGTCGACATGTGGCCTGGAAATTAATGAGGTGCACCTTTTTTGAATTTCATAACCATTTCAAAATCCTTTTCTTGCCTTCATTTCTTAGTCTGCAATCCTAAGTGTTTCCTTTCGAACTCTGTGGGCTTTCCTTGCTTAATCTTTCATCTCCCATTTCTCTTCTACTTTCCTTTTTCTTCAAAATCTCCTTCCATGGCTCTAGACGTGAAGAATATTACATCTTCTCTATCTTTGGCAAACCACGAGGCCATTTGAGTACGATACAAGATCTCGAGCTCGATGGCTATGGTAGTTCTTGACGCTCACAAGAGGGCTTGCAGCCCACCTGACAATTTTACTACCGTATACGTAGTCCACCTCAATGGTGGCCTTCATTTTCCCATTGCTTTGGAGTTGTTTCACATTACGAAGGACCTCAAAGTTTCAGTGGTGAGACTACAGCCAAATGCCGTCAGGTACCGTGTTTCTCTCTACATCTTCGCTCTCTATCACAACAAAGTTCTTGATACTGTGGTAGTGAAGGTGATGTTGAGGTTTTCACACAGTCAGGATTGAATTGTTATTACTCCATGTCCTGAGTTCAAGAAATTTAGTGGTGGAAACCCTGATTCTACCAAAAAGTAAAAAGATAAGTTTTTCTTTCTTGGCATTCGTGAGAATTGGGTCATCCCTAATGAGTGGGGCAATGTAGAGCCCAATTTTTGCAAGGGTGCTTCGAGAAGTGAGAAAGCTGCGTCCAAGGGTTTAACGGACTTAGTGTTATCCAATCTTAGCTCCTTTAATGAAAATAAAAAGAACAGATGGTTGAGACCCGAGTACTTGAAGAAAGCCAAGTGGGAGCTTCAACTTGAGGACTCCGGTGTCCCTTCTGTTCCTCCAACAAAGAAGCTGAAGAAAAAGCGAGAGACTCTAAGGATTGAGGAGCCATCCGAGCAGACAAGGAAAAGCTATCGGACTGACACTTTTAAACATCCGATAGTGATTATTGAGTACCCCTACTCGTCCGATGATGACTCAACCCTTATCGAGCGACTGATAAGAAAGAAGGGGCCAACCCGAGGAGCTAAAGGCGTCAAACCTTTAGTTATCGTGAGCCTGTCGAGTAGCCGGTTGAGGTCGTGGGCCTATTTGCGGAGGCACCTATTGCCCCTCCTCTTCCTTATGAGCCCATGCCTGATATCCCTTCTATTTTCACTAGAGAGGTTTCGAATTGGATGCACAATCCATCCAAGAACATTATCGAGGAATAGGTAGAGGGAAAACTGAGGTGACTCAGACCGAGAAAGCAGTGATGATGACTTCAACGATGATTGCTGAGATTGCTGAGGCCAAGCAAAGGAGGGCCACTGTGGCGCCCACTACCGAGCTCCCATGCCTAACAATCCAAGTTTACAATTCGATTGAGCTTTCGCCCGAGACCCGTGAGGCTACCCTAGTCGAGAACATTGCTGAGACTTCACATGTTGTTGAAGTAGAGATTGGGGCTGAGGATCTCTTTGAAGTGGATAAGCCCCCAGTCCTTGACTTAGGTGAAGTTTCCCATGCGGCCGAGGCCGTAGCTGTTGTGGGGTCGGCGGAGTCTGAAGCCACTAGAGGAGATAGTCCAACAGAGAGCTCCTTTTTTTTTTCCAATGTACATCTTTGTTTCACCTTAGGCTCTTTTGTTTTTTGGATGGCACTTTAATAACTAACCCCTGTTTTGCAACTTCGTAAGCTGGTCAATTGATTTACTCTAATTATTGATGAAGCCACCCAATATCTCTTGGGCTTGGAGACCATCAAGGCTGCTAAGGAGCGTAATAGGTGCCTGGAGCTTAAACTTGCTAAGGCCAAGAGCAAAACTGCCACTCCTGAGGATTTACTGAAGGCCCAACAATAGCGGTACATTTCCCTCCGAAGCAAAAATGTTCATCTGGAGGCTGAGCTTAGGACTTCAATAAAGGCTGAGGACACTAAATTTGTGCAGAAGCGAAAATATTAGGATGGCATTGCACTGTGCCGCCGCATAATAAAGATGTTCATCCCCCGATTTCCTCTTTCTCCACTCCATCTAAGGAATGCCTGTGTTGAAAGCAAATCAGATTTGCTTGTCTGGCCAGAGGAGGATGAGATCCTAGATTCTTCTGTGCCTGGATCCTCCGGGTCTTAATGTATCATTGTATATGTATACTTATTTTCTTTTTTGTTGTACATAACATATATATATGAATGAAATTTATTCTTTCCTGGTACAACTTCTCTTCTTTACTTATGTTTATAGTTGTTTCTTAAACTTAGACTCTTAGGAAGTTTTATCCTTCGTGAGCAAAGTGTCCAAATCTTTTGACCGTCGTTGACTGAAGATGCTACCTCTAGTTTTTAAGCCCCCTAAATTTTTAAGTTCTGTGCCTTGCGGGCTGCTTGGCATCATTGCCAAGTTTTGAATCCAACTTCGATAAGCCGCTCGGATTTTTCCAAGTTTTGTGAGTACGACCTCTAATGGGCCACTCAAATTTTGTCAAGTTTTTTGAGTTCGACCTCTTAATGGGTCGCTTGGACTTTCCTGACCTTTTTGAGTTCAACCTTTTAGTGGGCCGCTTGGACTTTGCTGAGTTTTTTTCGACAAGTGAAAGGGACCATTTCAATTGACTTAGAGACAGCCTAGGTCTTATAGTTTTATGAAATGATATGTAAGCATTCAATTGAATGCAAAATGATGAACAAGTAAAAATTTTATTAATATGAGACAAGCATATCAAATAATGTAACCAACTATACCTGTATGTTGCACTTACTTATTGATAGTATTGCTTGAGATGGGCGGCATTCCACGTTTGAGGGACAAGCCTTCCCTCCTGAGTATGCAACTTGTATGCCTTATTTCAAAGGATGGTTGAGACCAAGAACAGTCCCTCTCAGTTTGGTCAGAGCTTATTCCGATCGACATTTTTACCGGTGGCCTCAATACTTTTTAGCACTAAGTTTTCTACTTCAAACTAGCGTGTTTTCACCCTCTTGTTGTAGTACCAGATGACCCTTTATTGGTATGCCACTATGCACAATCTTGCTGCGTCTCGGGCCTTCTTAAGCAGGTTGAGGTTTTTTCAGAGTCTCTATATATTATCATGTGTAGTTGAATTAAACTTTTCACTCAAAAGCTGGAGGCCGTCCTAAATTGGAGTTATCCGAAAGAGCTTCCATTGGAATGGTAGGTGTCTAGACCCCATGATTGTGAAAGGTTAGCGGTGAAAGCTAGATGAAGAGTTTCCGTGTAGGCTCCATTGGTTTGTCTGAAGCGACCATAACTCGATTTGATGGCGATGCTCATCGATCCATGAGCCCAAGAGGAAGACCGAAGATGCATTCTAACCGTCTTGATAGCGTCCATGCAAATCTTTCAAAGAATCAAGGACAAAGTGACCTCCACTTACCCGTTGCCTTTGTGGGTACACGGAAAAAGACGCGTATGCACCAACCTTATCCTTAGGTTGGTGAAAAGACTCGAAGGATGGATTTGTTATCATTGAGGAGAAAGACGCTAAAAGTAGTGAAACAAAGTCTTTTTCTAGTGAATTGGGTCCTATTGTCAGTCACAATATATTCTGAGATCCCTAACTTGCACATGATGCTCTGAACTGGATCGTGGAAGACTATTTTGGAAGTCCGTCCCATTTTGCATTTGTGGATATGAGTCTCAGATTTTTATGCGAAGGCTAATGTTATTTTTGTGGCCTCAACCCACTTTGTGAAGTAGTCGATTCCGATAATCAAAGATTTCCTTTGCCCAAATGCCATCGGCGGTGATCCAAGTATGTCTAGACCCCATTACGTGAATGGTTAAGGCAATTGCAGAGCTTGGTGTTCTGTGCGCAGCTCGTGGGTAAGGTTACTGTAGACTTGATAGTTCTCACATTTTCACACGAAATCCATGGCATCGTACTTCATAGTGGGCTAGTAGTATCCTTACCTCATCAGTTTAAAGGTTAGGTTCTTGTCCCCGATTGAGATCCACAAACTTCGAGATGCACTTCTCCGAGGGCATAACCAGCTTCTTCTTGAGTGAGGCACTATAGATAGGGGGCAGAGAATCCCTATCGATGTAACAAGCCGTCCATGATAGTGTGCCACCTTGTCGTCTTCTTCACCTTCTTGGCTTCCTCTGCGTCTTGAGATAATGTATTGTTAGACAAGTACCTTGGAGGTGTGGAGGTCATTCAATTGATCGGCATTGTAAAAGATATCAAAGATTTTAGTGTTTACTTGGAATCGAAGTTTGGAATCTTTCACATTGGGTTTATCAGGGACCTCATGCATTCCTCAGACATATTGCTCTAGGTCTCCTGAGGCTATTGCTTTTGCAAGCTGGTTTGCTTTCTCATTCTCCTCTCGTAGGATGTGGACCATTTTTACCTTCTCAAATGCCGAGACTAGTCCTCAACTTTTGAGATACATTTGGATAGTTGTGGGCTGTTTGCTTCAAAGTTTTCTTGGACTTGGTTGACAACTAACTCGGAGTCAACATTCGCATAAAGAGTTTTGTCCGGATCATTGGCTAAGCACTCCTTTGTGAATAGCTAAAGAGTGAGGTCTGTAAGTGATTGAAGGTTTGTATTCCACGGCAAGTTGTTATGTTCAAGGTTTGAAAACTCTATCCCCATCAAGGAAGTACCTTATCTCGTGATTTGTGTTTGGTCGATCCCTCAGGCATCCTCGGACTGATGCCAGCCGATGGACAACCATCATTCATGGAAGAGCCATCCACATGCAAAGTCCAGATGAGAAGATTGTAAAATATTCTGATTGTGTGATTCTTGATGGATAATTACAAACATCTAAGGCGTCCAGAGTTGGGTTCGTGGCTTTGAGGATAAAGTTTGCCATGGCTTGGCCTTTTAAGGCTGGCCTTGGATGAAATTCTATGTCGAACTCTTCCTACTCAATGGCCCACTTGATTAACCGTCTAGGCGTTTGCAGAATTACTCTCAAGGGCTAATTGGTCAGGATAATCACTTTGTGTGCTTGAAAATATGGTCTCAATTTTCGAAAGGAATATACAAGTGCCAGAGCCATCTTTTTCACATGAGAGTACCTTGTCTTAAGATTGTTAGCTAGGATTTTCTTGATGTAATTTAATATTGATTATAATTTTGGGTAAATTGGGCTGTTACTTGGGAGGACGTTTGGATCGGTTGGGTTGGTACTGCCATCGAATCAAGGCCGTATCAGACACAGTAAGATATAAATATAACTCCTTGCATGTTTAGGGAGAAGTCAAAAGAGGGGGATTTGAGAGATACCCCCTGAGTCCTCGGAAGGCTTCTTTGTAATCAGCCATCCATTGAAAACTGTTAGTCTTGGTCCCTCTCAGGGCCTTGAAAAAGGGTAGAAACTTCTCGGTTGACTTGGCCAAAAAGCGAGACAGCGTTGCCAGCCTCCCAGTAAGCTTTTGGACTGTCCGAGGGGACTTCATATCAAGGATGACCTTAATCTTTTCTGGATTTGCTTCGATCTCTCGGCGTGAAATAATATAGCCTAAGAATTTTTTTGATGTCACTACGAATGCGCACTTGGCTGGATTGAATTTCATCCGGTATGTTCTTAAGACATTGAAGATCTCGTTTTATGATTTTAGAGTCTTGGATGTGGTGATCGTTAATTTAGTGGACACTGTATATTTTTATATTAATATTTAATATAAAAATGGCATGACATCCACATAGACCTCCACATTTCTTCCTATCTGGCCTTCGAATATTTTATTCACGAGCCTCTTATAAATGGCACCAGCATTCTTGAGACTAAAAGGTATGACTTTGTGGGAGTACATCCCTTGGTCCGTCTTGAACAATACATGCTTCTCGTTGTTGGGACTCATCCTTATTCGATTGTAACACAAATATGCATCTATAAAACTTAAGAGTTCATGTTTGAACGTCGAGTCCACAAGTGAATCAATCCTCGGTAGTGGGAAGCTGTCCTTCGGACATACTTTATTGGTGTATGTAAAATCCACGTACATCCTCCACTTTCCGTTATTCTTTTTGACCATCACACTATTGGATAGCCAATTTGGATAATGCACCTCTTGTATGAATCTAACATCTATGAGTTTCTTTACCTCTTTCCAAATAGCCACCAACTTTTTTATTGAATAGTTTCTCCTTTTCTATCGAACGGGCTTATGACTGAGATCTAGACCCAATTTATAAATCATTACTCCAATTAGTATCCCTAGCATGTCACTCATTGTCCAGGCAAAGACATCTGAATTTTTCCTTAGGAATTATGGTTCATATTGGTCTCAAAAAGGTTGAGGTATTGAACTTTGAAATAGTTGAATATTTGTTATGTTTGATTATGATTTTTGGGTTGGATTAGATTTTCAAGGTCGAGAGCGGGATCCGAAGGACTCGATTGATTGTTTCTCCAGACTCGACTTGTTGTAATGTTGTTTCATCGCGAAAGTCCAAGTCTTCAACGGGTTGAGGAAGAGCTTAGGTTTACATGACTTGGAAGCTGAAATATTAGGATGGCATTGGAGTTTGTCCGCATAATAAAGATGTTGATCCCCGATTTCCTCTTTCTCCACTCCATCTACTTGATATCCAAAGACCTCCCTAATCCCATATGGTGTGGGAAACTTCATCTTAAATGCGTCTTAATGTATCATTGTATATGTATACTTATTTTCTTTTTGTTGCTCATAACATATTCATATGAATGAAAAGATGCAACTTCTCTTGATATCATGTTTATATTGTTTCTTAAACTTAGACTCTTCTTTTATCCCGTGAGAAGTGTCCAAAAGGATCTTAAATCAAGATGCTACCTGTAGTTTTTAAGCCCCCTAAATTTTTAAGTTACTAACGTGACCTCAAGTTTTGAATCCAATCGATAAGACTCGGATTTTTCCAAGTTTTGTGAGTACGCTCTAATGGGCCACCAAATTTTGTCAAGTTTTTGAGTTCGTCCTTTAATGGGTCATCATTTACTTTTTCTCTTGAGTCCTAATTTAAAGAAGGTATTAAAGTATAGCAAATTGAAAGTAAAATTTCTAGAATATGATAAACATTCGACAATATACTTCTAGGTCTTCTAAAGTTTTATGAGTGTGATTACAAGCATGAGACCTAGAGGTCAGAATGGAGGATGATACATGGGTCATATCTTCGTTACTAAAACTAATGACCTCATCCCTAGATTCTACCATTGGCTAGAGTTTGGGCGAGCTCTTATATTATCAAGGGTTGGATCCTCCCGGGTGCCACTTTGTGACGGATGAGTCTTATATCATGTTGATGACTTCCGTGGCTACTTGGTTCCTTGGATGGTCCGCCTCACCATCTCTTGCTGTTCTAGAAGCTTGTTCGAGTCTTTACATAAAGTGGTTGAGGTGACCACTCATGATCAACTCCTCTATTTCTTTCTGTAACATCCTACAGTCTTCGATACCGTGATCTCTACAACGATGGTAGTTGCAGTACTTGGATTGGTCACCACCATTGGGATTCTTTAACTCTTTGAACCACTTTAAAAATTTTTTATCCCGAATCAGTATCATGATGTTGGTATACAAGTCGTTCAAAGAAGTCAAGTTCAAGAATCTGTTACTTCTTGGGCACCCGGGAATCTTGTTGGTTTTCATTCTTTCTTTTTCCCTCCATCGTCCTCAAGGGAAGGTTCTCTTTCTGGATGGGCCTTTTCGACTCCACATCATTACACTTCTTGGAATCTTCCACCACAATATACACCATTACTATGGCATTCGACATACCTTCCCGACGTTTGAGGACTCTTATGCTTTTTCATTCTCCTCTGAGGTGCTTGAATAAACTATCTCCTTGAGATGCAGATAGTTGGGGCGCAAAGATTTGAGCTTTGCAACTAACCACTGAAGTGATCGGTGAGCTTGGGGATCGCTTTTTGGCCTCTATGATGAGTGTTGTTGGCAAAAACTCTTTAAGCCCTCCCTAGCTCCTTGCAAATGCGCATAACCATCATTAAAGAGCCATCCACATGCAAAGTCCAGAGTTACTTCTCGATCCTCTCGGTTCGTGGCTTGGAAGCAAGTTTGGAGAGGGAAGGTCTCTACCAACTCGCTAAATGAGTGAATAGACAATCAATGTTTGCATGCAGTCCGTAAAGCATATCGCTTGTGTCACCCTTGAGTGTCTTTGTGCTTGAAAATAACGGAAAATTTCGAAAGGCACATAGATAGGAGCCAACTCATCTAAGCTTTGGAGGCTAGTGAGATGCTAACAAAGGTGATCCGGATCAAGTCTCGAGATAATGTAAGATCATAACTTTCATGTTTAGGTAGGCATTGAGATTTGGCATCTTAAACTTTGGGAGCTATCTCATCATGCATCTCCATTGAAAATGGAAATCTTGCGAGGCTATTGCTTTTGCAAGCTGGTTTGCTCCATCCTCCATTCCTTGGATCCACAATATTTTATACCTTATCAAATGCCGAGATCTTCTTGAACTTCTCCTCCACTTGGAATGAAGGGCTCGTTTGCTTCAAAGTTTTTTTTTTTGTTGAGGTAGTTCCTCAATCATCGTAGTGGGAAGACCTCATCACGAGGTGGCTTCCACTTTCCAGGCCCTTGGCCCTTGAGGGATCTCATGCTATCCCGTATGAATCTAACATCGGGGGCCACCTCTTTCCAAAGTGGTGTGTTCTTGATTGTCATCCACACATCATGGAAGAGGTTTCACATGCAAAGTCTAGGCGGGGGCTTTTTCGCATTACAAACATCTAAGGACCCAAGTGACCTTCAAGTGAGGATAAAAGGACTCTTGCTCGAGTAAACTTTTGCGTCAGTCTTCAACGGGCCCTCATGTCGAACTCTTCCATTACCAATGTGCTTCTTCCCTTCCCTTTTTCTAGGGCGTTGGGAAACTTTTAAAGGGCTAAGAGGCCTTGGATGGCGCCTCCTTTAACTATGGTCCATTTTCCAAAACAAAGGATACAGATGTTGCTTTGGACACATCGTCCATCCTCATCACCAATGCCCATACATTGATGGGTCGGGATGATTCTCTATCTTAATTTAAAGCGCATGCGGAAACTTCTAGAATTAATAGCCATTACATCTACATAAAGGCCGCTTTTAGAGGGTCGAGGAAATAGTTTGTACTCTAATGTTCACCATTTTTAAAGTCAAAAGAACGTTGTTAACCCGATTTTTAGCCATCCATTTTTTCTTAGCCACTTGGTTCCTCTCAGTGTTACAAAGGTTAGAAATCTTCGAGTCTACTGACTTGACTCGAATGTTGAGAGCAACACAAATATAGCTTTTGGTAGAAGGAAGAGAGTATCAAGGATGACACATAATATTTTTACGAAAAATTTTCTCTTCTAAATAAAAAAAAATCACTAAGAACTTTGAGTTCAAGAATAATTCCACTAACCGATGTATTTTAGTATTGAATTTATTGGAAAATGGGCCTAAATCCTTGGGCCTTTAGATCCAATTTAGCCTCTTGGGCCATGGTGGCTTCTTGGGCCTTCTATGGACTCGGACCCGTTTCATGAAAATGGGCTTCTTCCAACTAGCATTGAGTTCCTATCCCATCAAATATATTAAAAGCCTCTTATTTTTAATGGCATTATTGAGAGAGACTAAAGACGATCAAAAGGAGTACATCCCTTGGTCCAAGGATTCGGCCCTTATATTATGAAAGTTAGTTGGCGATTGTGACCAAATATGCATCTATGTAAGAATAAGAGTTCATGTTTCAACGCCGATCCACAAGTGATTCACTCCTGTATAAACAAGTGATATGAACCAACGCCAATGGCCAAAATAGTTTGTAAAATCTTATATATATCCTCAATTTCATAATTGAACATCACACTATTTACAGCCAAGTTGGATAATGCACGAAAATGAAAGTAGTGATTTTTAATCTCTATGATTTCTTAGGTGATTGATTAGAAAAGTCACCAACTTTAAATTCTATAAAAACCCATTTTGCCATCGGGTTTTTAATAAAAATAGATGGATGCCATCTCATTTAACAAAGGGAAAAGACAAATATCCCTAGCATGTCAGGGAACAATCTCTCACTAAGATGCTTTTAGAAAAGTGCAAATCACAAATTAAATTGCCAAGGATTTTTAACAAGTGATTGTTTCTCCGCACTAATGTTTTACCGATATGCTATATTACAATAAAAGATGATAATGAAACGTATACGAGGAAAAGATAATAGAGTATCATCGGATGAAAAGATGATAATAAATCGGCAAATGAAAAGATATCCAGGTGAATCCTAATAGAATATGGTTTCGGGAAACTTCATCTTGCATCCATAAAGTCTATAGTTATTGTTTCACCGCCCCGAAAGCTTATATGATTTGAAAAGATGCCTCGATGATATCATTTTAGATGATGTTTGATTGAACATTAAGAAGGAAAGGATTAAATGATCGGTTTGGTATGATCATTTGACGACTTCATATGCATGTACCGCACTCGGGCCTCGGCCACTGCTTTAGTGTTTTCCCCTTTGGTAGAGACAATAGAGCTTTTTCGAACAGGAGTCCTAATTTAAAGAAGGTTTTGAGGACTTAGAGCATTGTGAAGCCAATTTTTGAATCAATTGTGGGTGCAATGACCTAGCTAGAAATGTGATCTTGAATACCGATTCCACGTTTATTTATTGATGTTATAGAACTTGTGAATTTTTGTAAAGAAAGCTCATGACATGTATGATAGTAAAAGAGAATATGCTATCTTCTGAGGTTCTTAGCTACTTCCGCTTATACTTTGGATTTTGGGTGCCAGGTCCTAGATGGCATCTCAATATCATTTGATGACTTAGAGTGGTAAATGTTTTATGAAATGGTCCGCATCACCATCACATAGGATCCTGTGAATGATTGTTGTAGGAATTTTGAATGATGGATAGTTGAGTGTGACCACCATGGATGAATATTACAGTTTGTATTTCCGGGTTTTCATCCGTGATCTCTAAAGGATGGTAGTACTAAATTTGGTCAGTAAATCTTCTTTTAATTAGATCACTTTAAAATTTTTTTATCCCGATTTGATTGGAAGCTTTTGAGGAAAAAAAATCGCTCAAAGAAGTCAAGTTCAAGAATCTTCTTGGGCATCCGGAATCTTGTTTGTCTTCATTCTTTCTTTTTCCCTCCATCGTCCTCGAGGGAAGGCTCTCTTGTTGGATGGGCCTCTTCACATCGTTCGCTTCTTCTGCCACAATATATGCCATTACTATGGTATCGACCTTCCCGAACGTTTGAGGACTCTTATGCATGAGGTGCTTGAAGAAACTATCTCCTTCCAACGCAGACGGGAACGCATTGAGCTTGACCCCATCGGTGAGCTTGGGGATCCGCCTGGCCTCTATGATGAAGGGCAAAAACTCTTCAAGCCCTCCCTAGCTCCTTGCTTCACGCGAGTAAGGTGTCAGAGTTACTTCTCGATCCTCTGGTTGGAAGCAAACTAGGAGAGGAAGGTCTCTACCAACTCGCTAAATGAGTGAATAGAGTTTGCATGCAGTCCGTAGAAGCATATCCTTACGTCACCCTTGAGTGTCAAGAGAAAATACTGGCACATAGTCAACTCATCCAAGCTTTGGAGGCTCAGATGCCAACAAAGGTAATCCAGATGGTCCATCGGATCAACACTTTCATCGTAGGCATTGAGATTTGGCATCTTAAACTTTGGGGGGAGCTATCTCATCCTGATCTCCATTGTAAATGGAAATCTGCGTAGGTTAGTAGCTCCTCCTCCATTGTCTCCACCAAAAACTCGTTGCCAAATCCTCTTGAGCTTCTCCTCCACTTGGAATGAAGTCGCCATCTTTTTTTGTTGAGGTAGTTCCTCAACTCTGGAGACCTCATCACGATGTGGCTTTGGAAGGCCCCTTGGCCCTTGGAGGGATCTCATCCCAAGGGGCCACCTCCTAAGTGGTGTGTTCTTGATTGTCATGCACACATCAAGGGTTTCACATATCTGGGCTTTTCTTCTGAATCCGAGGACCCAAGTGACCTTCAAGTCGCTGCGGGACTCTACTTCTCGAGGCAACTTGCATCATCGGGCCCTCATGCTGACTAGCTTACTTCGTGGGGTGCTTCTTCCCCTTACCCTTTTTCTAGGACGTTGTAGTTTGAGAGGCCTTGGATGGCGCCTCCTTTAACTACACGCCATTTTTGAACAAAGGATCTAGGACGGCTTTGGACATGTCGTCCATCCTCATCACCAATGCCCATACGTATGGGTAGGATGATTCTCTATCCTGGCGCATGCAGCAGGGCCATTACCACATGAGGCCGCTTTTCTGATCGAGGCAATAGTTTGTACTCTAATGTTCACCATTTTTAACTTCTGAAAAACATGTTAACCTGATTTTTTATCAGTTTTTACAAATGGCGCCAGTGTTACATCCTTGGTTCCTAATCTCTATACGGATAAGGACTCGAATGTTGAGCAACACAAATATAGCTTTCAGGTAGAAGGAAGAGAGAAAGAGACAATGACACATAATATTTTTACGTAAAAAATTCTCTTCTAAATAAGAGAAAAAAATCATAAAACTTTGAGTTCAAGAATAATTCCACTAATCAGGTATTTTAGTATCTGGTTATTGGAACATGGGCCTAAATCCTTGGGCCTTTAGATCCAATTTAGCCTCTTGGGCCATGGTGGCTTTTTGGACATTTTATGGACTCAGACCCGTTTCATGAAAATGGACTTCTTCCAACTAGCATTGAGTATCAGTACCCATCAAATATATTAAAATATTATTTTTAATGGGTATTGTTACCAACGATCCAAAAAAGGAGTACACCCAAGGATTCGGCCCATATATTATGAAAGTTAGTTGGCCCATGTGACCCAGATTAGTCGACATGCCTGTCAACCTGATCCGAACAATTCCCTCCTTGAGGGGAAACTGAACCAACGCCAATGGCCAAAATAGTTTTCTCTCTTATCTAGACTCAACGGTCCCCGAGCCAGTTGGAACCGCCAATTAAGCAGAATCTTATCTACTCAATGATTTCTTAGGTGATTGATTAGAAAAGTCAACCGTCTTTCAAATTCTATAAAAACCCCATTTTTCCAACAGAAAATGGATGGATGCTCAAACAAAACAAAAGACAAATTAAAGACGCCAGAATACAATCTCTCACTAAGATGCTTTTAGAAAAGTGCAAATCACAAATTAAATTATTTTAACAAGTGTATTCACTTGCATCCTCTCATTTTCCTTTCCTTAAAGAAAGATTTTGACTTAAGTATCGGAGGATATGTCGAGAAATGAGTCCCGTCAATCCTTTGACTATACTTTATTATGTTACATAAGATTCAAATAAAAACCTACGAAGATTGGACCCGCTTCAGCCCCGATTGACAAACCTTGGCTCCTTAATTTGTACTATAATCTGGATATGAGGATGGGTCATTGGTATTGTCTGTGGGAAGCAACTAAAAAGTCTGACAACCATATTCCTCTAAAATCTAGTAAGGTGAACACACGAGCACAAATCAGTGCACCAGCTAAAGATACCATATCATGTGGCAACTGCCCTCCTAGGGATAGTCGAGTGGATGATCATCTCGGCCTTTGCATGTGAGAACTTGTGATAAGAATGAACAACATCTCTAAGACCGTCGAGACAATTTGCATGGGGCTTGGTGAGCGGCTGAAGGGGGCCCCGTCTTCCACCTCCCAAACAGTAACTTCCAAGTGAAGGAAGAGGGGAAGAAAATGCTCGACCAATAAGGGCCGACGGCCTGAAGACCTTGGGACTCAAGTTACCTCGAGCATTAAAGTCTCGACGTGCTTAGAAGGTTGTTTGAGTTACAAGACCCGTGAGAATAGCTCTAAGAGGTGGAACCCTTGTTGTTCTTGTAAAGACAGGGAGCCCTCATACCGAATAGAAGCCTCTCACATTGTACGCCCTCAAAGGTTGTGAGCCATCTAGCCTCTCAGGGCATGCAAAATCCTTTAGAATTGAAGATCTTCTTCAATGAGAAGAGGATGGCAACTCCTTCCCAAATAGAGGAGAAATTTGAAAAAATATGGCAGCACGTTTTTGTAGGGGATGCCAGAGGATGAGTCGCTAACTTATGGAGATCTCTATTCACGATGGAGATCCAAACCCATCCGCTCTTTCACAAGTTCAAGATGGCAACCCTGGATCCATATGATGGAAGTACTAATCCAATGGACCATCTAGATTATTTCTACACTCTCTTTAGCTTTCAAGTCTTGGATGAGGCAATAATGTATCTATACTTCCCCTTAACTCTCAAAGGTGATGCCCAAGCATGGTTGTATCAGCTTCAACCAAACTCAATTCGGATGTTTTAGAATTTCATGATAACTTTTTGTTCCAATTTTCCTCCAACTGGAGGGAGAAAAACAACCATGGCATTTGACCCAGGTCAAGTAAGGGCCAAATGAGAGTTTAAATAAGTTCTTGGCTAGGTTTACGACTGAGACTAGGAAGATATCTAAGCTCACCGATGAGTTAAAGTTGAGTGCCTTCATATTGATTTTAGAGCCTAAGGGCTTCTTCAAGCATTTAGCCCACAAGGATCCATAAAATTTTAGAGAGGTTAAGGCTATTGCTTGAGCCTACATAGCGGCTGAAGAGGTGAATGAAGTAAAATAACCAAACCAAGTGGACTAATTTTGTCAAAAGATGATGGAAGGAAAGAGGAAGAACGGGGACCACATGGGTCCCCGAGGACCAAGGAAGTAGTACAAGTTGAAGCCAACGACACAAAGGGAGTTTAGGCCCTTGCACTTGACTCCTTTAAATGACTTTAGTACTAACATCTTGATACAAATTCGAGATGAAAAGATTTTTAAATGGTCAAAGGCATTGAAGACAGCCAGATGTTGCAAAGAGAAATTGAAGAGCTAATCCGAAAAGGATACCTCACCCATTTTCTGTAAAGATTTAGATAGACTTTTAGAGGAGCAATGGGGATGAGGCTGAGCAATCAAGAAATCAAGTCATAGTTGAGGTGTGAACATGATTACAACACGTCCAACATGGGATGACATTTTGGAGAGTTCAAGAATGACCACCGCCACAAGAAGCTAAGGGTAGGAGTTAGAGATAACATTATTAATTTTAGTGACAAAGATATAAATCATGTAACTTTCCCCCATTTTTATCCCTTAGTTATATTTGCGCTCATCTTTGATGGTAATATAGATTATCGGATGAAATGAGTAATTATTGATAATGAAAATTTAAAAAATTTATTTTATCTCGATGCATACTTTAAATTGAGATTAAAAAAATTAAATAAAAATAATTGATTGACCCCCTGTACGGACTGAACAATGAACCGTTACCTGTTTAGGGAGTTGTCCAACTTAAAGTTATGTTAGGCACCTATCTGAAGATGGCCACCAAGATACTTTCTTTCTTGGTAGTAGACCTTCACTCGATCTACAACGCCATCCTCGGACATCCTTATTTAACAACTTTTGGGTAGTAACTTTGATCGCACATTTAAAAATAACGTTTTCAACTGCGTACAGCATAAGAGAAGTCATTGGTGATTGGATGACCAGGCTAACATGTTACTTATTCCAAATCATTCAGACACACCCCAATCAACTAATTGAGGACCTCAACTTCCATGATGAGACTACATTGTTGCAAGCTCAATTTGGGTAATCTAAAGAGTGGATCCCTTTGGACCCCAGTAATCCAAAAAAGTACGTTCAGATAGAAGTTCTCTACGAGAATCCCTCCGAAGCGAACTTATTGATTTTCTCTAACAAAATTTCACTATTTTTGCTTGAACACCTAAAGGCATACAAGGAATACCAACAAGAGTAATGTCCATAAATTGGAAATAGATCTTGATCACAAACCTATCCAGTAGAAATGAAGAAATCATTCAGTTAAAAACTAGTTGCTATTTGTGAGGAGGTAAGGAAATTGCTCGACACTGGATTCATCAAAAAAATTCAATATCCAGACTGGTTGTCTAATATGATTATGGTTAAGAAGAGTAACGGGAAGTAGAAGATGTGCATTGATTTCACCAACGACAAGAAAGCATATCCAAAGGGTAGTTTTTCATTACCGATGATTGATCTGCTCATAGACTCAATGTCTGGATATAAATTGTTGAGTTTCATGGACATATATTGAGGTTACAACCAAATTCGGATGAGCCTAAAGGACGAGGAGTACACGTCATTTATGACCGATCAAGGATCATACTATTATAAAGTTATACCCTTCTGACTATAAAGAATATCAATGCCACCTACCAATGACTCTTCAACAAAATATTCAAAACCCAGATCGAACAAAATACGGAAGTGTACATGGACGACACTCTCATCAAGAGTAGAGTGATGAACGACCATATTCATGATCTGGACGAGGTGTTCAATGTTTTTCGGACACACCGGATGAAAATTAATCCGACAAAGAGTACGTTCAGGGTGACCTTGAGAAAATTTTTGGATTTCATCATCTCACATTAAGGGATTGAAGCAAACCCTAAAAAGATCAAAATAATCCTCGACATAAACCCACCTTGAACTATGAAAGAAGTCCAAAAACTGATTGGGAGGTTAGCAGCACTCTCCCACTTCATGGCTAAATCAACCGAGAAGTATTTGCCTTTCTTTAAGGTTTTGAGGGGAATGAAGGCAATCAGTTTCTAATGGATGACTGACTATAAAGATGTGTTCTGATAGTTCAAGGAGTATCTCTCGAACCCACCACTCCTGACTTTTCTTCGAGAAGGTGAGGAGTTGTATTTATATCTTATTGTGTCCAACACAATCTTAAGCTTGGTCTTGATTCAATGATAGTCCGACGGTCAATTTCTTGTGTACTATGTAAGCAAGATCTTAACCGACTCAAAGACCCAGTATTCTCATGTAGAAAGGATGGCTCTGGTGCTTGATATTCTGTCTGAAAACTCCAACCGTATTTCTTGGTATACAAAATTGTTATCATAACGAACCAACCATTAGAAGGAATATTTTAGATGCCAAACATATCAGGGCAACTGGTTAAATGGACTATTACGTTGAGCGAATTCAATGTGGAGTTCTGACCGAGGCCAATTTTAAAAGGTCAGGTACTGGATGACTTCATTATTGAAACAACAAACCCAATTTCGAAAACTCTCGACCTTATTGAAGCCGACATTTAGCAAAATACTCCAACATGGACTTTACACATGGACGACTCTTTGATACAAGCAAGTTGTGGTGCCGGCGTCATCTTGAGAATGCTTAATGGGATGAGATAAATTATTCAATGACCATCAAATTCTCGACGACTAATAATGTTGCAGAGTATGAGGTATTACTTATCAGACTTAGGTTAGCCAAAAGAGTGTTAGGCTAAAAACATTATTGTCTATTGTGACTCAAAATTGGTTATTAATCAAGTTTGAGGAAATTTTAAGGCTTATAACCCGTAGCTTTTCAAGTATTTCTCAAAAGTCCAAAACTTGACTTCAACATTTAATCATGTGGAGATGATCCACATTCCAAAAGAAGAGAACAGAAATGCAAACCGACTAGCAAGAGCCGCAGCAACCAAGGACCCTAAGCAATACATATGAGAAATGCGTAAAATCCTTAGAGTCTCCAGTATAGATGATCCGAGGCAAGAAATCATGCAAATTTTTTATGCCGACAGTTGGATGACTCCCTATATAAGATATTTGTTTGACGGCATATTAGCAGAGAACTCGGATGAGCTCAAGCGCATGAAAAAGATAAGAAGCTGATATACCATTATGGATAGGAAGTTGTATCGATGTGGGTACTCTGTCCTATACCTAAGGTGTCTCATAAAAATACTTTTAAGCTCATGAGATAAAAATACTACTTGCCTACCATAAAATACGATATCATAGATTTCATATGAAAATGTGAGAATTATCAAGTGTATGGGAACATTACCTATCAACCACATACAGAGTTTCAAGCTCTGCAGTCACCCTAGCCATTCACATAATGGGAGCTAAATATCCTCAAATCCCTTCCATTTGCATTCGGATAGAGAAAGTTTGTAATCATCGGGATCGACTATTTTACAAAATGGATCGAGATCGTCCCACTGGCTCAAATCTTAGAGCAAAATGCGATCGGGTTCATCCGATAGAGTATCGTATGTAGATTTGATATCCTCAAAATCATAGTGATAGACAATAATATGCAATTCACTAGTAAGCGTTTCACAAAATATTGTACTAACTTGAGGATAAGATTGATTCATACATTCATTGCCAACCCACAAAGTAACAAACAAGTGGATGTTACCAACCATAAATACTGCACAATTTGAAGACAAAGCTTGAAAGCGTTGGGGGCTCATGAGTGGACAAATTGCCATCTGTCTTATGGTCATAAAGGATGACACCTAAAGAGCCGATCCAAGAGACCTCCTTTAGCATATGCTATGAGACCGAGGTTGTCATACCAATAGAGGTTGGACTTTCCAATCTTCGTGTTGAATTTTTTGACTCGATCAGCAACTCTCAAAGGCTCCAGGAGAATCTTGATCTACTTGAAGAAGCCCAAGACTTAGCATGACTACAGGCGATGGCTTATAAGCAAAGGGTCGCTAGATATTATAACAAGAAGGTGAGTGTGTGTCAATTTGAAGTAGGAGACTTAGTTACAAAGTTTTTTTTATAAAGTATTAAAGCCACTGGCAATGATATTGACCGAAATAAGCTCTCACCTAATTGGAAGGGGTCATTCCTAATCTCAACTATTCTCAAAAATTGGGTGTGCAAGTTATGCACCCAAAATAGCAAACTAATCCCTCGGACTTGAAATGGCTCTCACCTCAAAAAATACGTTGCTCTAAAGCCAAGAACTTCACTTTCTCATCATAATCATAGGCCAAACGGTCAATAGCAGAGGCAAGACGATGGGCCCAGTTTTGAAGCTTCAAAGAAGAGAACAAGTCAAAGACTATGAAGAAAGTAATAAAAACATTAAGAAAAGGTTCGATCAATACCTTAAAGATAGAAGAACTCCCTGAAGGAAGATCACTTATGGGAACCTCCAAAGCCTCCTAGACCTCGGGCTCCGAGGGCTCTATAGCAGCCACTTGAGCCACCTCATTGACTCCTCTAGCAAAAACATCACCCTTGGTCTTAAGCGCCGGAGGCTTGAAACAAGATGTTTTGACTGCTACTTTTGAGCTACTTCTGGCTCAGCCTCAAACATAGGGGCCTCTAAGAGAGGCATGTATGTCGCCATGTCTTGTCCCTTGGCCTCGTTTTTTACTCTAACCTTGGATGCTAGGAGCTCGGGTGAAGGTACCTCAGTAATATCAGCATGAAACTTCAAGGTGAGCACCTCAAGGATGTTGGCCACCAAGAACACGATTATAGGCACTTCCTTGGCCTCACCAAACTAAGTCTTATTGATCCCGAAGGCACCCTATGTAAAGCTTGTAGGAATGTTCGGCAATGGTTTCTTAGATAGTGGTGGTGGAACGATCGAACCCGAAATGAAACAAGTGTTAAAGTAGAGATCAGAATATCTTTGGCTCTAGCCTCAATAGTAGAATACGAATGCTCATAGCTTTCATCTAGTCCAATGGCCCTAGGGGCTTAGGATAGGAAGGATATAGAAGCGGGTCCACCTTCACTTATTAGTCGATCAATAGTGGCTTCGTCTTCAAAGAAGGACCCGGTCGAGGCCTCTTTGCGCTCGGGTACTTGGGCCAACGGCTCTTTTATTTGAAGAGGCCTTTGCTTCCTCTTATAATTCCTTTTGTGAACCAACGATAGTAGGGGAGCAACTGACCCCTCTAGTACATGCTCCCATTTAGCTTGAGCAAGGGACTCAGCTAGTAGCCATCGGTTCTTTTTATTCTCATTAAAGAAACTGACCTCTTCTTTTAGAAAATCTGTCAACACCTTGGCAGACCCATTTTCGTGCTCCATTATTTCAGTATTAAAAAATAAAGAGACATGGCCCATTCATAGCAGAGCATCCATCCGTAGGGAACCACCAAATAAAAAAATCGATTCTTCCATCTCTTCGTTGAGTCAGGGTTTCCCCCACTCAACTCAAAATAGGACGTGGAGAGACTGAAATCTAGTAAACTCTATGATGAAAATGAAGAATAACTTTCATGGCCTTGGTATCCAATGTCAAGTCATGAATGCGAGCAAAAAGACACAAAGAACTTAAATACTGACTGCATTAGGTTGTAGTCTAGCAATCGGAATGTAGAGGGCCACCATTATTCTATACAACTCCGGCGCCAAAGGAAACCGGAGACCATCTTTTAGATGAATCTCGTAGACAGTGATATAATCTTCTAGTGGAGAGCAGACTCTACCAACCGACTCCAGGTAGAAGATATACCAACGAGCTCAGAACCTTATATCAAGCTCAGAGGTAGTCGACATCGCCAAAGGTGAGAACCGACAGAATGTCATTGACACCGAGAGCCATTGAAAAAGAATGGTTTCAGAGATAAGAAGGTGGCGAAAGGATTTTGAAAGAGAGCCAAGAAACTGAGGGTTTTAGAAATGTGAGATTGAAAGATTTGGGCTTATTTATAGCTGAGGCATGTGAGTCGAAACGATGCCATTGAGATGAAAATTCAAAAAGACGCGTCTCATCATGATGGTGATACCCCCATAGGCTCTGCAGCACATCAAATTACTTGATGTCAATAATGATGACTAATGCGTTTCCAAGAATGGCACAGGACTTGAGAAGACTCGCATTTAATGCTGCTACTGACTGCACGGATAAAGTCCGTTGGATTGATAGCCCTCATTTGATGAAACTCTTCGGACCGAAAGTCCTCATCTAACCAGCCAACAAAGTCCATCAAACTAAAAGTATGGGCTCGGACTAATGAATGCCCTCAGATATCATACTAATGTTGAATTTCAAACATTTTGGTATGAGAGCTAATGATGGGTATTGTTACTGACGGCCTAAGGAGAGGAGTTTGCCAAAGGATTCAACCCATATATTATGGAGGCTCAATTAGCCCATGTGACCCAAATCAGTGGACGAGCCTGTCGGCCAGATCAGAACAGTTTGCTCCTTGAGAAAAAAATGAAACCAACGCCAACAGTTGAAGCAGTTTCCTCTCTTATTTTGATTCAATGGTTTTAAGTGCCGGTTGAAACCACCAAGTGAGCAAAATCTTATCCACCTGACAATTTCTTAAGTAGTTAATAGGAAAAATTAATCGACCTCTAACTTTTATAAAAGTCTCATCTTTCTAACAGGAAAGGCGTGGACGTTCAAACAAAACAAAAAGCAAATTAAAGACGCTTAAAGTACACGCTCTCTCACTAAGACGTTTTCAGAAAAATACAAACCATAAATTAAATTATTTAATAAGTATATTCACTTGCATCATCTCCTTTTCCTTTCTTCAAAAATTGATTCTGACTTAAGTACCGAAAAATATATAGAAGCAGTTCTCATCAACTTTCGACCATACTTTGTAAGACAGAGTATGGGATTAATACTTAACTTTTGCACTGGATAAATTTTAACTTCCTAGTTCGTACTTCAATTCGAATTTAAGGGTGATACATCAATTTTAATATTTATTCGTCATAATTTAAAAAATAATTTTAATTATTTAAATAATAAAAAAATCTAATATTTAAAATAATCCTAATGAAATTTTAATTATTCATAAAAAAATCTCATAATATTTGCACGACCCCAAAATAAATAAATAAATAAATAAAATTTATGTTTTTTGTGTATTATTATTTAATTTTTTGTAAATCTCGTGGGACGCCGGGGTCCCATCGCATCGCACGGCGTTTAAAGGGGCATCCATTAGAGTGGTGCGCGAAGAATCATGACGGAGGTGTGCACAGATCGGACGGCAGTGATGCGTTCATTCATCGAATCCCGCTTTTGGGTATTCTAACAGTACTTGCTTGTTCAAATTGCTGAAAACCACGGGCCCACCCTATTTGGAAAAACAAGTCCGATTAAAAAATCAAAAAACGTCTTACAACAGGTTTTAAAATATATTATAATATTAATTTTTTCAAAAAAAATAAAAATATCAATTCTTTATAAATCTAAATGGATTTCTGAATTAAATTTTTAAAAAATAATAAAATTTTATTAGACTATATTATAAAACATCTTAAATCTAAAACTCTAACAGAATTAGAGCAGTCTTATATATTAAAAAACTGTTGATAATTATTATGACTATATGATATATGTCAAACTCTATTTGATTTTTATTGTGAATAAATTCATATTTTTAACATATAGTTTAATTAAAAAAAGAACCAATTTGATTTATAAGTTGCTATGTAAGATTTAAAATCATAAAATTGCAAGAACATTTGTACCGGGGCAAGGGACCCTCCCCTATTCATTTCTTTTCCATGGATCCAGCTGTGGCCGCGTGAGGAGCCTTTCACCACGCACGAGTTGGCGGTGGAGGCTTGTGGGACCTTGCAAGGTGCGGATAAATATGAATCATGGGGGTCCCTCAGAGAAGTGAGAGGGAATCTCTTCTAGTCATCGAATTAACCATCTGACAGTTGGAATTTGACATTTTTGAAAGGTTTGTGAAGTATGGTGATGGCTTATTTTTACTGTATGAGTATTTTTATACTTTAATATTTTTTAAAAATTAAAAAAATGAATTGTATACTATTTTCAATAAAATAAAATAAGGTTATTGATATTAAAATTCGACGACTCTTATCCATGTAGGAGGGACTCTCCCTTAATCTATAAGAGATTTTTCTCTTAATCTGAATGAATAAACCTTCATGCATTTAGTGATCCCAATTCGAAATCATCAGTAGGCTTGGCCTATCTTTGGTGGAGGCTACCCATGCCCTCCCCACCCACGTAAGATAGTATCTCTCATTAATATTATGATAGTTTTTAATCTCTGAATTTCTACCCTCCTCATACAATCTCACCCTAAAGTCACACATACGACTACCAAGCTCACTAGGTTCATCTTACTAAAACACTCTAGTCTTTTAGATTATTAGATTTGATCTCCTTGGGCATATTTTGTTACCCAACTTGAAGCTCCTGCTACCCACAACGAGCAACTCTTATCATCCGCCTTAGATAACTCATATTATCTAACACGAGCATTCTCCCAAACTTGCCTTGGGTGCTCCCATGAATTGTTTCAAATACCTAACTTATGTCTTTTTTTTCATTCTTTTGACTCCCGAGTGCTCCTATATATCTAAGGGACTCTTACCCATGTGTACATTCATATACTCATGCACCCAACTTTATGTTGAGCTACCTTGGCTTCTCTCTTTCTCTCTTAATTGCTTAATGTACGTGTGATTTTTTTAATATTAATGTTGATTATGAACTAAAAATTTTGGATATATCTCAAGTAATTTTTTGCAAAATGAAGAAGACGGATTTTCTCTTTAGCAAATGAATGAGAAGCACCTAACAATGTAAATAAGCTCAGAAAACCTTTCATGCTACTCTTCCATCATCATCATCCTCACGGTCCATGGGAAGAGGACATATAAAATATCTCAATTTATGAATTTTTAAAACATACAGAAAAAAAATTATCATCCAAATATCAGCTTAAAATTTATACTTTAATATTATGTATTATGATATTTGAACAATAGATAATGTGATACTTATATATTAATATTTTATTTTAACTTATTAGAATGATAGATCGTTCAACAGTCGCATGTTAACATTTTTTTTTAGTGTTGTAAGAGTGCAAGGTCACTCAATCCTCATGCTATAATGTTTTATTTTCTTGTCACATCAACATCAGGAAATGATGATCAAGTGTTACATGATGGATTTCCTTAACATTACTTCAAACATCAGTTGAGTGAGTTTTACGTTAAAATATAAAAGAGGGTAAAAAATAAGACCAAATTTTACATTAAAAACTTAATTTTGTAAGCCTTTTTACTTCTTTCCCTGCTATATAGACGGATGCATGTTCGAACCCAAGGCCTACAAATGTCACTATGTGTGTATTAAATTACGGAATTTGTTATTATATTTTTTATGAAATTTCAATATTTTATGATAATTAATTTTAAGGCACCACGTTCTCCTCCAAAAAAGGACTAAGGAGGGAAAAAAAAGGGAAAAAATTATGTGCAATCTGTCAAATCATATCTATTATCAAGTGTATGACAGTATTTAACAACCTAACAACGTCAAAAAATGGCCCCATCACCATGAATTTATTCATCTGCTATGTCGTTGTCACAACCAAATAATTTCCATATACAAATGACAGAAAATTAAATTCCTTTTTGAAGTAGACCCCTTTTTGAAGTTTTAATTCTACCTTATTTATATATAATATTAGAAGTTACGATATATAACATTTATGATATAACTCTTAATTATTAGAATAATTATAATTTAATAAGTGATATTTAATATATTATAATGATACACCAATTGGTTGTGGTGTCTTTATATCATATTAGTATAAAGTTTATTATAGATAGAACCATTATTACTTTAGTTGGTGAACTTCATTTTAAAAAAGAATTCATCATATTTGGTTTTTAAGATTAATTAACTAATGATGTCCTTACCTTAATAGTGACCCCATCAGCCCAAGTTTCATTCACATTCAGTCCTTTCTTCTCGATTCTATATTGATTCATGACTCCATAGGATATTTTATGGATGAATCTATAAATGATACCTTTATCACACGTTGAGATTTTAAAAAATGATAGGTTTAGATACAAGCTCAACTTCTTCAATTAAGCTACCATATGAGGTTTAGTTTAGTTGAGAATGGAATTCGTTACCTGATTAGTCTCCCTATACTATTAGGTACCTTTGGTCCAGATTTCAACCCAATAGTCCACTTTTGATTGAGAATGTCTTACTATGGATTCATAAACTAAACTTGACAGGCTATACTATGGAAAATCCCTTACTACATAAGTTGCATCACCATATTCAGTCAGTTGGGTTGCCAAAGTTGTGGTGCTAAAAGTTGACAAGCACGGTTGATTGAAATCGGAGTCCCACGAGAGATTTTACAGTTTATAAGTATTTTTTGTTTTTGTAAAAAAATATTTAAATATTTAAATAATAGTATGATAAAAAAATAATTAAAAAAATATACTATTTTAAATATTTTTAAGATTAATTTTTACTTATTGGATTGAAATCCAATGCGTAAAAAGATGTCGTGGGGACTATGATGCCCAGTCTCACGGCCCCTACATATATATATATATAGATACACACACATATGCACATAAAAATAAATTATATAATGTTTTTTTTTTTTTTTTGAAAAAGGTTATATAAAATAATAGAGATTTATATTTTTTGTGTATGATTAATTATCAAAAAAAAAAAAAAACCATAGTCATCTTTAAAATTTATATTGGATTTGATTACTATAATGCATTGTGATTTAATATTTTATTATAATTGATTCATATTGCATGGTAAAATAAAATTTTAATATATTATATGCATATATTTTTATATATCTAGAGATTTGAAAAGTAGAATGAATTAGGATTGGTTTCAGTCATGTCATTTATTTACAGAAAAATGCAATAGTTAGGCTAGTTATACATAAAGGTTATATGAGCAAAATGAACCATTAAAGTGAGTATAATTAATTCTAATAATTAGTAAGAGTTATGTATTTAAAAAATATTTTCAATTCTCCCTTTCATTATTTTTTATTTTATTACTAAATTTTATTAACTATTCAAGAATACTTAGTAAAATAAATCATATTTTCGAGTTATGAGATATAATGATACTAAAAATAGGTATACTTTTTACTTTTTATAGTTCAAAATTTGGGCAACATGTGCATGTTATAATATAAGATGTAATATTACCAATTTAGCACAATATTGTAACTGGACTAAGATTACAATTGAACAAATTTGAATATCCAATTTGTTGGGATATGGGGAAATGAATGAGTCCCAAATTCTAAGTACAAACTCAAATTTGTTGCCTAATCTAAAAATAATGTACCTAAGTTTAACACTCAAATTAATGAGCCCAGCCTGAACATTTTGGCCTAGGCTACTTGTTAAGATTGCTCTTAAGCAGATCAATGGTAGCCTTGACATCATAGTTAATTTCATCACTCTAAGAAAATTGCCTAAGTTGGGGTTAGACATCAGTTGAAGCATAATGACCAAGGGGATGATGGCATGGGAATACAATTAGGTTGATATATGACTTTAGCGGGATGCAAAATCGGCTAAAAAGATACTGCTTAGGCAAAACTTAATGTCATCCAAACCAATAACAATCAAAGGGGTGGCGACCTATTAATATAGTTGGGTTGGGTTGTGACTTCAATTGTCTCTAGCCTAAAAAAGATGTGTACAACATCTACCAGCGCGGTGAAAGTCTAACAATTTATATTCACTGTCGAATTTCAACGTAATATTTTCTACTCCAAACATACATTTAATTAAAACTTAGCATATATTTAGGTGTATCTACGAAAAGAAGTCTTTTCGACTGAGCATCTTTACATATAAATGGGAATGAATTTTTAGAGAAAGTTAATAAAAAAGAGAGGTATAAAATTGCAAGAAGAGATAATTTTCTCATAATATCCTTTTGATAATAATATACGGTAGCTGTCTCTAACAATAAGATGACCTACCACCAAGAACACCCCTACCCCCAACTTCTTAGCTAATTGTACAGGTTCATCACCTTGCTAATTGTCTTGTATTTAATTGAGCATATACTAATTTAAATTTTAGAGGAGTCTCTTGAAAAAATTATTATGCCCCTTAACTGGACTTTTCTTTTGCTTATGGTGCACAAGATATTATGTTAAAGACTCGGGTTAAGTATGTCCCCTTTTAAGAAAACCTAAATAAAATTAATGTTCCAAGTCCATATCATAATTATAAAAAATAACAGTAAAATAAATTAAAAATAAATATTTTTATTATTTTTCAGAATGTTAATCCTACAACAAATTACTCGAATTTATCCTTTTTTTCCTATTACATCACACTTCCTGCCTAATTTGTTGTTTTTTTCTAGAAATCTGTGAAAAATTTAAAGTTCTTATTTGAGCATACTTAAAATGTTTTCTAAAAACATTTAAATTCTCTAAACAATAAAATAAATTTGAAGTTGAAAGTCATTAAAAAACATTGTTTTTACAATCGTATATATTTACTTAAATCATCTATTTGAAAAAATCAACTCTTTTGATCAAAATTCTTTATGATTAGGGTGCCATTAATCCTAATATCTTTCAGATATTTTTAAAATATTTTCAAATGATCTCCTATTTTAGTTCATACTCATACAATCATATAAAAATAAATTAAAAAATATGTTATTATATTATAAGTGTTTCAATAATATTTATTACGTGTGTCTAAAATTATCGTGATAAGGCCATTGATTATGAGATGGCAGGGTTATTTTTTAAAATAATGTATTTTCTTAAACAATTTAGCATAAATTTTACAAGTTTTAAAGTAAATCCATTCAATAGATTTTTAGGCAAATTTAATGTCCCTAACGTTATATTAAAAAAATAAAAAAATAAGATCGATCATCCACAACTAATGACAAGTTTTAATCTTGACATTTTATTTTCTAAAAATACAATTAGGATCTGATGCGTCTCTGATATCCGGGTTGTGGTGTAGATTAGCGGGCCACTTGATCTTCTACTGTAGGTCGAATTAGAGTAGATCCAATCTCCATCTCTATTAATTTAGAACTTATGCACCACAAACTATAAACAAGATATTGGAAAATTCGTGGGATTAACTCCCCGATTTATCATTCGACGCTTAAATTAAAAATCTTTTCAATAAAACAGAAAAATGTAAAGAAGATGTAAATTAATACAGGGTTGCATGTATGTGAGGGATGTGAGAGGAAGATTGGACTCCTATTATGCGCCAGAAGGAGGGCAACTTAGTGAGATGGAGGACTAGACTCCATTTAATTGCACGCGGTCGGTAGCTCACTAAGATTGCACTCGAGGAGTAGTTCACTAATGGTGCACTCATAGAGTAGCTTATTAGGGGTGCATTTGAAAAGTTGCTCACTAAGAAAGGAGATAGAGAGAGCTTGGCTCTCCTTTTGTACTCCAAGAAGTTGGAGGTCTTTTTTGTTCTAAAGAGAGTTCAAAGGCCTGAGTAGTGCTCTGAGATAATAAGTGAAGAAGCCCCCTTGCCTAGTGATGGTGAGGAGTAGTTGTAAAGTTTCATGAAGAAGGATCTGGCACCAAGGTTCGCGACAAATGTCGCCTTTGAGTTTGTTGGCCGCTGGAGCGTTGATGAAAGCTGCCATTGTTAGGTGTCCCTTTGCTACGATGAGGAGGCCATGAGTAGTCCCCCCAACCTAGTCGTCAGATGGCTTCAGGCAGAGTTCATATGCATGTACTCTGACCGTCACAGGTGTAAGCTCTAATCGTTCTACTGGTTGCCTGACTAGGAGCCTTTCAAATTGGTCCATCTGGATATATTGTCGGTTAGGCTGCTGAAACTTGTCCTCCTACCCCATTGCTCCCTGAGCCTCATCTTAGTTGCTATAATGGTGTTTGGATTGGGATGAATCGGTCTCCTTCTTGAGGCTTCTTTCGTTACATGCTGGACCCTTCACCGTATTGATGGTTTGGTCTAGGACTGGATCATCCCAAGGTGTTATTGGGCCTATCATTAGCCCCTCATGCCAGGTGACTATGCTTTGTCAGTTCTCAGTTTGTATTGTGATTGGACATTTCTGCGCAGGCCGGATTGTATGTTCCTTTTTGAGAAGCTTTTCTTCGAGACTTTCCCCATCAATGTCTCTCGCTACTTTTTATATAGGGCATCGTTTGAGCTAAGCTCCACCAAGAAAGATTCTAGGGAGCACCAAGACTTGGCGTTGATCTCTTACTGATGATGCTGTGAACATGACGCTTCGTATTAATGGCCTCATCGATCTTTACTCTGGATATAAATAGGGGGACCCTCAATGCTCCATGTTATGGATTATCCTTCCATTAACTAAGTGATACGTGCGATCAAGCAAGGAGAGGGTCTTGGGCTACCATGGTGGAGGATTAGTGGAAGTCCTCTGGAGTTGAAAGCTGTGCTTAGAGCTTGCCTAGAGTCCATGTCGAGGGCTTGAAGCTGCAGTTGGAGTTGGCCGTTATGTCCTTTATAGGGTTGTTCCCCTATTGTGACCGGGGTGGCTCAGTTTTCAAGCCATTGCTGTGTTCCTCCATGTTGGCATCTGGTGATGAGGCCTCTAGAAGAACTTTGAGGTGCAAGGGTTCCACCACGCCACCTCTGCTTGAGGGGGAGCGCTTGATCCTCAGCTCTTTCCGTCAAAAAGTCATTTGTGGAGTTTGCTGGAGGGGGTGCTTCCAGAGTTCCGCTGTGGTCGAATCATCGTCACTACTATGGGTTGGACTTTACCTCAGAGGCTACGGTCAGTTTTGGTAGAGGATCTCCTAGTAGGAGGCCTTCCCTACAGGGGTGGCGGCATCTCACCCCTCCCCTCGTCTGGGAGTGGCTTACCTTCTTCTTCTACGATACTCGGCCCCTAGTCTGGGTGCTTGATAAGTGGCAAATAGCTGACAAGTATTACGGTTGCCACTGTCTTGCCCGAGCCTACCATCCCATAACCGATTTTCATGCCAGCACCATCAGGTAGTTTTCCCCTGCTAACAAGCAGTCTTCTTGGGGATTGAGGGACTTCATGCTGGCCTTTCAGTTTCCAGGAATGCCATGGCCACCCTCATTGGGCGGCTCAAGTATCCCTGTATGTTGTGGTTAATGGGAATGCCTTATTCTTCCATCCTTTATGGTTCAGATCTCTGTCATTGCAACGAGAGGGAGCTTCGGATGTTTTGGTCTCAGGTCAGCCTTCGGCACCTCAACCCAACGCCTGGTCGAGGAGGTGCTAGCGGACCAAGGTCTAAGGTCACCGAGCCAAGAGCCATCATCATGTGGTACTCCCGTGGTGATGTTCTTGAGAACTGTCCTAGGCTTGCTGCCCTAATCTTGAACTCATTTAGGTCTTCTGGCCGATTGGTAAGTTAAAACTGCACGTTTGGAAGTCATCATTGGGGTCATGTCATTGTCACATCAATCGAAGTGTCTGAGCACTTTGACTATAGAGGCAACATGACGCCTATCACAATGGCTCATAATGTTGCCTAAGAAAAGGCGCATTGTAGTGTGTTGGGGTGAGGGCACGTTTCACTACCATTATGGTGACAATAACCTTCATCTTTGTGGCTTGGCTATATAAGCACTATGCCAATCCCCTTCTTTGTCGTCTCTTTTGCACTGTGCGTGCCTTCCATTCTTTCTCTGCAAGTATTTTTTGTGCTATGCTCTGCCGTTTTCATTGGCGCTTTCACAAATGGCCTATCATGATACTGCCTGCATTCCTATCCTTATTGTTTGCTCATTGGAGGTGCCGCCCCCTTCCACCTCTGTGCCTTCGATGGATGGGAGTTGCGACAATGAACGGTTGTTAGAAAAGATGGGAGCTGCTGTCTAAGAAAGCACTGTTGCGGGTGGCACTGAGCATTGTTTGGATACCCATGCTCTAAAGCACTAGGAGATTATGGGGGGATCTCCTGGTTTGAGTCTATCGGATCTTTCGCCCCTTTGGTCACGAGGTAAGGCACTATAGACTCTTACCCTTTGCGGTCGTGCTTCTCAGTGGCTTTTTTTCCTCGCTATTCCTTTCCTCTCTCTTGGTTCTCACAGAGGATGCTCCGTAGGTTGGAGGAAGATGTCCATTTTCTGGAGTAAGAAGTTGCCCGCCTCCTGCAAGACCGCGTCAACAGAGAGGGGATGGAATGGTAAGCCAATGCTGCCACTGGCGAGGCGCTTTAATGTCAGGAGCGAGCCAACTTCTTCAACTATACTCTGTCTAAGTCCAAGGCCAGAGCAGAAAGGCTCTTGAACGTCTATACCCAGGCCCTGGCTCGAATTGCTTCACTTGATGATGAGTCCTAGGCGATTCAGCAATGACTCCTCGATATGATGGACGTGAATGCTCAGCGAAAAAGGGAACTTATGTCCATACTTTGTCCGGAGGAGGTGGCCCCGTTGCTAAGGGGGCGATTTTAGGAGGGCTTATGCCTTGGCAGACGTATAGTTTCCCTAGTTGCTCTAGACTTCCCTGCTGGCTACCTTGATGTGAGGAATGTCGAAGCCAGATGCCGTTAGGGGATGATCGCTTCGGGTAGCTTGTAGGAGGATATAGTTTCTTTGTTTTATCCTGATTTCACTGGACGCTGTGTGATGTAACCTATAGTAAAATAATTCAATGATGTTGATCATTGTTGCTATATTGTCCTCGTGTATTGAGCTCTATTTCCTAGTCTTTGCTTTTGACTGTTGTCACATGATATGCACTGTTAGCTTTGACATTATCTTTTTGTTACTCAACCGCCATTATCCAGACTGTGTGAGCTGCTGGGGCCGAGATGTCTGAAGAGTTTGAGGTCGTCACTAGGGCCGACATAGGGTCTTCCTTTGAGCCCCTGGCATCGCTGGTCTCGGAGGTGGGGGAATCATTGTAGCTATGGAGCCTGCATGGGTGTTGGCTTTGGTGCCCCTTGGAACTAGGGTTTCCTTTGCCAAGTGATTTGATTGATAATGCCAGACTTTCTAACAACTATTTTCCATCTGATAGGTGCTGGTGCCAATGGGAGTAGACGTCGAAGCTCATTAGGAGGACCGTCTGACTGTCATCTCGCCCCGAGGGGGGCCCCCGCTTAGAGGATGGCCTTCTTCTTGATCAGCAAGCGACTTCTACATCTTTCACGCACAGTCAGCCCGCCTTGTATGTATTTGGTTTGCAATGGGGTAGGTAGGCCAAGGTGATCCTCTTCGATGGCACCGCTGCTTTTGGAAGTGATTTGTGCCTCCTCTTTTTTCCTTGAGAATGTCGTGGCATAGTAATAGTTGAGCCTCGCTCAGGGTGACAGAGTTTTTAGGCTAAGGCCATCGGGCTCTGGTGGAGTCGTTGGTCGTTTCCCACATGCTACCACTTTGATACTCTATCCTGTTTAGAGGACGTCGTTACCCATGTGCGTCTGAGCCTTGTCCTTCGATCATGGTTGGCTGATAGTGCTCGTTCTATTGAGAGTCGCCTCCCGCATGTTTGAAGAAGCCCCCTAAGTTTTTAATAGCCGCCTGATGGGGGGTCTGATGCCTAGTCTGTGAGCTCCCTGGGCCGTGAAATTTCAGCCACCTTTGGGGCCATCGGCTGCCTAAATTGAGTTTCTTTGACTATTAGTAAGTCGATTTAATTAGTAAGCCGCGACTCGCTCAACTTATGGGTATCCTAGGTCATTTTATTTCATGCAGTCACTCATGAAAATAAATGTGTGATGACTATAACAATTATTTTATTAACTCAAATGTAACACACATTACAAGCATACTCAGTGATGTATGTTGAGCGTACCTGGCTTGGCACATGGAAGCAAGTGGTGCCCTTCGAGGCAAGTGGCACTTGGCGCCTTTAAGACTAGTGGTTGTCTTGTCCGCGTAGCTCTTATGTGTCATGTCAGAGGATTGTTGAGACGAGGGATGGTCCTTTCCGTTTCGAGGGGGTAGGCATTGCTAGATGGCGGTCTTACCGGCTGTCTCTCCTCTCCATGGGACTAGGTCTGCCATCTCAGATTGTTAGGGTGGCACTTTTGGGTCGTAGCTTTGTGAGACCTGTCATCAATGGTCCGCTGTGTATTCTTGTCACATCCTTGGCGTCCTTTGGGCATCTCAATAGTCAAAGGCCGCCGAGTTGACGGAGACATTAGATTTCGAGGCTTGACCATTTGTTCCTTACTGGGGTGAAGCCATGGTGGGGGGGAGACTTCCTAGTTCAAGGATTCTCGTGGTTCCCATGCCCCACCTTCACCCTATTGTGTCGAGTGCCTACCCCGGGCCATGCAGGAACTCATTGAGGTGCCTATTTTGGACAAGTCTCTTGATCTCTTTTTACAGAGTTCGACAATCTTCAGTACGTGGCCCAGAGATCGGTTGTCGTTGCAATATTTCAATAGGTCTCCCGCCTTTGGGTTCTTGTCGAGCTTTGGCCATGTCAAAAATTTATCTTTCCGGACCCTCTCTAGGACGTTGTCTCTAGAGTCATTCAGGAGGTTTTATCTTCGGATTCTGGTCCCCTTGTAGGTTCTTGGTGCCTTCTTCAATTGCCGATTGAGATATCAAGTTTCGACGTGGTTCGCCTTCCTCTTCTTTGGGGTTAGCAGTGAAACGTGACACGAAACCATTGCTGAGCTCCTAGAACGCTAGGATGGAGGCTGATTGGAGGTGATGGAACCAAACTTGAGTGTCTCCTCGAAATATCATGGGGAAGCTCAGGCACATTGTGACATCATTTAGGCCCCAAGAGCCTATCAAGGCTCAAAAACAATTCAGGTGGCTGATCGGGTTGGAGCTCCAGCTATATGGCTCCCTGGGCGGTATTCTTAGCTCGGTGGCAAGCACCTGTGACCGAATCTCTTTTGTGAACAGTAAACTTCCCAAGTTTGTAGAGTATCTATCAACATCCTCCTTAAACCGGCAAAGTCGTGTCTCCTCTGGTTCCTCCTCCGCCTCGAGGGAGTATGCGGCTTTCATGACATTGATGGGGTCCTCATCTCCAGACGGTTCAGCAAGGGATGTGGATCAGTATGACCACCTGACCGCGGTCGTTGGACTTTGTAAGAATCTTCTCTGCTACTTAAGGGTCGTTGGTTGTTGTAGTGGCGGCGCTCGCTTTAGTATTTGGTCTGGTACTTTGGAATCAGACCGAACCTTTTTCTGGGAGTAGGTTGCTCCACTCAAATCCTCTTTAATGTTGAGGTGGACAAGCTGGTGATGTAGGATTCAGTCAGCCACGCTTTCCTTCAATTCCCTCCTTTAGATGCAAATGTTACATAAGGGCAGGAGGAGCCCCTAGCCATAGGCACGCTGAGTGCATACTGTGTGCCACCCTAATTACCCCTGGGGATCATTGCCAAGGGAGGTGTTATTTCTAGCTAAGGTATGCGTTGGAGAATTGGTGTTGAACGTACTCATTTAGTTGGTGAGTGGTGGTCAGATTTTTAGTCGTTTCATACAGACAGCACCAATGATATGTCCCTGGTGTTTGGGTCATAGTAAGGATTAAGGAGTTACTCGATCTTTCACTGCATGTCAAATTAGAGCAAGTTTAGTCTCTATTTCTATTAACATGGAACCTGCACATCATAAATTATAAATAAGAAGTCGAATGATTGGTAGAACTCACTCCTCAATTTATCCTTTGATACTGAAATTAGAAATTTTTTCAAAGAAATAAAAATATGTAAGGAGGATGTGAAGAAATGTAGAATTGCATGTATGTGGAGGATGTAAGAGAAGGACTGGGCTCCTATTATGCACCCGATAGGGGGTAGCTTAATGAGATGAAGGATTGGATACCGTTTGGTTGCATGCGATCAGTAGCTCATTAAGGGTATACTAATAGAATGGCTCACCAGAGATATACTTAAGAAGTAAGGAAGCACTTGGTAAGTGACTCACTAAGGAAGGAGATGGAGAGAACTTGGCTCTCCTTTTGCGCTCCAAGAAGTCGGAGGTCTTTTTTGTTCCGAAGAGGATTTGAAGGCTTGAGTAGTGTTCTCAGATGATGCGGAAAGAAGCTCCCCTCGCCTAGTGGTGATGAGGAGTATTTGTAACATTTCATGGAGAAAGATTGGCGCCAAGGCCCGTGACAGGTGTTGCATGGCTGTTGGAGCGTTGACGAAAGTTGCTGTTATCAGGTGCCCGTTTTGCTATGGTGAGAAGGCCGTGAATGGTCCCCATGACCTAGTCATCACGCAGTTTAAGGTAGCACCTGCACGCGTGTGCTTTGACCGTTGCAAGCATATATTCTGATTGTTCTACTGGTTGCCTGACCAGGAGCTTTTTGGATTGATATGTTTGGTTGTATTACCGGTTGGACCGCTACGGCTTATTCCCCAGGCCCATTGCTCCCTAGGCTTTGTCATAATTACTATAATAACGTCTGGATTGAGTCGGATTTGTGCCCATGAGGATCCTTAAAATTTAGTTGTAAGTAAATATATGAGAAATTAGAATCTTTTTTCTCTCACGTTAATTATTAAATTACAATTTTAATTATTAAGATTTAAAATTTTAAAAATACTATTAATAAATTTTTTAAAAATTTTTTATAATATTAATATTTAAAAAATAAAAAAATAATTATTTAGAGAATATTATTTTAAAAATGGAGAATAATGTTAATTGGGACGGTGGCCACGCTCGCCAATTGTTCAGTGACGGCCGGCTATTTTTTTGCCCTACTTGCAGCGTCATTTATGGAAAATATTTTATTTATAATTGACGTAAAACTCTTACATATAGTTTTTTTAAAAAAAAAAATCCATCTAATTTCAAAATTTTAAAATAATATTTTAAAAAAATTAAAGTAAAAAAAATTACTTTATCTATTTTGAATTGAGACTTTCACGTTTTATCTAATTTACTATTTGTGAGGTAAAAAATAAATAAATTCATTTTTTAAATATAAAATGTCCGTCCAAATATCTAATTGATACTCCTGTTGATGATTAATTGGTTCTATGAGGAATTATATCTGGGCTGATAGCAGTTGGGCCTTCTCAGGCCCAATTCTTCATTTTACGAGACTCTCCACGAGATGGAGAATAAATTCTCAATATTTGCATCTTGGACAGGTGAGATGAGAATGAGTTACATGGGCAGTGCTTTACTAAAGATATCAGCCAATTGATGCTTGTTAACCATGTTAGCAGTTTTGATCTTTTCATCTTTTATTTAAGAACGGTCCTCCTTCCTTGCTCAATTTGAGTTCTTGATCCACAGGAAGTTTGATAGACTTGTTGCCAGCTGCCTCTAAGTTTGCCAAAATGTCAAGAGTACATCTTCATTGACAAATAAAATGCCTCTTGAAGACACTGCCACATTTATTCCTACAAAATGTCTTACGAAGCCAACATATTAAAATTTGAATTTGTCATTAGGGAGACATTTATAAGTGTTCACGGATTTAATATAATTACTAGCAATAATGATACCATCCACATAAACCAATAAAATTGTAAAAGATTACTTATATTATTTAATGAAAAGACTATAGTCAGCGCAAAAATAAGTGAATCTAAAACCAATAATAGTAGAAAATTTTAAATATAATTGTCCAAAGGCAAGTCACTTGCCATTCTTATATCATAGGGGTCATTTCATGTAGATTTCCTCTGGTTTTCCATGAAAAAATTTATTGTTGACAACAAACTAATGCAGATGCCGATCTTTAGCAGCAGCAACAGTTAGCTAACACCAAACAGTAATGAATTTAGTAACAAATTCATACTAATCTATTCATTCTTGTTGAGCATACCCCTTTGCAACTCGACGAACTTTATACCTTTAAATGTTCAATCACTTACGTACTTGATTTTATACATACACCTACTGCCGATGGCCTCCCTTCCAAGAGGCAGGTCAGTGATGACTTAGGTGTCGTTGCATTCCAAAGCAATCAACTCGACTTCCATTAGCTTTTCAACAATTTGCTTGGAAGTATTTGGTTCATTTATGGCAGAAATGGGTGATCAAAAGACTCAAAAATTTGGTGAGCATCCACATTTATACCCATTTTGTTTTTTGCCCTCAAAGCTCAACGCATGGATCTTGACCAGGTGAAATAGCTTTCTACTGTCAGTAAATCTATTACCAAAATGATTCTTCGGTTGTCTCTGCTCTCCAATCTCTAAGGATTTGTGGATTGTTTGGTTTTTAAGTTTGGTAGTTTCATTCATCATAGTTTGAAGGCATTCCTATTTAATAGGTTGTTCTTCAGGGAAAAAGGAAGCTCTTTGGCTCTCTAACACCATATTGGTTTCTAGGGTTGGCAGCAAAAGGAGGTTTGAAGAAGAAGAAGAAGAAGAAGAATCAGGGGTAAAGCAGAGAGAAAAAGGATGACAGAAAATAAGAAAGAGAGTGTCTGGCTCCGGAAGGAATTATTACCCCTGCTGATGATAATTGCTTCTACTTGATTAGAATTTGGAGGCTAAAGCACTCTCTTTCTACAGAAGAAAAAACCACTAGAACAAAGTCTAACAAATAACAATAACAGATTTACAACAGAAAAACAAAGAATTATTCTGTAAACAATAATTAATAACTTTGTCCTCTTGGAAGTAATATATCAGCACTGCTAGCAGTTGGGGTTGTTCAGCCCAATTCATTTTGTAACATAGCAGTGGTGAATATAACAAAACTAAAACATTTATATCCTTTCGGGACAAATTTTGAGTGACATTTAACTAAGTGGCCTTTACCATTTGTATGCTCACCAAGAATTTGGTTCGAGTAGTTCTATATTAGAGCACAAAAACTGCAACTGCTATCAACAAAACCGCGCATCTCTAGTTCCACACTATATTCCCACCAAAACGAAGGTCTATAATAATATTTAACAAATGCAACTACATAAAGCAAATAATGACAGTATACAGATGCCATCAGATTCAGAAAGGACCACCACAATCAAAATCAAAGTTGTGCACAAATCATCAAATAAATAAGTACTGTGCTATAATATGTAATTGGGAAATAAGGCAAAACTGTGGGCCATCAACTAACAGCGCTTACTGGACCTCCCTTGCTCTTAGATAATACACAAGAGTTAGGCAATAAAAGTGGTAATCGTACCGTGTGGCTTGGTGGTGAGTACCTATTTCGTCACAATAGGGACCACAGAATTGTAGTGTTCACCCAGCCCGAAGGCATGCTTGTGGTATGATAGCATGATGCTGCGACTAGACAATGAGCCAGCACCACCGTCATCGGACTTGTACTCCTTACCCATCTCGACATCAGGAAAGGACCCGGAAAATATCATAATGTGTTTCGCAAGGCAATGTGTCAAAGCGCCGAGCTCCAATTGTCCACCCCATGCAGCTGTTGCTTCTACTTCCATGCAGTAATTTTCGAATCGCTCTGCAAATGAAGAATTGGACTCTCCTTCCACCATATTCTCAGACAGGAAAAATGGGAGGAAGTCAGAGGAATGCTTGCGCATGTAATCTGCTGCCATTTCTCGAAGCTGTTGAAAAGTATACGGAGATGAACCACCAGATATAAGTGCCAGCTGATCCTCAATGGCTCTATATAAGCAGTGGCCGTCTGGTTTTATCTCATTTATAGTCAGTCCAAGTGGTTCAAGTCTTTTTCCAATTTTTTCGTTCTCGATCATCCGATCGCTAATGATATTGCTTTGCTCTTCCTGTATCCTCTGCTCCCTCGCAGCTTCCTGCTGAGCTCTTTTCTCACGCCTCTTGACGCTTTTACTAGGCTTTGAACAGTCCACTTGACCGGTAACAGATACCCCAGCTATAGCCTTTACCAATGTGTCAATATTGTCCTTTTCTTTTCCATTGACACTGCCGTAACCTAATGAGGCAAGTTCCAGAGACTGACTCTCTTTAAGCTTTGCAGAGAGTTTGGATATCTCCTCCTCCACTTGCTTCTTCTTTGCTTTTTGTTCAGCCTTGCTGCCCTTAGCGGCAGCCTTCTTCATCTCAGTTTCCTTGTTCTGTAGTTGAGAAATCTCTTTCCTGATTAAATTTCACGAAATGAATGTTGGATAAAAACATCAAAAATGAAATTTCATATAAATAAACTGGTACAAGGGCACGATTTGCCTAAAGAACAAAATCAATTCTAAGATGATATAGTAGACCCTCATCACAGAATCTGAGACTTTGCGGCTCTTCATCAGTATACTGACTTTCTTGATTGGATTGGCTTGTCTTTTCGTTTTTTTGGGGTTCAGGGCATGAGGGGTGCACAGGAAGCTAGGCTGGCATAAAGAATAAGAAGTTAGTCAACTGCTTTTCCATGTCCGTGGATTGTTCTTGTGCTTAGCATTTTTGGTAGGAAGAAATAATGATTTCAGAAGTGTACATCAAAAGCAGTGTGGGCAGACCGAACACAAGGGTGCCAATCTGCATCTTTAATAAACTCACATGAAACAAATGGATTTTAGCTTCAAGAGGAGGCTGCAATTGGTATGTGTTAGAATATGCGAATCATTAGTGGTACAATATGCTTATAGGATATGCTAATAGTATATTCATTTGTGATGGTGTTTAATCTTTGTACAATACCGAAAATAATTACAACAAATATATACATATACATATGTTTAAGTGTGGGTGTGCGGATATCTACTAACCCTAATTGAAAGGATTTTCACAAAGTTGTCTCCCTCCATTTTATTGTTCTTCTAAAGTATGAAAACCAATCCAATTTGGCAAGAACGGGAAAAGGGCAATTTGAAAGAAAGCTTGAAGATCTTCCAAAGAGCGAAGGTTGCAGTCTGAGGTAAATCCACATCAAATGGACTGTCAATTCTGTTCTGGTTGGCATATAACAGCATCGTGTATTGTGCCAAAAAGAGCTGTTCTTTGAGAGTCTGTTAAAGGACTGTCTTCCGTGAAGAAAACGCCCAACTGAAGCTACTGTAGTTGGATCCAATTTCCACAGAAATGTGGAGGGTGAACGTACAGAGCCAGAAAGTAGTCACTTTGATGGTACTTTGGAGAGTGGTGCTGTACCACCATTTTGCAAGGGACAATCCTGGTAGCTTTTGATTAGACTCAAAGGCCATTAGCGTTCGATTTCCAACATCCAGCTCTTGGCTTTTAGGAAAAGGTAGCTTCCATGACAACCTCACAACAGAGAGTCAAATGCCAAGTCCATTAGTGTCTCAATCACCATGCAACTCCAGTGAAAGCAACTGATTCCGTTGACCCATCACCTAACCGGTTTAGCTGGGTTTTCCATGCCGCTCAATCCCCTACTTCTCATAATTCCCTAATGAAGCTACTTGAATAGTGATTAATAATTGAATGTGAATAATTGAGAGATTCTAGAGCCACGCACGAGTAAAGCTACACGCCAACAAATAATTAAGCACACTCACAAGGCGACAAGTCTAGAGAATTCAAGATTAAAGTTCCTTCTTCTTTGCATTAGGCAAGAAGAGGAAGGAGTTTGTGTCAAACTTCAGGGATGCTTTTTGAGATCAACAGGTTATCCTTTGAGTTTTAACTAACTGACATGTGCCTACTTTGACTCTGCCCTATCATCTAAAATCTTTGCTTTTCAAGGCCTTGCCCTATTGGCCTAGCAAATAAGGACAATTGCTGATCATAATCCCTAAAAATAGAGGTAACAGGTGGAAATTATACAAGAATCAGCTACTATTGCTATTGAATTTGAAGAAATTGTTACATAAAGGATTTACCGATGAAGATCTCAACTATCCCATTCCACCTTGATATAATTGAACGCTCCTTCCTATAACTACCTGGCACACTACAGTGTCCTTAGGGGCATCTTTGATTGCTGGTCTTCTTTGAGTAACTTCCATTCATTAATTTGAGCTTTCTTACGAACACAGAAGGTTGGAATGTGTATGATTGCACAGTCACACATCATTGATAACACTCTAAGACCTCAATTTAAACTTTGTCAAACTAGTCATTGATTTGAAGGTAATAGACAGTGCTCATGCGTAACTAAGCTCCCACCCCTTAGAGGAAAGCCTACCAAACAAAACTGGTAAAAGATCTTATCCCCAACAATGATGTTGCAGCAAGGAACTCCATGGAGTTTGGCAAAATGATTTGGGAAAGGGCGGCAAAACTTTGAAGCAATACGAGGATGTGGGCATACTTGGTCATTCTATCAACAATTCCCAAAATTGTCTTTACCACCTGATTTTGGAAGTCCTTTGACAAATCTGTTGTTATGTGGCTCCAAGAATGTTGGGGAATAGGCAATAGTTGGAGCATCCTCAGGTATTAAGTTTTTTCTCCTCTATCCGTTTGACTACTATCACAAGAAAACACCATTTTTGTAACTAGTTTATAATGGCCAGGCTGATAAAATAAGTGATGAATTCGGTTGTATGTAACAAGGACACCAGAATGACCTCCCAAGCCAGAATAATGAATGTTAGCAATGTGGTTCAAAAATCAGTAATTAAGCCCACATAATTCTCAATTTGCATTTGACCAAGATACTCAATTTGTTTTTGCACCAAAGATCACTTGAACATTTTTGCAACAAGATAGTGTTGCCTTAAGATGAGCAAAACAATTGAGTTGCTGATGCTAGGGAGTGGATATAAGAAAAGATACCATAAAATAAACAATGACATTTTCTGAGATGATGACAGAAATATGAGTAACTAGAGCTCGAATATTGGATGGGAATTAGTAAGACTGACAGGAATCACTTCAAATTCAAAGTATCCTTCACGATTCTAATGCTGCTTTGTGAATGCCATTGGAAAGCATTCAAGTTTGATGACATCCTGCTAATGTCTAGCTTAGAAAGTACGGAAGCCAGATGCAATTTCTCAAGTAAATCATCATTAATTGGGAAGGGAAATTTGTTTTTGATTGTATGATTATTAAGCTGTATGTATTCTGTATAGATCATAGAACACCAATTCCCGTCCTTTTCCAGGACAAGAATTGTTGGTGATGCAAAAGGTTTGTGCTTGGTTGAATGAAAAATAAATGTAATTTGAGATCAACAACCAAAACTATAACACAGCTCTCAAGTTCCAAAATTCTGAAATCAGCTGAAAACACGTGCCATACATTTGCCAAGAGAAGTTGCAACATTTGGTGGTTCTGGCCCTTTTATTTCAATCTTCTACTACTAGAGGGAGTGAAATAGTTTTGATAATGCTTTTTTTTTTTTTTTTTTTTTTTGGGGGTGGTCAAGTTAGCAATCGTAGAATCAAGAAAGCTATGGGTGCTGCCACTATCTATCAAGATTGTGAATGCTTGTTTTTAAGAAACACATTTAATCATGATTGTTCTGTTGGAGAGCTTAACAGATAATGCATTGACAGAAATTTCAATTGTCACCACTTGCTCCAGGTCCAACTCTTCTTCATTCATGGCTAAATCAGGCTGAGATTCATCTTTGTCTTTGGCTTATATCTATATCCAGTAGTAAACACATCATTACACTACTAAAAAATCAAGGTTGCTTTTTTGTTCAAGCGTTAATGAGGGATGTGTAAGGGAGGGATTTTTTCAGGGTTCTGTTTGTGTACATTGAAGGAATTGGTTTTAGAAAAGGAGTTAAATATGGTCAATATGTTGACTCTGGTCGTTCTAATAAGTCTTCCAAGGATTGATCATGAAGCCTAGAAGGTTCAAAAGCAGTAGATAAGGAAGAAGGATGAAGCATTTTTTTTCATAGGTCAAAGTTCATCTTTAAGCAACTCAACAAGCTTGAAGCAGTCTTCTTGGAGTGTGGGATTCTTCTGAAGCATCAAGGCTCTTAATTCTCAAATTTCTCCTTGTACTCTGGTACCCCAGTTTTGAAATGTTCCCAAATAGTGGATCTTGATTGGAGAACACGGATGTAATTTCAACTTTATTTGGTTCTGAAACACTCTAAAGGATGGGGTTCTTGTTGCGATCCAAATTCTTCGGTTGTCTCCATTGAAGAATGGAAAATCTAGTTTGGTAAACTAAAGGAAATTGAAAGGTTCTTTGGGTTCAGAATAATAACGTAGTTTCACAGGCACTCAAAAACCAGTACGTTAGCCCTTAGAGCCGGTAACAGAAACAGTTCCTTAGATTTACTGCTTTGACATTTTTCAGCAAAATTGGTCATGAAATCAATCATCTGCTGTTGGATACCATTTTGAATAGAAAGGCTGTAAGGTATAAATCATAAAAGATTATTTTAATGATATTCAATTTAAATTAATTAATAAATTTTTGAGGTTAATTACAGTTTCAGGTAAAAAATTGAGTGCTGGACTGAGGTAAGCTAAGACAAATGGTGCCTGACAATGCATAAGCATGTTTTGAATAGAATCCTCAGCATTTTTAAGTGCTCAAGAGCAATACTCGTGCGTGTTTAGACCAAAATGTTAACGCTTGATATATACCTGATAGGCGCTCATATGTGATCTACCTAGAATGTTGGTGCCTGGTGAATGCTCATGCGTAGTACGGGAGCCTCTGCACCTGACCAACGCATGTATGCCAGCTTTTTATAAATTACCCTTCAGCCGATTTTGACTTATTTCAACTGAGATTTGAGAGAAAAAGGAGGATAGAAAAAGAGAGAGAAGAAGTAGAAGGTGAATTTAAAGAGAAATTAAGAAATCTTTTGGTAAATTCAAGTGAAGGCAAGTGCAACTAAATCTTTTTTTTTTTTTTCTTTTATTGCTGATATTTTTTGTGATTCCTTGAGTATTTCTTGTTTCAATGCTCATGTATGTACTAATTTTGTACTTAAATTAATTATACTTTGTATGCATGTGAAACTATTCCCTATATTATGAAATTTTATAAGTTCATGTCATAAATTCTTTTAAATTAAGTATAGAAATTGTGTAAATATTCTTGCATGTCTTCATATATATATATATATATATTTCAGCATGTCCTTAAATTTTACATTGATGTTTCTGTATGTTTTCTATTTCGGAGGAAATGTTTGAAATTATATAAACTATGTTAAATTTATAAAGTTTTAGTATAAATGCTTCTACATGTCATTAATTTTTACTATTAAATTTCTGCATGTTAAAAATTTCTACACAAATATTTCTGCATGCCATCAAATTGTACACATTGTTCCTGCATGCTCTTTATTTGAAAGAAAAGTGATGAAAATTCTACTTTGACTTCGGTAAAAATAATTAAATTCTCCGGCATGAAAAAATATACATATTTGTATTTTGTGTAGAGTTTTTGGTTTTGACCCAAATAAAAAGAATTATAGAAAATTGACAAAATATGTTCACATATTTCCCAATATATTATTAATAAATCAAAAGTCGAATCTAGTATCTACGGGTCTAAAAAGTGGCATTTGACCCCAACTATGAGAAATAATATGTAATTGGCTCACTCATAGGTTGTAAATAGTAGTGTATGATCTTTGGCTATGTAGAAGCAATCATAATTTAAACTTTGATATTCACCTTTTTTTGGTGAGATTATCACCGATCATTGATTCCTTATATGTTAATATGATTTTTATAGATGACAAGTTTCCACATGTATTATTAGATTTTCATACATTACACGATTTTTACATGATTCTGCATTTCTACAATATTTAGCATGTTCTGATATTTGCAAATACCATTCGAATGCTTTATCAAGAAATTGATAAAATTTTGATCACAACATTATCGTTAACATGTTTCATTCGATATACCCACATATGAAATTATATATGATTAATTGAATATTAGGCATATTCTTGCCCTTCTTTGCTAACCCTTTCAGATTAGTGAACTCGGATTAATTTACAGGTTGTTTGGATCATGAGGAGGCTTTTTGAAGAATAGCTTCTAGGATATTTAAATGTATTAAATGTAATTTGAAGTTTCCGATTGATAGTTCCTATTAGTTCAAGTTCTTGGGTTTCGGTTACTGCTATGTATCATTGTCGACCAATGAAATTGTTAAATTTAGCACTATATGAAATTTTTAGATGAATATTCTAATTTTAGTTAAAATATTTTTCCTTAATTTTGGTTTGAAGTTGAATAATTGTTCAATATTTAGAGCCACCTTAGGCTATGGTTTTTGGGATCTTGTGCTTGGTTATGATTTTAATATTCAGGCTATTAACGGTGTTGGTTATAGGTTTGCATTCGGTATTTGGTTTGAGTTTAAATCAATTAATTAAATAATTATTTTTTGGTCAATTTAAATATTTGATTTAGATTAATTTCATATTATAACTTTTAGTAAATTCATATTTCAGGATCAATAATGTGATTCTTTATAGAAGTGGGGTATCAAATAAAGTTATAAGGGAAGTATCTTATTTAATTTGAAAATATAAATTAGTTATGGAAAGAATAGCCCAAAGACCACTAAATTTGGAGCAGGCTGTAGTGAATCAAGGGGTTGCATTGACAATGTATGATCGCTTCACAAATGAAAGGGTACCAGAGTTTTTGGATGATCTTGATTCGACCAAGGCAAAGATTTGGATTCATCGAATTAAGGTCTTCGAAATAATTAATTGCCCAGAAGAAGATAATGGAAAGTTTGCCTCCTTCAAATTAGACGGAGAGATAGACCATTGGCAGGCCATAAAGAAGAGGATATTGGGGCAAGAGAATGAGCAAATCCCATGGAATGTGTTTTTTAAAGTTTTCTAAGACAAGTACTTTCCTAAAAGCTTGAGAAAAGAAAAGGAGGATGAGTTCACCCACAAGAAAACCAAACCGTGGTAGAGTATAATGCCAAATTCAGGGAATTGGCTTGTAATGCTTCCCACGTGGCCATGGATGAGATGAAAAGAGCGACAACATTTCTGTAAGGGTTGAACGATACCACCCGGAAGCAATTAGTGACCTTATGGTTGAGGACCTATGAAGAATTCTTAGATCGAGCCTTGCTATTCGAGCAAGAGCCGTTGAGGGAGAAATTTTTCTAAAAGAAGATCATACCCGAGGATGACTAAGTTTAGGATTAGGAGGATCCTACAAGAGATCAAAATATCAGGACAAGGGGATGAAAATAGGAGTTGAACTCTAAGGTATAACGGGTCAGCAACAATCAAAGCCTGTGTGCCCATATTGTGAAAAGTTGCATGGAGGTAGGTCATGCTATATGATAAAAGATTGCCCCTACCCTTTGAGGCAAATGACAAGAAAGCCAAGTGCTTAAGGGAGAGCATTAAAGGTAAACTTTCAATATAATTCTGCACATATATTGTTGGATTCCGGATCTACATACTCATTTGTGTTCCTAAAATTTGTGTCATTTGAATTGCCACCTAGAATCATGGATTTTTTATAAGCTATGTCAACACTTATAGGTACATCATTGATAGTCGATATTGTATACCTTATGTGCATTGTTTGGATAAACGGGTTTAAATTGGCCATAGGTTTGACTAGACATGCATAATAATGGTGTAATCTTCGTATGGATTAGTTGGCATGTTATCATACTAGTGTGAATTGTTTCCATAAAAGGGTGTATTTTGTGATTATGGAATATGAACCCTTTTATTTTTAAGGAATAAAATAGAAATAGTCAATCTACATGATTTTGGCTCTGCATGTATGTCATTTGATAAAAGACAAGTGTCAACCATACCTGACTTATGTTACCATCGCTGGTAGCCATAACATGTAGGCTAAAAAGATTCCTATGATAAGAGAGTTCAAAGATATCTTTTCGAAGGATTTATCCAGATTATCACCAAATAGGGAGATAGAGTTTAAAATAGAAGTAATGCCAAGATTGGCGCTAGTTTCTAAAGCCCCGTATATAATGGCATCTTCAAATTTGAAAGAATTGAAAAAACAATAGCAGGAATTGTTGAAGAAGAGCTTCATTCAACTAAGTGTGTTACTTTGTTTGTGAAGAAGGATGGGTCTATGAGGCTATGCATAGACTATCAAAAACTGAACAAGATATCCATTAAAAATAAGTATCCATAGCTAATGATAGATGATTTATTTGATTAATTACAAGATGCCCAAGTATTTTCAAAGATGGATTTTTGATCAAGTTATTATCAATTGTAGATTAAGGAGGCTGTGGCAAAAACTATTTTTCGAATGAGATACATTTATTATGAGTTTTTACTAATACCTTTTGGTTAACTAATGCCCTTGCAACGTTTATGGACTTGATGAATCGGGTGTTCCAACCCTATCTAGATAAATTTGTAGTGGCCGTTATCGATGACATTGAAATATTTGAGGAACTATAAGGAGCATGAAATTCATTTAAGGATAGCTTTACAAATACTTAGAGATAAAATACTATATGCAAAGTTATAGAAGTATGAATTTTAGCTAGAAGTTATATTTCTAGACCACGTGATCACTAAACAAAGTATTTCAATCGATCCTAAGAAGATTAAGGCAGTGAAAAATAGGAGTTGACCGACAACGATAGCGGAGGTATGAAGTTTTCTCAGGATGGTTGATTATTATCCAACATTTGTGGAAAATTGTTCAAAAATTACAATGCCATTGACTAGCCCAACGCAGAAGGTGAAATTTTGTTGAGAATAAGAATGTGAAAGAAATTTTCAAGAGTTAAAGGATCGCCTAACAATTGCCCTGATCTTAGCTATTCAAGAAAGATTTGGTAAATGTGTAATTTACTGTGATACGTCTAAGAATGGATTGGGGTATGCGCTGATATAATATGGGAAGGTAATTGCGTATAGATCAAGACATCTAAAGATATATTAAAAGAATTACCCTATCCACGACTTAAAGTTAGTAGTAGTAATTTTTGTAATAAAAATTTGGGGGCATTGTTTGTACGGAAAGATATTTTTAGTATATTTAAATCATAAGAATCTGAAGTACTGATTCTCCCAAAAAGAACTGGACATGAGGCAATAGAGATAAATGGATCTTTTAAATGATTATGATTGTGAAATGTATTATCAATGGAGACAAGTTAACATAATGGCCGATACCTGCAGTCTTGAGACAACAAATTTAATTGCTCACTTAAAGATTAAAAAAATAGAGATGCTTGACAACATAAAGGAGTGTGATATGAAGCGACATTTGGAAAGTATGCATATGATTTTGTCATATTTCAAAGCAATTGAAGATAATGGAGCGAATTAAAAGCACACAAATGGATGATCCATTCTTGGTGGACATAGCCAGAGACTTGAATAGGGAGTTGAGAGCTAATTTCAATGTCCAAACTGATAAAGTTTTGAGAATTTGGGATCGGATATGTGTATCCAATTTTGAAGAACTGAAAGAAGAAATTTAGAATGAGCTCATTGGTCTAACCCTGGAATTAATAAGATGCATTCAGACTTGTGAAAGATCTTCCAATGGTAGAATATGAAGAGAGAAATTATGGCTTATGTAAGTAGATGTATGATTTGTTAACAAGTGAAGGTCAAACATAAAAAGTTGCTTGGTTTTTTCCAACCTATGCTAACCCCTAGTTAAAAATAAATACATAAAAAGATGAATTTTATAATGGGTTTGCAAAGAACGTCAAGGAATCATGACACTGTTTAGGTAATTGTTAATCGGCTAACCAAGTAAGCCAATTTCATTACTGTGAGAATGATATTATCGAGGGATCATTTGACAAAATTATATATAAACAAAGTAGTTAGACTTCATGGGATTCTAGCTTTAATCATATTCGATCTTGATCCGTGATTCGTGTCAAAATTTTGGGAGAGCTGACATTGGGAGTTTGGTATTAATTTAAAATTTATCACAATTTATCATCCCCAAACAAACAAGCAATCCAAACAAACGATCCAAATTTTGGAAAATATATTGAGAGTTTCAGTTTTATAAATAAAAGGAAATTGGGACGACTACTTGTCATTAGTCGAGTTCGCCTATAATAATAGTTACCAAGCAAGCATCAATCTGGCCCCTTTTAAAGTGCTTTATGGAAGAAAATGTCATTTCCTAATTTATTGGGAAGAAATTGGAGATAGGAGATTCCTGAGACCAGAAATGATTCAAGAGACACTAGATAAAATTTATTTGATTTAGGATTGGCTTCAAATTGCTCAGAGTCGACAGAAGAGTTATGCGGATTGTAAAAGGTCTGAGTTGAGCTTTGAAGTCAAAGACCATGTATTTTTGAGGATATCTCCAACTAAGAGAGTCTCTCAGTTTTGGTTGAAAGGAAAATTGAAATTATGGTTTATTGTGCCATTCGAAATCTTAGAGAAAAAAAAATCTGGGAAAAATATCCACATTTACTCCTTCAATAAGGTATGTGAAATTTCGAGGATGAAATATTTTGTAAAGAGGGAAGAAATATAAGGTATGAATGCCAAAAAGATTATTTTAATGATATTAAATTTAAATTAATTAATTAATATTTGAAATTAATTGCGATTGCAAATCGAAAATTGAGTGATAGACCAAAGTAAACTAGGCCAAATGGCGCCTAACTTGTGTTCAGTCCACGCATGAGCGTGTTTTAGACAAAATACTCGCATTTAAAGAGCATAAGAGTAGCATTCGTGCGTGTTTAGATCAGAATGTTGGCGCCTAATGCAGCCTGAAAGGTGCTTGTGAGAGATAAAGCTAGAATGTTGGTGCCTAATGGGAGCTCGTGCATAGTACGGGATTAGCCTCTATACTTGATATATTCTTGGCTTGCACACATACATCAAATTTCTATAAATAGACCTTCTGACCGATTTTGGCTCATTTTCAACTGAGATTTGAGAGAAGAAAAAGAAAGAAGAGGGAGAGAAAGAGAACACGAGACAGAAAGAGGGAGAAGGTGAATTTGAAGAGAAATTAAGAAATATTTTGGTAAATTAAGTGAAAAACAAGTGCATCTATACCTTTTTTTTTCTTATAGCTGATCTTTTCTGCAAAGCCTTGAGCATTTATTATTCCAATACTCATCCATGTGCTAATTTCGTATTTAAATTAATTCTACTTTACATGTATGTGAATCTATTCCATATATCAAGAAATTTATAAGTTCATGCCATAAAATCATGTAAATCATGTTTAACTACAAAAATTGTGTGAAAATGTTCTTGCATGTCTTCAAATTATACATATATATGATCCTACATGTCTTTAAATTTACATAGATGTTTCTACATGCTTTCTATCTACAAGGAAATGGCTGAAATTATATAAACTATGTTGAATTTCTAAAATTTCAGTATAAATGATTCTGCATGTCATTAATTTTTACTATTAGATTTCTGCATATTAAAAATTTCAATATAAATATTTCTACATGTCATTAAATTGTACACATTGTTCCTACGTGTTCTTTATTTGAAAAAAAAATTATGAAAACTCTACTTTGATTTTGATAAAAATAATTAGTTTCTTTGACATGAAAAAATATGTATATTTGTATTTTGTGTAGAGTTTTTTAGTTTTGACCCAAAAAATAAGACTATTGTATAGAATTAACGGAATATATTTGGATAAGTTTTAATATATTATTAGTAAATCGAAAGTTGAATTTAACATCGATTGGTCAAAAACGTGGCATTTGACCCCAACTATAGGGAATAATATGTAGTTGGCCCACCCACAGGTCATGATTTGTAGTATATGGCTTTTGGCTATGTGAAAATAATTATAACCCATATTTCAATATTCGCTCTTTGTTAATAAGGTCATCACAAATTATTGATTCCTTATATGTTACTATGATTTTTGTGGATGACGGGTTTCCACTTGTATCATCGGATTTTCGTACATTACATAATTTTTGCATGATTCTGCGATCACACGATATTTGGCATGTTCTGATATTTGTATTTACTTTTCGCATGCTTTATTGAGAAATTGATATCATCAGTAATCAAATTTTGATTATTGTTATATATGGCCGATGGCCAATGAAATTGTTAAAGTTAGCACCCTATGAAAATTTTGGATGAATACTTTGATTTTAGTTAAAATATTTTCCTTATGGTTTGAAGTGAGTAATTGTTTGATATTCGGAGCCACCTTCGATTGTGACTTTTGAGATCATGTTTTTTATTATAATTTTACTATTTAGGCCATTTAACAGTGTTTATTACTGGTTTGTGTTCTAGTATTCAGTTTGGGTTCAAGTTGATTAATTAAATAATTGATTTTTGGGTCTTAATCTAAATATTTGATTTAGGTTAATTTTAGGCCAATGGTTTTGAGAATGGCATGCTCAATAGAGCAAATGCCTGATATAGATTGTATTGAGCAAGTTGTCAACATGAGAGCTCCCACATGATGAAATCTCATGAAAGGTTGAGGTGGCATGGAGCAATGCAACAATCTAGGTTAAGAATGTGCCATATATAGTGAATACTTAGCCGAGGGATGGGAGAATGGACGCTTGTCATGCTCAAGCTGAGTGTTCTGTTAAAAGCTTATTTACCCTAAATGCACCCCTTAGGAGAGAGCTAAAATTTGTCCCAAAGAGAGAGCATAACTCTGATGCTATAACTAGGACCATAAAGGTTCTTGTTGGTGGTCGAGGGCCTTTCTTCTAGTACTCAGGGCTCAACCACTATTTTATCTCGATATAGAGAGCCTAAGAGAAGATTTTCATTCCTCGAATGATAGAAAAGGATCCAAAGATCAAATATAAATCAAAAGGCCAAAGATGTATATGAAAGGGAGCCTCTCCAACCCAAATGAAGATGATGTCTCTCTGAGAGAGCAGCTCCCTAAAGGGGCCAAAAGTCCCATATTCTACTGGCTTAGGCCTTTTATATAGTGTGAAGAGGAAAGATGGGCCATAGCAAACAGTCATCTGATGGGTTTGATGTGGCATGTTGACTGTGGGAAATTGACCTTCGGAACGATAGTCTATGCTTTTGTTCCTCTTTGATATCGGGGCATATCCACCTTTTTCTGATGTGAATTTTCTTTTTATTGATATGTTAGCATCCTTTCTTTTCACATTTTTTACTGTATTTTCTTTTCAAAAACTTGTTGATTGTCCTTGGAAAAAAATACATTGCAACCTCAGCTCATTCATCTCTGATCACCATGTGATTTGGTGTACTTTTGGGAGCTCAGTCACCATAATTGAAAGCTCATCTGTGCTGTTTAAAGGTCAGACAACTCATTCCAGAGGTTGAACAACTCGACTTGGGATCCAAACAACTGGGCATGGGGCTCAGGAAATTTGTCTTGGAGCTCAACTGACTTCAGATAACTTGGGCATTTTGGCATGAAGCTAGGCCGACTTGTCCTGGAGCTTGGATGACTTGTCATGTAGGCCGGAAAATGTTTGAAGATTGTGTGTATTTCAGGGATTCAGTTGTCTTCATGAGTAATCGATTTCCATACCTGACTTGCCTAGGTTGGGTTTTTGACAGATCAGTTTCATTTGGACCCCATCAGGTGTGTGTGTGTGTGTGTATACATACATATGCAGCAACAGCACCAAGCTCACTGCTAAGCAAGCCATCATAGATGGGTTCTAGATATTGTGCTGAGATAATGGGAACTGTAATTATACATATGATTAGGCTGTTATTTGGCATGGTCCTGTTCTTCATAGTCAGAAGCAAGTTTTTCATTCAGCCTGCTAAGAAAGAAGAAATCAGAGCTGTGTTTTCCTCCATGGCTGAGGATAATTTTTCTGGACCCTGTGGCTGTCCAGCTTCCTTCCTTTTCCAAGAGGACTTGGTGTATAACAAGAGAGGAAATTGTTGTGGCTATCATGGTATTCTTTTAGCACTCAAAGTTTCTGCTCAAAGTACATGCAACCTAGACTACCCTATTACCCAAGGTTCTGCTCATGTAGATGGCCATCAGACCCTACCTTGCCGTAGCCTACTCCACAAGGGCCTAAGCAAGATTCTTACGAATCAAATGGATAACAATAAGGATTCCCAAACTGATTTTGTCAAAGGAGTGCAGATTGCCAACAATATTTTCCTTCCCCATGAATGGGTGAAGCAATACAGCAGCAAAAATATTTCTCCAAGATTGATCAAGGTAGAAGTCCATAAAGCTTATAGGGGTTTGGATTTCCTGACAGTTCTGTTAAGTAGGTAATGACCTTTATCTTATCCTGACCTGTCAATCTCTGTGAATAATGCTCTCCAATGACTTTTTCTATGCAAATAGAGGACATAGGCAAGGGGGTTCCATATAATCTTCCCTATTTGTGCTGAGTTGGGAGTACTTATCTCAGAAATCTACCTTCCTTGTGGAAAATTGAGATTATAACTTCCGTCCTAAAATTCCTAACTCCTGTGTTATCAAGGTATGTGATTTCACTTGTCTTTGCTGATGACCTCTCATTACATCCTTGAGGGAACCTTCGCTTTGAATGTTTGTTTATGAGTGCTTTTTATCATTCCTCTGCTGTGCCAGAATTCATTGTACATGCTTGTAAAACAGTGAATATTTTTGGTGGAGTTGGTAATGTTGGGATGCAATGCATCCTGTTGCATTGGGCATGAGCCGCATGACAGATGGGGAACATTCAGCCAGGTAAGGGCTGCCTACTTGCTCCAGAAAGCTCAATTATATGCAGACCACTGAATGCATAGGTGCCCTCTCGCATAACTAGTTTATGCGGCTGCCCCCTATCTCAATCTCATAGTGTTTCTGTATCCGGAGAATGTTGGTGTTTGAAGCTCTCTGAATGTGCCAAGGCATCCTTTATATCTTAGTTACGACTAGGAGATAATCACATGTTGTGGACTTGGTCACATCATGCGGTAAAATGTTTGTATTTTTTGCAATAAAGAGCAGTACTTGACATCTTTTCCAAACGACTTTGTAGTATGCATCTGAACTGACTTGGAATTGTAGGCTGGTGCTATGTGGGAGGATGGAATTATTTGGGTTTTATCAAGTGGGGGTCTGCTAACAATTTGTCAAGAAAAGCTAATTCCATTGCAGCTGTTTATCACATTTGGCTTCAAGGAAATTCACTTTCTAAATCTAAAATCAATGATTTGGCAAGAATCTGTTCAAAAATTATACTTGACGCGATGGTCTGGGTTGTCCACTACAAGTAGGCTCATGACATTACCGTCAGTGTCGGCAATTAATGAAAATAAGTATAACTTGTCACAGTGATTCCTTAGCTATTTGTGGATCTTTGTCCTTTATGACAATATGGACAATCCAATAGCGCCCCCCCCCTGATGATAAGCCTAGGGTTTTGGTGTAATTGGAGCCGATCCCCTCACAGATGCATAAGTTATATTGTGCAATTTCTTCAGAGTAGACACCAAGAGGGTGTACCCAACTACAAAAAATACATCCTTGCAAAATAGAATAGCCACTGTTAAATAAAGAGAAAGGGAGAAATGGGAAGAAATAGCTTAGTGCCCAAAAAACACTAAACACCTATATTTATAATATTATATACAGTATAATTACAATAATATCATGTATCCTAATAGCACTCCCCATTAAGCTGGTGCATATATATCACATGTGTCAAGCTAGTTACAAATATTTTCATCTCGAGGACCTTTCAAGGACTTAGTTAATGTCTCAGCAAGTTGATCGGCTAAACTAATATACTAAATGGTTATCTCATTTGTCAACAGTTTTTACCATACAAAAGGCAATCGACCTCGATATATTTAGTCCGCTCATGAAATATAGGATTTGAAGTAATGTGCAAGGCAGCTTGACTATCATACATTAATTTCATTAGTAAAGAACAATTCACTCCAAACTCTGTGAGTACTCCTTTTATTCATATTAACTCACACATAGTACCATGAAGTGGTACTTTGATTCTACACTAGAGCGTGCTTCCATATTCTACTTTTTGCTTGGTCCAGAATATCAAATTTCCACTGATAAAAATACACAATAACGGGACGTACAACGATGGTCAGTTGTAAATCCTCCTCCATCAACATCTAAATAGCCTGTAATATCAATATGCCCACTATTCCCATATAATAATACTCTGCCCAAAAGCTTCTTTAATGCATCGAAGAATAAGTATGATAGATACCCAATGACTTTCCTGAGAAGAGCATAAGAACTGAATAACTACACTTACTGTGAATGAAATATTCGGTCAAGTTACAATGAGACAGTTAAGCTTGCCAACCAATCTCCTTTATCATCTTGGATCTGACATTAAGTTCCCTTCATTAGGTAGCAAGTTGATATTGGGATGCAATGGGGAGACACACGATCAAGAGATGATCTTCCGAACCCTGACCAATAAACCAACTCTTGACTGTTGTCACCCAATGTGAATAATTTCTACCATTCAGTTTTGTTGTGGTAATAGTCATGGTACCCGACAAATTGGGAGTGATAACTAACGTACTAATGTTAATAGTCGTGGCATCAACAGAAGGCATGGAACTATATGTAGAAGAAGACATAAGCAAATAAGCACTTACAACACTACTAAAAATAAAAAATAAGAAAAAAAGCAAATAATATATGTGAACTCTCCTACACTCAAAAATCATGGGACAGTAGCTAAAAACTAGTAAATATGAAGCACCATTCTACTTTCATTACAAAAAGAGCCATCAAGGGTTTTAACCATATATAAAAATATCAATATCGGTATCAATATCGATCTCAACATATCGTTATAGAACATATCAGACAATAGGTATTAATATTAATTATACCGAATGAAGAAAATTTCTTAAAATCGTAAACTGACATGATTATATCAGCCGATATTTTGAATATCTGCTATATCAGCCGACATCAAAACATATCATAATATCGTTGCGATATCAAAAAATATTAGTATCAAAAGATCCTAATACAGATACATATCGGCTAATATTTGTATCAATGGTATAAACTATATGGTAAGCGTAAGAGAAAAAATGGTGTGAAAACATCAAAGGGATAAAAAAGGCATGCTAACTGCATGATAGCACAATAAAAGAGACCATGGTGGCGCATGCACATCACACGCCAGTCTTTAGGCAGCACGTGGGACTCACGCACAAAGAGAATTTGAGCATGGAGACACATTCGGCATCGTGGATGGTGCTACTCTCAGTTTCCTGGTGCAACTCCACAAGTCGAATACCGTGGTTCTGTCAGTTCTATGAGTAACTTAGTGGTTTGTTATAGATTTGAGAAATAATAAAGGAAAGTCACACATTAGGAGAGATGTCATGCGTGGGGGCATATTTAGCAGCGAGGAGGGTTAGACTTCAGTCTCCAATGTGATTATGCAAATCCACCACCCTAGTCCAATTGGTTCTTCAATTAGCTTCGTGATTTGTTATAAATCTGTAAAACAAGAAAGATAACTAGGTCACGAGCATGGTTCAGGGCTATGGGCAGGGGCAAGTGTGTGGAAGTGGCAGCAGAATCACAGTTCTGATACTATGGGAGCATTGAGGTTGTCGGCATGACGGCAAGTGGCAATGATGTGGGGGTAATGGCAAGGCGCAAAGGTTCTAGGGTTTTCACAACCCTAGCTTTGATACCATGTTAAATAAAGAGAAAGGGCGGAATGGGAGAAATGGCTTAGTTCCAGATAAGAACTGAACGCCTATATTGCAATAATGCCCTTTACCCTAATAACAGCCATAAAATAAGAGCATCCCCAAAACTCCAAAATGGTGATAGTGCAGACGGTTTTCACATAGCGGAAAATTAAGAAAAGCCTCATAAATGAAGTCTTACCCTTACATTAAAAAAAGGTTGTTTACATAATTTGAACCCATGGCTACTAAATCATAATGGAGCAATTTTATCATCACATTAAGGCTCACCTTATTATAATTCGCCTTACAAATATACACGCCTCTTTAGTTCTCCATCCTTTCTTCAACTTTTTTACACTTGGTTCTTGAACCAAAGGCCTTAAAGCTTGAACTCCTGCAGCCACCTAGCCTTAATCAGATAAGTTTCATGGTCTGTTCCTCATTACCGAAAAGGTCAAGCCCAAAAGTTTACTGAAACCCATCATTTTCTATGAAAATACCTTAGAATCTTCTTTTGAACTTCAAAAGAATTGTCCTCAAAGTCGCCACCCAATCAAGGATCCCCTTTACTTTATCAGAAGCATCCATTTGAAATCAGCGCATTCACTGAACAACTTTCCCACTTTTATGCTTGAACACACCCCCAATTCCGTTGTATGGGACACATTTTTTAAGCATCAACAAAGCTTACTCAGTTGCCAAAAACTGACAAAGTTGTTAACCTAGGAGTAAATCAAAAGGCAATTCAGCAGACTATTTGTTATCCAAGTTTAGCCCTAGAATTGGGAAACAATCACTATTTGAAGGGACAAACTATTAATTTTGTCATGGAATAGGAAAAGAAATTTCCAGTAAAATGTTGGCTATCTTTGGCCTTATGGATTCAGGTTGTGTGAGTAAATTTCTTAACAAACCTAGGAGGGTTTCTGATGTGATCCCAGCACTTAAAAGGAGTGATAGGGCTGCCACTGTGCATGGGAGAGGGACTTAGAGGTCCTTGACAGATACATGGGAAGGCAGGGGTTGCAGTTCAGCAAGCTTAAGAGGCTATATTAATGCTTTCTTTTAATTGAGTTATTAATGCCATTTTTTTATACTTTTATAGAGAGTTGTTGGCATAATTGGTGGATTGTCAGCATATTTAGTGGGATTGATTTTTTAGCAATATGCTAGGGATTGTTTGCGCATTTTTTAGGAGTTAGCATGTTTATGAGATTGTTACGGAATATCATGAAGATCATGAACAGCTCATGCATTTGACACATGCAGCTCTCGAAGCTTGGGACTCATTTAGGTTTTTCTTCAGCTTTCATAAATTTCACTCTTTGGATTGGTTGGGCTTATTTATTGTTATTTAGTCGATCTTATTTTCGGTGTTTAATCAATTCCATTCTACGAAGTGATTGAACATTCATTCTATCCAACAGTATCGGTCACGGCAAAACGTTATTGACTGTATCTAGCAATATGCATGCCATTAGACATATCGGTCATAAAGATTTTTTGCAAAGCAGAACAAATTAACAGTGGGAAAAAATCAGTCAAGTTGGGCGTATCAACCAATATTTTGAATATTATTCAATTTATTAGAAATATCAACAATACGGATAGAGATTGAAGTTTTTCGCGGTATTGGCAAATATCGGTATATGAACGGCCCAATACTGAACTATATTGGCTGATATTTTATTCCACAATTCTATCGCTCTTCATTGATTGCTTGTTTAGTGTTAGTGATTTTTGCATAAACCCAGGAGATTTCTAATTCCAACGAGAATAAACCCTATATTTGAATTGGATGTTCTAATCCTTAATTTGATTGCTTGCATAGTGTTAGTGATTGTTTGGTGACCTATGGCACAAGGCAACAAGCTAATTGGATTTGATAACATATTCTAGACATGGGTTTGTACCAATATCCTAGACATCCATCCCTCTCAATCTTTTTCTCTTCTTTGCTTGCTTTAAACAAAGTTATGACCTAACCTCCCTAAATCTACAACTTCCAACCTAATCACAGCCAATTTTCCCAAAACAAATGCTACAAAAATCCTCAACCTCCAATTCTCACATACCCCCAGATGCAAAGATTCACTGTTCCATAATATTAGAAATGTTTGTTTTCATCCTAGTCGGCTGTCCAGCATCAAGAAGAGAAATGAGACAAGGAAGAATGAAGGTGGGTTCTGGCTGAAATGCCCTTCATTCTCCTGCACAGGATCAGAAGAGCCCAACATAAATCCTGGCATTAAAGTGGCATTGAAGGAGAGAAATAACAAAGAAAGAGAGGAAACATGGGCGCTATGGTGTTTTCTCAATGACATTTGCTATAGTCAATAACTCCAAAGGACTGAAGCTTCCAATGAGAGGAGAGTGTTAACGCAATGAATTAGATCACTTTGGTTGTTTTTAATCATTTTGATTGCAAAGGAGCAACAAATGACAAGATTTAGGAAAGCAATACTAAGATACGAATGCGACAGCAAGTTAGTTAGTTGCTGGTGTCAACATGATGTCATCCGTGTGACCTCAACAATATGATAGCATATATTGTAAATATATAGTTTCTCTAATTAAGGAATCTTGATTGATTATAATTGGGCCTAATTTTAATTAGGGCTATAATAAGAGGATCTTGATTGATCATATAAATATTTCCCTACTTAAGGGATCTTGATTGAGTGTAATGAGGACTATTTGTACCTAGGAGTATAATTAGGGGATCTTGATTGATTATAAATATACAAAAAGGTTTCTATTTAATGAAGGGATTTCTCAATTGAGAAGTATTTGGAGCAATAAACACATTTTGTCATGGTATCAAAGTCATACCACTAAACCATGCTACATTTTTATGAACATGAAGCTTTTGGTGTTCTAGTTCGGTGTTCTCTAGGATTGTGGCCTTATTTCGATTTTTGGTTTCTTACATCTACTTCGCGGCTCATTGTTTGGTTGATATAAGTTGTGTAGATCTTGAATTTTTCATTTCCCGATAATTCAATGTTCTCCCAATTGGAGTTTTAAATATTGCTCTAGACTCAAATTTACAATCTCATATCTGTTAGGTTACAAATGTCTTCAGTCCTATTCTTATTTTGTTTTAAAATGTCAAGAGAAAATTCTATAGTATTCTTTGATGGAAAGAATTATTCCATGTGGGACTTTCAATTTACAATGGGAGAGTAATCAATGGGGTCAATTAAATGGATCATCGAAGCCATCCATTGTGCCAAAGAAACTGAATCAATGGAAGAGTAAAGATGCTTGCATTACACTGCATATGATGAGTATTTTTCAATCATTCACTACTACTAAGGAGATATGAGATTATCTAAAGAGATTTATAATCAAGATAAATTCAAAAGGGATTGGAGATAGCACACTATAAGCAGCATAATCAGTCCATTGAAAAATTTTATGCTAGATTTATTAATTTATGAAACAAATAAACTAGGATGGTTCATTCTAAGGTCCCTAAAGAAGTTTTTGCTACCCTGCTAGTTCACACTGAGACTCTACAAGATTAGTTTATGACGAAACCTAGACTCGAATTTGAAGTTGCATGAGATAGTTTGCTAAATTGCCATCTTGTCTCCTGTCCTTGGACGTATGCTTAGGGGAACTTCTACATCAAAACCTACTACTTGCAACACTGCTCAAAATGACATAAGAACTAGTAACTTTGGGGATAGTAACTGTGGCTTATGCGATTCAAAGAAGAAATTCAAGTCACAATTGTCAAGAGTTTAGGCATATTACAGAAAATTGTAGCGAGAAATTCTGTAATTATTGTAGAAAGGAGGGACACATCATTAGAGATTGTCACATGTGGCCTTACAATCGACAAGTTAACTTTCCATACTTTTGTCTAGCCGAACTTAACGAATGTCCAAGCCATTTCTACCAATGTCCAATCATCCATTAGCAATTCTTCAACCATTTTGTACCCAAAATGGTATAATAAATGATTATATCCACTTTTTCTACCTTGTGTCTGCCAGGTAAGCTAGAACAGTTAACTAAGTTGATTAATTCTGCTACTTTGAATCCTATTATTGGTCATGGAATAAAACTTTGGCAAATATATACCAATATCGGGCCCCCCGATATAAATATTTTTTAATATTATGAAAAATTATAATATGTTACTGTACCGGCAACATATCATAATATATCAATCGATATCCAAAACATTAGCCCATATACTATAAATTTGGCCACTATATCATTCATTATTTGTTTGTCAACTTCCAATTCACAGCACATTTTTTGCTTCTAATATATATAATAATGATACAAGTCGTCCAATATGTCTGTTGTTAATATGGTTTTGATTGATATAAATATTTTCATCGACATGACTAGCAACACAAATGGATGGCATAATGTTCAAAGGTATGAAATGAGCAACACATTTAGATAACCATTAATAATTTTTTCCAATGACTACGGTTGGAAATCTAGGGCCTTTCTTTTGCAATGTATTTGTGTCACTAGATTCATATACAAATTTGATTCATATTGAACAATAAGTATACAATAATTGTAAAATTCACTTGGTCATGCTAGATGTCCTCGTGTAGTAGTAAGCATTGGGGAAGGTGATTGCAAATGGGCCTAATTTGGGACGTCTGTTTGCTCTCTGATTTCATATTTCTAATATTGTTTATTTAGCTTATACTATTGTTACTAATAATAGCCACATTTGGCATAAAAAATTATGACATCATAATTTTTATCATTTTGAATCATCTTATGAAACAATGTTATTTTAGCAACAAAGATTCGTTTTCATATCTTAGTATGCCATTTGGTTTTACTTATTATAAACTTGATAAAAGTAAAGCTTTACCTTTTCATTTACATGGTAATGTGCTTCCACAAATTTTTAACCTTTTTCAAACCAATGCAAGAGGCATACTCCTACTTCTCATGCTCAATACAAGTACTTTGTGATGTTCATTGACGGCCATAGTCAATTTATTTGGGTATATTTTTTCCATTCTAAAGTTGTGTATTTTCTATCTTCTAGGTTTTCATTGCTTTCATTAAAATACAATTCTCTACACATACTAAGATCTCACACTTGATTTTGGGGGAATATTTGTCCAACGACTTTCAACCTTATCAAAACACAAACGGTATTATTTCCTAACATTTATATATTTACACTCCACAGTAAAATAGGGTAATAGAGCATAAGAAACGTCGTTGTTTTGACACTGTTTGCACCTTGTTAATTAAATATTCTGTGCCTACTAGATTTTAGGTTGAAGCCTATCTACAACTGCTTATTTGATTAATATTTAGCCCTTATAAATTTTACATTCTGATACTCCATATTCTCGTTTGTATTGTGTTGTTCCTGAGTATCACTCTGATTGTACTTGTTTAGTTCACTTATTGAATATCACAAGCTTGCTGCTAAGTGTGCATTTCTGGGATACAATAATGTACATAAAGATTTGTGTGTTTAGATACAAATATTCACAAAATTCATATCTTTTATCATGCAATCCTCTTTGAAAATTAATACTACTTCTAGTCCCATGTTATTTATGATTCCACTTCAGTTATGCTTCCTATGTTTGATGACATGGCTTATACTATTCACACTTTAAATCAGAAGTCGTGTATTAGAGAAGTCACCCACCACCACTTCCTGACAATGAACCTTTGCCTCATTCTATTACACACCTCAACGGTCAACTCGGGTCACCCGTCCATCCTATAGATACAGTTTCTCTCATATAGTGCTTCAGGCAACTCTGGATACTAAAATTGTGCCTAAACCTTACTCTCAGTCTTCTGCTCAAGTAAGTTGACGGTGAGCTATGCAAGAACTTCCAGCTCTTCAAGGCCACCACAATTTAGTCTCATGTCCTGATGGGGTGAAGAGCATATTATATGCACATGGGTTTATAACATCAAGCTGCGTCCTGATGGCTTAATAGACATGTATATCTAGTGACACCTTGAAATCGACAAAAGGATTTCTATTATTGCTATCAGAAGGTGTTTGCACCTATGGCTAAACTAACTATCATGCGAACTATTATTGCTATTGCTGCCTCAGAAGGATGATTGCATTGACAGATGGATGTAAATAATGCATTTCTCTATGAGGATTTGAGGGAAGAAATCTACTCAGCTCCTTCAAGCATATTCACTCACTCCTCTGAAATCTTTCGGTTCAAATGGTCTATGTACTGATTAAAGAGGCACCATGTGTATGTTTGAGGAATTCCAAATCACCCTACTTGAACGTAATTTTACTTAAAGGCAGTTTGATTCTTTTCTCATCTTTAGAATGACTACTATGGGATCGTTATACTCCTTGTTTATATGGAAAATATTGTTATAACCAGGTTTGATAGTTGATAGAGCAACTACAACAACTTCTCAAGTCTCTGTTTCACATGAAAAATCTTAGCCTACTATAATATTTTCTTAGCCCTGAGGTACACTATACTCCTACAAGAATACTTTTGCATAAGCATAAGTATACCTAGAAGAATATTAGTATGACTAATCTTTAATTTGAAAATTTAGTACTTACTCACCTATGGAAGTCATTTTGAAGCTACGATAGCAAGAGGGAGAGTTATTACCTAATTCATATATGCATCACCAATTGATAAGGAGTTTGAACTATCTGATGATTATCAAACTAGATATCTCGTTTATAGTATAGCAAGTCAGCTAGTTTATCCAGGCCCTTTTGTAGTCAGAGTGGGATGTAGTGAAATGTATTGTTCAATATCTAAAAGGTAATTCTGGTTTTTCCAAACGGGTCTTCTCTGCAGTTGGTTGGCTACAATGACATTAATTGGGCTGGTTATGCAAATACTCGTCGTTCGACTATGGGTTGATGCATGTTCCTTAGTATTGCTCTCATTTTATGGAAGAGTAAAAAAACAAGATCGAATATCAAAGTCATCAACTGAGTTTGAGTATCATGCTATGTCATCCACCTACTCTGACATTGTGCGACTTAGGAGTCTATATGGGCGACCTTGGTATTCTTCAACTTAACCCTACTTCATTTTATGCCAATAATACCAATACTATTCAAATTGCTTCTAATCTAGTCTTTCATAAGCGCACAAAACATATTGAACCAAATTTTCATAACATTCATGAAGCACTTGAACACCATGTGATTACTCTTCCTCAAATTTCAACAGTCTTCAAACAACTAACTTGTTTAAAAAGGTTCTTCCACAATAATGGTACCAGGTCATGATTAAAAATCAATGTTTCTTGAGAGCCCTGCATCAGTATGAGGAGATAGCATGATGTCGCTTGTGTTACCTGAGCAATATGACAACATACATCGTAAAATATAGTTTCTCTAATTAAAGGATCTTGATTGATTATAATTATGACTAATTGTAGTTAAGGCTATAATTAAGGGAACTTGATTGATTGTAATAATATTTTCCTAATTAAGGGATCTTGATTGATTTTAATTAAGACTAATTGTAATTAGGGCTATAGTTGAGGAATCCTAATTGATTGTCAATATAGAAACCAAGTCTCTATCTGGTGAAGGAAACTTCCAACTGAGGGGCATTAAGACCAATAAACACATTTCGCAAACTAGCACTCATTATATAATGCACAAGGAAATTTATTTTTATATTTTTGTTTCATAATCGTTTGAAATAGAAGGAATAAAATTGATTTTTCTATCCATTGTTAGCAGTCGTAATGTTTTCCCCTCGCCGATGGACCTGGAGGAGTATGCGAATTCTACAAGACGCCATACAATGGAATGTACTTTCCTCTTCTTTTTATTTTAGGGGGAAAAAGCAATAATGTTTCTATTGATATGTGCATATAACATGAACTATTGGAAAAGTACGAAGTGTACAAACTGATTCGATATAGAAATCATGTCCAACCCAGAGCTTAAAAGAATTCAAACAACTGAAAAGCAGAACAATCTTCCCTCCTCCCAAAGTACCCATGAGGGGGGGGGGGGTGAGATTCAAGCAACTTTGAAGAATTAACTTAGTCACTAAAACCACTAGTAAATTACATATAATCAAAATACCTGTGCCTAGATAGCATTTCATCACGAGTTTCCTGCTTCTTAGTTGGCCCAACTTCAGAATTTTCTCCAGCTTGATTGTCTTCTAGCTCCAGTGTATCCTCCATTTGAGTCAATCCTTGAAATCAGGAGAATCAATAAAACAAAGAATAGGAAAGAGGCATGATGACTAAAAGAACAAAAAGCGGAAGATAGCCAGCTAGCGAACGCTTGTAGAAGCTAAAATGAAAATAGATATCTAACTCAAGGAAAGACTTCAAATGACTTGTCCAACCATTGGAACCACAATACTTTTCAATTCTTCTAAGGTCATTTCCATTCTATCCCAGGAATTAATATTTTTGGAGGGAATGCATAGATTTTCTTAAACCTAAATAATTCAGCTATTATTGCCTTCAGTTCCCTAAAGTTTCCACCTCTAAGTCATTCTACCAAGGTTCCTCTAACTTGGGTAGGAGAGATGTACCAAATTTTCTTTTGCAAATCCACCTGTTCCATCTCTACCCTTCTCTCACATCAAACATAAAAGTTCAAAATTTATTGAACAACGGTAATCAACATAATAATGAAATTGAAGTGACAACGAAAATACAAAAATTACTTTAAATTGAAGATCAGTATGCAACATTAAGTAATTAGAAAGCAGTACCTTTAGTCTTCACACATACCATACAAATAAATTTAAAATTCAATTTTTCCAACAAAGGAGCCTGGTGGTCAGCTATCAACTAGTCTCTCCAATGACTCACGTTGAAACCCCACCAAATCCCCTCCAAAAATCAAAGAAACAAGAAGATTTTTTTCAAACCAACCACTACCAACACCCTAAGCACTGCCAATTTCAATTTATGACCAGTACAATGACATTAACATCACTGACCATATATTTTTCTCTTCAACCATAAGCACATATTGTGAGACCATATATATATATATATATATATATATATACACTTCACTTTTATTATTTCCCCAAAATTAAGACAACAAAAACCCTTAATTTCAACTTCTCAGTCCCTTCCCATACTGTACTACAATTTCTATGGAATCATATTGAATTGTCAGTTTGAAGTTGAACAATTGGAAAAAAAAGAAAAAAGAAAAAGAAAAAAGAGAACAATTGGGAATTTGTGTAAGGCTTTAGAGAACAACTGGGAAATTCTTTTAGAGAAATGTCTATTTTGACAAGTGTGAAAGTGAGGAATAGTTAAGGTGTCACTCTTGAGAGAAAACTCCAAGATCAGAGTGTTAAGCTACAAACTAGAAGATATCTTTATTTGTGTAGAGTTTGATATTCACTCATTGAAGAAGATCAAATAAAATGGATTCTAACTCTCCAGTATGACTCTGCAACAGGATGTAGGCAAAGCCGAACCTGTATTAATTACATTGCTAAATATATCTTTCCCAGCTCTCCAGAATTATGTCTCATTGCATGCTTAAGTAATTCTTGATCAACCTAATCAAGAATTAATAATTAAGGTGAAAATTCAGCTAAATTGATATTATCATTTAGAAATTTGGTTATAACCTAAAAATAACCCTCCTCTTAGGCTGTTTGGGGACACAATGATATACGGCAACATTTCTGATATGAAATGATGTCATTTTCCCATCAAGTTTCATATATATTCATCCTGTCATATCCATAAAAATACTGAAACTACAAGAAAATTTCATGATATTTCCCAATATTTCAGTCCTCCTATACTACAAATGCTTATCCCAAATTGTTTGTCACTCAACTTCAACACTGGCACACTTTTAGTAGCTAAATTTAGCATAGCTAAATTGCCAAGAAAGGAAAGGAAATCACAAAACAACACCCTCTACAAAAAAGGTCGAGGAACATAAACACATGTTTACGATACTAAAATAAAGTCTGTCTAGCACTGTCAGGCTATGCCAAATTTTAAATGGATAACAAAAAACATCATTACTACTCTAAATTTCTCGTCACTGTGAAGCTCCAGGAACCATAGTTGAATTAGATTCATCATTTTTGTTTTTGTTTTTTTTTAATACCGGTAGATTGAGGGAGGGGGAATTGAACTAGAGATCTTTTCATTCCAATGCCTCAGCCTTCAAGGTCACCGTGAAAAGAACTCCAGAGAGAATTTAGAATCCAAAAGTTTCTTTAATCAAGATATATCTAGCAAAATTCTCACTATGGCAGGTCTTTTGACACCCTCCAAGTAATGCAAAAGAAAAAAAAGAGGCAGCAGGCCTAGCAACATAGCTATGTGATAAAACATGCACTTGGTATATATTTCTGAGTTATCTGTAAGAAGGAAGAAGATTCAAAACTTTAATAAGACCAAAAACACCAGTATCCAATCCAAAAAAAAAAAAAAAAAAAAACAACAAGAGGCAGTCAGTCTAGGTGCAGAAGGGCATAGTGACAGATGATACATCCAGTTTGACTTAGTTTTGGTTTGGAACCCCAACCTATATTCCTCCCTACAGCAGGATACTGGTTCACTATGTTCTTTTTTCACCCACCTTCACTTGAGTTGGAACACAAGAAACTTCATTGTGCAGCCGAAACAAATGTGGATAACAGAATTACCATAAATCGATGAAGGATTAGCCAAAATTATTTTTCCATTAAATATGTATAGCCTAGATGTCAATTTTATTTTATGGAGAACAGAGTTACCATAAATACTTCCTACATGGAGTTTTAGTGGAAAATAAGTCAGATGGTCTGCTACCAGCCTAGGCGTAGGTTTTTAATTGCACGAGGCCTAGATTTGATTCCCACCAAGTCCTGCTTAACAATTACCATCTTATATATTCAACAAAATCAAAACAGAAGGTAAGAAGAAAAGAAAGCAAAAGCAAGCGAGTTTTAGTAATGAAGCCCTCCCAGAGAAGGGGATCAAAATCGCCCACACTTAATCTCCGAAGACTGATTCTAGCTAGTATCTACATGGTGTTTGGAGTTTCGCGTCTACACGACCTAGAATTCAAGGGAATGATTTATATTTAACAGCAGCGAAAACATAGTGTCGAACCCCAGAAAATAATTACACACATATGTTAGTGCAGTCAAAGAGAGAGACAGGACTTAGCTAGCGTAGTTGAACAATAGAAATCAATCCTAACACAAGTTGAGACAGCTGAGACAATAACCAGCAGCAAATTGATTGTCATGCTGTGCAAAATCATTGAATAATGAAAACGAAGAAACAGCAGTCGAATGACACAACTGAGAGGGTGATGTGTGTGTGTGTGTGTGCGTGTGAATGTGTGTGTGAGGGAGAAGCATACAGTTGATGGATCGTTCGTGGCAACAACTGTGACTTTGACGGCGGAGCTCCAAGTGTGGGTGATTCAGGAAAACCTCTGCCGAGATTGTAGGGCCAAACGTGAGGGGTCACGACAGACGGCGAGTGGCCTGAGAATGCAGCGTCAATTAAGTAAATTTATCAGTCTGAATTGTCTTTTTCTTTTTATTTTTTATTTTTTAATATTCATTTTATTCTCAATTTTTATTTTAATAACATCTTGAACTTAAAAAAAAAAAAACTCTACCAAATCCATTATATTTTGGTGTCATATCATATATAGGTAATTTGACATTGCATGTCACAATTTTTTTTTTTTTTTTTTGCACTTTTGAAAATTTTAATATCCCAAATGGCTTAAAAAATTGCTAATTTGGACTAAAAGTTTTCTTAACCTAAATTAATATTAAATGTTTATTTAGTTCGGAAAATTTTAAAAATAAAAAAAATAAATATAATAAGAAAAAAATGAGAATGAAATAAAATAAAAATATAGTTTTTTTTCTTTTTCGTTTGGATTTTGGTGGAGTATCATAATAATACATTTTTTTTGTTTGACTCTGAAAAAAATATAAATATAAATATTTTTTAAAATAATTATAAAAAAGATAAAAATATATATATGAGGTAAAAAAATATTAGTATTTATATTTCATATTTCATTATATTTTTCTCTATAATTGTTTTATAAACCACATATCAACATGTCATTTTTCACTTTTCATTACCACTGTCTATATCTGTTTCCTTTTGCTATAAAGTGGAGGTTTTGTGTCAAGTTTGTATAGATTTTGTTTGTATAGATATTGTTAGGTATTTAATGTTCACAAATTTTGTAATCCAATTATTTATTTTAAAATTTTTTATTCTAAATTTAAATTTCTGTAGTTAATCGATTCAATAATACTTTTAATTATCTAGGAGTTTCGATTTGTTGAGCTCAACCAACGAACTCATATTTTTCTATATATCTATTTTTCATTTTACTATGTTGAATATTCTTAATGGAAGGAAATATGAGCACACGAGCCCGAGAGGTTTTGCTTTATATCTCAGCACAGATTATGGCATCTTGTCTGCTCATCTGTTTTTATAGACTGATTTTTCATTTCACTATTTTGAGTATTCCTAATGAAAGGAATCCAACTTGAATGTAAAGTTTGAGTTTTAATTTTAGGTAAATTGTGTCTAAATATAGATTAATATATATTTAGGTATCATGATTATTTTATTTGGTAGAATTTAAATATTATAATTGCAATTTCTAATATTATAATGATATCATAAAATATGAATTAAGGTCATATGGAGACGCTGCACGAAGTGCTAATAATTCTTATAACATAATCAAATAAATTTATATTTTATTTCAAGATTTAGCTAAAACTCTTGTACTTTGTTTTAAATCATATATACCTACTCGTATTATTAAATATGTAAAAATTATCTTAAATCCAAATTTCAACATTAAATATCAAACAATTCATAATTTACAGCCCACGGGTCGAATACATACACACCAAAAATAAGTAAGATATAGTAGTGATAAAAATATACCGCATTGTTTCAATAACATAATACAACTTTGGAATTGCAAGTAAAGCATCTTCTAGTTAATCATTTCCGAAAACTTTTCTAATATAAAACCTTATAAGTGATCTATGTTTGCTAATTTTAAATGTAAAGAATATAATAAGAGTGAAACTAAAATTAAGCAAAAAATATATAAATACATACCAAAATATAAGGAGTTCAAAATATGAATAAGTGTATGTAAAGTATAAAATAATTAAAAATCAAACGTCAATGATAAAACTCATTAATCGGGGTTAGACATTAAAGATTGGACTATAAACTCTTACCCAATAGTCTAAGCTGTATAATACTATTCAAAATATTTGGATAGGCTGATTATATATTATATACTATAGACATGAGATAAATACTATTTTTTTAACATATGAATGTTAAGTTATGACTTCCGTTTATAAATTTATATATTAAAATTTGTCTAAATATATTTTATTATTTTATTACAAATGATTCTTATTTAGATATAAAAAGGATTCTACATAAATGAGTAAATTTCTAAAATATAAAAAACAAATAACTAAAATTAAAATTAGTTGTAAAAATTTTCATATAATTCTTACATAAGAAAAACATGCAATGCCAAATACTTGAAACTTTTTGAAAATATTCACAATATATTTAAAATAAAGTATAAGCATTCAAAATCTCATGATCTATTAATAAATAAAATATACATGTGAATCAAAACATAAGATAAGCAACACAACATTATTTGCATGTAAATTTAGAATATGAACTAAGAAAAACTAATATAAATTTTAACAATATAAAAAAAGTTTAAATGTACTTATTTTAAGTTAAATTTATTAAAATCTAGTTTAAAATCACTTTAAATCTTCTTCCGCCTTATTTCTCTCTCTTTTTATCTCTTTTCTTCTCTATTCTTTTTCCGTTCTTTTCTCTAAAAACTTAAAAAATTGACTTAAAAAATAGTTAAAATTTTTAAATATCAAATTGGTATATATACATCAATCATGTAAGAATTAAGCGTGGAGGCTATTTCTTGTGCACATGGCCCATTAGGTGCACGCTAAACATCATGCTACACCCCTCGTGTGAAAGATATCCCATACTCCTATGGGACTGTCTCTTATGCACCCCATCAACACCATCGGTGCACGAGTGCTACTCTTATGCCTATTAGACACTGTCTCAATTTTCTTAATTATTTGATTTCTTAATTGAACTCGTAATTATCCTTATCAATTCACTTATTTTAATAAATTCCTAATATTATTATTATATTTTAGTATTCAGGTCTTACATTTAAATAATTTATAACTTTGGATACATCCCTTGAAGATATTGGATAGATGTTTTTTTTTTTTATTTTTTTGAGTCTTTTTATATTTTTGCTTGATGTTGGCTAAATTTTCCGTTGGAACAAAAATGGAAATTTGGATTGAATTTTAGCTTGAACGAAATGGCTTTCATGTTCGAATGCAACGTTCAAATTGTCACGACCAAGGCCAAGTATCTAAAATTCAATATAAGCTACCCAAGTTGCATCATAAAAAAATCATAAATATTATGATCTAAAAAATCTAAAACAGTGGCAAATTACTATCAATATTTCATTAATATAAAATTAAAGTACCCATAACAATGGTACGATAAAATAAAACATGTCTTTAAAATAACTAATAGCATCCATTCTATCTTCTACTATAAGCATGAGATGTTAAAATCCAAACTGATATGCCGAAGTTGCTGTGACGACAGCAGCTTGTAGTTTCTGTTGATCAAGTTGTAGTATGACTCTGTGTATGAAGTTACTGATCGTGCACTAGGTGATTCATTGCTGTGAGGAAAATATAACACCGTAGTTTGTGTAATTGTATGCTTGAGACACTTGTTGATCTGCTGCTTCTTTTGTGGATGCATTTGCTTTGCTGAATTAACATTAGCCGCGTGATCTGCTTATGACAGCAATTAAATTCAATTGCTGAGACGCTGCCGTGGATGCATTGCTGCTAATGACAGCAAGTTCCTGAAGTGTTCTGCTTCGGTGGATGCTAATGACAGCTTGGATGATGACATATTTTAATAAAAATAATATATTCAAAAATTAAGGGACGTTGCCGCGAAATAAAATACTGTCCAGTGAAGTAAATGACTCTTTGGCTCGAAATAAAGTCGATTAGACTAAGGGCTGGCTAACCTGTAACACCGCAACAAAATTATGATTTCTGGCTAATACCACAAGCCCTGATCTTATTTAGATCCAAGAAAATATAATGAGTGAGCTAATCATATATTAAGTGATTGTTATCAACAAAATAAAAACAATTCGGGTTAGTTAATATCAACAATTGTAAATAAGGCAACAACATAGTTTCCGGCAATAATACTATTCTAAACTCTCCAACTGATCATAACATGACTTGACCAAGAACCCATAGATTATCAATGAATGAATTTTGCTGATTACGAATATAAATAATATTATAGATTTCACCGAATCTATCCCAATAGAGTTCTCTACAACACCAAGATATCACAATAATCTCCTCGAATTTTATCCAATAATTATGAACCAATAGCCGCATATTATTGCCCCATTAGCCAAGAAAGTTCTATAAGGTAATCATTACTTGCAAGTTTGATATGCGACCGCGAACAATCTCTTAATGCATTGCCACTGATGCGGTGTGAAATTGCCTCAATCACCGATTCAATAGAGGATTCCCTCTACTGACACGACATGAGGATCTCCAAGCATCATATTTCTCCCACAAACTCATTACATAGAAATTCTAACCCTTGAATTCCCTCTACCAACTCCTTGTATAGGAATTCTAATCCTGTATTCTCTTTACTATCTCAGGGTATAAGAATTTTAATCCCTACTTTACCTACTCAAGGCATAGGAATTTTAATCCCAAATTCCCCCTATCAACTCAAGGTATAGGAATTCTAATTCTCAATATATTGAACTCAATATCCTTCGTTATGACATTTCTCGATGTCAATCAGTACAATGGTTACATGGCTAGAGGATATGGAATATCGGAAGACTATAAACTACATTAAGGCTTTTCAATTTTCATATTCTTTGAAACAATAATATTTTTGTACAATCTCATTTACATAGCCATAGATGCTAAAAAACATATACAGTCGATCAAAAACAACTAGAGAGGAATACATCGATGAAAAAGAATTAGAAAAACTCCAAGATAGTCTAAGTATTTAACACACGGCACCCTTACTTGGTCCATTTCCTCTGACTTAATTTAACACTGCAAATCAAACATTGTAGGTCTCACATCTAAAATTTGGACCAAACTCTTAGTTCTAATCCTCTTGCATTTGAATGAGAGTTCACACACCACTCTAACACCAAAATCTAAACCTCACCAAAATGTCATCGATACTCTTTAGCCACTCTCTTAAATGTTAAGGCCGGCAAATAGATAAAATAACACCTAGTTATATTACTAAGAATCTGCAAGACTTACAAAACTATCTCAAATTGATCTTAGCGTGCAGATGCGACCTCCTATATTGTTCAAATGTTGAACTAAATCCTTAATGAAATTAAGGTGGACTACAATATGACAACTGAGGTATATTTATAGATTTAAGCAACCACGCTTGTAGATTTACAAATCTATTTAGAGTCAAGCAAGTTTTGGCGTTTGAACGTGACCTTGCATGCCAATCAAATGCAAGTTAAAACAATTCATAATTTACTAGATTAAAAGAAGCTATTTCATAATAAAGTATTTAAGGTACTTCTACAATTATACTATCTATTTATAGATCTACAACATGTATGAACATTACCAAAATTATAAATCCACAATAGGGATAATATTTATTTACAAATATGGCTATCTCTATAATAATGTTTGAAAGGTGTCCAAATGCTGATCAATCTTATGAGAAACATTCGAATGGTGACTCAATGCTAGTAAAATGTTGCACTAAAACCAAGGTAAAATATTATGAAATTTCATAAGATCAAGCATACATATTCTACCACTTACCTGTTCTATGATTTTTTATGAAAATTTTGATTTTTAATATAAAAGAATATAGAACAAACATAACACGAAGAAGATAGGAGATTATCAAGAACGATGGTGCTTCACTTGCATTGATTTACGATCTCCTATTGTTAACTTAGCACGGACGGCCTCCCTTTTCTCCTGTCAATGCACAGCTCTCTTGTTTCCTCTCCAAATAATGCCACACTAAAGAAATGGGAAAAGGCAAGAAGCTCTATAGGATTTCAAAGATTCAGAAATTTTCTCTCTTATTCTTCTATTCTAAATCCAAAAGTAGGCTCTCTTCTCAAGGCGGCTGCTGTTCTATTTATTTATTGGCCAAGGCTAAGCTAAAGAATTAGGTTAAACTTGAAGGACATTGATGGTTGGGTTTAATATAAAGCTAGGATTTTGAAAAATGAGAAGGGCTCCTAGGGTTATACCTTACTTGTCCTTCCCTTTATTTTGTTTCTCTTATTTAATTAATGTCGCTCATTTGAAGGGGGTAGGCAGCCGGATGATAGCAAGACTAGGAGTGGGTGGGGCGCCCTCTTGGGTTTCACTAGGGTTAGGGTTTCGGGGCTTTCTTTTCTTTAACTATTTTACTATTCTATTATATTTAATTAATTTAGAAAGGTACAATAAAAAAATGAACACATAAAAGTAACGAGTTGATTGGCATACATAAGAATATCTTGTGGCCATTATTATCCATAAAAATTATAATATCGAATTAAGTAAAATCTACTAATGTGAAAATTTATCAAAATGCCCCTAACCCAAATTTTCAAAATAAATGTGTCTAATTCCATCGGTATAATAACATGGCCCATATGCAAATTATAAGCTCTGAAAATATTATTTACACATTAATTTTCTTCATTAATGATCACTATGTCTAATTAACCTAAAATAGAATACCAGGATGCTACAACATTGCTCTACAAAAAACTTCTGCAGAACTTATAATTGCTCTGGTAAAAACTAATAAAATAATAAGAAATGAGCTAAATATTTAATAAATTATATAAATTAATAACGTAATGACAATACATAAGCAACATATAACAATATTCTCATTTGAAAAATATATATATCTGAATATACAACCAATTATCAACTAGGAGGAAAAAGATCAAAAAATACCACAAAAGATAAAAAGGATACATATCTATAAATTCTAACATAATTGAGGTTATAAAGCACTATGAGAATTTCAATGAAATCTCATTGAACTATATTCACCATTATAACCAAAAGGTTAACGTATTTACATACCTTGCCAAGCTGGATAAATAATACAACATCACCATGACATCCAAGATTATATATGTGTCCACAATAAGCTTGTTCCCATAGCATAACATGTTCAGATCCAATACCCCTCGCCAATATCATCTGATATCATAATATGATGATTATATGGTATAAGTGATTTATCACAAACTAAGTTTTCAAATGCCACAAAGATAAGGAAATCAGTATTAAAAAATTATAAGTCATAATATCATAATATTTTTATATAATTTCTTCCACCTTGAACATAGTCAAGAGTTAAAAAAAAAAATAACTCTAATACTCAAATACTAAGATCAATGAACAATGATTCGAATCCAATAATTTTTAAGATAACTCCATGACTTGAATAGCAAATCTACTATATTGATGTTCGAACAATGGGTTGCATGTTAAGGCACAGGTCTAATGTTTGAACAACATTTTAATGTCACAGACCAGAATGAGTTGTTTCGGTTTTCAATGAGTATAAGTTCAATAAATTGAAAGAGAAATAACTTAATTTTAAGAATCAATACTTAAATAACACCTACGAAGTCTGTTAATTCAAAATTAACCAGAACAAACAATTGAAACTAACAAATCAATTTAAGAATTCAAAAACTTTATAAATTGAATAAAACTGTATCAACAAATACATGATGTTATAATGATACACTTGTATGCCAAATAAAAACTAACAAAAATTCACTTTAAATTTAGACCATTCTTACAAATACTTAAAATATAGGATAATAATAGAGATTATCTATTCTAGTATTGATTATCTATTCTAGTATTGTCAATATAATTGATCATAACCATGGGTTTGAGTCTAAACCATTCAATTTTAAGTCTGCCTTTTCTTTCATGTATGTTCTCTTATCTTCCCTTACTTTTCAACACACATTAATTTCTACTTACTAATTAACATATATTTAGAATTACTATAACTTCTAGATTACATGAAAAACCATATTTCGAATCAAACGAGAAAGCCGTAGAGAATACTTCAATATTTCAAAGAAAGAATGAATAATTTACAAACAAGAAAATATGACTTCCAATAAGAAAATATGGACTTTTGCCAAATAAGATGATGAGTTTATAGGCTTCAGCCCAAATTAACGAGTCCGGCTCATTAGCCAAGCTGAGCCGAGCGAGCCAAACGGCTTAATCGAGCCGAATCTGAGCCGAATTCGAGCCGCAGAATAGTTTCGTTCTCTTCGTCTTCCTCGATCGATTTGTAACCATTTGCCATTTTACTCAATTAATTGCTGAAGTATTAGTGGTCCATTTAGTAATGATAACTCTCCCATTAAGTCAATTATCAATTCTTGACCGGTTTGAGTACAAAACGCTCGTTTGAGGTGAATGATGGTTTTACCTATAAATTGAGCCTTCTGGTTTTGTTCTTAACACCCAACTCAAGCATTACACCATCTAAAGGAGTGAAGGAGTGTCCAGAAGCTCGAAACTGGTCCGAATCTCACGTTCGAAAACAAAGCACGCAAATGGCAGGAGGTATAAAAATTGATTCTATATTTCGTTTTAGTGGTTGTTTTAGCCACATTAATGTCTAACATTTGGTATCAGAGCAAGGCTTCAACTCTGCTTTTGCTAATCTGTGTTTTTTCAATTTTTTCCAAAATTGAAAAAACCTAAAGTTCTCGTTTTTTTAAAGATTCGGTTCAAACGAGCACTGAAAATTGATGGAAAATTTAATTTCCAAAATTTTCATATATTTTTCATCATTTATGGTATTTGTATGGTGCTGTTTGAGTCAGGTCTGATATTTGGGTCGAGTCGGTGGTTGTTGGATTCGGGTGAAACCGACGAAGGTAGACAACGACTTGAACGTCGTCATTTTCTGTTTCGCTAGTAATAAGCGTCATTGTTTTTGGCTTCGGTTTTGAGTTTCTAAACGACGTCGTTTCGTTGAAAAGTATTCGGTTTTTAAAACGACGTCGTTTTGCTACAATTTTTATATAAAAAATTATATCGGTTATTTGGGCCGATTACGTTCTTGGCCCAAAACCGTTTCGAGCGCGGCCTAAGCCTCTGGCCCGTTACTGTAGCAATACGGGGAAATAAAAATCGGACGTTGCGAATGAAATTCGATCCCGAGATGCGTTGAGAATGGAGAGTGGCTTCTACCACTGCGCTGCCAAGCACCTTGCATTCTTTTTCGCATTTAAATTTGTTGTATACGTTTATCTTGTCGATATATATATTATAAATATACGTATATATATATATATATATATATATATATATATATATAATTATATTATTATATATAAAGTGTAATATATAATATCCAGAATATAATTGTATATATGTATAAATAATGTCATATGATTAAAATAATTTAATTAATTGGGGATTAGCCACAGCACCCTTAATTAATAAAATTATTTTTTTATTATCACGTGTGGTATAAAGACATAAATTGTGGATAATTATTTTTGATATAATAAAATTTATCCCATAGGAAATTTTATTATATTAAAATTAATTAATCATGATGAAATATCAAATTATTTTTCTTAATTTACCCACAGGGATTAAGAATAGAATACAATTTGATAGTTTTATCATAAAATTGGACATGAATCTACCGAAATTAAAATTTAGCCCACAGATAATTTTTTTTGTCTATTGATTCATGATATATATGTTTTACATTGGTAAAACATAATTCTGTAATTTGTTAGCCTCATTTGTTGGATGTTAAGTATGTATTTATTTTTATACAACTATTCAATCTGTAAATCTTTCCGATATTAGATGTTAAATTTTTGAACTAAAATATGACAATTATAAAGTGTGGAAGGAGAAAATTTTTTTTCACTTAGGGTGTCTGGATATCGATTATGCTATCCAAAAAGATGAACCACCTACTCTTACCCTTACCAGTACTCTGGATGAGGTAACTCTTTACAAACGCTGGGAGTGATCTAATTGCATCAGTTTAATGTTCATAAAGACTAAAATTTTTGCTGGTATTCGTAGTTCTCTCGACCAGCATAATAAAGTACAAGATTTACTGAAGGCAATCGATGAGTAATTTGTGATTTCAGATAAAGCACTTGCAAGCACCCTAATAATAAAGTTTTCATCTATTATGCTCACCAGTGTTAAGGGTGTGCGTGAGCACATAATGCAGATGAGGGATCTTGCAGCTTAATTAAAAAGCTTAGAGGTGAAAATGTCTGAACCTTTCCTTGTACACTATATTTTGAATTCGCTTCCACCGTAATATGGACCTTTTAAAATCTCTTATAACACACATAAGGATAAATGGTCAATCAATGAACTCGTGACCATGTGTGTTCAAGAGGAAGGAAGGCTCATGATGGAGCAAAGTGAGAGTGTCTACATGCTCAAAGAAGAAAAGTTCAAGACGCAAGCCAAAAAGAAGGGAAAAGGTAAAGTACCTCCCTAATCTGATATCAAGAAGGAGTCCAAGTGTTTCTTCTATAAAAAGAAGGGACACGTAAAAAGGACTGTATCAAGTATCAGAATTGACTTGAAAAAAAAGGTAATCCATTCTCTTTTGTATGTTATGAATCTAATATGGTTAATATTGCACATAACACATGGTGAATTGACTCTGGTTCTACAATCCATATTTCAAATTCCTTACAGGGCTTGCAAAATCTAAGGAAATCAGTGGGCAGTGAACAATGCATCTTCTCCGAAAATAAGATGCGTTCACATGTGGAGGCCATTGGCACATGCAGTTTGATTTTGAGTAGTGGTTTTGTTTTGACACCTGAAAAGACCTTTTATATTCCAAATTTCTCTAGAAATTTGATTTCTGTTTCAAGACTTGTACCCTATGGATATTCCATAATATTTTCAGACTCATTCTTCAGTTTATATTATAAGTTTGATATTGTTGGGAATGGTACAATATCTGATGGTCTTTATTATTGAAATTTATAAAATAATACCTCTTTCAATATTGTGTATGATAATACTGAAATTAAATAATGTGTTATGAATGAATATTCCTCTATGTTGTGGCATAGGAGATTAGGCCATATCTCCATTGATAGAATCAAAAGATTGGTAAATAATGGAATACTTAGTACTCTAGATTTTACTGACTTTAAGAGTTGTGTGGACTACATTAAAGGAAAGTAGACCAACAAGACTAAGAAAAATGTCAAGAGAAGTTCGGACATATTAGAGATCATATATATGATATTTGTAGTCCTGAGATAAACTCACATGGTCCAAAATATTTCATCATCTTTATTGATGATTTCTCACGATATATGTATCTCTACTTGCTTCATAATAAATATGAAGCCTTAGATATTTTTAAATTATTTAAAGCAAAAGTAGAGAAGTAATCTAAAAAAAATATTAAAATTATGAGATCAGATAGAGGTGAAGAGTATTATAGTAGATATACTGAAGATGGACAAATGCCTAGTCCATTTGTAAAGTTTCTTCAAGAACATGGGATTGTTGACCAATATACTATGCCTGATTCTCCGGACCAAAATGGTATAATAGAAAGAAGAAACCGAACATTATTGGACATGGTAAGGAGTATGCTTAGTAACTCCGAACTTCTAAAATTCTTGTGGAGTGAAGCTCTTAAGACGGCGGTGTATATATTAAATCGGGTCTCAATAAAAACTGTTCCAAAAACTCCTTTTGAGTTATAGAAAGGTTGGAAACCGAGTTTGCAACATGTACGCGTATGGGGATGCGCATCCGAAGTAAGAGTTTATAACCCACAAGAGAAGAAGTTGGATTCAAGAACTATTAGTGGGCATTTCATTGGATATGCTGAACGGTCCAAGGGATACAGATTTTATTGTCCATCTCACACCACTAGGATTGTGGAATCAAGAAATGTAAAATTTCTTGAGAATGACTTAATGAGTGGGAGAAAACGATCAAGAACTGATCATTTGGTTTCTCAACCCTCCACTTCATATGATAGGTTGATTGATGAACATAACACCCCTCTAGATCAATCTAGTGTTGAACAACCAATCAATGTCATTCCACAAAATGTTGATTCTATTCCAGTTGACCATAAAATTTAGGATTTGTCTGAAATTATTGTACAATATACTCCTGTTGAGAATGATGATACAACATTAAGAAGGTCTTCTAGAATGAGAAAGTCAGCAATTCCTAGTGATTATGTTATATATCTTGAAAAGTCTGACTGTAATGTGGGAGGTGAAAATGATCCTGAAACGTTTTTACAAGCTATGAGTTGTAATGAATCACAATTATGGTACAATGCCATGAAAGAAGAGATGAGTTTCATGAGTAGCAATGGAGTCTGGGATCTTGTTGAATTGCCTAAAGGGGCAAAAGCCATAGGGTGTAAATGTGTCTTTAAAACAAAGAAAGACTCATTGGGTAATATCAAAAGATATAAGGCAAAACTCGTTGCTAATGGTTATACTCAAAAAGAAGAAATTGATTACAAAAAGACCTTTTCTTCTGTATCTAAAAAGGACCCTCTTCGTATAATTTTGGCATTGGTTGTTCATTTTGATATGAAATTACAACAAATGGATGTGAAAACAACATTTGTAAATGGTGATCTAGAGGAAGAGGTTTATATGAAATAACCAAAAGGATTCTCCTCTAGTGATAGTGAGCAATTGGTATGCAAATTAAAGAAGTTCATATATGGATTGAAACAAGCATCCCATTAATGGTATTTAAAATTTGATGAAATTATCTCTTCATTCGATTTTAAAGAGAATATTTTGGATCAATGTATATACCAGAAGGTCAGTGGGAGTAAGATTTGTTTCCTTGTCTTATATGTGATGATATTTTATTTGCATCCAATGATAAAGAGTTGTTGTATGAGGTGAAATAATTTCTCTCTGATCAATTTAAAATGAAATATATGAGTGATGCATCTTATATCATTGCCATCAAGATACATCGAGACAGACAGCGTTGTGTTCTGGGTTTGTCTCGAAAGACCTATATCAATAAAGTTTTAGAGAGATTTCGGATGAAAGATTGTTCACCAAGTGTAGCATCCATTGTGAAGGGTGATAGGCTCAATTTGAGCCAATGCTCGAAAAACGATTTGGAACGGAAACAGATCAAGAACATTCAGTATGCTTCCGTTGTTGGAAATTTGATATATGCTCAGGTATGTACAAGACCTGACATAGTATTTGCTGTTGGAATGTTGGAAAGATTTCAGAGTAATACAGGAATCAAACACTGGAAAGCTGCCAAGAAAATCATGAGGTATCTTTAAGGTACCAAAGACTACATGCTTACATATAGATGGACTGACAATTTGAAAGTATTGGGGTACTCCGATTCAGACTTCGTTGGATGCGTTGATCCACGTAAATCAACATCCGGTTACATATTTTTATTTGCCGGTGGAGCTGTATCCTGGCGGAGTGCAAAGCAAACTTTGATTGTTATTTTCACGATGGAGGCCGAGTTCGTTGCTTGTTTCGAGACTACAAAGCATGGTGTATGGATGAGGAATTTCATGTCTAGGTTTAGAGTGGTTGATTCCATCTCAAGGCCATTGAAGATATTTTGCGATAATTCAGCTACTTTTTTTTGACTAAAAATAATAAAAGTAGCAATTGAAATAAACATATCGATATTCAATTTTTAGCCATAAAGGAGCGCATTAAAGGAAAGGAAATTACTATTGAGTATATCAGCACTGAATTGATGATCGCTGATCCTTAGAAAAAAGGCATGCCACCATTGAGGTTCAAGGATCTTGTAACTGAAACGGGATTGAGTTTTATTTTGTAATTTTTATTGTATGGACAATAATGTTATAAATTTCTATTTTATTGTTGTGATATTTCTCAAAATTGTGTACGCATTGATTGATTTGAAAATATCATTAATTGTTGGACAAAGAATAAACATAGGGTTTATTCATAAAGTAAAGTTACCAGATATAAAATGACTTGGGAAATATAATATATTATAATACATGGAGGATATTACTTATTATTAGAGGACTTATCGTTATGATTCGTATATTTATTTCTTAAGTTTTAGAATTGATGAATTTAGTTATCATATCAAGTTACATGGACCAAGTAGGAGAATATAGGCTTCAGCCCAAATTAACGAGTCCGGCCCATTAGCCGAGCCGAGCAAGAGCCGAGGAAGCCAAACGGCTTAATCGAGCCGGATCTGAGCCGAATTCGAGCTGCAGAATGGTTTCGTTCTCTTCGTCTTCCTTGATCGATTTGTAACCATTTGTCGTTTTACTCAATTAATTGCTAAAGTATTAGTGGTCCATTTAGTGATGATAATTCTCCCATTAGGTCAATTATCAATTCTTGGCCGGTTTGAGTACAAAACGCTCATTTGAGGTGAATGATGGTTTCTCCTATAAATTGAGCATTCTGACTTTGTCCCTGGTACCCAACTCAAGTATTATACCTCTAAAGAAGTGAATGAGTGTCCAGAAGCTCGAAACCAGTCCGAATCTAATGTTCGAAAATAGAGTACACAAATGGCGGGAGGTATAGTAGTTGTTTTAGCCACATTAATGTCTAACAGAGCTTGGTTTTTAAATTCTCGATTACTTTCCTTAATATTGAAATTTTTCTCTAGGTCTTCCTTAACGTTAAATTCTCGTTCTTTACTTGTCCCTTGAATGACAAGTTTAGCTCTTCTTTGTAAGTTTGTAAAGAAAAGTATCCTCTTTAGTTTCCAATCCCATCTTATCTGGTTTTAAGTGTTTAAATTTGAATTTCCAATTTCATTTTTAACTCCCAAGCCAGAAGTATCCATAGAATAAATGACAAAAGTTATCCTTCTTTGGAAAATTCACATATAAACTAATCTACTATAAAAACTATCAAATTGGCATTCAAGGCCATAATGTAGCTCAACCGTATTATTTAATTAAGTTACTTGGAGGTTATTTATAATTAGATTTCTATATATAATGAAGATATTTTAGGATAAAAAGTTATGTGATTTTTCTTTTAATTAAGAAAAATTTCTGTAAAAATCACTAGTTATTGTGCTTGTGTATATGTTTGTGTACTACTGTAGCTTACTAATGAAGTCAAACAATAATACGATAAATTTAATCCGAGTTAGAGATTTTTTTTCAAATTTATGTTGGCGGTAGGTTGTCACAGTTCAATTTTTATGGCCACAAAATCATGCAGCATGCTCAGTTCCTCGCAAGAATAGATGTCAACCAAGTTAACCCTCGAACATTTTAAGTGTAGGGTTTGATCCTAAAACGCAACGTGGAAACTATGCTAGTACCAAGTTTGTTGAATACAAAGAAGGCAATAGTTAAAAGTGTAAAAATATAATCAAACAATTAATAACACTAAGGTAATAATCAGATATGAAATGTGACACAAAGCATAATATCAAAACACTCACCAAGTGTCTCTATTATATAATGTTTTTGGTTGCTGTAGGGGCATTTTTTATTAGGATTCTCCATGTTTCCCCGGATGCTCTACCTGGACAAAGGGTGAAGCTACAAGAAGTAGAATTTCAGGTTTGTCACCAAACATCAAGCACCTCTCGGCTAGTCAATTTTCTAAAATCATATGAACATTTGTCACGGAACCAAACACTGGTGGTTACATCAAATACGTCTATATCAATTAGAGTCCTGCCACTTATACTCCCCCTACTTACACTCCTGCTGAACACATCCACCCTAGCTTTGAAAAAATGATAATATTTTTTCCTATTGCTAATGTTGGGATATCCGCCGATGGCTTGGATGATCAAGAGGAAAGAATGAATAGTGATAACAACAATGTAAACAAGAATTACAAAATTAAAAAGATAAAACACAAGCAATTTTATAAGGAAAACCTCTTCTGAATAAGAGGAAAAAATTACATAAAATTACTTGTTTCCTTTAATTTTGTGATTCTTGTTTATGTTGTTGTTATTACTATTCATTCTTTCCTCTGGATTTATCCAAGCTTTTGGCGGATATCCCAACAAATTGTATCAGAAATAGGTTGTTAGCGGTGGTTTTTGAGCTTCGTTGGAATCGATGGAGGTCGGGACCAAGATGATATGCTTGAATAGTATAAACTATGATATTTGGTGGAGCAAGATGAAGGAGTTGCTGTTTTTCAAGACAATGCATCTGTCGGTGTTCGCCACCCAAAAGCTCAAGGCGAAGTTCGATGAGGAATGGGCTTTTGAGCATGAATAGGTTTGTGGTTACATTCGGTAGTTTGTGAATGACAATGCGTATAATCACATCTGGAATGAGACAATCTCGAAGACACAGTGGGGGAAGCTAGAGACTCTATATGTTTCTAAATTTGGCAATAACAAGTTATTTCACTTGATGAAACTGATGCAAGTGAAGTATAAGGAGGGCACGCCCATTGCCAACCACTTGAACGAGTTCCATGGATGCATGGACCAGTTGAGTGGTATGAGTATCAAGTTTGAGGGCGAATTGTTGAGTTTGTGACTGTTGACAACCCTATGGGACTCCTGGGAGGAGATACAGATCACCATCGTCAATGCCACTCTGAATGGCATGGTGACTTTGAAAATAGAAAAGAGAGCCATGCTAAATGAGGATATGAGACGTCGGTCGCAGGGGTCATCCTCTCTGCACTCCGAAGCACTAGTCATTGAGTCGCGGGGAAGGAATAAAGGATGCGGTCCTAAATCCAGAGAGAAGAGTCGAAGTAAGTCCCAATCGAGGTATCAGAACCTCGAATGCTACAACTACGAAAAGAAGGAAAATATTAAAAAATACTGCTTCAAGTAAAAGCACAAGAGTACAGAAGGCAATGAGAAGAAAGCCAACAAGGTTCGAGACGAGGAGAGAGCCTCGATCACGGTTGTCACCAAGGGTGACATCTAGTTGGCATGTAAGGAGGACGAGGAGATAAATCTAGCCGAGCACGAGACTGACTGGTTGGTTGATATTGATGTATTACTCCATGCCACGTCGCGGAGGGGACTCTTCACACCTTATACTCCCAGTGATTATGGAGTATTAAAGATGAATAATGAAGGGACGTCTTGGGTCGATGGCAGAGATGACGTGTCCCTTATCACCAATAATGGAACTCGGTTGTTGCTAAGGGATGTACGAGATGTCCCAGATATTTGGCTAAATTTAATTTCAACAGGCAGGTTAGATGATGAGGAATTCTGCAACACTTTCAGTGAAGGGGTATAGAAACTGACTAGAGGGTCCCTAGCAGTTGCCCATGGAAGGAAGGTCTCTGGCTCGTATGTATTGCAAGCCTCTGTCGTGGCCGGAGAGATACACATTGCGAGGAGTAAAGAGTCCTTGAACTTGTGGCATCATCTGCTAATCCACATGAGCGAGAAGGGGCTGAACAATTTGGCAAGAAAGGATCTTCTCTAGGGTGTGAAGGAAGCTAAACTGAGGACTTGTCCCCATTGCATGGTGAGGAAGGAACAGTGAGTTTCGTTTCTCAAAAACTCATTCACAAAGAAGGCTGAATCCCTTTAGTTAGTCCATAATGATATATGTGGCCCTTTCAAGAAGAAGTCACTTAGAGGAACACTATATTTTATCACATTTATCGATGACTATTTAAAAACGTTGTGGGTGTATCCGCTTAAGTCGAAGGACCATGAGTCCTTGAACTTGTGGCATCATCGGCTAATCCACATGAGCGAGAAGGGGCTGAACAATTTGGCAAGAAAGGATCTTCTCTAGGGTGTGAAGGAAGCTAAACTGAGGACTTGTCCCCATTGCATGGTGAGGAAGGAACAGTGAGTTTCGTTTCTCAAAACTCATTCACAAAGAATTTGAATCCCTTTAGTTAGTCCATAATGATATATCTGGCCCTTTCAAGGAGAAGTCACTTAGAGGAACACTATATTTTATCACATTTATCGATGACTATTTAAAAACGTTGTGGGTGTATCCGCTTAAGTCAAAGGACCATGCCCTCGGCATTTTTAAACACTTTCATGCCTTAGTGGAGACATAGATGGGGAAGAAGTTAAAGTGTATCTGAAGTGAAAACGGCAGGGAGTATATCGGAACATTTGATACTTACTGTAGGTCTCATGGTATTCGTTATCAAATGACTCTATCGAAGACACTACAATTGAATGGGGTAGCCGAGCGGATGAACAAGACGTTGGAGAAAGTCTGCTGTGTACTCTTGGAGGTGAAGCTCCCCAGATCATTTTGGAGGGAATCCTTGAAGGTTGTGGTCCATGTTATCAACCTGTTGTCGAGTAGCCTATTGAATGGAGAAGTTCCAGAAAAGATGTGGTCCTATGGGAATGTATTCTACTACTACTTGCAAGTGTTCGGGTGTAGGGTCTTTGTTTATATCTCGAAGGATAAGAGGATGAAGTTGGAGCTGAAGACGAGGGAATGCATCTTCCTCGGTTATGGGGAAGAAGAGCTGGGATATCAGCTCTATGATCGGTTGAGAAAAAACTCGTCCGATCGAGGGATATAGTATTCGTTGAGGACAAGACAATCGAAGATATTGGTAAGAAGATGAATGTCGCTTCCAACAAATACAGCAGCCAGGTTCGGGAGACAAATCTTAAATTTGTCTGACCGACATCGGTTCATTGGGACGTCGGTGGTCAAGGCATTACAGAAGAGGAAGGAGATCGGGAGACTGCAACTCATGATAAATATGAGGATGATGCTATTCTTCATGACATAACTGAGCTCACCAAGACCTTCCCGGCCCGACGGCCCTCAAGAGACCGAAGGTCCTCTATTTGTCTATCGGCCAATGAGTATGTATTATTCATCGATAGAGGGGAGCTTGAATGCTTTAAAGAGGTTATGGAAGCTAAATACAAAACAGAGTTGATGAAGGCCATGCAGTACGAGATGAACTCTTTGCAGGAAAACCACGCCTTTGAGCTGATAGAGTTGCCGAAGGGAAAGCGAGCGCTGAAGAATAAATGAGTTTTTTGCTAGAAGGCTGATGATAACAACCCACGACCAAGGTATAAGACAATATTGGTCGAAAAGGGCTTCAATTAGTGAAAGGGTAACAATTTTGATAAGATCTTTTCCCCAATTGTGAAGATATTTTCAATGTGGGTGGTGCTCAATTTAGCCGCTCTTCTTGACTTGAAAGTCGAACAACTGGATCTCCGAATTGTGTTTCTCCATGGTAACATTGAGGAGAAAATTTACATGGAATAGTCAGAATGATTCCAAATTGATGGGAAGGATCGACTGGTGTGTCATTTGAAGAAGATCCTATACGGGTCGAAATAAGTTTCGAGACAGTGGTATAAGAAGTTCGAGTCTATTAGGTGGGTCAAAACTGCCAAAAGATTATTTTGGATCATTGCATCTTCGTGCAAAGATTTTCGGAGGACGACTTCGTTGTCCTCTTACTCTATGTGGACGATATGTTGATAGTCAGGTGGAATGTTGCTCGAATTATCAAACCAAAGAAGTAGCTTGGACAATCTTTTGCCATAAAGGATTTGGGGCCGGCGAAGTAGAATCTAGGTATCAAAATATTTTGTGACCGTAAGGTAAGGAAGTTGTAACTGTCCTAGGAGAGCTATATTGAAGAGGTACTTCAGCATTTTCATATGTAGAAATCCAAGCCTGTGAGCACCCCGCTGGCCAACTACTTTAGATTGAGCAGCTGATAATGTCCTTCCTCGAATGATGAAAAGGCAAGCATGAGAGGTGTACTCTACTTTTTAGCTATTGGTAGCCTGATATATGCTATGTTATATACAAGATCGGATATTACTTATACCGTTAGCACAGTCAGTCGTTTTCTATTGAACCTCGAAAGGGAGTATTGGTCTGTGGTGAAGTGGATATTGAGATATCTTCAGAAAACCTCCAAGCTATGTCTGTGTTTTGGAGAAGACAAGCCACACCTAGTGGGATATACTGATGCCAATATGGTGGGCGATGTTGACTCCCAAAAATCCACCTTGGAATACATGGTCAAGTTTGTGGGATAAGCTTTCTTCTGACAATCAAAGTTATAAATGTGTGTTGCTCTCTCGACCATGGAGGTGGAATTTATTATTGTGACAGAGGCGAGTAAGAAGATGTTGTGAATGAAAAAGTTTGTCTGAGAGCTTGGTTTCAAGTAGGAGAGGTACGTGCTACTTTGTAACAATCAAAAGTGCAATCCATCTCTGTAGAAACTACTCATTCCATTCTAAATCGAAGTATATTGATGTCAGATATCATTAGGTGTGAGATGTTGTTAACTTAGTGCTATTGACACTCGACAAAGTCAGGATTGAGAAGAATGAGTCAGATATGATCACCAAGGTGCTACCGAGAGGGAAGCTTAAAGTATGTTGCATTATTGCAGGGATGTCGATGATGGTGCCCACATAGTTATGAGGAAAAGTTTGTTGGGATATGAGTCACTTCCGTATAGACCCATACCCGACTGATAGGTCGTTCAGTGGTTTGGATGAGAACACATGGGCCTTATATTGAGACAAATGATTGCGGTATTCATGTGCGCGGTAAGCTGCCAAGGCCAAGGGGAGACTAGATATCGTGGCCGAGGGCCGAATACCGATGTTGAATGATGACCGGACTGCCTAATTTGAGAGGCGGACATCTCAACAGCTAATTGGAAGAAAGGGTGCCTCTTGTCTCTCTGTTTTGGGTGAAACTAGAGACTAGAACATCCACCACCTTCCTCTGACTCCCCGTGTGCACTTCCCTCACTCTTGTTGGTAAGTGATCTTCTCCAGAATCGCCGGTTCAAGATCATCTCCTGAACTCGTGCTTTCATGTCTCTCCCGCATTTATTTGCAGCCATCTTGGTTCATTTTAGTCAATCTGATGTCATACTGCTGGTGCTTTTTCATCATTGAGGACTCAATTGTTTGAATCAGTTTTGAATTTTCGAAGGTATTTTGTCTCCAACAACATTTGCAATTTTGTTAGTCATTGTGGATGATGACTTTGTTGGATAAAATGTGAAGCAATTCATATTATTTGTTGTAGATTGATAAAATATTATAATACGGTTTATACTACATAGGCGTAATATGTTTAAGATTTAAAATGCTATTAATATATTTAAAAATTACTGTTTAATGAGAGCAGAAGAGATTCAAACGCTGCTTTTTCAAAGTAGCACTCTAATATCATATCAAGGCAGTCATTATGAGTTCCTTGTCAGTATCATATCCTAGCTGCTCAAAATCTCTTTATATCTTTTTCATTTTGTTTTTTTGGCAGGGGGCGGGGGAGTTAAAATTGAGGGCTTGAACTTTGGCATGTAAAATAAGGGTAGTCAGCCTCATTGGGTTGGGGACACCAAGCTTCAAAACTAAGCTGATAACAAATTCTAAATGGATAGAAAATGAGAGCCGGTAGATCAAATCCGTGATAAAATAAAATGATAATCTATAACTAATCATAACAATAATAATAACTAGTAGTTACAAGAAATAGAAATACTTTGCAAATGGAAGAGTAAAATCTCGGGACCTTGGGCTTATACTATGATTGTGAAAATGGTAAAAGTTAGAAAAACAATTTGAAACTCAAATTATTAATAAAAATCTTCTCATTGTTCTCTCTCTTTGTTTTCCAATGTCTATCAATGAATGTTTAAAATCTTTCATAATAAATCTTCTAAAAATCGCATAAATAGTTACATCACAGGTAGCACACATGTATCTTACATACACGCATTAGGCACAAGCAATAGCATCAAGATATACAAGCATCAATATCGGGCTACACAAGAGCACCATCTATGCATGCATCAGGCTCAAAAGATCACCAAAGTTATTGGAATTCACTCATATATGCCCTTAAGATGTGCATTAGGCATGCCTTTACTGCCTCAAATATTTACATACGCCTATCATGCGTGTGTTCAACGCTATTTTAACAACTCATTGAAGGCCTCCTTCTGTAATATCTCAATTTTTTTTTGGTCAATTATCTAGTTAAATTTAATAATTATTTTAGTACTCATTTTGAATTTAGAATCTTATAATTGGGCTTGAAATATAAATTTAAAGTATTTCAACAATTAAATTAGGTTTAGATACTTAAACCATTAAATTAAATTAATAGTTTGAGTTTGGGTATTTTGATTATTTAATTTAGTTTAGAATAATTAATATGATTGATTGAGTTAGTTTAATTATAAGTCTAATTAAATAAGAAAATAATTATATATTTAATTTATATGAATTTTAGTATATTAAAATTTATTAATTTAAAATATAATTATGAAATTAAAATTGAAGATGGGTCAAAATATTAGAAATTTATATTAAAATTTTAAGTGTTATTATTAGATAAATAATTAATTAAGATTTTAATTAGAGATAAATAAACATACAAACATATATAAAATAATTATACATATAATAATATTTGTGATATAATAATTATTATCTATAATAATAATTATTATTATTAATGATAAATATTAAAACGTAATAATAATAATAATAATAATAATAATAATAATAATAATAATAATAATAATAATAATAATAATAAGGAAACAAACTGTTCGGGGAATGTCCTCGCATTTTATGCATTATCTTCAGGTCAAAATACTTGGATTTAATGCATAGGTTGTGTAAATTTTTTTCTCCCATTAATCTAAAATACTTATTTATAAAAATAATAATAATAATAAGGAAAGAAGAATAAATGGGAGAAGAAAGGGAAAGAAAAGGAAGGAAGAGAAGGGAGGGAAAAAGAAGGAAAAAAAAAAAGGGAGAAAGAAAAAGAGGAGGAGGAGAAGGAAGGGAGGGCGCAATTTGTGGCAATGGGAGACGAAAGGAAATCGACGCCCAAATCAAAACCAATGAAACCCTAGACGCGTTTACCCTCTTCACTATTTATAGAAGACAGAGGTGAGAAGGGAGGGGAGGGGAAGGAAGTCGAAAGAGGAAACCCTAGCCGTGCGATCGTTGCCTCTGTTCCTTGCCGTCACCGCTGCTAATCGCCATTGTGAGTTGGGCCGAAGCCGCCGCTTTTACAATCGAAGTCGCCATCATTGGTTGGTGTTTCCGGCATCGCCGATTTGTAACGCTGCCGTCATTGCCGGATGAAGAACACGAAACTAAGGCAAGTAAAACTTCTCTCTCTGGAAAGTAAAATTCCTAATTTTCGCTAGTAAATTCCTCGTTTCTTCTCATTGATGCTAATCTTCTTATTATCGTGCCGTGATTTTTGGAAACCGGCTGTATTTCTATTGTAAATGGAAATCGGTTGAGCAGAGCATTGGCTCTAAATAGTAGAGGATTTGTTCGAGGGGATTACGCGAGTATGAGGCTTAGGAAATGATGTTATTTATGTTGCATAATTGTGGCATTTCCTGTTGAATTATGAAAATTTGAGATTTTCATGGTTAATTGTGGGAAGTCGAAATGGGTGAAAAGAACAGAGCCTCGTGCTCTGTTTACGCAGCAGGATGAAATTGCGTATAGTTCGGGATGCTATATGGATGACGGTATACAATGATGTACGTAGGTATACGAATGATGTATGTACATGTGGATGTATTATATGAATAATGTATGTGCGTGTACATTTATGAGTAAAAATACATGTGTATATTTATGGTATATATATATATATATATTCATACGTATATGTAAATATATGTGTATGACTACGTGCTGGTGTGCACGTGTGTGGTAGGTGTGGGTTCTGCCGTGTGTGGCAGTGTGTGTTTGTGTGGCTTTATATGGTTGGTACATATATATATATATATATATATATATATGTCTGTGTGTGTGTGGGTAATTATATATATAGTTATACTTGTATATTCAGAAAGTATATATGATTATATAAAGGATGGTATATTTTGATACATATTCATGGTGGTAGTAGTATACGAAGATGTGCATATGTATGGAGATATGTATTTAAATGTGTAGACACGCACGCACACACATATAGAATTATACATCATATGAATATGAAAATGTAAAGGTTGATGATATTCTTATATATATTCAATTGTGTATGAGTATGGATATATATTTTGAATAATAAATCTTAGAGTACGGAAAGAATTAATGGTAATTTACTATTATGATTGGAACCCTCACGAAATCAGTTGGAACAGCTAAATTAGATGGATAACCATGTTCTTATTTGGTAGTGATGAAATGAAATGTAATTTATGGCCTTAGAATTAACAATTGGAATAGCGAGAGAGTCGATTACGATCGAATATAACAGTTAAGATTTGTCGGCCGAATATTCTAAATTTCCTTCAAACTGCCCCTATTCCCATGGTGATTGATTTTGTGTTGGCTTTGATCGTGTGCGTACTCTACGGTAACCGGGCATATGGGAGTTCGTGAGATTGTAGAATAGTCTATACTTTTCCAATATTTATTCCATTTCGGAAGATTGAGGTTGTTGTTACTGAAGAGGGATACTTATAATCTAGTGACCATCGTAGATAATGATATCTGGGATACCATTGACGATGGGTATCGGAGGTGGTATTGACATGCTATGGGTACAGCCTTTGGGAGGATTGTAGGAGCAGTTGGATACCATGGATAACCTTATTGCATTACCCCGCTGTTGGGGGCGTAAATACGCGGCCTTTGGTCCACTATGGTAGAATAAGGCCCAAGGAGATTCTTATTACCTTGTCTAGTGATGACTTCAAATTGAGCTGATAATCAAATTCTTATTATCTCGTACAATGAGTCGAGAGGGAATGCTTATAACCTAGTGACCATCGTAGATGATGATATCTGGGATATCATTGATGAGGAGTATCGGAGGTGGTATCGATATGTTACGGGTACAGCCTCTGGGAGGACTGTAGGGGTAGTTGGATAACATGGATAATCTCGTTGCATTACCCAGCCTTTGGGGACGTAAATACGCGGCCTTTGGTCCACTATGGTAGAATAAGGTCTATAGAGACTTTTATCATTCATACAGTTGTGGCCTTATATTAAGCTGATGATTAGATTCGATGGAATCCATACTGCTTCCTTGATACTTAGCCGTTCGCGTGGCCTTCGGGTCGTGGACATGACATATTATTGAGTTTTGAACAGCGGTGGATATATTACCTATTATGGTTGATTTTATTCATTGTTTTATCATCCGAGATACTTTATTGTATTCATCTATTATTATTTATTTTTACTTGCTGGGTATTCGGCTCATCATTGTATTTTTATTGGTTTCAGATTAGACAGGTTGACATTAAGATTAAGAAAATCACGTGACTTTTGGGTAACTACTTGATAGATGTGATATCAGAGTTTGAGGCTCTCCGGATGGAGATTTAAGATTTTTAATTTAGTTATTATTTTACTTTTGTTAGATTTCCTTTATAAGAATTGATATTTTAGGATATCGATATTATTTATTGAAGTTATTATTATTACTATTATGGATATTTAATTGATGATGTATTTATGAGGATCATTGATGATGTTTTGAAAATGTTGAGTTAATTAATGGCGTGTAATTGCCGATTTTGAATGATTCGAGATTTTCACTGTGGCGGTCCGGGTAGGGTTTGAGGATCCGAGCACAGGTCGTTACACCTTCACTCAAGCGTACTCTGTATGATCCTCTCATGAAACTCTATCTTTTTGCCAGTAAATAAAAAAATGTATATATATATATATATATAAGTGAATATGAGACTTATAATGGAGTAAATTATCCCAACAAAATTTTATTCACGACCTTATAGAGTTAAAAATTAAGGCTATTGAGCCTTGGGATAAAAAATGAGGGTGGTCGACTTTGTTGGGCCCAAAATATCATGATTCAAAACCAATCCAAAAACAAATATTTAAACAGATTGAAAAGGAGAGCCTGTTGGTTAAATTTTTGAAGAAACCAAGTGATAATCCACAACTAATTACAATATAATGAGCAGCAACAAGACACACAATTTTATATGAAAAATTTTTTTAAATAGAATGGTAAAATTATGGGACCTTAGGATCCACTATGATTGTAAAAATTGTGAAAGTTGGAATAAATTTCAAAATTCAAACTATAGGTGATAATTTTCATATTTTTCTTCCCTCTTTTTTCTCTAGTAGTCACCAAAGAATATTCAAAAATATCTCACAATAAATGTCCTAAAAATCACACGGGCATTTATATCAAACAATAGCAACTATTAGCTTGTGTGCATCAGGTGTAAGTAGCAGAATTAGGCCACATAGTAGCATCGCTTGTGGGTGTATCAGATACAAAGGTTCACCAAGGCATTGGAATATATGCATGTGTACCCTTTAAGAACACATGTGACGCATCTTTAATATCTCAAATGTGTACATGTGCCAATCATATGTTTGTCGAGCACACTCCAACAGCTCATCAAAGACCCCCTTCACTCGAGCATGCTTTGTGTGATATTCCCATGAAACTCCATACATCCACCAATAAAATCAAATGATGTATATATATATATATATATAGTGGACATTATATTCATTAGGGAGTGTTTCATCTTGACAAACTTAGCCTCATGATTCGGTGGTGGCCAACACTATCCTAACTATCTCTCGGCACACTTCAAGCTTCCCTCAAATAAGTGTGGTCAGATAGGTAATGAAATGAAAAGCTTTTGTAAAGATGAATTTCATTGACTATCTCAGAATGACACATATCACTCTTGCTTAAAGTTGATCTTATGGATCAACTTCTTCATGCAAATCATCTCATTGTTTGAGTCGGTTACTGCAATGAACTCAATATCTGTGTTAGAGAGTGCAAAACACTTTTTACAACTTCAATTGCTAGGACACCACTCTTCTTACAAACATAATGAAATAGCCACATTTAGACATTTTAGAGTTAATTTCACTTGTTATATTAGCGTCTATAAACTTAACCAAAATAGGCTTGTTGCCAAAGCACAAGCATTCTCTAAAAGTACTCTAAAAATATTTGAGGATCTATTTCATCACGGATTAATATTCCTTCACTCGGATTGGAAAAGAATTGGCTAACCACTGCTATCGTGTGGGCTATATCCATCCTCATTCAAAATATTGTATGCATCAAATTATCGACCACTGAAAAATATTGATCCTTACTCATTTCTTTTTTCTCCATTCTCAATTGAATGACTTTGCTTGGTGGACAACTTGAAGTGATAGGCTAGAGGAGTCCCAACTGACTTGGACTTCTTTACATTGAAATGTTGAAGTACTTTGTCGATGTAGTTCTCTTAGGATATCCATAGCTTCTTCTTCTTTTGATCACAAAAAAAAATTTTATACCAAAATTTGATTTTTTAGTTCCAAGTATTTTATAAAAAAAGAAAAAAGACTTACTCAATTGCTTTTTTAGCTCACTAATCTAGGACACAATCTTTCTAACAATGAGTATATCATATACGTAAAGCAAAAGGATCATAATGTCTCCCTTGAGGAACCTTTGCTTGAAAATGCAATTGTTTGAAGTTTTCTTTAAGTATCCTTGCTCCATCATGACTAATTCAAACTTATTGCATTATTTTCTTGAGGCTTACTTGTGGCCATTGAGGCTCTTCTTCAAATGTCACAGTATGTGCACCTTCACCTTAACCTTGAATCCTTTTGGGTTCTCAATGTAAATCTCTTCCTCCAACTCACCATGGTGGAATGGCATCTACATATCAAATTGTTTTACCTTTAGATCATGACATGCTGCCAAATTGAGGACAACTTGATAGATGATATCTTCACCATGAAAGAGAAGAAATTCACAAAATTAATACTCTTCCATTGATTGAAATCTTTCACAACCAACTAACCCTGTAACTTAGTTGTGGATCAACCTAGTTGAACCTAGGTAACTTTATCACATCAAACATGTGATTCTCATACAAATGGATCATCTAATTTTGCATATCATTCATCCACTCCTTATGCTTGTTTACTATAAAAGCTTTATCAAAATATTCTCCGTCGTCATTGAGCAATATATACTCATTAATCAATAGACTAGTAAAAGGGTGTCAATTTCACATAAATTGTCAAAGTGAAATAACCGATGAATGCTCAAATATGCCACCATGAGTTTTATTATAAGAATCAATGTGTTCATCTTCTATCTTCCCATGGGAAGGAGTATTGCCTGCATCCCCATCACCCTCTACCTTAACAGATGGAGTCAACAATGTCAGTCTAATGTTATAAAGGTGATCATTATTGTGAGGAGCTATCTTCTTGGTATTGCCAATATTTTCAATGGTATCATTCTTTATGAGCATAACATCCGATTTTACAAGTTTTTTCGATTGGATCATAAAATTAATAGTCAAATCCATCTTCTCCATTGCCAAAAAAGACGAATTCTTACATTTTGGTGTCAAGCTTGGTTCTCTTATCATTTAGAATATGAACGTACGCTTTGTGACCTAACACCCTAAAATGAATATAAGAGGCCTCATTTGCAAGCCACACCTTATTATTTAATGAAATAGTTGGCAAAAGATTGACAATATATATTACAACGGTAAGGATCAAAGTTCTAAATTATGTTAATCATAATTAATTAAATTAATACAATCAAAATCAAAATCAAAGGATGTAAAAATTGGGTTAAAAGAGTCAAATTTTTGAATCAGGTGATTTGGGCTTGATACAGGCCGAGCCCCGCCTTAGACCCAAAAACTAGAAGCTGATGTCACTGTAGACCACTTGACGCATGTCTCGGCGCTCCCCGACACAAAAATGAGCATGTATTTTACAGGAAGTGCACTCGACCCTTGCCCGAGCACCCAAGAGGCGTGAAACCCAAAAAGGCCATATTTTAAACCTGCACTTGATGCTCGCCTCGGCGCTACCTTGGCACAAAATCATGAATGTATATGTGCAGAAGTGCGCTCAACACTTGCCCCAACGCACCCTTGGTACAAATTCCAGAATCGAAAAATATTAAGGTGGTGCTCGACCTAAGCTTAAGTGCCACTCGAGCTTGTGTCAATTATAAATAAAACCGAGCATTCGGTCACCACCATTTTTGAGTGGTGAGAGAGAAAGAGAGAGAAAATCGAGGAGAAGAAAGAGAAGAAAAGAGAAAAGCTTTCGGTAGTCAAGTTAGGACGATTGGAGTAAATATTAGGGTAAATTAGGTTGAGGTAATTACATCCTAAACATCCTCTTTCATTGTTGTTATTTATTTTCATTTCTTTCGAGTATTCTTATTCTAATACTTGTCATAATTAAGATTTCATAGTTAAAATATGTAAACCATGCATGTATGTTGATTTTCCATAATTTTATGATGAAATTTCTTAAGGACTTATCTTTAAATATCTATATCATGTAATATGTATTGTAGCAATAACTCTTCTCATGTTTGGAAACACGATAATTTTTCCAACATATTTGAACTCCGAAGTTATTAATTCTTAAATTATTATATGTTTAATTATACATGTTTAATTATATACTGTATATTTAATTATATACTACATGTTTGTCAAGTCTTTATTAAGTTTCTTAAATTTTCTTCGGCCTGAGCTGTTGTTAAATTCCATAATTTATGAATTTGTCATGATTAAAATGTAAAGTATCATGAAAAAGAAAGAAAAAAAAACTCTGTAAAATATTAAGAAATCATGAAATATTCTCCAAAAGGATGAAAATTAAGAATTATGAAGTAAAGTATAAAGTTTTTCTAAGTTAAAGATTGTATCACGGTTATGATTTAGTGAATAGTATATTTTGATATACCTTAGTATATTATAGTGAAAGATCGTCATCTGAACTAATAGAATCGCGGGTTAAGAAGCGACGTTTGATCCCGTCTATAGAATAATATGTAAATGGCCCCCCCTTTGGGTATTGAATAGAAGTTTATAGCTTTGATTGTGTGGATACAAATACAATTCAAGTTTCAATTGATTGCTCATTTAGCTGATAAGGCCTATTAGCCCTGATTCTTAACAAAAATAAATTTTAAGCATGTTTTAATAACTAAAATTAAGAAAGAATAAGATAAGAAATCTGAAATTACATCATATAAGTTTTTCTACACAAGCTTATATTATTGCATCCACTCATGATAGAATTAAGGATGTTTTGGTGGTTAATATTAATAAAAAAAATAAGATATGAAATATGATAATGCATCACCTCATGATTCGTGCCATTACATTTTATCAGGATCTCTACTCCTTCTGTTATATTTTACGTATAAAGTATGCATATTCATTGATATATACTGTACCTTATCGAGTATTTAGTTCACTCATTGCTATTTTACTAACCCCTTAGATAAGTCATATGGGTCCTTGCCTAGATATTTGAGATCAAAGAATTTAGCTGATAAGAGGTGTTTAAATTAATGAGTTGATAATTCTTGTTGTTTAATAATTCTAGATAACAACCGTTGCATTATGTTATAGTTTGACAGTTTTGGATAATATTAGTTTACATTTTGATTACTCATACAGTTTTTGAATGTATTGAATTATATAATTTGATATATTTTATAGATACTTAAGTCTAGATAGTAGGTTATATCGATTTAAAATCTGATAGGGCCTCATATTATAATTGGGTGTCGTATTTCCTTGATCAGGAATCATTAATAATTTTAGTTTTATTTGGGTCAAGTTTATAGTGTTTAATTACCTCTATAGATCATTATATGTTAATTATTGTATTGTATAAGCATTATTCGTTATTTAAGGTTTGATATTGTAATGATTAGATTGGTGTCGGAGCCACACAATGATGTGACACGTATTTGGATTTTGTGTATGATGATATGTTATTCTATTTGTGGTCGGTCGTGGCATTGAATAGAGTTCACGTTCAAATGTTATTTAATGGTTATTTGGCTAATTAATATCGATTTAGTATTAATATTATGATCAAAATTTGGGGATGTGAAGATAACCCAGATAGCATGCAATAATAATGACGTTAAAAATAAAACGTATTCACATTTCAAATTTTAATAACCAAAATTGAATTGAATATTACATACTTACATCATAAATAAGATAATTAGATATAATTACTATAATTTTCTAAAATCTCTGTCCAACTTTAAAAATAATATTGTGATTTCTTAATCTATAAATTACTATAAAAATATATTTAACCATACAAAGAGTAAAAAAATCATATATAATTTCATAATAATATGCTGGCCCAATCCAAACTGCTGAAACTAAGAATCAATTAAATCTCCTAGTTATATTCATTTGATCACATAAGAATCCAATGTTAGCCAATCTGGAAGTGTTTTAAAATATTTAAAACATGAGTTTAACTCTTAATAAAGTATATATATATATATATACAATATATAAATAAATATAAGTAAAATAGTTATAAAGAATAGTAAAGTATGAATCCCACGTAAAAATCCAAAATATCCAATTCTTGATAAATTTATTCTAAAATATAATTTCAAATGAAATCTTTAACAAATATTAATATACAAAACTTGTGGAGCATATGAAAAATATAGAAAAACCAAGAAACATGCAAAAGAGTACCGAAAAATCTTAAATCTAAATGATTATATCAAAAACATATAAAAATATAAGAATTAGGAATCGATAATTCACATATTGACTAATCGAAGGATAAATTTTGAAAAATGGGTTATACATTTCCAATAACCTTGAGTTAATAATTACTATTCAAGACATGTAATTGGGTCATTTATATCACCCCATAGAAGTGATCGAATGTCAAATTCTTTTTCTACTTATGGTTAATATGTGCATTTTTCAAGTTGTACATAATGCGTTAGGACATTTTTGCATATAATCTATCCATAATATAATAATTTTTTAATTTATTAAAATAAAAAACTCTATATCATATATCTAATTTTTTTAAATAAAAAACAAAATAAAATTTTTATTCCATTTTATAAAGTAGAGTTCCATCCAATATTTATATAAAAATAGTTTGTAAAATTAAATACTCAAAGATTTCATGATTTTCTTTACAATATTTTCAAACATAGATATAAATCTTCAAAAATATCTAAATATTTGATAAAATTAAATATGCATACAATAATATTCAAAAATGGATATAAAACGTAACATATATGTGTTTTTAAATAATAATCGAATAAAAATCAAAAGATTTTAATAATAAAATAAAAATAAATTTTGATATATTTATATTAAATCAAAATTTTACTAGATTTGATATAAAATTGCCTCAAAAATACGTTCCTTTACATTCATTGTGTGTTTTTTTCCTCTCATCTTCTCTCCTTTATGTGAAAAATACCCAAAATTAGGTAAAGAAGTTTTAAATACTAAGACTAACCATAAGCACCGATTAGACATGCATTAGATGCTAAAACAAAACACAAGCATGCATGAACTTCACCCAACTCATTCACAAGTGTGGCCTATTTTTATCCAAAACGTATACAAGCACCCAACATGCATACTTCAAACAATGAGATTCAACTTCAAATACACATATATAAAACGCTTCTACGCAAATTAGGTGTTGGGCCTTCTTCATTAAGACAATAAAAAACATGCTCATAGTATAAAATTTTTATAACATTTGTACATAAATTTCAATTTAATAATTTAGATTCTTACTCTAAATAATGCATTACAAAAAATATGTGCAAATCATACTAATTTTTATGGATCAAATATCAGTAGGATCTTACCGACAAAAAAATAAATAATTAAAACTCGGATTATATTTATTTTCACACTACTAAAAGTACTATACTATTATTCAAGACCCATGGTGGTTCGTTTTATATATAATTCTGTAAATGGAGTTGGATGCCACATTTTTCTGTCAATGATAAGTTTAAATCTCGATTACCACTATAATATACTATAATATATCACAATATATTACCATTAATTTTTTATAATAGTCCGTACATAATAAAGAAAAACTCTACATAAATACAAGTGATCTTCTATTTTTCTCATATTAGATAAAATATTCTAAATTCTTTCACAAATTGTAAAATTTTTATCATAGTTCTTTTAAATATTAGTGATAAAGTACATCAATTTTTTGCAAGAACTCGAACATATAATTTTAAAATATACAAAAGTTATATTATCAAATTCTCAAACATGTAGAATGTTTATAACAATAAGTTTAGAAAAATCAATAATTTTTTTTTATTTTAATATTTTATTTCAATTATCAAATATGTAGGGGCAATTTAATGAAATTTTAGAACATATAAAATATGCACTTAGAGGTTTCAAATATATAAGAATATTATGTACAAATTTAAGGCACATAAGAACCATTTAATCATGATTTCAGAATATGTATAGGTTATAGTATAGAAAACCAGCTACTTAATACAATGTGTGTAAGTTAAAATATAGATTTCATATAATATTATAAAAAAATATGAGAGATAATACATTCATGTGATGGATAAATATTTTGGACACAAAAATATAACATACAAGAATACTTGAGACTATAAATTCCTATAGAAATTAGAAGAAACAATAAAAAGAAAGAGATTTGAAATGCACTTACTTTACTTTTAATTTTATAAAAACATTTTCCTTGAACCACTTCAAATGCTCCCCTCTAACTTTTTCTCTCCCATTCTCTCTCTTCTCCTCTTTTCTCTTTCTCTCTCATCTTAAAATCTGATAAAAAAATAACTAAAAATTAGTCGGATGTGCCTTTTATAAAAGACAGGTACACGTGCATCCATTAGATGTGTATTAGACATTGTGATAAAATATTGTGGCACACACGCGCCACTTTAGGCGCACATCGACACCAGGTAACTCACCAAAAGTGTATATGAGTGTTTTTTGAACACGTACGAGATGCTAGTAATCTGGCAAAAAGTGTGCTCGAACTCCGATCAAATATCTTTCAGGTGTGATCTCTCTACACAAATACGCAAGTGTGTACATTAGGACCAATCAAGTATCATTTAACCTAATATGACCTAATCTAAAGTTGACTTTGACTTAATCTCTCATTTAACCTAAAAATTAATCCTCTTAACTTAATTAATCACAATCAAATTTAAAATTTTAAAATTTTCACCTTACATTTGGTACAAATAATCACCAAAGGCTGTATATTTTTACTATCTAAAATATGCACATACTTCACACATGTTATAATATTTCAAATATTTTTATTTGATTTAATTGGGCTTATTTATTTATTTAGGATAATCTATGTGTGATAAAAAAATTAATATCATAAAATTGGATCTTATTTGGATTTGTTGGATCGGAGCTCAAAGTGTGTCCGTTCGATCGTTTGAGTATCAATTTAAATTTTAAAATTTTTTTAAATAATAATAATAATAATAATAATAATAATAATAATAATAATAATAATAATAATAATAAAGGGGTGGGAGAAAGGATTCAGGCAACTCATGGGAAGGAAGAAAACAGACACGAAGGAAGGAGAGACTTCAGGCAGAGAGAGAGAGGGAGGGAGAAGAGAGGGAAACGGGCAAATGGAGGCTCTCGGGTTTGATTCGACTTGGAGCTAGTTAGGAAAGTTGTAAATCAAATCGAGGCAAGTGCTCCCATACTCTTTTTATCTCATCTTTCGATTTTTATTTGTTTTTTATTGGTTATTATTGTTCTGATACTTACCTAAATTATGAAAAATATGTGACCCATGATTAATACCTAAAATTTTTATGGTTTAATACCCGAATCCCCTTCCGATTGGCTCAGTTTGGCTTCGCCAAACCCTAACCTATGCCCAACTCGAGACTCCTCCTTTTTCTTCGATTATATGTTTAATTGACCCCAAATCATGAATTATCATGTCCTAATTATACATATACTTTGGTTGGGGATCTGACTTTACAAATATTAACCCATTTGCGATGTCCAAATGCTTTAAAATGGCCCTATTACTGTTCATTTGAGAATAAATGAGAATTTTGCATGCTTCCACCCTACCTAATTGTTAAGAAATTTATATCTAATTGTATATGACTAATTGTAAGCCATGGGAATATATGTTTGTACTTCGTTTCTAAAGAAAATATGTCCCGAATGCCCCCAAAGTGATAATTGCCTAATGTGGTAAGAGATTCTAATTCTTTCTATGTATTATATTATTCGTGCATCCAAATTGACTTGTGAAAAGATTTAAATTTGAAAAAAAGATAATAATCATATATGTAATCGGAGGAAAGTCAACAATGTGATATGTGATCAAATCGTTCTCCCGGACGGAGATATTGTGAATTGAATTGTGGTAGATCTTTCCTTGAATGAATAAGAAGCCATGAAACTAGAACCATGAAATTGTGCTATGAAGGTAATACCCCTTAGCCTACCACCAGTATTACAGTAGAGACTCGAGGATTATTTTGGCCGCGTATTATAGTGGGTAATACTATTGGTAAGCTTTAGTATATTACTATAAAAAGACGAGGACTACCTCTGGACCGCGGGTGATTAGGGTAGCGTTTTAAATGCCTTGTATAACCGGATGATAGATATACCATTATACCACATGGTATTCGGCCTTTTCTAGGTAAAAGTTTGTTATTGGATGTTGAGTATGTCATTAGGCCTCAGATTATGAGGGGCATCAAGATCCTTCCTCATCCTTCCACACCTTTAGTTAGTATGACTTTCTATTCCTAATCCACAAAGATGAATAATCATGCATAAATTATATTTCAAGGAGAAGTAAATTATACTCCAAAGTATAATTGATCATGTTCCTGCTTATGTATCTCCTTCATGATTATATGTCATTATTCTACTTCACTTCATTTATATTGTCTACTATTTTTGAATATGATGCACTTAATGAGCTATTAGCTCACCCTTATTTCTTTTTTCTTTCAGATGAGCAAGTTATTATACTCAATGAATTCAAATAGGCTGTAAGTATAAGATAGGCAGCTGATACAGATTGGAGAGTTTTTGAGGACTTAGTTTCATTATATTGTATGAGACATGGATAATGTATTATTTATTTTGAAACCTACGATTGTGTATATGTATGTCTTAATGATGATGATGGACACATAATTTAGTTTTCGCTGTGTATGATAGATATTTTTCTTTCGCAGGTTTCCTTTTATGGTTATGTTAGGTTTCCTAATTGGCATCCTATCTGAGCTAACGTCGTATCGGAGTTAAGACGTTGGTGCCACCCGTATATTTATTGTGGCATTTGGGGATCCTGTGTATATGTTGTTTGTATTTGTAGATTTTGTACAGAAATTTATATAGGTTTATATTTGACAGATGTCTATTTTATAGACAGAACTCTGCCACATTTTGGTAGAATTGGTCAGTCTGTCACAGTTGGTATTAGAGAAAAGGGATGTCTTAGGATTTAATCTGAATTTTATGCAAAAGCTTAAGATAGTATAGGTTTAGGTTGAATAAGTGAACATAGATATAGAAGGACCAAGTTAGGATAGATAGCTCTAGTTATTCTAGCCTACGTAACTTAGACTAAAGCTAAGGTAGGATAGTAGTTTTATTTAATTGTGTAAATAGTAATGCTGTAATTAGGGTTTGGTTTTTGACTAATAATCGTTTTTATTTTAGAGGTGTCTCTTGAAGTCCAGTATGCTGCCTAGACGTGGAGGCTCTCATGGAGGTGGCCGGTCCTTAGATCGGGAGGTCGAGTACTTGAATTTGTTGGAGCATATGGTGAACATCATTGATAATATGGAGCAGTGAATTCTTGCCCCTGTCCCTACTCTGGCTCCCATATAGGCCCCTGTTAATCTGGGACCATCTGTATATGATCGCTTCGTCCAGGAGCGAGTTCCTGCATTTTTGGGGGAGCCCGACGCTATAAAAGCAAACACGTAGATAGAAAGTCTGGAGAAAGTGTTCACAGTGATTAGATACCCCAAGGAGGATCAGTTTTGTTTGTATCTTACCGGCTAGAGGGTGTGGCATATCATTGGTAGATGATGAAAAAAGGGCTTTAGGAATGCCTGAGGATGAAATCTCTCAGCAGATATTTGAGGAGGCATTTATGGAGAAGTACTTCACTTCCAACCTCCATATTCAAAAGAAAGAGGAGTTCATCGGATTGAGGTAGGGTAGTTGAACCATGGTTGAATATAACACCAAGTTTACTGAGTTATCATGGTTCGCCTCTTATATGGTTGAGGATGAGGAGAGGAAGACAAGAAAGTTTTTATAGGGCTTGGGGGATGATATCACAAGCAGTTGATGACCCTCAAGGTGACGGCCTATGCCGATATGTTGAATTGTGCCCTGATCCACGAGTAAGAGCTCGCAAAGGAGGAGTTTTATAAGAAACAGTCGCCTGGCTTGAGCGGGGTTAGTGCTAGTTTTGGAGCTAGTCCGAGGAGGTTGTTCAAGAAGTCTAAGTAGTCAAATTCTGATAAGAAGAGTGGTCAAACCTCGACATCGTCTCAAGCTTTAGTAGGCTCATGTCAACATTGGGGAAGGATGCATGGGAACCAACTTTACTTTAGGGTGACGGGGGCTTGTTTCAATTGTGGTCAAGTGGGGCATAGAGCCAAGGAATGCCCTTAGCCATCGAAGATCCGTACTCTAAAGTCAATGGTAGAAGGAAAAGCTTTTGCAGTATCCGCCAGTGAGGCCAAAGCATCGGATAACGTGGTGGAAGGTATACTCCTTATTTGTTGTGTTTCCTTTTCAGTGCTTTTTGATTCTGGGTCCACATGTTCATTCATTTTTTCTCGTTTGCCTGTCGTGTTGCATCCTCTTTCGTGACCCTTGATTTCTTTTTGGTCGTATCCACACCCACGGGATCTTTTATTATGATTGGTGTCTCCTATCCGGGGTGTGTTGTGGAAGTGAATGGATTATCCCTAGTTGTTAATCTGATCCTCCTGATATATGCGTGATTTCGATGTCATTTTGGGTATATATTAGTTTCCAAATATCACACAACTATCGATTACTTCCACAAGAGGGTGGACCTTACAATCCCGGAATGTGAACCTTTTCATGTTTAGGGAGTTTGGAGAGTGGAGGCATCTAGTTTTATTTCTACTCTTCAGGCTCGCCATTTGTTAAAGAGTGGCTACAAAGCCTTTCTGGCTTACGCTAGTATTGTGAAAGTTGGGAGTTGTCCGCAAAGGACATTTCGATTGTGTACGAGTTCGAAGATGTGTTTTCTGACAAGTTGTCTGCTCTATCGCCATACTGTGAGATTAAGTTTGGGATTGATCTTATGCGGGATCGGCACCTATATCAAGGACCCTTTATCGCATGGCTCTTGTTGAGTTGAAAGAGTTGAAATAGCAATTGCATGATTTGATCGATATGGGTTTTATTGGACCTAGTGTTTCTTTGTGAGGTGCTCTAGTCCTATTTGTCAAGAAGAAGGATGGGACCTTGAGACTATGCATAAACTATGGTGAGCTGAATAAGATCACGATCAAGAATAAGTTTCTGTTGCCATGGATTGATGATCTCTTTGATCAGTTATAGGGGACCCGAGTGTTCCCTAAGATTAATATTTAGTCCGGATATCATCAACTTCGCAAAAAGTAGGAGGATGCAACAAAGACGGCTTTTCGGATGAGGTATGGTTATTACAAATTCCTTGTGATGCCATTCAGATTGACTAATGCACCAACCGTATTTATAGATCTGATGAATCGAGTCTTCCAGCCACACTTGGATAATTTTTTTGTGATCTTCATCAATGACATCTTAATTTACTCCAATGATTGTACCAAGCATGAGGGGTATTTGAGAATCATACTTCAAACCCTTTAAGAGTATCATTTGTTCACGAAACTAAGGAAATGTGAGTTTTGGCTCAATGAGGTAGTATTCTTGGGCCACGTCATTTCTGATGGAGGTGTCTCAGCGGACCTAAAGAAAGTTGAGGTGGCGAATAGTTTGAGTCGACCCATGACCGTGTCAGATGTTCGAAACTTTTTGGGGATGGCCGGTTATTACCACCGTTTCGTGGAGAATTTCTCTCGAATCACTTTATCTCTCAACCATTTGAGAAAGAAGGAAACGAGTTTTGATTGGACATAAGAGTGTGACCAAAGCTTCCAAGAGTTAAAGGATCGGTTGACATCTACTCTGATTCTGACTCTTCCTGATAATTTTGGTGTGTTCGAGGTGTATTTGATGCCTCTAAGGTGAGGCTTGGTTGTGTGCTTATGCTAGAATGGGAAGGTGGTTGCTTATGGGTCTCGACAGTTGAAGACCCACAAGAAGAACTACTCGACCCACGATTTGGAGTTAGCCGTCGTGGTTTTTGCGTTGAAGATTTGGAGGTATTATTTATATGGCGAGAAATTTCTAGTGTACTCCACCACAAAAGCCTCAAGTATTTATTTTTGCAGAAATAGTTGAATATGAGGCAGCGACGATAGATCGAGTTTCTTAAGAATTATGATTGTGAGAACCAGTATTGGTGTGGGAAGGCGAATGTGGTTATGGATATCCTGAGTCACCGAACTTGTTTGGTGGCGATGATATAAATGAAGTAGATGGAGATACTGAACTATCTGAAGTCTTGCCACATCTAACGCTACGTCAAGGGCAACAGGATGATGATATCCTTTTTATAAATGCAGCCTGAGATCCTCCAATGGATCAAAGAAGGGAAAGTCAATGACCCATTTCTGATGGATGTTGCTGGAGACCTAGGTAGAGATTCTTAGGTTGATTTTAATGTACGTGCAAATGGAGTTCTAAAATTTTGGGAGTGGCTATGTGTACTAGATGATAAGCAGTTGAAGGAAGAAATCATGAAAGAGGCTCACATGACTCGGTACACGATCCACCCCAAATAAATAAGATGTACCAAGATTTGAGAAAATATTCTGGTGGAAGAACATGCCAAAAGAGATCGCGGCTTTTGTTGCTCGATGTTTTATTTGTTAGCAATTAAAGGCTGAGAAAAGGAAGCTTTCTGGATTATTGCAGCCGCTACCCATCTCTAGTTGGAAGTGGGAAGATATTTCGATGGATTTTGTGTCTGGGTTGTCTAGGACTCCGAGGAACCATGATGCAATCTGGGTCATTGTAGATCGGCTAACGAAATCTGCAAATTTTATAGCCATTCGGACTATGTATTTTCGTGACCGTCTAGCACAGCTGTACATCAACGAGGTCGTTAGATTATATGGTGTGCCAGCTTCTATTGTATCCGATCGTGATCCGTCTCTAAATTTTGGGAGAGCTTGCATCGAGAATTAGGAACGAATATGAAATTTAGTACAACTTATCATTCTTAGACCGATGGCCAGTCTGAGCGGATGATTCAGATATTAGAAGATATGCTTAGAGCCTCGGTGATGGAGATGAGAGGGAATTGGGATGACTACGTGGTATTGGCCAAGTTTGCTTACAATAATAGTTTCTAGGCGAGTATTGATATGGTTTCCTATGAGGCACTTTATGGTAAGAAGTGTCAATCTCCCATCCATTGGAAGAAGACAGGAGATAAGCATTTACTCGGTCCTGATGTGATTCGAGCAATATCGAAAAGATTGTGGTAGTTTTTAAAAAGTTAGAAATCGTCCAAAGTCGGCAAAAGAGTGATGCCTATTGATGAGATCTAAGCTTAGATTCGAGGTCAGCAATTTAGTTTTCCTTAAGATGTCGCCATGAAAGGGAGTCTTCAGATTTGGTATTAAAGGGAAGGTGAAGTCATGATTTATTGGACCCTCTGAGATCCTTGAGAGAGTTGGTATAGTGGCGTATCGTTTGGCGCTGACGTGAGTTTGGCGGAGGTGCACAATGTCTTCCATGTTTCGATATTGTTGAAGTACATCTACGATCCGGTGTATTTGATTTATTATAGTCCATTGGTTATCAATAAAGATTTATCGTATGTGGAGGAGCCAAAGGAGATCTTGGATTACAAAGAACAAATTTTGCTTTCAAAGATGATCTCTCTCGTGTAAGTGCTATGGAAGAATCATTCCCTGTTAGGAGGCTTCATGGGAAAGAGAAGACGAAATCTGGGAAAAGAATCCCCACTTATTTTGACATACGTAGGTTTAATTAATTCCAAAAATTTGTTAATTTTGAGAATGATATTTTTATAAGTAAGAGAGAATATAATATCCCGAATATTTTTATTCGATTTAATTGGGCTTATTTATTTATTTATTTTTAGGATAATTTAGGTGTGATAAAAATTAATTTAATATTATAAAATTTTGGAGGACATTTAGATTTGTCTGGTTGGTGTCTGAAGAGTATTGATTTAGATTTTAAAATGTAAAAAGAAAATAATAATAATAATAATAGCAATAATAATAATAATAATAATAATAATAATAATAATAATAATAATAATAATAATAATAATAAGAAAATTAAATTACTTATATTATTATTCTAAATTTAAACATTCGTTTTAATTTATGTGACATATTAAATTATTTATCTTGATAATTTAGATTAATTAAATATTTTTTTTGAAAATTTTTTAAAATAAATGGATATATATTTTTAACATATTTTTTAATGATTAAATTTTATTTGTGATAACATTCAACAATATTTTTAAAAAATATTATTGTAAAAATATATTTTTTTGACTTAAGATATACATTGGAGTTGAGATAAGTTTAAAAAAAAAAAAGGCATATAGAGAATGACAAGCGTTAAAGAAAAAAACAAAAAATATGAGAGCTCGAAGAAAATGCGTTACGAGAAAGAGAAAGAATAAAAGAGAGATGAAATTTGGTATTGACTAGGATTTTTTAAAAGATTTTAAAATAAACATTAGAGTTTAAAAATAGTTAAATATATATTTTAATCTATTTTTAATAATTAAATTTTATTTATTTTATTATTTAATTAATATTTTAAAAAAAGTAAAAAAATTGGTTCGAGGATAATATAAACAAAAGTTTAAATAAGTAACAACAATTGGTAGGAACTGTAATAAAAATAAAAAATGTCAGAAAAAAAATACATGAGCACGGAGAGAAAGTGCAAGCAAGATGAGAAGGAAAAGAGCAGAGAGAGAAGTAAGTCGGTGTCGTTGTATGGATAGATATCTGAATTTAAAGTGTCTAAATTAAATTTTTTTTATTGATAAAATTTAAATTTTGAATAGTTTAAAAAAATTTAGATGGTCTATTATAATATATTTTATAATTTAAATATTTATATTTAGGTTTAAATATTTTTTTATGTTGTGTCTCGGGTCCACGGTTGCCGTACGGATTAGAGAGCCTTCGGATTCCCTAGCACGCGGTGGCGTCAAGAGAAGGGTCTGGTCTCCGTCTCTATGAACCTGGACCTGCACAACACAAACAACAAACAAGAGGTCAGAGGTCCGGCAGGATTTCTCCCACTGAGGCCGTTCCGACGCTCAAGTTAGCGAATTCCCACAATAAACGAAAATGGAGCACGCTAAGTGCGAAGCGCAGTTGAATGCTGTAAGGGTGTGAGAGATGCATGAATGATGGTGTGGAGAATGAATGAAAGGGTGATGGGAGGCCCGGCTCCTTGATGCACCTTGCAATGGGTGGCTAACTTTCCCGTAGTCCGAGAAGACGTTGGGGAGCAAAAGAGCGAGCCAGCTTATGCCAAACAAGTGAGTCACTCTTGGGCCTACTTGCTTCTTCATGAGTTCGTAGTGGATTGCAACTAGAATCTCGGTTAGAGAATCGGGGATTGGAATCGATCCCTTTCTCTGTGGGGTGTGGGAGCTCTTATAGGCCCCTCCTTGGACTCGGGGCGCCAAGATGCCCGTTGCAGGAGGGCTCCTTTGCCACGGTCGCTGCCGTGGACCGCCGGTCATGTCGGGCTGTCGCTTTGTCGTGGCCGGGTGTGCTCTGGCGTTGCTGGGCCACGCCGGGTTTTCCCGGAATAAGGATTGGATGGCTACCTACAGCGGTTGTGTGAGCTGTTCAGGCTTTATGCGCCCGCTTCCTATTGGCCGGCCTTTTCGCTTCATTGCTGCAGCTCATTAATGCGCTGCAAAGTCCCCGTCGCCTTCTGCAAGCGTCGCTCTGCACACGTTTCCTGGCAACTGGGCTGGATTCATCATCCTGCGCAGGCTTCATCATCCTTCGTGGGCTTCTAATCTTTTTATGGGCCTCGAAATTCTTCATGGGTTAGGACATGAGACCCAACACTACCCCCCTATGCCTGGGCCGGCCAGTGGTCGGGCCTGGCATGTCCCTTGGGCCCATTCCGTGACTCCACCGCCCTCCTCGTGCCGCGCCTCGTTTGTCATTTTCTGGGTTCGCGCCTTCCCCAGGAGGTTGGACAAGCTTTTCAGGCGCTGCCGTGATTCGTCACTCTGATGGGCGAGATTCGCACGCCTTAGGTTGCGTCTGACCAAGGGTCTTTCCTGTTCCGTGAAAGACGTCTGTCGGTTGCTGTGCTGCGTTGGGCAAGAGAATGGCTTGCATCTCGCCCATAAATAGGGTGGGCACTTGAGCCAGTGGAGTTCATCCCTAAGCAACCATCGGATAGGCGATGAGAAGATCCTGGCTTTCTGGGCTCCTGGCGGCTGTCCGAGAAGGAGTTGGATGGTTCGGCCGAATGCTCGAAGTTCTTAATGAAGACCGTTTTAACTCTGGTGTCGCAGCTTGCTCCTCATGCTAATGAGAGTGGCTCGGCCATTTTGCTGTCGTCGTGTACCCTCTCCTGGCTGTGGCTCACCCGAACGCGGGGTAGAGTCTTGGCGAAACCTCTGCGGGTATGTCTTCGCGCCGGGAGGGCTCGCACATGCTCTTCCCACTGGGCCGGGCTTGAGCAATGCACCGTGGAGGGGTCTCGAGGCTAGAAACCCGTCAAGGGAGTGGGAGGTCCTCTCCCTACTTCCTCTGAGTGGTTTCCTGGTCTCAATGCTGATCCTACCCCGGTGGATAGCGCTTCGGCGGCTTCCATCGGGGGGGTGTGCTTCCGTGCCCGCCCCAGTCCGCTCGGCGAACCACCAACGGCTCCAGCCGTGGGGACCTCATGTAAATCACGTTCGCCAAGCTCATCTGGGGCATGGCAAGGGAGCATGCGGGACCTCGCACCGTCGTCTTCCTTCGTCTTTCTCGTAGCATTATTGCTGCAGACTTTGTACTTTGTAAGAAAGCATTGATTAATAAAAGAAGTAGCCCTTTTTGCCTTCACTTTCGTTCTTCCTTCGTGCGTACTTCTGCTGGTGATTTGTATTTGACTTCGTGGGAGCAGAAGAGTCACTGTTGGCGGTCACGTCTCTTGGTGTGACCGGTGCATTTAACATCTGAATGGTAAGAAGACGTTACGTCGTGGAGCCTTATGGGCGAGGCTTTATAGGCCTTCCACGTGGAAGATCCCTGTTGGTTGGGCTCTGGCGCCTTCTGTCCTTTCGGGGCTGCTGTCTTTTCAGGAGAAAACTTGTCTATTTAGACGCGCCATTTTCTCCTGGAACCTTGCATTTCCTTGCGCTTGTGTGTTTATCAATAGCTTGCTCTCCCCGTGCGTGCTCTCTTGCTGCAAAGTTTATGGAGGACTCCTCTTATGACTCGGAATGCTCTTCTGACGAATCTGAGTTTGGCTCTCACGCTCCCAGGACTTCGGGAGCCAGCACTTCAGGAGGGGCTCGCTCCGAAGCCACGGTCGCGGGTCCTTCTCAGAATCGGAGCGCGCCGCTTGGTTTCAAGAGGGTTGAGCCGCGCGCTGGGGCGGTTGCTGCTGAGGTGGAGTGGCTAAGGGCCCGTGTTGCACACCTAGAGGGTGCTTGGGCTGAGTCAGAGGCCAAAGTCACACGTCTCGTTGGTGCCAATGTGGGGGCGCAGGCTCGCATACTGGCCCTTGAAGGGGAGATCGAGCAGCTGAGGAAACAGCATGAGGCTGAGGTCGCCAGGCTGCGGACAGAGCTGAGGACGAGGCTTCGGCCGGAGGGTGTGAATCCTGCTCTGGAGAGGAGTTACTTTGACGCCATCAGGCTTTGCCGGAGGCTGGCCTCACTGGAGGATTCAAACTTCGCATTGGCGTTCTCAACCCTCACAACTCACATGCTCGAACTCGCGAGCAGTTGGTGGATTACGACGTCCCAAGCTCTTCCATAGGCCATTAGGATCATTAGCCGATAGCTACTTTTGTTGTTGCCGTACCTTCTTCTTCTTCTTTTTTTTTACGTGTAACCGTTGTAACGGGGCCTGTTACTGTAATAAAACTGGTTATTTCGCCACGCCGTTTCATCTTCTGTATCTCTCGCTTTTGGATTGGTTCTTTCCACTCTGTGCTACCGTGCGCCCCTTCGTGGGCTTCTCTATCGTGAGCCCTCATTTAATGCGGAGGTGCCGGCGTGGATCTCTGTCAGACGGCTGAGGCGATGCACTTGTCAGTCTGGCGTTTGGCCATGATTGCGAACGATTTCGGATCCTGCGGTGTGTTGCCAAGCTGGCACGTGTCCCGACTGTCTGCGGGGGGTGCCGCTTTGGCTTCCCGCCTATTAGCCCTTCGTTGCTTATTTAAATCAGTCAGGACGACTTACCCCTCCTGCTGAGATTTTTTCCGTAGCATACTTGTGTCAACAGAGAGAGAGACATGGCGAAAAAGAGAGAAAGTTCTTCTTCTTCCTGGGCTCCCAGAGCGACTCGTCATGGTGTTCATAACACCGAAGTCGTCCCTAACAGCGGCGCCATTGCTGCCCTTGTAGTCGACACAGTCCTTGGCCGATTGGAGTTATCGCGCTCCAGGCGCACTAGATCGAGCCAGCGCCCCCCAAGCGGGCTACATCACGGTGTATGAGCACCACCTGAGAGGGGGGCTTTGTTATCCTATGCCCTGCACGCTGTATGCGCTGGTGGACGCGTTGAGAGTTCCGGTGGCGAGGCTTCACCCCAACGCCTTGCATTATTTGGTGTCTCTGTGTATCTTTGCCCACCTCCACGGTGGTTCTTTTGACGCCAAGGCAGCAAGGCTGATCTTTCGGTTCACGGAGTCGGAGGATTGGGTGTCGATGTCGCCAAAGGCGGGCTTCCGCTTTCGTGGAACCAACCCTGATTCGGTGAAGGGTTGGAAGGATCCTTCTTCTTCCTGCAAGAGCCCTCCGACTCCGAGCTTTCATGGGTGTGGGGCCTGATTTCAGGATTCTTTCAGGAAAAGCCACCGACTGAGGACGCTGTGGAGGCGGCGGAGCTGATTTCTGCCATCAAATCCGAGGAGGTGAAGTTCTCTGTCCAAGGTTACTTCCTGACTTCCATCATGTTCGAGGCCTCCAAGCGGGGGCCTCCCTCGGGGTGGAAAATCGCGGGCCCTAGCAAAAGAGAACCTGGAGATACTGCCGCTCCTCGATCGTCTGGGGAGGACGAGGAGGAAAGCTGTTCATTGTTAGAGTTGTCGACTGATGACGAAGAGGAGGAGGCTCCCTTAAAGAGGTTGAGGGAGGCAGGAGGGACTTCCACACGGAGGTCCCAAAGGCAGGTTGCCAGCTCTTCGATCGTGGTGGGAAGTCCAGCTCCGAAGATGACCACGAGCGCGAGTCACCGGGGGGAGACTGCCAAGCCATCGCCGACTTCGGCCGCGGGACTAGCCTCTTCTGAAGTCTGCGAGGTGGAGCCACCATCCGCCGGGGTTCCCCCTGCTACTTCCATTGTTGAGACATTTGTGGATGCCGTCCCAGAAGCTAGGGATGATGTTGTCGTTCTTGAGGATCCTGAGGGGCCGCTTCTGGCTGCACCTGTGCCAACATCAGAGGCCAAGGTGCCTGTAGAGCCAACGGTGATCTTTGTGGAGCCCGTTTCCGAGTACAGGTTCCCCAACGGCATGGCTCCATCTCCAGAGGAAGGCATCGCCCTCGCCGCTGATCCGGTCCAAGCCGGTGAGAGGGCAGCCGGGACATCCTCGTGGCAGGAGCCCCCGAGCGCTCCTACGGCCGCCACCCTTCCAGCCAACTCGCCTCCAGCAGGCGAAGGAGAGGAACCTCAGGGAGAGGCTCTACCGGGTGATTTCGCACACTCTCCGAGCGCCACCCCTACTAAGGTATGGTTGCTTCAATTTGGCCTTTCTTTACTATTACATGCTTTGGGAGTGCTTCTGACGTCGCTTCTTATGCAGACTCCCGGTGACGCCAACCCCTTCGATGAACTGACTGCCCTCTTTCACGGGGGCTTGCAGCGGTTCATCTCTCGCGGAAGGGCCCGGTTCGCTGCTCTCGAAGAGGAGAACGGGCGCTTGCAACAGAGAGTGGCGCAACTGGAAGCCCTGCTCGTCACCTCGGAGGACGATAATGCTCGGTTGGTCAGAGACATGGTCGGTCGACTCTCTCTGTCAGAGTCGCTGCTTGCGCTGGAGACTCGGTATTGGGACGGCATCCGCCTATGCCGCAAGATCGCCTCCTTGGTAGCCCCCCACGTTCCGGACGGAGTCTTTCATCCGGGGAACGCCAGGATTCGGGAGGCATCTCGCCTGAGGAACTTTCATGAGGAGGCTGCTCCGTCCTATCTGCTTGAATAATCTTCGTCTGTACAGATCATTAGATTGTCCTTTGCAGCCACCCCTTGCTTTGTATCTTATTTGTTTCTTGTAAATGAATAGCGAGTGGCTTCTTCTGTGTTTGTTCTCTTCTATTGTAGCGCGTGGCTTGCAATCTTCATTTAATGTGACCTGTGAGATCACTTCTCGTGCTTGAATGCTAGGCTCTTCAGAGCCATTGTCTCTAAGGCCCTATCCAGGCTCCTTCTTGCGCCGTGTTTGTCCTTCGTCAGAGGATGTCGTCGCAGCTCACGTGTTTAATGGGAAGCTCGATCCGGTGGAACGGATGTCGTCGCAAGTCCCGTAGTGCCACAACAAGGGTCGGTAGCCGGTCGTGCCATGGCAACGGACTCTCGGTCTAGGCCTCGGTCGCGTCACGATCAAGGGAGGTTTGTGGCCCCTACTCAATGCATTATAATCACCAAGTTGAGGTCCTAGCCCACGACCATTGTAGACTGAATGTGCTCTCTTCTGTACAAGAAGGTCGCCGCACGCCCCCTATGGTTTTGTTGGCCGTAGATTGGGGACTTCAAAAGCCCCCAGGCCTAATGCTTTGATCGCCTGGGTCGTTGGCGCAAAGCCTGTTTGACGGACCGCTTGGGTCTTTTTGACGAGATGTCTTAGCCTGCGGGTGGCTGCTTCTGGGCCGTCTGGCGCGGAGCCAAATCGCAGGGGGCCGCCTGGGCCTACTGGCGCGGAGCCAAGATGTATGGAGCCGTCCCCGGGCCGCCTGGAGCGGAGACGAAGTCCTGAGATGGTCGATTTCAGACCGCCTGGCACTCGGCCAAGGACTGGTTTTACGGACGGATGTTTATCCTCCCGACTTAGGGGCAGTCTAGGTCGTATGATTTAAGGATGCGATGCATGTCATCAATTTACACAAATGAAGATGCAGGATAACAGGAAGAGTGATTATATTAACAAAAGATAAATCACATGTCCAAGCATTCATTATGATGCATGCGCGTGTGACTCACCTGAGCTGATGTAGCATTACTGGTAGTACTTCCTTAAGTTGGCGGCATTCTAGGTCCGCGGGACCAGTTTGCCATTCGGGCGCAGAACTTACGCGCTCCGCTCCGGAGGATTGCGGAGACAAGGAACGGTCCCTCCCACCCAGGGGAGAGCTTGTTCCTGTTCGCGGTCTTTCCCGCCGCCTCTACGCTCCGGAGGACCAGATCTCCAACTTCTAGAGGGTGTGCCTTTACTCGTTTATTGTAATACCGTGCGACGCGCTGCTGATGTGACGACCCGACTTTTATTACCATCAAAAGCCATCGTCAAAACTAAAGTTCTTACAAATAAAAGATAAAAAGGTGAATATAAAAATTTTTCTTTTCTTTATTCAAACCTGAGATGCATTCTAAACATTTATAATTTCATAATCCCAAAATATCACGGAAACATTCTAGCATTCATAAGCAGCGGAATTAACATTACAAATTTTCTCAAAATAAACAAAACTCCAAAATCTTGCTCCGAAGAAACTTAAACATCTCGTCTCCCGCAAACTTAAACATTCAGTTACACCATAGGACTCTACTCAACTTCGTCCTCCATAAGCTTGTCATCTGAAAAATTGCAAGAATGAGCTTACATAGCCCAGCAGGATACTCATATGCAGAAACACAAGCATATATATAATCAAATTATAGATCATAATATAGCATAATAAAAATCATCATATCGTTTCTTCTTGGTTCATATTCTTTTCATCTTGTCTTCATTAAAATCATTCGGAATTCATATAATCTTTAGGGACCGGACGGGAGCGGACAACATCGAGGACGGGTTGTGTGCTACCCCACAACCTAAAGCCGTATCCCCTCATTATGCTCCCCGGGGCGGGAGGTAATGCCTTTAACCCGGCATACGAGGCCATAGTCCATAGTTCTTGTGCCACCAAAAGGTCCCCTCCCGTGGCCCAGGAGGCATCCTCGAGTGTCACTCCAATATCCTTCATCCATCTTTAATAGCAAGCTTATTGGAAACTCGGTTCTTGGTTCGTATTCTTTATTGGCCAATCATCAAAATTCAAAAGTCGGAAGAGTTCCACTTGCTGTCCATAATCCATATGTTTTCTTGTTCTTTACTGAAGTTCATATCATCTATCAAAGCCGAAGCTCATTTTCAAAAGAATCCGAAGTTCTTATTGAGGAAAGAATTTCGTTATTTTCCGAAGTTCTTTTTAAATGGGAGACCGAAGTCCTGAAACCGGAATTCTTACAAGGCCGGAGTTCATTTTAGTCAAAGCCGGAGTTCATTTCCTTTAATCAAAGCCGGAGTTCGTTGTCTTTCAAAGCCGGAGTTCGTTTTCTTTAGTCAAAGCCGGAGTTCGTTTTCTTTAGTCAAAGTCGGAGTTCGTTGTCTTTCAAAACCGGAGTTCATTTACTTTAGCAGGAGTTCGTTTTCTTTAATCGAAAACTGGAGTTCTTTTCTTTCAAAATCCGAAGTTCATAATTCCGGAGTTCTTTCTCATAAAATCCGAAACTCTAAATCCAGAGTTCAAAAGCCGGAGTTCATTTCAAAACAGAAGATGGAGTGCCTCTAAAAATATAACGGCCGAGGTTCTTTAAACTGAAAACCGGAGTTCTTTTTGCTGAAAGGGACGGAGCTCTTTTTCCAAATGGACGGAGTATATTTTTAAAGACGTAAAGACCGGAGTTCATTTTGGACGGAGTTCTTTATTCAAACTGAAGGCCGGAGTACTTTTCAAGGGGACGGAGTACATTATTCATAAAAAGACCGGAGTTCTTTTTCACATGGGGACGGAGCGCTTTATTCTTAAAAGGGGCGGAGTTCCTTATTCAAACTGGACGGAGTACAAATGCCGGAGTTCTAAATCATTTTCTTTAAAAATTGCCGGAGGTCTTTTGCTTTAACTTCAGAGAAACAGAGTACAGTAGCAGAATTTCATGAATCTTCTTAAGGCCTAAAGTTTCATTCCGTAATCATGCATTGGGCAGAAATTCATAATCATTGGCAGTAAATCATTACAGAAATCTAACATCATGCATAACAGAATTTCCTTTAAACATGCATTTCAATCATCAAAAGCATACTTCATACAGAAATCATATACTTTCATAGCAACATAAATAAACATGAGTTTTAGAAATAGGGGTGAGTATCTTGCCTGAATTTTTTTCTTACGTTGCCTTAGCCTTTGGTTTCTTTCTCTACTAGGAGCTTCTAGTGGTGTCTTTTTCTGCTGATCTTAAGCCCTTATTTATAGGCCCTGGGTTAGGTGGCCTTTATTTATAATTTTTCCTATTTTTCAAGGTGATATAAATTGTCCTACATTTTCAAGAGGATTATTTATGGATTTCGTTTTCAACGTGTCTTGGGAAACCTGATATTCATTGCGCTCCTTCCCAATATTATTCCTTACCGTGACCGACTCCTTCAAAAATCCGAACTTGTTTTTACTTCGGAAATCCGAGTACTTTCATTAAGCAAGTCCGACTGTTTTTACTCCCGGAAACGGAGTCCTTTCTTTCAAGTAAGCCCGACGCGCTTTTACTCCGAAACCGGAGTCCTTCTTTTCAAGGAAATCCGATCTTCCAAGAAAATCCCGCAACCAGATTCCCTACGGAACTGGAGTTCTTTACCAAGGGAACCTGACTTCCGATCACTGGAAATCCGGACTTGTTTCCATCAACGAAAATCCAGACTTCTTTTGTCATGGAAATCAACTGAATTAAGGAACCGACAAGATCGTCCCTAATGCAAATTCCAGACTTCTTCATATTTCGTTTTCCGGTCAACGTGCGTTGACCGGGCATGATGATTAAAATTTTCTTATTAAAATTTTGGGTCGTTACAGCTGATAGGCCGCGGTCCGTAGTCGTGCGGCGTCTTGAACCTCGGAGAGCAGGTCTAGACTTTCCCGGAGCCTTTGTTCATTGGTGGCTAGGTCGAAGTATTCGATCCGCAGGCTTGGCGTCCCCACCTCCACGGGGACCACAGCCTCAGCCCCAAAGCAAAGGTTGAAGGGCGTCTCCCTTGTCGGCTCCCGTGGGGTTGTTCGATACGACCAGAGCACGGGACGGTAGCTCTTCAATCCAGAGCCCCAAAGATCTTCCAACCTCGGTCTCAATCGAGTGCGGCAATGTGTGGTTAGTGACCTCGACACATCCGCTTGCTCGAGGGTGCGCCACGGACGTATGGATCGGCTTGACGCGGAGGTCGCGGCTATGCCGTGAAGTGCTTGGTGAATTGGGTTTCACATCGGTCACTACGACCTCGGGAATCCCCAGCGTGAAACAATACCCTCGACCGAGGAACTCCGTCACATTCCTTTCGCCAAATCTTGGCGAGAGGGATAGCTTCTACTCACTTGGTAAAGTAGCCATGCCAACGATCAAGAATTTTCTTTGCCTGGAGGCCAAGGCGGGGCCTAGTATGCTCGAGCCCCCATTGTGCGAACGGCCATGGGGATGGAGGTAGTGCAGTTCCATATGCGGCCGATCGCCATATTGCCATGGACTTGCAACTTTCACACTTCCTAAGAACTCCATAGCGCCTCTTCATGGTGGGCCATAGTAACCCCTTGCCGCATGACTTTGAATGCAAGGTTCTTGACCCCCAATGTGCGATCCGCACAGCCCAGTGCACTCCCCGGCAAGCACGTTTTGCCTGGCTTCCTCCGGGGTGAGGCATTTGTGAGAAAAAGTAGAGTATCTCGCCTGCATGGGGCCATCCGTTCAGATCGTGTACCATCATGCCGCCTTCGATATGCTTGGCTTCAGGTGTCATCGGGCAGGGTCCCTTCGGGCGGTACTTCATTTCACGGCCGTCATCCAATTGTTTCCTCATGGCCGGCCCGCAGCATTTTTTGTCGACGTCGATGCTAGGTGTGGTCAAGACTTCCTCGCCAGGCTCTCATGCACGCTCCATGGATCCGGCGGCCAGCGTGCCGGGCCACGAGTCAAAGACGCTCGTTATCCGATTCGATGTGTTTGATCGTGAACCGATCAACTCGTGGATCGTGACCTTCGCTTTCGCCAAGTACCTCACAAGCCGCGGTTTGAGGCGCCAAAGTTCCCTTCACCGTTGACCACAAGTTTGGAGTCACTGGGCATTTACGACCAACGACCGCGCGAACACAAGCAGCTGGGCCGCAGCCCGCGAGGAGGGCCTCATATTCAGCTATGTTGTTTGTGGCCGGGAAGGCCAGGGTGACGGAGTACGCTATCTCCATGCCTTCTATTGTCCTTTAGACGACGGGCTCCGCTGTTTCGCTTCCTCGTGGATGATCCGTCTATGTCTGTGGTCCATACAGAGGATCGCGGTCTTCCACGCTTCCCCGGTTGTCGCCTCTTCCCGTGGCGGTGTCAGCCGCTTCTACGATAAAGTTCTGCCAAAGCTTTGCCCTTTCACGCATTGGTTGGGGCGAAACTCCCGTGATCAATTCTCCTAGCTTGATGTTCCCACTTAACCAACCGTCCAGGACGCCCTGGCCTCCGCAGATTGATTGGCCGACCACAAGATGATTTATCCGGCGGCGATCGAAGTAGGGCCGCAGCCTCCGCGATCATAGACACAAGCGAGCGCCATCTTTTTCAGCGTGTTGGATAGCGGGCCTCACGCCCGCCAAGATTGGCTTACGTAGTACATCGGGCCGTTGTCTCCGCCTTCGTGCTCCCAACTAAAATCGAGTTGAGGGCTCGCCGCCGATGAGCAAGTAGAGAGGTAGAGAATCACTTTCGCGCGTGAGCTTAGGAGCGGCGCCACTGAGAGGTAAGTCTTCACCCCGAAAGCTTCGCCGCATTCCTCACTCCACCTCGAACCCTCGCGATTTGGTGCCCCTTAGTGCTTTCAAGAAGGGCAAGTATTTTCCTCTCGACTTAGCCGAGGAACCGCGAGAGGGCCGCTATTCGCCCGGGCCGCCTCGTACCTCTTTTATCGTCCGTGGAGGGTCTCGAGCCGTGGATGGCCTTGATCTTCTCTGGGTTGGGTTCAATGCCGCATTGGTACACGATGAAGCCAAGGAATTTTCCCGAGGTCACTCCCAAGGCACATTTGGAGGGGTTAAGTTTCATCCCGTGCCGTCGGAGGACCTGAAACGTCTCATCCAGGTCGTTGACGTGGTTGCTGGCGATCTTGCTCTTGACGAGCATGTCATCGACGTATACCTCCACGTCCGTCCGATTCTGGGCTTCGAACATCTTGTTTACGAGGCGCTGTAGGTCGCGCCAGCATTCTTGAGCCCAAAGGGCATCATTTTGTAGCAATACGTCCCCTGGTCTGTCATGAACGAGGTGTGCTCATCGTCTTCTAGGTCCATCCGGATCTGGTTGTACCTAGAGTACGCGTCCATAAAACTCAGGAGCTCGTGCCCGGACGTGGAGTCCACGAGCTGGTCGATCCTGGGGAGTGGAAAGCTATCTTTGGGGCAAGCCTTGTTTACGTCAGTGAAATCGAGGCACATCCGCCACTTGCCGCTGCTCTTCTTCACTAACACAACATTGGACAGCCATTCCGGGTATTGGACTTCTCTGATGAATCCGGCGTCCAAAAGTCTCTTCACCTCTTCCATTATGGCGACCAACTTTTCGACAGAGTGGTTCCCTCTCGTCGAACGGACTTTCTGGCCAAGTCAAAGCCCACTTGTGGACAATAACTCGGCCCGATATCCCGTGTACGTGGGCCTGGAACCTAGGCAAATACGTCCCGGCATTGGCCCCGAGGAAGGTGATCGGCCGCGAATTGCCAGGCCGAGATTCGCCCACATTGATGCATTTTTTCAAGCTCAGAGGGGTTTAAAGGGACCGCCTCCGTTTCTTCTCCGGACTGGGCCTGTTGTAGCAAGGTCTCGTCGCGGAGGTCAAGGTCTTCGTCTAGGCCATGAGATACTGCGGGGTTGATCTAGGACAGGTAGCACGTCCGTCCCATCTCCTGATCTCCGAGGACTTCCCCCACACCTCACGGGGTGGGAAACTTCACCTTTAGGTGCGGGATGGACGTAATAGCTCCAAGAGTGGTCAGAAAGGGTCTGCCCAATATGGTGTGATAGACGGATGGAAGGTCAACGATGAGGAACGCCAGCTCTCGTGTCACAGAGCGCGGGTGAGTCCCCATAGTGACTTCCAGCCGAATTATCCCTTATACGGACCTGCCTTGGTCATTCAAGCCGCATAAGGGTCCGCCGCGTGCTCTATCCGCTCGTTTTAGTCCAAGTTTAAAGAAGGCACTGAGATACAGTAAATTTTGCAAACTTCCATTATCGATGAAAACTTGTTTCAGTTGGTAGTCATCCTCACCGCCTGAAACGAGGGCAGATACAACAAGGGATCGGTATGGGGAGAGGTTACATGACCCATATCGTCGCTGATAAAGCTAATGACATCATCCCTAACCCCTATCCTTGCTCGCTTGTTGGCCGAAAGTGGCTCCGGCTCGCGCTGGCATCCGCGGCGGCCGTGGTGGAGATCATGTTGACCATGCCGGGGCGGCCGAGCGGGCCCTTAGAGGCTCGTTGGCTTCACCATCGAAGTCGCTGGTCCCTCGCCCGAATTCTTCATGAACCGCTTCAAATGTCCGCACGGATCAAATCCTCGATCTCCCGCGTGTGGTCCAGCTTTCTCGGCTGAGTGTCCTGGGGCGGTGGTACTAGCAAAGATTTTGTCTGTCGCCGCCGCCAGGACCCTCGGGCGTGTTCGGCCATTTCAAGAACTTCTCATCCCGGATCTCGCATCGATGTTCGTGTGATCACTGCCTCGCAGGAGCCGTGATGCCCCGCCGTAGTCCTTTTCCCGCCTGGCGGGGCCGTTGTTGCTTCCAGCGCCCGGGAAGCGCTAGTCGTCGATATCCCTCTTTCTCCCACTAGATGTTCTGGGGGCTTCCGGGGGCCGGTCCGCTTGCTCGGGGCGCTTCGCCTCATTAGCCTCTTCGACCGTGATGTATGCCCGGGCGATGGCCTCTGCCTCCCAAGGTCCGAGGCGCCGTGCGCATGTGTTTGAAGAAATCCCCCGCCGCCAAAGTAGCGACGATGGCGTTGAGCTTCAGCTCATCAGAGAGCTAGGGGATGCACCGCGCCTCGGCGATGAAACGGTTCAGGGACCTCTTCAGGCTTTCGTCTGACCTCTGGCGGAGGCGGACTAGGTGCCATGGTTGCTTCTCCTCCCTGCGGCTGGAGGCAAACTGGCTTAGGAAGCTGCCAGCAAGCTCGTCGAACGAGCGTATGGAGTTCAGGGGGAGGCCGTGAAACCAGAGCAGCGTGTGCCCCCTGAGGGTGACGGGAAAGCACTGGCACATCAAGGCCTCGCTTGCCCCCGTAAAGATGTGCGGATTTTAAGTAGTCGAGGTGGTCCATCTGGTCTTTGCTTTCGGGCTGCACCCTCCGTAATCTGGGCAGATCTTGAACTTGCTTGCAATGGTTGGGTCCGCAAGTCCATGGCGAAGGGCGATCTCCAGAGGTCGGCGGAGGAGGGCGTGGGCTTCTCCTTATGCAGGGTGTCCCACAACACTGTGACTTTCTCCTCAATCGACGGATCCGTAGAGCCTCTCCGCACATTGATGACATCGCGGAGCTCCGTGTTTCCCTGGAGGTGTGGTCGAGCTCGTCGGGGATGGCGACTCTCCACCTGAGTGGCTCGCTCGCCGTTGGAGCCTGTCGCGGTTGGCCTACCATTGCCGCACAAGTTGCTGGGGTTACGCCCCTTAGGGCTCTCCTCCCGATCGTCGCGGGCGGGATGACTTTCTTCTTCGTTGGGATCATCTTCGGTTGGGGCGCTTTCAGGCGTTGCGGCGTTGTCGGCCGGGCTCGCCTCCCTCCTACGGCCACGGCCAACGCCCGGCTTCTTCAAGTGGATGCTTGAGATGCGGAGGGGCAGCCCAGCCACGGGGGCTCCCGTATGTTCGCACAATGTGCGAAGGATCGTTTGACATCGCCCATGTCCGCAGCTAGCGGTTGACATCGGGCTGAAGTGTAGTTCTCCGGTGTTCCCCGATGGGGATCTTCGTTTGGGCAATGACTCCTCCGTGCCGAGCGCCGGCTTGCGCCGAGTGTTCACCATCTTCCGTATTCGGGAGCGGGGTGGGAAAGAGACACTTGGCCGCTTCGCCGATTCCCACAGACGGCGCTTAATGTTGCATCCCGGTCCATGGCCGCTGTGACGGACAGGGATGCCTTTGATTCTATCGCACGCGGTGGCGTCAAGAGAAGGGTCCGGTCTCTGTCTCTATGAACCTGGACCTGCATAACACAAATAACAAACAAGAGGTCAGGGGTTCGGCAGGATTTCTCCCATCGAGGCCGCTCCGACGCTCAAGTCAGCGAATTTCCGCAATAAACGAAAATGGCGCACGCTAAGAGCGGTGCGCGGTTGAATGCTGTAAGGGCGTGAGAGATGCGTGAATGATGGTGTGGAGAATGCAACGAGTTGTGTGATGGGAAGCCTGGCTCCTTGATGCACCGGGTGCAACTAACTTTTCCGTAGTCCGAGAAGACGTTGGGAGCAAAGATGGCGAGCTAGTTTATGCCAAACGGAGTGAGTCACTCCTCGCCAACTCTTGCTTTGCGAGTTCGTAGTGGATTGCAACTAGGAATCTCGGCTAGAGAATCGGGGGATTGGAATCGAATCCTTTTCTGTGGGGTGTAGGAGCTCTTATAGGCCCCTCCCCTTGGACTCGGCGCTAAAGATGCCCTTGAGGGCTCCTTTTCCCATTGTCATTGCCGTGGACACTTGGTCATGTCGGGCATCATTTTGTCTTACTGGTGAGGCTCCGGCGTTTCGGCCACGCCCGATTTTCCCGGAACGAGGATTGGTGGTTGCTCGCAGAGTGGTTACGTGAGTCGTTGGCGCACATGCCGGCCCGCTTTATATTGGCCTTTTCTGCTTTCGTCGGAAGACATTAATGCGCGAGAGTCCTCACGCCGCCTGCCAGCGTGGCTCAGTGCACGCTTTCAAGCAACCGGCCGACTTGTCATCTCCAGGCTTCTTCATCATCCTTTGTGGGCTTCTAATCTTTTCATGAGCCTGAAAATTCTTCATGCGCCAAGACATGGTACCCAACAATTTAGACAAACGGATAAAATACTTTTAGGTTTTTGTTTATCCAAACTGGTTGTAAATAAATACAATTGTATTTATATGTCTAGATTAGATATGCATGTGTATCTATGTATATAATAACATAATTCCTTAATATAAATTTTTTAAAAAACATATATTTTTATGGGGTTAGATCAAATTTATTCAAATAGGAATTTTTTTTTCCTTTCTTATTTCTTTATATCGTTTACCATTATAAGTGCTATTTTTATATATTTCTTTAGCCAAAAGTCATATTACATGTTTTATACGCAATCGTCGAAATACGACTGTCGTTATGGCAAGTCTCGTGTACTAAATGAGTCTTTTTAATGCTTTGATTTTTCTGTCTGTGTTTGTACGTTAAAACCCAAATTTATGGTCGCTTTTAGTGGATTGATGGTAACATTCTTGGGCTCAGCTATTGAGGGGACCCGCCATTTGGAGTCTTCTCAGCGCAGGCACATTAGTTGGCAGTATCCAACGGTTAAAAGTACGCACCCACAGGAAGAACCAACGGTTAATAGGGTTGTCTCTGAAAAGGGGTGGGGAGGAGGATAGACGGTGATGGCGAAGAATCAGAATCTGATGGAACTATTAATTAATTAATTAATTAATTATTTATTTATTTATATTTGTTGGGTTCGGCTCCTTCGCTCGTTGTTGGCAACATCAATGCGTAAAGGTTGATGGGTCATCGTCAAATCAAGACCCCAATAGTGCGAGCATTTGTCCTCCTCTTGTAGTTATGAACTATTCAGAGTTTTAACATCTACAATGGAGTAAAATATTGATCAAAGGCATCATCATTAACTCAGAGATTTCCAAATACATTGGAACCATATTGTCGGTACAACCAATGTGCAAAAGATCAACTCCACTATCAAGACAACATAGAGAATCACATTGAATTCATAGATCTTATGGGACAACATCAGCAGAATTTAAAGAGATAAAGTTGTAATTATAATGAAGATCGTGTTTGGTCATTATCAAGCCTAACCACCTACCATGGAAGAATTCAATGACTACAATCGAATTAAAGCAACAACTACAAAGAGTTGAAGACTAGCTATTAGAACACAATTATTTTTAAAAATTGGCACACAATTAATAATTATTAGTCATAAGTAATAAAAAAATATTTAAAGAGATAGCTAATTTAGACAATATTAATTGGGAATCAAATATACGGATAAATTTATGAATAATCGAAGCAATTATTGATTGGGTTAGACCCCATATAACCTAAAAATTAAAATTTTGTGGACCCAGATGATATCATTGAATGATTGGAAGAAGTTAGTCACACTTAATAGTTATAATTATTAAGTTTTATGCAATTCTTACCTTTAAGGATGAAATTTCAAGTTTAGTCAATCAGATAAAATTATTTAAGTAGCTGAATCTACGATTTGAATTAATGATGATTATGGTTGTTGAGGAATTTTTAGGTAAGCAAGGAACTTATTATCGCAAATTCCTAAGTTTAAAGAAAAAAACCTAGTGAAAGCTTCTTTTTCTCTTGGCACTCGCTATTGCAAGCATTGCCCTTCTATTATCATTTATCCCCGGTAGTTTTTAGAGTTAAACCTCATTTATATTCTTTTATAGTATCTTTGGTCAAAACTAAATCCTTATACTCTTTTTCATTTTGAAATAGTTCAGTGATAGGTTGTCCAAAATTATTTTTCTATTCATTTAATTGGGCCAAATTTATCCAATCGGAATCTTACTTCTTTCTAATTTGACATATTATGCTATTTAATACTTTGATAATTTCAACTGTATTATTTGAATCCAGTCTTTTTTGTGACCTCTACGGGCTTAAGTGTAATAGTAAGAGTTCTTTCTATTTCTTGACTTTAGTCAGATTTTTTGTAATTATACTTCCCTTCGTATTCTATAGTCGAAAGATTAGAAATTAAGGATGGAATTTTATTTGACTCTCTTTTCCCACTTACCCTTGTCTTTGCAGCATCAAATTTTTCCTTTTTGGTGAATTTTTTGTAAACTTTATTTTTTTGGTTATTATCATTGTATATGTGCTATTAAACTTGCTATCATCATCAATTATTATTCTAAATCTCTTGATGATTTGTTTTGGTACTTCATGCACTTTGCTAAAAATTCTAAGCTTCAACCTTTTTCTTTTAATATTATTTAACTTTTTATTATACTTACTGTAATATTTACCTATACTTTTTATGTGACATTCCATTCAATTTTGAGTACATTATCTCAATTTTCTTATTTAAATTTATTTCTTGGGATGCGGGATGGATTTTTCTCTAGCATCACTTGTTTGTCCATTAATTCTTATATTATAAGAACCAACTTCTATCTTAAGAATATATAGAACTATCATGGTATTTTCATGTAAAAAATAAAGGAGACGAGATAACAACTAGTATCAAATATCTACTGACAATGACTTAATGATAAATTATAAAAAAATCCGATGTGTTAAGAATTGACATAAAATAAATTATACTAAGTTATTAAGTGGTAATATTTTAGAAAAAAATGTTTGGAACGAACTGCAAATATTATATATAGAATTCATTATTGGGATTTATTATAATATAAGTTTAAATTAATCAATAAATTTGATAGATTATAGGAAAGATGTCAAAATTGGGAAAAAATTCAATAAGATTTGAAGAAGTACATTTTTGATAAATTTTAAGTGTTATTTACTGGGGATAATGATATTCTAAAACTATTCTACTTAGGAGAAACCATTTTATAACTTTAAAAAGTTAAAACTGACAATTAAGAAGATTGACTCATACTGAAAAATTGAGTGTATACGTGAGTCATATTACAACTTGGGTTTAAAGATTAATATTGGTAATTAAGTTTAAATATTAATTGATCTGCTCATGATAAATATTATATCTAAATGATGATATAGTTTAAACTTCTATTATGCTTGATGTGTTCAATTAGTATTAAAGTTCTATTAGAGTTAAATCAATAATTATATGTAAGTTGTGGTTTTATGTAAGGTACTAAAAATATTGGTAAATCTTGAGATTGTTGGAGATCAAAAAATTATGGACTGGATTAATATTGGAGGTTATCTTATGGATTTTGATATGGTGAAAGTACTCATCCAATAACCAAATGTTGAAAGTTATGCACTCTTTATTTTGAAGGAATTGGAAGTTTAAGGAGCCAAATTATTTCAATGAGGCTAAAATTATATGAAAGGTTTTCAAGGACAATGGTAAATTTTTGATGACGAAAATCTTTTAAGGGAGTAGATTGTAATATTTTGAATATTTTTAATTTTTATTATTTTATAATAATAAATTATCAGATTAGTTATATTAAAAAATTAATAAATTGATAAAATTAGTTAACATATTAACTATTTAAAAATTAAGTACACATTAAATATTTAGGCCTAATAAGTTTAGATAGATCAATGAATTGGGTTTCGATATTTAGACAATTAATTTAAGTTTAAATTAAATAGTAAATTAGGTTCATTTTGAATCAAATAAATTAAATAAATATTTATCTGGTGGACCATAGTGTATCAGGATTCATTGATTAAAAATATAATTAATTTTAAAAAAATTAAAATATTAAAAATTTAGATCAAAATTTTAGATATTATTACATGTGATGGGTATACATTACTGGGCTGGCCCCAAAAGTCAATGGAGGCCCAAAACGATGGTCAACACTCTAACGGCCTAGTTGAAGAACTGGCCCAGAAGCTGAAAAGCTCAGGACGGTCAACGCCAACGTTGACCGTCCGGGTGGCCAACTCCATAGCAGACGGTCAACTCAAACGTTGAGCATCCGCATTACACGCGTTGGGCCCAAAGATGCTTTCCTATAGTAACGGGCCTGGTCCGTTTAGGCCCACGAATCATCAAAAGGCTAGCAACGGCTTTCCATGGATATTTCATGATCCCAACTGGCACCAAAAAGGACATTGGTAATATTGGGGCCTCCCACATAAGAAAGGCGCCAGATTTCTCCAAATCTTTGCCAACCCAAGCTCTCCAACAGTAACACGCACAGAAGAAAGGTGTTAAGTTTGGAAAGCTGTCGGTCGCCTCAGAAGGAAACTAACCTTCACGGTTTGACAACCGACATCAGCCCCAAAATGAAGGCCAGCCAGCAGATCACGAAGGTAATCCCTCCTTTCAAAGAAGGAGGATCGCCCTCTCCACCATAAAAGAAACCCTGGATTCACCATCCAGGGCATGCTTCCAATTACGCTCTCAATCAGGCTTTCCCTTACTCTCTCAATTGCATACGCTTTCTGAAACACAAGGGCTCTCAGTGAACGATTTTCTCTGCCATTGAAACTCACAGCATTGCCCGAGCTTGCTACTACTCCAAACACATTCATCCTCAACCCTAAGGCAAACAAGCGCGCCTCTCACGGCCGTTTACTGCCTTCCCACCTCCCACATTCAAGAGGACCTCACGTCTCTCTTTCCATCCGGAAAACACTCTTTGTCTCTCTCTTCTCGGGTTTCAGTTTCCTCTTTTGAAAGATCTGTTTCGACGTTGAGCGTCAAGTATTTCTGTGTAGGATAACTTTTCGCCGACACACTGACCTCCTGTTCTATTTAGTGGTGTGTAGGGTCTAACTCAGGGAACAGAGCTGGAACCATATCAAGAGGATCATCCGAATCTATTCGAAATTCGAATCCAGGGACGCATCATTAGCGCCGTCTGTGGGAAGCGCTTGCAAAAGCCAACCACAAAATCTGCACAAACTCTCTCTGTCACCTTCTGATTCTGCAATGGTGAATACAAGAGCCCTAGTTAGCGATCCCACTAGAGATGTGCTAACCCCGACCAGGACCACGCTGCTGGTGCCATGGTCAACGGGGCCATAGGCGGGGTTCCACCGCCTTACTTTCAACAACAGGTGGAGCAGAGATGCCAACAATCGCTGCGTAATTACTTTGCACTCAGACGAGCAACGACAGTGACAGCTCCACCAGCAACCATCCCCGCCCGCCACCAAAAGGGGTGGCGGAGGAAGAAGAAGCGACAAGAGGCCCGAAAAAGTCTGGGACAATCGGCCCAGCCCTTGGCCTTTCCTAGCCAAAAATAGGCTGAAGAACGCTCGGGAGCACGTCTCCACAAGAAAGCCGGAGAGAAGAAACCCCCGATACTCTCGAAAAGAAGACAACAACGTAATCCAGGACGAGCCTCCAGGACTGCCAGGTCCACTGGGGGTAGCAGCCAACCAATTGCTGAACCCTCTAGGGCCAAGACGGAGTTGAGGGATTACCTCAACTCCAAACGATCAGCAAATGTCGCTCGCGCCGATCCGCGGGTGGACAAGATCTGGAACCGTGTGTTCCAAGAGGAGGAGCGTGCCATCGACTTGGACCGATCTCCTTTTACTGCAGAGATCCTGAGCCGTCCACTGCCTATGAAGTTCAAGATGCCGTCCCTTGACTTATACGATGGGGGCAGTGATCCAGTTGACCACCTGGATTACTTTCGCACTCATCTGAGTCTATAAGGGTTAGAAGACTCAGCGATGTGCCACTTCTTTCCGCTCACGCTGAAGGGAGACGCTCGAATCTGGGTCCATCACCTCCCTTCAGGCACCATCAGCAGTTTTCGTGAACTCACGGATCTCTTCCTGGCTCAGTACGCCTCGAGCCGACGGGAAGAGAAGCAGCCATGGCACCTCTCCCACATCAAGCAGAAACCGGGAGAGAACCCACGGCGTTTCCTGGATCGCTTCGTGGCGGAGGCCAGAAGGATTCCCAAGATCACAAAGGAGATGAAGCTGGGCAGTTTCATCTCTGTGCTTACTTACGGTGACTTTTTCAAGCACCTGGCCCACAAAAATCCTCAAATCTTCCACGAGACGGAATCCATCACTCGGGCCTACGCTGTAACAGAGGAGGCCAACGAGACAAAACGTCCAGAATGGGCGGATCAGCCTCGTCGTTCCCTGATGAAGGGAAGAGAAAGTGATGTGGAGAACACCGCTAGAAGCGGCGGGCGGACCGGGTCCCTGCACGCGAGACTATGGGCCCACCAGTTTCACACCTCTGACGGACACACGCGCCAATGTCCTCATGCAGATCAGTGGAGAAAAGTTCCTGAAGTGGCCCAAACCACTGAAGAAGGACTCTGGAAACCAGTCGAAGTACTATGACTTTCATCGTTCTGCTAGCCATTCGACTGATGACTACAAGACGTTGCAAAGGGAGATCGAAGATCTAATTCGCAGAGGCCACCTCACGAAGTTTGTTAGAGGTCCTGGATAGAGCTCAGCAGCGGCTGATGAAGAGGGGCAGGAGCAGACTGCACCCGGCAATAGAGTTGCGGCGGGAGTGGTTAATATGGTCACCACCATTTGCCAAAGAACCCTACTGACAGGCAAGGAAATAGCAGATCGGAGGAAGAAGTAGCGCCTGAGAGACAATACGATTAGCTTCAATGATAATGACTCAACTCATGTAGTGTCCCCTACGCCGAGACCCCTTGTTATATCAGCACTCGTTTCAGACGGCAGTATGGACTACCAGCTAAAACGAGTCTTTATCGATAATGGAAGTTCTAAAGATTTACTTTACTTGGATGCCTTCTTTAAGTTAAGCCTAAAAAAGAACCAGTTAAAACCCGCTGAAGGCCCACTATATGGCCTTGACAACGAACCAGTGTCCGTTCAAGGGACAATCCAATTGGAAGTCACCCTGGGCACTTATCCGAAAACAGCAAGTCGCACGCTCACGTTTCTAATAGTTGACCTGCCATCCATTTACAACGCGATACTAGGTAGACCGTGCCTGACAATGTTTGGGATGGTCACCTCAATTCCGCACCTTAAAATGAAGTTCCTGACATCTTACGGTGTGGGAGAGGTGTTAGGCGACCAAGTAATCGGACGGACGTGCTACATGTCCCAGATCGCCCCTAGCGGCAGCCCTGGCACAGTGGGAGAACTCGATCATCGAGACTAGACCACCCTGCAGCAAGCACAGTCTGGTGAAGTCACGGATCTGGTCCCACTGAATCTGGAGGAACCGAAAAAGTGTGTGCAGATTAGCGGCTCACTCACTAGCACACTGTGCGCTGAACTGATTGCATTCCTGCAACGGAACGCTGACATATTTGCATGGACTCCCGCAGACATGCCCGGGATTTCGGCTGAGGTGATGGTCCACAAGCTGGGCCTCGATCCTGGCTGGAAGCCAGTTAGGTAGAAGCGGAGAAACCACTCCATAGAAAAGCTGATCGCCATCCGAGAGGAGGTGAAAAAGCTGCTGAACGCTGGATTTATTAGAGAAGTCCAGTATCCAGATTGGTTTTTGAATGTCGTCCTGATTAAAAAATGCAACAGAAAATGGAGAATGTGCATCGATTTTACCAACGTCAACAAGGCCTGCCTGAAAGACAGTTTTTCCTTGCCCAGGATTGACCTACTGGTTGACTCCATGGCTGGACATGAACTGCTAAGCTTCATGGACGCCTATTCGGGTTTAGCAAAAGATTTGAATGAGTGGGAGGACAAAGAACATACCTTGTTCATGACGGACCAGGGCACCTACTGCTACAAAGTGATGCCATTAATTTTGAAAAATGTCGGGTAACTTACTAAAGGATCGGTCAACAAGATGTTCGAAAAATTGATTGGTCACAATATGGAGGTCTACGTCGACGACATGCTCGTCAAGAGCAGAGTCACAGGCGACCACATACGCGACCTGCAAGAGTCATTCGAGGTGCTTCGCCAGCATCAAATGAAGTCAATCTAGCCAAGTGTGTCTTCGTGGTGGCCTCCAAAAAGTTCTTGGGTTTCATCGTCTTCCAGCGGGGGATCGAGGCAAACCCAAAAAAGATGAAGGCCCTCGCTGATATGGCACCCCCACAGAACGTCAAAGATGTCCAGCGATTGACTTGGCGGTTAGCGGCTTTGTCCCGCTTTCTCACGAAGTCCGGTGACAAGTACCAGCCCTTCTTTAAGGCCCTGAGAGGGACAAAATCTAATGGGTTTCAAAGGTGGATGACCGGGATCGCCACCGCCTTTCATGAATTGAAGCAGTATTTGGCCAGCCTACCATTGCTAGCATCACCCAAAGACGGAGAGGAGCTGTACCTTTACCTGGCAGTGTCAGAAGTGTCCCTCAACTCCGTCCTTGTGCACCAGGAATCCGATATCCAGCAGCCGGTCTACTATGTGAGCAAAACATTGACCGGCCCAGAAACGCGCTATCCACGCGCGGAAAAATGGCCCTAGCACTTATCTTCGCTGCGCGAAAGTTGAGGCCATACTTTCAGGCGTATTGCATAGTGGTCCTCACTGACCAGCCGCTGAAAAATATACTCTAGAAACTTGACGCCGGACTACCGGTGAAGTGGGCTATCGGGTGGGTGAGTTCGACATCGAGTTACAGTGACTGCCATAAAAGCGCAGGCTCTGGTTGACTTCATTGTTGAGACCACGACCACAATTCACGAGGAACAGCCCGCAGAAAATGCAGAACAGCTAGACGAAGTTCCAGAACGGGTACTCCATGTAGACGGATCGTCCACGGACAGTGGCAGCGGAGCAAGGGTGGTCGTTACGACCCCTGATGGATTTGAGGTTAAGTATTCCCTCAAACTTGAGTTCCCGGTAACCAACAATATCGCCGAGTACGAAACCCTGTTAGCCGGCTTACGATTAGTAAAGGAGTGCTCTGTCAAGAGGTTGGCGGTTTAAAGCGACTCCGAACTAATCGTCAACCAAGTTAACGGGGCCTTTGAGGCAAACAACCCTTCCTTGGCCAGGTACCTGGCAAAGGCAAGGGAGGTTGTTTAAGGTTTCGATAAACTGACCCTGATTCATGTTCCCAAAATTGAAAACTGGAAGGCGATGCAGAACAGTACTCGAGGGACATGAGGGAGATCCTGAATGCTCTCAGCATAGAGAAATAGGAGGCGACGCAGATTTTCGAGACGAAAAACTGGATGACGCCCTACCATAGATACTTGGCTGACGGATCACTCTCAGAGGACGCTGAAAAGGCTAAACGAGTTAAAAAGACACTGGCCGGGTACACGGTAGTCGACAGGCGATCAGTATCACCGCGGGATATCGACTCCATACCTCCATTTGCCTATCACACGAGTGAGGTGACTATGCACCGGGCGAGGTTCATCTCGGGATCTCGGATCACACGTGGCGAAAAAACTCGGCCTTTAAGATCATGCGGCCAGGCTATTACCGCCTTCGATGAAAAAGGACGACTTGAGCTTGTAAAGAAATGTGAGAGCTACCGGCTTCATAGCAACCTTCACCATCACCGTCCACGACTGAAATCATTTCGTGCTCTATGGCCCCCTCACAATGGGGGCTCGATATTCTCGGCCATTTCCAATGCCACAGGCAAAAGAAAGTTCATCATCGCGGGCATCGACTACTTTACCAAGTGGTTCGAGGCAGTCCCGCTAGCAAAAATCACTGAGCACAATGTACTGAAATTTCTTCGCCAGGGCATTATCTGTAGGTTTGGCATCCTAGAGGTCATAGTAACCGACAACGGAACCCAATTCACTGGGAGACACTTCACCAAGTATTGCGCCAACCTTGGCATCAAGCCGGTCCACACTTCGGTGGCATACCCCCAAGCGAATGGACAGGTGGAGGTCACAAACAAAACGCTACTCCACGGATTAAAGAATAAGCGGAGGACGCGGGGGCTCCTAGGCCGACGAGCTCCCATCCGTCCTCCGGGTCTTATCTGGACAACCCCTGAAGGAACCAACGCGAGACACCCTTCGGCCTCACATTGCACTGAGGCGGTGATCTCGGTCAAGTCGGGCTTCCAAGTCTTAGGGTGGAGTCTTTCGACCCACATACTAACTCCCAGAAAATCATGGAGCACTTAGACTTGCTAGAGGAAGCCCGCGATGCCGTCAGAATACGGATAGTAGCCTACTAACACCGAGTTGACCGGTACTACAATAAAAAGGTAAAAGCCCGGCAATTCGACGTTGGGGACTTGGTCCTACGAGGCGTCGAGGCCACAGGCAAGCTGGCCGGCCGCAACAAGCTCTCCCCTAATTGGGAAGGGCCTTTCTTGGTCTCCGCCGTCCTGCGAAATGGAGCATACAAACTCCGAAACCAGGACGGAAAGTTGGTCCTGCGAAAGTGGAACGCGATCCACCTCAAACGCTACTTCCAATAGGGAACCCAGATACGCACTCGCCCACTTGTGTGCATTCATTTGCGTGCTTGTTTTAATTTGGTAAAATGAGAAGTTTGCTTAGCATATAGAATCTTAATCTTTGTGTGCATACATATAAACTACGTTTGCCTTGTAGGTTTACCCGACCTAGACTGCCCCTAAGTCGGGAGGGTCTTCACCCTCTCGTTGTTAAACCCTGGTCATCTAGGTGGCCCATAAGCGGTCTTAAACTCTGGTCATGCAGGTGGCTCATGAGCGGTCTTAAACCCTGGTTATCCAGGTGGCCCATAAGCGGTCTTAAACCCTAATCATCCAGGTGGCCCATGAGCAGTCTTAAACCCTGATCATCCAGGTGGCCTATAAGCGGTCTTAAACCTTGGTCATCCAAGTGGCCCATTAGCGGTCAAAATCTTAGGGGGCTAGTGCAGCACAAGCGACGACCTCCCTCACGGGGAGTAGCAACGTCAGTCAACGACGCTCGAAGGGAGAAACATTTCTTCTCCAACATTGGGTGCCCAAGTCATCACTTGTACGGCGCCACCGGGCTGGTTAACACAACCGCCTGCTCGGCTTAAGGACCTTACTCCTTAGTCAGCCAAGGACTTTACTCCTTAGGCAGCCGGCCAACCGGATTGGCCACCCCACACAACAACCCTCTCTGCGAGAGGGTAGTGTGATTGTGCAGCAACGAGAAGCGTTCCTTCTCTACACTGGCTGTTCGAATTACCACTTGGGCGGCACTTCCAGGCTGGTTAACACAACCACCTGCCAGGCCCAAGGACTTAGCTCATTGGGCAATCAAGCAACAGTCACCGGCTAACTAGGTTGGCCGCCCCATGCAACAACACACACCGACACAAAAAGCAGTAAAAATCAATGGACTCCAACCGGAGAAAATTCCCATTTTATTGCTTTAATTGTGTTGTGCGGTTACATCAGTACAAAAAAAAACATAAGGGGATTACAACGACCTCTCGGGCTGTCACAGGGGGTCCCTCACAAGGACCTCTTTGCGCTGCGCCGCCCTGTTGGATTGATTAATGAGTTCAGCAGGAAAATTGAGATCAATCAACCGTGCAATGCGCCGGCTGACGTTGATCCCCTCCAACAGCCGTGCGTGCAGCATGCCTTCAAGCTCAATGGGACAGATGCGGAGGGCCAGATCATTCTCCAAGTCTGTGATCCGGTCAGCAAGCCGCTTCTTGACTTTATTATGTCGATCATCCTCTTCCTTCAAGCGGGCGACCTCGGCTTTCAGCTCAACGTTCTCCGCCTCCATGCCCACCATGACAGCCTTAAGAGCAGCGGTCTGCTCGCGGAGCTCCCCTCTTGAGGCAGCCAGCCTGGCCTCCAGCCAGGCGATCTCAGCCTCTCGGTCCACAATGATGTGATCGCGTTGCTCCACTTCTCGGGAAAAGGCTGAGATCAACCTCATTGACTGCACAAGACAAAAGCGAAGTGTAAGTTACAAACACAATGAAGAAAGAAGTACAAGAAAGCCATTGCAGAAATCATACCTCGTAATTCTTCCTCAAGGGCCTCACGGGCCTGGACTCTAGACCTGGCCCAGTTGGCGGTGGACCAGTTGGCGGTGGACTAGGAGATGATGAGCCAGGAGCATCCTCCGGCGCCAAGCTCGCCGCTGCCTCATCCAAAATGCGATCCAGGAATGCATCAGTCTCATTCATGGCAGCTGGGGGCTCCTCTCCAGCAGCCTCCGGAGTAGCTGCCGCAGGCTCCCCTCTGGCGGCCTCTCGAGTAGCTGCTGAAGAATCGATCCCCGCTATTGGCTCCACAGCAGAAGTCTGCATGGCCGTCACCATCTCACAAGCTGGCCCCTCAAAAGATTCCATCGACTCAGCACCGGCCACCGCTTGCGGCGCAGGAAGCGCCAAGACGACTCCTGAGTCTGCCAGTCAATTCTCGTAGGTCTTTTCCAGGCCCACGGTGCTGCCAGCCCCGGCACAGATCCCCGCGGCAACATAATCAATAAGTGACGACGACGACGAGGGTGTCTCTATTACCTTCTCAGGCAGCGGGCCGGTAGACCCTTCATCAGGACGTCGCATACGGATCATTACCCCTTTGGTCTCATCGGGGTTGGCCATCCTCATGGGCGGCATAGGTTTTCTAGTTGGGGAGGGCGGACCCCAGTTCACTTTCCTTGTTTCCTCTCAAGAAACCAAAAATCCTGAGCAAAATCATCCGAATTCTCCGTTATTGCTTTTGTCAGCCACGCATAGGCCGCCCACTCCATCGGAGACGGCGCCCCAAAGTATGCCTCTGGAACTTGGCCCCAATCCTTCGCGAGGGGCCATTTGGCCCCCACACTCACGAAGAAGAATCGAATTTTTCAATTCTTCAACGAGTCATGAATGGCCTTATTAATTTTTATTCCGGTACGGGGAGAGAGCGATATCCACTCTCCCCCCTGGTTCACTTTGAACAAAACCCTAACGCCGGACATCTTAAACTTCCGGCCAAAGTTTCGAGCAAAAATACACATGGTGCAGAGATACCTCATGGTGTTGGCATGGAGCTGAGCAATGGAAACTCGCAGAGCCTTCATGATTGACTCTAGCTCCTCCGACAACGGCAGGCGGAGGCCGCTCCTCAGATGGGCCTCGTAAACAGTGATGTGCCCCTCCGGTGGAGAATAAGCCCTGTCGTCCTTGCCCGAAATTCTCCAGGTAATCTCCTTTGGAATATTGAATTCGACGCACAGAGCTTTGACATCGCTTTCTCTCAGAACGGAAGCAAAATCGGCGGCGGAAGCCATGGTTACACGTAGAGTTAGGTTTTCCAGAAAAAAGAGTTGGAAGGAAGAAGACCACAGACTGAAGGCATAAACAATTTCAAATTACGGAAGGAAAACTTAAGCGCTAAGCACGAAACCCTTCATCATTGACGCTGCCAGACCTGCCACGTGTCACCTCCCTACTTGGCCCTGCAAAGGACGGATCTCTGGCTCATTAATGGCCAGGATATCCGTCCAACCAAAGGGAGACACGTGTCGCTCTCTGCCCTGTAACAAAGCAAAGATCATGGAAAACGCCCAAAAATTGGCCAAGATGGTCAACCATTCAGTGTTCGAAATTGAATGACTCAGACGGCCAACATTCTCAGTTCTTCTGGAATTGGACTTAACGGTCAACAATGTTTGGTTCTTCAGAATTGACCCGACGGTGTCAACAATTTCGCCAAACTCTCCTCCACGCATTTCATGAAACTCCATGGGACCCTCTCGGCAATAAGGGGCATCCCATCATGAACATATTGGAGCCCAGACTTCAGGCCACCAGCATGGGGGGCTAGTGATGGGTATACCATTACTGAGCTGGCCCCAAAAGTCAATGGAAGCCCAAAACGAGGGTCAACACTCTAACGGCCCAGTTGGAGAACAGGCCCAAAAGCTGAAAATCCCAGGACGGTCAATGCCAATGTTGACCGTCCAGGCGGCCAACTCCCTAGCAGACGGTCAACTCAAACGTTGACCGTCCGTGTTACGCGCGTTGGGCCCAAAGAGGCTTTCCTACAGTAACGGGCATGGTCCGTTTAGGCCCACGAATCATCAAAAGGCTAGCAACGGATTTCCAGGGATATTCCACGATCCTAGCTGGCACCAAAAAGGACATTGGCAATATTGGCGCCTCCCACATAAGGAAAGCGCCAGATTTCTCCAAATCTTTGCCAACCCAGGCTCTCCAATGGTAACATGCACAAAAGGAATGTGTCCAGTTTGGAAAGCTGTCGGTCGCCTCAGAAGGAAACTAACCTTCATGGTTTGGCAACCGACATCAGCCCCAAAAGGAAGGCCAGCCAACAGATCACGTAGGTAATTCCTCCTTCCAAAGAAGGAGGATCGCTCTCTCCACCATAAAACAAACCCTGGATTCACTATCCAAGGCATGCTTCCAATTACGCTCTCAATCAGGCTTTCCCTTACTCTCTCAATTGCATACGCTTTCTGAAACACAAGGGCTCTCAGTGAACGATTTTCTCTGCCATTGAAACTCACAGCATTGCCCGAGCTTGCTACTACTCCAAACACATTCATCCTTAACCCTAAGGCAAACAAGCGCGCCTCTCATGGCCGTTTATTGCCTTCCCACCTCCCATATTCAAGAGGACCTCACGTCTCTCTTTCATCTGGAAAAACACTCTTTCTGTCTCTCTCTCTCTTTCTCAGTTTCTGTTTCACTCTTTTGAAGACTGTTTTAGTGACTTGAGCGTCGGAGTATTTTCTGTGGGACAACTTTTCGCCGACACACTGACTTCCTGTTCTATTTAGTGGTGTGCAGGGTCCAACTCAGGGAACGGAGCCGGAACCATATCAAGAGGATCATCCGAATCTGTTCGAAATTCTGATCCAGGGACGCACCAATATGGATAGCTAGATAACTAATTAGATAAATAATTAATATTTTTAATGAGAGATAAATAATAATAATCATAATAATAATAATAATAATAATAAATAAATAAATAAATAAATAAATCAGTAAAGAAAGAAAAAAAGAAAGGAAAGAAGGAAAAAAAAGAAGAAGAAAGGAAATATGGAAATAAAAAAGAACAGGGGAAAAGAGAAGGGAGAGACGGAAACTGGTTGATACAGCAGTGACGGGGAGAAGGAAGGAGATCGATACCCCAGATGGAAACCAACTAAACCCTAATCGAACCCTTCTTTACATAAGGAGACAGTGGTGAGGAGAGGGGAGGCGGTGCACCAGTTGATAAGGAAAGCCGCACATGATTTGAAGAGAGAAGTTGCCGTAAAGTCTGATACTGTTGCCATCATCATTAATTGGTGCCGGAGAGAGTGTCATCGGGACTATTCGGACCCACCACCGTCACTAATTCTCACCATTGTTATAGTGTCATCGTAAATCAGGCAAGTAAATTTTTTCATTTTCTTTGTTGATATTGATTCTTTGTTTACATGTCTCGATTTTAAGGAGTCAGCCAAAATTTTAGTTGGTGGAAAAATGGGGCAAAACAAAACTACGACTCTGATTGGGTAAAAAAGCTTGAATTTTAAAGTATTTACGGGGCTTAGTAATTTGTACAGTGAAGATTGAAAATCTTTGTTTCATATGTTGGGTTTTGGAAGCTTTGAATTTTATGATATGGGGCAAATTTAAAAGTGAAGAAAACAGAGCTTTGTGCTCTATTTGTTTGGGCATTGAACGCATGAGAAGGTGAAAACAATGAGAGAATGACAGTGAGAGGATGTAAGCATATGGATGTGAATATATGTACGGTCATATATGTATATATACGGGTATATATATATATGTATATATTTAAGTAGCAGGTTATGGTATGTATACGTACATATGTATGCATGCAATTGCATACTAATTTATGCTAGCATATATGTGCGTGTGTGAAAGTGCATAGACGTATCTGTCCATATGCATGTATTATGTGTGTATATCAGGATTATATAGTTATGTACTTGTGTTTGTAAAGGAATATATATGTAATTATATAAATACATGCATGGGGTATAAATATAAGATTATGATGATAGTGTGGATATGTATATATGTATGCACTCTGCGGGTGTGTACATAAAAGGTAGGATATGTATAAATATATTTGTGTTGGTGATGTATATGTATGCGTTAATAAAAAAATAGATGTAGATGATGGATGTGTACGTGTATGTATTTTGAGTAGGAAATTAATGGTAATTATTATTTTGAACTGGTTGTGTGAACATGCATATAGATGTGTGCCGTATATATGTAAGCATGTGGTGTATATGTATTGAAATTATGAGGAGGAAGAAATTGATGGTGATTATTATTTTGATTGGATATTTGTGGAATCAACCAGAATAGTTCAATTAGTAGAATAATCATGAAATTATTCGCTAAAAATGACAGAGAATCAAAGAAAATGTTAGGATGGTTGGCCGAATATTTAAGATTTTCCTTTGAATTTTCCTTATTCTTGTGATGATCGATCTTTGCATTGGCTTTGATTGCTTACATATATTTTATTGGTACTCTATGGATAAGTAAATGAGAGTGTACAAAGACTCTATGGTATCCGGGTGAATGAAAATTTGTGATACCTTAAAGTATTTACATTTTTCCATATGTATTCCATGTCGGAGGTCAAGGTCGTTGATATTGAGGAAGGATGCTTATAGCCTAGTAACCGTCGTAGATAATTATATTGAGAATATCATTGGCGAGAGGTATCAAAGATAGTATGAGCATGTTACGAGTACAGATTCTAAGAGAAGTGTACGAATAGTTAGAAACCATGGATACCGGATAACCTCATGGTACTTACCTAACTATTGAGGACATGAATACGCGACTTTTTGTTTACTATAGTAGAATAAGGTCCATGGAAGTTATTTTTATCACGTATAGTGGAGATTATTGTTATCTCGTGTAATTGTGACCTCGTGTTGAGCTGATGATCAGATTCGGTGGAATCCATATTACATTCCTAATATTCAGTTGTTTATATTGCTTTTGAATAGTGAAAATAATATGTTATTGAATCTTGGATAACAAATTGTATACCGTGTGTTGTTATTAATTTTATATATCTTATATTATAATCTAAGATGTTTGTTTTTATTCCTGTTTTCTTGCTTATATTTACATGCTGGACATTCGGCTTACTCTTGTATTTTTTCTTGACTCTGGAATGAAGAGGTATCATAGGTGCTAGCTAGAATTTATGAGATTATTATTGAATACCAGATAGAGGCGATTCTAGAGTTAGCAGCGTATGAACGATGATGAAAAATATTTCTTTGATTATAAATATTATATTAATTGATATATTTATGAGGATCATTTATAGTATGATAATTTTTAGTAATTTAATAATTTTGAGTTTATATATATTGATAGATTTTAGAATTTATGTCTGATAATTGATGAATTCGGATGTTTTGAGATATTTCCACAGGGATGGTCCAAATCGGGTCTGGGCACTTGGGCTCGGGTTGTCACACCTGTCATTGCCTCTTCTTTGATGGAGCAAGCGGTGCCTGACTATTCTTTTGAGCCAACAAAAGAGGGTACTAGTGTGGCCCAGCCAGTTAAGGCTCGGCCGAGGGGCGACACTGTGGCGTTGGTGACCATGGAGGCATCTTCCCATCCAGAGACTCTAGTGGCCCCTTCTTTGGATTGGCCTCAGCCGGAGGGGGCATCCACTTTGGTGTCTTCATCGAGGGTGCCCCTGAGTATCGCGACTGTAGAGCTGCCCTTCATCCAGGAAAGTTTTTGAAAACTTTTTATTTTACCGGAATGGCCAGGATAATCACCTTTTCTTCCTCTATTTTCAGGATGACAAGATGGTGTAAGTTTTATAGGCATGCTTGCACTAACGATCGACCAAGATTCATTGGCTGTGAGGGGAGGCCCACCGTTTGGTCCAGACATGGGTCGACCCACATCTGGTTGAGGAGATGCAAGGCTGGGTGGATGTTGCCACCTCCAAGGCCCAACAATGCTGGGGGCGGATTTCTAATCTTGAGCTTTAGCTGTCTAAGGTAAGGGAGGAGCTGTAGAGATCTTGGGATCCTTTGTAGGCAGCCGAGCAGCATCTTGACGATCTTTGGATTGAGAACGCTAGACTGGGAGTGGAGCTGATGACCCCATTTAGCTCTGAGGAGTTGAGCCGGGCTCTAAACGCAAGATTTTTGGTTGACATTTACTTGTGCCGGCAGATTGCTTCCATCATCGACCCTGCCTTTCCTACTAGCCTTTTTGACCTAAGGAATAGGGGCTGCCAAACGCGGTTCAATCTAATTGATTTTACTGACAAAGAGGAGCCCTCATCACATCCTCGGCTAGCCCCCAATCTTAGGGTAGTCTTCTTCTACCTTTTTTTTATATATGTATATAACACTTACATGCTTGTGTAGTCCAATTTTGGTAATGAATAAAAGAGAATTTTTCCTAGTAATTTTTGTGATTTTTTATACTTTTGTATAGTTTTATTTATGTACCATTGTTTGCCAGCTAAGCATTATCACTATTGTGGTTGGGCTTTAGTAGAGTTAGGGTTGTCATCCGCGTGCAATCACTTGAGGTTGTCTCTCTATGGGACGTTATTCTTATGTGTCGGATCCTAACTCGCCAATTATCGTCAACTGACGGTGCTCACCCTTGTTGGGGGAGTCGCCGCATGTATTCTAAATAGCCCCCTAAAGTTTTGATATTCGACCACGCATGGGCCGCTCAAAGTGGGACCGAGGTTTAAATTCGATCATGTATAAGCCGCTTGGAGCTGGATTCAGTTTCAAATTTGACCGTGTGTGAGCCGCTCGGTGTGGGATTGAGGTTTAGTAGTGGACAAATGAGAATTCGTTTGACTTAGGGATAGCGTAGGTCGCTCAAAGTTATACAACGTCATGCAAGCATTCATATGAACAGGCAAACCAGTAATAACAATCAATGATAATCAATAAATAAGCAAACAATTCATTTTATTAAACGTGACACACTTTTACAAACATGCTTGGTAATGTATCCTAGACCTACCCGAATTCAGTAAGATATCATTGGTAATACTTGTTGAGGAGGATGACGTTCCATGTCATCGGGACCAATTTACCATTCTGACTACAAAACTTGTATGCACCGTTTCGCAAGATGGCTGAGATAAGAAATGGGCCCTCCCAATTTGAGGGAGCTTGTTCCTGTTAGTGATCTTGTCTATGGCCTCTATACTTCGTAGAATTAGGTCTGCCACCTCAAATTGGCAAGCCTTCACCCTTTCATTATAATACCGGGCGATCCACTCTTGATAGGCTGTTGTGTGCATTTTGATCATGTCTCATGCTTCTCTGAGCAGGTCAAAATGCTCTCTGAGTCATTGGGAGTTGTTGAGCGGATCAAAGCCCTTAACTTGGAGACTCACCAATCCGATGTCAGTTGGGATGATGACCTCAGTTCCGTAGCACAGACTGAAGGGTGTCTCACGTGCTGGCTCCTTCGGTGTTGTCCAGTATGACCATAATAGGGAAGGTAGTTTGTTTGCAGGTGATGCGCTTGCCAGTGAATTGGATTACGTTCTTAGTCATGATGGCCTCAGGAATCCTGAATTTGTAGATGATATTTTGTTGAATAAACTCCGTGACATTTTGCTTTGTAATCCGAGCCAAGGGGGAGGCCTTGACCGACTTTGTGAAGTAATCGATATCTACAATGACGAACTTCCTTTGCCTAGAAGTGATTGGGAAAGGGTTGAGTACATCGAGCCCATATTGTATGAACGGCCAAGGGGCCAGAAGGTTCCTCAGCTCTGTGGGTGGTTAATAGGGTAGGTTACAATGGATCTGGTAGTTTTCGCACCTTTTCACAAAGTCCATGGCGTCTTTTTTCATGGTAAACCAATAGTATCCTTAGCGCATTATCTTGAAGGTAAAATTCTTGCCCTCAATGTGTGACCCATAAATACCAAGATGCAATTTGCTTAATGCATAGTCGGCTTCCTTTGGTGTGAGACGCTACAAGTATGGGATGTAGTACCCTCGGTGGTATAGCCTCGCGCCCACGATGGTGTACTAGTCGATCATCTTCTTCATGCATTTGGCATTGTCCAAGTTCTCCGGTACAGTACCGTCCGTGATATACCTTCAGTAGGGGTGACATCCAAGAGGTCAGGACTTCTCACATGTTTATCGAGTACTATTCTGGGCTTTTTTCCATTGGTCAGCCTTCCAATTGTCCGCCCTTGGGATGTGCACCATCTAAACCTCATCAAGCTCCTAGGCCATGCTTCTTGTTCTAGCGAGGTATGTCACGAGACAAGGGCTCGACACCTTGAAGTCTCCATGGACTTAGTTGATGATCAGGTCGGAGTCACTGTAGACGATTACATACCTTACCGAGCACTCCGTCACCAATCGTAGCTGGATGAGCAGGGCCCTGTATTTAGCAACATTGTTGGTAGTCAAGAATCCGAACTTCTATGAGTACCTTATCTCCAACCCATCGGGGGTCCTCAAAATCACTCTAGCATAGTAGCTGGTGTGCGTCGAGGATCCGTCTACATGGAGGTCCACTTTAGTGCCTTATGCCAGTGGTTGGTCTTGTCGGGGTGATTGACGTTTAAAATCGGGGTTGTGGTCTCGACGATAAAATTTACTAGGGCCTATCATTTTATGGTTGGTCTTGGCTTGAATTCTACATCAAACTCGTCCAATTTGATGGCCCATTTGACTATTCGTCCTAACATATCAAACTTTTGCAGGATTCTCTTCAAGGGTTGGTCGATCAGGATGACTATTTTTTGTACTTGAAAATAAAGCTATAGTTTCCTGGCAGAATAAACGAGCACTACTATGACCTTTTTGGTGTGCGCGTAGCGGGTCTTGGCGCCTGTCGAAGTTTTACTGACGTAGTAGACCGGTCGCTACACATCGAATTGCTGCCGAATCAGAACGGAACTTAGTGCCACCTCTAAAACAGCCAAGTAAATGTATAGCTCCTCGCCTTCTTTCAGCGACGCCAAGAGAGGGGGGCTGGCAAGATGCTTCTTAAGTTCTTCAAATGCGGCCTTACAATTAGCTATCCATTGGAATCTATTAGCCTTTGTTCCCCTCAAGGCCTTGAAGATTGGGAGGTATTTGTTCATGGATTTTTCCAGGAATAGGAGAGCACTACAAGTCTTCCAGTCAGTCTCTAAACGTCCTTCATGATTTGCAGCAGATTCATACCCATGATCGCCTTTATTTTTTTTGGGTTTGCCTCAATCCCCTGTCGGGAGATGATGAAACCCAAGAATATTTTGAAGGACACTCCGAAAAAGCATTTGGCTAGGTTTAATTTCATCTGGTATGCCTAAAGCACCCTGAAGGATTTACTGAGGTTACAGATATGGTCGTTGGTGGCTTTGCTTGTGATGAGCATGTTGTTTATATACACCTCTATATTCCAGCCAATCTGGACTTTGAACATTTTATTCATGTGTCGCTAGTATGCGGCACTCGTATTCTTCAACTCAAAGGGTATAACCTTGTAGCAGTACATCCCCTAATCTATCATGAAGGAAGTACGCTCTTCGTCCTTGGGACTCATATGTATTTGGTTGTAACCTGAGTATGCACTAATGAAACTGACAGTTCATACCCAGAGGTAGTGTCGACTAGTAGCTTGATCTTAGGCAGCAGGAAGTTGTCTTTCGGGTACGCCTTGTTCACATCGGTAAAGTTAACGCAAAACTACCACTTTCTGTTACTCTTCTTGATAAGGACCACGTTGAAGAGCCAAGTCGGATACTGGACTTCTTTGATGAAGTCAGCATAATGCAATTTCTTTACCTCCCAGATGGTAATGAGCTTTTCGACAAAGTGGTTTCTCTGCTTCTACCTAATGAGCTTCTGACCCGGATCGAGGTCAAACTTACAGACCATCACTTCGGTCAAAATCTCGGGTATGTCGATGGGGTCCATGTGAGGATATTGGAGTTCTGTCGGAGGAAGGTGATTAGATGGTCGGACAAGGGTTCAGCAAGTGAGCCCCATATCTGCATGCATCTCTTCGGATCACCGCGGTCAAGAGGAACATGGTCAATCGTCTCGCCAGCTTGGGCCTGCTGCAGAGTTGGCTTGTCTCAGTGATCGAAATCCATCTGTTGGTCCGAAGTGGCCTAGGCGACTTAGGATAGCTAGCATGTCCGGCCTGTTGCTAGGTTGCCAAGAACCTCTCCAATGCAGTAGGCTCTAGGAAATTTTATCTTTAAGTGCGTAATTGACGTCATGGCCCCAAACGTGGCTAGGCAGGGCTAGCCCAAGATAGCATTGTAAATCGAAGGCAAGTCAACCACCATGAACATTAGTACATAGGATGTTGTCCTAGGGTACGTTCCCAATGTGACTTCTAGCTGAATGGTTCCTTAGATGGGCATTGGTTCATTGTCCAGCCAGTAGAGGGGCCCTTTGACCGGTTTCATTTGACTCTTTTTTAACCCTAATTTTAAATAGGTATCAAGGTAAAGTAACTCATGTGAACTTGTATTATCGATAAAGATTTGTTTCAATTGGTAGTCGACAGTACCATTTGAAATGAGTATAGATACAACCAGGAGGTCAGAGTAGGGAGTCATTATATGTGACATATCTTCTTTGCTAAAATTGATGACATCGTCCCTAACTTTTACCCTTAATTTCTTTGAGGTGGTCATCAGCTTGTTCGACGGGTTGTCTGGCCGAGTTGTCACTATATTGACCACTGTGGCCACGACTCGATTTCTCTACTATTGCTGCTTTGTCCTTTCTTCACCTGCTTTTCTGGGCTCTTACTCCAGGTTTCATAGGAACTTGGTTAGGTATCCCTTTTGGATAATCCCTTCAATCTCTTTCTACAAGGTTCGGCAGGCCTCTATATTGTGACCTAGAGATCAATAGTGGTGATAGTACTTGGTCTAATCTCCTCTCTCTGGGTTCTTGACCGGCTTTAAACACTTTAAAAATTTTTCTTCCTGGATCTACATGAGAATGTTAGTCCTGGGGTTGTTTAGGAGAGTCAGATTTGAGGATCGAAACCCCCTTTGGGCTCCCGCCTCCAACCTAGACTACTTTTTCAAACCCCAAGAGTTGAAATGATCTCCGTTTCTCTTTCTTCTTCCCAGCACTCTGTGACGAAACAGATTTTTTTTTTCTCAGAAGCTTCCATGAAGACAAAAACAGAATTATCAGTATTAAAATATAATGCACGACTTCTACAAAAATTTTGACAGAATCTCCTTTGTAATAGGATGAAAATCTAAAAATACAATATGTATAATCAATCATTACAAGCACACAACTATCAAATATACTACGATTCTTCCTACAACATACATACAGAGGATCACGTGTGCCATCCATGGCATAAATCTATAAAACCATTAGCTACACTAACAATTCAATAACGAGATGCAATCTAGGACCTGTACAGCATATCCAAAAGTTTAGAGCGGAAGCTAAACTATTAACGTACAGAAGCATAATTTTCCTTTTTACCATCACATAAACCATATGAATTCTATACAAAACTCACATGTGCATGAACATCCATAGATACAAGATCCATATTCAAAATCACAGTATCAGTCAAGTCTTTACATCAACCGATTCTCCCAAAATAGCTCTAATTTGCTTCAGGTTCTCAAAAGTTTTTAGAAATTTCTTTCGACCACTCTTTCTCGTTGGGCACTAACTCTACTGTCTCATCTGGAGGGGAAAAAACTCAATGAAATAGTGAGCCGGGGCCCACCAAGGTCCATGCATATGAGCAGTAAAATAGTGACGCAGAACAGTCATAAATCTATGTAGAAATAGAACGGTTAAACAGAATATAATCTAGGAAACAGAGAAAGCATATTTCGGCGATATTAAACTCAGAAATCAGAAATCAGTAGTCGGTAATTGGTAATCAGTAATCGGTAATCAGTAAACGGTAATCAGTAATCGGTAATGGGTAATCAATAAACGGTAATCAGTAATTGGTAATAGGTAATCGGTATGGAACAAAAATCGATAACACAACATAACAGTAACAGACCCTACCAGTATACCCTACTAGCAGAGGGAACGAATGATCGATGATAGATTGTGTTCATTCCACACAATCCAAGGCCTATAACTGTAACAGAAGTATTCCATCTCGCGGGATCGGTACGGTGTGCCACCCGAAGGTAGGCCAGAAATTATACTTTCCTCCTAACCGTAACGCCCTAAGGAAGGGCGGACCACATATAACTCCATGGATAGAGTTATCCTCGATTACTACTCTAAAGTTCTAAGGTATGCCAGAGAACCTAACCTGACTGAAATCAGTCTGGGTCCTAAATCACAGTATTAGAAATAATCTCGTTATTGAAAACCCTCTTTCACAATCAGAGTTTCACAATTTCCTTTCAATTAACTTCAAAATGTTCAGAGCATATAGTAACGGTAAAAAAACTCTTTCAGTTTTACTTCGGAAGTGCATGAAAATTTCATCGGTATAAGTCCATGTAAATTTTCAAAAATAAATTATACCGGGAGCTTCATTTCAGTGTCAATTAACTTTTATATAACAAGAGTTACTATTAAAAATCATCAAACCCCTTCATTTTCATACCTAGGGCTTCGCCAAAACTTCCGAACTCAAATCGATCACTAAATATGCGTTTATTCATGAAATTAATGCCATAAATCCATACACATACATTAAATTATGCCATTTAACCAAAAATTCCTAATATTTTAGAGCAAGGGTTTCGTCATAAGCTTCCGGGACAAAATCGAACACTAATCACATACTTATTTATGAAATCGAAGCCAAAACTTGCAATAAATATGAGTAAACACAAAATCTAATCGAACAATCGAAGGAAGTATGCTTCATTTACTTTAATCATGCCACAACAACATTTTAGAGCATTTTCATCAACTTTAAAGTAAAAAGAATCGGTAAAAATGAAAAACAACGTCCAAAGTACACTTGCCATGGCCCGATCTACCGTTATTTTTATCGGGTGTGGATTGGAACAAGTGATTTCCCCTTCTCCTCTTCTCTTCTTCCTCTTCTTCGTGCATGGTCTGCTCTCTCTCTCTCTCACTTTTCCTTTTTTTTCCTTCAATTTATAACAAAAACGAAGTCAGCATGCAGGCAAAAGTCAGGGTTGCACTCGAGCACGGGGTTAACTACTGGATTTTTGCGCTCGCTGCAGCACTTCGGGCGCATAGCAGACGCTACTCGGCTGCTTGCTGAATTCAGATATTTTTTTAACTTTTTACTTTCAACCATCATTTTTCAATACATGTTTGGCATCTTAATGATTATCATCATTTTAATTACTTTCAATTATCACGTTTTTGATTTCGGGGCCTCACACACTCCCTAGTGGAGGCAATCCCCGTGTTCTGAACGCTTGGCTTCATTATCCTCTTCGACCGCCAGGTAAGTACGGGCGATGGCTTTGGCTTTACGGAAGGTCTAGGAATCTTTATGGGCCAGATATTTAAAAAACTCTCCTTACTCTAAAGTTGATATAAAGGTACTCAGTTTCACTTTGTCAGTCAGTTAAGGTATTCAACGGGCCTCGATGGTGAAGCGAACCAAGAAGCTCCTCAGACTTTCATTTAGCCCTTACTTGATATAGGTGAGGTGCCAAGGTTGTCTTTCTTCCCTCCGGCTGGAGGCGAACTGAGTTAGAAAATTATTGGCGAGTTCCTGAAACGTTTGAATTGAATTTGGCTGTAAGCAGAAGAACTAAATTTGAGTGTCCCCTTAAGGGTCAGTGGAAAGTACGGGCATATAGTGGCCTCGCCCTGGCCTTGGAAGTTCAGTAGGGTGTAGAAATGGTCTAGGTGGTCCATCGGATCAGTATTTTCATTATAGGGCTTCAAAGCCGCATGTTAAACTTTTGAGGGAGTAGTTGCGTCTAGATCTCCATCGTGAATGGTGATTATCTCATAGCTACAAAGTATCCGCTAGTGTCTCTCTTAAACACATGTTCCCATATCTTTTTCACTCATTCATCCACCCAAAGGGAGATTATAGTCTTTTTCACATTGAGGTAGGTCATCAACTTTGAGTGGTTTGGCGAAGCGGTATGAGGCCGGCCGGTTGCTATCGCTGGTCGGCTGGACATTGCACGAGGCCCTTTCTCTAGCCTAGGGCCTCTTCTTGTCATGTGAGTAACTAGGATTTCGCCATTTCGGGCTCTTGTTCGGTGTCTTGCGACCAAGGAAGCCCTCCAAATAGGACCGGACCCCGTCGCTAGAAGCCACTCAGGTTACAAGGTCATCCAGGCGTCCTGCCTTCAGAGTTGGTCACTTCTTCCTCTAACTTTTTTATTTTGATGCCAAAGAGCAGCTAATAGAAGAAGGTGCCCCCAACTTATGCCAATGCGTGCAAAGAGTATGGAGCATTTAGGATATGTTATCCACCTAGTTAATGAGTGCTGTATGAAGGGCGCCGGTCGCTCCTCCACATGGATACTTGCAGAGGGGTTGCTCCGTGGGGACGACGTCCTTGGCTAAAGAGCTAGTATGGGCTTTGGTATTGACCATATTTGCTTTTGTGTGGATGATGGTTAGGATTTCCGGTCGCCTTCCCAAAGACGATGCCAATGATGCGTCTTGGATTTGGGTTGTTGAAGGATTAGGATGCCACTTAATCTTTGAGTCAAATTGAAATGGATTTGGTCATCGTCTTCTTACGGTCTCGGATCCTACACACACCATAACAAGAAAATAAGATGTCAAATGATTAGCGGGACTTGCTACTCGATTTATCTTCCAATGCTCAATCAGTAATCGTTCTCAAAAGATGAAAAGATGGAGGAATGAGGGATATGTGTGATATGCAAAAACTATGATTTTAAGTCTAACTTAGAGGTTGCGCTTGATGTGGAGTGACTTTGATATTGAGGGAGTATAAATTGTGGAATGATTCTTTGGAGGCTCCTTGGACAAAGAAAGGTCTCTTGAGAGCTCTTAAATGTGGGTGTTTACGAGCGTATCTGAGCGTAAGTGTGAACGTATGTGTTTGTGAGCATGGGCATAAGCATGTCCATTAGAGTTTGTCTTTAGGGATTTTTATATCCTTTGGGCCAGCGCAATTTTGCTTGGGCACTAAGATTTGTTATCAGCTGGCCGTGCAGGTTCGGCAGTGACACAGGTATCGTGGGCACCGATTAGGGTAACCGTAATCAATTAAAAAGATTCTCCTCCTTTTTTGAGGAGATGTTAGACAAGGCGAATATGAGAGTTGCAACTATAAGAGATTTAATGAGTTGGAGTTGCCATTCCGGGATATTGCAATTGAAAGCAATATTTAAAATGTCGAGCCGATTAAGGCAAGCGATTTTCAGCGCACAGAAAAAGAGCTTTGGATAGTTATGATTGGGTCGAGTCCAACTTAGGCCATTCAGCTACTTTGGGCACTGGTTTTGTTCAATGGAAATGTTAGCCGGACCCTGAGCTTGCAGGTCGGATGTCTTCTGGGTCCACTGCTAAGTGTGTTGGCTTTTGTGCCTGGCTAGTCCATTCATAGTCAAAATGCAAATATCAAATATAGGGGGTATTGAAAATGTTTGCTCGAAAAGTCTCACTAAATGTAATTTTCAGTAGACTGTCGGCAACTACCGCCTCCGCCGCACTACCCACCAACCAGCATCAGCCACCCCCATTGGTCACAGGCAGAATAATTTCTTCTGTACAAATTCAGACATGTAAACTTTTATATATATTTTTATGTAATATTATTTTTTATTTTAAAAATATTTATTTTAGTTTTATTTTATTTTATCTAACATTCGAACAATATGTCTCGATGTAATTTAATTTTGATTATTTATTTAAAAATAAATAATTATAATTTATTAACTTTAAAAAATTAGAAATTAATTATTAAATTGAAACTTCTAAAAATATCGTTCTCCGAAAATTTCTCCCTCAGTCCCGCCACCTCCTCTCGCATCGTCCGCCATTGAAATTTCTCACCACTTCCCAAGATTCTCTCTCTACCCTCCAATCTCTCTGTCACCGCAGATCTCCCATAATCTTCGAGTACTGCAACTGTGAGTTCCCTTTGCCATTCTCTGTGTTTCGGATGGTTGATTTAATCTGGGGTTTGTTTTATTACGATTAGGGTTTTCCGTTCTCATATGTGAATCTTTAATTTTCTCAGCCGTTTTCCCGATGCCCTAATCTTCGGTGACAAACAAGAAGCTTCCTGTGAATTGCAGGAAATTGTATCAATTTGGAAAGACTTACCTGAGGGTAAAGCTTTGTCTTCTTGAATCGGTTGTTGTTTGCCGCATGACGATGAAGCGTTTTAGGAACAAAACTGCTTATCCTGATGCTGTTGCCGCCGCTACTCGCAGATCGAACCACAGCTGCTGTGTTTGCGGCAAAAGTTTCTCGTCAATAAAGGCGGTGCACGGGCACATGAAATGGCACCCTGAGAGAGAATGGAGGGGCATGCTGCCTCCTATGTCTAACCCTAAACGAGCAAGTCCGCCCTCAATATCCACCCTCTCAGTCAGTGAGATTGCTGCTGATGCTGATGGTGGTGGAGAAAAAACTAATTCCATCAATGGAGTCTGTCAATTCCTGTCGGAGCCTGATTCGCATTCGGCTGTCAAAGCCTGGAGAGGTCGCAAAAGACTTCAAGGTTATCTTCCTTCGGATCCCTCTAAAGGCGGCTACAGTTCCCCTGATTCTTCTACTGTCTCAACCACAACCACTGCTGCTGCTAAGCAATTGGCAGAGGGCTCAAATCCTCTTCAGCCTGAAGATGACGGAAACGGAATCTTGGCATGCAAGAAACCAAGAATTGTTGATCATTCAAGTACAGAATCCAGGAGTACTGCAGATTTTGGTACCCTTTGCCGGGCTGGTTCCTACAGCAACACCAGATCAAGGGAACTTCTTTATCAAAAATCCGAGTTAAATTTAAGCCAGGAGAAGTCAAAGGACAATAGGCTGCTTAACAAGTTCGAGTGTAGCATTTGTGGCAAATCCTTCAATTCGTGCAAAGCCCTAGGCGGCCATAGATCAAGCCATACCAAGGTCAAATCCATGGAGGTGTCTGGATCAAGAGCTGCAAATCTACTCCCGTGCAAGGTCAACGGCAGGGTGTTTGAAAGCCTTCGGTCGCTTGGTGGCCACAAGACTTGCCACTGGACTCCGCCTACCACCACCATTGCTAAAGCTCCACCTCTTGTCATGGCTGCTGCCGCTGCACATCCGGAGAAGAAGATGTTGAACTTTGATCTCAATGAACTTCCATATCTAGAAGTTGAAGAACAACTTCCAGAGCAATTTGCTTTTCTCTAGCTTTTATCCACTTACAATCTGCTGCTTCGATTGACATACTCAGTTCATCAAACTGCACACTGAAGCTTGCCCAGCTGTGAAGTTTTGTTGTTGGACAGGAGAAAACCTGCGCTGATCTTTGACACCTTCCCTCTACTTTCCAAGAGTAGTAGAATTTACAATTATAATTTTTTTAAAATTATTTATAAGTCTAACAACTAATAAAGGAAAATGGATGACACTCGAACCTTTCCTTACCAGTGAATTACTCACTCAATGTTTCATGTTTTTCAGAAAAATAACTTGGTAAAAAATATTTTTTGCATTGTTCTCTGCTTGGCACATGAAAAAATGACATTTGGCTTTTATAAGAAAAAAAAATTAACAAAAATATTTTTCCATCAATAAAAAACTTAGGTCCAGCATAGTTGAAAAAACAGTTTTCTAATTTTTTTTAGTTTTCTTTTTATTATTTTTTTTATTAGAAATATAAATATTGTAACAAGTTAATATTTATTAATCATTATTTTTAAAAATTTTAATCTTCTAACATGTGATAAAAATTATTAATTAATAAGTTATTTAATAAATTTATTAAAATTTTTCATTTATAATAACTTATTAATTTAACTCATTTCACGATAGTTTGCTTTAAAATCATCCCAAAAAAAAAATACAAAATCCTATAATAATAAATTATATACCAAATTTAGTTTTTAATTATAATTTATTATAAAAAATAATGCATACCTATATATTTTATATATGTAATATACATACTTATTATTTAATCATCAACTATTATTTTGTTGAAAAAATAAATGTAACTCATTTGATATAAACTCAATAAAGTATTGAGTCAAACTCAATTTAATTTTATCTTCATAAAATTAATTAATTACATCTCATTATACTAATACATATTGTTTATGGTTTTACCTATATATTTAATGATTAATAAATAAAAAATATATATTAATGACACATTATTTTTAATATTGATAATTATTTAAATTATTAAAATATAGTTAATTTAATTTTTTTAATTAAATTAATAATGTATAATATTTTGTTAAGTTATAAAAAATATTAAAGAATAACCTAAATATTATTATTATTAAATAACTTAAATATTAATTCAATGGACCATATTTCTAGTTTTTCATAATAATAATTATATTTTTAAATGTGAAGTATAATTCTTATTAATTTAATTATTTTAATAAAAATATTAATTTAAATAAAAAATATTAAAAAGTATTGATGCGTACCTGGATCTGATTTCGAATAGATTAGGGTTCACTTGATCATTTGGATCCGGCTCCGTTCACCGAGTCTGGACCCTACACACCGTTGCAACATACAAGAGGTCAAGTGTCAGTGGGATGTGGTCTCACCGAAAACACGCCGATACTCAAGTCAGCCATAAACCTTCGAATTACAAGAAGGTAATTAGGGAATGTAAGTTGAAATAGAGGAGGAGATTGAGGTAAGAAAGAGTGTTCACCTTTAGATGTAAAAAGGCGTTCTTGCGATTCGTCGAGAGCACAGTTTTCCCGCTCAAAGCTCACGAGGAACAAGTGGTCAACCAAGTCCTATAAGCGTGGAAGCTTAGATGAACGGCTCTTGGGGAGTGGATGAAGCCTTTGAAATCTGAAGGCTAAGAGTGGGATTATTGTAGTAAGCGATTGCGTGCTTAAGGATTAGTGTTAGTATGCTCAAGGATTTCTCTGACGTAGTTCTTTGTTGTCTTTTTTTCCGTCTCTATGTTCGTGTCTCCTCAGAGTGGAGACTCTATGAGATTATATAGACGGTGGGGAGGATGACCTTCCTTTGGCTAAGAAGATGCGATCTCTGCATTGTGTTGTGTGGCCTTCATTAAGTAAGAAGGCTTGACTGATGCATTCTGCGAGGATCATTTTCTTTTTGAGCGGGTAACAACTCTCTAGATTATTTGTCTTCATCTATACTTTTGTACCGTTAGAGTCTATTGTAGGCAGGAAGAGAGAATCTGGCGCCTTCCTCATGGGAAAGGCATCGAATCCGTTGATACATTCTTTAGAAGAGATTTGCTTTAAGGAAGGCGTGAAATCAGGAAAATTAACCGTTACTTATCATGTACAAAAACGTTCGCCAAATTGAGCCTAATCCATATTAGGTTTTTATCTTTTTGCGGCCTGCTGCTATAATACTTCCAATTAATAGAAATGTTGACCGTCTTGAGGCAGCGCGTTGGCCACCTAGTTGGCGCTCCATCTAGTTGCTGCTAGCGTTGACCTTCTAAATGCTCATCTGGGCTTTTCAGAATTTTAGGCCGTTTTTCTTATTGGGCCTGCTTGTTATGGGCCTACCCATCACTAACCCCCCATGTCGGTGTCTAGATTTTGGCCTCTGGCATGTTCATGATGGGATACGCTTGTCTGTTGCTGATGGTGACGGAGTCGTTGCCCTTCTAAAAAGAAGCCTCGAGTATTTCCAAAATATTGACTTGATTTGTTGACCGTTTTTTGAAAATTTTTTGGCAACTTGGAGAAGGAACATTGGCCATTGGCCATCCTATCAGAAAATGTGTGCCACGTGTCTTCATGTGGTCTGTTCAGGATCCCGATATTTAATGAGTCGGAGGATCTGATTCAACGGCTCTCTTTTGGGAAGTGACATGTGGTGGTAATGATGGCGCATGCTTTCGAGGCAGTTTTGTGTTCATATTGGCCTTTAAGTCGCCCGTTCGTTTCACTTTGAATTTTTGTACACCTTCCTTTATTTCTTCGTCTTCCTTAACCCATAGAAAAGAAATACTTTAGTTGATTTTTCTAATCATGGGCTTCATCATCGATATCGCCTCCATCCTGAGAGAGAACGATATGAAGGTATTGTACGTGGAGTACAATATCTCGAAGGAGATTGCCTTTCGTGTTTCTAGGAAGGATGACAGGGTTTTCTGCCACCTATGGGCTTTGTGACCATATACGAAGCCCATATGAGGAGTGGGCTTCGTCTTCCAATTCCTGACAAGTTAATGTTGATTTTTTGGGCGCTTTGGATCCCCATTGCTCAGTTCCACGTCAATGCCATCAGATATCTGTGTTCTCTCTACATATTCCTCCGTCAACACTCGAGGCTATTGACGATGTCAATGGTTAGAGGGCTCTTCAAGTTTAAACAGGGAGTAGAGTGGATTTTTCTATCTTCATGTGGCGGTCTTAAGATAAGTACCGTTATATACGACTCTCTGAAGAATTGAAAAAATCGATTCTTCTTTATTATGCTTCTGATCAATGGAAGCGTTGACCGTCTCACATGGTTCTGGTCAATGGCGAGTGTCAGCCATCCTAGGCCTTAGTGGGCCGTTCTGCTCTTTGGGCATCTCCTAACTCATTGGCCTTTCGACCGGTCAACGACGTGTGTTGACCGTTTAGGCACTAATGGGTCGTTGTAGATCTGGGCTATTCTTCCTTCTTGGACCAGCCTATTACTGGCGTACCCATCACTTAGTGTTTGGTATTACATTTCTTTTCTCCTTATAAAATTTTATCTTTTAAATTTATGTACCTTAATGAAAAATAAATGGGGATATTTCTTCTAGATTTCATCTTTTCATTCCCATGTAATTTTCTTGTAAAAATAGTTTCTCCATAATACCTTAACGAAAGGAATAACTTTAGTGTGGGCAATTTAATCCCATCATCTTGAAATTTGAACCGACTCTTCAATATACGTCAAATTGTCATTGACCATTAACGTCTCAAACACAATAATGTGTGAATGATCATAAACAAATTTATGAAGCATGAGAACATTAAAAATATTGTGAACATCTTTCAAATTTGGAAGTAACGTTAATCTGTAAGTCAATTCTCTGATTTTTTTTCAAATTCTCGAACTGTTCAATAAATCTTGATTTTAATTTCTTTTTATTATAAATTGGGAGACTCCTTTTGATGAAGATACCTTAAAAAATATATAATCTACAACTTTAAAATTCAATTTATCCCTCACACAGACTGCATAATTCTTTTATTAGCTTTCTGCAACTTAGAACTAATTTCGAATCAAATGAATTTTATCTGACATTTTCTAAATTTTCACCAGTCCTAAAAGTCTCCAACCACTTTCTTCCCAATTGAATAGAAATCAACAACTTCTTTTGTATAGTACTTCAAGAGGTGCCAAACTGATATTTATTTGATAATTGTTGCTATCGACAAACTCAACTAATGACAATTAGTCATCCTAATTTTCTTTTATTTCTAAAAACTGATACTTTCAACATATTTTTGAAAACTTGAATCGTTAGCTCTGACCGCTTATCTATTTGTGGATGATATGTCAAGTTGAACTTCAAATTGACATTGAACTCCTAATACAAACTCTCCTAAAACTTGAATATAAACCTCGGATCTCAACCTAATACAATTGAAACTAGAACACAATGAAATTTGACTATTTCATTTATGCATAATTTTGCCAAATGGTCCCTTTAAAACATCATCCTAATTTAATAAAATAAATTGGTTTCATTAATTGATCAGCAACTACCCATATAATGTTATAATTCCTTGATGTCCTTAGCAAACCTATTATAAAATCCATCATTATATATCCATATTTTCAACTAGGGGGTGGCATAGATTGCAAAAGACTAGACAACTTCTTATGTTCGGCATTCTCCTCTTGATAGATCATATACTATCCTATAAAAGTTATAATTTCTCTCTTTATATTTTTTTACTAAATGATCTTTCACAAATCTTAATATATTATATTTATTCTTAGGTGAATCATGCATTTGTATTGTTAGGCGTCATTAAAAATTTCTCCCTTTAACTCTTTAAAATTAGGTGCACATATCTAATCCTTAAATCTCAAAGTTTCTTTAGCTTGAAAATTAAAATTTGCTATTAATTCCATATTCAAAATTTTGATTATGTCCATAAAAAATGATTTCCATTTGCATTTCCTTGATTCTCTCAAAATCTCAAATTGTACTTAAAGATATGCTAAAATCATACTTATACTTTGAGAATGTTTTTTAATATTATATTCTTTCATATTATCAAGTATTTTCATTTCCTTAATCTTCAAGTAAACCAAAAAATTCACTACTAGGTTGGAATTTTCTAGTTGATGTTAAATTTTATAATCACAGTCTTCAATAAATCCATCCATCTTTTTTACCTCATTTTAATTCTTTTAGAGAAAATAGATATTTTAAACTTTTAGGATTCAAATACACCAAAAAGTTTTCTTTAAACAAGTAATGTATCCAAAATTTGAATGCAAAAATGACCACCGCTAATCATAAAAAACCTACATACCTTTTGGATCCTTCTAGAATAGCTAAAATTAGAACAGTTGTCATGCGATCCTTTAATTCCTACAAACACCTTTGAAAATCTTCATCCCAATGAAAATCCACCTTCTATTGGACCAAGTAAGCGAATGGCGATACAGTCATTAAAGAATTATCTACAAATCTTCTGTAGTATCTAGCCAATCTAATAAAAATCTATACTTCCGTTATACTTGCTGGTCATCTCCAATTTGTCACCACTTCAATCTTCTTTAGATAAATCAAAATACCTTCTTTACAAATCACATGACCTAGAAAAGTCACTTTCTCTGGCAAAAATCATACTTCTTTAATTTAATAAATAGTTTTCTTTCTATAAGTAGTTATAGTGCATCCTTAAATGAATCACATAGTTTTCGTTGTTCCTTAAATATATCAATACATTGTCAATAAATGCCACCACAAATTGATTTAAATAAGGTTAAAACACCATATTTATTAAGTCCATAAATAGAGCAATGGCATTAGTTAGTCCAAAATGTATTATTAGAAATTCATAATTGTCATACCATGCTAGGAATGTTGTCATCAATGTATCCTCCTTCTTTATCCTTAGCTGATGGTATCCGATTGAAAGACAATCTTCAAGAACACTTTGACTTCTTATAATTGATCAAATAAATTATCTATCATTGGCAAGGAATTTTTGTACTTAAAAGTTATTTTATTCAACTCTCGATAATTAATGTATAATTTTATAGATCCATTCTTCTTTTTTATAAATAAAACTGTTACACACCAAAATGATATACTCAGTTAAATAAAGTCTTTCTCCAATAGCACTTACAATTGCTTCTTTAACTCTTTCAACTTTGAAGATGCTATCCTATATGGTGCTTTAGAAATTGGCATAGATTCTAGCATCACTTATATTTCAAGCTCAATTTCTCTATTTGGAAGCAAACCAAGTAAATTTTTTTGAAAACACATCCTCAAACTCCCTTGTCACTGAAAATTTTCTAAAGACACATTATGACTTTTGGTGGTAGTAATATAGGTTAGGTATACTTGACACTCGTCATTCATTATAGGGCATGCATGAATGGTAGTACATAGGTCGATTCTTTTTATTTATTTTTCTAAAATTAAAAAGGCTCACAACCGAAAATTGAAAAGTACACACTCTTATGGAAATAGTTTACATTAGGGTCATAACTTGCCAACCAATTTATGTATAAAATTATATCAAAATTGTACATATCCAATAAAATTAGATTGACTGCCAACTCAAACCCTTGCACCTAAACTACACACCAAAGGTATATAATATCGGTTATCAAAGACATACCTATAGGTGTATATATCAATAATAAATAATCCATTATCCTAGGTGCTAAATGCAAACAACATACAAATTTAGGGGATATAATGTCGACTCTAGGTTCAACAATAGATATTATGAGGTCTCAAAAATTGAAAGCTTATCATCCACCATCAAAGTTGACACATCCACATCGTTAGTCGTTATAGCAAAAGCTCTCCTTAAAACATTTAACTTTCTATCTGTTTGCTTCAAAGGGCAAGGACAATATTTAATTATATGGTTAGATTGCCCATAATTGAAGCATGTTCTCATCTACTTCTAACATGGCGGTCCTCTATGGAGTTTCACATAATGTGGGCACATGTGTTTCAATTGTTCTTGCTTGCCCCATATGCCTTGAAGTTTAGCTCCCATCTCTATCCCCTTATTTTGGGACTTCGACATCTTATGAGATCCTCCTAATTTTAAACTTTGCCATCTTAAAAGACATTTCTCCTTCTTGCCTCTACTTGTACAGTAAGGTCTAATCAAGACTTTCACCATATATCCTCAATCTTAATCTCACCAATTGCTTTTGAATTGTATTAATTAACCATTTCAAAAATTTTTCTACTATCATTATCTTGCCTATGTCTATGTATGGAGTACAATGAGTTAATTCGGTAAATTTGACATTATATTTCATCACCATCTAATTTCCTGACTACAAGTGAGCAAATTCATCTTCTTTTACTCCTGTAGACTCATAAAAAATATTTGTCTAAAAATACTTTTAAAAATACTTTCTATGGAATTTCCTCATTCTCCACTTTCAAAATCTGCTACTTCATTGTTGACCAATGATCATCTTTTTATCCAACTTGTATGAAGCAAACTTTACCTTATCATCATTTGGACAGTTGATAATATTAAAAACATTCTCGACCCAATGGATTCAAATTTTAGCTTTTGTTGTATTTGAATCTCTCAAAAATTCAAGCATGCACTCTCAATGGTAGATCGATCATAGCCCATCAATCTAGCTCCCAGATTCACCACATTTGGCTCCAAATTTGGTTATCTTTAGACTATCCTATCCATCAGCTCCGCCATCTTGCTGGGATGACCAAATATGTATTCTCTTTGTAAGAACTTCAATCATCTTACCGGTCTGACATTTTAATATCTATTACAATACAATTTACAAATTTAATTTTTCAAATTAAATGAGATGTTTTCTTTATGAATTTATTCAATTATATTTTGTTAGGACACCGTGCTCTCGACCTAAGACTTGAAATTAAAGCGTATCATAATTAGAATTTAATTTAAGAATCATAAATAAGTGTTCAATCATTAACTTAAACCCAAATCAAATGTCAGGATGTACTCTTGTAACAAATATTATTAAACAATTCAATAGTAAATAAATATCAAAGTATAGGATCTAAATGTCATATTTAAAAATAGCTTCAATAATTTTTCTCTTAAATGACTAAGACCATAAATAAGTAAAAATATCTCAAAGCTATAATCAAAGTAACTAATAACCCAACATTATAACTAAATTAAAATTCTCAACTTATGGTCACAATACAAACAATCTAAAAACCAAATTAACAAACTCTTAGTCAAATAATAAATACAACTAAAATATCATAAAATTTGTTTCCACCAAATAGCTTTCCCAATGCTCAGATTTCTTGTAAATATATCTGAGTCCACTAATCTAAAAGGTTAATAAAAAATGTCAAGAGTGAGCTTAACACTCAACGAAATACATGTAATTTTTATCTATGGATATAGTGAATAAACATGTAAGGTTTGAGTATTTAATTTAATATAATTATAATTATTTAAACTAATATAATTAAAATTAAAGATAAAAGATGTAAAAAATTGAGTTAAAAAGTCAAAAAATTAGATTAGATGGCGTGTGACTGATGGAGGCCTGACACATGCTTGACACAAGTCTGACACATGCCTGATGCAGGCTTGGCGCACACTTGATGCTTGCTTGAGTGTAGAAAATAGTGGGGGCAACACTTGAGGCACGCTTAAGCAATCAACAAGTAGTAGCTATGTGCCTAATGCACACCTAAGCTGCGCTTTAGTGCACTACGACATAAATTCAACACTTGATTTGATTTCTTTCATTCTTCAAATAGAATTTCCAAAGATGAGAGAGAGCCGAGGAAAAGAGAGAGAGAAAGTCAAGGAACTTAAAATTTGGTAGATTTGAGTGAGAATTTTGGTAAAATTAAAGTCAATGCAAATGTATTCTATACTATCTTTCTATTATTATTGTCCTTTCCACATTCCATGAGTAATTCTTGTTCAATTACTCAATTATATTATAATTTTGAAGCTATATTGTTTGTAGGCATGCATGTCAGTTTTTCGTAATTTTCTAGAATAATTTCACAAGAATTTATACCTAAGTTTAAGAACCATGTATATATATGCTAAATCTTGCAACTATATCTCACAGATGTCCTAAATTCTTAGTTTTATGCTCATACATGTTCAATTTCATGGTTTACCTTCTTACATGTTTAAAAATAATGAGTATAAGTTACAAAAACGTTTTGAAAATTCATAAAAAAATCCTTCTGCTTAGTTGTTAAATAAGTTGGAATAGTGCTAAAATTATATATTTCTAAATTTTTGCTAACATTTTACTAAGTTTTGATTATTATATGTCTTAAATTCTTACAGTAACTTTTATATATTTTAAATTATCAAATTACATGTCTTATATGAACTGAAAAATGTATACGATTCAACGTGCAAGGCTTAAAATTTAATGTACAGGCTAAATTATACTCAGCTACTATTTTTCTACACTCTTTAGTTTTGTATGTCTCAAAATTGTACTCAATATGTTTCCATGACTATAAAGTGTTGAGTGTAAGTTCTAGTATATTAAATTACATGTTATACGTTCTGAATTTCAATAAAATGATCTACATGTTTTCTGAAAACCAACTCTAACTTCCTGAATTTTATTCTATAATGAGCTATTGCTGATTTTTGTACTACACCATACTGATTTTGCTATATTTCTGCTGAAATTTGCACCATATATGCCTCAAATTCATTTATGAAGTTTTACATAGTTTAAACTATTAAATATATGGCTAATATAAACAAAATAATATACACAATTGAACCTATTGTTTTGAAATTTATGTAAAATTCTACATACATGATGAATTATGTATGTTTTGCTGAAATTTCTACATTTATTAGTTAATTGGACATTTCATTCTCTTATAACATGTTAATTCAACATCCTACAGAAAGAATAAATTTTACATGGCATGGAATTACTAAAATATGAAAGAAAACTCTATAATTATACTATGATATATGACTATTTTCTCTAGGAGTAGAAGTGAGAAGAATAAAAAATAAGTGTAAACTTTTTCTAAGATTAAGAATTGGACCAAAGTTATTGTTAAACGGATAGTATCTTTTTACATATCTTAATATATTATAGTGGTATATTAATATCCGATCCAATGTAACTATGAAGTTAAAAGTGGCGTCTGGCCTCATCTATAAGATGATATATAGACATCTTATTTTTGAGTATTAAATAGAAACTTATAACCTTTGATTGTGTGAAAATATATATAACTCAATCTTGGATTATTTGCTCCTTTAGTTGGTAAAATCTACCGGCTCTAATATTTAAATAAAAATAAAAATTGAATATGTTTTGATAGCTAAGATTAAGAAAAAACATAATAATAAGTTAAAAAAATTGCATTAAACAGGACATATAGTTTTATAAAATTTTATAGTATGTCATTGAATTTCAATCCATTTATCTTTTTGTTATATTTTTAATGAAAAAATTTGTATATGTTTACTGTTATATATTGCCTTTCTGAATTTTTAACAAACTCTTTACTATTTTACTAATTCCTTAAATGAGATGAATGAGTCCTTACCAGGTGTATAGGATTGAAGGATAGAGTTGATATGAGAAGTTTAAATTAATAACTTGATGATGATCATTATTGTTTAATATTTTTAGATAATGTTTATTGTATTATGTTATATTTTGATAGCATTCAAACGATAGTTAATGTATCTAATGTTATATTTTAATTGATCAAATAATTTTGAATGATATTAGCTTATATTTTGATTATTCATATTGAAATATTTTATTTTTTAAATTATTTTAGAACATGTTAAATGATATAATCTGGCTTCCAAATGTATTTAGATCATGATTATAATGTAATTTAGTCTAACGTTCAGGTTCTGAACAGTTCCAGCATATTATAAAATGCTATTTTGTGTTTTATGGCAATTTTTGAGATATCTAAATAATGAAATATTGATTATTTAAAGGCAGGTCATGAATTGATAGTAATGTGGTCCTATAATTATTTCAATTGTCTAATGTATGGTTGTCAGATATTAGCTTATAGCGTATGATTTATTTTCACAAATTTTAGTGCAATTTGATCATATTTTTGGATAGGTATCATTTCTTAGGTAAGGTTCGACTTCACATTTTAGGTTAGCTTTAAAGCCATGTGAAAAGTGACATGTTTTAGATCATGTGTATGTTTAAATTTATTTATTTATGGTTGGTCGAGTTATTGACTATTTCACTTCTATAGGTTAATTAAATGATTAAATTGACTTAATAATAATTTGGTTAAAATTAATATCAAGATCAAGATTTGGGACGTGACAAAATTTGCATTATAGAAGTTGTAAGGAGGCGCCATAGTGGTTTGAGGATTGAGTTTGATTAATTTTGGTTCGAGGTTCAAATCTAAATAATTTCTGTTTGAGATTCTAATCTAATTAATATTTTAGCGATAGAATGATCTAATCTGATTAATATTCTATAATAGGACTACGAGATGGTAGGATATGGAAGCTATGTTGGACTAAGCTCACGTCTAGACCAAGAGGTGGAGTATTGGAATATCATGGTATGGTTGATGGATGTAATGGAATCGATGACTAGAGGTCAGCATAACTCAAAGCCAATTCCAGTGCCGACAAACCCAAGGATAATAGCTTATGATCTATTTACTATTGAACGGGTGCCTGAATTTATTGGTGACCCGAATCCTATAAAGGCTAAATTTTGGATCCGAAGAATTGAGAAGTTATTTGTAAGGATCCGATGTCCGAAAAAATACAAGGTGATATTCATCACATACAAGTTAGAAGGAAAAATCGACCATTGGTGGTGGATGAGAAAAAGAGCCATGAGTTTGGAAGATAAAGAGATTTCGTGAAAAATGTTCGAGATATCTTTTATAGATAAATATTTTTCGATGAGTTTACGAAAGCAAAAGGAGGACGACTTTGCCCGTTTAAAACAAGGAAATTGCATAGTGGGAGAATACAACACAAAGTTCAGAGAATTGTCTCGCTATGCCCCACATTTGGTGCATAATAAAGTAAGAAAGGTAAGGAAATTTTTATAAGAATTGAAAGGTGAAATTCAAAGGCAGCTAGTTACTTTAAAGTGGAGGACTTATGGAAACATGTTGGATCGAGTTCTCCAAATTGAAAAAGAGTTTGAAAGGAGAAGATTTTTCAAGAAGAAATTAGCTAGTCTTGGAAAACCAAAGTTCTGGTCAAAGTTTGGGATCAAGAGGGACCTGCAAAAAGCCAAAGTTAGTAGAGAAAGGGAAGAAAATAGTTAAACTTTAGGGTATATCAGATCCACAATCAGCAACACCGGTATGCCAACATTGTGAAAAATCTCATGAAAGGAGGCCGTGTTACAAAATTTTGGAAGCTTGTTTCAACTGTGGTCAATTTGGCCACATGATTAAAGATTATTCTTATTCTACAAGATAGACAATGAGGAAGTTAAGTGTTTCAGGTCTAGATTTTTGGTGATGGCACAAGATGTGGACGTATTGTGTACTATGGTGGAAGTTAAAATTATTAATTATTGTCACTTCAGTACATGTATTTTTTTTTTTGGGATTCGAGGCGTACACATTAATTTATATCCCCCAAATTTGTTTGTTATTTGATGTCACCCTCGAGGATCATGGGCTTTGCATTAGTTATGCCAATATCTATAGGATCTTATTTGGTCACGAATATTATTTACCTAATGTGCATTGTTTTGGTCAATGGATATGAGCTGTGGACAGATTTGATTTTTGCTTAGTGTACCAAAGATGTAGAAAACAAGTCGCAAGTGGATTTTCATGTACAAACAAATGGTAAATTAGAATAGTGCAGTGGAAGCGTGTGGTTCCATAATCCAAAGGTCATAAAATCTAATTCAAGATTTAAAGTGAGTAATCATGTATTTTAAAGATAGTTTCTAGGAAAGGAATTTTGAGGCTTGGGGTAAAATTGAAGTCGAGGTTCATTAGATCATTACAGATTTTGTAATGAGTCAGAGAAGTGGCCGATAGAATAGCTTTATCTTTGAGTTTGGCGGATTATCATGATATCTTCCTTGTTTTGATATTAAGGAAGTGTTTATGTTATCCTTTGTATGTGATCGAGTTGATCTGTTGTTGATTGATAATATTTTGTCTTATGTGGAGATTTCAGTTTAGATATTGGACAAAAAGAATCAGGCATTAAGAAATTAGAAAATTCCATTAGTTAATGTGTTGTGAAAATTTCAAAGACAATATCCCTATAGGTTGAATTTTAAGGCACATAAAATTTTGAGAACGAAATTTTTTGAAGAATAAGACAATTATAATGTCTAAGTCTTTAATTTCTGATAATCATAATTAATTAAATTAATATAATTAAAATTAAGATAAAACGTTATAAAACATTGGGTTAAATAGTCAAAAAATTTGATCGAATGGCTCGTGCCTGATGGAGGCTTGACACATACTTAACGCAGGGCTGATGTGTGCCTAATGCACACCTAATCGAGGCTTGATGCGCCCCTAAGAAAAGAAAATAGTGGGACAGCATTTGAGACACACATGAACCATACTAAAGCAATTGACGGGTAGTAGCTATGTGCCTAATACATATCCGAGTTATGCTTGAGTGCACGGCCGTATAAATTCAACACTTTAGCAGATTTCTTTCATTCTTCTCAGAGACTCTAGTGGGGAGAGAGAGAGCAAAGGAAAAGAGAGAGTGGAAGAGAGAGGAAGCCAAGGAAGTTGAAATTTGGTGGATTTGAGTGAGAATTTGGGTAAAATCAAAGTTAATACAAGTATACTCTATATTCTCATTCTACATTGCTATCCTTTCAACCTTCCATGAGCAATTCTTATTCAATTGTTGAACTATGTTATAATTTCAAAGTTATATTGCTTGTACTAAGCATGGACGCTAGTTTTTCATAATTTTATAGAAGAACTTCATAAAAACTTATGCCTAAGTTTAAGTACCATGTGTATATATATATGCTAAATCCTACAACTATGTCTCATGCATGTCCTAAATTTCTAGTTTTATGCTCATACATGTTCAATTTCATGGTTAACCTTATTGCATGTTTAGAAATGATAAGTATAAGTTATGAAAATGATCTAAAAATTTAAAAAAAAATCACTCTGCTTAGTTGTTAAATAAGTTGGATTAATGGTAACATTATATATTTTTAAATTTTCGCTATCATTTTACAAAGTTTTGATTATTGTATGTCTTAAATTCTTACATTAACTTTTACATATTTTAAATTATCAAATTATATGTCTTATATGAACTGAAAAAAATATATGATTCAACTTGCAATGCCTGAAATTTAATGTACTAGCTAAATTATACTCAACTACTATTTTTCTACACTCTTTAGTTTTGTATGTCTGAAAATTGTACTCAATATGTTTCCATGACTATAAAGTGTTGAGTGTAAGTTTAATATATTAAACTACACGTTATATGTTCCGAATTTCAATAAAATGATCTACATGTTTGCTGAAAAGCTACACTAACTTCCTGAATTTTATTCTATAATGAGCTATTGTTGATTTTTGTACTACACCATACTGATTTTGTTGCATTTCTGCTAAAATCACCTTATATGCCTCAAATTCATATACAAAGTTTTACATACTTTAAACTATTAAATATATGGCTAATATAAACTAAATAATATACACAATTGAACCTACTGTTCTGAAATTTATGTAAAATTTTAAATACATAATGAATTATATATGTTTTGCTGAAATTTCTACATTTATTGGTTAATTGAACATTCCATTCTCTTATAACATGCTAATTCAACGTCCCACTGAAAGAATAAGTTTTACATGGCATGGAATCACTAAAATATGAAAGAAAATTCTATAATTATACTATAATATATGACTATTTTATCTAGGAGTAAGAAAATTAAGAAGAAAAAAATAAGTGTAGAATTTTTTTAAGATTAAGAATTAGACCAAAGTTGTTGTTCAATTGATAGTATATTTTTGTATGTCTTAATATATTATAATGGTATATTAATATCCTATCCTATGTAACCGCGAAGTTAAAAGTGACGTTTGGCCTCGTCTATAAGATGATATGTGGACATCTCACATTCGAGCCTTAAATAAAAACTTATGACCTTTGATTGTATGAAAATATATATAACTCGGTCTTTAATTATCTGTTCTTTTGGTTGGTAAAGTTTATTGGCTCTAATTTTTTTAAAAAAAATAAAAATTGAATATGTTTTGATAGCTAAGATCAAAAAGAAATATGATAATAAGTTAAAAAATTTGCATTAAGCAGGACATATAGTTTTATAAAATTTCATTGTATGTCATTGAATTTCAATCCATTGATCTTTTTGTTATATTTTTAATTTCAATCCATTGATCTTTTCATTATATTTTTAATGAAAAAATATGTATATGTTTGTTGTTATTTAATACCTTTCTGAATTTTTAACACACTATTTACTATTTTTACTAATCTCCTTAGATGAGATGAATGAGTCATTGCCAGGTGTATAGGATTGAAGGATAGAGTTGATATGAGAAGTTTAGATTAATAACTTAATGATGATCATTACTGTTTAATATTGTCAGATAATGTTTATTATATTATGTTATATTCTGATAGCATTCGGGCGATAGTTAATGGGTCTAATGTTATATTTTAATTGATCGGATAATTTTGAATGATATTAGCTTATGTTTTGATTATTCATATTGAAGTATTTTATTTTTCAGATAGTTTTAGAACGTATTAAATGATATAATTTGGCTTCCAAATATATTTAGATCATGATTATGATGTAATTTAGTTTGATGTTCAGATTCTGAATATTTCCAGCATATTATAAATTGCTATTTTGTGTTTTATGGCAATTTTTGAGATATCTAAATGATGAAATATTGATTATCGAATGGTAGGTCATGAATTGTTAGTAATGTGTGTATGTTTAAATTATTCATTTGTGGTTGGTCGAGTTATTGACGTGTATTTCACGTCTATACGTTAATTGAATAATTAAATTGATTTAATAATAACTTGGTTAAAATTTATATCAAGATCGAGATTTGTGACGTGACAAAAGTCGCATTGTAGAAGTTGTAAGGAGGTGTCATAGTGGTTTGAGGATTGAGTTTGATTAATTTTGGTTCAAGGTTCTAATCTAAATAATTTCAATTTGAGATTCTAATCTGATTAATATCTTGGTGATAGAATGATCTAATCTGATTAATATTCTATAATAGGACTATGAGATGGTAGGATATGGAAGCTATGTTGGACCAAGCTCACGTCTAGACCAAGAGGTGGAGTATTGGAATATCATGGTATGGATGACGGATGTGATGGAATCGATGACTAGAGGTCGGCATAACTCAAAGCCAATTCTAGTGCCGACAAACCTAGGGATAACAACTTATGATTGATTTACTATTGAACGGGTGCCTGAATTTATGGGTGACCCGAATCCTACAAAGGCTAAATTTTGGATCCGAAGAATTGAGAAGTTATTTGTAAGGATCTGATATTCGGAAAAAGACAAGTTGATATTCATAACGTACAAGTTAGAACCGAAATCGACCATTGGTGGTGGATGAGAAAAAAGCCATGAGTTTGGAGGATAAAAAGATTTCATGACAAATGTTCGTGGTATCTTTTATAGATAAATATTTTTTAACGAGTTTACGAAAGCAAAAGGAGGACGAGTTTGCCCGTTTACAACAAAGAAATTGGATAGTGGGGGAATATGACACCAAGTTCAGAGAGTTGTCTCATTATGCCCCACATTTGGTGCATAATGAAGTAAGAAAGGTAAGAAAATTTTTATAAGAATAGAAAGGTGAAATTCAATGGCAGCTAGTTACTTTGAAGTGGAGGACTTATGGAGACGTGTTAGAACGAGCTCTCCAAATTGAAAAAGAGTTTGAAAGGGGAAGATTTTTCGAGAAGAAATAAGCTAGCCGTGGAAACTAAAGTTCTAGTCAAAGTTTGGGATCAAGAGGGACCTACAAAAAGGCAAAGTCAGTAAAGAAAGGGAAGAAAATAGTTAAAATTTAGGGTATATCGGATCCACAATCAGTAACACCGATATGCCAACATTGTGAAAAATCTCATGAAAGGAGGCTATGTTACAAAATTTTGGAAGCTTGTTTCAACTGTGGTCAATTTGGCCACATGATTAAATATTGTTCTTATTCTACAAGATAGACGATGAGGAAGTTAAGTGTTTTAGGTCTAGATTTTGTAGTGATGGCACAAGATGTGGATGTATTTGTGTACCGTGGTGGAAGTTAAAATTATTAATTCTTGTCACTTCAGTACATGTATTTATTTTTGGATTTGAGGCCTACACATTAATTTATGTCCCCCAAATTTGTTTGTTATTTGATGTCACCCTTGAGGATCATGGGCTTTGCATTAGTTATGCCAATATCTACAGGATCTTATTTGGTCACGAATATTATATACCCAATGTGTGTTATTTTGGTCAATGGATATGAGCTGTTGACAGATTTGATTTTTGCTTAGTGTGCCCGAGATGTAAATAATAAGTCGCGGGTGGATTTTCTTGTACAAACAAATGGCAATTTAGAGTAGAGCAATGGAAGCATGTGGTTTCATAATCCAGAGGTCACAAAGTCTGATTCAAGATTTAATGTGAGTAATCATGTATTTTAAAGATAGTTTCTAGGAAAGGAATTTTGAGGCTTGGGGTAAAATTAAAGTCAAGGTTCATTAGATCATTACAGATTTTGTAATGAGTCAGAGAAGTGGCCGATAGATTAGCTTTGCCTTTGAGTTTAGCGGATTATCATGATATCTTCCTTGTATTGATATTAAGGAAGTGTTTAGGTTATCCTTTGTATGTGATCGAGTTGATCCATTGTTGATTGATAAGATTTTGTCTTATGTGGAGATTTCGGTTTAGATATTGGACAAAAAGAATCAGGCATTAAGAAATTAGACAATTCCATTAGTTAATGTATTGTGAAAATTTCAAAGACAATATCCCTATATGTTGAATTTTAAGGCACGTAAAATTTTGAAAACGAAATTTTTTGAAGGATAGGACAATTGTAATGTCCGAGTCTTTAATTTTTAATAATCATAATTAATTAAACTAATATAATTAAAATTAAGATAAAATATTATAAAACATTGGGTTAAATAGTCAAAAAATTTAATCGAATGGCTCATGCCTGATGGAGGCTTGACACGTAGTTAACGCAGGGCTGATGTGTGCCTAATGCACACCTGACCGAGGCTTGATGCGCCCCTGAGCAAAGAAAATTGTGGAACAACGTCTGAGACACACAAGAGCCACACTTAAGCAATTGACTAGTAGTAGCTATGTGCCTAATACATATTCGAGCTGTGCTTGAGTGCACGGCAGTATAAATTCAACACTTCAGCAGATTTCTTTCATTCTTCTCAAAAACTCTAGTGGGGAGAGAGAGAGCCAAGGAAAAGAGAGAGTGGAAGAGAGAGGAAGCCAAGGAAGTTGAAATTTTGTGGATTTGAGTGAGAATTTGGGTAAAATCAAAGTTAATAAATATACTCTATATTCTCCTTCTATATTGCTATCCTTTCAACCTTCCATGAGCAATTCTTATTCACTTGTTGAACTATGTTATAATTTCAAAGTAATATTGCTTGTACTGAGCATGTACGCTAGTTTTTCATAATTTTATAGAAGAACTTCACAAAAACTTATGCCTAAGTTTAAATACTATGTGTATATATATGCTAAATCCTACAACTATGTCTCATGCATGTCCTAAATTTCTAGTTTTATGCTCATACATGTTTAATTTCATGGTTAAGCTTATTGCATGTTTAGAAATGATAAGTATAAGTTATGAAAATGATCTAAAAATTAGAAAAAAAAATCACTCCGCTTAGTTGTTAAATAAGTTGGATTAATGGTAACATTATATATTTCTAAATTTTCGCTATTATTTTACGAAGTGTATGTCTTAAATTTTTACATTAACTTTTACATATTTTAAATTATCAAATTATATGTCATATATGAACTGAAAAATATATATGATTCAACTTGCAAGGCCTGAAATTTAATGTACTGGTTAAATTATACTCAACTACTATTTTTCTACACTCTTTAGTTTTGTATGTCTGAAAATTGTACTCAATATGTTTCCATGACTATAAAGTGTTGAGTGTAAGTTCTAGTATATTAAACTGCACGTTATATGTTCTGAATTTTAATAAAATGATCTACATGTTTGCTAAAAACCTACACTAACTTCCTGAATTTTATTCTATAATGAGCTATTGCTGATTTTTGTACTACCCCATACTAATTTTGCTGCATTTCTACTGAAATTTGCACCTTATTTGCCTCAAATTCGTATATGAAATTTGACATACTTTAAACTATTAAATATATGGCTAATATAAACTAAATAATATACACAATCGGACCTATTATTTTGAAATTTAGGTAAAATTCTACATACATGATGAATTATGTATGTTTTGCTGAAATTTCTACATTTATTGGTTAATTGAACATTCCATTCTCTTATAACATGTTAATTCAACATCCCACAGAAAGAATAAGTTTTACATGGCATGGAATTACTAAAATATGAAAGAAAACTCTATAATTATACAATGATATATGACTATTTTCTCTAGAAGTGAGAAAATTAAGAAGAACAAAAAATAAGTGTAAAATTTTTCTAAGATTAAGAATTGGACCAAAGTTATTATTTAACGGATAGTATATTTTTACATATCTTAATATATTATAGTAGTATATTAATATCCGATCTTATATAACTGCGAGGTTAATAGGTGAATGGCCCTATTTATAGGGTAATATATAGATGACCCATGTTCAAGTTTTAAATAGAAGTTTATGTCTATTGGTTGTATGAAAACATATATAAACCATTCTTTGATTGTCCGTTCCTTTAATCGGTAAGGTCTACTAACTCTTGTTCCTAAAAAAATAAGAATTAAATGTATTTCGATAGCTAAGATTTAGAAAAAATATGATAAGAATAATCTAAAAAATTTACATTAAGTTGAACATATATTTCTATGAAATCCCATGGTATATCATTGAATTCCGATATATTGATCTTTTCATTATATTTTCAATGAAAAATATATATATGTTTATTATTATATAGTATCGTATTGAACTTTTGACTCACTTCTTACTGTCTTTACTAATCCCCTCATATGAGATGCTTTAATCCTTGTCAAGCATAGAGGCTTGAAGATCGCGTTATTATGAGAAATTTAGATTAATAATTTGATGATAATTTTTACTATTTAATATTTTCGGATAATATTTATTATATTATGTTATTTTTAGATAACATTCAAACAATGATTAATGGATCTAATGTTATTTTTTAATTAATTAGATAACTTCAGATGATATCAATTGATATTTTGTTTATTCATATGGTAGTATTTTTTTTTTGGACAGCATTACAACGTATTAAATGATATAATTCAGATTTTGGATAGATCTAGATCATAATTATGATGTAATTTAGTCTGATATTCAGTTCTGAACGGTTTTAAAATGTTATTAAATGTTGTTTCGAGTTTTAGAACAATTTTTGAGATATCTAAATGATGAAATATTGATTATCGAATGGCAGGTCATGAATTAATAGTAATGTGGTCCTATAATTATTTCTATTGTCCGATGTATGGTTGTCAGACATCAGCTTAGAATGTATGATTTATTTTCGCAAATTTTGATATACTCTGATCATAATTTTGGACAGGTATCATTTCTTATATAAAGTTTGACATTACATCTTGAATTTGTGTCGAAACCACATAAGACGTGACATGTTTTAGATTTTATGTATGTTTAAATTTATTTATTCGTGATTGGTTGATGTAATGACATATAATTGACGTTTAAATTGATTTAAAAATAATTTGATTAAAGTTTGTATCGAGGTTGGGATTTGAGATGTGACAAAATATGTAAAAGATAATATTCATAATTAAAAAGCAAAATGTTGATGATATCGAAAATGTAATAAAATATGCAAGAATCATATACAAACAAAACAACTTGAAACATAACTAAATCGTGCAAACATAAATGACATAAAATATATGAAAATTATTTAAACATATAAAAACTAAGTATCAATAATAATTTTACAAATAATGGTCAAATATAAAAGATAAAGTTTTAAAAAATCTCATAAAATGAGAGTTAAATTAATATGCATATAAGACTAATCAAGAGAAGTAATCAAATATTCCATGTATAAATATTTGAATAAAAAATATTTAGATATTTTTTTAAAAAAAAATCAATAATAAAAGAAGAAATAAATTTAATGAACTTGTCTGAGCTTTGATTTACCAAAAAGTAGATTTGATTCCCCTAACTTCAATTTGGATTCATTATTTTCTTTTTCTTCTTTGTTCTTTTATTCTTTTCCTCTTTTGTCTCTCTATCTTCTTTCAAACTTTACTGAAAAATGAATTAATTTGGACAAAAACTCTTTAAAATAAATAGATTGGTGTATGAGCACCTAACAAATATATATTAAGTGTCACTATTTTGGAGTGAGAACACATAAATGTCTTTCATATCCACCTTAGGTGAAATAATTCTGATTAAAATATGCTTATGTGTAAATTAAATATACTTTAGGCTCTACTCGAATTTAAACCACTTCAATACAACATTAATTTATAAACTAAACTTACAATTAATTTTAATAATTGATCAATTTACTTAATTTTAATTCATTTCCTATATAATATTATTATTCTAATTGCTTACCCAAAAAGAAATTTACAAAATAAAAAAGACTTACCCAGTTATATATGATGGAGCGTGATCATCTCTCTCTAGCTTGGCCGGATTGGGCATCCTCTGAGTAGATAATGTAAACTCAACAATGCCATTTATGCTTTATTACGGACGACGTAACGTTATTAATTGCATTCCAAATTATTATGATTTCAGCATGACAAATCATATTTCCTAAGTTGCCATACTTGATGGACAAGCATATACATTATTCTAACCATTGAATATCAAACGCATCATCATATTCAGCAATGTTTAACTGCAACCGATTGGAAATTGTTCCAAATCCCACGTAGTCTTTCCCTTTCTTTCTTTTTTTTTTTTTTTTCAAATTCATTAAAAAAAAAAAAGCAAGAACAACAACGTTTGACATGGGCAGTACAAACTCAGATTTGAGGGCTAAACTTATTCAATTCACACGACTCAATCCAGCCTCTAATGACTAGTTGGGTCTCCGATCTCCTTTCATATCTTAACTCATAAATTTCTTAAATTTAATTTATTAAAATTATGGTAAAAGAATATATATATATATATATATATATACATATTGTTTAGAATATCTTTTATAAATTTAATTTAAAATTCTATGACTTTAATAAATAAAAATTCAACTAAAGAAAGTTAGACAAATGGGTGGTATGAAATAGTGGGATAAATAATAATGAGAAAGAATAGTCATGTAATTCATATAAATTTTTTCCATAATCGTTTTTTCACGGATTGATAGTGTGAGTGGGTCTTTTATAATTTTTTTTTATTTTTAAAAATTTTATTTCAGATATATAAAAATATTGTGTAAAAATTATAAAAATGACTATATAAATAGAGTGGCATTGTAATAATACTCATTTTTAATAATTAATTGAGTAACATATCGTATTCTTCTTCATTTATTGCTGTTTTCATTGCTTCCTTAATATCGTATTCTTCAGCATTAATTGCTTTTAAAACTCTTCTCTCTCTCTCTAGCTTGCCTTTTCCTTCAACATTCTTTTCCATTTTTTTAAAAAATATAAAAAGTCCTTTTTTATTTTTTTTCCCCTTGATTAATTGATTCCGTCGCTCAAATTTAATTTAAGCGCAGGTCAAGATCTGATTACGTGCCAAAAATGCGAATTATGGGAAATTTTTAATTGCACGATAATTAAATAGCCATCACTTATGGGCGGGCTTACCTCTTTATCTTCCTGTAACTACCAAAAATTTCAAAAATTCATAATAACAATAAATTAAAATGAAAAATTTTAAAAATTCACAATAACAATAAATTAAAATGCTTTTTGTGTTGCATTATAAGACATTATTAAGTAATCTATTGTTTTATCAGTTTATTTGTGATTATAATAACAGATCGATACATAAACAAATTTTATATTATTTATTATTATTTTAAAATTATTTATTAAATGTTTATATATATTTTTTAATTAAAAACATGGTGAAAAATCCATTTCTGCCGTTTGATATTTGAATCGGTTTTAATTTTACCTGTATTTTACAAAATATATAGATATTAATAGGTATTATTTGTAATATATATAAATGTTTGAAAAATATTTGTAGTCGTTTTTCAAACGTGTTCTAAATTTATGTAATATTATGCTATATATTATTATTATTATTTGAAAATATTAATTAAGTAAGTATCGAATAATGTCACAATCAAAATATATCTATACTTTTTCATGAGCCATTAGTCAAGTTTTTTTTTTATTTTTTCTGTTTTCTGTGGAAGATAATGATTACAATATAAAAAATAAATAGTCTAATTAGTAAGGATAATTTAGACAATGATTACCATTGGATTTATACTTATTAAGTTTAGTTTTTATTTTTTTTCAATTTAAATTTATTTAATTTCTGATTTTTCGGAAGTGTGAAAACAATTTAAAATTTAAGCTAACTTATTTAGAGAAGGTAAAGATTTTTAGTTACCAAAAAAAAAATGATCATAAAGATACGAAGAAGAAGATAAAAAGACCAGTCAAATTTAGCATGAACCAATGAATCCGGATTTGTTTCTCTCTCTTTCACACACTCTCTCTCTAACTAATGCGGGGTATTGCTTCTTGATCTTCTCTTCGACGCTGTGATTTTATACTTCAGAATTCAACTCTGCTGAAATCCCTTTTTCTTAGCTGCTGCGTTTTTGTCAGTCCATACTCTCGCTTGGAGGATGAGATTTCAAATCAGATGATATCTCCTCCCTGAAATTCTGTGTTTCTTCTCAACTAAGCTACCCCTAATTCAACCTCGATCTCAAATACATTCTGAATCCGGATCTATTATGTAACTCTTTAGACTTTAGCTACCCCCAGAATTATTTCAGTCAATTAATCGCGCGCGTGCTGGGAGTCGGAGGTCACAGCTGCTGATCACAATCATGGACAGTCATCGCCTTCAAGGCCAGTTTCAGTTGCCAGGAAAGGATGATCACGACGACCGGTTGCAGATGGATTCCTCCATCCCTGTGCAACTAGAAGGAGAAGAAGAAAAGGAGCATAAAGAATGTTTTGGTTTCGCTGAGACATTGGAAGAGAAGCTATTGATCAGGCTGAAAGAACAGGAGTCGACGTCGGGGAGTCGGAGATGCAGCATCTGCGACAAGCGGTTTAACTCCGGCAAGGCGTTGGGAGGTCATATGAGAATCCACGTTCCGTACCGTAAATTCAAAGAAGATCGTTACTTCCTCGAGAAAATTCAAAAACGTCCTCGTAAGCGGGAGTTCAAGATTCAAAATCATCGTAACCCTAAGCTCAAGAAATTAGTAGCTTCAAGCAACGATCTCAACGATCTTATGCAAAACGGCAAGCCGACTTGCTCGTTATGCAATAAGAGTTTTCCGTCTATGAAATCGCTGTTCGGTCACATGAGGTGTCATCCCGAAAGGGAGTGGAGGGGGATGCTACCTCCACCGCTGATGCGTCTAACCGCTGCCAGGAACAGCTCCTGTTCCAACGTATCAGATGCTTTGCCGAGAAAAGCCGACGATCAGAATGATTCGGCGACAAACCCAAGTACTTCGACCTCGGGTTCAGCGATCAATTTGCTCCAGTCAATGCCAGGGTGGTCGGTAACCGCCAAGAGATGTCGCAGAAGTTTGATTTCTGATGCTTCTGGTTCCGTTTCGGCTTTGGAAGAGGGGAATCAGATTCAGGATGTTGCTGCCGTCTGCAGCCTCATGCTGTTAGCTTGCGGAAATAGTCGCGACTTCAATCCTTCTCCCTCTTACTGTGATCAGTCGGCTGTTGAAACCAGCACCAATTGGAAGCCTAATAGTGATGAAATTGGTGATAAAGATACGCTCTGCGACTATTACACTTCATCAAAAATGAGGAAGCCCAAAACTAAGCCGACGGCAATTGGGAGCAAATGGTATTTGCCATCTAAGAAATTGAGGATGGACGAAAGAGACAATATGGAGACCTTGGTGGGAAAAAATGAAAGGGATGACTCAGGCAGCTACGAATTTGTGCTCGACAAATCGACTGATAATAATCAGGGTCATAAGAAGGAATCGGAAGAGGCAGAGGACGAGGATGGCGACGAAATGAATGAGAGTGGGAAGAAAAGGAGGAAAAGGAGAATGATAAAGCTGAGAAACCTGCAATTGCAGGAGTCGCCAACAGTAGGAGGCGATGGAAAGTACAGCTGCAGCACTTGCAATAAGTGCTTCCCCACCTACCAAGCTTTAGGGGGACACAGGTCCAGCCATCACAAAATCAGCACTTCCTTTAAGCTGGAAGAGTCTTCTTCTGCCCTAGCTGCTGAGGAAGAGCATATTGTTAAAGAGGCAGTTGCTGCTAGTTTATCAGGGGCTGAAGTAACAACCACCGCAGTGGCAACGAGCACAGTATGCAACAAATCACTCCCAAGTGGGGAGGCTCTGGGTGGTCACAAAAGATGTGACTGGACAGGGCAAGCCGAATCATCAGCTGCCGCATCTTCCCCTGGAAATTTGGACAGTGAAACAGGGCGCCGAGTTCTGGGTTTTGATCTGAATGAGCTTCCTGCTATGGAAGATTAGGAGTTACACGCCGCTGAGACCGAATCCGTTTTTTCCCAGTTTTGGACTTGAGCGGCTGATTGTCTATTCTCTAGCTCTCATAAATCACTGGTCATTTAGCCATTTATGTTACTTCACTTGTTGAATTCGTCAGTTTTTCTTCCAGGAAACTTCTACTTTTACTACTAACAGTGCTACATAGCTATTTTGAGGGCAATATTCAGCAGGGGCCAGTATCAGTTGCAACTTTGGGCACCTGCATTTCCAGTTAGTTTCTGCTTTTACTTTTACTGTTTTTCAGTAGAGAAGCATAATGACAATTTTCCCTATATGTTGTCAGATGGTGGAACCAGCGTTCGCTTAGCCTCTTTCCTTCGTTCCTAATTTAAAAAGTGGTGGCCCAATCCATAGTGCATATATATTGTCAACTGGCAAATTTCCAGCATCTTTAGTTTTTAGAAAAGGTTAAATCATACAATCTTGTTAACGTAGCATAAAAGATTGTTTTTATAATTTAAATACCTAATTTATTCCTTAGAAGTACAATTTTATTATCGTATCAAGCCTAACCAATTAAAAGTGATTGGATATATTTGATATGGAGGGACTGTGGTCCAGCCGACTTAGCTGTGCAGGAGACATTCAAAAGAGCAATCTTCCTAGCTAGAGTAATAATTAAAGATTGCAAAGTAACAACTTTGAGAAGTAGCAGCTGTCTTTCGTAAGCTAATATAATACAACTTGTCTTTCATAAGCTTTTGATCGTGGAAAATGTTACAGGTTGCTTAACTTGGGGTAGGTTTTGGAATATCATGCGTGTGCTTGATTTCGTTGTCTTCTAATTTTTTATTGAACGATGTGTAGCCAAGAATGTCATTCGAAGTAGTGGAGGTGCAGAACGTTGATGCATAGCAAATACGTCAAATTTGACTAGAGATTTGTGCAAAAAGTCATTAGACGCCTCACTGCCTATTTTGTGCAAGAAGGCTTAATATCCAAATGGCTAACCTAGATACTTCTACAAGGGTCCCGAAGATAGTGTTTTTCAAAGCACAATTGCAACAAGTATGTATTTTAAGTTATTGAACAGGTCAAATGGGTATTTAAAAGTCTCAAAAAAGTACAAATTAGGATTCAACACAGTTGTTGATTGAGACTGTCATTGTAGAATCTCACTTAGACCCTTGCGAGTGTGATGTAATCGTATTTAGCCCAAGTAATTTTTGTTCTCTGCTAGTATAAGAATGCTTTGATGCTAAATAGATTCACAAATACATGCATGAATGATTATATTTTGTGGAAATTGTACGATACTCGAATTTGAAAAAGGTAAAGATGAAATCGAAACACTTTCCCGATTACAACAGATTGAATAGGCCAATATCAACTTAACAAACATAATCATTCACATAACGTAACTCAATCAATGTAAGAAGTAAAGGTCATTAGACCAAAGTGGGTAGACACGCTGTCACTTGATTACAAGCAAAAGCTATTGGTCGCCTATCTAGCTAATAAATGGTATGCATGCGGCACCAACGAATAGTGCCTGTCATATTAAAAAGGCACTTTTTATGCCTAAAAAAATATTGACAAAATGAAAGTTGATTAAACAATTCAATAGCCTTTAGCACAGATTATGAAGAAGGTATATTTACCTCATGATCAAATACACAATCAATTATAAATAATCACATCCCCAACATCTCTTTATTAGACTCTTTCTCTATAAATATATCAATAATTTTCTGCTAAAAGATGATCAAAATTAATTAAAAGAATACTTTTAGGATACTTAACCATCTTCAAACTAAAACGAGAGGGAAGTATTCATTTCCCATAAGAGATCTAGCTAGCATAATGGTGGAATCTAGTCCTTTTAGTGACAAGTAGCTCATACCCGAATAAAGTTCTTTTTTTCACTTCAAGACCAAAAGAGCATCAACAACACAGGTTGATAAGGATATTCATTTGACATACCCTTTTTTCCCATCGACCTCCTCGGATGAGTTTGACCTTTCTGCCAAAGCCTACACAAAAGTCTAGTTGCTCAGATTCCAAGGGGGCCTCTTATCTTTAAACACTCTTACTCAGGTTGAGTATATATTGATTTGGGTGTTAAATAAAATTTTTTAAAATATAATGTCCGAACCCCTTCACTTTATTAATTGTCATACATATCCACATAAAGATATTCGAATTTGAATCCAGTATTGAGTCTCAAATGTCAACTTGTTGGCCAACGCCATGAATCTTCAACGTTGGCTCCCTCTCTTACTTCTTTTTATTGATATACAAATATTAAGCCATTATTTTAATCTTTTAAAGCGCTGAAAGGATTTTAATAGTCAGATGAAAATCATATGAAACTCGTTGCTTGACTTGTTCTATGCAATTCTCCAATGAGTTTACGTGTGATTTTCAGTGACATCTTTAATCGGCACAATCATCTAGTACTAGTTGCCTATTTTAAAACTCAAAATATAAATTTGCAAATTTTGACAATTTATAATGCATATGGATTGTATTAAATATAAAAATTTCTTAGTTGTTGGCTGCTTATATGAAATGTACTTAATGTATGCACGAACTAATATTTTATTCAGGACAATGATCACCAAAAGTGGGATCTAGGCTGATGCAGGGACCCTAATCCTATACACCACAAATAATATAGTTAAGGAGCTCCGATTCTGCTATTAGATAATCTCCCCGTTGCCTAAGTCAGTATAAGTTAAAAAAAAAGAAAACAAAAGAGGTTATCAAATTTTTGAGCTTTACCAAGGGACTCTTGATTTTAGGCAGATTATATTGCGAGAGGCCGATGGCCATGATGAGCTCGACGGGAGTTATGTGTGGCCTTTCTTGTCACAACCCGAGTCCCAAACACTTAATTACATAATAAATAATCACAACTTAATTTAAAATTGAGGCACAATCTTATAATAATACTATTAGACAATCCAATAATGTATATCTGAAAAAGCACTCTTTGTGCTAACGAGATACACTCAAATTTCGACCCAGATAAATATAGCGAAAGCAGTATATAATAAATATCTAATACATGTAAAGAATATTTAATTCTAGATGCTAATGATACTAACAAGCATGCAAAGTATATACGAGTATAAGTAATAATAAAAAGACACGATTTTTGATGACGAAGAAAAACTCGATACCCATGGTAATCGAGAAAAACCCTCAAGGCTTTAACGGCCAGGAAAGCAATGCACTATGAAAATCAACTTACAGATCGGGTGGTAACGATGCGCTAATCTAACCCGACTTACTCCGTCTTGCGATCCTTACCAATGAACTCCTCGGATTTGCTCACGGCAACAGAACCGGACACCTTCCGATCTTCACGTTAGTCTTCCCTCTTGGGCCACTTAAATTGTCGAACACGATCGGATCTCCTTCTTCAACGCACCGACGTCTCCAACGAAGGTAGAAGGATGTGTTTATATGGTTAAGGAAAAGTGAAGAGAAAACTTCTTAGAACATGAAGATCAATCTTGTAGCTTTTGATTTTCTCTAGAGAAGCGATATCAATGATGCATGAACAACTTTCTTCTCAAAGTGGGGCACAAAAAATAATCTGTCAAAAGTCCTTAGGATTCCAAAAACATAAGCCAAGTATTTATAGAGGGCTCAAAATTTACATTTAAAAACTTTCCTGTTGCATCGGCGCTCGAGCGTAGCTCGAGTGCGTGGCGAGCGCACGGAGGGTTTCCAGAGAAACCCTCCGTGAGCTCGAGCGCGGGGCGGCACACAGCGAGCGGGGTACATTCTGAATTTTGAGCTCGAGTGGATATCGAGTACACGGCGAGCGGGGTACATTCTGGATTTTGGGCTCGACCGAGTAGCGCGGGCATGGCGAGCGGGGTACATTCTGGATTTTGGACTCGAGCGGGTAGCGAGCGCACGACAAGCGGGGTACATTCTGGATTTTGGGCTCAAGCGGGTATCGAGCGCCATGAGGGGGCGGAGGCTTCGGACAGGCTCGAGCGACTGGAGAACGGAACGAACAGAACAGACTGTAACTCGACAACCCACAACCTGACATCAATACAATAACATATAGGGTCACAGAATATATCAATTAGACAAATGTCTCTAACAATATCAAAGCCCAAGATCTAAACACTACATTAGAGAGTGGTTCCAAAATAAATCATTGCCTGTAACACTATTATCTAAAAATAACGAAAAGCATCTCATGCCTGATAATAAAATATTCAACATTCAAACTAAGGTATAGTTTAAAGGCCCGCGACTATCAATACAAATGAGTCCAAAAATTCAAAATAGCAACTTCTGATCAAATAATCAAACTATAATAAAACAACCTAAAAGTAATCCCTTCAAATTAGCTCCCCTAATGTCCAATCGAAATCCCTGTAAGATTATTCAAGTCTACTAATTTGAAATATTAACAAAAGATAGCAAGAATAAGTTTAAAATTTAATAAAGTGCATGTGAAGGAGCAAATAATAATGATAGAAATTTAAAATACCAAAAATGTCAAAATATTGATAAAATATGTAAAACTTATATGAAAATATAAGAATTAATTATTAGTCATAACCTTATTAATAAATATCAAATATTATATATTAAACTATATTTGCTTCAACATATCTAAAGGGCATGAGGCACTATTCACAACTTATGGGTGGGCTAATTGTATATTATTACCTATGGTTAGGGTCAAATGTTAGTTTTTTTACTTGTAGATATTAGATTATATCTTCAATTTATAAATAATATATTAACATATATTTAAATATATTATATTAATTTTTTATAATGATTTTCATTTAATTAGAATAAAAAATTCTACATCAAAAAATAAATGTATTAATTTTTTTCTCATATTTAAAAAAATAAATTATCTTTATCAAAATCAAAATAGAATTTTAACCAAATACTTATATAAAAGTGATATGTAATGATAATTTTTTAAAGATTTTAGAATTTCAATATAACATGCTTAAATTAATGTGCAAGTCTTCATAGTCTCATAGAATGGAAACAAAACTAACATGTATGAAGCATAATATCAATGAAAATAGGGATAGTATCACATGCATATATATTTAAACAAAACATAATAGAAGATTTTTAAACATTTGGCAATAAAAGAAGAGATAGATTTAAATTTTTTACGGTAAATTTATCAAATATTAGCTTGAAATTACTTACGAATTCACTTCTCTTTCCTCTCTCTTTCTTTCTCTCTTTTCCTCTTCCCATTTTCTCTTTTCATTTGAATTTTCATGAAAAATGCACAAAAATCAGTGGCAACCTCTTTAAATAACAAATTGATGCACATATATTAAAGGCTAATTTTAGCTTATGCAACAGCACCTATTAGGCTCGTATCAAGTTCCAAAATTCTGAAATAAATACTCATGAGTTCCTGTGGTGTGCACATCATGTGAATGATTTGGATTTCAAAATATTAATGATTACTACATGCCCATAATTTTTTGGCACGTTACACATTCGAAAATATATGAAAAAAACTCTACATGAATTTTGATATAGTAAGTATAAGAAAAATTAAGAAATATTCTTTTTTGAGTAATGTTTTATGTTTGACAAAATATAGACTATTATAGAGAATTGATATATTCTAATTTATTATTAGTAAATCGAAAATCAAATCTATTATCAGTAAGTCAGAAAAGAAGTAGTCGGTCTTATCTATAAGATTATATGTAGACGATTTAATTACGTATTTTAAATAATAGCATATAACATTTAATTTTGTAAAAATAATCATAACCAAATTTTAATATTTACCATTTATTAGTGACGTTGTCACCAATCATTAGTCTTTTTCCATATATTGGCATGATTTGAATATATTTATATATCAGCACATTTTTAGCATGAAATATATTACTATAGATATTTTGGAACAATTTGAATCAGTAGTAATTGACTTTTGTGTGATGTTATTGGCATTTTGCTTGATTTTATTATTTTGGAAGTTTAGTTTTAAATATTCTAGCTTTTAGTTTGAAATACTTTTTTCTTATAAATTGTTTGAGTTCATATCGTTATCAATATTTGGCCACTATCAGATATGACTTTTAGATCCTATAATAAAATTTTTGAATGTTATATAGATCATTTAATAGTTTTAAGTGTAGGTTTGCGGCCCTGTGTCCGTTTGTGTGTAAGTTGGTAGAATAATCCATTGGAATCTTTTAGTTTTAATGATTAAAAGTTGATTTAATTTAATTATAAATTAAGGAATTACAAATAGATTTTGGGACCAAGAACATAATATTAGGCATGACAATTCTACTTTAAACGTGCTCATTTGGGGTTCAAGTGAACATCAAGCATCATTTATGCCTGGACCACTGCGGTCCAATACTAAATTTTTAACCTAGACTCGTAATTAACTTTATTAATTCACCAATTTACTTAATTTTAACAATGCCATATAAATCTTAAGGCTTGTATCTCACATTTCACCTTACAAAATTTCATCATCGAAATTTATGTGTTTTAATGAAGAAATAAATAGAGATACCTCTCCCAGACATCATCTTCTAACTTTCATGTGACTTCTTTAAAAGAATAATTTCTCCATATTAATTTGATTAAAGGAATGACTCTAGTGCAAAGTACTTGAACCTATCATTCTAAAATTTTAATCTGTTCTTCAACATACGTTGTGCCATCATTGATCCTCAATAGTTTATACTTGATAATGTAAAAGTGGTCATAAATATATTTGTGAAGTATTAAGACATAAAACATATTATAAAAATATTCTAAGTTTAAAAGTAAAATTAATTTATAAGCCATTTCTCTGATCCTTTTAAGAATTTCAAATAATCCTACCACAATTTTAATTTTTCTTTTAATCCAAATTTGGATATTTCTTTTCATGGAGATACCTTTAAAAATATATGATCTCCAACTTTAAAATTTAACTTGACCCTCCTACGGCTGCATAACTCTTTTGCCGAATTTGAGTAACTTGAAACCAATCTTGAATCAAATAGATCTTATTCCATGTATCTAGAATCATATTAGGTCCCAAAGTCTTCAATCTCCTATTTCTTCTTAATTAATTGGAAAATGACATCTTCTTTCATATAGAGCTTTAAAATATGTCATACCAATACTTGCCCAAAAACTATTGTTGTTAATAAATTCTACTAGTGATAAATAATTATCCCAATTTTCTTTGAATTCTCAAACTTATCTCTCAACTTGTTCTCTAAAATCAAAATTGTCCACTCTGACTACTCGTCTATTTATGGATTGGTGTCCAACTCTTGATGTAGTCTTTTTTGAAGCTTAAACACAAATCTTAAATCTTGAGTTGACATAATTAAAGCTGAAACCCTATGAAGTTTGATTACTTCAATTATATACAATCTTGCCAAATGGTCCTTTAAAAATGTTAACATAAGCTAACTTTATTAATTGATTGACAATCACCCATACTACATTTTAACTCTTTAATATTCTCGGCAAACCCATCATGAATCCATAATTTTGTGCTCCTATTCTAACTAGAAGTCTACATTAATTACGAAGGACTTGACTACTTCTTATGTCTAGCCTTAGCTAATTGATATCTTCTCATAAAAATCATAATTTGTTTTTTCATATTTCTCTACTAAAAAATTTTTATAAATCTTGATATATTTTATTTATTCTTGAGTGGATCGTTTACTTGAATTGATAGATTTCATTTAAAATTTTTTCTTTAAACTCTTTAAGATTAGGTAAAAAAACAATCTCAAAACCATAAAACTCTATTAATCCCAATATTAAAATCAACCCTTAATTTTCTATTTAAATTTCCTACTATATCAACAAAAAAATGGGTCATCCATTTGTATTCTTTTAATTTTTTAAAAAATTTTTGGTTATATCTAAAAATACAATAGTATCATGCATATATCTTGAGAATGTTTTCTAATGTCACATTCTTCCGTGCTATGTAGCATTTTCATTTCTTTAATTATCAAATAAACCATCAGATTTGCTAACTTATGACTCAACACATTTGCTGCAATATTATCCTTTTTTAATTGATATTGAATCTTGCATTTCAAGTCCTTTAATAACTCAATCCACCACCTATTTCATTTCTAATATTTTTTTAAGAAAACATGTATTTTAAACTCTTATGATTTGAGCACACTATAAACTTTTTACCATACAAATAATATTTCTAAATCTTTAATATAAAAATGATCACTGCTAACTCCAAATTATGGGTAAAATAATTATTTTCATAATCATTGAGTTGCCTCGATCTATAGGTAATTACTTCTCCATGTTACACAACTCAATCCTCTCTTAGATGTATTGCTATAAACTAAATACCCCTGAATTCTTTCGGTAAAGCAAAAATCAAGGTGGTCTTCAAATGGTCCTTTAGTTCCTAAAAACTTTTTTCACAATCCTCATTCCAACTAAATGTCACTTCTTTTTTATTTTGTATTTTTTTTTTTGCATTAGATGGGTCATCATCATCATAATCCTTGATAAATTTTCCATAAACCTTTTATTTCGTCCGACCAAATCAAGAACACTCCATACTTTTGCTACACTTATTGGTCAGCCCTAACTTTTAAATGATTCATTTTTTTTTTTTTTGGATCAATTGAGACATCTCCTGTCGATTTATAATCGTCTCTCCTTGAGTGTTTACAATGCAAATTTCATATGAATCTTATGTAAGATATTTATGTGGCTAAAACAACCACAATTGTGGAATTTAAAATCGATTAAGTATATCTCCGGCCATTTGGTGCTCTGTTTTCCAACTTGCGATTCGGACGGGCTCCGTGCTTCTGGACACTCCTTCACTCGTTTAGATGGTGTATTGCTTGAGTTGGGTGCCAGGGACAAAGCCAGAATGCTCAATTTATAGGCGAAACCATCACCCGCCTCAACCGAGCGTTTGGAACTCAAACCGGCCAAAATTGATGAATTAACTTAATGGGAGAGTTATCACTACTTAATGGACCACAATTGCTTCAGCAATTAACTGAGAAAAACGCCAAATGGTTACGAAATTGATCGAGGAAGACGAAACGAACAGTTTGCTCTGCCACTCGAAACCGGCTGAGATCCGGCTTGATGAAGCCGTTTGCCTCTGGCTCGGCTTGGCTCGATCGGCTCGTGGGCCAGGCTCAGTTAATTGGGCCTAAATCTTGGGCCTGAAGCTTACATTCTCCCACTTGGTCCATATTTAACTTGATGTGATAACTAAGATCATCAATTTTTTAAACTTTAAGAAATAAATATATGAATCATGGCGATAAGTCCTCTAATAATGAGTAATATCTTCCATGTATTACAATATATTAATTTCTCAAGTCATCCGGTAACTTTACTTTATGAATAAACCCTATGTTTATTCTTTGTCCAACTTAATGATATTCTCAAATTAATTAATGTGCACACAATTTTGAGAAATATCACAACAATAAAATAGGAATTTTCAATATCATTGTCCATACAATGAAAATTACAAAATGGAACTCAATCCCATTTCAGATACAAGATCCTTGAACCTTAATGGTGGCATGCATTTAGTCAAGGGATCAGCGATCATTAATTCAGTGCTGATATACTCAATAGCAATTTTCTTTCCTTTAATGCGCTCCTTTATGGTTAAAAACTGAATGTCGATGTGTTTACTTCGACTGCTACTTTTGTTATTTTTAGCCAGAAAAACAGCAGCTGAATTATCGCAAAATATCTTTAATGGCCTCGAAATGGAATCAACCACTCTAAGCCTAGACATGAAATTCCTCATCCATACACCATGCTTTGTAGCCTCGAAACAAGCAACGAACTCGGCCTCCATAGTGGAAGTAGCAATCAAAGTTTGCTTTGCACTCCGCCAGATACAGCTCCACCGGCAAACAAAAATATGTAACCGGATGTTGATTTACGAGAATCAACACACCCAGCGAAGTCTGAATCGGAGTACCCCAAAACTTCCAGATTGTCGGTCCGTCTATATGTAAGCATGAAATCTTTGGTACCTTGAAGATACCTCATGACTTTCTTGGCAGCTTTCCAGTGTTCGATTCCTGGATTACTCTGAAATCTTCCCAACATTCCAACTGCAAATGCTATGTCAGGTCTTGTACATACCTGAGCATACATCAAACTTCCAACAACGGAAGCATACGGAATGTTCTTGATCTGTTCCCGTTCCAAACCGTTTTTCGGGCATTGGCTCAAATTGAGCTTATCACCCTTCACAATGGGTGCTACACTCGGTGAATAATCTTTCATCCGAAATCTCTCTAAAACCTTATTGATATAGGTCTCTTGAGACAAACCTTAACACAACGCGTCCTGTCTCGATGTATCTTTATGCCAATGACATAAGTTGCATCACCCATATCCTTCATTTCAAAATTTTTAGAGAGAAATTGTTTCACCTCATACAACAACCCTTTATCATTGGATGCAAGTAAAATATCATCCACATATAAGACAAGGAAACAAGTCTTACTCCCACTGACTTTCTGGTATATACATTGATCCAAAATATTCTCTTCAAAACCAAATGAAGAGATAATTTCATCAAATTTCAAATATCATTGACGGGATGCTTGTTTCAATCCATATATGGACTTCTTTAATTTGCATACCAATTGCTCACCATCACTAGAGGAGAATCCTTCTGGTTGTTTCATGTAAACCTCTTCCTCTAGATCACCGTTCAAAAATGCTGTTTTCACATCCATTTGTTACAATTCCATATCAAAATGAGCAACCAATGCCAAAATTATACGAAGAGAGTCCTTTTTAGATACAGGAGAAAAAGTCTCCTTGTAATCAATTCCTTCTTTCTGAGTGTAACCTTTAGCAACGAGTCTTGCCTTATATCTTTTAATATTACCTAATGAGTCTTTCTTTATTTTAAAGACCCATTTACACCCTATGGCTTTTGCCCCTTTAGGCAATTCAACAAGATCCCAGACCCTATTGCTACTCATGGAACTCATCTCTTCTTTCATAGCATTGTGCCATAATTGTGATTCATTACAACTCATGGCTTGTGAAAACGTTTCAGGATCATTTTCAGCTCCCACATTGTAATCAGACTCTTCCAGATATACAACATAATCACTAGGGATTGCTGACTTTCTCATTCTAGAAGACCTTCTTAATGTTGTATCATCATCCTCAACAGGAGCATGTTGTACAACTATTTCAGATAAATCCTGAATTTCATGGTCAACTGGAATAGGATCAACATTTTGTGGAATGACATTGATTGGTTGTACAACACCAGATTGATCTTGAGGGGTGTTGTGTACATCAATCAACCTATCATATGAAGTGGAGGGTTGTGAATCCAAATGATCAGTTCTTGATCGTTTCCTCCCACTCATTAAGTCATTTTCAAAAAATTTTATATTTCTTGATTCCACAATCCTAGTGGTATGAGATGGACAGTAAAATCTGTATCCTTAGACCGTTCAGCATATCCAATAAAATGCCCACTTATGGTCCTTGGGTCTAATTTCTTTTCATGTGGATTATAAACTCTTACTTCGGATGGGCATCCCCATACGCGTACATGTTGTAAACTCGGTTTCTAACCTTTCCATAACTCAAAAGGAGTTTTTGGAACAGCTTTTGTTGGGACCCGGTTTAATATGTACACCGCCGTTTTAAGAGCTTCACTCCACAAAGATTTTGGAAGTTCGGAGTTACTAAGCATACTCCTCACTATGTCCAATAATGTTCGGTTTCTTCTTTCTGCTACACCATTTTGGTCCGGAGAACCAGGCATAGTATATTGGGCAACAATCCCATTTTCTTGAAGAAACTTTACAAATGGACCAGGCATTTGTCCATCTTCAGTATATCTACCATAATACTCTCCACCTCTATCTGATCTCACAATTTTGATATTTTTTCCAGTTTGTTTCTCTACTTCTGCTTTAAACAATTTAAAAGCATCCAAGGCTTCATATTTATTATGAAGCAAGTAAAGATACATATATCATGAGAAATCATCAATAAAGGTGATGAAATATTTTGGACCATATGAGTCTATATCAGGACTACAAATGTCAGTATGTATGATCTCTAATATGTCCGAACTCCTCTTGACATTTTTCTTAGTCTTGTTGGTCTGCTTTCCTTTAATGCAGTCCACACAAGTCTCAAAGTCAGTAAAATCTAGAGTACTAAGTACTCCATCATTTACCAATCTTTTGATTCTATCAATGGAGATATGTCCCAATCTCCTATGCCACAACATCGAGGAACATTCATTCATAACACATCTTTTAATTCCGTTATTAACATGCACAGTATTAAAATTGGTATTGTTTTATAAATTTAAACAATAAAGACCATCAGACAGTGTACCATTCCCAACAATATCAGACTTATAAAATAAACTGAATAATGAGTCTGAAAATGTAAAGGAATATCCAAATGGTACAAGTCTAGAAATAAAAATCAAATTTCTAGAGAAATTTGGAATATAAAAGGTCTTTTCAAGAGACAAAACAAAACCACTACTCAAAATTAAATTGCATGTCCCAATGGCCTCCACATGTGAACGCATCTTGTTTCCGGAGAAGATGCATTGTTCACTGCCCACTGGTTTCCTTAGGTTTTGCAAGCCCTGTAAGGAATTAGAAATATAGATTGTAGAGCAGTCAATCCACCATGTGTTATGTGCAACATTAACCATATTAGATTCATAACATACAAAAAGAGAATGGATTACCTTTCTTTTCAAGCCAATTTTGATACTTGAAACAGTCCTTCTTTACGTGTCCCTTCTTTTTACAGAAGAAACACTTGGACTCCTTCTTGATATCAGTTTGGGGAGGTACTTTACCTTTCCCCTTTGACTTGGCTTGCGTCTTGAACCTTCCTTCTTTTTGCATGAAGACGCTCTCACTTTGCTCCATCATGAGCCTTCCTTCCTCTTGCACACACATGGTCATGAGTTCATTGATTGACCATTTATCCTTATGTGTGTTATAAGAGATTTTAAAAGGCCCATATTGCGGTGGAAGCGAATTTAAAATGTAATGCACCATGAAAGGTTCAGACATTTCTACCTCTAGATTTTTCAGTTGAGCTGCAATATCCCTCATTTGCATTATGTGCTCACGCACACCCTTAACACTGGTGAGCCTAATAGATAAAAATTGCATTATTAGGGTGCTTGCAAGTGCCTTATCTGAAGTCACAAATTGTTCATCTATGGCCTTCAGTAAATCCCGCACTTTTGTATCTGCCGTCGACAACCACGAATACCAAAGAGAAATTTTGTCTTTATGAACATTAAACTGAGGCGATTAGATCGCTCCCAGCGTTCATAAAGAGTTATTTCATCCGGAGTGCTGGTAAGGGTAAGAGCCGGTGGTTCGTCTTTTGGATAGCATAATCGATATCGAGCCACCCTAAGTGAAGGAGAATTTTCTCCTTCCACACTTTATAGTTGTCACCTTTTAGTTCGGGAATTTCACATCTAATATCGGAAAGATTTATAGATTGAATAGTTGCATAAAAATAAATACATGCTTAACATCCAAAAATGAGGCTAACAAATTACAAAATTATGTTTTACCAATGTAAAACATACATCATGAATCAATAGATAAAAAATTACCTGTGGGCTAAATTTTAATTCCAGTAGATTCATGTCCAATTTTATGATAAAACTATCAAATTATATTCCTTTCTTAATCCCTGTGGGCAAATTAAGAAAATAATAATTTGACATTTTATCCTGATTAATTAATTTAATATAATAAAATTTTCTGTGGGATAAATTTTATTATATCAAAATAATTACCACAATTTATGTCTTTATACCACACGTGATAATAAAAAAATAATTTTATTAATTAAGGGTGCTGTGGCTAATCCTTAATTAATTAAATTATTTTAATCACAAGACATTACATATATATAATTATATTCTGGATATTATATTTTATACTTTATATATAATAATATAATTATATATATATATATATATATATATATATATATATATATATATATATATATATATATATATATATATATATATATATATATATAAATATAAATACATACATATATATATAATATATATATATTTACAGAATCATATATAAGCAATTGAATTACCAAAATAAGCGCAAGGCGCTCAGCAGCGCAGCGGCAAAAGCCACTCCTTCCCTCCTCCGCGTCCCGGGTTTGAAACCCTCCGGCTGCATTTTAATTTCTCAATTGCTACAGTGATGGGCCAGAAGACTGGGCCGCGAACGAAACGGATTTGGGCCGCGAACGAAACGGCCCATAACCGTTATATTTATTTTTTTTATTTTTATTTTATTATTTTTTTAAAACGTAGCAAAACGACGTCGTTTTAATAACCGAATTCGTTCCAACGAAACGACGTCGTTCTGGAGCACAAAACAGAAGCCATAAAACGACGACGTTTACTACTGCCGAAGCAGAAAACGACGCCGTTCAAGTCGTCGTCTACCTTCGTCGGTTTCGCCCGAACCCGACAACGAACGACTCGACCCGAATTCCAGACCCGATTCAAACAGCACCATACGAACACCATAAATGATGAAAAATATATGGAAATTTCAGAAATTTGATTTCCCATCGATTTCCAGTGATCGTTTGAACCGAATCTTCAAAAAAACGAAGACTTTAAGTTTTTTCGATTTCGGGAAAAAATCGAAAAAACACAGAACATCAAAGGCAGAGTTGAAGCCTTTCTCTGATACCAAATGTAAGATATTTATGTGGCTAAAACAACCACAATTGCGGAATTTAAAATCGATTAAGTATACCTCCGGCCATTTGGTGCTCTGTTTTCCAACTTGCGATTCGGACGGGCTCCGTGCTTCTGGACACTCCTTCACTCGTTTAGATGGTGTATTGCTTGAGTTGGGTGCCAGGGACAATGCCAGAATGCTCAATTTATAGGCAAAACCATCACTCGCCTCAACCGAGCGTTTGGAACTCAAACCGGCCAAAATTGATGAATTAACTTAATGGGAGAGTTATCACTACTTAATGGATCACGATTGCTTCAGCAATTAATTGAGAAAAACGCCAAATGGTTACGAAATTGATCGAGGAAGACGAAACGAACAGTTTGCTCTGCCACTCGAAACCGGCTGAGATCCGGCTTGATGAAGCCGTTTGCCTCTGGCTCGGCTTGGCTCGATCGGCTCGTGGGCCAGGCTCAGTTAATTGGGCCTAAATCTTGGGCCTGAAGCTTACATCTTACACTTTTTAAAACTCCTTGAATATATCAATATATTGTCAATAAAGACTACTACAAATTAATCCAAATAAGATTAAAACAACTAATTCATTATATCCATAAATGTCAAAGGGGCATTAGTTATCCAAAAGTTATTATTAAAAAATTGAAATGGCCCTACATCATTGGAAAGCTCTCTTTGTTACATCATTATTTTTGATTCTTAGTTGATGACGCACTAATCATAGGTCAATCTCCAAGAACAATTAGGCTCCTTATAAATGATCAAATAAATTATCTTTCCGAGGCAAGTGGTACTTATTCCCAATAGTTATCTTGTTTGGCTTTCGATAATCTATACTCAATCTCTTAGACCTATCATTCTTCTTTGCAAAACCCTAATGTGATAAACTTAGTTGAATAAAATCTTTAACTCTTTTAACTCTTTCAACAAACAGTTTTTACAATTATTTTTTTAACTTTTTCAATTTTGAAGGCACCATTGTATGCAAAACATTAGAAATTAATATGGATTGTAGTATTACTACTATCTCAAACTCAATCTTCCTACTTGGAGACAATCCGAGTATATTATTTGGAAGCATATCTTCGAATTTTCTTACCATCGAAATCTCCTCGGCCAACATATTTTGACTTTCAACAATGATAATATGAAAAGATATGCTTGACACTCACCTTTTAATAAATTACAAGCTTGTAGGATGAAAATTATATAGATTGATTCTTTCCATTTATTATCTTGAAATAAAAATATTCATAATCCAAAATCGATAATTATATTCTTTTGTGAAAACAGTTCATATTGACACGGTAACATGTCAACCAATTCATATATAAGATTGTATCAAAGTAGTGCATATCTAATAAAATTAAATTTATTATCAATTTAAACCTATGTACCCAAACTACATACCTAGGGTATGCATATCAGTTGTCAAAGATGTACCCATAGCCATAGATACCACTAATGAATAATCCATAACCCTAGACAATGAATATGAATGACATACAAACTTAAAATATTTCAATGAATGCATAGACCTTAGGTCTAATAATACACGTGTTAAAGTCTCAAAAAATGGAGAACTTACCTTCCACTAATGAAGGAGATGCATCCACATCCTTAGATGTTACAACAAAAGCTCTCTTTGAAGCATTTAACTCCCTAGCTATTTGTCTTAAGGGGTGAGGACATTTCTTGATCATATAACTAGATTGGCCACAATTGAAGTACGCTCTATTCTATTTGTAACATGTTCATCTTTCATGGAACTTCCCATAATGATTACACATGGACTTCGATTATTTTGTTTGTTTGATGCACATAGGATTCAAGCTCCTTTCCCAATCCCCGTGTCATAGGGCTCAGATTTATTATGGAGTCCACCTGATCTTAAACTTTGGTTTCCTAGACTAACATTCTTTTTCTCAAAAATTATTTTCGTTATTAGCTCTTGCATAAAAAGTAAGGCTCGATCGTATACTTTTCTATAGATTCTTAGCCACAACGTCACCAACTGTTCCCAATTCATATCATTCAATCCTTAAAGGAAATTCATTGCTCTTCTTATCTCATCCATCACTACATAATGAGCAAATCTAGTCGATTTGGTAAACTTGGTATCATATTCTCCCGAGTATGGTTCCCTTGTCATAAATGAGCAAATTCATCCTCTTGCCCTCGCAAACTACTCAAGAGTACTTGTCAAGAAATGCCTCCAAATATATATTCTATAGAATATGTTCATTCTTCAATTCTAAAATTCTCTTTGTCAATGCCCATCTATGGTCAACTTCACCATCAAGATTATATGAAGAAAACTTCATATTGGCTTCCTTTGAACAGTTGATTGCCTAAAAATTTTTTAAAAAATAAATTATTTTTATCAAAATCAAAGTAAAATTTTTATCAAATTACTAGTATAAAATAGACACACAAGAAAAAAATTTGAAATATTTATGGATTGTAAGACAATATGCTTAAATTTAAGACAAAAACTTTCAAAATCTTAAGAAATGGAAATAAAGTTAACATGCATGCACCATAATATTAAAGAAAGTAGGTATAAGCATTTAAATAAGAAATGATAAGGATTTTCTGACCAATTTAACAATAGAGAAGAGATGTGATTAAATGTATTTGTTTTAACTTTGATTTACCAAAAATATTATATTGGATTCACTTTAAATGTACTTTCTCCTTCTTCCTCTCTCTTTTTCTCTTCTCCTTCTTTCTCATCTATCAAAAGTCATGAAAAAATAAGTTGAAAATGACAAAAGTTGCTTATGTAATAAATTAGCGCACATGTTCCAGTCATACATGAGTTAGACATAGATGCTTCTTTAAGTTTGCGCACGAGTTCCCGATAGACATTCATCAAGCAATATTTATTTTGGGTTGAACACACACAACATCTCTCATGTACAACCCAAGCATGGAGATTTTATCTAAAATGCCCTTATACATGGCTCGAGTGCTTGTCAGGCCCCACTCATGCCTTCACCATTGCGGTCTGATACTTAGTTTCTAATCTATCAATTTATTTATATTTAGTATTATTTTATAAATCTTAGAGTATTATCCTTATAGGTAGGATGGGCGAGCAAGGCATTAGTAGCATACCCTCTTGGCATGCTCCTTGGTGTGTGGGTGCATCCTTTTGGGTACTCTTGTTGTTCTATTACTTGAATGCTTAATATGATTTTGTAATGTTGAGAAATAATATGAATAAGTGAATTTTTAAGAAAATGTTTTTATTTGGATGAAAAAATTAAGTATAAAAATGGCTTGGGAGGACACCTAATGGGTGCAAGAGCCACACATGTACCTATTTAGGGCAATATCTATATGCCTGATGTGTCCATAATGGGCACTCATATGTATTTGTTTCACTATTAAAACACCTAATGGGCCTATATATGCCCATCATATTTAGCCTTTACACTTAATAGGTGAAAGATTAATACTTATGCATCCGTCTGCTTTAAATAGACTTTGGTCAATTTATCCACTCATTTCTTACGTCATTTTAAGAGAATAGAGAGAAAAAGAAGAGGAGAACATAGAGAAAGGCAGAGAAATGAATTTCAAATAAATTTTTAATAAATCTAAGTTAAGATAAGTGTATCTAAATTTATTTTTTAAAACTGTTATTATTTCTTACTCAATGTTCATGCATGTGTTATTTTTTTACTTCTTTTAAGTTTATATTATATGCATGTTAGATTTATTTCTATTTTATGAGATTTTGAGGACTTAAACCTTATTCCATGAAATTTATTAGAAATTCTAAGATTTTTAAGAAAATGGTCTTGCATGTCCCCTTTTAGTGCAATAATTAATGAAAGCTCCAATTTGCATTATGTCAATATCATTTGTTTTCTATTTTCTAAAATTTATTTATTTGTGTGAAGTCATTCATCTTGTCCAAATAAAAAGTATTATAAATAATTAATATAATATATTTGGATATCTCTTAATATATTAATTTATAAATGAAGGTAATTACCTAACATCTATGGGTTTAAAAGTAGTGTTTGACTTTATTTATAGAGAATAATTTATAATTTTTAGTCACGAGTCTTGAATAGTGATATATAGTCCGGGCTATTGGAAAATATTAATAATCTAACATTTGATTTTTGACCCTAATCAATAAGTTTATTATTGATCTTTAGTTCTTACTTTGTTCTCTTTTTAAATATTTTATGATATAATTATTGTGATCCTTCTCGCATTTTTGTTATGTATATAAATATATATACTTTTTTGAGTTTAGACTCACTCTTGTCATATTCTTAAACTTTTAGATTAATGGACTCGGGATTCACTTGTTGGGTTTGGGCTTTGGGAGACCATTTTTGGAGGTTTAGTCTAGGGTGTTGTATTTTGGATGTATTAATGTTAGGTTCAATTTCTGAACAATTTTATTGAAAATTGTATTTGGTGGCCAACATGCCTATTACTCCGAATGTTTATGTCTCTGTATTATGAATATTGGTTGTGGATGCTTCCTTATTATTTGGAATTGAGTTTGTTGAGCATGTTATATGTTTTTAGTCAACTATCGGAGTGTTGACACATAATTTGTCCTAAGACTATACATTTTTATCTTGGTAATTTATCTAACCTTGGATGCAACATAACGTTTTGGTTTTAGGTAAATTGTTTATGTTGTCATTATTATGTGCTGTGTCATGGTTATGATAAAGTTATGATATCAAAAAAAGTCATAAGATAAACATATTAAATAATCTAAGGAACAGAATTGTTTACATTGGTCCTTGATTTGCTAAGCAACGACTGTGAAATGATTAATTTAGAGTTTGTCCTAAATTCCTTTCTTGAAATAGGCCCTTACAATGAAAATTGTACTTTACTCCATCGGAAGATTCACATAGCCTGAATCTTACCCTTTTGTCTTATGGGAATAATAATTAAGCTTTCAAAGAAGGACCCAATCCTAGAATTCCATGTTTTGTTGTTTCTCATGTAATTATTTCTCACCCAACAATATAAATATAATAAAATATAAGCAAATTATAGGAATACTAAAAAAAATATTATTAATTGACAATATGACAATGCTGACAAAGAAGAATATTAATTAAACATTTAAAAAGAAAGCACAAGATTGACTCCTAAATGACCCAAACAATCCCATAATGAATATAGGAATGAGGGGTATATTACTCTTGTGAATCTCAAACTCTTAGAGCAGTTAGAGTACTCGTTTACACAATCTGTCACCAAAGATATCCTTCCTTCTTATAAATAGGCTTCTGTAGCATTTTAAATCTCGATACTAACTAATTATTCAACTACCTTAAACAGAAGAAAATTATTTGGACTTCTTCACTCCAAATGCTTCTCAACCCACGAGCTTTTAGCCCCTCATTTGGTTACAATATGTGAGCCCTTCTAAGGAGGGGTCATCCAGACTCTCATCACTTTCTTATAATTTTATTTGTCATTTTTTAATCCTTATGGATGGGTTTACAATAATGTTGAAGATATTGGAAATCCAAAAATATGTAACCTGCAAGTCCTTAGCATGGTCTGATTACAAAGCTTAAGTTTATGTATGCCATCCTAATCATTATTGTCCTTTTATGCTGTGGAGTTATATAATGTATCCAAATTTTGGATTATGAATCTTGCTTTTTCATGCTATGGAATTATCGTAGCATAACGATCACATTATAAGTGAAACATCGAAAGGTAATTAATAGTTAATATGATAGGTAACATGCCTATTATATTTTGTATGGAGAGTTTAAGAATGACTACTCATGGAATATAATAGTGGCTTCTGACCATATTTAAAAAGTTACAGAATATACTTTTCATTGTGACCCTGCTAGTTGGATTTTTGGTTAGCCCTTGGTTCAAATATTTAGAAGTTTGTTTGGCAATATTTGAATTATATTTCTTTCCTTATTATTTGAATTATATTGTGTTGCCTTTGGTTATAAAATTTAAAATTTATTTGATATTAGTTTAGTCCTTAGTATTTATGGGCCTCACTTTATTGTATTTTGAGCTTCATTATTTCTTCGGGATTACATTATTTGTCATATATTTAAGGATATTACTTGCTAAACTTCATGTCCTCCATTGTACTTTTATTGACAGGTGTGATGGATGAAAATGGAGCTTTGGTGATGAGCATATTAAAGACTTACATTAGTTGTTAGGGAACATTTTGTTTATTTGCTATATCAAACGATTTCATTTATTTGAATGTAAATGATGATGTATGTTTATTGATTGATTGAGTTTACAATATATAATTAAGGAGTGGAAGTTTTGTTTTAATCTTACGACTTATTTTATATTTTTGTGACAATCTAAGTTGCATAGTGAAAATATAGTCTTTAATAATTTGATTACCATATAAGTTTTATTTCATATATTGTCATTATTTAGATACAAGTTTGAGTATTTTATGTGATGTGCTAAAATATTATATAACCTATACCATAAGCCTTTGTTTTTCCTATTGAATATAATGGTTTAATAAAGCTTTTGTATTAAGAATACTTTCACTACATCTCAAAGACAGATATCATATTATGGAATCCATATATTTAGGAGATCATCCAACTTGAGAATCGGAAGCAATTTCATGAAGAAAATTCGTGACAAGATTCAAACAACCCAATATGAAAAAAAAAAAAAATTATAGGATTCACTTGCCTTACTGAGGATTAACTTTCACACATTAACTCTTGAACTTTTCTCACACCAAATACTGTAGTACACTTCCCCCATCTGGCTCTACAACAATTTGAAAGAAACGAGCAGAGAAAGTACTTCAATTCATAAATATACAGAGCAAGCAACTCAAACACACACCTTCAGTATTATCATGCTTATGATGCGTCAAGTTAGATATGGTTAGTAACCTCAATCGGGGGCCATTATTTATTTATACATAATCTGATTGGCTGCAAAATTACTTTGTGAAACTAGAGATTAAAGGTGATTCTCGAATAAAGTGTTTGCAAGCTGCTTGTGTCAAAAGCTTCACAAAAACAAGCAAAATATAAAGCCAACAATTCGCTTGAATAATCAAAAATTTCTGGACACGAATTCTCAAGCAAAAATTTGAGTTACAAACATGCAAAGGCCATGGATAAATTTGGCTCAAGCAAAAGCCAAACAAATCTCAAATGAAAGGTTTTGGATTGATTTGGCTAGAATAAAACTAAAGTGAACTTTCATTAAAATTGCGTAGCTCAAGAACACTGGAGCAAATTTCAAGGGAAATCTATTAAATTTTTACCACTATCCAAGTTTCAAGTGCACATATATAGAGAAACCTTAGGCATCTATCAAACATAAAACTTATTATGTATTAACCAAAGCCGAAAATAGAACATTACATACAATCATAAGGTATACAAAATGATAGAGGCAATAACTGTACAACAGTCACAAACAAAGACAAGAACAGAAACATAAATGTGCTCCTCCTTAATATAAACCCACCATATGAGCGCATCAAAGGATGGTAATGGAATTAGCCAATCATAAATGATCTAACATATATAATATATATAACAATAAAAATATCAATCTAACTCAAATATATAATTGACTTTTATATTTTATTTATTGTTGTAGATTCTGATTTTAGAGTGGTACATTTTATAAATTAATTGTTGGTTGCAAAACCCTAGAATTTCAGTTGTTTTGTGAATCTATGATTTAAATTATTTATGTTATCATTTGATTGTTAAAATTATATTTAAAAATTTTTTATGGGTTAAGTTATATTTAATAGATGACAAATTCAAATCTTGTTAAGTTATTATTTTTGAGTTAATCGACTAAAATTCCTACCAAAATTATCATTTTTTTTAAAAAAAATTTAAAGATAATAAAAATAATCTTGGGTTGGATTTCAGTTTAGGAATAACCCATATATGTAAATTTTTACAGTACTCAAAATATTATAAATTGAATTTGAATTATATGTTTAAAGTATTGTGTTGGGTTTGAATTAAGCTTCCCAAAGTTGAACCAAACCTATTGTGAAACCTTCTATTAGGAAAATTTTGTATTGATATATTTCGTAATTGGGTTAAATAGATAGTTTGAAGAATTCTCAGGTATTGGTGAAGACCAATATTGGATACACGCTTTTTATTTGTAAATGCGTCATTTTACAGTGTCCATACCTAACATACACTTGATAAGTACCAATGTATGTTTTCTCTAGAATATTCATACATAATATACACTCGAGTTGTCAATGAGTGCCATTTATCTAGACTGCCTACACCTAACATGCTCATGAGCCTTACATGACTATTGTTTATCCAAAATACCTATACATGATGTATGTCCAAACAGCGCATGAGTGCCATTTACTTTATATGCCTGTGCCTGAGTGGTGCATGTGTGTTAAAGCACAGACCTTCTACTAAAACTTTCACGTCAAAAGTTAGCATATGCGGCGCATGTGCGTTAGGGCACTGCTTTCTTAATGGATGTGCATTTTTGACCAAATTTCCAACCTCCTATATATCATCTTACTTTCAAACATTTATTGAAGAATAAAAATAGTAAAAAAGGGCTTTTATCTTAAAAGTATACCTTGATAAATGTGAATATCTACCATTCAAGAAAACCAAATTTATTCTTATGATAAGTTATTAAGGTTTTTTTACTCAATACATTTCTCCTTTATATTGCACACTAGCTCCAACATGTAATCTTTTGTTTGGACGGTGTTGTCATGGACAATGAGATCTATTAGTGTGCAAAAATTTTACAACAAGTGAAGTAAGATTAATAGCAAGACCAAAAGATATGTGATTCCGCTCATGGAAGCCAATCTAAGAAGTTTTTTAGTGGGGATTATAAGTTGAAAGTAAGTCGACTAAGATTAGTGTATATTTACTACTTGAACTATAAGTTGACTTTTTTAATATATTATTTTTACTATTTATAAAAATATAAAGGGTTTTACTCAATAATTATTGATTATTGGGGTTTTCTTTCATGAATGCAGACTAAGACAGGTCTAACAATTATAATACAAAAAATTTAAAAATTTTAAAATAATACCACAATAATCAACAAATCTCAAACCCGAACATAACAAACAAACAAATAAACCGCATGACCTAATATGACAACCACAGAGTAATAACCAACATAGAATTTCATTAGATAACCATTCAGATAATAAAATATATATTATTAGCTCCACAAATATTGTAATAGAGGTGACAAATTATAAATTAACAATAAAGCCTAATAAACAACAACCCAACTGTTTTCAATGCATAACTATAGGCCTATATCCGGCCTAAACTCAAGACCTAATATACGTATGATATATATCAAGTCCAAAAATAAAACTAAGCTCACCAAATGATGAAGTTGCAATCAAATCACGTATAAACTCTTACACGGTATCTAAATTTACTAATCTGAAGGGATAAAAAATAAAAACATGAGCCTAAAATTTACTAAGTACTAATATCATATAATAAATAATAAGGTTCGAAATTAGATGGAGAGTTCATAATACATTCAAAAATTGGTACAAGATACAAATCTGAAAACCCATTATCAAAAGTCATAAGAGTAGTCTCATACTCAAATCATAATTCAAATCAAAATATAGTCCTATCAAGACGTATACTAAACGAAACTTGATCCAGAGTGAAATCACATAATTTAAATCATATCATATCCACACGAAATGTATATTGAACGAAATAAAATCCAAATCCAAATCACATAAGAATGAATAAAGGTCGGAACAAAATCATGTAAATCGAAACAAATTTTGGAACAAATCATATATCCAAATATACGAGACTGACTAAATTTCATCTGTTGGCGAATCTGTAAATATCAAATCAAAGTATAAATACAAATCAATGTAGAAATATAAAATATGCACAAAATCGGAGAGCCAAATATCAAGAGACCAACTTGAGAAAGGGTTACACATACTCTTGATAACCTTAAGTTATATCAACTATTATTTAAACCCATAGATAGAGCCATCTATGCATTCTATCTCCTATAGATAAAGAATGTACTCATTATATTTTGTCACCTATGGTTTTGGATATTGATGCATCATGAATCCAAATCTTGAACAGATTCGGGTCAAGTCATTTGTCTAAGTCTGGCTTCACCTACTGAGTCTAGATCCTGCACATAACAACTGCGAACAAGAGGTCAGGTGACGGCAAGAGGTTATCCCATCAAAAATACTATGACGCTTAAGTTAGCAAATTGCCATCGAATTAAGAAGGTAACAGTAAGAATGCAGGGAAATAGAGAAAGTGTTTGTGATGAAAGAGTGCTCTCATGAGGAGAGGCTTTAGAGGCTCATGAGGAGTGTTGGCTCTAAGCACTAAGTTCACTGGGAACATAGTGGCAGAGAGAGAGAGAAAGTGTATGTATTCTAAAAGCGTGTGAGTTTTGTAGAAGAGAGCTTTTTGAGAGCGTTTGCGGCGAGCTTAAGCATTTGTGGGCCAATAAGAGCATGCCTTGGAGTGAGGACTCCATGGCCTTTTATAGGCGTTGCTTTGGACTATCTTCCTTACGTAGAAGGGCTTGATTACCACACTCTGTTGGGATCACCGTCTTTTCTGGCGTGAAGCTTTTCTGGCAATAACGGTCGTTAGATTGATTGCTTTCCTTCTGTGTTTTGGAGCCGTTGGGGTTTTCGGCAGATAGGAAAGAGATTCTGGTACTTTTATTTAGGGATGCATATTAAATCTACTGATGACCGTTATAATGGAAATTACCTTCTATGAGAGCGCAAAATTAGGAGAGAAGACCGTTGCTAGTCGAGGACGGTCGTGTGGGCCAAACTGGATTTGGCCCACTTGAGACGTGTCCTTCAGACGGTCGACTGGTCATACTTCCTGTCAATGGAAGCATTGACCATCTTGTATGATTCTGTTCAACGAAAGCGTTGACTATCTTGGGCCCAAGTGGGCCGTCCTATACTTGGGCTTCTTCTGGTTCATTGGCCTTTCGACCGGTTAATAATTGGCGTTGACCATCCAGAAGCTAATGGGTCGTTGTGTATCTGGGCCGCTCCTCCTTCTTGGGCCAGCCCATTACTGGCATACCTATCACTAGCCCTCCCTGTTGGCGGATTAGGACCCCGGCCTCCAGCATGTTTGGGATGGGCCGCGAGTGGTTGGGTTACCTACCTGAGGTGACTTGGCGAAGACTCTTGGCCTGTTGATCGCGTTGCATGTGGTTGCTGATCATGCCATAAAGATTGGGAGAACTAACTTGGAAGGTCGTTGATCAAATTCGTTGACCGTTTAGGCCAAAATCCAGTGCACGGTTGAAGGAAGCGTTGACCAGATTCGTTGACCATCTAGGCGAAAGTCCAGAGAACTTCTGAAGGAAGTGTTGACCGGAATCGTTGACCGTCTTGGCCAAAACTCGAAGAACTGCTGAAGGAAGTGTTGACCGGATTCGTTGACCGTTTAGGACAAAATCTGAAAAACTGCTGAAAGAAGTGTTGACCGGATTCGTTGACCGTCTAAGCTAAAATGTGGAGAACTTCTAAGGAGGTGGGAGTTGAAATGATGTGCCATCATGCCACCGGCCTGTCAGTTTAAAAGTTGACCATGTGTCCGCAGGCAGTGAATTTGTGATCCCGATAATTAATGTGCTAGAAGATCTGATTTGACTGCTCCTTTTCAGAAAGCGACATGTGTTAGAAATTGTAGGTGCATGATTACGAGACGGTTTCTTTTCTCCGTTGTTCACAATCCTTTAAGTGGTCTGTCCGTTTCTTTTTAAATTTCTCATACTTTCCTTCAACTTTCCATCCTGAAAATTTTTCTAAGTGTTGTGCTATCTTCTTTTTTGCTTCCATTCTCATAGCTCCTTCTGTTACCCAGATTGCTTCTATTATCAAGGCTAGTGAGGTGAGGAAGCTGTATATCAAGTTTAACATCCCCAAGTCGATCGTCTTTAGGATGCCTAGTGAGGGAGACAAGGCGTGCTCTCCTCCTAAGGGTTGCGTCACTATATATGAGGCCTACTTGAGGAGTGGGCTACGCCATTTAGTTCTTGATGAGATGATGGATATTCTGACTGCCATTCGAGTCCCCCTAGCACAATTCCATGCCAATGCGGTGCATTATTTGTGCACGCTGTGCATCTTTCTTCACCAGCTTCAAAGTTGTTGACGGTGAGAGCAGTCTGAGTGATATTTCAGTTTGTCCAGGACGGAGAATGGACATCCCTGTCCCCGCGAGGGCTCCAAATCAGCGGTGTCATATATGATTCTCTGAAGAATTGGAAGAACCTATTCTTTTATATTCACGTTGATTCGACGTGGTTCTTCACCAGAGATTAGGGAAGGGTGCCCGACATTTACACTAGGACGCCCACCGAGGAGGAGGTCATTGCGGTGCAGTCACTTCTAGAGCTGGTGGAGGGAAACCTTCTGGAGTTTCGAAGAGACCATTTGGTTTCTTGAGCGAAGGCCAAGAAAGTATGATGAAGACAGCCTTCTCCGGAGCAGAAGATGAAGGGGCCTTCCCATAAGAGGAAGGTAGGCGCCCTCATGATCGGGTCTGCCAGTGCGCCTCCCAACAAAGAGACTCCCAAGAGTCCAAGACAAAAGAAGGAGGCAACGGTGACACCTATTTCTTCTTCTTCCACGGAGCCAAAGTGCATTTTGGCTAGCCAGTTTGCTAGAGTCTGGGATAACTCTAGCGTCGGCGGAGTTGAGGCTACAGTTGAGGCATTTAGGGCTAAACATTGCTCTGCTGTGAGCGGCGTCGTTCTTGCCCTACCACTGCCGGAGCACCTGGTGGTCCCATCGGAATTGCTCGCGAAGCCTTCTGTCGAACGGGTTGTTGGACTGCCAGAGGAGCTGGCTATTGAAGAGCTCCTAGGGGCTCTTGCAGAGCCTCCTGCTACACTGGCCGTTGGATTATTTGTGGGCAGCAGGAGAGCCTCAAGAGGTAGTGGCGTCAGCTTTGAGCTAACGGTGGAGCCTACCACCGGAGAGTCTCAGGAGGCAGCAGGTTTGGCTGAGGTCGTGTCGGAGGAGTTTGCGGCGGAGGCTATTGTTGGGTGCCTGCTCAAGAGATCACCATTTCTAGTCCTCCACCGCCCGAGCCAAGGTTTCGCAGCAAGCCAATAAGGCTGGTGCACAGAATTTTGCAGGTAAACCTTTGCAACTTTCATTCTCCTTTTTCTCTCTGTTGCTAATATGTAGCATTTTTTTTACAGGGGGAGAAAATTATGGGTGTAGTCATGAAGGGACTACACCAATGGGACATGGTGATCTCTGATCGGGATAAAGAGATTGCCTTGTTCGAGGAGGAGATGGAGTTGCTGAGGGCGGAGCACTAGGAGCACCAGGATGACATAGCTGCTCTCTAATCTGTGCTGTCCAGTCTAAAGGCGGTGAATGCTAGTTTAAAAGAAGAGATGCCCTGCTAAGAGATGCTTTGTTGTCAAGTCTCGAAGATGAGAATGCCAAATTGAATGAGGAAAACATCTGACTGAGAGAAGAGAATGATCAGGTGGTGAGGCGCATTGACCAACTCGTGGGACAGATGACGTCGTTGGAGAACGAGTTGACTACTTATATACGCCCTTATGAGGTCTCTGATATGCTGGTGGCACAGTTGCTGGAGGGTGTTAACCTTTGTTGATGCATCGCACAGTTGGTTGACCCCACATTTCCAGTGGATTATCTTGACCCATCCAACCATTCTGCCCAGTGTCATGAGAGCCTCGTGGGGCAGTCCCGAAGTAATCAAGGGCCGCCACCTCCTCCTCCTGGGAGCTCTGCACCTCTTTAGATTTTGTACTTTTTACATTTTAAAATTGTTGTAGTTATAAAGGCGCACAATCAATAAAATGATCATTTTACAGATATTCCGCATCTTTTCCGTAGTAGTCGTTTCTCAATTATTATTGTTGCGTTGTCCAGCCAACATGGTACGTTGTACACAGGTTAGTCGTCTGTCTTTCTTGAGATATTAGTGGCGCTCTCTAATGGATTTAAGTCTAGTGAAGACATGAAGGTGGACCCTGTTGTCAGGTCAAGCCTGATCTATACTTGTGAGTAGAGGCTTGGCGGCGCTACTCAAGTGTGAACTTGGGCAGTCGGCTTTTGAATGGAGCGCTTCTGCTCATGTCAACCGTCATTGACTGTGACGCTGTCTCCTTGAGTAGGAGGTTGTCACATGTGCTATTTGAGGCCTCTAAAATTTTGACTGCGAACGAGCCACTTGGATGACTAAGGTTTAATTCGACCGTTTAATAGGACGTCTGAATGACCAAGGTTTAGTTACAATCGCTCGTGAGCTGCCAGGATGACTAGAGTTCAATTTGACCGTCAATAGGCCGCCTGGATGATCAGAGTTTAATTCGACTATTAATAAGCCGCCAGGATAACCAAGCTTTAGCTTCGACCGTTTGTGGGCCACCTGGATGACCAGGGTTTAGTTAGTGCGGGTGAAAACCCACCCGACTTACGGACAGTTTAGGTCATATAACTCTGCAAGCAGACACACATGCATATGGAAAAGAAAAAGAATACATTGCAAATAAGAAAGAAAAAATATCTTTTTTTATTAATGATAAACAATATGTGCAAGTATACATATGGATGACCTACCTATGCCATTACTGGAAGTAGCGCTAGAGGTGGACTGCGTTCCATATCTGAGGAACTAACTTGTCGTTCTAGGTCCAGAGTTTGTACACTCCATTTTGTAGAACGACAGAGACTAGAAAAGGCCCTTCGCAATTCAGAGAAAGTTTATTCCGGTTGGTGATCTTGCCCATATCCTCGATTCTTCGCAATACTATATCTCCAACTTTGAATTGTTGCGCTTTTACCTTCCTGTTGTAACAGCGTGTGACTCGTTGTTGGTAGGCCGCCATTTATAGTCTGGCGGCATCGCGGGCTTCCTCCAACAAGTCTAAGTGTTTCCGAATTTTTCAGAAGTTTTCTTGTGGGTCAAAAGACTCAACTTTAAGACTTGGAAGCCCAATTTCTACCGAAATTACTGCTTTAGTCCCGTAGTAGAGATCGAAGAGCGTCTCACGGGTCGGTTCTTTTGGAGTTGTCCGGTAAAACCAAAGGATGAAGGGAAATTTGTCGGCCCAGGAGCCCCCTGAGTCCTCCAGCCTGGTCTTCAGACCACGGAGTAGCGTGCGGTTTGTGACCTCCACCTGTCCGTTAGCTTGTGGGTATGCTACCGAAGTGTAAACCAATCTGATACCTAGACTGGTGCAATAGTTGGTGAAGCATTTTTCAGATAATTGGGTTCTGTTATCAGTAACTCCGACCTCAGAAACGCCAAATCTACATATTATGCTCTGGTAGACGAATTCTAAAGCATTGTGCTCAGTGATCTTGGCCAGCGGGGATACTTCGACCCACTTGGTGAAGTAGTTGATGCCAGCGATGATGAACTTTCTTTTCCCGGTACCAATGAAAAAAAGGTCGAGAATATCTAGCCCTCATTGCATGAAAGGCCAAAAGCTTAAAGTGACCTCAACTCAGCGGGCAGTTGATGGTGAAGATTACCATGAAGTTGGTAATTTTTACACTTTTTAACGAAGTTGTGAGCGTCCTTCTTCATTGTCGGCTAGTAATATCCCTGGCGCGTCATCCTGAACACTAGGTTTTTGCTGCCGTCATGCAATCCGCAGTTCCCAAGGTGGACTTCGCTCATGGCGTAATCTGCCTCCTCAAGAGTTAAGCACCGAAAGTACAGAGTCGAGTAGCTACGACGATATAACCGTCCATCGACTAGAGTGTACCAGTTGGGCATCTTCTTGATCCGCTTGGCTTCGTCCACGTTGTCTAGTAGTGTTTCCGTCTGCCATGGTAAAGCATCATCTAGCTTTCTGCGTCAATGATTTGTATTGCTTCCCTTTCCTTCGTGTTAGGAGTGCTTAGGACCTCCCGTATGCCCCTTGAATATTGTTTTGGCTTTTCGACTATCGCTGCCCTAGCAAATTCGTCAGCCTTCCAGTTTTCAATTCTGGGGATGTGGACCAGGTCCAACTTATCAAATCTCCCGAGGTTGTCCTTCGCCTTAGCCAAGTATTTGGCTAAGTGAGGGTTGCACACCTCGAAGCTTCCGTTTACCTGGTTAAAGACCAACTCAGAATCGTTGTAGACGGTCAATCGCCTGGTAGAGCATTCTTTTGCTAGTATTATCCCAGCTAATAGGGTTTCGTACTCGACAACATTATTGGTGGCCGGGAAGTCGAGTCTAAGGGAGTATTTCACCTCAAACCCTTCAGGGGTTCTCAGGACCATTGCAGCACCACTGTCGGACTCCATAGACGATTCGTCTACGTTGAGGACCCACTCCAACTCTTCCCGGTGCCGTTCTTTGTCCTTAGTGGGTTGCTCTTCAAGAATTTGTGTCGTAGTTTTGACAATGAAGTCAGCCAGAGCCTACTCTTTGACGACTAATCTTGGCCAAAAGTCAATGTCAAACTCTCCTAACTCGATAGCCTACTTAACCAGCCATCTGGAAACGTTGGGTTTCTAGAGTATTTTCTTCAGAGGCTAGTTAGTTAGGACTACCATGCGATGAGCCTGGAAGAAAGGCCTCAGTTTTCAGACGGAGAAGGCAAATGCCAAGGCTAACTTCTCTACGTGTGGGTAGCATGTCTCTGGGCCGGTCAACATTTTACTCACATAGTAAATCGGCCATTGAAAGTCAAAGTCCTGGCATATGAGGACAGAGTTGAGAGTCACATCTGATACTCTCAGGTAGAGGTATAGCTCTTCTCCATCCTTGGGTGACGTCAGCAACGGTGGACTGGCCATGTACCGTTTCAATTCGTCAAAAGCTGCCTAGCATTCCGTAGATCACTGGAATCCATTTGCTTTTGTTCCCCTTAAAGCCTTAAAAAAGGCTGGTACTTGTCACCTGACTTGGTCAAGAAGCGGGACGAAGCTGGCAGTCGTCCGATTACCTTTGGACGTCTTTGACACTCCGCGGCGGAGTCATATCCATGAGAGCCTTGATTTTCTTCGAGTTTGCCTCGATTCCTCGTTGAGAGATGTGAAACCTAAGAACCTCCCTAAGGATAATCTGAAGATGCACTTAGAAGGATTCAGTTTCATCTGATGTGCATGAAGCACCTCGAAGGACTCAGTTAGATCGTGAATGTGGTCATTAGTGGTCTTGCTCTTGATAAGCATGTCGATGACGTATACCTCCATATTGTGGTCGATTTTCTTTTCGAACATCTTGTTCACGAGTCATTGGTAAGTGGCACCCGCGTTCGTTAGACCAAAGGGTATCACCTTATAGCAGTAAGTGCCTTGGTCTGTCATGAACGAGGTGTGCTCATCGTCCTCTGGGCTATTCTGGATCTAGTTGTAGCCTGAGTATTTGTCCATGAAACTCAACAGCTCGTGCCCAGATGTTGAGTCCACCAACAGGTTGATCCTGGGTAAATGGAAGCTGTCTTTTGGGTAGGCTTTGTTAACATTGGCGAAGTCGACGCACATTCGCCATTTTCCATTGCTCTTCTTTACCAAGACGACGTAGGAGAGCCCGTCCGGGTACTGGACTTCTCTGATTAAGCCAATGTCTAGCAGCTTCTTTAACTCCTCTTGGATGGCGATTAGCTTCTTCACGGAGTTGTTCCTCTGTTTTTTGCCTAACAGGCTTGCGGCCAGAATTGAAACCTAACTTATGGACCATTACTCCAACCGGAATCCCAGACATGTCAGAAGGGGTCCATGTGAAGATGTTAACGTTCTGTCATAAGAACGCGATCAGCTTATCGCGTAGTGTCTCAGTGAGTGAGCTTCTGATTTATACGCACATCTCTGGGTCCTCCGGATCCAGTGTGATTAGATCAATAGCCTCACCAGATTGCGCTTGTTACAGAGTTGCTTCATCTCAATGGTCGAGTTCTCCTGTCGTCTTGCTGCTGCCACTCGGCGCAACTCGAGACATGTAACATGTCCGTCCGGTGACTTGTTTACCCAGAACTTCGCCTATACCGCAGGATGTCAGGAACTTCATTTTGAGATGCGGTATTGAAGTGATGACCTCAAACCCAGTAAGGCACAGACGGCTTAGTATTATGTTGTACACGGAAAGCAGGTTGACGACCAGAAAGGTGAGTGTACGACTCGTCATTCTCGGATACGTGCCCAGAGTGACCTCCAACTGGATTGTTCATTGGATGGTCACTGGTTCGTAGCCAAGGCTGTAGAGTGGGCCTTCGGCAGGTTTCAACTAAGTCTTTTTTAAACTAAATCTAAAAAATGCATCAAGGTAAAGCAATTCATGGGAACTTTTATTATCAATGAAAACTCATTTCGGTTGGTAGTCAACGCTACCGTCTGAAACGAGCGCAGATATAACAAGGGGATCTGCATAGGGAGAGATTACATGGCTCATGTCATTGTCACTAAAGCTAATGACATTATCTTCTGTGCACTGTTTCTTCCACCCTGCCTATTACTCCTTGTGATCCGCTAGGGTCTTGACCGGTCAGATTGTGATCATATTGACCACTCCAATCGTGGCCCGGTTTCATGGTAGGGAAGGCTCTGGTCATTCCCCTATTAAGGTGCCAGTGTTCTGCCCAGGGTTCCTAACGAACCTAGTGAGGTGGCCCCTCCAGATGAGCTCCTCGATCTCCCGTTGAAGCGTCTTGCAATCTTCTGTCGAGTGTCCGGGAGATCGATAAAAATTGCAGTACTTTGTTGGATTTTCTCCCTCTGCTTTCTTAAGTGGTTTTGGCCACTAAAGAAACTTCTCCCCACGAATCTGTATGAGGACGTTAGAGCGTGTGTTGATCAGGGACGTTAGGCTAATCGGCCTGTAGTCCCTTCATTCTGGTGCTTCGATCCTGTGCTGCCTCCAGTGGGAGTGATCACCGCCATTGTACTTCCTTTTTTCCACAGTTAGGAAAGAAAGAGGCTATTCGTTTCTCTCGGGACGCTTAGCCTCATTGGCCTCTTCTGCTATTGCATAAGCCCTAGTGATGGATTTCGCTTCCCGGAAGGTCTGTGGATCCTTGTGCACCAGGTGCCCAAAGAAGTCCCAATGCGTTAAGGTGGAGATGAAACTGTCATCACTTCTGTGAGCTTGGGGATTCTGCTCACCTCCATTACGAAGATATCCAAGAACTTCCGTGAATTCTCTCCCTAACTTTGCTTGATATGGAAGAGATGCTAAGGTTGCTTCTCTTCCTGACAACTGGAGGCATATTATGCCAAGAAGAGGTCAGAGAGCTCTCAGAAGCTCCGCATCAAATTTGACGAAAGATGATAGAACCAGATGCAAGCGTCTCCCTTCAACGTAAGGGGGAAGTAGCGGCACATAGCTGTATCCTCCAATCCTTGTAGACTCAAATGGGTATGAAAATGATTGAGGTGATCCATAGGATCAACATTCCCATCGTAAGAGTCAAGAGTTGGCATCTTGAACTTGGTGGGCCTGGGACGGTCCATGATCTGCACCGTGAAGGAAGATCTATCCAGATCCACGGTGTGTTTGTCATCCTTGAACACGCGCTTCAGGATGTTCTTCACCAGCGAATCTATGGGGATGGCATCGCCAATTCTTTCGGAGTTGAGGTAGGTTCTCAACTCTGTCATTTCTTTGGCATGGCGAGTAGTCGGCCTGTTACTACCACCAACAAATCTAACGAGAGTATCAGAGATTTCTTCACTCGAAACTCTTCTCCGGAGTCCTATTGCCCAAACATCCTTCGAGCCTTGAGCGACTCTAGGCATGTGAGGCCTCCAGAGCCTGAGTGTTGGCCAAACTCTTGGTCTTTTTGGCCGATTTTTTCTTCTTCTGTCCGCTCTTGGAGACCGAAGCAAGGAATGCTACAGGCAGAGCCCGCTGCTGAACGTTCTCCTAACAGGCCCAGAGCATTTGGAGTATTCTGTTCATACTACTCATGTGCTTCACCAGGTTCTAAAAAAATGGTGTTGGCACACCATTGACCACCTGTTGACCTTGTTACTAGCAGAATGGTCTTGGTCGGGTGTGGTTATGTCTCTAGCGGAATTGCTAGCTTGCGCTCTTGTATTCACTATTCTATTTGATAACAGAGAGAGATTGTGAAAAAATAGTGGTTGGCTTTTTGTAAGTTTCCCACAGGCGGCACCAATGATACATCCTGGATCCAAGTTTCAAAAAAATTTTGGTCAAGTCGTTTGTCTGAGTCTAACTTTGTACACTGAGTCTGGATTCTACACACCACAACTACGACCAAGAGGTCAGGTAATGGCGGGAAGTTATTCCACCGAAAATACTCTGACACTCAAATTAGCAAATAGCCTTCAAATTAAGAAGGTAATAGTAAGAATGTAAGGAAATAGAGAGAGTGTTTGTGATGGAAGAGTGCTCTCGTGGGAAGAGGTTTTGGAGGCTTGTGAGGAGTGTTAGCTCTAAGCACTGAGTTCACTAGGAATGTAGTGACAGAGAGAGAGGCGGCTGTATTTAGAAAGCGTGTGAGCTTTGCAGAAGAGAATTTTTTTAGAGCATTTACCGGGCGAGCTTAAGCGTTTGTTGGCCAATGAGAGCATGCCTTGGAGTGAGGACTCCGTGGCCTTTTATAGGAGCTGCTTGGGCTGCCTTCCTTGCACAAAATGGCTTGATTCCTGTACTCTATTGGGATCGCTATTTTTTCTAGCGTGGAGCTTTTATAGTAGTAATGATTGCTAGATTGATTAATTTTTTTCTATGCTCTAGAGCTGTTAGGATTTTTAGTAGATAAGGAAGAGATTCTAGCACTCTCCTTTAGGGATGCGTGTTGAATCTGCTGATAACCGTTATAGTGGAGATTACCTTCTACGAAAAGTGTAAAATCAGAGGAGTAGACTGTTACTGGTTGAGGACAGTCGTGTTGGCTAAACTGGGTTTAGCCCACTTGAGGCCTGGTCCTTCGGATGGTTGATGGTTATGCTTTCGATCAATGAAAGTATTGACCGTCTTGTATGATTTCGATCAACGGAAGTGTTAATCGTCTTGGGCCCAAGTGGGCTGTCCTATACTTGGGTTTCTTCTGGCTCATTGGCCTTCCGACCGGTCAACGGTTGGCGTTGACCATCCACACACTAATGTGCCATTGTGTATCTGGGCCGTTCCTCCTTGGGCTAGCCCATTACTGGCGTACCCATCAGGTATAATCCTTAAATTCAGTTTATATGTTAGGACATCCAAATATATAAATTTTAGTTCAATTCTCTTACGATAGTTCTTATTAAAATACAAATAAGGTGAGTCATTTACAAATAAAGTATTTTCCTACCAGTGAAAAAGGGAGTCACAAATTTTTTCATTGGGAGAGGGTCACATATCAAATCATATCACATATCACAAAGCTAAAGACCTCCCTCCTCATCGGGAGGGAATTCTAATGCATAGCCCATTCAGGTATTATGCAATTTTTCTATACAAATATACTAATATAAAAATACATAATATGAAATGTTTACTCATTTTTTATAAAATAATAAAACCCTTAAATACTTACAAATCTAAGCAAAACTCCCAAGCAATTAGTAAAAATATCTTTCATGTACAAAGGAAATAAGCTGACTAAATTAAAATAGCATGCACAAATATTAAACTTTTAAAATATACACAAAATTATCAGATATTAAAACAGATCAAAGATAGGGTTTATAGATACATGTCTCAACCTTATATCAAACAGATTTGATAAAAGGATACTCCAAATTACCACTTCTCTTCTTCCTCTCTCCTCTTCCTTCTCCGCTCTCTCTCTCATCTATTCCTTCTCTTACGTGAAATGATAAACAGTGACTAGCATACAACTTATACGCAAATCGGCACTTGAGCGTCACATTAGGTACACTTCAGCCCCAAGCCCACAACATTTAGTGCTTGAGAGCAGCCTCAAATGGCTCTCGAGCTTTGGCCCTTAGCAAATGGCATTCAAGTACCACTTGGGCACCCCTCGGGCACTAGCCTACTACTACAAATTTCTTCAAAATATCACAATTTGTAATTAATTTTAATGAATCTAATATACCCAAAATAATAAATAATTTTAGAATAAATCAAATAAAAGCCGGGTATTACATTTTCCTTTGTCACCAAAAATTTGCCTGTTATTTTTCTTATTGTTCATATCTATTTCGGTGACACAATTTGTTGTGTATATTTTTTTGATTTATATTTAGATTAAAATATACTTTATATGTATTGCATATTCCAATATATTTTACTTTCACAATTTAAAACGGTCTAGACGTTTTGAGATTAAGAATCCTCTAATCTTTTTCAATTGCTATCAAAGGCTCATTTTAATCCTTGACCATTGTCTTGATACATATTAGTCAATTCTTATCCGTTCCTTTCTACTTCAATGGGAACAATTATACCAATTGAAAGGCTTGTATGAGAGCATTTCTAAAATTTGTAGATGAATGGATGTGGTGTGGCACCCAATTCGAGTGGACACCACGCAGGAACACAACTAATGACGAACCTAAAATCCTACATTCATGCTCTAAAGAGGAACTAGATGCATGCAATTAAAATGGTATGGGCTACGTGCTATTTTATGGTTGTTTTCCCAAAAGAATTCAAATGTATTGCCATATGAAAAACCTCTAAAGATACACAGGAGATATGTAATATCCCAGATTTTTATTTGGGTTAATTTAATATTAGTTATAATTTTGGATAATTTAGGCATGATAAAAATTAATTTAATATTATAAAATTTGGAATGATATTTGGATCATTTGAGCTGGTGCCTAAGGTGCACCCAAATATTGATTTGGATTTTGAAATAAAAAAAAAAAAAATATATAATAATAATAATAATAATAATAATAATAATATAACAAAAAAAGAAAGAAAATTAGAGGCGGTATTGAGGAGAGAGAAAAGAGAGGGGAGAAGAAGAGGAGAGAGAGGGAGATCAGCATGCGACGTCATTGCCACCATCGTTGAAGTTCCCAATGCCGGGAATGGAAGCTGACAAAGCCTTCTCTATGATTTTACGCTCCATTTTGTCCATCTGAGTTTGTAGAGGGAGAAATCTCAAGACAAAGCCAAAACGGCTGCCGTCCGTTTGCCGTGATTACCGGACGAAATTGATGAAATCAAGGCAAGTAAATCTTTCCATTCTTTTTGTAGATGCCATTTTTTGGGTTGTATGTATGCATTATTTAGAAATCGGCTGAAATTTTGGTGGATTTTGAGTAAAGAGGCACGGTGGACAGATGGGCTATCGACGGCTTGTATGCACCACCATTCGCCGTCGTATCGTCACCGGGATACTGCCACTGTGGTCACCACCGTGGTCACTGGTTCCGAAGCCGTTGTCGACAAAGGAAAAACGCAAAGAGAGAATCAAAGGCGTGCGAAGCAAAGAGAGGGAGAAAAGGAGAGAAGCAGCGCGCACGGCAGGAGAGAGAGGGTGCCGTTGGGGCATTGTTTCTTCAAATCTACAAAGTATGAGGTCAAGGTAAGTATCTGTAACCCATTTGTTTGATTTGATTTAGTATCTAATTTATTTTGGATAATGTTTAAAATTTTTACAAACATGTATATATTTTTGTACACCCGATTTATTATTCTAGACATGCATGTGTAGTTTATTGGATGATTTGAAAATTTTTGGTATTGGTTTTATAATCTTAGAGAATTTAATATTTTTTCTAAAAGTTTGAATAATTTATCGGATAATGTATATATTTATATCAATATATATATACGAAACTATGCATGAAACTTTGTATAGGCCGTGCAGTCACGTGCATTTGTCGGGTTGTGGTCATTACATTTAAATTTGGATATTGGATATTCTATTTAACTTCTGACGGTGAGATATTTGTTATTTGAAAATTCCTTTTCACAGGTAAGAAAGGTTTAGAGCAGCGACCATTCCTATTTAGATGATTTGATTTGACCTTATAATATATTCGGACGTCCTAATATATTTCACAAGATTTAAGATTGTACCCAAAGTTATGAGTAACAAATAATAGTGAGTAAACTTATGGGTATAGAATACATGGGTAGCCGTTCATGTTGGCCTAATTTATATTTGATTTGTCCTAAGGTTATCGGGATTATATGTAATCCTTCCTCAAGCTAATCTTTAAATAATTAGAGCTCAAATTTGATACATGATTTGTATTTTTGCATCGATTAGTGTCGGACTTTGATTTGGATATGGGTTTTTAGACTTGGATTTGATATTTGTCGATTTTCCCTCAGTTGGGCCTTGGTATGTCTTTTATAAATGATTTTAACTATATATTTTGATCCGAGCCCTTGGACTATCTGTCGCGATATTGTTTCGACATCTGTGCACACTATTGGATCATTCGGCTATCGGATTCTATCCCAAATCACAAGCTGATCCGGCCTTAGACCCGAATTTGAACTCAGACTTGGACTTGGATTAGACTTTGAAATTAACTATTTGCCTATTGAAATCGGTCCAAATCATTTCTGTTTTGTATATATATATATATCCTAATGAGGATAATTTTTTGATTTGGATATTTATTTTAAATTTGGATATTTGATTTAAGTACGAGACCACCATTAGATTTTGGATTTTAAATCTTGAATATTAGATTTTCATTGGATTTATTTTATCGGCTATTTAGATATATTCAATCATTTGAATGGATTTTTATCCATTTAATATTTTCTCTAATTTATTGGATTTATTTTATTTAAATATGATACTTACCGAGCGTTTGACTCATATTTTCTATTTTATCCCTTTAGAGTAGAAGATTCGGATGCATTATAGGAGTTAGGACGTAATTTATCAGCTATTCATCCGATCTGGTGAGTTTTAATTTTATTATGGATTAAATTGATATTTGATTGATTGATTTATAAAATTGACCGGGTATAGGCTCATTGTTATATTTCAAATATAGTTCGGATATTTATTATATTTGATTATAATTTTTGGTTAGATTATTACATCCCTTATAATGATTGTAGAGCATGTCGTATTTATCTGATATAGATAGTTGTCCGATGAGGTCTTGTGTAGATTTTTAATTTATTAAATCCTGTGTATTTGGTTTGTCACACCTGAATTTTAAAATTTTGTGTTATTTATTAAATTTATTTAGAATTTTAGATTTTAAAAATTATAACTAATTATTTAAATTGACATACTTGGTCCGAGTTTATAATAGAAGTGATATCAGAAAAAAGTCATAATGAGAGATACTTTAGATCATTTTGGATAAATAATGAGCTGAATATTTGACTATGATAAGTACTACCTTTGGTTGATAATAGAAAATTTGAGTTTTAGAGACTTGGGTTTGAATCAGAAGGTCGAGTGATAGAGGTTTGGGTTTGGATTGGAAGGATGATTATTTGATTATGATGAATCGCGCAAGTGACATAATGTATAGTTTGACATAGTAGTTGAATTATAATTTTATTTAATTTTTGCAGATATATGGAGATTTTGTTGGATTTTGTGATTTTAGAAGAGTAGTGGCCTTGGGTGGTGCTGGTCCAAAATCTTACAAAGTAGAAGAAAATTTTAGTTGACAGAGAGGTAGGTGGTGAAAATCGTCAGTCGAAAATGTTATGGAGTAGAAGGAAGTTTTGGTCGGCAGAGAGGTAAGTGGTGGAACTGGTTGGTTCGAAATCTTGTAGAGTAGAAGGAGATTTTTGTCGGTAAAAAAGTAAGCAGTGGCTTGGGGATGATGAGGATAAGACTAAAAGTATTTGTGCAAGACCATGGTGGTCTGAGACCCAGGTGGGTCAATATGTAATAATGATGGTTGAGTAGATGCAGCCGAGCCGATAGCAATGCCTTAACTTGGGCTAGAAAATTGAGGAGATTGCTAGGAATGTCTCTTCGGAGACATACTTGGAATGTCGCTTCGAAGACATCCAATAAAATTGGAGCGATACAGAGAAGATTGGCGTGGCTTTGTGAAAGGATGGCATGTGTGCAACACAAGAAGTAATCATTGTGTTCGATTGGAGAAATGAATATTCTTTAAGATTGGAAGCTGCAGATAAAGATGAAGAAGGTTATCTCAAGTCAACTCATTTCTCTTCGTAAGAGAAGTTATGCAGTTTTGATGGACAACCTCTACCAAACGATAAGACAATGAAGTGCAAGTTTTATTTTATTGGCCGCAAATATTCTAATCGTGTAGAAGTTTGAAGTTACGGCTAGAATAAGAGGAAGATTCAAAGGTTGTTCGTTCAAATTGCAATCAGATATACCGTTTGTCAAGGATCGTTCGAATCCCAAGAATCTAAATTTCAGACGTTCAGATCGGAGTCAGACGGTTTCAGATGAAATATTTGTAGTTACAGCTCATGAAATTAGAGCTAGAGTCTCAGTTGTGGAAGACTATTTTGATAAGACCATTCCATTCTGCATTTCGGGATACGAGTTCTCAGAGTTCCAAGGAAGAATCAGTCAGAAGGCTTAAGAGTTGATTTCGGTATTATGTGTAAGTCATCTGCCAAATGATGAGTGCCAAGCTCATCTCGTATATATGGCCACATTTGAGAGTTATTCTGTGACCATTGACGATATATTAGTCATCTGTGAGATTAAAGATGTTTTTCCAGAGGATTCGACTGGATTGTTCTCGTATTAGGTGATCAATTTGCTATCGATATTGTGTTTGGATCTGTGCCTATTTTGAATGCTCCGTATGGGGTAATCTTGTCTGAGTTGAAGAAATCGAGACAGTAATTGTAAAATCTGTTTGAGAAGGGTTTTGTTCGGCAAAGTGTCTTGCCATGAGGTGCTTTAGTACTCTCTGGTGACGAAAGATGAATCAATGGGTTTATATTTAGATTATTTGGAAATCGAATATGTATTGGCTCTCAAGGATCGAGGATTTGTTTGATCCATTCCGATAAGTTTGGATTTTCTCTAAGATTGAGTTGTATTTGAGGTATTATTAGTTGTGAATTAAGTAGGAAGATATATATAAGACTGCTCTCAGGTCAAAGTGCGATCATTGCGAAATCCTGACAATGCTTTTGGGTTGTCAAATATTTTAGCATCTTTTATCGATATTATCGATTGGATTTCTAATCGTATTTGGATTAGTTGTGATAGTTTTATTTGTGATATTTTTATCAATAATGCTCTAATTCATTTGAAGGATTTTGAGGAGTATAAGACCCAATTGGGAAGTCTACTGCAGATTGTGAGAAGGCGTCATCTTGGGCCATACAGTTCTTAAGGTGACATTTGGGATTTTGAAGAAAATGGAAATAGTGGAAATTGAAAAAGATAGGCTAAGGTCGCAGGATTGCAAAGTTTCTTGGATCTAATCGGTTATGATTGGAGATTTGTTGATACTCCTCGAGGATTGTCATGTCATTGGCACCTTTGAAATAGAAGTGATTAGTATTTAATTGAAGTGATCCTTGTGGAAAAAGTTTTCAGAAATTGAAAAATAGATTGTCGTTAACGTCGACTTCGTCGATCCCTGATAGATCAGAAAGATTGGCAACATTCAGTGATGCTTCTAAGAAAGGATCTACATATGTATGGATTTAGCATGGTCGGGTGCATTATTCAAAGAAAGTTCGGGATGCTGCACAGTTTGAAGGATTTGCATGGAGGTGCTATGGCGAGGACGTCGGTGGAAAGACTGGGCCTGAGAGATTTCCTCTCTTTGCTGTCAAGATTGGATTTCGAATGAAGCTCCTACCTGCGAGAGAAACTTTTATGAAGATCAAAGATGAAGTCCGCTGTTGGACAAGTCATCATGAAATTGGACACAATTAAGCCAGTAACCCTGAGCCTATATTGTAAAGCGTTTCTCAATTGCACGTTCTAGAGAAAGCATGCTATCGAGAATTCTCTCATTAGAGTCTCAATTGGTTGGGTGAAAGTTCAAAAGCTGATTGAATAGAAGCTCGGGAACAAATGAGGTCATTTGCAGTTATGATTGAGCTGGAGTTGTCCAAGTTCGACGAAAACATTGAAGACTTTCCATCTAATGGAGTGGAGAGAACGTTTGATGGTGATTTGATTACGAGCCATGGAAAGGTATATTCATGCCTCAAGGCAGAAGCTGGGAAGAGGAAGCCTTCGAGATTTTGTTTTGGGTCTACCTTAAATAGCAAATGATTTTAGTGGCCATTTGGATGAGAATGAGCTAACTGATGATGGTTTAGCTTATGAAGATAGTTCACTATTTGTCGAGATTTGAGGCAGATGATAAATGAACTGATGAAGTTGGTTGTCGCTTGTCTATCAAGGTATCATTCCCGAGATTGGTCATTGGCCTATTTTCGAGATGAAAAGATTATAAGGTATTCCTACTTCGAGGCTTTTAATTTGATTTGAGGCTGATGATCCATCAGAGTAGCGTAGGAAAAGTGCGTAGACTCGTGGCTATCCATCACAAGATTTGATTTGAGGTTGAAGTAGAAGATCGGAATTGCAACCTGATTGGAGGTTGAAAAAAAAAGTAGTCAGATGTTTCTAGAAACTTCTTAAAGAGAAGATTTTTAAATTTTGAAGTCAAAGGGCAATTTGAAGTAGAGGTTTATTGAGACATTTGAAATTTTTAACAAATTAGAGAGATGGTCAACAAATTGGCCTTATTTTTAAATTTGATGGATAGATACGATATGTTTTATATGAATAATCATTCACATGTGCTTGGATTGGAGTTGTTTTGATTGAAGAGAAATGTTCTAGGGTAAGGCTGTGATTTTGATTTTTAGGATTGGAAGGATCAAGTATAGAGGAATAAAATATTTTCATTGGCTGTTATACTTTTGAAGAATCTTCTAGTTGAGAAAGCGTTAAGAGATCTCGAGGACAAGTTCAAGGAAATATCTCTTTTATTGAGGATCAAATTTAGAGAAACCATTTGATCAAGAAAATCTATTGAAAAGATCGAAGTTGAAGTTTGGAATAATATCCTCATTGTATGAAAATTGAGGTAATGATTGATATACGTAAATTTCGATGACGAAATTTTTGTAAGGAAAGGATAATGTAATATTCCGGATTTTTATTTGAATTAATTTAATATTAATTATGATTTTGGGTAATTTAGATGTGATAAAAATTAATTTAATATTATAAAATTTAGAATGATATTTGGATCAGTTGGGTTGATATTCGAGGTGCGCCCGTACTGTGGCCCAAATATCAATTTGGATTTTAGAATAAAAAAATATATAGAAAAGAATATATAATAATAATAATAATAATAATAATAATAATAATAATAATAATAATAATAATAATAATAAACAAAAAAAGGAAGAAAATCAGAGGCGGTGTTGAGGAGAGTGAAAAGAGAGGGGAGAAGAAGAGGAGAGAGAGGGAGATCGGCACAGGCTGTCGCCGCCACTGTTGTCGGAGGTCCCAATGCCAGGAATGGAAGCTGGCGAAGCCCTTTCCGTGATGTTATCCTTCATTTTGTCCAATGGTGTTTGTAGATGGAGAAATCTCGAGTCAAAACCAAAACGGTTTCCGTCTGTTCACTGCCATTACTGGAGGAAATCAGTGAAATTCAGGCAAGTAAATTCTTCCATTTTCTTTGTGGATGTCATTTTTTGGGTTATATATATGTATTATTTGGAGATCGGCTAAAATTTTGATGGATTTTGGGTGAAGAAGTGCGGCGGAGAGAGGGGCTGCAACGGCTTGCATTTGTCACCATCTGTTGTCGTGCCGTCACCGAGTTATTGCCGCCATGGTCACCGCTGTGGGCATCGGTGCGAAGCAAAGAGAGAGGGAGAAGATGAGAGAGGCAGCATACGCGGTAGGAGAGAGAGGATGCTGTTTGAGCACTTGGGGGCATTGTTTCTTCAGATATGTAAAGTATGAGGTCAAGACAAGTATTTGTAACCCCTTTTCTTGGTCTGATTTAATATCTAATTTATTTTGGATAATATTTAAAATTTTTATTAACATATATATATATTTATTCACTTGATTCATTTATTCTGAATATACATGTGTATTCATTAGATGATTTGGAAATTTTTGGTACTGGTTTTATGATCTTGGAGAATTTAATATTTTTTAAAAAACTTGAATAATTTATCAGACACTATATACTTATATCAATATGTATAAATGAAAATATGTATGAAACTTTGCATAGGTTGTATAGTCACACGCATGTGTCGGGTTGTGGTCATCACATTTAGATTTAGATATTGGATATTCTGGCCAATTCCCAACAGGAAAATATTTATTATTTAAAAATTTCTTTTTGCTATCAGGAAAGGTTTGAAATAGTGATCATTCTCATTTGAATGATTTGATTTGATCTTATAATATATTCGGATGTCCTAATATATCTAACAAACTTAAGAATTATACCTAAAATTTTGGGTGATAAATAATAGTGAGTAACGTTATCAATGGGTATAGAGTATATGGGTGACCATTCATGCTGGCATAATGTGTATTTGATTTGGTCTAAAATTATCAGGATTATGTATAATCATTTCTCAAACTAGTTTTTAAATAATCAGAACTCAAATTTGATACATGATTTGTATTTCTGCATCGATTGGTGTTGGATTTTGATTTGGACATGAGTTTTTAAACTTGGATTTGATATTCATTAATTTTGTCCTCAGTTGGGCCTTAGTATGTTTTGTATAAATGATTTTGATTATATGTTTTGATTCGGACCCTTGAACTATCTGTCGTGGTGCTGCTTTAATTTCTGTGTGCGCTATTAAATCATCTAGCTATCGGATTCTATCTCAAATTACAAGTTAATCGGGCCTTGGATTGAACTTTGGAATTGGCCATTTGTATATTGGAATCAATCCAGATCACTTTTATTTTACATATATATATATATATATGTCCCAATGAAGACTATTTTCTAATTTGGACATTTGTTTTGAATTTGAATATTTAATTTGAGTATGAGATTACTATTGAATTTTGGATTTTGGATCTTAGATCTTAGATTTTCATTGGATTTATTTTATCAACGATTTAAATTTATTCTGTCATTTGAATGGATTTTTTTCATTTGACACTTCATCTGACTCATTAGGTTCCTTTTGTTTAAATACGATACTTGCTGAGTGCTTGGCATACGTTTTCTATTTTTTTCCCATTAGAGTAGAAGATTCGGATGTATTGCAGGAGTTATGATATAATTTGTCAGTTATTCGTCCGATTTGGTGAGTTTTAATTTTATTATAAATTAAATTAATATTTGATGAGATTAGATTATGGAATTAGCCATGTATAGGCTCATTGTTATATTTTGGAAGTAGTTTGGATAATTTGTTATGTTTGATTATAATTTTTGGTTAGATTGTTACCTCCCTTACGATGATTGTAGAGTAGGTCGTATTTATCTGATCCGAACGGTTGTCCGATGAGGTCCTGTATAAATTTTTGATTTGTCGAATCCTATGTATTTTGTTTGTCACACCCAAATTTTAGAATTTTGTGTTATTTATTGAATTTATTTTGGATTTTAGATTTTAAAAATTATAATTAATTATTTAAATTGATTTACTTAATTTGGATTTGTGACAAGATACTTAAAATCATCCACGAAATAACTAAAATTGCTAAAAGCTTAAAATTACAAATGTTTACTGCCAAATTTGAAAAAATTAGGACGAAAGAAAATGAGACATTTGATAAATTTTATATTAATCTTAATGACATTATGAATTCCACTTCTAACTTTGGTGAAAGAATTCTTGAAACTTGGATCATCTGTAAAATTATAAGATCGCTTCTGGAGTTATTTAGACGTAAGATCACAACAATTGAAGAAAGTAAGAATCTTGATATATTAATTATCAAATGACTTGTTCGATTATTACAAACCTATAAACACGTATTGAACCAATTCAAGAAAATAAATTCATCACACTAAAATCTATCATGAAAAAAATCAAAAATGGATATGATAAAGAATCCCATGACGATAAGGATTTTGCTTTGTTTGTAAAATAAATTCAAAAAATTATTTAAGAATAATAAAAGAACGTCTACTACCAAAGGAAATGCATCCACATAATATTCTATAAAAAAAAGAAAGAGAAGGCAAAGACTTAAAGAATAAAAAATTTCAAAGAATCCAATATCATGAACATTATGATTTTTGATATAATCAAACGAAGTGTTTGAATTTCAAAAGACTAAAATAAAAAGTTATGATTGCAATATTTATTAATGATGAAAAGGAAGAAAACAATGATAAAAAAATATTCACAAGAGGATTGGATAAAATGCAAGGCATTTAAAGCTTCTATATTTAGTTGTGATGAAATTTTTAGTGAGTAACATGAACAGTCTAATTCCTCTCAAAATGAATTTGATAATGAATTTGATGACATTTAGGAGGCTTACAACAATTGTTTAGGGAGTACCTAAAAGTTAAGAAAATAAATAAGTTACTCAGTCACAAATTATATAAATTTAAGAAAGAAAGAGTGGAATAAAACCAAATCATACCTTACTAGTGTCAAATATCAAGAATTTAAGATTTTTAATACTTTTTTTAAATGAAAAATCAAGATCCATAAAACGGACATTGGAAATGTAAAAAATAAACTAAAAAAGTTTGAGTGGAATTAAAAAAATTCAATTACATATTAGGTCTAAGAAAGGTGGCTAGAAATAAAAATGGCCTGGGTTTCCTCATTGTGACCAAAACTTGATCACAATCAAATATAGTATTAATGCCTCAGTCATTTAAATTTTAAGAATTTGTCTAAAATTTCTATGACTAATAATGTTGATGAACTACCAAAACTAACCAATGTGAAGAACCATGTATGTGGTCCATGTCAACTTGGAAAATAAATTAGAGCAAGTCATCCTACGATAACTAACATTCACATATCGTGTCCCCTTAAATTGATCCATATGGATTTTATGGGACCTTCTAGGACTGAGATTTTAAGAGGCAAGAGATATATTTTAGTGATTATTAATGACTATTTAAGATACTTGTGAATTGAACTAATGCATAAAAAATTTTACACATTTGAAAGTGTAAAAATTTCTTGCATAAAACTTTAAATAAAACAGGATTTTTAATTATTCGAATTAGAATCGAACATAGAAAAGAATTTGAAAACTTTTACTTTGAAAATTTTTTAGATGAGGAAGGAATAAACATGAATTTTCTGTCTCTATCACTCCCTAACAAAATGGACTAATTGAATAAAAAAATAGGGTTATTAAGAAATAACAAGGATAATAATGAAGAGTAAAAATGTTGCTAGCAATTTTGGGGTGAGGCAGTGAACATTGCTTGTCACATCATTAACATGGTTTACTTAAAATTCGGAATGGATAAAGCTCCAAACAAATTTTGGAAAGGAAAGAAACCAAATGTTAAATACTTTTATATTTTTAGGAATAAATATTACATACTATAGGATAGGAAAAATTTATAAAAATTTGACTCAAAAAATAATGAAGAAATTTTTTTAGGTTACTCTCGTTCCAATATAACCTATGGAGTGCACAATCTCCATTCCCTAGTCATGATGGAATCTATCAATATTGTAGTTCACAACATTCTGCTTGTGAAAAGTAAATCCTTGGAAGAAACGAGTGGCAGAAATGAACAGTCCTAAAACAACCATTGGTGAAAGACCTAATGAGGCTCAAGATATTATTTTTGACAATGAACCCTCATCTAGAATCAAATTAAATCATTTTAAGATTACATGATAGGTGACCTAAGTGAGAAAATGTTATTGCACCAATGAGTTTAGAATCAACTCACTTTCATGTGCTATATTTCACCTATAGAGCATAAAAATGTTGAATAAGTTTTGAACAATCAATGTTGGACTAATGCCATGCATGAATAACTAAATCAATTTATAAGGAACAATGTGTTGATTTTGGTGCCCAAATCCAAAAATAGAAATGTCATTGGTACTAAGTGAATCTTTAGAAAGTAAAGCTTGTTTAGCTACGCTTGACCATACTCAAATTGAAGGTATAGACTTTGATGAAACTTTTGTTTCTATAACTCATCTAGAATCCATGAGAAATTTTTTTATCTATTACCTATATGAATGGATTTAAACTTTACCAAATTGATAACAAAAGTACCTTACTAAATGACATCATTCAAGAGAAAGTTTACTAAAGGGATTTGTTGATCCCCTGTAACCAAATCATGTCTGTAAGCTCAAAAAGGCCTTGTATAGTTTTAAACAAACTTCTAAAACCTAGCACGAGTGCGTCACTTCATATCTTAGTGACCATAATTTTACTAGGTGTAGTGTTAACAAAACTTTATTTTGTCAAAGTTGCTGATAAATATATGATTATATCTTAAGTCTACATAGATGATATCGTCTTTGGTTCCATTATAAACTCTTATACTTATGAATTTACAAAATGTATGACTTATGAGTTTAAAATGAATATGGTAGGTGAATTAACGTTCTTTCTTAGTCTTCATGTCAAATAACTTTACCATGGGATTTTTGTCTGCCAATTAAAATATGTTAAGGATCTCATCAAATAATTTGGGTTAGACAACAAAATGCACACTTGGACACCCATGAGCATTTTGACCAAATTAGATCAAGATCTTACCAATAAGAGAATAGATTAGACTTTTATAAAAGTATGATAAATAATCTTCTCTATTTAACTATCAATAGACGCGACATAGTGTTTAGTGTGATTGTGTGTGTTTGATTTCAATTGAATCCTAAGGAATCAGATTTGAGTGTCATCAAATGGATCATACGCTACATAAATGGTACTTTCGATTATAGGATCCTCTACTATTGTAACTCCGATATTAACCTGGCTAGTTCCTTCGATGCCAATTGGGCTAAAAATACAAATAATTGAAAAGGTTTCTGTGAAGGACGTTTTTATGAAGGATCTAATCTAGTAGCTTAAATGAATAAGAAGAAAAGTTCAATCTTCTTATTTACTGCTAAAGCTAAATATATTGCTATTGGAAGTAGTTATGTTCAATTCCTATGGACGAAACAAATATTGCATAATTATGGTATCACCTAAGATACTATGAGCATTTATAGTGACAATATTAGTGCTATCAATATTTTAAAAAATCTTGTTCAATACTCACAAACCAAATATATTAATATTAGATATCATTTTATTCGTAAACATGTTGAAACTTATATAAATACTTTAGAACATATTGCAACAAAACGTCGTTTGATCAACATTCTCACCAAACCGTTAGATAGACTTTGTTTCGAGTCTCTTAGAAAGGCCATTATGTCTATTCTCCACCATCAGACTTGATGGATACTGATACCCAAGGCCTATTTATAGGGTACAAAAATTGAGCCCACAATCCTAAAGGCCCACGTGGCTGCTTTGACCCCAAGGACTAAATCGACCATAGAAGCCCAAGGTTTTAGACTCGTGTCCCAACAAGTCCACGAGACTGATTTGGCCAAGATCCTAAATTGGCCCAAGAGGCCCAAGGACAACGGCCTGCGTCCCAAGATGCCCAAGGAGCCAATTTGGTCCGTGAGGTTAAGTTGGCTTTAAAGACCCGAGAACTTGGGCCAACGTCCTAAGAAGCCCAAACAAGTTGAATTAGTTCGAGAGACTGACTTAGCTTATGAGGCTCAAGGACATCGTAAGAGGCCACATAATTTCCAATAAAGATCGGAGGACATGGAACAGAGGACATGACTCTGAAAGTCCGAAGACTCCTCGCTGACCAAGCCTTCAGATGAAGCCCGAGTACATTTGCTGCCAAAATGCCTGCAGACTTAATAAACGCTAAGAGCCTCTATCGTGGACGAGGACTCTGAGAAATCTCCAATGGCATGAGCACAAAAGGGAAGCCTAGGACAACTGAGAGCACCAACTCAGAAGGCTGACTTTCACAGGGCATACACAATCTCTGCAACACACAACTTGTAGAGAGAATGACGGCTTTCGGCGCATGCGTGATGGGACATTTTGTAGACTCCGCTAGCGTGCATGCTACCTCCCTGGCGCAGTAAGCTAGATTGGTGGAGTTGGTGGCAGGTTCCTCTGCACACGTGGCGCCTCTAATCCCCTATATAAGCCTTCAGTGTACACCAAACGGAGGATCCTTGGGGGGACATCTGCATTTATGCACACGGAAAGAGAAATAGAGAGTTTTCTCCCACCAATGTAATCAATGAGCACCTAGAGAGCCTTGAACTTCACATGTGCTCCACTCTTTGTACTCACCCAACAACATAGTGGAAGTTTGTCTGGACTCCGAATCCCGTGGTTTTTTCCTCCCATTCAAGGGAGGGGTTTTCACGCAGAATCTCACGCGTTATTGCTCACTTTCCCTCTCTCTCTACTCCCTAAGTCACATTCATTAACTTGAAAAGATAACCATTTACTTTGTGTTACACGAGTTCTGTTAGAGTACGCCTTAAGATCATCCGAGGTATCATTTGGATCTTTGTTCATACAGTGGCCGAAATCCGAAGACACAACATTGGTGCCGTCTGTGAAAACGTGACAAAAAGTCTAACATTTTCTTTCAGCACTCGGTCCTTTACACAAAGATGAAGGACACCAGCTAGTGCTTCCATCCAAGATGCAGCCTTCTACGGCAGCTGCCCTCCCACGGGCAGCAGAATGGATGACCACCCAGGCCCACATGTGTAGGCGCTAGCAGTGAAAGTGGACGATCTCTCTAGAGCCATCCATACCCTCTGCTCAAAATTGGACGGGCAGTTAAAGGGAGCGCACTCTAAAGCCTCTCCTACTGTAACGTCTAAGAAAAACCGTGAGGGGAAAAAACACCCTGCGAAGCGGGCCAACCAGAATGAGGACCCGAAGACTCAAACTGCTTTGAGCACCAAAGCCCCATTACGACTTGAAGGTCGCTTGGGTACTCGGATCCAAGAGGACAACCTAAAAAGGTAAGGTCCTTGCTATTCTCGCGATGATCAGGAGCCCAACTTTCAAGGGGGACCCTCTCGGAGTGGACTCCCTGTAAAAGAAAGGAGCCATGCGAAGCAAAAAGTTGCACAAGCTTCTTATGAGTTGAGAGATTACCTCAACGAAAAGAAAGCAACAACTCAGCCTCAAATGAAGAGGAAGCTCAAGAAGATCCGGAAACAAATTTTCGGAGAAGGGGCCAACGAAGCGAAAAGGCCAGAAAGAGGAAAGAATTTCCGCCCAAGGGCGTGGGAAGGAAAAAGAAAGAACAGGATCATTAGGATTCCCGAGGATCGACGAAGCATCTCAAGTTCGAGTAGGCTGGTCAAGGGAAGCTCAAACCTTTGGAACTCACTCCCTTGAATGATTTGCATATCAGCATCCTAATGCAAATTCAGTACGAAAAATTCTTAAAGTGGCCCAAAGCACCCAAGAACCCGGATGGAGGTGGTCATTTAGAGTACTACCATTACCATCACTGAGGAGATCACAGCACTTAAAGTTGTTGAACACTCCAGATGGAGATTGAAAAGCTAATCCGAAAAAAATATCTTGACTGTTTCCTGCAAAGACCCAAACAGAATACCGAAGCAGTAGGAGATGGTAATGCAAACTAGCCAAGAGGTCTGGCCACAAATTGCAGCACACCAGTGGGGAGCAGCCGGATACGCCAACAGTCAGGTAAAAGTTTTGAGGACTTAAGCCCTCGATGCCCATAAGGCTAATCTGACCCAATGAATCAAATTGGCTCTGGAGGCCCCAGGACTTAGACCCATGTCCCAAGAGGTCCAAGATGCTGATTGACCAAAAGCCTAAATAAGCCCAGGAGGTCCGAGGACTTACGTCCACGTCCTGAGAGGCCCAAGTAGCTGATTTGGTCCAAGAGGCTAAATTGGCCTTAGAGGCTCGGGGACTTAGGCACTTGTCCTAGAGAATGCTATCGATAAATGTATGTGCAGAAGCCCAGGTAAGGCAAAATGCATCATTTCATATGCTTGTAACACATTTTGTTAATATAATAAAATTCATTTTTACTTTTTTAACGTTTTCCATTATATCGAATGACTGTATCTCATTTCATTAATTTACAAGACCCAGGCTGTCCCTAAGTCAAGTGGATATGATTTCTTTCATTTGCTACTAAAACTCGGTCTCATACTGAGTGGCCCAAGAGGTCATACTAAAACTCAGTCTCATACCTAGTGACCCAAGAGATCGTACTAAAACTCGGTCTCGTACCGATCGGCCAAGAGGTCAAACTAAGACTTAGCAGTGCCAAGCAACCTTCAAGAGGTTGACTTAACACTTAGGGGGCATACACAGCAAGAATGCGACGACCCTAGAAGTATCATCTTCAGTCTAAGATGGTTTAAAGGTTCAAAGACTCAGCTAAAAAAGGAATGAAACTTCCTAAGGGCCTACGTCTAGGAAAAGAACCAAACACATAAGACAATCTAGAGAGAGATTGCAACTAAAGATGAATTTCATTCATACTTAAAGCGTACAATGTACAATGTATATGTAAAAGAAAACATGTGTACCTGTACATAAATCTACAATCAACCCTCAAAAAGTCCAAGCTAAGAAGAGGCATCCTACTATTGAGGCCCTTGTGGTCCGGAAGGCCCTGGTTAAGCTGAAGATCCTGGCTACCTAGAAGTCCGGAGTCCACTTGATGGTCCAGGTTGAGAAGGGCCGGGAGACCCGTTCCTTCCCGGGAGACCGTACAAGTCCTCCTAGCAGGCAGCACTAGCATTCCAAGGATTAAACACAGTTGTAGCAAATAGTAGATACATTATACTCATCACCCGGCGGCACAAGTTGATGCCATCCCAATACTTGCCCTCCAGCATTAGGCAATGTCCATAGCCCTCACTGAAGTCCTCAATGCCTCCTCCAACTGGAGATTCCTATCTCAGAGAAGCTTAACTGGACCTTCAATGTATCATCATGGGAAGCAATCTTCCTCTTGGCCTCAACAAGCTCAACCTCCAAGCATTTGTTGGCCTCTCCAGTGGCCTTGAAGGACTCCAGTTCAGAGCAAGTCTAGGCGACACCATCTATAAGCCGACTAAGGTTCCTGGCCAGCTCGTGAAACTACAAAGGAGAACAAATTGTTAAAGTATGAATGGAAGGAAATAAAGAACAAAAAGTCTAAGGGAGGACAAAAGGCTACTGAGAGACGAGAGAGCCACCAGCTGAGCTCTCCTCTCTAGGGGCCTCGGACTCCTATGGCTCAACAGCAAGCACAACTGAAACCTCAACCCTTGTCACGAACTTAGAGGCAACTCCATCAAGATCAAAGATTGGGGGCTCAATGGCTTCAGCATGCTCTGCGGCCCCAGTCTCAACTTCAACAGTGCATGGATCCCCGGTAACGTCCTCGACCAAGGCCTCCTCATAGACCTCAAACGAAATCATCATATTGCTGTAGATTTGATTTCAAGGCATGGGGGCTCTACAATTGCGACAATCTCCTCGGCCTTAGCAGTCTCAGCAATCATCATTGAAGTCATCATTATGACTTTATCGGCCCGAGTAGCCTCAACCTCACCCGCAATTTACTCCTCAATGACGTCCTCGGATGGATGATATATCCAGTGCGAGACCTCGCCAGTAAAAAACGGAGGAGATATCAAGCACAGGGTCACAGAATGGAGAAAGGGCAACTAGTGGCTCCATGTGCAAGCCCGCGGCCTTAGAAGGCTGCTCGGCAGCCACATTGCCCCAACCGTTGGAGAGAGGCCAATGCTTACCGACCCCCAAGAAAAAGAACTTGTCCTTTCATCTTTTCGTGAAATCAGGGTTCCCTCCACTCATAACTGCAAACTCAGGACGTGAAGTCATAATGATCCTGTCCAGATTATGAGTGAAATGAAACATTACCTTCACCATGGGTACCCCAAGCAACTTGCCATAGCAGCGAGTAAAGACACATAGGAAGATGAGATACCTGATGGTGTTAGGCTGCAGCTTGGAAAAGGGGACTTGGAGCTCCTTCACAATGACGAACAGCTCCATGGGAACAGAGAAACGAAGCCCACTCTTGAGGTGGACTTTGTAGACGGTAATATAACTATTGGGAGGACTACATGCCCTCTCAAGGGCATCCGGCACCACCATCGCCATCGAATCCAGAATCCCATACTTCGTGCGAATGGCGTCAAGGCTCACCAGGGACAAGGAAGATGCAATGTTTTTGACTCCAGGAGCCATGGAAGTTTGGGAAATGAGCAGAGAAAAAGCACAGAAGAAGTGGGAAGAGGAAAGTTTAGGAGAAAAGCAACCAAGGTTTGAGAGAAGTTCCTTAGGGTTGTGTGAGAAGAATGGAGGCAAGGAATGATATTTTAAAATGGCAGAAAATCAAAGAAGTGTGCCCCATCATTACCCTCACCACGTGTCAACCTCCCGTACACCGTCAGAGATAGTGGGCTTTACGCTTCCAAGGCGATGTCCGTCCCATTAAATGCGCATTTATTGCACACTAATGGCCCAAATGGTGATGTAGGCCAGCATCTCAAACTCAGAGGGAGTTCTTGGACGTCCTTCCATCAAAAGTTTAGTCCCTAGAAAACCTGAGGACATGAGACATTCCCATGAGACATGAGACATTCAGTGGAGAAAACCAATGGGAGAAAACCTTCACATGAGACATTCCCGCGGCCAGTGGACATGCCAAACAATTAAAATTCTCAAACCTTTTGGCAAGGGGGGCTAATGGTGGGTACTGATACCAGGGCCTATTTATAGTGTCCAAAAACTGAGCCCACAATCCTAAAGGTCCACAAGGCTGCTTTGACCTTGGGGATTAAATCGACCCTATATGCCTAAGGATTTGGACCCACGTCCCAATAGATTCTTGAGACTAATTTGGCCAAGAGGCTAAGTTAGCTCAAGAGGCCCGAGAACAATGACCCCCATCCCAAGAAGCCCAAGGAGCCAATTTGGTCTGTGAGATTAAGTTGGCTTTAAAGACTCGAAAACTTGGGCTAGTGTCCCCAGAAGCCCAAACAAATTGAATTAGTTCGAGAGACTGACTTAGCTTAGGAGGCTTGAGGACATCGCAAGAGGCCACATAATTTCTAATAAAGACCCGATGACATGGAATAGAGGACACGACTCTGAAAGTCCGAAGACTCCACGCTAACCAAGCCTTTAAGTGAAGCCCGAGTATATTTGCTACCAAAACACCTGCGGACTTGATAAACTCTAAGAACCTCTATTGAGGATGAGGACTCCGAGAAATCTCCGACGGCATGAGTGCAGAAAGGAAGCCTAGGATGACCAAGAGTGCCAGCTCAGAAGGCTGACTTTCATAGGGCATGTGTAATCTCTACAACATGCAACCTGTATAGAGAATGACGGCTTCCAACATATGTGTGATGGGACATTTCGCAGACTCCGCTAACGTGCATGTTACCTCCCTGCACAGTAAGCTTGATTGGTGGAGTTGGTGGTAGACTCCAATCCCCTATATAAGCCCTCAGTGTAGACCAAACGGAGGATCCTTGGGGGGATTTCTGCATTTACGCACACAGAAAGAGAAATAGAGAGTTTTCTTTCCCCCAGTGTAACCAACGAGCACTTAGAGAGCCTTGAGCTTCACATGTACTCTACTCTTTGTACTCACCCAACAATATAGTAGAAGTTTGTTTGGACTCTGAGTCCCTTGGTTTTTTCCTCCCATTCAAGGGAGGATTTTTCACGTAAAATCTCGCGCGTTATTGCTCTCTTTCCCTCTCTCTCTACTCCCTAAGTCACATTCATTAAATTGAAAAGATAACCATATATTTTGTGTTGCACGGGTTCTATCCAAGTACGCCTTAACTAGATCTAATGTCTCATTTGGATCTCTGTTCGTATAGTGGCCGGAATCTGAGGACGCAACAAGATTGATGCAGGTTTTCTTCAAAAAAAATTATGGTGCCTGATTGATGCAAGTATCTCACTCATGCACCCTTCTCTCATGTTCCCAACGGTCTTGGTACGCTTGCCACACTATGCATTTGTGCCTAATGAGTGCTTCACACATGCTCGAGCATCTTCTATCAAACATTATTTGTGCTTAATGTGTGCTAATCTATTTTTTGTGTGTAGTTGATATGGATTTTGTGCACATAAAATGTGCTTGTCTTGTGCTCATATGCGACTTCATTTGCCTGGATCTTTTGAAGCACATTCATGTGCTAATCTATAGTGCCCAATATATTTTTGTGCTGTGTTCATGTGTCGTCCACATTTTTCATACTCTATTCACCTCTCCTCTCACCTCTCTCTTCATACTTTCTCTCTCTTCCTTTAATCTACCACATCAACACATCTTTACTCAAATCCAAGGAGTATTAAATATATGTTTTCACATTCTCTTCTCTCTTCTCCTTCAAGCATTTGAGTCTTCATCTATGGTGATAGCTAGGCTCCACCATGGTAGGAGTATTGTCATCTCAATTAGTGAAATTTGTTATGATTAGGTCCAAATCTAGTTAGATTTTGTTATTATTTGTAAGATTCGATTGTAAATTTAAATTTTTTTAAGGTGTTTCATCTTGGGTGGTCCGGTGTGGAACTCATCAATGTTTTGGTCATCCCCTCTTTAATGTCTGTGCTTCTCTTCCTCAAATCTGTAAAAGTTTCTTCCTTGCACCCTTATCGTGGTTGGTTTGGGTTTGGTTTTACAGCTTTTTTATGTAGAGTTTCACATCTGTCTCTTATGAGTAAATCATTACATTTGTCAAATGGCCTCTTCTAAGAAAATTATTGGAAAATATTCACAGAGTGGGGCCTCCTTGGAATCAAACTACTTCATCAATACCTACAGAGAGCTCTTCCACAAAAGAATGACCCATTCGGCAGCTTATCTTGGAACGAGATGTAGAACTCATTTCCTTAGATCTCTCCATTTCATTTGTCTTCATTGACCAGCATTGGGAACCAAGAGAGCTCTTCCACAAAAGAATGACCCATTCGGCAGCTTATCTTGGAACGAGATGTAGAACTCATTTCCTTAGATCTCTCCATTTCATTTGTCTTCATTGACCAGAATTGGGAACCAATTATTACTAACCTCATTTCTCCATTCGTTTTTTTTTGTTCAAAAATTCTATTCCAATATTGATCATATTGATAAGGAGTCTGATTCTTTTTCTACTTTCTTGAGAGGAAGCACCTTTCAGATCACTCTAGAGGTGATAGCAAGCACACTTTATTTTCTAAAAGTGCTCTATCCCAACTACCTTTACTCATTCTATGACATGCCATTATATGACAAAATTGCCTCTTTTCTCCATGCTTGTAGTGTGTTGGATTATATTTGAGAATATTTTTCTTGTGACACATTACATCTCTCTTCTTCTCAACAAAACCCTCTTCTTATATGCTGTACTTTTTGAGAGATTGATCAATCTCCCTTTTCATTTATACTCACATATGATTTCTATTTTTGTGAATAAAAAGGACAACAACTTTTCCTATTATTGTCTCATTCAACTTCTAATCATGGGTCTTCGGGTTTTTTTTTTTTTTTTGGAATCTTCTACATATGCATCTTGGTAAGCCTATTGATTGTACAATGAGCTGTACTTCCAATGGGATAGTAATCACTCCAACCCTAATTAATGCACATCTTTGGACATTTGTGACAAAAAAAGGAGGAATAAAGTATAAAATCAGAAAACACAAGGGGTACGACATAGAAAAAAAGGGGGAGTATCACAACAATGATAAAGGAAGAGTAGAGTTTTCTTTTAACTTTTATGTCTATGTATTGTTGGTTTGTACTAGTTGTTCACGCTAGTGCAATTGAATTATTATCACTGTGTTTGGCCTACAATATCATTGTTATTTATGTCCGTATATATTTTCTATAAATATACTAACTATGATTGATGAGGCGTAGTATGAGTTATTGTCCTCTCTAGTCAATGTTCAAGTATCGCTAGTCTTTTATCTAGAAATAAATAATATATATATATATATATATATATATATGGGTTCTATATTAATGGTGTCTAAACATGTGATTCATATATATATATTTTATTTCTTTTTATATATAAATGGTTTCATTATGGAATTATCAAATAGATTGTTAGAATCAATTTACATGGATGTATTCCATATCTGGGTGAGTAAGTATTTTAAAGAATTCTCAAATATCGATGAATACGAACACCGAATGCATGCCTGTTATTCACAAATGTGCCGTATTTCAGTATCCACACCTAATCTATGCCTAATAAATATTTATGCATATTTTATCTAAAATGCCCATACTTGATGTATATCCGAGCTGTGCATGAATGCCATTTATCCAAATTGTTCACACTTGATATGTGTTCGAGCAGCACATGAGCACCATTTGCACACTTTGCCCACGTTTGATTTGCGCCTAAATGGCACTCGTACAATGGGCTACAAACCTCTTATTAAAGTTTGTGTGTTTAAAGCACACCTATGCGTTGTATGTGGGCTAAAGTGCTGCTTTCTTAGCAGTCGTGTATTTTTAACCTAATTTTTAACCTCCTCTATAAAATACTACACTTTCAAGCATTTATGAAAGGACAATAATTAGTGAAAAATGGCTTTAATCTCAAAATATCTCCTTAATTAATGTGAATAGTTATTGATACGTACCTGGATCCAATTTCGAACAGATTTGGATTCACTTGATTGTTTGGATCCGTCTCCATTATCGAGTCTGGACCCTACACACCATTACAACAAATAAGAGGTCAGGTGTCGACGGGATGTTGTCTGACCAAAAATATTCCGACACTCAAGTCAGCTATAAGCCTTCGAATTACAAGAAGGTAACTATAAATGTAAGTTGAGATAGAGAAGGAGATTAAGGTAGGAGGGAGTATCCGCCTTTAAATGTAAGAGGCGTTTTTACGACTCATCGAGAGCACAATTTCCCTACTCAATGTTCACGATGAACAAGTGGGCCACCAAGTCCTGTAAGCATGGAAGCTTAAATAGACGGCTATCGGGGAAAGGGTGAAGCCTCTGGAATCTGAAGGCTTGGAGTGAGATTATTGTAGTAAGCGATTGCGTGCTTAGGGATGAGTATTAGTATGCTCAAGGAATTCTCTGTCATAGTTCCTTGTTGTCTTTCTTTTTTTGTGTGTCCCCACAGAATGGAGACTCTGTGGGATTATATAGATGGTGGCAGGGCGACCTCCTTTGGCTAAGAAGGCATGATTTTTGCCTCGTGTTGAGTGGCCTTCCTTAAGCAAGAAGGCCTGACTGGTGCATTCTGTTGGGTCGTTTCCTTTCTGAGCGGGTAACGGGTCTCTAGATTATTTGCCTTCCTTCTGTGCTTCTGTTATCGTTGGGATCCATCGTAGGCAAGAAGAAAGAATTTGGCGCCTTCCTCATAGGAAGGGCATCGAGTCTGTTGATACCCTATTTAGTGAAGATTGTCTTCAAGGAATGCGTGAATTCAGGGAAAGGGACCATTGCTTGTCGTATACGAAAATGTCTACCAAGCTTAGCCTGGCCCATATTAGGTTTTTATCTTTTTACGGCCTGCTGCTATAGTATTTTCGGTCAACAGAAATGTTGACAGTCTTGAAGGAGCACATTGACCGCCTAGTTGGCGCTTCATACGGTCAAGGCTAGCATTGATCATCTAAACGCGCATTTGGGCTTTTCTGAATTTTGGGCCGCTTTTCTTATTAGGCCTGCTGCTATGGGCTTACCCATCACTAACCCCCTATGCCGGTGGTCTAGATTTTGGCTTCCAGTATGTTCATGATAGGATGCGCTTATCTTTTGCTGATGGTGATGGAGTCGTTGTCCGTCTGAAGAGGAGCTTCGAGTACTTTCAAAATGTTGATCGGATTTGTTAACCGTTTTTGAAAAATTTTCGGGCAACTTGGAGAAGGAATCGTTGGCCATTAGTCGTCCTGTCAGAAAAAGTTTACCACGTGTCTTCATGCGGTATGTTCAGGATCCCGGTAATTAATGAGCCGGAGGATCTGATTCGACAGCTCCCTTTTGGGAAAGTGACACAAAGCGGTAATGATGGCGCATGCTTTTGATGCGATTTTGTGTTCATACTGGCCTTTAAGTTGCCCATTCGTTTTACTTTGAATTTTAGTATGCCTTCCTTTGCTTCTTCATTTTCCTTAACCCGTAGGAGAGAAAAATAAAAAAAACCCTAGTTGATTTTCTGATCATGGGCTCCACCGCCGATATCGCTTCCGTCCTAAGAGAGAACGACGTGAAGGTATTATACGTGGAGTACAATATCCCAAAGGAGATTGCCTTCCGTGTTCCTGGGAAGGACAACAAGGCTTTCCTGCCACCTATGGGCTTTATGACTGTATACGAAGCCCATTTGAGGAGTAGGCTCCGTCTTCTAATTCCCGACGAGCTAATGTCGATTTTTTGGGTGCTTCAGATCCCCATTGCTTAGTTCCATGCCAATGCCATCCAATATCTGTGTTCCCTCTACATATTCCACCGTTAGAGGGCTCTTCAAGTTCAACCAGAGAGTGGAATGGATTTCTCTATCCCTACACGGTGGTCTTAAGATAAGTACCGTTTTATACGATTCTCTGAAGAACTGGAAGAACCGGTTCTTCTTTATTAGCGTGGGTGAGTCCTGGCCCTTACCCAAAGAGTGAGGCCAGGTTCCTGATGTGTACATGAGGGCACTTTAAGAGGCTGAGATGGCGTTCCTGTCTTGGCTAGTCAAACTCATCGTGGATAACTTTGGAGATTTCCAGAGAGACCACTTGGTCTCCTGTGTTGAGGCCAAGAAGGCCAAGTAGGGGCCTCCCTATCCCATCCAGAAATTCAAAATCCCACCACCGGAGGTCCTGTAGGGGAAGAAGAGGAAAAAGGGCTTTATCATATGTCTTCGCCTGTCTGATGCCAGTCCCCCGAGTCCAAGGCAAAAGAGGGCGACTTCGATGGCGCCTTCTTCGTTGTCCTCTGGGCAGACTATCTATCCGCCAGGGGCTTTGCGGGTGTAGGCGCCACTTTTGGGATTGAAGCGAAGCTCGCTTTAGAGGCCTATGACGCCAGGTTGAATGCCAAGGTGAGTAGTGGCATTGTTCTCACGCAGCCTGCGCTGACGGAGTTGACTCCGAATCCATCTATCGGAGCACTTGGGTCGTAGGAGCTATCCGTTGGATCACCTGCTATGAAACTGCCAACTAAGCAGCGGGAGTCTATTTTGGAGCCTCCCACTGTTCCCGAGGAGTCAGCCAGGATGGAGGATATGTCAGAGGAACCATTGGAGGAGTTCTTGGCAGAGGTCGCCGCCAGCCTTGCCCATGAGGGCCCCATTCCTTGCTCATCGCCTTTGGTGCCGGGTCTGGGCGCTAGGCCAGACAGGTCAACACGAAGAATTTGGGCGGAATAAATTCTATTGCCTGCCTTGTCTTTAAGTTTGTCTTTTCTAACTCCTCTTTTTTTTGTGTGCAGACTGATAAGGTCACTGGTGTAGTTGCCAAGACGCTTAGGCAGTGAGACCGGGTGATCTCCGATAAGGACATGGAGATCTCCTGGCTTGATTCTAAGCAGGAGGCTCTAGGGGCGGAGCATCGAGAGGACGCGGTTGCCCTGGAGTCTATCTTGGCATGCATGGAGGCGGAGAACGAGAGCCTGAAAGCAAAGAATGCTCGTCTGAAGGAGAAAAATGAGTGAGTTAAGGGGCGCCTCGATCAGCTTGTAGGACAAATGGCTGCCTTGGAGAACGATCTAAGCCTCTGCATTCGTCCTCACGAGGTCGCGGACATGATGCTGTCACGGTTGTGGGAAGGGATCAATATTAGTCGGCGTATTGTGCGACTGGTTGATCCTGACTTTCCTACAGATCTCATCAACTTGTCAAACCTGTCAGCGCAGCGCAATGACAGCCTCGTGGGGGAGCCATAGGACAGACAGGGGCCACCACCGCCCCCGTAGTTTTTGGTGATTGTAGTTTTTTTTGGTACAATTATATAAATGTACTTTACCATAAACAATAATACGATCAACTTTGTGCAGGTCGCATGTTTTTTTTCTTTTATTTTGTTCCTTTGCCTTTCTATGCGGTCAACTAGGCTGGCTTCTTGTAAGTTGGCCGCCCACCTTGTTTTGAGCATTCATACCGTTTCTAGAGAAGTTGAGTCCTTAGGTGCGTTTTCAAGACCGTCAATCGTATTAAGCCTGCCTAGTATTCGCCTATGAGTAAAGCCTGGTGACGCTGCCCAAGTGCAGACTTGGGCAGCCCGCTTTGGTGGAGCGTTTTGCTCCGGTCGACCATCGTTGACTGATCATGCTATCTCCTTGTGAAGGAGGTTGTTGCGTATGCTGTGTTGGCCCCCTAAGATTTTTTGACCACTAATGGGCCACTTGGATGACTAAGGTTTAGATACGACCACTCATGGGCCGCCTTGATGACCAAGGTTTATAAACGACCACTCATTGGCCGCATGGATGGCCAGGGTTTAGATACGACCACTCATGAGCCGCCTGGATGACCAGGGTTTAGTAATGAGTGGGTGAAGACCCTCCTGACTTAGTGGCAGCCTAGGTCATTTGAACTTGCAACAAGAATCATACACATATGCACACTAAAGAAACATAACATGCTAAAGGGAATACTTATTTTACTAATTGAATCGTGCACACAAATGATCACATATAATTATGCAGAATATCTACTTGGGTCCTTATTGGAAGTAGCATTTGAGTTAGATCGCATTCCACGTCCGTAGGACCAACTTTTCGTCCTGGTTCCGGAGCTTGTATATCCCGTTTCGTAGGACGACGGAGACTAGAAAATGCCCTTCCTAATTCGGGGAGAGCTTATTCTGGCCGGCCACATTTCCATGGCCTTGATGCTTCGCAAGACCAAGTCTCCGACATCGAACTGCCGCGCTTTTACCTTCTTGTTGTAGTAGAGGGCGATTCGATATTGGTAGGCCGCTGTCCGCATTTTGGCGGCATCGTAGGCCTCTTCTAGCAAGTCTAGGTGTTCCCAAATTTTCTGAGAGTTACCCTGCGGGTCAAAAGATTCCACCCTAAGACATGGAAGCCCGATTTCGACAGGGATCACTGCTTCAATCCCGTAGCAGAGGCTGAAGGGTATCTCACGCGTTGGTTCCTTTAGAGTTATCCGATAAGACCAGAGGACTGATGCAAACTTATCTACACAGGAGCCCCCTGCGTCCTCCAGCTTGGTCTTAAGCCCGTGGAGTAGCGTTCGGTTTGTAACTTCCACCTGTCCATTCGCTTGGGGGTATGCTACCGAAGTGTGGACTAGTCTAATCCCAAGACTGGTGCAATACTTGGTGAAGCATTTTCCTGAGAATTGAGTCTTGTTGTCAGTCATAATGACTTCTAGAACGCCAAATCTGCTGATGATATTCGGGCGAACGAACTCAAGAGCGTTGTGTTCTGTGATCTTGGCCAGTGGGACGGCATCGACCCACTTTGTGAAGTAGTCGATACCTGCTATGATGAACTTTCTTTGCCCAATTGCGATGGAAAATGGGCCAAGAATGTCGAGCCCCCATTGTGCGAAGGGCCACGGCGCCTGAAGGGATTTTAGCTCGGCGGATGGTTGGTGGCAAGGTTGCCGTGAAGCTGGCAGCTTTCGCACTTCTTTACAAACTCGAGTACATCCTTTTTCATCGAGGGCCAATAGTAGCTTTGCTGCATGATCTTGAATGCTAGGTTTTTGGCCCCAACGTGCGATCCGTAAATCCCAAGGTGCATTTCGCTCAAGACGTAGTCCGCTTCTTCAGGGGTTAGGCATCAAAGGTACGGAGTCGAGTAGCCGTTGTGATACAACCACCTGTCGACTATAGTGTATCAGCTGGCCCGTCGACTATGGTGTACCAGCCGGCCATTCTCTTTATCTGCCTGGCCTCCTCTGCGTCTTCTGACAATGTTTCGTCCGCTAGATACCTCAGGTAGGGTGTCGTCCAATTTTTTATCACGAAGATCTGCATTGCCTCCTGTTTCTCTATACTAGGAGCATTCGAGACCTCCCTCGTGTCCCTCGAGTACTGTTATGGATTTTCTGATGCCGCTACTCTTGCCAGCTGATCGGCCTTCCAAATTTCAGTTTTGGGAACATGGACTAGGGTTAACTTGTCAAAGTTGCGGGTGGCCTCCCTTGCCCTGGTCAAGTATTTGGCCATGTGTGGATTGCCTGCCTTGAAGTTCTCATTAACCTGGTTGACGATTAGTTCAGAGTCGCTATAAACAGCCAATCGTTTGGCTGAGCACTCTTTTGCTAACCTTAACCCGGCTAGCAGAACTTCGTATTCGGCAATATTGTTGGTGGCCAAGAAGTCGAGTCTAAGGGAGTACTTCACCTCAAACCCGTCAAGGGTTGTAAGGACCACCCCAGCTGTACCACTTGTGTCTGTAGATGATCCGTCTGCGTGAAGTACCCATTCTGGAGCCTCCACACGTTGTTCCGCGTTCTCTGAGGGCTGCTCTTCAAGAACCGGGGTTATGGTCTCGACAATGAAGTCTGCCAGAGCCAGAGCCAGAGCCTGCGCCTTTATGGATGGCCTGGGTCGGAACTCAATATCAAACTCGCCTAATTCAATAGCCCACTTTACCAATCGTCCAGAAACATCAAGTTTTTGGAGAATGCTCTTTAGAGGTTGGTCTGTGAGAATTATGACGTGGTGTGCCTGAAAGTAGGGCCTTAGTTTTCATGCGAAGAATATGAGAGCTAAGGCTAACTTTTCTGTGCGCGGGTAGCGCGTCTCTGGGTCAGTCACTGTTTTACTCATGTAGTAGATCGGCCGTTGAGTATCGGAGTTCTGGTGTACAAGGACGGAGTTAAGGGACACATCTGACACCACCAAATAGAGGTACAGCTCCTCTCCTACCTTGGGCGATGTTAGTAATGGCGGGCTAGCTAGATATTACTTCAACTCATTGAAGGCCGCCTGGGAATTTGCCGTCCATTGGAACCCGTTTGATTTTGTTTCCCTTTGAGCCTTAAAGAATGGCTGATACTTGTCACCAGATTTCACTAGGAAGCAGGACAAGGCCGTCAATCGTCCATTTACTCACTGGACATCCTTGATGCTTCGTGGGGGAGCCATGTCCGCTAGGGCCTTGATTTTCTCTAGATTTGCCTCAATCCCTCGTTGAGAGATAATGAAACCTAGGAATTTTTTTGAGGCTACCCCAAAGACGCACTTAGCCAGATTCAGCTTCATTTGATGCTCACGATGCACCCCAAACGACTCTGCTAGATCACGGATATGGTCGCCTGTGGTTCTACTCTTGATGAGCATGTCGTCTACATAGACTTCCATATTACGACCGATCTGTTTCTCAAACATTTTGTTTACCAAACGTTGGTAGGTGGCTCTTGCGTTTTTCAATCCAAAAGGCATCACCTTATAGCAGTAAGTCCCTTGGTTCGTCATTAATGAGGTATGCTCTTCGTCCTCCGAACTCATCCGGATCTGATTATAGCCTGAATGGCATCCATGAAACTTAACAGCTCATGTCCGGATGTTGAGTCCACCAGCAGATCAATCCTAAGTAAAAGAAAACTGTCCTTTGGGCAAGCATGGTTAACATCAGTGAAATCGACGCACATTTTCTACTTCTCGCTGCTATTCTTTACCAGGACTATGTTGGAGAGCCAATCGAGGTATTGGACCTCTCTGATGAATCTGGTATCCAGCAGTTTCTTTACTTCCTCCCGAATGGCAACCAACTTTTCTAACAAGTGATTTCTCCACTTCTACCTGATCGGCTTTCGATCTGAGTCGAGGCCCAACTTGTGGACAATTACCTAGGCCGGTATCCTAGGCATGTCAACAGGAATCCATGCGAAGATGTCAACATTCCGTCGTAGGAATGTGATCAGTTCTTCACGTAGCATACCAGTGAGTGAGCCGCCTATCTGTATGCACTTTTCTGAATCCTCTAGGTTCAGTTGAATTAGATCGGTTGCCTCACCGGACTGCACCTACTATAAGGTCGTTTCATCTTGATGGTCCAGTTTTCCTACCGCTCTGCTACTATTGTTAGGAGTTGGGACATGTAGAATGTCCACCCGGTAACTTGGTTACCGAGCACTTCGCCCACACCGTATAGCGTTGAAAATTTCATTTTAAGGTGTAGTATTGAAGTGACGGCCCCAAATGCTGTTAGGCACGGCCGGCCTAGTATAACGTTATATACAAAGGGCAAGTCGACTACCGAGAAGGTAAGTATATGACTTGCCATTTTCGGGTACATTTCTAGGGTGACTTCTAATCGACCGTTCCCTTGGACGGGCACCGGCTCTTTGTCAAGGCCGTAAAATGGGCCTTCGGTAGGTTTTAATTGACTCTTTTTTAAACCAAGTTTAAAAAACGCATTGAGATAAAGCAAATTGCGAGAACTTTTATTGTCAATGAATACTCGTTTCAGCTGGTAGTCAACGCTACTATCGGAAATGAGTGTGATACAATAAGGGGGTCTGTATGATGGGAAACTACATATGCCGGGTCGCTGTCATTAAAACTAATGACGGTGTCAGTATGCGTTGTTTCTTCCTCCTAGTTTGCTGATCCTTATTGTCAGCCGAGTTCTTGATCGACCGAGTGGTGATCATGCTTACCACTCCTGCCACAACCCAATTTCGTGGAGGAAAAGACCCCGATTCTTCTCCACCCGTAGTGCCAGAGCTCTGACCAGGGCCCTTAACGAACCTGGTGAAATGGCCCCTTCTGATCAACTCTTCAATCTCCCGCTGAAGGGTATTGCAGTCCTTTGTGGAGTGTCCGGGAGATTGATGAAAATCGTAGTACTCGGATGGATTTCCTCCCTCTGCCTTCTTAAGTGGTTTTGGCCACTTAAGAAACTTCTCCTCACGGATCTGCATGAGGACGTTCGAGCACGTATCAGTCAAGGACGCTAGGCTGATGGGCCCGTAATCCTTGCGCTCTGGTAGTCTGATCTTGTGGTGCTTTCGGTGGGAGTGATCACCACCGTTGTGTTTCCTCTTTCCTTCAGGTGGGAAAGAGCGAGGCTGTTCGGTCCGGTCGGTATGTTTACCCTCGTTGGCCTCATCCGCTGCCGCGTAGGCCTTGGTGATAGATTCCACTTCTCGAAATATCTGCGGGTTCTTATATGCCAGGTGCCTAAAGAATTCTCCATGCGCCAGCGCCGAGATGAAACTGCCTAGTTTGATTTCCTCTGTGAGTCGGGGGATCCACCTAGTTTCTGCAATGAAGCGATTTAGAAACTTCCGCGAGTTCTCCCCATGCTTCTGCTTGATGTGCGACAAATGTCAAGGCTACTTTTCCTTCCTGCGACTGGAGGCGTACTAGGACAAGAAGAGATCTGTAAGCTCCTGAAAACTTCGGATTGAGTCTGAGGGGAGATGATGAAACCAAATGCGCCCGTCTCCTTTTAAGGTGAATAGGAAGCAGTGACACATGGCTGCGTCCTCCAGCCCCTGTAAACCCAAATGGATGCGAAAGTGGGCAAGATGATCAACGAGATCAGCACTCCCATCGTACGAGTCAAGGGTTGACATTTTAAATTTTGCTTGTATGGGACGGTTTAAGATCTCCGTTGTGAAGAGAGATTTGTCGATATTGGTTGCGTGGTTATCGTCTTTGAAGACACGGTTCCATATCTTTTATAACCTCAGATCTGCTGGAATAACATTAGCAGATCTTTTCAAGTTGAGATATGCCCTCAACTCTGTTCTTTCTCTAACTTGTCCAGCAGCCGGGTGACTACTATCACCGGCAAATCTAACGGCCTAGGAGGCTCCCTTTTGAGCCTAGGACCTAGATTCTACTCAAGAGTATTTGGAATTCCTTCGTTCCGAACTTTCCTCTAGGGTAGTGCTGGTTCCCGCCTTCTCACGCCTCAGACGGCTTTGAGCATGTGAGGACTCTGGTGCGGGAGCGTTGGTTAGCCTTCCGGGTTGAAACTTTCTTTCTCTGCCTCCTCGTTTGGATGCCGGTGTGGGGGCCTTCGTCGGTGCAACCTCCAGTTGCGCTTGCTCCTGGTGGGAGTAGAGTATCTGAAGTATCCTATCGGTATTTAGTATATGCTCTGCCAGGTTTTGAAAGAAAGATGCTTGGAATCCCACTGCTACCCCCATTGACCACGGTGCCAATGGCGTGGTCTTGGTTTGGTGAGGCCACATATCGGGCTGGCTCGCTTGCTTATGCCCTTGTGTTCACTATTTCAATGGAAGGTGTTGGTTGAAAAGGGCTTTTGGAAAACGTAGCTGGCTCTTTGTAAGCGTTCCCCACAAACGGCACCAATGATGCATACCTCGATCCGACTTCAAACAGATTCGGGTTCACTTGATTGTTTGGATTTAGCTCTATTCACCAAGTCTGGACCCTACATACCACTATAACAAATAAGAGGTCAGGTGTCGATGGGATATTGTCTGACCCAAAATACTCTGACGCTTAAGTCAGCTATAAGCCTTCGAATTACAAAAAGGTAATTGAAAATGTAAGTTGAGATAGAGAAAAAGATTGAGGTAGGAGGGAGTGTTCGCATTTAGATGTAAGAGGCGTTCTTACGACTCGTCGAGAGCACAGTTTTCCGGCTTAATATTCACAAGGAACAAGCGGGCCATCAAGTCCTATAAGTGTGGAAGCTTAAATAGACGGCTCTTGGGGAGTGGGTGAAGCCTCTGGAATCTGAAGGCTTGGAGTGGGATTATTGTAGTAAGCGATTGTGTGCTTAGGGATGAGCGTTGGTATGCTCAAGGAATTCTCTGTCGTAATTCCTTGTTGTCTTTCTTTTTTCATGTGTCCCCACAGAATGGAGACTTTGTGGGGTTATATATATGGTGGCAGGGCGACCTCCTTTGGCCAAGAAGGCGTGATTCCTCCCTCATGTTAGGCGGCTTTCCTTAAGCAAGAAGGCTTGACTAGTATATTTTGTTGGGGTCGTTTCCTTTCTGAACGGATAATTGGTTTCCAGATTATTTGCCTTCCTTCTGTACTTCTATTACCGTTGGGATCTATCGTAGGCAGGAAGAGAGAATCTAGCGCCTTTCTCATGGGAAGGGCGTCAAATCTATTGATGCCATCTTTAGTGAAGATTGTCTTCAAGGAAGACGTGAATTCAGGGAAAGAGACCGTTGCTTGTTGTGTACGAAAATGTTTACCAAATTGGGCCTAGCCCATATTGGGTTTTCTCTTTTCATGGCCTGCTGCTACAGTACTTTCGGTCAACAGAAATGTTAACCGTTTTGATGGAGCGCGTTGGTCGCCAGTTGGCGCTTCATACGATCAACGCTAACATTGACCGTTTAAATGCGCATCTGAGCTTTTTAGGATTTTGGACTGTTTTTCTTATTGGGCCTACTTGTTATGGGCTTACCTATCAATTACCATTTGAGAAAACCAAACCTTACTATTGTAATAAATTGTCCAGATTTTTCAACTTAATACATTTTTCCTTTGTATTACACATCATTGCAGACTTATAAACCTTGGTCAAGATGTTGGTGGCGTGAATACTATAATCTAGTTGTGTGCAAAAATTCTTTGGTAAGTGAAGCCAAATTGACCATGAGATTAGAAGGTGTTCGGTTCTATAACTGAAACAAATCTACGCAAGTCGGGAGTAATTTGTCTAAAATTTAGTATATTTGTATCATTTGAGTTGTAAGTTAACTTTTTTAGTACATTAATTTTTCTAGCCATTGAAATTAAATGGTTTTATTTGAAAAATGTTGGGTATCAATATTTTTCTTCATCATAAAAAAAGTTATGTGTTGATTTTCTTATTATTCATATCAATATTGATGATGCAATTTGCTATTCATATTATTTTAATTTATATCTAAATCAAAATATATTTTATAGATATTGTATATTTTAGTGTATGTTTTGAGATTAAAAGCCCCTAGTCTTTTTCACCTTCAATTATAGAATGAATATAAATAATTGGAAGAATTACAAATACAATTCTAACAAAATAAAAAAATAAAATTAAAAACTGGCATTCAATAATTTTAGTTACAATTTCAAATTAGAGCAATTTTATGCATCTAAATGGTATCATAAATCAAAATAAACTAAAAATAGAAATCAAACCAGTTGAAATATGAATAATTTGGATTTTAAAAAAGACGTATTCAACTCTCGACTATATCTATTATGAAAATATAGTCACTTCATCTCTAAATTTTAATTAATTATTTTTAAATAATTAATTATAATTTAATTAGTTTATATTATAATTTTTAATTAAACAATAAATAAGCAAAAAAAGAATGACGTAGCATGGTGAATTCAACTGAATTACCTGCCTAAAGTGGAGATGGTTAAAAAAAAATGAAAACATACCGAATCAACGTGGGCTTTCTGCATGGTTATCTACTGCATTTAGATTTAATAAGTAAAAATTAATATTAAAAATATTGAAAAATATAAAAATAGTATATTTTATTATTTTTATATAAATATTTAGATATTGTAATATTTCGAAAAAAATAAATAAAAATAATTATTTATTATATTATTTTAATATATTCAATATATATTAGATACGGCACGTTGCAGAGTGATGATCTCCAGCAAGTTTAGCAGAAGTAAAAGTACAAGCAGCGAAAGGCAGTAGAAAAAGTAGGATAGCTTTTCAGTCAAAACGTAATCTTTTTCCATGGGAAAGGGACAACAGCCGACGAACGCATTCAAGATAACAACTCTTCCGTCGTGCAAGTTGCGTGAAAGCTTAGCCCTCTCTCTCTCTCTCAAACAGTCCGCTCCAACCCACACCTAGACTACGGATCAATACTCCATGTTTTTACGGTATGTGTTTTGCTAGTAGACCTACTCTCGAAATCTTTTCTTAAACCCGATTTACCATCCTTTTTCCTAAATTTAATTCCCGAATTCCTGACACATCTCTGTCCCTCCTCTTCCTCTATTTTCAGAAAAGAAGATTGAAACCTGGTTCCGGGATCAAAATCCATCAGGCAAACAAAGAAACATGCCTGATTCTCAGATAAAAAATTCCCCTCCACACCACCCACAGTCACAGAAAGACCAAAATCCGAGGACCCAAAATCGCCTCTGTGATTTCTGTGGCGAATCAGTAGCTCTTTTATTCTGCAGAGCTGATTCTGCGAAACTCTGTTTGGCCTGTGACCGTGAAGTCCATTCAGCAAACCCGCTCTTCAGTAAGCATATTCGTTGGCTGCTCTGCGACGCCTGCGACTCTTCCTCTGCTTCTATATTCTGTTTCACAGACCGTTCCGTTCTCTGCCAAAATTGCGACCATGAATTCCACATTTCTTTGAAAGGTTCTCCGGTCCACGATCGACGCTCCCTCGAGGGATTCAGTGGGTGCCCTACAGTCTCTCGGCTGTCATCGTTAGTTGGGTTTGCGGATTTTGATGCCAAGTCTCTGCCTCTGGATGACAAGAGCGCGAGTGTTGGTGGTGGGATATTTGTTGACTCCGAAGAAAATAACGAGTGGGCTTCAGATTTGCTAGTTTGGGACACTCCAGCAATATTCAGTATTGATGAGTTGATTGCCTCAACGGATAAGGGTCACAATTTTCAAGCTTTGGGTGTGCCTACTCTGCCTAAGGTTTGGGACAACATACTCTCTTGCCTTCCTATTTAGTAATTTAATTCCAGTATTGTTAAGGGGATTTTGTTGTGGTTAGCTGCAGGTTTTCATCTATTGATGCTTTTCATATGCTATTATGGATTCGATATATTTATATATGTTATGACTCTACTATAATTCATTGGCTATGTTTAAATTTTGTGAGGTTGTTTGATAGTTCAGCATGCAAACAGTATCACTGTGCTGAGTTATATGTTCAGAAAATTGGGGGGGGGGGAGAGAATTTGCTTGTTTAGGTCTGTTTTATCCTTGAATTCTTATGGATTATATCTTGTTCACAAAGATAACCTTCATTGATCAGGACCGGAATTTAGCTTGTGGGCAACACAAACAAGAAGTACTTCGTCAGCTTTGTCAATTGGTGAAGGTAGAACGTAATTTAAATCACGAAACAGAGCTTGCATTGGGGAACCAATTCACGGTGCAAGAAGGTCACTTTGGTGCGCACGATATTCGTGAAGCTCCCCATCATGATGTAGAACCGATTGCATCGCCAGGGCATGAGGTATAAGGATCGTTTCCATTCCATGTTTTCATGGCTCCTGCTTAATGTATGCATGCACCTTTATCCATTATCTGGTTTCCAGATGAGATATAGAATGATAGGAGGAGATAAAACATTCACATTTACTGAATTTGCTTGCCAAGAAGCACGGGCCACAGAATGTAAGACATGGGCCATAGGACACACAACACGACACAGACTTGGCAACGCATAGTTTTTCCAAAAGAACACAATATGATATGTTTGGGACACGTTAACCAAATAAAATAGCTTGTTATTAACATAAGAATGTAATTGTTATAATTATTAGGTTTTGAGTCATTTCTTTGTGAATTTCACACCCATTGATATGTCATCTAGTTGTACACTCTATGTTGCGTAAGAATTTGTTCAGGTGTAGGAATTTCTGAGTGGTGTGTGATGAACGCATGAAGAGAGCACGTGTGTGGTTTGCCCAATGAAGTAGTGCCCGATGTGCATCTAATGGATGCATATGCGTAATTTGGCTAGGAAGGTTACGACTGATATGTGCCTGAATGACACTCGTACATAGTTTGTTCAGTGTGCTCGTATCTAATGCGTGTTTGAGAGGTACTTGTACACCGTTTTTGCTATAAATTGTCTTGAGGCAATTATAGGGTTATATATTCAAATAGTTTGAGTATTTGAGTGCTAACACAATGAGAAAAAGAAAAGGAATAGAGAAAAGAGGAAGAAGAGGAAGATTCCCTTGTTCATTTGGGTTTTGTATCTTGTTCCATTCTTCGACTTTGAGTACTTTATTTTTATTATTATGAAGAATATTTTATCAAGTTATTTTTTTCTCATTTACTATTATATTCTTTATTATTTGGATTTATTATTATAAGATGTTGTGTCCTTATGTTATTGAAAGTTTTTTTTATATATAATTGATATTTTTTGAATTTATAGTCTTGTGGTTTTTTTTTCCTCATTTTCAAATTAGTTTTCTATGTAAAATATTATACCTCATCATTTGTGATTATTGTTTTACATTGTAAATCATCGTATCATTGCCACATGGATTCAAGCAAATGGTTTAGAAATGATCATCAGAGAGATTAGTTTTAAGCTTTTTGAGCAAAGTTTTAGTAATTGGAACCCAACAAATGGTATCAGAGCATTTGGGTTGTTATGCTTAAATTTGTTTGGATTGATGGAGGGTGGTAACAAGATGATTTGCTTGAATGATATGAATTATGACATATAGAGGAGCAAAATGAAAGATCTATTGATTGTTAAAGCAATACATCTTCTAATATTTGCTATCTAAAAGTCCGAATCAAAAATTGATGACGAGCGGGCTTTTGAATAAGAGTGAGTTTATGGGTATATTTAGTAGTTTGTTGACAATAATATCTATAATTACATCTACAAAAAAAAAAAAAAAAAAAAAAAAACACAACATCATTGTGGGAGAAGCTTGAAGTGCTTTATGTTTCAAAGACAAATAACAAGTTATATCACACACTTTGATACAAGCAAGGTATCGGGAAGGCGGTTCTATAGCTAATCATCTTAACGAGTTACAAGGTTGCGTTAACCAATTGAATGGCATGTGTATTAAATTCAATGATGAGTTGCCTGGTTTCTAGTTATTGACCACACAATGAGATTTGTGTGAGGTTATTTGGATCACCATCGCCAACACCGCTTTTAGCATAGCGACCTTAAAGATAGCAAAAGTGTGTACAATCCTAAATGAGGAGATGAGAAGGAGGTCGCAAGGCTCCATATTTTGCACTCTAAAGCGCCGGTCTCGTAGTCATAGGGAAGAAGCAAGAAGAGAGGTCTCAATTTGATAAGAAGAGTTGGAGCAAGTCAAGATCGAGCTATCAAAAGTTTGAATGCCAATATTGTGGGAAAAAAGGTTACATTAAAAAGTACTGTTACAAGTAGAAGTATGAACAAAAATGGCGGAGAGAAGAAGCCCGAGAAGTTCTAAGATGACGAGAGAACCTCGGTTGTTATGAAGTTCCATCTTGTGTATGTGAAGATGTAATCAACATGACTAATCACCAGATGAGTTGGGTAATTGATAGTGGTACATCATTCCACATGATATCTAGAAGGGAATTCTTCATATCTTATACTCTCAATAATTTTAGAGTATTGAAAATGGACAATGATTAATTGTCTTGAATCATGAGTTGCGGAAACGTGTGTTTGACCATTTACAATGGCACAAAGTTGGTTTCGAGGGATGTACGACACATCCTAGATATCCGGTTGGATCTTATTTCAGTTGACTAACTTGATAAGGAGGGTTTTGCAACACATTCTGCGAGGGGGCATGGAATCTCACTAGAATCTCTCTAGTGGTGGCATGTAGAAAGATGATTTTTAGCTTGTATGTGTTACAAGCCTCAATTTTTATCGGAGATGTGAATGTGGCCAAGAGTGACGAGTCCACTAATCTTTGGTGTGTCTTAGTCATATGATTGAGATGGGGCTCAATTACCTAGCAAGGAAGAACCTTCTTCCAAGTATGGAGAAGGTAAAATTGAAGACACGTCCTTTTGTATGGCGGGAAAGTAATAGTGAGTTTCATTTCATGGAAACTCATCTACAAAGAAGGAAAATCTTTTTGAACTTGTGCATATCGACATATGTGGTCCCCTCAAGGTAAAAACACTTGGGCGGAGCACTTTATTTCGTAATGTTTATTGATGATTGTTTGAGGAAATTATAGGTGTATCTCTCAATGATGATCAAGCTCTTGATGTCTTCATATAATTTTATGCCTTATTTTAAAGGAAAATAGGGAAAAAGCTAAAGTGCATTCGAAGTGGCAATGGAGGGGAGAACATCAAGGCATTTGACGCATATTGTCAGTCGCATGGAATACGATACCGAAAGACTCCACTGTGGATACCTTAACTCAACTATGTGGCCGAGAGGATGAATTGGACGTTGAGTCATTTTGGGGGAAGCCTTAATGCAGTGGCTCATATTATCAACCTCTCATCTAGTTGTCTCCTTCATGGTGATGTGCCTAACAAGGTGCGGCTTGGAAAGGAAGTCTCTTATAATCACTTGCTCATGCTTCGGTGCAAGTCCTTTATCCATGTTTAAAGGGACCAAAGGTCCATGCTTGATGCAAAGATGCGAAAATGCATCTTTCTTGACTACAACAAAGATGAATTTAGTTATTGGTTCTATAATTTAGTATACAAGAAGTTTGTGAGGCATAGAGATGTGGTGTTCATTGAAGGTGAGACCATTAAGAGAGAAGCTCTCCCTTCTCTCTTGTATTTCAAATTTCAAATTGAAGCTGGTCCTCTTTCACCGTATCAGCGCCGGCGCTAGCCATGGCTGGCCGATTGGATGCGTCTATCGGCTCTCCCTTGCCGATCTCTTCTCATTTGCTCGATTCTTCACTAGGGTTAGTGGCTCCTTCTAGTTTCCCTGTTCCTTCGCCCTATGTGACTCAGCCCACCTGGTTTCGTCCCAAAAGGCAAGCAATTCTTCCTCCGGCTATGCCTTTTGATGGGCCCAGTTCCTTCAAGCCTAATGATTTCCCTCCTCTCCCATCTGCGCTTGGTACTTCTGGCTCGTCTCTATCGTCTCTCCCTGTGTTATCTAAGGATTTGAGCGGCCAACCCTTTGGCATTGGAGTTGATGGGGATTCTGGCTTATGTAATATGACCTCTGAGCCCTATTTTCCCCATCATGGTGTGGCTTCTGCATCCGCAGATTCCAACCTCCCCTCCCTCCTCCAACCTTCATCTTTAGCATTAGGTAAACCCGTTTCCTATCCTGAGATTAAGAGCTCTAAAAAATTGGACGGTCCTTCCCCATTGCTGTGGGTTGACATTGTTCGAAAGGATGAATTATTCCATAATCCTTCGCTGAAATTTTACCCCCTGGAAAGTTAGAAGAAGGCGCTGCCTCTATCTCCCCTCATTCTGATGTTATCATTCAAGGTGAGGCAATTTGGGGAACTACCTTAGTAGGGTATTTTTATGAGAAATCCTTGCATTTTAATGCGGTTAATGCCATTGCTAGGCAAATCTGGGTTCGTTTTGGTCTTCGCCATGTCGCGGGGAATGACAGTGGCTTTTTCTTCTTCCGTTTCTCATCTGTTGAAATGATGGATAAGTGTTTAGCAAGTGGCCCTTGGGTTTTCGCGGGGCATGTGCTTTTCCTCAAGAAATGGAGAATTGGTATGTCTCTTTCAAAAGAGGGGCACAAAACGTTTCCGGTGTGGATAAATATGTTTAATGTGCCGGTGAAGTATTGGACTCCGTTGGGTCTCAGCTGGATTGCTAGCGCCGTGGGAAAGCCAATTCAGCTAGATCCTCACACAATCAAAATGGAACGGTTGAACTTTGCTCGTGTTTGTGTTGAGGTGAGGGTTGATGCAGATCTGCCCTCCCGAATTAGGCTGAGCCCGAGGAAATATTCAGACGTGGGACTGGAGTCACTTGTTGAGGTGACTGTTGTATATCAATGGAAACCGGCCAAGTGTGGTAATTGTCGGACATTTTGGCATTCTTCTTCCCAGTGCAAATCATTGCCCCGTCTGTATTCTCCCTTTGCAAAGAATTCTCCCTCTGCAAAGGAAGATACGTGCACTTCCTCCACTCATCTCCTCGTAGGTGTTGAAGCACCGTGTCAGTTGGTTGGTTCTGATATATAGACTGCTGAACCCGATATGGTGAATGATTCACCTGTTCCTTCAGAGGTTCATGGGGATCTTGTAGACCCTCTCCTGAGTGCTGTATTGGTAGAGGATGAGCAATTCGAGTTGGGGCAGGAGAATTTGAATATTTCCTCCTTTCGAGGGGTAGCCCCAATTTGCCGATCAATTACAGGATCTGTTGAGAACTATTCCAATTCCTTCGCAGCTCTTCTTGAAGGAGCTGAAGCACCGTGTCAGTTGGTCGGTTTAGATATCCTTGCTCTGGATGCTCACCAGAGGGGGAGGACATCTAACACTATAGTGTTTGATGTTGTAGCTCCTATGGTTCTGATACCCAAGCAACAGCCACCATCAAACCTAGGGGTGTTGGCACTACAACCTGGCAAGGTTGATGATTTGCAGATGATGGGGATTGATGTTGTGTCAAAAGATAAATCTGCCCACGTTCTCCCTGCTAGTTTATTGTCTTCACAGGATGATTGGCATGCCGATGAAGAACCCAAGGGGGTGCGGTGGTTATTGAGAATTCCGTGGATGTTGTTGATCATAGGGTTATGGATAGTGTAGTCCTACCCTTGAATGTTGTAAGGGTAGGTGTGGAGCACCTTGGTTCGCCAAAACCGCTTAACCAAGCTCAGATTGGTTCTTCCTACCGTGGTGTGGATGATGATCTTTAGGTAGGCGACCAAGGATCTTGCTCCATTGGCAAGCTGATTAGGAACACTGAAAAGATTCGAAAGAAGTTTGATGAATATAGAGCAAGAGTCCATGTGGTCTCTTACTTCCTAGGGTCATGGCATTCCCATCTCGGTGGCTCTGTCCTCGAGCATAATCAAGCTGAGGTACTTGGGGTCTCGGTCAGTAGTGATCCTATGGAGTTCGAACTTGATACTCCTTCCCCCCTCCCAGTTGATGGCATGTCATCCTCTACTGGATGCGGAGGACCTCACACTAAATCTCTCCTTAAAAAGCCAAAGAGGCGTAAAAAGAAACGTTCTCCTTTTGCTTTATGACCGAGATTGTTTCTGTTGGTTGCTGCTGTGTGTGTTGTGGGTTGTTCTTTGCTGAGTTTTTCTGGTGTATGCAATGGGGCAAGATGCTTTTGACCGAGATCTATGTAAAGAGCCGGGGAGGTAAATCTGAGCCTTCCAGTTTTTGTCGTGATGTCTATAATGAGCCAGCGAATCAAGTACGACTCTTTCCGTGGGACTGTATCTCGCTAATATTCAGCTTGCTCCATGAATTTTGCTGCTGAATTATACTGCACAATTCTTGAGTCTGCTGATGTTTGATGCATTCTACCCGAGGTGTGCTTTTGCCACTTTTAGCCTCGGGATGAGGTGTGCAAATGACCGCGGCTCCTTTTTCCGTGTTGCAATCGGCCGAGCTATCTGCTTTGGCCTGGATGTTTGCAAAATGACGGGCCTGCTTGTTAGGGAGTGTTGCTTGATTACAACTTTTGCTAGTGTGGCTTCGCCGGCATGTTTTTGGAAGCTTTTAGTTGGTCCTCTATTACTGCCTAGCATGTATTTCTGACCGAGGCAAGTATAGTCGAGATGAGGTGTGCATCTGACAAGGTGTGCATGACTACGGCCTTGATCATGTATTACGGTTGTTTGTGACCGAGTAAAAGGTGGGTTAATTTCCTGCTGCTGCCTTCTTGTGTGAATGAAGTTGGATTGAAAGGTGGGTTCAGCTGAGATTTTTCCAGTTTGGTATGGCTGGGAGTTTTTGCCGGAATGGTTGCAATGTGACGAGATGCTACTTGACCGAGATTCTTCGTAGCCGAGGGGTTTCCTAGCCAAGTTGCATAAGAACCGGTCTCTTGCTTTTGGGCGTGAATTATAAAAGCTATCGAGGTAAATGACTGAGATTTTGCTTCTGGCGTATAGTTGCAAACTGCCGAGATGGAAGAACTGAGTCTTCTGGTGGCCATTTGAATGCTGAAGCTGCTTAGCTTTGAAACTGGAACCTTTTCGGTTGGGTTGATAGCTAATGGCCGGTTGGCTGATGGTTTTTGGCCGGTTTTTATTCCTTGTGTAATTTCTTTTCGTTCTCATGATTGTTTCATGGTGTGTTCGGGGAATGCCCTAGCGGCTATGTTCTATCTCTAAGTTGGCAAAACATTTGGAGTTAGAACATAGTTTTATGTACTTTTTTCTTTTAATCAAATTTTAATTACTTACCAAAAAAAAAAAAAAAAAAAAAAAAGAAGGTGAGACCATTAACAGTATTGGCAAAGTAGAGAAGGTGATCTCTAACAACAATAACAACCACCTTTGTGATATGGATCCAATGCCATCAACACCAATGCCAATTTAAGCTGAAGATGATGCTCGGGGTGATCATGAAGATAATAGTGACCATGAGATTTGAATTTTTAATGAGGTGGATGATGTTTAGGTTGATGATGATACTCATGACAATGTTCATCATACAGCTTTCGGGCCTACACTGACCATCCCATTCCAACAATCCATTAGAAATTGATGTCTCTCCTTACACCTATTGACTGATGAGTATGTTACTTACTGATCGGGGTGAGTTTAAAATACTTTGACGAAACTATGGAGGATGACCATAAAACGGAGTGGATGAAATCTTTCTATGAAAATTGTACTTTTGAGCTGACCATATTGCCTAAGGATAAATAAACATTGAAGAATTAGTGGGTTTTCCATTTGAAATTCGAAGAAAATAACCCTCAACTAAGGTAAAAGGCGAGATTGGTTGTAAAGTAGTTTAAGCAAATGGAAAGGCATTGATTTTGAAAAGATATTCTCCTGTTGTGAAGATATCTTCCAGTTGAGTTATTCTCGGATTAGTTACGACCCTTGATCTAGAGATCAAACAATTAGATATGTGGATGACTTTCTTCATAATGTTCTTGAGGAAAAATTTTATATGGAATAACCAAAAGGGCTTTGAGTTAAGGGAAATGAGTATCTAGTATTCTGCTTGAAGGAAAGTCTTTACAGACTAAAGTGAGCTTCTAGGAAATGGTACAGGAAGTTCGAGTCCATGATGGTTGAATAAGGCTATAAGAAGACTATCTTGGACCATTGCATTTTTGTCCCGGTAATATTGGAAGGGGTTTTTGTAATCCTCTTGCTATATGTGAATGACATGCTTATTGTGGGGTAGAATGACTCCCGAATTGGTAAGCTAAAGAAGCGACTTAGAAAATCTTTTGCTATAAAAGACTTGGGGCTGGTGAAATAAATTCTTGATACAAGAATTTTTTTGCATCTAGAAAGTGTAGAGGCTTTTAATGTCTCAAGAAAATTATATTGAAAAGGTATTTCAACTTTTCAACATGGAAAAGTCCAAACCGATGAGTTCTTCACTTGCTAATTTCTTTGAATTGAACACTCAGAAAAGTCCTATAGAGAATGAGAAGATTGGTATGAGGCATGTTCCTTATTATTCGGTTGTTAAGAGTTTAATGCATGCAATAATGTGTACGAGGCTGGACATAGTTCATGTGGTTGAAATCGTTAGTCGGTTCCTTTCTAATCCTAGAAAGAAACATTGGTCCGTGGTAAAATAAATACTTAGGTATCTTTTGAGTTCTTCCAAGGTGTGTTTGTGTTTTGGCAGTGGTAAGTTGCTATTGGTCGGGTACTTTGACGCTGATATAGTCGGCGACATTGACTCTCTGAAATCCATTTTGGGTTATTTGGTTATATTTGTGAGAGAAGTTGTGTCATGACAGTCAATGTTATAAAAATGTGTTGTTCTCTTTATCACCAAAGCTGAATTTATTGCCATAACGGAAGTGAATAAAGAAATGTTATGGATGAGAAAGTTTATTTAGGAACTTGGCTTTAAGGAAAAACAATATATATTGCTTTATGACAATCAAAACTCTATTCACATTTACAAGAATTCATTGTTTCATTCCAGATTGAAGCACATCAATGTTATGTATCATTGTGTGAGAAATGTTATTGGCTCAAAGTTGCTAACGCTTGTAGAAATTAAGACTGAAGGCAATGGATTAGATATGATGACAAATGTGGTGCAAAGAGGAAAGCTTGAAGCATGTTGAATGTTTGTCAAGATGGTAATGGCTGCCATAGGGTCGTAAGAAAAAGTTTATTGGATTTTGGATTACTTTCTTGTGAGTCTTACACCCATTGGCATATCATCTAGTGATATGTTTGATGTTGAGTGAGAATTTGTTTGGACAAGGGAAATTTTTGAGTGGCACATGATGGGAACTTGTAGAGAGCACGTGTGTAGTTTGCCTAGTGGAATAATACCTGATGTATGTTTGAGGGATGCACATGTGTAGCTTGTCTAAAAAAGTCACTCCTAAAAAGCGCTAATGTGCAGTTTGTCCAATATGCTTGTGCTTGATGTGCGCCTGAGAGACACTCATGCTTTTTTTTTTACTATAAATTGTCCTAATGCGATTTTAGGGTTATGTATGTGGATTTTCTGAGTCTTTGAGCGCCGACATAGTAAGAAAAGAAGATGAAGTTGGGGAAAAGGAAGAAGAGGAAGATTCCGTCGTTCATTTGGGTTTTAAATCTTGTTTTATTCTCTTATGACTTTCGGCATATTGTTCTTATTGTTATAAACAACATCTTACTAATCATTTTTCTTCTCTATTGCTCTTGTATTCTCTATTGCTCGAGTTTATCATTATAAGATATTGTGTCATTGTGTTATTGTAATTTTTGTAGTCAAAATTCACTATATAGTAGATATTTTTCGGACTTATGATCTCGTTGTTTTTCCCCTCATTCTTATAAGAATTTTTCACATAAAATATTATACCTCATTATTTTTTATTATTGTTTTGTGTTATGTATTATGGTATCATCATCTCACGGGTTCAAACAAAGGATTCAAAATTGAACCTTGGAGAGATAGTTCTCAGCTTTGTGAGAAAAGCTTCAATGATTGGAACTCAACAATAACAACAGTATTTTATACTAAATAAGCTCTTAAATTCCATAAACATGCAAATGGTATATTTATAGACTAAAATCTCTCTCATTCTTTCCATATTTGTAGTTAGGGGAAAATAGCCACAAAAAGAACTTTTCTAACTGTTTTCTCTGATTTCTAGTTGAACTTTTTAGACCACCACAAGCTCCCTCTCCCAGTTTTTTTATAGGTAATTTATTTAAGCAGTGGGTTTGAGACCTTGAGTACTTTATTTATTTCTAACAAGAAACTAATTTTGGATTGTTTCCATCAATTAGGAGAAAGAATGCCCAAATTGTGTCTCAAATATGTTCGAGTATTCCCATCGTGTCCAAATTAAAAAACTCTGAACCTTTATTTTTTGCTTGACTTTCTCACAAAAAATTTGAACCTCCACTGTAGCATCCAATGGTGCATCATCTGGGCATGTCCAGATTATGGCTATGTTGGATAGGTTTCAGACCCCAAAACATTACTCTAGAGGCAGTTTTGTGCTTTCTAGTCATAGATTAAAAGATCTCTTCCTCTCTTTGTTTTTCTTTGTTGGTAGAAAATAATAATTGAAAATACTATTTTGATCTCCCTGGCTCCCTGTTTTCTAGTTAGGAGAATTTTAGACCATCACTCTCTCTCTCTCTCTCTCTCTCTCTCTCTCTCTCTCTCTCTCTGAAGTAATCATTTCAAATTGCTAGTTTTCTCCAATAAGAGACTATTTTGGATTGTTTTCTGTTCATTACCGCAAATTTAAGCTTTTTTTTGTTTTGAAAATTTAAAAATAGTAAAAAAAACTCATTCATAGGGTGTTCTAGCATGTTGTTAGTGCTTTCGAATTAAATTAGAAATTCCAAGCATGCCCGACATGTGTCTTAGTTTGTTTGGGGTGTTGTGTCTGTCACTATTATGATATCCTAGAGGGTCCGGGATTTGTAGCTTGCTCATGAATATTTGTTTTCTTTTTGAGGTGTTAGAATATTAATGGCAGAAAATAATTTGTTTGTATTTTTACACTGATCTAGCCTTGGAGTAGTTCTCTGGGACTTTTTAACTGATCTCTTTAGCACAGTGTCAAGTCTCTATCAACAGAATTTGATGAATGTACTAGAAAATACCATGAGTTTTGAGGATTGGTGTCACTGGTTTAAGAAATTAGGCATGCGTTTGTGATAAGGATGTTTAAGATATTAAGCATGTATTTGTTTTGGGATTGGTGCCACTTTTACCATGTCTACCAGCTTGTCATATCCATCAAATTATGAAGCTTTTATTCCTTTTGCTACATATTTTTTCTAGTGATGAAAAAAAGTTCTCCTTAGGCAGTTAATTCATTTGCACATGCGCTTTCACAGTCTTTTGTTTCTACTTTCAATTTTATGATTGCTGTTAAACGTGTGGAAAACAGTTTTCTACTTTGGGAATCCATGACGGACTATTCTTAAAAGACGACTTACTTTTCACATTGATGGATTTCTGGAATTTCATCCTAAATCCTGTATTGGATAAGGATCCTACAGAACCACAAGGTTTACTTTAAAGGTTCCCTAATGGTCTTTTTGGTCTTCCAGTGTTATCTGTCTCCTTTGGATGCTTAAAAACCTTAAGTTTTCATTTGGGATAACACAGTAGAGTCTCGGCATCATCAGCTGTCTCAGAACAGTTTTCCATCTATATAGTAATTGCTAAAGGTTGAATTTATTTAGAAAATATGGTATATATCTGAACCACTTGATTTTAGGTTACAAGAGACAATATCCCCACTGTGCAATTTAAACTTGTTACTAAGTGTTCTTACGCAGGCTTAGGGAGCTGGGTTTTGATCAGTTCATATCTTATTCAGGGTTTTGGGCCTATGCATTTGTGCTTCTTCCACCACTCTGTGTTATATTATGTGCTTTTTGGAGGGGGATTCCATTTTGGTGAGTAAGCATCTGACTTGCTTAAATATGTTGCTATTTGATGGACACACACGTTACTCTACCCCCTTCACCTCTGCTCAGTTGTTATCTTAATCTCAAAGAAACCCTCCTGCTTTTCTCTGATTACTGGTAAGCTGTCGAGTGGATTTTGCATCATGTCAAATCAATCATGTCAAAGCTTCAGGGGTCTGTGGTTAGGAAAGGTGTTCAGATGATTGTTGATCCACAAATGGCTTTTGTAATTGTCCTATGTCCCAATCTGATCGGTTGGTCCTGAAGAAATGAACGGGATTGCAAATCAATGACTAATCCAATTTTGTAGGTTAGTACAAGTCACTAACCTACTAGCACTTCTCTGGCTACATAATTTGTCACGTCAACTGAACCTTTTCGTTGCCAAAATAGCACTAATTTGTTGTGGTGGCATTTCTGCAGAACATCTCCTTTCATTTTCAATAATTCTTCAGTGCACTGAGCTTATGGAGATTGACTATTATATGCCAAGTTAATGTTGCATGAATGCAATTTCCTTTATTTAATCTCATGATCAGCGTGTAGACATCTTCATTGGGGATCTTGGATAGCCCAAAATCTTTAATACAATGTCTAGAGGTTGAAAACTGAATGATAATTCTTTTTTTTTATTTTATTTTTTTGGGAAATGTGGCACAGATGGATCACCTTGTTAAAGATAACCCATTAAATGTAGTCATGAGCCTAGTCATGCTAAACAGAGTTGAAGATTGTATGCAGATTTGAAGACTAAGGCCTCATTTGATTGGGGCTTCATGAAGTTACACATACCCTGTAGTAATGAAGTTTGTTATGTTTGTTGGCACTTCCTAGAAAGTTCGAATTCCCTTTGATCTTGAATTCTCTACTCTTCCTCCCTTGCACGAGAAAATCAATATAAAACAAAGAATCTTCTTCTTTCATTTCTTATTTGCAAACCAAACACAAAATTTCAACATCCCATGAAGGACAACTTGCTGAGCAACTTCCTAAGAAGCCAACTATTGTGAACCAAATGGGTACTAGGATACACTTCTACTTTCTTCCAAGTTCAAAATGAGTTCTGACTTTGAGTGTATTTTTGAAAATCTCAAGCTTGATTCTGCAAAATCCCAGCAAGATTTGAATTGAGACCAAACCCTTATGGGGCCTTTGTGTAAAGATCCCATGAACTCAAGATTATAGACAATAATTTGGTTTGATGTCTAAGAGAGCTCCGATATTAACATTTTCCAATGTAAATGGACAAACCAATATGAGCTGCTGAGCAATCTTAACTCGAGTAACTACCAAACTATCCAGTTTGTGGCTACCCACTTCTGGTGGACTTTGAATGCGTTGCTGTAGATGTGTCGTGGCTTTGTTAAGAAGATGAGAAGTATTTGTCAAAACTATGTTATGGCTTTGTTGTGGTGCATTGTGAGCATGGATGGCTAAGAAGCACGGACACTGACACAGGACACGGACACGATACGACACGATACCAATACGCCGATACGCTATTTTTTATAAATCAAGAATATAACATGTTAGGAACATGGAAATTAAAATAATGGTTTATATTTTTTTAATTGATGAATACTTCTATTTTATGATAAATGTGAAAAATATATATATTTTTTTCAAATTTTATATAAAAAAATCATAGAAAAAAAAGAAGTATATATTTATGTAAGGACAATAATATTGATACAACTTTTAAAAAAAACAAACATATAATATCGATGACACTCAATTACAAAAAGTATATTATTTTTAAGATTCAATGACTACATTTTCTTCATTATTTTCATTTTCATCACCATCATTGGTAAAAACAATACACTCTATCTTTGGCTCATCCAATGAGAGCTGTGTAATTTTTAACTCTTCAATATTATCGAGTGAATCAAATGCATCTCCACAAATATCCCACATCTTACTCTCCCCTTGCGAGTATTGTGAACTTCTCCTTTAAAGTAGGCAAAGATTGTATGAATAAAAATCAAATCTTTGACACGTTCTGTAGTCATTTTATTCCTTCTCAATGAATGGATAAATGAGTAAGTACTCTAATTTCTCTCACAGCATGATGATGAAGATGGTTGCGTAAGTAGCTTTAAAGCTAAAGATTGAAGTAATAGCACACTTAGACCATAAACAACCCACCAGACTTTCTGGATCCATATTATAACGATGACTAATGGAATCAATATTAGCAAATTCCATTTTGACCTTAGCTCGATCTTTCAGATTAGGAAATTACATTTTCATACACTTCATCCTTGAGAAATTTCTAAGTAATTGTGTGGAGGAACTCTATTTAACCATTCACTAAGCCATTGATCGTTGTAGTATCTTACGAATTTAATAACAAAAAATAAATTGTTAGATTTAAATACAATTTTATTTAATAAATGTACAACTAGATAATACAAAAGTAATAAATCATAATATTTTAATTACTTTGGATTTAGAAAATAAGCCATGCAATGAAGTAAAGTGTTGTTTTTACTCCATCAATTGATAAAAATATTGTACTCCACATCATAAAATGTGGATAATTCTTCCATCTAATTTTTTTATACTTATATATTACAATCTTCACTTTTTTAATTATAATATCCCACATGTCATAAACTACATGAAGACAAGGCTTGTCCGTATTACAAGCCCTAAGCATATCATATATAAAAACGGTAAATGAAAGAACATAATTAATTTTATTCCACCAAATGTCATCCAAGAGTAACTTCTTCACATGCTTAGCTTTCCCCACATCATCTTCTCTATACGTTGTCCATTCTTCACTGATAACCAAAGTTTGAAGTGCCATCTTAATGAGTTTAAATCTCTTTAACATAACAATAATCGAGACAAAACGAGTAGTTACTACTGAAAGTAATTTCAAAGGAATAAAATCATTGAACATAGATAATTGCATGGGGTGATTTGTAATAAAATTTTTTAATAAATAAGCAATTATTAGAAATTTGTATGATCCAAGAACACTCATCAAATGTCACCTAATTGTTCTCCATATTCTTTGCAGCACAAATATTTTGCAAGATGAGATTAAGTGTATGGATTACATATGGAGTCCAAAAGATGTGAGGATAAAATTGATGAATTAATGCCCCGGCACCTGCATAATTTTTTGTGTTGTCAGTTATCACTTGAACAGTGTTGTTGAGACCTACCTCAATGACCTCCTTCTTCAAATTAAAAATAAAGTATTTATCCTCAATTTCTCCCGAACAGTCAACTGCCTTAAGAAACATAGAACCACTTTCAGTAATGGCTGTAAAGTTAATCAATGGCCTTCTTTGAAAGTCGCTCTACCCATCACTGACAATACTTACTCCTTTCTCTTTCCATGTTCCTTTAATAGGTTGTAATAACCTTTTAATATTAGCTTTCTCTTGTTGAAATAATGTAGTTTTCAGTATATTATATTCAAGTGGCAAATAGTCTACAAGTGAGTTATTTGTTGCAGATGTATAAGAACTCACATAATATAGGTTCCTTACTAAGTGAAATGGCAAGCCAGTAGAGTAAAACATTCTAGCAATCTCTGCATGCAACTGAAGACGTGCCGTATTATTGAAAGCTTTAGAAATAGGATTAGAAGATATACCGCTACTTGTATTTGTCTTTCTCCTCTTTAGTTCACACACTCCTGGAATAAAGTTACCTATTGAAGATTGGGTTTGAAAAGATCCTACACTGCCTAATGATATTTGGTTGGACAACAGGACCTTTTTTGGTACATTATTTAACGCTCTTGCCTTTGCATCATTTTCTAATTTTTGCATTTTTGCCATATCATTTGATGTCACTTTTTTGCAAGCACTAATTCCCAAATCAGGTATTTTTAATAAAAGTGCACGAACCCTTGTGTAGGAACTTTTCTTCGTTTGATGGTAAAAATTACATTGCCAAGATATATTTTCACCTCCATTTAGCTTGTCATATATTGTAACATATATCCGCAAGGGTTTATTATTATCTTCTTCGTTACAAGATGAATGTGAACTAGTGTCAATCTCAAAAATGACATATTAACAACCTATTAAAGTAACAAATAAATAATTAACATAGTATTTCTTTGAAAAACTAAATATATATAACAGTTATAATACGACAATAGTAATTAATATAATACTGTTGCCGTCTACAGTATACGGAAATAGTATGTTATGTTTGCCGTATACTGTTCAATAACAGTAATATATTGGTACGGTATACGGCAATAGTATACAGTAACAATATATTACTATTACAGTGTATAATAATAATAATAATAATAATAATAATAATAATAATAATTATTATTATTATTATTATTATTATGTGAATAAAGAAGAACAGATGGAAAGGAAAAAAGACGAACAAGTTCTTCTTGGGTGTGAATAATGTATTCGAGAGTGATAAAGTGAGAATATTACCTTTGTGTTCGACTTCTCTTGCTATACGCTGCGATGAAGTTTGAGCAATGAAATCTGGAAGCTGAGAATCAAAACCCTAGGCCTTCGATTCGAGAGAATAGAGGAAGAAGAGAACTTGAGGGAAGAGTAAGTTACAAGCGAACTCGAAACCCTAGGCCTTCGTTTACAGAGGAAAAAGAGAACTCGATGGGAACAGTAAGTTAGCAGAGAACTCGAACTTCGAAACCCTAGACCTTCGAATCCTATTTGATAATTTAATTTATCAAATTAAATTATTTGTTTATAAATAAATTTATAATAAATTTATAAATTATTTATTTATCCTTGGTCCCACATTTATTTAAAATTGTAAGTAAATTTATAATATTTTAATATAAATTTACCAAATACTCATAAAATTATCTAACGTGTCTAAAATTTGTCTGAAACGTGTCTGAAACATGTCGGGATGTATTCGGGGCATGTCCAAAATGTATTGGGGTGTGTCCGAAAAAAAATTATACACATTGGGACATGTGTCGGACATTGACACATTAAGGCCGAGAGAGTGCCCTTGCTTCGTAGATGGATGGTGTCTAAGAAGGCAACTCGCAGGTTTGCTTTTGGCAAAAGTTGGGCAAAAGAAGTTGGGACCCATAGCAGTTCTGACCTAACTTGGGTTGCCAAACATCCCCTTGTCAGCTTTGTGAAAACCTTATATAGTTTTTGTAGGAGTTGGGCAAAAGATGGTCTCAAACACACCATCTGGCTACTGTGAGAAATGCGAGTGATATTAAAGATCAACTTTCTCGAGTTCAATAAGCATGAAGCAAATAGGTGTGGACTTCAAACTTTCTTCTTTTTCTCTCTTTTGCTGTCCATCTCCACCAACCTCTCTCCTGTGTTGGTGAAGGAGATCAAAGCAGTGATGATTTCATCTGCTAAGTCATTATTCTTGGTAGAACTTTGACACATGATTAAATTTTAAGATCTGAAGTTATAAAATTAATGTCACACTATGTGTTGAGTTTGGTCACTCCCTTGTGGGATAACTCAACAAACAGAATCGTCATCAAGCAACTAAATTTGGTCAATGGGAGGTTAACCATCTGAGAGGTTGGAGAAGACTGGCTGGTCAACGGAATTGACCGGCTAAAGTAGACAGTTGGCTGAAAGGCAAAATCTCGGTCAATAGAGTTGACCGGTTGAGAGTTGCAGGAGTACTGTTGGATGGCGGACGGGCAGCAGAAGACGGTCAATGGGTAGGTTAACTGGATGGAAGCATAATCCAATCAAGCGGGAGTTGTCCGGCTAACAATAGAAGACGGTCAATAGGAGGTTGACTAGTTAAGAACAGAATCCTGCCAACGGGATGTTGATCGGATAGGAGAAGAATTGGTCCATAGAAGGGTTGACCGGCTGAGGTTGGAGTAGAAATCCGGAGAGGATTTTCGGAGTGGAAAATGATGGACTGCCTTTCAGGAGAGCTTGCCGGTCAACGGGTTGACTGACTGAGAAGGCACGGAATTTACCGGTTGGTGACATCGGTATGGAATCGCTCGCGGACATGGCTGAGTGCACGGTAGCATCCGAAGACATGGGTTGTGCACAATAATGACCGAGGATATGGGATGTCCGAGGTTATTGTCACTGCTTGGAGACCAAGGAACGCCAGAGGACTCTATGATAGCCAAAGGCACAAATGGTCTGGGGACTTGAGTGCAGCAACGATCGAGGACGTCGTGGAAAGCTGACAGCACGTTGCAAACAGTTGACTTTGCAGAGTAGGTAGCATACCTGTCAGTGCATACGCTATCTGTGCTGGTGGCAGGTTGTAAAGTTGGTGGGCAAAGTTATTGGCAAGTTGCAAAGTTGGTGGCAGGCATTTGTTCACATGCAACCTGCCTATTGGTAGATTGTCTCGAGCAGATTAATATATATGTGCATGTTGGGCATGCTGTGAGTGTGTAGAAAACACCAAGGGTGTGCAATCACCAAATGCTAGTGGGTGTGTCACTTGGGGCGCTGTGCGCCGGCTGCATGTGTGCGGGGGTGAAATGAGGCTGCCGTTTCACCACACTTGTTAAATATGTAAGTGGAGAATACCATCAGTGAGAGGAAGGAAATAAAGAAAAACAGAGAGTGAAGGCTGAAGGAAAGTTTCCTTACTCTGGAATGGTTTTTCTTGTTCTGTTTTCGGGTGTGTAGCAAGTATTCTGTCTCAGGGGTTTATAATCTATTTTACATAGTAAAATATTTTCGGAATTTGTCCCGTAGTTTTTCCCTTCGGTTTGTGAAGGATTTCCACGTTAGAAAAATGTTGTGTATCTCTCTTGTTTCTTGTGCTTACACTAACAGTGGTTGACGACGACGAGGGGGTTCGAGTTTTCCACTGTGTCGGATCAAGTGAATCCGGGTGTTGAACCCCAACACTATGAAACTATAGAAAATAGTGACTGATCAAAGATTGAGATACGCAACAAATGTGCTTGAAAATCAATTTGGCTTTAGTTGAGGTGATCAACTGCTGAGCTATATATATATATATATATATTTTAGGAAGAGCAATTGAGAAATTTAGGAAAAAGAAAAAAAGAGTTATACATGGTTTTCATGGATCTTGTGAAGGCTTATGATATGGCCCCTAGGGAAGTTTTATGGTGGATTTTACAAAAGAAAGTAGCTGGTAAATAATATTGGTCATTGTCAAGGATATATATGAGGGGTTAATGACGATTGTTAAAGTGTTGTAAAAAGTACTGAGAATTTTCCTAATATGCTGGGATTGCATAAGGGATCTACTTTGAATCCTAAAATCTTATTTGTGTTAGTCATCGTTGAGTTTATGTATACAATATTGTTTTGATGGATGAAAACAAAGTCAAAGGCTCTAGAAATTAGAGGACTTAAGATGTTTAGAGGTCATACAGGATACAGTGTAATTTTGTGTATTCTAAACAAAACTTATAAATAATTCAAAATTTACGATCAAGATATTTCAAAAAATATATATTTTGTTACTTTGGATCTAATTGTAGAAAATGGAGATTTTCAATTGGATTCAAATGCCTCCCCTTGTGAGTCTCTTCCTTTGCTAATTATAAAGCTGAGAATCAGCAATTACATCAATTTTATCAATTACATCTAACTAAATAAGGAATGTATCACTAGGCTATGAATTATAATATAAAGTTGAGAATCAGCAATTACATCAATTTTATCATTTACATCTAACTAAATAAGAAATGTATTACCAGGCTATGAATTATAATATATTTACATCCAGTTATAGTACAGTAATCATGCCATAAAGAGAGAGGCTAATTATGACATAATATATGTTGTCTAGGCCAGCGAAGAATTGACCATTATCCCTCCTTAAATTGATGCAAGACAATAAAAAATATCAATTTGCTCGTTAGTAATTGATATTATTGGCGTGTTATGACCTTTGTAAATAGGTCAGCTGCCTGGAGGTCCAAGAAATATAAAAAAAAAAAAAAAATGACATGAGTGTCTAGGCCTTCATGATATAATGGCAGTCAATATTAATATACTTTGTGTGCTCATGGTAAATAGGATTAGTAGCAATTTAAATGGTATCAATGTTTTTATCATGAAGTGGAGCAGGATCAAATTTAGAGAAGCCAAGCCCAATGAGGAACCCATGAAGCCAAACAATATCAGAATAGACGACAAACATCACACAGTATTCTGATTCAATAGAAAATTTAGTAACTCGGTCCTACTTCATAATCTTTTGAGAGATCAAATAGTCGCCAAGAAACATCTGCAAACCAGTGATAGACCATTGAGTATCAAGACATGTAATCCAATCAGTGTCATTGTAAGCAGCAAGATGAAGTGGAGAGCCAACAGGAAACAATAACCCACGACTAGATGACCCATGAAAATGTCAAATGATATGATAGGCTGTAGCAAAATGTGGATGGTATGGAGTATGCATAAACTAGTTCTACAAGGAAGGAAATGTCAAGCTAAATAATAGTCATATAGTTTAGGATACTAATTGATGAAACATGGTATGATCAGAAAGAAATTCACCCTCATGAAAATTCTTACCCTAACTTCCTAAGGGAATATCAATCAAAGGCACATCTTGAAGACTAGTTAAAGCGATCAAATCCTCTGTGTATTTTTGTTAATTCAAAAAGATAATTGAAGAGTTATGAACTTCCAACCCTACGAAGTACATAAGAGGACTAAGATCCTTTATATTAATTGAAGCCTAAAGGTATTGTTGTTGACGGATAATTACAGCAGAATCTGTTTTAATAATTACAATGTCATCAACATAAATGAGAAGAATAATTCTAGTAAATGTCTTGCAAAGAAACGTAGATGACTCATAGCAACTCTATTTAAAGGAAAATAAATGGAGGTTGACCGAGATTTGTCAAGCCGGATCCTAGGAGCCTATTACAACCCATAAATTTGAAGAGTTTGTCAAGCTAGGTAAGAGGGCCTTATAAATCTCTTCTTGGAGATCTTCATTGAGAAAGCTGTTTTTTTAATATCGATTTGGTGAAGTGACTGCCCTTGTGAAATGACAAGGGAAATAACTCTTCCACAGTGCTTTTCTTGGCAACAGGAGCAAAAGTCTTTTCATAGACCATCCCGTACTCCTATCTGTTACCCATGCCCATTAATACTATCTTATAGTGATTTAGAGTACCATTAGACTGTAGCTTAATTGAGTAAACTCATCTATAATCAATGCGCTTAACATGAATAATGCTTTGCTTGAGGTGCACAAAGTTCTTTTTCATTGACTCATGCTAACATTCATGTTTGACGGTTTCAGAATATCACAAGAGAGAAAAAATAGATGACAAAGTAGCATGAAGTGCAGTAGCAGGAAAACCACACAAATTAGGAGGATTAGAGGCTCTAGTAGAGCGTCGTGAAGCGGTGCAAGAATGCTTATCTTTCAAAGGTGGAACATTGGGAACAAGCTTAGATGGTAAATCATACTTGTAAAATGACAAAATTAGACGTCGTCGTTCATACACAAGTTGGGGTTTGATTTGCTCAGGAGGATTTAACTCATCAAATTGAGGAAAAACATGTATCTCTAGCAGTGACTCAATATGAGTAGAAAAAAAAACCAAGTTAAAAAAAAATAATGGAAACTATGATATTGTTGTGTGCATGAATTGTAGCAAACATGACGTTTGTGCAAAATGATATATCCTATGAAAGTGCATTTAATAGAGAGAGTGGAAAGCTTGAGGCAGAAATGGGGTTGCAAAAGAACAAACAAATATAACCAAATGCTTGCAAATAAAGATAGTTGGAATGCTCATGATAAGGATAACATGGATTTTCAAAATTCATGGCATGGAAGGGTGATAGATTAGTTTCATAAACCATTGTCAACAAGGATTCAATCCTAAATATAGATGGAACAAAAGATCCAAGAAATAATTGTTGGGCTAGAGTTGCCGGTTAGTCAGTGAAACCGAGTGGACAAAGATAACAGGCATACAAACACACAATAAAGAAATGAGAAAAAGCTGGAACACATATAATTTTACGTGGAAAATTCTCTTCTAAATAAGAGGGAAAAACCATAGGACACTTAGTCCACAAATAATTTTACTATGTAAGTTGTTACAAAAACCCTTTGACTACACAAGTCATTGGACAGTTGAAAACGGAGTAAGAGCAAAATATAAGAGTAAAAATGGCTACTCCTTGTGTTCTCTCTTTGTTTTTCTTTTCATCACTTCATTGCTTAGACGCTGCTCTCTCCTCTCACCGAGCTCATCATACATATATATATATGGGCACCGGGCGGCTACCTACTCTGTAGGTCGGTTGCGTGCATAATAAAACCTACCACTAGCTCTGCCAAACGCCTTCCTGCTGAGAGCAGTTGACCTACTTTGTAAATCGGTTACCAATTTTGAAAGTCAACTTTCTTTTCTGAAAAACTATTTGCGCAGACTTTGTAGATGACCAGCTTTTTTAATTAGAGTCCCCAAGCATTGACCTAAGTCCTTGACCTTTTGCCCAGAGTCCTCTGTCAACAGCTGATGTCTTCGGCCATCACTTAGAGTCCTAGTCGTTCAATCAGAGTCCTCGTCCATTAGGCAAGTCTTCGGTCCTTATAAACCTCTCCGGAATTCCATTCCAGACTTTCTTCCATTTCGGCCAAGTGAAACCACTCCAGTCATTATCTATTCTAGCCACTTCCTACAAGGGAGTGACCTAAAATCCCAACAAACGTTCTCTCACGACCGTGGGGGATCTAAATCCGTCAGTCTAGCCGTACTGCAACAAGCTGCAAGCTTCCCCGTTGGCAACACATTGGTCATCATGTCTGGCCCATTCTCCTCGGTTCGAATATTTTCCAGTGACAGTAGTCCCGCGTGAGTAACATCTCTCACCCAATGATATCGAACATCAATATGTTTTGATCTTGAGTAGAATGAGGAGTTTCTGCAAAGATGTATAGCACTTTGTCTATCACAAAGTACCACGTACTTCTCTTGTTCAAATTCAAGTTTCCGGATGAACTTCTTTATCCATAGCATCTCCTTATTGGCCTCAGTTAGAGCAATGAACTCTGCCTCAGTGGTTGAAAGAGCAACGCATTTTTGTAACTTCAACTATCAAGAAACAACTCCTCCGGCGAACTTGACGAGGTATTCCGAAGTGGACTTTTGTGGACTTTCGGGAGTCAACGTCACTGGCCATATCAGCATCAGTATATCCTACCAACAGAGGCTTGTCACTTCCAAAGCACAGACATATCTTGAAAGTCCCCCAGAGCTTGTCACTTCCAAAGCACAGACATATCTTAAAAGTCCTCCAGAGATTTTTCAGTATCCACTTTACTGCTGACCAATGTTGTTTACTAGCATTTGACAAAAATTGGTTAACTGTGCCGACGACATGTGCGATGTCTGACCTCATACACACCGTAACATACATTAGGCTTCCCACGGCCAACAAGTAAGGTACGCTTCTCATGGCAGTTTTTCATCATCTGAGGTCAGACACTGTCGGCTGCTCAATCTAAAATGACTCATCAACGGAGTGCTCACCGGTTTGGACTTATCCATATTGAAGCGTTAGAGTACCTTCTCCACATAATTTTCTTGGGACATCCACAATCTCTTTGCCTTGCGGTTGCGAAATATTCTGATGCTCATAATCTGCTTCGCCGGCCCCAAGTCTTTTATAGAAAAGGATTTCCCAAGTCATTCCAATTCAGTGATTCGAGCAACATTTCTCCTAACTATCAACATATCATCCACATATAGTAGGAGAATGGCAAAATCATTTTCCGAAAACCGTTAAACAAAGACACAATAGTTTGAAGTAGTCTTCCGGTAGCCTTGATCCACCATAACAGACTTGAACTTCTTGTACTATTGTCTTGGGGCTTGTTTTAGCCTATACAGGCTTTTCTTCAGATGACACACCAATTGTTTCTTCCCCTTAATCCGGAATCCCTCCGGTTGCTCTATCCTCCTTGAGATCACCGTGCAGAAAAACCATCTGAACATTCAACTGCTTCAACTCTAAATCAAGGACGGCGGCCAATCCAAGCACCACTCGAATAGAAGACATTTTCATAACAGAATCGAAAATCTCATCAAAGTTGACGCCCTTTTGCTGGTTAAATCCTTTCACCACCAACTGCGCCTTATACCTCGGTTGCGAGGTGCTCTTATCGGTCTTCAAATAGAAGACCCACTTGTTCTTCAAGGCTCTCTTCCCTTTCGGCAACTCGGCCAACTCAAATGTATGATTCTCATGCAGGGAGCCTATCTCATCCTGCGTGGCTTCCATCCACTCTGTATTGTGTTCTCCTTCTATAGCTTCCTTAAAACTCTCTGGACCTCCATCAGTGAGCAAGACGTACTCACTGGTTGACAGGCGAACAGATGGTCATCGTTCTCTTGAAGATTGCCGGACAAGAACGATCTCGACCGGCTCTATAGCGTTTTCGCCATCCACATCTTCGTCCAGCATTGATATCTCTTCATTGTCTTCTCCGACCACACCTTGGCCATCAACCTCTTGACAAATAAGTGTTGGTTGAACAACATCAACACTAGTCCGACCTGTAATAGATATGACCTTTTCCTTGCTGATGTCATCAATAGTTTCGTTCTTAACAAATACTACGTCCCTTGATCTGACATGTTCTTTCTTAATTGAGTCGTAAAGTTTGAATCCCAACTCATCTTCCCCGTAGCTTAGGAAAACGCATTGCATTGTCTTCGGCTCCAGCTTAGTCCTTTTATCTTTTAGGATATAGACGAAGGTCTTGCACTCAAATACCCAGAGGTGATCATAAGGTGTTTCTTTTCCGGACCACTTCTCTGGGGCTTCTCCATTTAGTAGGCCGAACATTGATCTATTGATGACGTAGGCAGCGGTTCTCAAAGTCTGTCCAAAATGTTCCAGGGAGTTTTGCCTCAGAGAGTACACATCCGACTCTCTCGATCAACGTACGGTTCATCCACTCTGCCACCCTATTCAACTGTGGCGACTTCGGTGGTTTCTTCTGGTGTTATATACCATGAGACTGACAATAGGCATCAAAGGCCCCAATGTACATACCGCCATTATCACTTCGAAGGCACTTCAATTTCTTTCCCGTCTGCTGTTCAATTAGAGTATGAAAATGCTCAAATACTCCGAGGACTTGGTCCTTAGTCTTGAATGAGTACATCCACAACTTCCTCAAATAATCATCAATAAATGAAACAAAGTATTGAGCCTCACAAAATGACTTTTCTTTGAACGGCCCACACACATCAGTGTGTACCAGTTCGAGCAGCTCCACCTTCTTACTAGACAAGTCTCCTCTGAATGAGACTCGCCGTTGCTTCCCTGCTATGCAGTAAGGATGAGTCCTCAGGCCGATCTCCTTTTTTCCTGGAATAAGGCTCTTTTTGCCCAGGTTGGTCAACTCCTTTTCACTCATGGGGCTCAGCTGGCACTGCCACAAGTCTGAGGACCCCTCACTGCTAGTAGTATTCATTTCTCTGGCTACAACAGAAGCTTGTATCACATACAGGTCGGAGACCTTTCCTCGAACAATGACTAGAGACCCTCTAATCAATCTCCATGCTCCCTCACAGAAGGTGTTGCAATACCCTTCATTGTCTAATCTACTGGCTGAGATTATGTTCAACCGAACATCAGGCACATGTCGGACGTCTTTCAGCAACAACCTCGTCTCATTGTTGATGACAATCGACACGTCACCTCTGCCTTAACCCAGGATGTTCCTTCATTTCCCATCCTTATCACTTCAAAATCTCCCGGAGTATAAGATGAGAACAATCCCCTTTTGGATGTTGCGTGAAGTGAAGCGCCTGTGTCCACCACTCAGTTGGACTCGTAGTCGGTCAGGTTTACCACATCATCTACATTACAATTCAATAGGAGATCTCCTCCGGTGACTACCGAGATCGAGGCTTTCTCCTCACCTATCCCTTTTCGGCTTTATTCTTCTTGCCTTCTCTGTTATTGTCACAATTTCACTTACAACAATATTTCTAGATATGGCCTTTCTTCCTGCAATAATGACACTCAGGGTTTTGGTACCTCAACCGGGACTTGTTGCGATCCTTCTCTCCAAACTTTGGGCCACGCCCATTTACTCCTTCCCTGGGACTGCACGACCAACAGGTCAGAGTGCTGAGAGGAAGAAGATGCCTACGACCGGCGTCTCATCTTCTCGTTTAGCACAGCTCCTTTTGCCATTTCTAGGGTCACCATGTCATTTGGAGCAGTATTGGCTATGGTGATCCGTATTACCTCCTAAGAGTCCGCAGAGTCGTTAGGAGCCACAAACCCAACATTTCGTCATCGAATTTGATGCCCATGCTGTTAAGCTGGTCAATGCACCCTTGAAATTCATTTAGGTGGTCAGTAACGGGCGTTCCCTCATTGTACTTCACTTGCATCAATTTATTCAAGTGAAACAACTTATTGATAGTCTTAGAAGCATAGAGAGTTTCTAGCTTCTCCCACAGTATTTTTGCATCCGTCTCATTTCGGATGTGATTGTATACGTTGTCATCCACAAACTGCCGAATGTAGCCACGGACCTGTTTGTGCTTAAAGCCCCGGTCTTCCTCTAATTTCACCTTAGGCTTTTATGCCGCAAATACAAGAAGATGCATTGTCTTTACAAACAGTAGGTCGGCCATCTTACTCTTCCAAGTATCATAGTTTGTACCGTTCAAACAGATCAACTTATTTCCCACCTCCATCGGTTTCAACAAAAATTTAACACCGACACGGACAACCTCTCTCTAATACCAGTTGTTGGGCTAGAGTTTCCGATCAGTCAGTGAAACCGAGCAGACAAAGATGACAGGCATATAAACACACGACAAAGAAATGGAGGAAAGCTAGAACATACGCAATTTTACGTGAAAAATTCTCTTCTAAATAAGAGAAAAAAATCACAAGACATTTAGTCCATAAATAATTTCATTATGTAAGTTTGGTTATAAAAATTATTTGGTTACACAAACCCTTGGAGAGTTGAGAACAGAGTAAGCAAAATATAATAGTAAAAATGCCTATTCCTTGTGTTCTCTCTTCATTTTTCTCTTCCTCACTTCACTGCTTACACATTGCTCACCCCTCTCGCCGAGCTCAGCATACATATATATATAGGCACCGAACGACCAATTACTCTGTATGTCAGTTGCGTGCACAACAAAACCTACTACAAGCTCTGCCAAACACCTTCCTGCCGAGAGCAGTTGACCTACTTTGTAAATCAGTTACCAACTCTGAAAGTCAACTTCTTTTTCTGAAAAGCTGTTTGCACAAACTTTGCAGGTGACCAGCATTTTCAGTCGGAGCCCCTAGGCATTGACCTAAGTCCTTGACCTTTTGCCCAGTGTCCTCAACCGTCACTTAATGTCCTCAGTTAACAGCTAATATCTTCAACCGTCATTTAGAATTCTCGTCCTTTAATCAGAGTCCTCGGCCGTTAGTCAATGCCCTCAGCCGTTAGTCAATGTCCTCAGCCCTTATTAACCTCTCCGGAATTCCATTTCGGACTTTCTTCCATTTCGGCCAAGTGAAATCACTCCAGCCATTATCCATTCCGGCCACTTCCCATACAGGAGTGACCTAAAATCCCAACAATAATATCCGAACAACATTTAGTAGATGACAAATTTTCGTTCAGCGACACCATTTTGCTAAGATGTATAAAGATAAGAATACTAAGAAAGAATTCATTTTTGTTGGAGAAAAGTATGAAATTGATGTGATATTTGTTCACCACCAAAACAGACCCTAATATTTTGATGCTTGATGAAAATTGAGTTTCAAAAGAGGCTATAAATTTTTGAAAGATAGAAAATACCTTAGCTTTAGAGCCAAAAAAAATAAATCCAGATGTACTTACTATAATTTTTAATGAATATTACAAAATATTTATAATTTGCATAAGATATAATTTGAACAATATTCCATACATCACTATGGATCAACTCAAAACAGTGGTAACGACTACCATGGAAGAAAAGGGTAATGACATATTCTTGCTTGATTTACATTTGAGGCAATTAAAAGAAAGATGGAGTGGAAAGTTGATCATTATTACCCAACAAACAATAGTTTGCTAAACTATTTAGAATAATAGAATTAAGATGACCCAAAAGTCTATACCATACTACACTTTTATTCGATAATAGCAGTAGAACAAGCCAAAAAGATAGAATAAGGAATGGAAAAATTTAGAGGAAATAGTTGTTCAATTTTAGGCCATTCACAAGTATCTCTCCTGACACCTAATCTTACAAAAGATAATCATCGCGAGAAAATTGAATATTACAGTTGTTATTAGTAGACTGTCTCACTGAAATGACATTAGTTGAGAGATTAAAAGATACAAAAACATCAGTAACCACAAATTTAATATCACCAACAACCCGAATAGGTAACCGACTACCATTAGTATTCTGGATATAGAATGAGCCATGTCCGAATATTGCTAAAAGCATAGGAGAAAGTAGTCATAGAGGCGCCAGAATCAACCAGCCTAGACAAAAATGTAATGTCTCTTTACCCTGAAGTCCTAAGGCTGAAATTATCATTTCCTAGAACAATCTTGGAGTAGGGATATGGTGGGCTCCTGCTATAATGGAACTCGCAGAAGAACCAAGTTGAGTCTAATAGACATTAGTTTGACGATTATGGGGTTGAGTTTGACATTCTTTGATGATATGTCATTGTTTTTTGTTATAGTTGCAAGATTATTTTTTCACAGTGAACAACAATGTATCCAGATTCTTTGCAGTTGGAGTTTTGCACTGTTTGCATATCTCTACCCTTGCCTCTCCCTTCGTTACATAAGCAACTGCATTAAAGGACATTTTTCCTTATTGGAAGGTGACCTGTATGGCAATGTGGCAGGATGATGTACTTCATAAGTAACTCCCTAAAGCACACATCTAATGAGGGAGGAGTATGTTTCATCAAATTGGAAGGAGCTCCACAAATTTGCTTCATAAAAATTTGATCCCGCTTGCTTTGTTAATGAATCTCCTAAATAGCTGGGAGAGCCTCATTGTCACGACATAGCATTCCTATCACGGTTGAGCGTCCCTAGCCCAAAATTCCCAATATTAACAAAGCTTGACTCGAATTTAATAAGTCCAAATCCCAAATCTGATTTTTCATTATCATCAAATTTTGCTTTAATTTTCGACCCACAAATAGACATTAAATCATCCGATTTATACCCAAACCAAACGCTGAGACACGAGCCTGAAACAAATACCATTAAATGGTCTGAATAGTAATATTCAAACACAAGATTTGAAAGCCACGCCCAAAAATGGCTCCAAAGATTTGCCAGCTATTTGACTCAAACTATGAGTAAGAAAAAGTATTTTAACCAAAATCAGAGTATCTAATATTATATTTTAATATGTAATGAAATTAAACTTAAATATATTCAACAACCGGTTGCCATGTACAGACATTAACTAAAACCCAAACAACTGCTAATCTGAATAATTAAATTATAGTTAAAACAACTAAAATATTCTAACGACTATTCTTTTGAAAGCCTTTCCCATGAATAAAAAATCCCTACAAGTATATCCAAGCCCAATAATATAAACGGTTAGCAAAAAGTGGTAAAAATTAGTATAATGCTCAACAAAATATGTGCAATGTTGACATAATGAACAAAACATGTAGGAGATTATAATCATGATCAAAATCTGAAATGTTAATGATATCAATTTTTCTTAAGCATTAAAAAACCATATACAAATATCAAAACACTGAACATGTCAAAAACTGTATAAGTGCTAAAAAAACATGTTAACTTCATGCAACATTTATGGAGATTAAATCTGCAAAAATCATGAGTGAATCCCCATACAAAATATTCTAAAATATTTAAAACTTATAAGAACTAAAAAATCGGTGATAATCTCACCAACAAAAGTCGAATATTAAAAAAGGTTATGATTGCTTCGATATAGCCAAAGACCATATGCCACTATTCACGACCTGTTGGTGGGCCGATTACATATTATTCTCTATAGTTATGGTCAAGCGTCATTTTTCTGACCAATGAATATTAGGTTCGATCTTTGATTTGTAAATAATATACTAAATATGTTTAAATATATTTTATCAATTTTCTATAATGGTCCTTATTTCTTCAAAACTAGAAACTCTGTATAAAATACAAATATGCACATGTTTTCTCAAGCTAGAGAACCAATTACTTAAATCAAAGTTAATGTAGGAATAATGGTGTAGAAATTGTTGACAAGTAGGAAGTTAGTCCGAAAATTAGTGACATGTGTGAACATTTATATAGAAATTTTAGTAACTAAATATGATTTACATGAATGCATGAGCATATGGAAATACTTAGAGATTACTGAAAAGATTAGAAACAAATAAAAAAATGTGTTTAAATATACTTGCTTTCATTTGGATTTACTAAAAACTAGCTTGATTTCCCTTCAAATTCTCCTTTTCCCTTCATCATCTTCTTTTCTTTCTCTCTTTGTACTCAAAATCTCACAAGAAATGAGTTAAAATCAATTAGATGGCCTATTTATAGGTAATATCTTATAAATCTAGTCAACAATCATACCTTTAGTTCAATTCCTTTGCTTTAAAGCAAGAGTGCCCACTCAATTAACAAACATCGAGTTTGAAGTCAGAACAGCATGAATACGAGACTTTTGAAGGGAAGTTTGGAATCATTGTGTTCTTAGATCTGCAGATTACCAAATGTCCAAACCTTTATATGTTTGCTCATAGTATTCAACATCTGAAATGATCATTTATTATCATGCTCATGCAGGCTAGCTCCTTTCCTTGCAGTGATGGTTTTATTGAGGATATTTCTTCTACCTTATTTGGAGGCCACTTTGAAGAAAGTGCTTTAACATCTGATAGGGACTTAGCAGCTGGCAGTGGAGCAAATCTTGCAGGAAATGCGTTGAATCCATCAAATGCCTATATAGCTGAATCCATGGCACTTTCTCCAAGAGTTCCTGGACATGAGTTCCGCACTGCAGATAGGGATTCCGCATTGTCACGATACAAAGAAAAGAAGAGAACTCGGAGGTATATCTATAAATTATTCCCTCATAATTTGCACCTGCTTTTGCAGTTCTGAAGTCTTTTTATGGGGTTTTGTATTCTTGATCAAGTGTTTTAGTATTTTACTTTCAAAAAGGGGATTTTATTCTTTACCTACACCAGGGAACAAGATCTTGCATATTTTGAGTTATCCGAGGAAATGGCCTCCAATAAGTTGAATGGCTGCGAAGCAGCTAGGTGGCTTCCACTTACTGAGGAGTCTAAACTTTGATAATTCCTTTCTCAGTTTTGTCTGGTTATTCCACTTAGAATCTCTTATTCTCCCAATAATTGAGATCTATCGTTATAATATGGGAGTCTAAGATTAAAACAATTCATTGAAGTATTGTCTGAATTTCTACTCTTCATTACTTTGAATATGATATCAATAATTGGGATGATAAGGGAACCAAATATTTGGAAGGACTATAACAAAATCCATCAAGAACGGCATAGAAGTGAAAGTTAAGATGTGGGCAAGCTCCCATCCTGGTGATAGATTTTCTTTTCCCATTTACAATTAATCTGGTTCAGCAATTCCCGGAAGTATGATGGGATTTCCAAGGGTTTCTGACATGGAAAATAAGGAAAAATTGCAGAAACGTGAGGAATTCCGTGTAATTTCATGATTAATTTAGTTCCGTAATATATAAAGTGTGTTCAATAAATCAAGCTACACGTAAGTAAAATGGGTTTCTTCTTCTTTTTTCTTGATGATCATTCTAAGCATATTTTTGAAACTTTAGCATTGATGAAAAGATCAGTTTTAAAGACTTGTGGTCTGTATGAAAAAGCAGGTATGAGAAGCACATTAGGTATGAATCACGGAAGGCTCTAGCAGAAGGTAGGACCCGAATCAAAGGACGCTTTGCTAAGATGGATCATTCGGGAACCCTGTCCTGATCCTGACAATGCTTTGGTACGAGTCACTACCCTATCTCGTTTTGCAGTATACATTCTCTTTTACTGATCATATATGATTCGATTTTTATGCCTTACCCTTTAAGTGGAAAAAGGTTTGATAATTTAAGGTCTAATCAAGAAAATGCGTAATCTTCAATGCACTTTTGTGGTGTTCTGTTCTACAGTCTATTTTATAGGTGGAGATCAGGTTACATTGAAGAAGGTCCGTGTTTTCTGTAGAAGGTGCATGTGTGTCGAGTTCACGGGGGCTGCTCATCGTGACAAAAGGGGCATGTGTCAAATTTAGAGAAGCTGACTTCACGAGGCACAACCCCTTCACCTCGGATTTGTGACCATTGGATATAAATTAACAACCCGTGTTTTTCCCTTAAAACAGTTTTTTTATGGAAGCAGTTTTTCAGACAGGAAAAAACACATTGAATCATTCAACGAATTCTAACCTGAGGCCTGTGGGGTTGCGCCTCACCTGCTTCATTGTGTAGAAGTACAATTGCTGTAATGTTATTATTTTATGCTAAATAAGCTCTGAAAATTCTATAACCAATCAGCAAATTTATAGATTATAAGATCTCGTTCTCTACTTTTCTTGGTTAGGAGAAAATGGCTACTAAAATTATTTTTCAATCTTTCTCACTTCCGAGTTTTAGTTAATAGGATTTTAGGCTACCACAAGTCTTCTCTTTGTTCTTCATAAGCTGGGTTTAAAGAGCTAGGTTTTTTTCAACGAGGGCTATGCTTTGAATTTTAAATTTTACTTAGCATAAAGCAGAATTTATTAAAAAAATTCTCTTTATTATGAAAATTTAAAGCGGGCAAAAACATGGCTGCTGATGTGTTCGGAATACCCCCAATTAATGTGTTAATATTTCCTCAATATGTCAAAAATAAATTAATGAAAATTTTAAAAGATTCGAAGTGTGTTGGCATCATATATGCCTGATATCAATGTTTTGTTTTTGGTAATTATGCCTGATATTAATGTGCTACCTTGAAAAAAGAAGTATACATACATCTCATTCATAAAGTTGACTTGTTTGTACCATTTGTTTATCAACATGATTCTCAGTCAGAATATATCTCTCCTGCCATTTCCGACTTACTGCCACAGAGCCCAATTGTGTCGGGGGGTGGAGCAACTGCCTTTTTCTGGGGTTTGCTGCATAACCAAGGGTGCCTGAGCCCTCATTAAGTGTGATCCAAATCTGTCTTCTGTATACAACCTGATTCCATAAAAATGTCTATATGTATATATATAAGCAACCTGAGGCCGGCTCATCTAGTCATACTGTCCTATTTGCATTCACGCTGGTATGCATGTATACTAAAAAAATATAGGCATGACGATTCTCAATCAAAATGCATAAAAAATGAGTTTGCATCCACCGACTGTGTTTGGCATTCCCAAGGATTAGAGAAAGAGGATTGCTCATCATAGCTGGTGGTGCGAGGGAAGAAAAACCAAGCATAGCTGGTGGTGCGAGGGAAGAAAAACCAAGCATAGCTGGTGGTGCTTGATCATATGAGAGCCTCGAAACCACTGTAGATAATGACCCCAAAAAACCAGATGTAGAAAGACAATGCAGAGGTTTTCGACAATAGAAAGATGTAGAGTGCAATGAACCTTTTTCTTTTTTTTTTGGGGGGGGAGAAGCAGCATGAAGGTAGCTAAAATTTTGAATGGCTGTGACTTTTGATTTGGTTGGAGTTATGGGGCCCCATATTGATTCGAAAGTCTCAAGTATAACCGGCAAGGCAACATTTTGTGTTCAAAACCCGGATTGAAAGTCGAGGTGAAGTGCCAAAATCCAATTTGGGTTTATTAATCCCAATCTTCAAACAAAACGTGAGATTTAAGTTTTACAAGTATATCCTCCCATCGAGGATGATGATAGTGTATGAGATGCTCTCATCTACTTTGCCAAAATTATTACAAATATTGTTATTTTTAGCTGATTTATTGGGATTTTTAAATTCTAGGGAGACAATCTTACCTATATTAATTAACACAAACGTGACGCACACGAGATTTAAAGCAAAGCAACTAATCCTGTTGATGGTTCCGTCGAAGATGGGGAGAATCCATGGCTGAAATATAGACCTGCAATGAAGCGCAGAAGAAATTGTATGTTGCTAGGGGTGGCGGCTGTTGTCGGTTGAGTATAAATTGAAATCCTCTCAAAATCCATGGATAAACTCTTAATAATTAATAATTAATTATTGTCGGTTGGAGTCTATTGAATTGGGTTTACGACATTGCAAATTAAGATGAGGGAACAGAAGAAGTGGTCAGATTTCGAATATTTATCTGTAGAGAAACTATTAATATCAGTATATATTCTTTTTGAAAGAGAGTAGGAGGAGACACCTCTTCCTATAAACACGATGTAATCTCTTTACTTCATTTATATGAGATAGTTTGCCTATTAAACTAACATTGAGTTTAAACTATTATGTTAGAAATGAGGTAGCAAACTTCATTATGAGAAAACAGAGATGAAAAACCAGCTAAGATAATCACTACCTAAGATCCAATTATACCCAAATTTCATAAAATTCACACCTTCCTATAAAGAACAAATATAAAGAGGATTACATTGTCCCCCCCTCCTTATTAAGTTTGGTCACTCCCTTATGAGATAACTCAATAAACGAAAAGTCATTCAAAGTCACACAGGGCTTATGCGGTGTGTTACAAACTGACTGCAGTAAAGGATCGAGGACAGCCAGTAGTATCAAAGACCAAGGACATGGATGTGCACGGTAAGGCTCGAGGTCTTTGCGCGGTTATGGTCCGCAAACTGGTGCACAGGAAAGGATTCGCGGCCTTGTGCACTGGAAATGGCCCAAGGTCTTGTGCGAAAAATGGCCGAGGTCGCTGAGCACAGCAAGGACCGAGGATATTGTAAAAGCTGGCAGCTAACGTTGTGGACAACTGGTTATCAAGGGTAGGCAGGCTTTGCAAAGCAGGTCAGTAGGTAGCTGACCTGCAGTGTATGCGCCGTCTGTGCAGGTGACAGATTGATCTCCAAAATTGACAACAGCTGGCAGAGCCTTCAGCGCACGCATTTAGTTGTGCAGAGCATGCGTGCTGTGAAACTTAGACCAAATCTCTCTCTCAATGAAGCACGGCTTATGGAGAAAGAAATGAAGAGAGTTACACAAGTAGTACGTGGAGCAGTAGCAGTAATGTGAGGGCTACATCGCGAGCGGCCGCTGCGTGCAATAGACAGCCGTCACCGCTACAGTTGTGTGTGTGCGAAGGGAGAAGAGAGTTGTGAGAAAAGAAAAATGAAGAGAGATTTGTATTCTTACTCTTATTTTGTTCTCAACTCTTCTAGATACTTTTGTAGCCATGGGTTTGTATAACCATTTTCACATGGTGGATTTTATATGTAGATTATGTGTCCTGTGATTTTTTCTTCGATTTGTGAAAGGTTTTCACGTTAAAAATGTTGTATATATTTTTTGTTCATTGATCTTACATTAATAGTAGCTGATGATAAGGGAAGATTGGGGTTTTCGCTGCATCGAATCGCATAAATTCGGTTTTCGAACCCGAACAAGTGATATCAAAGTGAGCAAAGACAAGCCCGGGCCCGAAAAGGGCTACTTGTGGATGGTGTTGACCGGAAAGGGCTACCTGGGGAATGTGCTGACCGAAAAGGGCTACCTGTGGATGTACTGATCTGCTACCGGTGCGCCGAGGTAAGTGAAGCGTTGTAGAGGAAAAGCCACCGAGTGAAGTGTCGCAGAAGTATAGCCGCTAAGGTCTGGGGCCGTCGATGTGGAAACTATGGCATCATCGTCGAAGAGCTTGCCACTAGTGTGGAGCAGGCAAGAAGGAACAAAAAAAAAAAGCACTTCGGAGGAAGCTGAAGACCTGTTGGTTGTCCTTGTAGGGGAAGCAAAGCGGAGCCAGCAAGGCCGAAGGAGGAGCTGTGTAGGGCCAAGAGTACAGCTAGTAGGGCTAAGGGCAGAACTGAGCAGGGCCGAGGGCGGAGCGGAGCAGGGCGAAGGGCGGAGCGGAGCAGCGCCAAGGGCGAAGCCAAACAGGGTCGAGAGCGAGGCCAACAGGGTCAAGGGCGAAGCTGAGCGCTGAGATCCTAGTTGAAAGAAAGCTGCTGAAAGGTAGGTCATAACCGTCATCGGGTAAAGACAAAGGTTCCCCATAAGGTCGTGAGGAAAAATTCATTAGGTTTGGTCACTCCTCTGTGAGATAACTCAATAAATGAAAAGTTATTGAAAGTCGCATAGGGTTTATGCGGTGTGCTGCAAACTGGCTGCAGCAAAGGATCGAGGACGGCCAGTTGTATCAAGGACCAATGACATGGATGTGCACGGTAAGGCCCGAGGTCTTTGCGCGGTTATGGTCCGTGGATTGGTGAACAGGAAAGGATCTGCGGACTTGTGCGTCGGAAATGGCCCAAAGTCTTGTGCGGGAAATGGCCGAGGTTACTGAGCACAGCAAGGATCGAGAATATTGTGAAAGCTGGCAACTGATGTTGTTGATAGTTGGCAGTCAAGGGTAGGCAGGCTTTGTAGAGCATGTAGCTGACCTGCAATGTATGTCCCGTCTGTGCAAGTGACATATTTACCTCCAAAGTTGACAGCAGCTGGCAGAGCTTTCGACGCACGCAACTAGGTATGCACAGTATAAATGTTGTAGGACTTGGGCCAGATCTCTCTCTTTATAAAGCACAACTTTTGGAGAAAGAGATGAAGAGAATCACGCAAGGAGTGCATGGAGCAGCAGCAACAATGTGAGGGCTGCGTGGCGAGCGGCCACTGCGGTAGATAGTCGTCTACTGCTCCAGTTGTGTGTGTGTGAAATCCAAGTATGTGTGAAGGGAGGAGAGTTGTGAGAAAAGAAAAATGAATAGAGATTTGTATTCTTACTCTTATTTTGTTCTCAACTCTTCTAGAGGTTTTTGTAGCCATGAGTTTGTGTAACCATCTTCACATAGTGAATTTTGTATGTGGATTATGTGTCATGTAATTTTTTTCTTCGATTTTTGAAAGGTTTTCACGTTAAAAATATTGTACATCTATTTTGTTCCTTAGACTTACATTAATGATAGCTGACGATGACGGGGGATTTAAAGCTAAATTTATAACAATCTAGGCAGTTATATCATATGTGCTAGACAGTTGTAACGATTTGTGCAGGTGATGTGATGAATTTGGTTATTTTAGTGTTTCTGTGTTTTTATTTTCTTTGTTTGATTCAAATTTGATTTGTAATTTTTGGGTCGATCCTACCAATCTAAATGAAATACCGGTCATTTGGAGACACATTATTTGTACACACCTTTATAATTATACAAATCAATTTCCTATATATATATATATATATATATGATTGTTGCAGACTTCTTGGGCAAGGGAGCATGCAAGAGTCACATTCTAATTATGTTCTAGGGTGCTTTTATTGAACAGGATGAGCCAGGAATTGTTCGCAATAACGCATCAGATTGCAACAATCTGATTAGATCTAGTAATATTCAAGTACTCGTCCCACCATGACACAGGTGCACAATTAGATCTAGTAAAATTTTATAGATTGTAGTCAAAATATATGATCTTTATAAATAAGTATGAATAAGATTTAAGGCTTAATTAAGTTTTTGCACAGATCTTAGGAAAGAATGACTACCCCGACCTAAATTTCAATTTTTTGGACATACATTTTATGTTTAATGTAAATAAATAATCATTTTAAAAATTATATTTTTATATACATATAAACTTTCTATAAACATATAATTTTATTTATTTTTAAATTATATAATGTTTCAAATACAATATTTTAAGAAGATTGAAATAGATGACCATGGCTCAAGGAACGTGTGCATTTTTCCTTTTGTCTACGTCCGTACCAAGTTTGCACCCAATTTTATGTTAAATTTCAAAATGCTCTTTTATGAGTTTCATATCTAACAAATGTGTCATCGGGATGATATATAATATTCACGTAAGGGTTGCTCAAGCGGCAATGTCATAGGAGGTCTGTAGAAGGTTTGCTCGAGTAAAGGTGTTCGTTAGAAGTTTTGTGAGATAGTTGCGAGTTGACAGTTTAAGCGATAGATTGAACAATATTTTTTTATAAATATCTATCTGCAAAATGAGTCATTAAGAACCTAAACTAGATGGGAGACATCACAAGATTTCCGCAAGATGGCCACTTAAATGAGAGAAAAGGGCCTTTCGAATATTTAGGATATCAAAAGCCATTTCCAATACTAGGAGCTTCGTACAAAATGAGAGAAAAGAAAAGAAGAGATAAAATGAAAATGTTTGACATTTGGAAGTGATCCAACTTAGGTTTTATTCTTTACCAAATTTGAATATATTGTTCTAATTTATTTCTAGGATATATTTTCATTTGATTATCATTTTTATCAGTATATTTTCTCTTATTAGTTGTTAAAAGTATTAGAGGTTGGTTTCAACCACTATCTACACATTGTTTTGGTAGGATTTCTATTAGGTAACAGCTCACTATTATAATGAATTTTTTCAGAATTTATCATATAATTTTTTTCCTTAATTTAGAAAAATTTTCTATATTAAATATTATTGAGCAACTTATATATATTTGGTTAAATGATCTAGTTCCTTATATTTTTACGATATTTGATGGCCAATGATTGAAGGAGATTCAGGGCTTCATTTTTGCTATGCTAATTGTATGCATAATTTATTCATGTGGAATCCTAACAAGTAGTGTTAGGGTATGGATATTTTAAGATTGTGAAAACTATATTTTCATAGCGTCATTATCAAAAGATTTATCACTCTATATTGAACAATTTAATTGATAAAATAGTTTTATTTATTAGCAAAAAAAGTGAGAAATATTTTAACTTAAAAAAGAATAATTAAAGCGCTATAAAAGGAGGATAAATTAGGAGAGATAAAGGATGAGAAGTGGTAAAATATGATGGATTTGATTTATTATACAATTAAGTTATATATTGTAGATAATACTCTTCGAGAAACTATTAATTTGTCCAATATAGTAAAACTTTGTAGGAAGTTGGAGAACTATTACAAATTTAAGTCCTTGACATCGACGTTATATGTGAAGAAGTAATTTTATAACCTACGATTGTCTAAAGAGAAAAATTTTGAAAAATACTTGAACGAGTTTAACGTGATCTTGAAATAAATGTCCACATTTAATAAGAAGATCAATAATAAAGACAAGGAAAAAAGGGGAGTTTACGGGGATTTATGATCCTATATAAGATCGGTTTAGGATCATAGGATCCTTTTCTATCAAATTCGGAGACGCAACAACTTCATAGAATTATATTATTACAATACTATCACTCAAAAAGAACACGTTCCATTTTAGTGAGATCATCACTTTCTTACTTATGATAGAATGTCAAAGTCTAGGTGGACATGAGAGATTAAGGTACTAAGGCAACAAAACGAAGAGGAGTAATAGCTAATCTAAATTTTAGAATATCAAATGCTTTTATTATGATAAAAAAGACAACATGAAATGAATTACTTCAATAAGTAGGAAAAGGAAGACGGTAGGAAACAGCAAAAGAGAAGATATCATATGACAATAATAATCTGGTTATCTATTGTTACTTGTAAAGGCATTCTAGTTGTCCACACATTTGAGACATAAAAATTCATGAGCTATGAGACGAGTTCGATAATGGATAGCGGTTTTTCACACAATGTACCATCAATGAAGTCCCTCTTCAACTCTTATACGTTCGGGGATTATATAGTATAAAAAATTGATAATGTTATCTCATCAAGGATAATGGGTATCAGTTATGGCAGCCGATTGTGGGAATTAGTTATGGCATTGAGAGTAACGATGTATTGTGTTAAGGGTGTGTAACATGTTTCAAATGTCCAATCAAATATAATTTTAATCGAGAAGTTTATGATGAAGACTTTGCACGACATTCGGTAAAAACCAATTAAAATTCATTAAAGGTATCTCAATTATGTTAAGGAGAAGCAAACAATTATGTTTATATTTAATAGAAGACTTTAGTTGTTAAGGGCAATACCAAAGTGATTAATGAACGATTTAGTTAAAGTGGCAAAAAGAAGAGGCTAAGGAGGAGTGCCAAAGTGAGTGATGCTACCATAGAGAAAAAGTCTAAGGGCAACGGGATATTTTAGGATCAATGGAGCGAAAGAAAATGTCGTCCAAACTTACGAAGGCTCTTGCCGAGATCCTCATGAAGAGAAAGCTGTCAGAAAGTAAGAAATGACAAGTTACTGGAGTGGTAAGGGGTCCACCATAAGGTTATAAGGAAAAATTTATTAAATTTTAAATTACTTTATTATAAATTTCATACTTAATAGACAGATCAGTAGAAAAGTGCGTAATTTTCGCTCGGAGGCTGCTTGAGCAGCGATGTCATAGGAGGTTCACATGATATTTGCTTGAATGAGGGTGTTCGGGAAAAGTTTTGTAAAGTAGCCACAAGTTGACGGCCTAAGCAGTGGATTGGGCAAGAGTTCCAATAGGTAATCACAAGATAGGTGCTTAAGTGCTAAAATTGAGTAGGGGAGCTGCAAGATATCTATAAGATGCCTACTTAAGTAGCCATATGGGTTATAAAAATTATCCTTTAGATTTTTTGGACATTAGAAACCAATTGTAAGCATCTCATGAAGAGATAAAAAAAAAGAGAGAGAGAGGGAGAAAAGAGAAAGGAATTTGACTTCCGAAAGTGATCTAATTTAGGTTGCATTCTTTGTCAAACTTGGTGAGTTGCTCTAATTTATTTTCTGGATGTATTTTTATTTTGCTACCTGTTTTTTCTAGATATATTTTCTCTTGTCAATAGTTAGGAGTATTGGAGATTAGATTCAATTATTATGCACACGGATTTTTATGAAGGATTTTTAAAAGTTATTTATATTTATAACCACTCACTATTATAATTTTTCTCTCGGTTGAAAAAAAATTTTTATATTAAATATTATCATTCAATTTATATGTACATAATTATATAATTTGATTCCCTGTACTATCACAATATTTAGTGACGGAAAATAATTTGTAAGTTTATTTATATTGTACCGATTATATATATATTTTTTAATTCTGAAAATTTTCAACATTTTAATCATGTCTAATTGAAACTATACCGTTGCTCCAAGCACAACTGTTAATCATAAAGAAACTTTACTTTGCGTGAAGACTGATCCACAAAATTACACATTACTCTAAATCTTGATGATTAATCGGCAACATGCACGCCACGAAATGTTAAGCAGTGATAGGTACACTACATAAATCAATGGTACTTCATTGCCACGACTCTTTTTGTAGCTTATGCCTTTCCTTGTATAATATTGACACCATATAGCCACATAGTATGTTACATGCATTGTGACCAAATTGAATTCGGTATATAATATTTTGCAGCATCGCATTTAATAAAAGATCGAAGCCTGCAGAGAAGCTCTAAATAAGTGCCTTGATGTCATCGGCAACCTGTTGGGCGTCCGCTGCAGCTCCATAGAGCCCTCGTCTTGCAAGTCCAACACAATACAAGCCATTTTCACCCTTCCAATGGTTTGGAAAACTTGGCTTTGGAAGTCCATTTTCATTCAGCAGATAATCGTCACCCTGATGATCAGAACAAACAATTAAACCATCACCAATACGTTCACCCATATGTGTTAGTCTTACGTAAATTTATTTAGATATTTGAAAATCTTAGGAATAAAGGCAAATTGATTGCTACTGAATTTACCAGGAGCCACTTGTTGGTGGATCTGCGGAAGCCTGTGGCAAAGATAATAGCATTGAAAGCATAGGATCGGCCATTGTCGAATAGGACTTCACTGCCTCTGACGCTTAGAACTGTCGGCAACACCTGTCTGCCCTTCATATTAATTGCTAACAACTTGCACCACAGCATTATTTTAAGTACTTTCTTTCTCATCCTTATCTATATATATATATATATATCTGCCAAGAAGCTAAAAAGCGTCTAAAAAAGCATACAAAAAAGCAGGTGCGATCGTTGTGTTGCTGAGGGATGATTTTTGTATTTTACGTTTAGGGAAATGATAGACTACAGCTATCCAGTAATCAACTTTGCCTATTTGTGTACTTACCAAAAAAAACTATGCCTATTTGTGCTGGGAGTGTAAGCCCTTCTCAATTTTTTTTTAAAATCCCTTTGGATTTGGGCTAAATTTGGAGTGCATAATCATATAAAAATTATACACTAAGTTAGGTAAGTAGTAGTAAGAATAAAACTCGTGACTATAAATCTATTTACAATATTCAAAGTCACTCACCAAATGTGTTAATCTATTTGAGTTATCTATAATATTTAAAAATGTATCTAAATTACATAAAAACATCTAACTCAGCTACTACTCTAACAACAATACTTTTTTACTTTAACTGAGCTTGAGTGAAGACTAAGCGCCTGAAGGGGTATAGTTGTTTGTCCCCTAATGTTCGAAGCTTTACAAGTAGCAGTAGTGTCAACTTGAGACCATCGACTATAAATTTATCAATTTTTTATTTTATTTTAAATCTTATAAAATGTTTGTCTTAAATCTTACAATATAAAATTCATACAGATAGATCATGCTATTAACCGACTAGGAACGTTTTTAGATCCAGTTGTGTTTTAGTAGGAAAATTTTGAAAACTTTGCATTTTTTAGCCCCTAAATGAGGACAAAGGGCTTGCATGCTTGTGCTCGTGAAGCTAGTCATCAAGTTAGAATGTCATTCATGGTTGCCGGCTTAGAGTAGAAGCTACGTCCAGCATCAGAATTCGGGCAATGAAAAAGGACTGACAGCTGGTTGATGGTACAATTTAAAATTAAATTAAAAGAGGACTGACAGCTAGCTAATGTACTTAAAAGCTGTCCTGACGTACGGAATTGAGTGCATTATATACTTCATGCCAAATTACCAGGAAGCAGTATGTGTTAGCAGCGGATTAGAACTCGTCTCTGAACTAGTTTAAATCTGTCATTTGCTGCCTCTTCAAGATCACAATGTCTTGTGTCGTGATGCCATAACTCAACTGAATAATTACAAATTTAGTGGTTAAAACGTCTTGTTGTTTTTTTCAGATTATTGGAGCACTAATAAGCTTACTATTGTCGTATAAAGATTACTTTTCACTTTATTAAATTATCATTTTGGAAATAACACAATTTAATGGGTAATAATTCAATGGTCGGGGATCATAGTTCACCACAAAAAAGCAGTAGGTATAGTTGCTATTGTCCTAAGATGCATGCATTAACAGTGAAATTGAATTTTTAATGTTGTATACTTGAATTTCATGAGATAGAATCTTATTAATTGTTCCAACATCGATGATGGGGTACTTGCCATACTTAGCTTTCATAAGGATTGGGCCCTCCTTTGGTCTAGCAATTCCGTACTCGGTCAAGTCTCCATAAACGATCTCGCTTAGCTTGAAAAGCAACCAATCCACCATGCTAAGTGGGAGGTGTTTGACCAAAAATAATCCCACATGCATCATCTCTCGTGAAAGTACGTGAGTCTGCAAAAAGTCATAAACTGGGTTAGTGCACATTGAAAAAAAAATCATCAAAAATATTTTTAAATTATTTTTAATAATTTAATTTTATATATTTATTTTGTTGGACTCTATTATCAATTTTTACTTTAATATCTACTTTATTTTATAGAAAAAAGTATTAACCAAATTATCATGGAAACTCAAAAATTAAATGGCATTCATTTCACTTATTTTTTTTATAAATTTTGACGTTTGTTGATGTCCCCATGGGCATGACAGTGAATAATTTGACTTAATTATCTCACATATAATAACAAGAGCTATAATTGACATTAAAGTACAATTATGACAGATCAAAATTGAGTAAGAAGAGCTATCAATATATTTGATATTTCGTTACGCATTCCACACTGACTCATAAGATTGAAAACTTTCATCTAGCCCTGATCTTATTAATATTAGTTATATTCTTTAAATAATCAGGAATTTATATATAATATAGCCATCATAGCTAAATATACAATTAGTATAAATCATGCTGCCCAGTTCTGGGTGAATCATGGAGTGTGTGTTGAGGGAGTCATGATATTGTTGATAGTTGTGTAATGACTTCACCGTTGCTTCGTAGAGAAGTCAACAGGTTTTGGCAATTTGTGCTACTGGTAAACTTTATTGCTTTTGAAGTATGGAGCTGCAGAAGTATTAATATGCGTAGTTGGATGTCTAAAGAAATTTGATTATCAGTTCATTAATATAATATGTTGTTTTTTTGATCGGTATTTCCAGCTTCAACTATATATTTTTATTATATAATTATTCTAATATATTAATATATTAGTTACTTATTGAAAAAAAAAAGGAGCAATCATATCATGTGCTTTATTATCATTTATTTCTATATAAGCCGTTGCCTTTGTTCGATTTTAAGTCACTCCTATGTGGAAAATATTGTTCGCCACGCGTGCACACAATGATATGACCCGAAGTGGAATAAAGGTTGGAGTGGTTACATTTAGTCGAAGTGAAATAAAGATCAGAATGGTTATACTTGGTCAAAGTGGAATAAAAACCTAAGCAGCTATACTTGGCTGACGCGAAATAAATGTTAAAATGGTTACACTTAGTTGAAGTGAAAATTTTTGGAGTTAAATTTCCTTCTCAAGGTCGATGACTCTAATTAAAAAATAAGGATTTTGAGTGATAGCTGAAAACATGAGTTGATAGCCGAGAAATTTGACTATCAGGCGAGAACATTGCCCGAAGACCGAGGATTTTGGTTAATGCTCATGTCACCTGTGTACAACTATATCAACAGAGACTATAAACTAGGGAAGTCATTTCACTAAAAACTTTTTATATTCAAACAACAATTAAAGTTAAAAAAACAAACAAATAAATAAATACATAAAATATTTAATAATTTAAATAATTTAATTATTTAATTGCTATTATTTATTTATTAAATTTTTAATTTTAATAATTAAAAGATATAAAAGCCTTATTATTAAAAAGATCATAATAACACATAAAAATTATATTACATAATAAGAATTTATGTACAGTTTAAAGTAATTATACTATTAAATGATATGATATTTTTAATATATTATTTAATAAGTTTTTCTCTATTTGCTGTACCCCAAATCATTGCAATGGGTAGCCCCATTTCTTTGGAATTTGATGAACACCTATTTAGATATTACTCAATTTTATAGAACATAATTTAAAATATTTATGTATTATATTATTTTAAAAAATAAATATTAAGGGCAAGATAAACTATCATCTAACATTTTATACCTTCCTTGTAGGGGGCGACTCATATAAAATTGAAATTCTTGAAAATTGCTGGGCAGCTCATTAAATGCACCCATCTATCAAATGATATGCGACTTTAAAATTTCTATTGTTATATTAACTCGTGAGGGAACCTTTTTCGTTATTATTATTATTATTTTATTTTGTATATGGTCTGACTTTAATTTCTAACTTGAATTCAATTTGTCTACGTAGGGTAGAGTATAGCATTAGCATAGGGTAGCAGCATGTATGCCATGGAAACCAAGGGCTCAACCCCATTGGATCCGAGCCCCTGTCTTCTCAACGGTTCATATTTTATATTATTTTTAAATATTAAAAATATATGTATATGATAGTTTATTTTTAGGTATTTTTTTATAATATAAATATTTTAATACTTTAATATATTATAATATTTTTTTAAAAAAATAATTTATTTTATAATTTTTTAAATAATATTAAAAAAAATTATTGGATCTTTAAATATCCTACAGTTGAGGAGAGAGAGGCTCCCGCCCCGTGGGGTTGTGGGGATCCGGGGGGCGTCCAACGCCCCCTCGCGTTGGACGGCGTCCAACGTTGTGTTTGGGCCGTTGGATTGAAAAATCCGACGGCCCAAACTTTATAATAAAAAAAAAACATATTTTTTGTTTGGCCTCCTACGTTGGCAAACCCAAGTGATATTAATTATCTTGACCGCTGAAACATCAAGACCGAATAAAGATTGAACAACAAAATTAATTGGAGTTTTTGAGGCATAATAATAATAATAATAATAATAATAATAATAATAATAATAAGGGGTGTCCATTGATCAAAAAGTCCCTCAATTATAGAATTTGTGGAGCATAAGATGCATATAATTTACCTAAAATGGGGATTTTACTATTAATACTTTTTTAGAAGTCAGGTCCTATTTCACTCAATAAAACTATTTATTTAAAATTTAATAGTTAAGGTTTAAAAATAAAATTAATGTTAAGAAAGTTATATTTTTAATTTTTTATGATATTATTATCTATAAAATACTAAATATAATATTTAAAAATAATAATTATTTTTAGATATATCATTTAATATTTAAATTTTAACCATCAAAATTTTAGATCTAATAACCCAAAAAAATTATGATATCATTTTTTTAAGAAAAATAACATCCTAAATTTCAACATACCCTATGTAATTTTTAGGGTTCCAATACATCTTTTCTAAGTCAGACTACATTAATTTTAATAATGTCTAGAGTGTCATCCTCGATTTTGAAAGGAAAAAAGAGACAATGGGATTAGCAAATGTAAGAATTATACACTTACTGGACTTCTGACGACAACGGAAGTGTTGGCGCCATGATTAGCAAGGTCAAGAGCAATCTCCATGCCGGAGTTACCAGAACCAACAACCAAGACGTTCATGCCTCTGTACTCCATGCCCGACCTGTATTCAGTGGAGTGCACAACCTTCCCCGTAAACGTACTCATCCCTTCAACGTTCGGAGTAAAAGGGTCTGTCGACTCTCCCGTCGCCACCACCAGAAACCTCCCCACGTATAATTCCTCCCCATTTTTCACCTTCACCCGCCATTTTCCGGCAGCTCCGTCGTACCTGGCAGCCTCAACGCACCTCCTGTAGAGAGGGTTGATGTGAAAACGGGCAACGTAATCATCCATGTACTGGATGAAGTCTTTTTTGGAGACGTACTTTGGACAAGTTTGGGGTAACGACATGTGAGGAAGCTGGCAGTATTGCTTTGGTAGGTGGAGGTAAACGCGGTCGTATGATTTTTTCTTCCACAGGGAGGCGCAGCAATCCTCCCGCTCAAGGATGATGTACGGGATCGAGAGGCGGTGGAGACAGGCCGCGGTGGCAAGACCGGAGGGGCCTGCGCCGACGATGATTACGGTGGCTTCTTGTGGTTTTGTGTTTGTTGATGAGTCCATGAACAGATCTGGAGTTTGTCTAACTAAACCAGCTTAGTTTTCCTCGGTTGGTGGAGAGAAGAGTTGGAAGGATTTTAATGGAATGAGCAGACTGGGAGGACGTATTTATATATGAAGAATTATGGGGAAGAGAGGGAGAGATTAATTGAAGATGGGGTTAACTACCTAATTTCTGTTTACAGATATGTTTACCGCTCATGTATATATATATTTTTATTTATTTCTCAAATTTTTTAGACCATATAGTATTTATTTATTAATATTTATGAGGATTTATTAGTATAAATTTATAAATGAGATGATATAGTTAAGGGTGTAAGAGTAATCAAATAACTCCATTTGATATATACATATTTTTAATTTAAAAGTAGTCTATACTCTACGCCGTTTAGAATAGACAATATTTGACTTGGATTAGTAGAGCTTTAATTTAAAAGTACTTATTTGCCGTAACAATAACGCCATTTTGATATGTTTTTTTATCAAAAAGTCAAAATATGTCATTTTAGCTTTATTTTTTAAAATAATTGTTCTGTCGATACAATATATTGATATCCCTAAAATATAATTCTTCGTTAATAAAATAGTCCCAAAGCTATCATTGAAAATTGTTCATCACCTTCCTATTTTTCTTAAGGTAGCCAAATTTTTGGCATAGACAAAAAAATATTCATAAATAACTAAAAGGCTTACGGCATGATGGAACGTCCCCCAAGGTTTCTTGACGTGTAATCTGAATCTGGGATTCCGGCCTCGTGAAATAAAAATTTTATAATTTCTTTTAGCTTTTCTAATACATATTTTATTAAAAAAAATTTAAAAATATATATATAAAATGGCAGTTTCGTGGAGCCGGATTCTGAAGGTTGTGAAGGTATCCTCATTGTCGACCTCTTTTGCCCGAAGTTTTAGACGGCCATCCGTAAAAAACAGTGCTAATGTGTGATGATATTTTTATAAATGGGGATACTACTTCCTGGAGTAAAATTTTACTTTTTAATGTGTATCTAGATTTGATTTCGAACAATTTTAAATTCCGGTGGTTGATTTGATCCGACTCCATTTGCTGAATCTGAATCATGCACACCATTATAGAAAATAAGTGGTCGGGTGCCGGCAGGAGGTTGTCCTGTCAGAAATTTATGTGGCTAAAACAATCACAAATGCGAAATTTAAAATTGATTAATATACCTCCGGTCATTTGGTGCTCTGTTTTCCAACTTGCGATCGGACCGACTCAAAATCTTACGACACTCCTTCACTCGTTTAGATGGTGTATTGTTTGAGTTGGGTGCCAGGGACAAAGCCAAAATGCTCAATTTATAGGCGAAACCATCACCCGCCTCAACCGAGCGTTTGGTATTCAAACCGGCCAAAATTGATTAATTGACTTAATGAGAAAGTTATCACCACTTAATGGACCTAATATGCTTCAGCAATTAATTGAGTTAAACGCCAAATGGTTACAAATTGATCGAGGAAGACGAAGAGAACAAAACCAGCAAACGGCTCGAAATCGGCTCAGATCCGACTCGATGAAGCCGTTTGGCTCTGGCTTGGCTTGGCTCGATTGGCTCGTGGGCCAGACTCAGTTAATTGGGCCATAATTTGGGCCCGAAGCTTATATTCTCCCACTTGGTCAATATTTAACTTGATGTGATAACTAAAATCATCAATTTTTCAAACTTTAAGAAATAAATATATGAATCATGGTGATAAGTCCTCTAATAATGAGTAATATCTTCTATGTATTACAATATATTAATTTCTCAAGTCATCCGGTAACTTTACTTTATGAATAAACCATATGTTTATTCTTTGTCCAACTTAATGATATTCTCAATTCAATTAATGTGTACACAAATTTGAGAAATATCATAACAATAAAATAGGAATTTACAATATCATTGTCCATACAATGAAAATTATAAAATGGAACTCAATCCTATTTCAGTTATAAGATCCTTGAACCTTAATGGTGGCATGCCTTTTGTCAAATGATCAAATGATCATCAATTCGATCTTTGATATGCTCAATAGCAATTTCCTTTCCTTTGATGCACTCATTTATGGCTAAAACCGAATGTCGATGTGTTTACTTATTTCTTTACTTTTGTTATTTTTAGCCGGAAAGAAAACAAAGAGATTGAATTATCACAAAATATCTTTGATGGCCTTGAGATGGAATCAACCACTCTAAGCCTAGACATGAAATTCCTCATCCATACACCATACTTTGTAGCCTCGAAACAAGCAAATGAACTCGACCTCCATAGTGGAAGTAGCAATCAAAGTTTGCTTTACACTCCGTCGGGATCTGACTCACTTGGCAAACAAAAATATGTAGGATGTTGATTACGTGAATCATCGCATCCAATAAACACGAATCGGAGTAGCCCAAAACTTGGGATTGTCAAATTAAAATCATATGTAAGCATATAGTCTTTGGTACCTTGAAGATACCTCATGACTTTCTTGGCGGCTTTCCGGTGTTCGATTCCTAGATTACTGAAAATCTTCCCAACATTCCAACTGCAAATGCTATGTCAGGTCTTGTACATACCTGAGCATACATCAAACTTCCAACAACGGAAGCATACGGAAAGTTCTTGATTTGTTCCCGTTCCAAATCGTTTTTCTGGCATTGGCTCAAATTGAGCCTATCACCCTTCACAATCGGTGCTACACTTGGTGAACAATCTTTCATCCGAAATCTCTCTAAAACCTTATTGATATAGGTCTCTTGAGACAAACCCAGAACACAACGCGATCTGTCTCGATGTATCTTTATGCCAATGACATAAGATGCATCACCCATATCATTCATTTCAAAATTTTTAGAGAGAAATTATTTCACCTCATACAACAACACTTTATCATTGGATGTAAGTAAAATATCATCCACATATAAGACAAGGAAACAAGTCTTACTCCCACTGACCTTCTGGTATATACATTGATCCAAAATATTCTCTTCAAAACCGAATGAAGAGATAATTTTATCAAATTTTAAATACTATTGACGGGATGCTTGTTTCAATCAATATATGGACTTCTTTAATTTGCACACCAATTGCTCACCATCACTGGAGAAGAATCCTTCTGGTTGTTTCATGTAAACCTCTTTCTCTAGATCACCATTTAAAAACGCTGTTTTCACATCCATTTGCTGCAATTCCATATCAAAATGAGCAACCAATGCCAAAATTATGTGAAGAGAGTCCCTTTTAGATACAGGAGAAAAAGTCTCCTTGTAATCAATTCCTTCTTTCTGAGTATATCCCTTAGCAACGAGTCTTGCCTTATATCTTTTGATATTGCCTAATGAGTCTTTCTTTGTTTTGAAAACCCATTTACACCCTATGGCTTTCGCCCCTTTAGGCAATTCAATAAGATCCCAGACTCCATTGCTACTCATGGAACTCATCTCTTCATGACATTGTACCATAATTGTGATTCATTACAACTCATGGCTTGTGAAAACTTTTCAGGATCATTTTCAGCTCCCATATTGTAGCCAGACTCTTCAAGATATAGAACATAATCACTAGGGATTGCTGACTTTCTCATTCTAGAAGACCTTCTTAATGTTGTATCATCATTCTCAATAGGAGTATATTGTACAACTATTTTAGACAAATCCTAAATTTCATGGTCCATTTGGAATAGAATCGGTATTTTGTGGAACAATGATTGGTTGTTCAACACCAGTTGATCTTGAGGAGTCTTTGTGTACATCAATCAACCTATCATATGAAGTGGAGGGTTGAGAATCCAAATGATCAGTTCTTGATCGTTTTCTCCCACTCATTAAGTCATTCTCAAGAAATTTTGTATTTCTTGATTCCACAATCCTAGTGGTGTGAGATGGATAGTAAAATTTGTATCCCTTAGACCGTTCAGCATATCCAATGAAATGCCCACTTATAGTCCTTGGGTCCAATTTCTTCTCTTGTGGGTTATAAACTCTTACTTCGGATGGGCATCCCCATATGCGTACATGTTACAAACCCGGTTTCCAACCTTTCCATAACCCAAAAGAAGTTTTTGGAAACTTTTGTTGGGACCCGATTTAATATGTACATCGACGTTTTAAGAGCTTCACTCCACAAAGATTTTGGAAGTTCGGAGTTACTAAGCATACTCCTCACCATGTCCAATAATGTGCGGTTTCTTCTTTTTGCTATACCATTTTGGTTCGGAGAGTCAGGCATAGTATATTGGGCAACAATCCCATGTTCTTGAAGAAACTTTGCAAATGGACCAGGCATTTGTCCATCTTCAGTATATCTACCATAATACTCTCCACCTCTATCTGATCTCATAATTTTGATATTTTTTTCAGTTTGTTTATCTACTTCTACTCTAAACAATTTAAAAGCATCAAAGGCTTCATATTTATTATGAAGCAAGTAAAGATACATATATTGTGAGAAATCATCAATAAATGTGATAAAATATTTTGGACCATATGAGTCTATATCAGGTTTACAAATGTCAGTATGTACGATCTCTAATATGTCCGAACTCCTCTTGGCATTTTTCTTAGTCTTGTTGGTCTGCTTTCTTTTAATACAGTCCACACAAGTCTCAAAGTCAGTAAAATTTAGAGTACTAAGTACTCCATCATTCACTAATCTTTTGATTCTATCAATGGAGATATGCCCCAATCTCCTATGCCACAACATCGAGGAATATTTATTCATAACACACCTTTTAATTCCATTATTAGCATGCACAGTATTGAAAGATGTATTATTTTATAAATTTAAACAATAAAGACCATCAGACAGTGTACCATTCCCAATAATATCAGACTTATAAGATAAACTAAATAATGAGTCTGAAAATGTAAAGGAATATCCAAAGGGCACAAGTCTAGAAATAGAAATCAAATTTCTAGAGAAATTTAGAATATAAAATGTCTTTTTCAATGTCAAAACAAAACCACTACTCAAAATTAAATTGCATGTTCCAATGGCCTCCACATATAAACGCATCTTATTTCCAGAGAAGATGCATTGTTCATTACCCACTGGTTTCCTTAGGTTTTGCAAGCCCTGTAAGGAATTAGAAATATGGATTGTAGAACCAGAGTCAATCCACCATGTGTTATGTGCAACATTAATCATATTAGATTCATAACATATAAAAGAGAATGGATTACTTTTCTTTTTAAGCCAATTTTGATACTTGAAACAGTCCTTCTTTACGTGTCCCTTTTTTTTTTTTTTACAGAAGAAACACTTGGACTCCTTCTAGATATCAGATTGGAGAGGTACTTTTACCTTTCCCCTTTGATTTGGCCTGCATCTTGAACCTTCCTTCTTTTTGCATGAAGACGCTTTCACTTTGCTCAATCATGAGCCTTCCTTCCTCTTGCACACACATGGTCATGAGTTTATTTATTGACCATTTATCCTTATGTGTGTTATAAGAGATTTTAAAAGGCCCATATTATGGTGGAAGTGAATTCAAAATGTAATGCACAATGAAAGGTTCAGACATTTTCACCTATAAATTTTTCAGTTGAGCTGCAATATCCCTCATTTGCATTATGTGCTCATGCACACCCTTAACACTGGTGAGCCTAATAGATGAAAACTTCATTATTAGGGTGCTTGCAAGTGCCTTATCTGAAGTCATAAATTGCTTATCTATGGCATTCAGTAAATCTCACACTTTAGTATGCTGATCGACAGAACCCCGAATATCAGCAGAAATTTTTGTTTTTATGAACATTAAACTGAGGCGATTAGATCATTCCCAACGTTCATAAAGAGTTACCTCATCCGGAGTGCTAGTAAGGGTAAGAGCCGGTGGTTTGTCTTTTCGGATAGCATAATCGATATCAAGCCACCCTAAGTGAAGAAGAATTCTCTCCTTTCATACTTTATAGTTGTCACCTTTTAGTTCGGAAATTTCACATCTAATATCGGAAAGATTTACAGATTGAATAGCTGCATAAAAATAAATACATGCTTAACATCCAAAAAAATGAGGCTAACAAATTACAAAATTATGTTTTACCAATGTAAAACATACATCATGAATCAATAGATATAAAAATTACCTGTGGGTCAAATTCTTAATTCAAGGAGATTCATGTCCAAAAAGTGATAAAACTATCAAATTATATTCATTTCTTAATCCCTGTGGGTAAATTAAGAAAAATAATTTGACATTTTATCCTAATTAATTAATTTTAATATAATAAAATTTCCTATGGGATAAATTTTATTATATCAAAATAATTATTCATAATTTATGTCTTTATATCACACGTGATAATAAAAATAATAATTTAATTAATTAAGGGTGCTGTGGCTAATCCTCAATTAATTAAATTATTTTAATCACAAGACATTATTTATACATATATACAATTATATTCCGGATATTATATTTTACACTTTATATATAATAATATAATTATATATATATATAAATATAAATATATACATATATATATAATATATATACAATGTAAACGTATACAAGCAATTCAAATGCAAATAATAGCGCAAGCTCGCTCATGTGGCGATGCGGCCGCCCCTTCTTCCCGACACATCCCACGTTCGAAGCTCACTGGCCGCATTTTAATTCCTCATTTGCTACTGGGCGGGGCGATAATGGGAAGCGGGTCAAGACGAACGGATTTTAGCGAACGAACGGCCCATAACCGATATAATTTTTTTTAATCAAAATTGTAGCAAAATGACGTCGTTTAATTACCGAATATGTTTGCACGAAACGACGTCGTTCTGAAACACAAAACAGAAGCCCGAAAACGACGACGTTTACTACTGCCGAAGCAGAAAACGACGCCGTTCAAGTCGTCGTCTAACTTCGTCGGTTTCACCCGAACCCGACAACGAACGACTCGACCCGAATACCAAACCCGATTCAAACAGAACCATACGAACACCATAAATGATGAAAAATTTATGGAAATTTCAGAAATTTAATTTCCCATCGATTTCCAGTACTCGTTTGAACCGAATCTTCAAAAAAACGAAGACTTTAGGTTTTTTCAATTTCGGAAAAAATCGGGAAAACACAGAACAACAAAGGCAGAGTTGAAGCCTTTCTATGATACCAAATGTTAGAAATTTATGTGGCTAAAACAACCACAAATGCGAAATTTAAAATCGATTAATATACCTCCGGCCATTTGGTGCTCTGTTTTCCAACTTGTGATTCGGATGGGCTCCGTGCTTCTGGACACTCCTTCACTCATTTAGATGGTGTATTGCTTGAGTTGGGTGCCAGGGACAAAGCTAGAATGCTCAATTTATAGGCGAAACCATCACCCGCTTCAACCGAGCATTTGGTACTCAAACCGACCAAAATTGATTAATTGACTTAATGGGAGAGTTATCATCACTTAATGGACCACTAATACTTCAGCAATTAACTGAGTTAAACGCTAAATGGTTACAAATTGATCGAGGAAGACGAAGAGAACGAAACCAGCAAACGGCTCGAAATCGGCTCAGATCCGACTCGATGAAGCCGTTTGGCTCTGGCTCGGCTTGGCTCGATCGGCTCGTGGGCCAGACTCAATTAATTGGGCCATAATTTGGGCCTGAAGCTTATATTTCCCACCGAAAATACTCCGACGCTCAAGTCTGTAACAAGCCTTCGAACTTTAGAAGGTGGGCTGGTAAGTAAAAGAGAAAGAGAATGAGATTGACGGAAGTGTTGGCCTATAAATGCAGAGGCGTTCCCGTGATTCACTGAGAGTATGATTTCCAACTTAATGTTTGCAAAAAACGAGTGGAAGCTATGTCCCGAAAGCGTGAAAGCTTTGAAAGACGGTTCACGGAGAGCGGAAGAAGTCTCTGTAATCTAGAGGCTTAAAGTGGGATTAGAAGGTGAACGTTTTAGAGAGAGAGTATGCTTAAGCACTGTTTACGTTCGTGGTCCAAATTGTATCAGAAAGAGTGAAAGCTTTCAGAGTGGAGACTCTGGACTTATATAGACGGTGGGGAGAGCAACCTTCATTGACTAGGAAGGCGTGATCCTTAGCCTGACGTTGGGCTGCTTTCTTTGAGTTGGTGGGCTTGACTACGTGATTTGATGGATCGTTTCCTTTCTGAGCAGTGTAACGGATCTCCAAATTATCTACTTTCCTTTCATATTTTTGTGACCATTAGACTCCATTGTTTGCAATGAGAGAGAATCTGGCGCCTTCCTCATGGGAAAGGTGCCGAATCTATTACTACCTTTTTAGAGGAGATCGACTTTAAGGAAAGCGTGTAATCGGGGAAATGATCGTTGCTTTTCGTGTACGGGACCGCCTGCCAAACTTGGCCTGGGCCATATTAGCTTTAGCGTCTTTTCGCGGCCTGCTGTTACATTACTTCCGGTCAACAGAAATGTTGACCGTCTTAAAGGAGTGTTTTGGGCCGTTTTTTTGCGCGTTGGGCGGTCAACGCTAGTCCGTTGACCGTCTAACGCACGTTTGGGTATATTTGGATTTTAGACCGCTTTTCTTGTTTGGCCGGCCAGCTATAGGTTAACCGGATTAACACTAGCCCCTCATCCTGGTGGTCAGGATTTTGACCTCCAGCATGTTTATGATGGAATGCATTTGTTTCTGCTGGCGGAGTCATTGCCCATCTGAATAGGAGCCTCGACAGCTTCCAAAATGTTAACCGGATTTGTTGATCGTTCTTGGAAAGTTTTCGGGCAACTTGGAGAAGGAAACGTTGGTCATTAGCCGCCCTGCTAGAAAAGCAGGCCACGTGTCTCCACGCGGTACGTTCATGATCCTGGCATTTAATGAGCAGGAGTACTCTATTCGACAGCCTTCTTCTAGGGAAATGACACTCGACGGTAATGATGGTGTAGGTTTTCAAGATGATTTCGGGTTCACATGGGTTTTTAAACCGCCTGATTGCTCCATTTTGAATTCCTTGTGCCATCCGTGTTTCTTCGTCTTCCTCGTTTCGTTTTGTGAAGAAGAAAACACAAACCCTAACTCTGACCATGTCTTCCGTCGCAGGCATCGCCTCCGTTTTGAGAGAAACTGACGTGAAAGTCCTATATGTAGAGTTCAACATTCCGCGGGAGATCACCTTCCGCATTCCAGGGAAGGACGATAGAGCCGCCCACTGGCTTCGTGACCATATATGAAGCCCATTTGAGGAGTGGGCTCTGCCTTCCAGTCCCTTATAAACTAATGTCAATTTTTCGGGCACTCCAGGTCCCTATCGCTCAGTTTCATGGCAACACCGTCAGGTACTTGTGCTACCTCTGTATTTTTCTTTGTCAACATTCGAGGTTGTTGACGATGTCAATGGTGAGAGGGATCTTTAAGATCAACCAGAGAGCGGAGTGGATCTCTTTGTCTCCCCATAGCGGTCTTAAAATTAGCATTGCTATTTACGACTCCCTCAAGAATTGGAAGAACTGGTTTTGTTTTGTTAACGTGGGAGAGTCTTAGCCCTTACCTAATGAGTGGGGTCAAGTGCCTGAAGTGTACACGGGGGCGCCTTCTGAGGTGTAGACGGCCTCCCTGGAATGGCTGGTTGAGTTGATAGAGAAGAATTTGAGGAACTTCCAGAGAGAGCATTTGGTCTCTCGCGCAGAGGCAAAGAAGACCAATTGGGACCCTCCGTCACCAGTCCAAAAATTGAGGATCCCGCCACCGGAGGTCTTGCAGAAAAAGAAGAGGAAGAAGGGTAACATTATTGGTCTCCGTCTTACTGATTCAAGTCCTCCCAGTCCAAGGCAAAAGAGGGCGGCTTCGGTGGCGCCTTCTTCGTCATCCTCTAGGCCTGACTACCTTTCTGTCGGACGTTTTGTGGGCATTGGCGCCGCATCTGGGGTAGAAGTTGAGGCGGCTGTTGAGGCTTATAAGACCAAGTTGAGCGGCGGTGTTGTCTTGGCCTAGCCTATGCCATCGGAGTTGACTCGAGAGCCACCCGTTGAGGCGCCTGGACTACAGGAGCCGTCAGTTGGATCTCCTGTTGTGGTAATTCTGGCGGAGCAATAGGAGCAGATTTTGGAGTCTCCCGCCGTTTCCAAGGAGCCAGCCAGGAGGGAGGACACTCTAAAGGATTCCATGGCAGAGTTCATGGTTGAGGTTGCCGCCAGCCCTGCTAACATGGGTCCCCTTCTTGGCTCACCGCCATTTGCGTCAAAACTGGGCACGAGGCCAGATAGACCAACGCAGAGAATTTTGGAGGTATAAGTTCTGTTGCTCGCCTTGTCTTTCGATTTACCCTTTCTAATTCCCTTTTCTATTTTTGTGCAGGCGGACAGAGTATCAAGCGCAATGGCTAAGGCGCTCAGGCAGAGAGACTTGGTGATCTCTGATAGGGACAAAGAGATTGCCTGGCTCGATGCTAAGCTGGCGACTTTGGGGGATGAGCACCGTGAGGATGCAGATGCCTTGGAGGCTGTTTTGGCGGGAGTGGAGGTGGAAAACCTGGGTTTGAAAGCTGAGGTCGCCCACTTAAAGGAGGAGAATGAGTAAGCTAAAGGGCGCATTGATCAACTTGTTAGGCAGATGTTGACCTTAGAGAACGATCTGAGTCTTCGTATACGCCCGCACCAAGTTGAGGGCATGATGCTGGCGCGGTTGTGGGAAGGGGTCAACATTAGCTGGCGTATAGTGCAGCTGGTTGATCCCGACTTCCCCGTGGATCTCATCAATTTATTAAATCGGTCAGCACAGCGTCGAGACAGCCTTGTGGGGGAGCCTCGAGACAGTCAAAGGCCCCCGCCGCCCTCATAGCTTTTGCGATTGTATATATATATATATATATATATATATTTGAATTCAATGATTCACCTTTCAATTCTACAATAATACAAGGAGCCTTGTGTTTGTCACACGCTCTTGCCTTTGTATTTTGCTTCCCTGCCTTTCCCGACGGCCAACTGGGCAGAGAGACTTGCAAGTTGGCCGCTCGCTTTGTTTTTTGAGGTGTTAAAGGTGTCTTCTAGGCCGTTACATATGTTAATCCGGCTTAGAATTCGCCCGTGAGTGCAGCTTGGCGGTGTTGCCCAGGTGTAGACTTGGTCGGTTTGCTTTGGTGGAGCGTTTTACTCCAATTGACCATCATTGGCTGATCACGCTATTTCCTTACGAATGAGGTCGTCGCCTGTGCTGTGTTAGACCCTTAAGATTTTTTCGACCGCTAATGGGCTATTTGGATGACCAATGTTTAGATACGACCACTCATTGGCCACCTGGATGACTAGGGTTTAAATATGACTGCTCATGGGCAGCCTGAATGACCAGGGTTTAAATACGATCGCTCATGGGCCGCCTAGATGAACAAGGTTTAAATACGACCGCTCATGGGCTACCTAGATGACCACGGTTTAGTAACGAGAGGGTGAAGACCCTCCCGACTTAGGAGCAGCCTAAGTCGATTTGAACCTACAATGAGAACCACATATATATATATGCACATGTATCATGCTAAGGAAACACTTATTTTACTAATCGAATCGCGCACACAAATGATCACATACAATTTCACAAGACACATACCTGGGTCTCTACTGATAGTAGCGTTTGAGGTGGATCCCGTTCCACGTTCGTGGGACCAACTTTTCGTCTTGATTTCGGAGCTTGTATGCCCCATTTCACAGGACTGGCGGAGATTAGAAAAGGCCCTTCCCAATCTAGGGGAGAGCTTGTTTCAGCCAGTTACCTTTCCTGTGGCCTCAATGCTTCGTAAGACCAAGTTTCCAACGTCGAACTGCCTTGCTTTCACCTTCTTGTTGTAGTGGCGGGTGACTCGATGCTAGTAGGTTGCGGTCCGTATTCTAGCGGTATCGCGGGCTTCTTCAAGCAAGTCTAGGTGTTCTTAGATCTTTTGGGAGTTAACCTGCCAGTCGAGGACTCCACCCTAAGACTTGGAAGCTTGATTTTGACCGGGATTACCGCTTCAGTCCTGTAGTAGAGGCTGAAGGATATTTCGTGCGTTGGTTCCTTTGGAGTTGTTCGGTGAGACCAAAGGACTGAGGCGAGCTCGTCTACCCAAGAGCCCCCTGCGTCCTTCAGCTTGGTTTGAGCTTGTGGAGTAGTGTTCGGTTTGTGACCTCCATCTGTCCATTTGCTTGGGGCTATGCCACTGAAGTGTGAACCAGCCTAATCCCAAGGCTGGTGCAATACTTGGTGAAATATTTTCTTGAGAATTCAGTTTTGTTGTCAGTCACAATGACCTCTGGAATGCCAAATCTGCTGATGATGTTCTGATGGATGAACTTAAGTGCGTTGTGTTCTGTGATTTTGGCTAACGGGACGGCTTCGACCTACTTTGTGAAGTAGTCGATGCCCGCTATAATGAACTTTCTTTGCCCGGTTGCAATGGAAAATGGGCCAAGATTGTCAAGCCCCCATTGTGCGAAGGGTCACGACGCCTGAAGAGATTTCAGCTCGGCAGACGACTGGTGGCGAAGGTTGTCGTGAAGTTGGCAGCTTTCACACCTTTTTACAAACTCGAGTGTATCTTTTTTCATCGAGGGCCAATAGTAGCCCTGCTGCATGATTTTGAATACTAAGTTCTTGCTGCCCACGTACAATCTGCAAATCCCAAGGTGCACTTCGCTCAAGACGTAGTCTGCCACTTTTGGGGTTAGGCAGCGGAGGTACGGACTCGAGTAGCCGCGACGATATAGCCACCCGTCGACTATAGTGTACCAGCCAGCCGTTCTCTTTATCCGCCTGGCCTCGTCTGCGTCTTCTAACAGTGTTTCATCAGCTAGATATCTTAGGTAGGGTGCATCCAGTTTTCAATCTTGGAGACCTGCATTGCCTCCTATCCCTCTATATTGGGAGCGCTCAGGACCTCCATCAGGTTTCTCGAGTATTGTTATAAATTTTTGGCCACCACTGCTCTTACCAACTGATCGGCCTTCCAGTTTTCAGTTCTGGGAACATGAACCAAGGTTAGATTATCGAAGTTGTGGACGGCCTCCCTTTCTTAGGCCAAGTATTTGGCCATATGTGGGTTGTTTGCCTCGAAGTTTCCATTAACTTGGTTGACGATCAGCTCGGAGTCGCTGAAAACAGTCAATCTCTTGGCTGAGCATTCCTTTGCTAATCTTAACCCTGCTAGCAGGATTTCGTATTCGGCAACATTATTGGTAGCCGGGAAGTCGAGTTTAAGGGAGTATTTCACCTCAAACCCGTGGGGGTCGTGAGGACCACTCCTGCTCCACTGCCCATGTCTGTGGATGATCCATCTACGTAGAGTATCCATTCTGGAGCCTCCATGCGCTGTTTCGTGTTCTCTGAGAGTTGTTTTTCAAGAATCGGGGTCATGGTCTCAACAATGAAGTCAGCCAGAGCCTGCGCCTTTATGGTTGGCCTGGGCATGAACTCAATGTCGAACTCGCCCAATTTGATAGCTCACTTTATTAACCGTACAGAAATATCAGGTTTTTGGAGTATGCTCTTTAGAGGCTAGTTAGTGAGAACTACGATGCGGTGTGCCTGAAAGTAGGGCCTTAGTTTTCGCGTGGAGAATATGAGAGCCAAGGCCAACTTTTTCATGTGCGGGTAGCGCGTCTCTAGGCCGGTCAATATTTTGTTCACATAGTAGACCGACCGTTGGGTATCGGAGTCCTAGCTTACGAGGACAGAGTTGAGGGACATCTTCGATACTGCCAAGTAGAGGTATAGCTCTTCGCCAACCTTGGGTGATGTTAGCAATGGCGGGCCAGCCAGGTACTGCTTCAACTCATCGAAGGCCGCCTGGCAATTTGCCGTCCATTGGAAACCATTTGATTTCGTTCCCCTCAGTACCTTAAAGAATGGCTGATACTTGTCGCCAGACTTCGCTAGGAAGCGGGACAAGGCTGCCAATCGTCCAGTCAGTCGCTGGACATCCTTAACGCTTTGTGGGGGAGCCATGTCCCCGAGGGCCTTGATCTTCTCTGGGTTTGCTTTGATTCCTCGTTGGGAGATGATGAAAGCTAGAAATTTTTCGGAGGCCACCCCGAAGACACATTTAGTCGGATTCAACTTCATTTGATGCTCGCGAAGCACCTCAAAGGACTTCGCCAGATCGCTGATATGGTTGCCCATAACTCTGCTCTTGACAAGCATGTCCTCCGGACTCATCCGGATCTGGTTGTAGCATGAATAGGCATCCATGAAGCTCAAGAGCTCATGTCTGGATATTGAGTCTACCAGGAGGTCAATACTGGGTAAAGGAAAGCTGCCTTTTGGGCAAACTTTGTTAACATGATGAAATCGATGTACATTCTCCACTTTTCATTACTCTTATTTACCAAGACTACATTGGAGAGCCAATCAGGGTATTGAACCTCCCTAATGAATTTAGCATCTAATAGTTTCTTTACTTCCTCTCGGATGGTGATTAACTTTTTCACTGAGTGGTTTCTCCGCTTCTGCCTGACAGGTTTTCGATCCCGGTCGAGGCCCAATTTGCGGACCATTACCCAGTCTGAAATTTCAGGCTCGTTAGCGGGAGTCCATGCGAAGATGTCAGCATTCTGTCGCAGGAATGAGATCAGTTCTTCGCATAGCACGCTGGTGAGTGAGCCGCCGATTCGTACGCACCTTTCTGGATCGTCCAAATTCAGTGGGACTAAGTCGGTTGCCTCACCAGACTGTGCTTGCTACAAGGTTGCTTCATCTCGATGGTCAAGTTCTCCTACTATTTTGGTGCTGTCATTAGGAGCGATTTGGGAAATGTAGTATGTTCGTCCAGTGACTTGGTCATCCAGCACCTCGCCCACACCGTATGGTGTTGAAAATTTCATTTTAAGGTGTGGTATTGAAGTGACGACCCCGAACGCTGTTAGACATGGCCGACCTAGTATTGCGTTGTATACAGAGGGCAAGTCGACTACTAAGAAGGTAAGTGTACGACTTGCCGTTCTCTGGTACGTTTCTAGGGTGACTTCTAGTCTGATCGTCCTTTGAACGGGTACCGGTTCGTTGTCGAGGCTATATAATGGGCCTTCTATAGATTTTAGTTGACTCTTTTTCAAACCGAGTTTAAAAAATGCATTGAGGTAAAACAAATCATGAGAACTTCCATTATCAATAAATACTCGTTTCATATGGTAGTCAATGCTACCGTTGAAAACAAGTGCTGATACAACAAGGGGGTCGGCATGGGAAGGAACTACATATGTCAGGTTATCATCACTAAAACTAATGACGTTGTCAGTAGTGCGCTGCTTCTTCCTCCCTGCAGCTGGAGGTATATTGAGACAAGAAAAGATCCACAAGCTCCTGAAAGCTTTGAATCGAGTATGGGGGGGAGATGATGGAACCAAATGCGTGTGTCCCCTTTTAGAGTGAGGTAAAAGCAGCGACACATGGCTGCGTCGTCCAACCCTTGGAAACCCAGATGGGTGCGGAAGTGGGCGAGATGGTCGAAAAAATCCATACTCCCATCGTAAGAGTCAAGGGATGGCATTTTAAATTTCACCAGCATGGGATGGTTCAAGATCTCAGCCGTGGAGGGAGATCTTTCGATGTTGGCTGTGCGCTCGTCATCTTTGAAGACGCGGTTCCATATCTTCTCCAGCCTTGGATCCGCTGGGACGGTATTAGCGGATCTTTTGGAGTTGAGATATGATCTCAACTTCATTCTTTCCCGAGCTTGTCTAGCAGCAAGGCGGCAGCTGCCCTGGCTGATCTTGCGGCTCGGGACTTTCCCTCCTGAGCCTGGGGCCTAAATTTCACGCGGGAGTATCTAGGGTTCCTTCGTTTCAGACTTTCATCCGGAGTTGAGCTGCTTTCTTGCTCCTCATGCCTTAAACGGCTTTGGGCTGTGAGGATATTGGTGCGGGAGCGCTGGTTAGTCTTTCGGTCTGTCAGGCCGGAATTTTCTTTCTTTAGCCTCCTCGTCTGGATGTCGGTACTGGGTCCACCGCTGGTGCAGACCCCAGCTGTGCTTGCTCCTGACTGGCGCAGAGTATCTGGAGCATTCTGTCTGTATTGTGCATGTGCTCCTCTAGGTTTTGGAAAAAAGATGCTGAAATTTCACAGGCTACCCCGTTGACCACAACGCCAACGGCATGGTCCTGGTTTGGTGAGACTACGTCTCGGGTTGCCTCGCTTGCTTGCACCCTTGTGTTCACCATTTTGTTCAGGAATGTTGATCGGAGAGAGTTTCTGAGAAACGCAGTTGACTTTTTGTAAGCGCTTCCCATAGATGGCATTAATGATACGTACCTGGATCCAACTTTCAACAGTTTTGAATTCAGGTGGTTGATTTGATCCGACTCCATTCACTGAGTCTGAATTCTGCACACCACTACAGTAAATAAGAAGTTGGGTGCCGGCGGGAGGTTATTCCATCAAAAATACTCCGATACTCAAGTCAGTAACAAGCCTTCGAATTTTGAAGGGTGGGCTGGTAAGTAAAAGAGAAAGAGAATGAGATTGGCGGGAGTGTTGGCCTGTAGATGTAGAAGCATTCCCGTGACTCATTGAGAGTATGATTTCTAACTCGATGTTTGCAAATAACAAGTGGAAGCTATGCAGAGGTGTTTTGGGCCGTTTGTTTGTGTGTCGGGCGGTCAACGCGTTAGCGTTGACCGTCTAATGTGCGTTTAGGCCTTTCTGAATTTTGGGCTGCTTTTCTTATTGGGCCGGTTGGCTATGGGCCTACCTATCACTAGCCCCCATACTGGTGGTCAGGATTTTGGCCTCCAACATGTTTATAATGGAATGCGCTTGTTTTTGGTGGAGTCGTTGCCCGTCTGAAGAGGAGCTTCGAGAGCTTCCAACGCCCTGTGGCATATTTTCCAATGCGTTCATGCTCAATGTACGCTTGAAGAATACTCAAACGCCCTGTGGCAGAATACCAATAGCCAACGCGCATCTGATGTGATGCTTGTACGCTACAATATTTGGCAGTGGCATTTGATCACGCCTTATGAGCGCACATGCGTCAATCTGCTATATAAGTCATATTCGATTGATTTTCAATATTTTTTGTTAACTTTTGAAAGAAGAGAGATAAGGATAAGAAAGAAAAAAGATAGAAAGTTAGATAAGGTCAATTGAAGTAATCAAAATAAAATTTTGGTAAAATTAAAGGCAAGTGTTTTCGGACCTTACTTCCTCTGAAATAGAATTTATCCCTACATGCATGTCGTTTGAAACGGAATGTTAAAACTTCACAATGTCACTGCTTTTTCTGTAATTTTATTTAAAAATATTATAATATGAAATTTTATATTTTAAATTAAATATATCCAAGTTTTCATAGAAAATTAAAGCTAAAGTAATTGAAATAATTTGAAGAAAAAACTATATAATTTGTGAAAGAATTAAAAATATTTTGTTCAAATGTGAAAATATAAAGATTATTTATAATTGTGTAAAGGTTTTTTTATACTTACGCATCGGTCCATTGTAAGAAAACTAGCGATGATATATTATGACACGTCTTAATATATTATAGTGATAATTGCGATTTAAACCTATCATCCACAAGTAAAACTGACGTTTGGCCCCTCTACAGAGTTATACGTATGATGACTCAATTACAAGTCTTGAATAATAGTGTAAGGCTTTTGATTGCGTGAAAATAAATATAACCTGAATTTTAATTATCTGATCATTAGTTGATAAGACTCTACTGACCCTTGGTCCATAAGAATTAGTATGTTTGAACATAATATATGTGATACACTTGAATTAAAAATCAAAAAGAAAAATTTAAATATGTGCATATTTGTTATGAAAATTCATGTCATTACATCTGAATTTGTTCTATTATCATTCCGATATATTTTAATATAAATTATATATCATATTGAGTTTTTAACTCACTCTTACTTTTATTTTTCATTGACCCTATTCAAATTAGCGGATTTAGGCATTTACACATGAGGATTTTAGTCAAGAAGTTGATTCGAGGAAATTTAGACTAGGATTTTAATAGAATCAGGTATTATGTTTTGCTTCAAAATAGTAGTCATAGACTAAATTATTTTTATTTTAGTCATTCGCTTATATATTAATTTAGTTATTGCAGTATATTATGAGTAAAGTAAAGTTGGGTTCCAATTTTCTTATATGGTTATTCGGTTACTTTAATTTTGATATAGATATAGCTCCTTATGTATATTTTGACGTTATGATATGGTCGATATTCCAACCACTTAATAATATAAAATTTTAGATTCTATGGTTAGATTATTTATTTTATTTTAGGTCTGTTGTGATATCAATATAAAACTTATGTTTAACGTTAATTTGGAACTTATAAATTATTAATAAAATGATTTCGCTAATTATTATTCGGGTTCAACATGGAGTCATGACGAGTTAAAGTGGTATCGGAGAAATTGTAAGATGAATGTCTTATTTAGTTTGTGGATCTAATTTGGTTAGGTATTTTATAATAAAATCAAAAAATGTCATTAAGATAAGGCGGTATTGGACCAAGTTCTTGACCCAACTGGTTGGAGGAATACTTAGTTATAATAGCCAGGCTAAGGGATGTGATGGAGTCCATGGCTTGAGGATCTCAAAACCTAGAGCTGATGACGATTAACCCAATGGCAACTGTATATGACTTGTTTACCAATAAGAGGGAGTTAGAATTTACGGGTGACCTAAATCCTACAAAGGCGAAGATTTGGATATGAAGATTTAGGAAAGTCTTTGAAATTCTTTGCTATCTGAAGGAGAGGAAGCGAGTTATGGCATTAGAGAATAAATAAATTTCTTAGGAAATGTTCATAGAAAGCTTCATAGAGAAGTACTTTTTGATAAGTTTGAGGAAATAGAAGGATGATAAATTCTTCTGTCTGTGGTATGAAAATCAGACTGTGACGGAGTACAATACCAAATTCATCGAACTCTCCCACTATGCCCCTTACATCGTCCACAATGAGGCTTGAAAAGCAAAAGACTTTTTGTAAGGTCTAAATGATACTATTTGGAATCAACTTGTAACCTTGAAGTTAAGAACCTATGGAGAAATGTTGAATCGGGTCATTTTGTTTAAACAAGAGTTGAAAAGGGAGAAATTCTTTGAAAAAAAATTGACTAAGTGAAGATGCCAAAATTTAGGGTTGGGAGGATCTCATAAAAAATCCAAGTCAATGGATAAAAGGAAGAAAGGAGCTGAACTCTAAGGTGAGTTGAGCCCGTAACAATCAAAGTCCATGTATCTCCATTGCAGAAAATCCCATGGAGGAAGGCCATGCTATAAGTTCTTGAGAGTATACTTTAACCGCGGCCAATCCAACTATATGATGAAGGACAGCCTACATCCCTTGAGACAAACGGTGAGAAAGCCAAGTGTTTCAGGAAGAGCTTTTGCAATGATGGCCTAAGATGCTGATGCATCGCCCACTATAGTTGAAGATAAACTCATAATTTTTAAAATTTTAGCTCATATACTTTTAGATTCAAGGTCAACACATTTATTTATATCTTTTAAATTTGTTTGTTATTTGTTGTCATCTCAGAGAATTATAAATTTTTTATTAGTAGTATCAACACTTATGAGATATTCCTTTAAGACGGACATTATGTACCCTAGGTGTATTGGTTTGGATCATTGGGTTAGAGATGGTGGTAGATTTAATCTTGTTGGACATATATTATTTTGATGTAATTTTAGGTATGAATTGATTAGTTAGTTGTCATGTTAGTGTAGATTATTTTTATAAGAGAGTAGATTTTTCAATCCTAAAATGAGAACCATTTTATTTTTAATGAGTAATATAAAAATAATCCCCATATGTGATTTCGACATTGTATACTTGCCATTTGATGATGAATAGATATCAAATGTACTTCGCTTATGTCGTTACAATCAAGAGTCATAGTGTTTTGGTAACGGACAAATCGGTGGTATGCGAGTTTGAGAATATTTTTTTAGAAAATCTTATGAAATTACTACAAAATCAAGAGATTAAATTTGAAATTGAGATCATACCTAGAATGATGCTTATATCAAGGGCTTCCTATCAAATGATACTGTCGGAACTTAAGGAATTGAAACAATAATTATAAGAGCTACTGAAGAAGTGCTTTATCCAGCCAAGTGTACCCCCATGGGGAGCTCCGATACTGTTTATAAAGAAGAAAGATATAACAAGCAAGTGTCAATTGTAAAGAATCGATGATTTGTTTGACTAATTGTAAGGGCCAAAAATATTTTTTAAGATTAATCTTTGTTTATGATAATATCAACCGAGAATTAAGAAAGAAGACATGACGAAGATAGCTTTTCGAATAAGGTATGGGCACAATGATGTTTAGTTATGCCCTTTTGATTAACTAATATCCCTATAACTTTTATAGACTTGATAAATTGGGTATTTTAACCCTATCTTGAAAAGTTTATAGTGACGTTTATCGATGATATTTTGATATATTTGAGGAGTTACGAAGAATATGAGATAAACTTAATGATTACACTCTAAACGCTTTAGAAAAGGAGCTTGTATGCCAACTTGAAAAAACACAAATTTTGGCTTGAATAAGTCATATTTTTGGGTCATGTCAACTCACGAAGAGATATTTTGGTCGATCCTAAGAAGGTTAAATCGATGATTAATTGAAGCCGGTTGATAATGGCGACAAAAGTTAGAAACTTTTTAGGGATGACAAGTTATTATCGAAAATTTGTGAAGAATTTTTTTAGAATCGCTATACCACTAACTTGATGACTTGGAAGAAAGTCAATTGGATGAATGATTACAAAAGGAGTTTTAAGAGTTGAAAGACCGCATAACGATAGCTCCAATTTTAATAATTCTTGAATGATCTGAGAGATTTATTGTCTATTGTGATACATCTAATATTAGATTAGGATGTGTCCTGATACAATATGAAAAAGTGATTGCATATGGGTCAAGATAATTGAAGATGCATGAAAGGAACTACCCGACATATGATCTAGAGTTTGTAATGGTGATCTTTACACTGAAAATTTAAAGACATTATCTTTATGGAGATAGATTTTTGGTATATTCAGACCATAAAAATCCCAAATAGTTGTCCTTTCAAAAGGAAGTAAATATGATATAGATAAGATGGATAGATTTTCTTAAGGATTATAACTGTAAAATTCGATATCAATTGGGAAAGATCAACATGGTAGCGGATGTCTTGAATCATCGAATACTGAATTTTGTGGCTCATCTAAGAATTAATGAGATAAAAATGATGGATTGTACGAAACAATGTGATTTTAAAAGATATTTCCAAAGTACACAAATAATATTATCTTATTATCAACTGTAACCCGAGATTTTGGATAAAATTAATGGAACTCAAATGAATGATTTGTTCTTGGTGATTATTGCCAGTGATTTAGACAGGAGTCAATGGAAGATTTTAGCATATGGCCCAATGGAGTCTTGAAATTTTGAAAATGGATATGTGTGTCGGATATTGGAGAATTAAAAGAAGAAATCGTGGATGAGGCTTATCAATCAAAATATACTATTCATCCTGGAGTTAACAAAATATATTAAAATTTGAAGAAAATAATTTGGTGACAAAACATAAAAAGAGAAATTGTTAGTCTATGTGAAAAGATATTTGATATATTAATAATTAAAAGTTAAGTAAAAGAAGGCCTCAGGTCTTTTACAACATATGTCAACCCCCAACTGTAAGTGGGAAGACATAGTAATAGATTTTGTAATGGGTTTATCAAGAACACTAAAAATCATGACCACTGTTTGGATGATTGTAGATAGGTTCACTAAATTGGCTCATTTTATTGATATACGAATGGCATTTTCTAAAGATCACCTGGTGAGATTGTATATTAATGAGGTGATTAGATTATACGGAATACTAGCTTCTATTGTGTCCAATCAAAATCTAAGGCTTGTCTTAAAATTTTGAGAAAGTTTACATTGAGAGTTAATGACCAATTTAAAATTCAGTACAACCTATCATTCTCAAATAAATAAACAATTAGAGCAAAAGAATTAAATTCTTAAGGACAGATTGAGAGCTTTGATTTTGAAAATGAAAGACAATTGGGATGTCTATCTGTCATTGGTTGAATTTGCATACAACAATAGTTACCTAGCAAATATCGATGTGTCCTTATTTGAAACTTTGTATGGAAGAAAATATTATTCTTATAGTTTTCACAAATGAGGTTGGCATGGCCCAGGGTTGTCTTGTTGAAGTACCAGTACAGGCAGTGAAGCCAACCTCCGTTCTAACATGTTCTTCCTCAACAATAAGTATGGCCAACCAGAACAAAAATATTATACAATAAGAAATTTTAAAAACTCTAATATCGATAACACGACCCATCCACCTGACCATAACCCTAATTCTTTCCCCCACCTCTCATCCCCTAACCTTCAATGTGGTGATTCTAATGGAAGGGTTCCCACACGAGTTTCCTCACATAATGGCGCTCCCTCCCTTGGGCAATAAGATAGTGATCAAATGTTACTCGGGATTGAACCCACAAGTTCCTTTACTAGAAGTGGTAATGATGGTCACAGTGCCATGGATGTTATGCATAGCTTTGCTCAAATTGCATGAAAACAATAGAAAGTAAAGAGTGGTCCTTTGGGAGAAGATTGGAGATAAAAATCTTTTGGGACAGGAGTTATTCAAGAGACATTCTAGAATTTTCATTTGATCCATGATTGATTGAATATTGTCCAAAGTTGATAGAAAAATTATACTGATCAAAGAAGATCGGAGTTAAGTTTTGATATCGGAGACCACGTATTTCTAAAGATATCACCATCAAAGGAAATATCTTAATTTGAAATCAAGAAAAAACTACAGCGGAAATTTATTGGAGCGTTCAAAATCCTCATAAAAATTGGTGAGATAACTTACAGATTGGCTTTATCTTTGAGTTTGGGAGACGTCCACAATGTATTCCACGTATCAATACTTTGAAAGTGTATTCATGACTTGTTATACATTATCGAGTACGAACCATTGTGGATAAATAAATATTTGACGTATATTGAGAAACCGATTCAATTTTTATGGAGAAGAGACCAAATACTTGGAACAAAGGAGATTTTATCAGTGAAGGTTTTATGAAGAAATTACTCATATGAAGAAACCATATGGAAATGAGAAGATGAGATTTGAGAGAAATATCTACATCTATCTTTTTGATAATATACGTTAAATTTTGAGGGTGAAATTTTTATGAATATAGGAGAAATGTAAATAACAGGTTTTAAATTGTAAATTTTAATCATAATTAATTAAATTAAAATAAGAAATTAAAGTTAAAAAAAAAAAATTATGTCAAAGTCAATTTTGGATCAGGTCACATTGAGCTGATTGACACTTGATCAACGCTTAATGCATAAATATGCGTATTCTAGACAGAGAAGTTGCACCTAAAAACATTACTACTATAAAATTTGATTAGAATTCTAATTAACTCGCCCATTCTCCTATTGATTCTAAAATTTATTATTTTAAATTTTATTATCACCTTATTTTATTTTCTTAAAATAAGAATTCTATTCTTATATTATTATATTATAGTAATTAAACGTAGCATCATTATATGCATTGTCATTATAGGGTTTAAGGTTTTACACCATTCCATACTTACATTGATAGTACCATTATGGCCACCATTGGAACCACTATTATTTTCTAATTTATTGTCGTCATGATCATCACCACTATCAATACTACATTTACCACTATGTACAACCACCACTAGCAAAAGCATTTTCTTTTCATTGTCATGGTCGCCATGGTTGTGGGTGATTGTGTCTTGGCCATTGCTAGTAGTATAATATATATTACCACATCTATAATTGTAAATAATTTAATTTCTTATGATATTATATTTTTTATTAAAAAAAATTCTAGTAGTAGTCATTGTAATAAAAATAACTATTTTCATATAACATATATATCGAATCAAATAATATAATTATTTTCATGTCCTATAAAACTTATGAGTTACTTTATTTTTGTATTGTTTCTTTCTATAAATATTTTAGATTTTAGCCCAAACAAAGATGGTGCATTTTGTTTTGCATTCAGAAACCTTACTATCTATATGTTCAATTATGGTTCTTGATGTTTTTGGTAAAATTTTTATAACTCATCCCAATTATAATGACCTAAATTTATCCTAAAAACATCTCATAATTAATAGTTTTTCACATTTACTCTTAAATATTTGACAACATCACAACTACAAAATTTGATTAGAATTTCAATTAACTCGCCTCTTTTTCTTTGTTAAGTGTAAAGTTTATTCTTAACTTATTCTAATTTTTAAAATAATAATTTTATTCTTATATTATTTTATTCTAATAACTAAACATAATATTATTTTATATATTTTTATTATTGTACCAGTCCATACCTATTTGACAGTATTATTGTGGTCACCATTAGAACCATAATTATTTTTTAATTTATTATCGCCACTATCAACATCACCATCACCATCGATGCCACCTATACCACTATATACAACCACCTCTGACAACAAAATTAACATTTCCTATCATTGTCATGGTCACAACCTATTCGGGCTTGGGATCAAAATTGTTGTAACTATGGTTATCGATGCTTGTGCCATGGCCATCACTAGTAGTAAAATATGTATATAACCACAAATATAGTTGTAAAAAAAATTAATTTCTTATGGTATTAGATATTTTTGTAGTGGATATTCCAATAGAAATAACTATTTTCACATAAAATATATAACAAATTAAATAATGTAATTATTTTCATGTCGCATAAAACTTTTGAATTATTTTATTTTTGTATTGCTCTTTTTTGTAATTTATTTTTAAAAAATTTGGCCCGACCAAAGGTGGCGCATTTTGTTTAGCATTTGGAAACCGTTTTGTTGATATATTCACTTATAGTTCTTGATGTCTTGGTAAAATTTTTATAACTCATCCTGAATTTGTCCTGAAAACTCCCAATAACTAACAATTTTCTATATTTGCACTCAAATTTTTGATAACATTACAACTACAAAATTTGATTAAAATTTTAATTAACTCCCCATACACCCTATTCCCCCAAAGAAAATGAAAAAATGCTTATCGAAATCCCCCAAACCCTAGCTTACCCCCTCACTAGTTGGCCAAAGTCCTGTTAAAATGAATTCAATTTTAGGCTCTCAAATAAACTCAATAACCAAAGTTAAAACATACATATTAAATGAACTAGTTTAAAATGGACACTTAATTATGGAGCTATTAGTTGAATGATTTAGTTTTTATGATTAAATTTAGGTCATTGGATTTACTTAGAAATTTAAAAATTGAGTTTAATTTTGTAGGATTGAACAGATATGATGTTTAAAGGCTATATATAAGAGGTTTAGCTAATCTCCAATAAACCTCCATTTTAACCTACCTGACATTTTCATCCAAATAAGAGAGGTATACCATTCGTTCACTCTTTTTTTTTTTGTTATTTTTTTTTTTTGTTATTCATTTATCTGATTTTATTTATTTTTAAATCCAAGATTCAAAATACATTGTCTCATTTTCTCTGTATTTGTTGAGGTTTATACGAGATTTCTCCCTCAATTTTTTCGTTATCCGTTATTTTTCAACCCAAGTAATTTATAATTTTGTTCATTGTATTTTTTCAATTTCATTATTTATTTATTTGTTTATATTTAGATTTATTTATTTCTAGACATAAGATTTATGTTAAATTTATTGGGCCTTAGGTTATTCTCCTCTGTGTCCTTCGCCCATTATATGTGCCAATTTTTTATTATTGCACAAGTAAATGATTTTTTTCTAAATTCATAGAAGGTTACACTTAACTGTAAGATGTCTTCAATGAAGTAGGTATATGAATATGCACCTAATGAATAAGTTTTCATGGGCGGATAGAATACCTATCAAACTACGCTATGTTTGATATGCGTATAAATAGTGCATATATGCTAATGATCAATATGATTGTGCCTAATGTTCTATATAGCTTGTCAACAGTTTTTTCTATAACATCATGATTATTTTGACTTTCTTAGTTTATACAAATAAATTATGGGATTAGTTTATGATAATTGTTCGATTATTTTTATCAGCAATGAAATAAAGAAAAAAATATTTTAGTACATCTTAATAATCGTTTTGGACCTATTACGACTGGAAATTTAGTGGTGGACTTAGATTTGAAATATTGAATATTGAACTTAGTATATTTATTTGCTTTAAACCGAAATTCGGGTTGGCCTTAAAAAAATCATGAATCATTTCTGGCCGAGAACTATAGAGAGAATTAGATTGGGCGGAGAATTATTGTTTAGACTTATATCTTGGGATCTTTTGAATTAAATTAGTTGTGGACCTAGTGCTGTTATGTAGACCAAATTTTCATGATCGAATTGTGGGACTCTCTTAAATAATAAATAATATAAAAATTGTGAACTAAATATTGGAGGATACTAGTACATTAATACTTGGTAAGTTATTATAATAAGGAGTATATTTTGATGAGCCAATCGTCTTAGCTAGGAAATTTAGAGGGACAAGTAACTGGTGGGACTCATTTGAGAATAATTAAACTGTATATCTTTTGGAGAAATCAAATGATATATGGTTGAGGTGGGTTCGGGCTTGGGCGGAGAAAATCATCTTAGGAGGATGAACATATGCATTTTAGCCATATATTAAATTGAGACTTAATTACTTGGCAAGTACTCGATTAAAGTCTCAAATCTTGCTTCTATATTTGACGGTCCCATACTTAGAACTTGCTTATTACTCTCGGCATATTTAAGGCTATTAGTGGGGAAGATTAGTCTTCTAGTATTTAGGAAATGATATTCAAGGCTATATTACATTATACATATTGGAAAACTTTTAGATGGATTGATCTTGGCATGTATTTTCCTTGATTGGCCGGTTAGTGTGAAAATTCTTGGAAGCAATATTCTTGAAATTTAAAGGTATTATTGTTGTCATAAGGAGGGCAAGTCCCTGCTGATTTGAACTATTTTAAAATTTTCTAACACTTAGTCAAATGGGGACTCAATAGGTTTGGCAATTAACTAAGATTATGGGCCTATAATGATTGGAGGATTCTTTGAAGTCAAGATTTGGAAACTCCATTATGTTTCACGGTTGTGTTGTAGTGTGCTTGGGGGGGCAAGAAATGTGCATGGGATCAATTCAAAAGGAATTTATTATATTTAGAGGGATAATGCATCCTGGGAAATTTGCCTATTGGAAGGCCCTCTCTTTGTATGGAAGCATGATTAGGAGGAGGCTCGGCTGAGGGGGGCTTGTGGAGGCAAATAATTTTGTTGCAAACCAATGGAATTAATTTGAGTTAATTTGTAAGGAAATTATGAAAACCCTAATTCTTCTTGAACCCTATCTTTTGAAAGTTATTATAAAATGTCTTAACCTCGCGGTCTCTTATTAAAAATCCTAAAGCCCTTACATTCTTCTAGTTTTACCTTAGCTGCCACTTATAGAAGAGAGTAAGAGAGGGTTATGCTGTCCGAGGTGAGTTGGTGAAGAAAAGAGAAAGAAAAGAAGTTTTTGAGACAAGTAACCTTGTGATCAATCCTTCGTTATTTTTTGATAATTATTCTCTGACTAGTCTTTTAAATCCAATCACGAGGAACCATAATTTTATATTATATTAACATTATTGGCATATTAAAATAATTTTTATAAAAATAATATTTATATTTGGCACGATGTATGAGTGAAGTTTGAAATAACTTTTAAATGCTAATACCTTGTAACCATAGCAACTGAATAACGTTCGAACTCTGGTAAGTAATCATGGCTTAATATACTTTGCATGATGGATTTTTTGATGTTATGTTGAATGTAGTTTCACATTATCCTTGGTACTTACATTTTTAATCAATAGAATAGATATGTATAGAGTAATTCTTATATTTTTTCGTACTGACATAAATTTGAAATAGAAATTATAACTGATGTTTGACTGTCGTGCTAGGCAACATTCAAACACCAGTCTATGATTGGCTTAGTTTTGTCGATCTAAAAGGTTTGACTTCTATCATGTTATGTGATAGTATATTTATGATGATATATCGTGTTATAAATCTATTAAATAATAACGTAGGTCGTGTTCATATTATATAGAGCTCAATGTGTGATTTTGTGGCCAAATAAAGGATAGAGACCCATCGTTTGAATGTCATTGGAGAAGGAGTTCGATCAGCAGACAGTGGTTTAAAGGGATTTCGTGGATTTGAGTGACCAAGATCTGTCCCTTAAGGATTAATCGCATAATGATTTGTTATAAGACCCCACGGGTAGGATTGATTGCATGGTTGTGGTTTTGTTCCATTTTTATAATGGTGAGTATTGGTCGTTTATCACTATGCAAGCTCCCATTCAAACGCCGCAGTGGCAATTTCAAGAACAAGAGCTAAATTGTAGGTTCAAAGCCTGGGATTGGATTTCTAGATTAATGTCGGGCAAATAGAGCTAGCCGATGATTGGGTTTAACCTAGTTTCTTGCATGAGGAGTATCTCGGAACTTGGATGATTCACATTGAAGTATGTGATTATTCACTCCTGTAGAAATTACTAGCTTTAGAGGCAATTATCAAGGATTGTGTCCCATTGTCGATGGTGGGGATTTATTGTTTTATTATTAATTTTACGATAAGTTTTTAGTTTTTATGATTATTATTGATGTTTCATTTATAATGTTATTTACTATGAAGATTCATATAATTTTTGGGTATTAGCATAACAATTCAGGTTAGTATTTGTCAACTAAGCTCAGGTTGTCACATTCTCTCTTGGCATTCAAATGCTAGATCTGCCATTCAAATACCAATTGTACTTTTTAAAGTATTTTACTCTATTTTTAGATATTTAATATGAGTTATCTTCAAACACAATGAGTGTTGAACTAAGAAGGAGAAAGGGAACAGAAGGAAGGGATTTTAGCAATTTGTTTGTAATCAAATCTTATTCAGATCTTCCTAACCAAAATGGTTAGGTAGTTGATCATTATAGAGATTTGTCTTCAATACTGTGTGATAGAGTTTGAGTATACAGATCCTAATAAAATCTAAGATATATGTTCATCTTTATGATTTTCTATATTTTGGCCTTTTCTTGTATGTTTATTTTTCGTTTTATTTATTTATTTTTGTTTTTAAAATTTATAATTTTTATATATTTTTCAGATATTTTGTTCATGAATAGATTGTTTTATGAGGAATGACTAAACTAAATGCCTATTTACTTAAAGGAAGACATACAATTATATGATGAGAAGATCTACGAAAGATGTGAATACCTAGCCCATGTCAAAACCTTATTCTATGTGTAATTGAATTATATGCATATTTTACCATGTATAACTAGATATATAATTGACCATCTTTATATGAATGCAAACATTATACATTTGGTATTAAATTTATTATGCCCGGCAGTGATGGAAGAATGGAGACAAGACCACTCAAGAAATTTCCTGTTGCAAAGTTTCCATCTATCTACATAACAGAGACTGAAGTTGTGCTTCGAGTTCCAGAATTTCATTTATTTAGTTTGTTGCTTGGAGTTTGATGATTATATGGCATCTATTGGCTAAGATCCATCTATTAGTTTGTGGAGTTTGTGATTGCACCTATTATTTATATAATTTGTTCTTTTTATATTTTTTAATATCTATCACCGATTAAGACAAATGACGAAACAGATAAGACAATAAGAAAGTGTAATCGAACAATATCCAACAATTACATAGCACTAGGCATGCTAGACAAAGAGCATAGACAACAAATATAGATCAAAAAATGAGTGTCGTTTTATACCAATTACAGTGTTTCAATTCTAGCATTACATTTGATTTAATAGGACAATTCAAAAGCCATTTTCTTTTTGTTCACTTAGGTGATCAACTTAGCATGGAACCATTTGTTGATGAAGAATAAGTATATTTGTTGGATAATTTTTATAACAATTGGTTGCAGTAAAGTAAAATATGAGACTTGGTGATATCTAGATATTAAATTGCTTTGACACTAAATTGTTTGTAGCAAATATAAAATTAAGAGATGTTTAGATACTTGATGATTTAATGGAAGGAAAAATGCCTTTGTAATTTGATGGTTTTATATATGATTGAACATAAGCTAGTTTAATTGAATGGTTTAAGACAAAATCAGACTTAATTTTGTGACGTGATGTACATAAAAGGTACTATAGGTTCTGAGATTTATTTTATTTTTGACGATATAACCCGTTGTTAACATTGGATAGTGATGATTGTCTTGAAGAAATTGAGAATACATTTTACATGAAAGCAAGCATATATATAAATTATGCACCTAACACATTACTTGGAGTTTTTGCATTTTTGATATATCAATTTTGTCTACTAAGGAGATTTAACAAGGTGGGGTTCATTGAATATTATATCATTACTAAATATACTAATATGTTTCAAAAAACAAGCATGGTAAAAATGAAAAATTCATCTTTCAAGTAAAGATTGGTCAATGAAAGACTTTTATATTTCAACTAAATGGACATAAATTTGAACTTTTTATATTGCATTAGTATCATGAACAAATGGATGCTATGTCCTTTGCTACTATAATTTTAGTAATTAAAATTTAGTTTTATATTATCAATAGTTGGTTGGCAACCTAGAACTACAAACAATCTCAATTGTATATAATCTAGCAACATGTAATATTCTCATGATAATATATTTATAGTTAACAACTGTTGCGTCCTGCATCCCAAGGTCCACATGCAACACAATTCTTTGGGGGAGATGGATGTAGAGAGGGAAAAATTAAGACTAGATTTTACGTGGAAAGCCTCCCCTTAAATGAGGAGGAAAAACTACGAGACTTTGGGTCTTTAGAAATACTTCACTATGGGATGGAAGTATTTACAAAGTACAAGTGTTAGGGGTGGATCCCTTCCTTGTCTCTTGTTTTGTATTTCTCTCCTTGGAATGTTCTCTCGTTGGGAAACTTTGTCACTCTTCAACTTCTTCTTATTTGGAAGAGAGGGGGAAAGAGTTATGGGAGAGTCGAAGTCCTTTCTTGTCTTTCTCACTGGGGTGAGCCGGGAAAAGAAGACTTTCTCTTCTGGAGTGAGTGGGAAGGAAATGGCCGAAAAAGTCCCCTAGGCAAGAGCCTTTGCTGAGTATTTATAGGAAAAAACGTGCCGTTGGGGAGGAGACACGTGGCAGCCAACAGACGGTCGAGAGGTTGTCCACTGTCTCACTGGCCTTATTTAATGCTGCTGACGAGTGCAGGACAGCACGCGGCAGTCGTCGCTGGTACGGCCTAAGCATGTCAGGCGTATATGCCCTAGGCGTCAGTCTTGACTTGACTAGGTATGCCCTGTGGAGACGGTGTTTGACAGTGGTTGCAGGTTCCTTGGGAATCGACGAGGTCGCTTAGCTGACATTCTCTGCCGTGTATAAGATAGTCCTCATCCTTGCGTGGCGTGCCTTGTTGTTTTGTGGCTTCGAGGACTTTGGAGAAGGCAGCCCTTGAGGGGTCTTTGGACATTTGTGGAGGGTCCTCGAGTCTCTTCTTGACTTCTCGGACTGATTGGTGGCTTGGCGGAGCTTCTGGGGGTTCTCGGGCTTTTTCTTCCTATCCTCGTGTCTGGATATCATTAGTGATGTCCTTGAGCCCCTTATGGCCAAAGGGGGCCTCTCGGACCTTCGTTGCAACTTTGGTTCTCGGGACACTTGCGGTATTTTGAAGCCTCTAGGGCCGTCCAGCCCTCTTGGTTCGTGGACGAATTCTTAGACTTTTTACCTGGGCCTTTCCTTTAGGCCGTGTTTTATGGGCCCTTATATTGCGGCCCAACATAGCCCCCCATGCCAAAGGGTTCGAGGTCCTTGTCCGTTTAGCATGAAGTCGCTGCTCTTCTAGGGATGCTGGTCTCTTTTTGCTCAAGTTTGTCCGCGCGTGCGTTGTAGCTCAAAAAGGACGTTCCTGAGTGGGCAGGAGCATGACAGTCCTTGTCTTGACTTAGGCTGTTCGCAGCGTACATGCTAGGCTTAGTGGGGGATCGTTCAGGATTTCTTCTAAGGTCCGAGACCTTTCCCACGCCGCCGTTTGGGCTTCTGTAGGGTATTAAATGCTGAAGTGACGCACTGACAGGTGTCTTGGGAAGGTAAGGCCATCATTCTTTTGAATGGCCGTGTGACGCATGGCAAGGGTAATGAATGCGCATTTTTGAATTTGAAGGGTATTTAAACGCCTTCTTGTCCCGATTCTTCATCTTTGTGTATGCCTTTCGTTTCCTCCTTCAAGTGTCGAGATTTTCTTTGCTTTTCTGTCTTCGCTTTTCGACATCGATAGCACCTGGAGTGAGGGTTATTGCCTCCACGATGACGCTTGACAGGCTTGCGGAGATTCGAGCATGATATCGGATCCCCGAGTCCACAGCCATGATAATTCCTGAGTCGTACGATAGGGCGTGGTGCCCTCAGGATGGCTTCATCACCGTTTATGAAGTCCACCTCAAAGGTGGGCTACGGTTTCCTGTGGCGGAGGAGCTTTATGACATCATGAGGGCACTCGGGGTCCCATTCGCCAGGCTCCAGCCGAATGCAGTAAGGTATATGGTGTCCTTGTATGTTATCTTCCGGTGCCAGAAGAAGCTCTTGAATGCCCTTACGGTCAAGGTTATGTTTCGTTTTACACATAACATTAACTGGATTACAATGACCCCCCGTCCGGATTTTTCGCTAATGTTTGGGGGGAATCCGGACTCCACGAAGTGAGGAAGGATAAGTTCTTCTTCCTTGGCGTTCACGAGCATTGGGCTGTCCCCTTTGAATGGGGGAAGGTGGCCAGCCAGTATAACTCTGACCCTTCGAAGGGGGACAGGAAGAGCGTGAAGGAGTTCACAGATTTAGTGTTAGCCAATCTGGGAAGCTTCCACCTGGATAAGTGCAATATCTGGCTATCATCCGAGAAATTTGAGGAAGCCAAGTGGAGACCACGGGCCAAGGCCTCTGCTGCCGCTTCTCCCGAGAAGTCTAAGGAAAAGAGACTAAGGAGGGGAGCGGGGACACTGAGGATTGGGAGTCCCGCTGACCGCTCAAAAAAGAACCTTCCGGCCGAGAGTTCGGAACGCCCAGCGGTTGTTGCTGAGCTCCCTTCCAGTGATGATGATGACGATTTAAACGCCAGTGATTTAAGAGATGATGACGTGATTGCTCCTCTGCTTAAAAGGTCGAGGACTCGTACCTTATCAAAGTCCTCGGGGACTGAAGGTCTCGCCTTCACTTCCACTGCTAATCCTCTTACTGAGTCCTCGGGGACTGAAGGTCTCGCCTTCACTTCCACTGCTAATCCTCTTATTGAGTCCTCGGGAGTGATCGTACTGATTGTGGAGCGCCCAGACATCCAACCCCCAGTGATGATTTTGTTCCTGGAGCTCCCGCTGATTTGCTTGGTGACGTCTCGGATAGGATTGATCATCCCTTCGAGTACATAGGAGGCGGGGACTCCGTCATGGATGCTGAGAGGGGAATGATGGCTGAGACGATCCGAGAGGTGGTAGAAGCCAAGGAGTTAGGCGTCGTTGATCTGATGTCCCTTGATCCTTCTGAGCACCCCGTTGTAGCCCCTGCTGATCAGCCATCCGAGCTTCCTGGGGGCGCCGATTTCGAGGTGGGCTCTTCGGTGCCTCTTATAGCTGCGGAGACTGTGCCTAAGGGCGCTTGCGCCTAGGGAGACCTAATGGAGCCCGAGACACGGGGGAGTGTGACATAGGGAACGATCCCCTTGTTTTTGAGGTAACCCACTGTTTCTCCTTTTGCCTTGCTTCCGGTTGCTCGTGTTTTGATGAGTTTTTCTGTTGCAGCTCAGGGTCTGATTAGAGGCCTTAATGAGCTGGTGGGAGAGATCGCCCAGTCCCGCTCGGAAATGGGGTCCTTGAGGGCCGCTCGAGAAGCTGCGTAAGCGGCCAAAGCGGAGTTGGTTGAAGCAAGGGGGAGATTTCCTTTTTGAAGGATACTGTCAAGCTTCTACGGCTTCAGCAGGGCCTTCTTCGAGACAGGGTCCTTCGTCTGGAGGAGAGGCTAAGGACGTCCGTGTAGATTGTGGAGATGGCCCCAATATTGGACAACAAGTACGGGGATGGCATTTGCATGTGCCGCCAGGTGCTGCGACTGATCTGCCCACGGTTTCCTGTGGCTGTCCTCGATCCCAGGAACGCTAGTGCCCTAAGCGCAGAGGATTTATACGGCGTTGCTAGGAGGCCTTTTCCTGGGCCTCCTCGGGCAGGGCCTGAAGGTGAACCTCTTACGCCCGAGGAGCCAGTTCCGGAGGACCAGGCAGGGTCTTCAGGAGCTCAAGAGGCTCAAGGAGAAGGGAGTCAAGAGGCGCCCCTTGACATTTTGTTTCTTTTCTTACCTTGTAACACGTTGTACATGAATTTATTTTATGAATAAAACTTGTCCTTTAATGGACTTTTTGTCCTGCTTGTACAAGTGCTGTTCTTCTCTTCTCTCTTTCTCCCTCTTTTGTGACGCGATGCACAGTGCCTTACTCTTAGTTTTGAGTGTGTGATCTCCTTAGGACTCTTAGCCTCTTAATTTCTCGGGTTTGAGCATGTGATCCTTTTAGGATCCTCTAGCTTTTTAACCTTTTGACCTCTCAGGTTTTTCGATGTTGGAGTTCGGCCTTTGGGGCGGCTCTGTCACAGCCGAGTTTTTGGAGTTCGGCCTCTGGGGCCGCTCGGTCACAGCCGAGTTTTTGGAGTTCGACTGCTGGGGCTGCTCGGTCACAGCCAAGTTTTTAGAGTTCGACCTCCTGGGCCGCTCGGTTACAGCCGAGTTTTTGGAGTTCGACCTCCGAGTCCGCTCGATCACAACCGAGTTTTTGGCTTTGAGTTGTGAATTGCCTTGTTGTTGATGAGGGGGCATGAGAATACTTCATAATAGACACAATGAAGGGACGTTTTTATTGATGTACACGTGTTACATTGCGTGGCCTCCAAGGCCCTTTTTAGTCCTTACGTTACATCAGTCCGCGCGCTTGGGCCTTTATGCTCCTCTTTGCCATTCCCTTGGTCCTCCTGAGAATTACGTTCAGTGCTGGCCTCGCCGGTATTGACACCCCCAGCGGGGGGTCAGGCGCACTCCGCGGTATTGGCGCCCCCAGCGGGGGGTCAGGTATGTTCTGCGCCCATTATGGCCTTGCCTTTCGAGCGGTGCGTCCGGCTGCGTCCCGCTACTCCGGGGCCATGCCCGGGTCGTGGCAGAAAGCGGTCAAGATAGTCTTCCATTACCAGTCGCTCGATCTCCGCCTGGAGCTTCGTGCAGTCCTCGGTATCATGGTCGCGGCTGCAGTGGTAATGACAATACTCCCACTGGTCGCCTCCCTCTAGAGTCTTCAGCGCCTTGGGCCATCTCAGGAATTCTTCGTCCCTGATCTGCCTCAAGATATTGGTGAGGGACTCAGTGAGAGCAAGTGGGCCTGAGGGCCCATTTCCTCCAAGGACCATCCGTTTGGGCTCGCTTTGCTCTGGCGGTCCATGGGTCTTCCTTCGGGCGCCAGCCCTTATTTTTCCTTCCCTTGTCATTGGGGACAGGGGGTCTTCTCGTCCTACCGGCTGGCTCGTTTTGCCGGTTTTGGGTTCGAAGACCGTTTTCCAAAACCTCTTGAGCCCCCTCTTCGTTGGGGCCTGGCTCATGGACTTCTTTCTATTGAGGTAATTCCTCAATTCGCCGGGAGCTTGCGCCCCTTGTCGCCTCTGGGGCACTACTGGGCACGGGCTTTCGGGGTGAGTGTCACTGGACTGCTCGTCCACCCTCTCACGGAGGGTACGGACGGCTCTTGAAAGGCTATCCACCTTCTGTACTAGCTTGCGTACGCTAGTACTGGGACCGCCACTCATCCTCCCGCTTGATGGGAGGCACCTGTCGAAGCGCTCCTCCTCCCGGGTGTACATACTATCTTGTCTGCTCACCATCTTCGGAGCGCGGCTGTTGTGAGGGGGCAAGCTTGTGAGCCTTTTGTTAGTTCTCATAGACGGCGCCAATGTTGCGTCCTGGATCCCGGGGTCCACGTGCAACACAATTGTTTGGGGGAGATGGATGTAGAGAGGGAAAAATTGAGACTAGATTTTACATGGAAAGCCTCCCCTTAAATGAAGAGGAAAAATCACGAGGTTTTGGGCCTTTAGAAATACTTTACTATTGGATGGAAGTCTTTACAAAGTACAAGTGTTAGGGGTAGATCCCTTCCTTGTCTCTTGTTTTGTATTTCTCTCCTTGGAATATTCTCTCGTTGGGAAGCTTTGTCACTCTTCCACTTCTTATTTGGAAGAGAGGGGGAAAGAGCTATGGGAGAGTCGAAGTCCTTTCTTGTCTTTCTCACTAGGGTGAGCCGGGAAAAGAAGACTTTCTCTTCTGGAGTGAGTGGGAAGGAAATGGTCGAAAAAAAAGTCCCTAGGCAAGAGCCTTTCTTGAGTATTTATAGGAAAAAATGTGCCGTTGGGGGGGAGACACGTGACAGCAAACGGGCGGCCGGGAGGCTGTCCATTGTCTCACTGGCCTCATTTAATGCTGCTGACGAGTGTAGGACAGCACGCAGTAGGTGCCACTGGTAGGGCCTAAGCGTGTCAGGCGAGTAGGTCCTAGGCATCAGTCTTGACTTGACTAGGCGTGCCCTATGGAGACGGTGTCTGGAAGTGGTTGCAGGTTCCTTGGGAATCGACGAGGTCGCTTAGCTGGCATTCTCGGCCGTGTATGAGATAGTCCTCGTCCTTGCGTGGCGTGCCTTGTTGTTTTGTGGCTCGAGGACTTTGGTGAAGGCAGCCCTTGAGGGGTCTTTGGATCTTTGTGGAGAGTCCTCGAGTCTCTTCTTGACTTCTCAGACTGATTGGTGGTTTGGCGGAGCTTCTGGGGGTTCTCGGGCTTTTTCTTCCTGTCCTCGTGTCAGGATATCATTAGTCTCGGACCTTCGTTGCAACTTTGGTTCTCGGGACACTTGCCGGTATTTTGGAGCCTCTAGGGCCGTCCAGCCCTTTTGGTTCGTGGACGAATTCTTGGACTTTTTACCTGGGCCTTCCTTTTGGGCCATATTTTATGGGCCCTTATATTACGGCCCAACAATAACAATATATTACATTTATAATTATAGATATTTTAGAATGGGCGGTGCTCTCATGATAGTATATATTTAAAGATAGAAATTGGTCTTGTGATTGCCAATATTTAACAACCAGTATTACTCTCATGATTGTATATTCAACAATAGTAGTAACTCTCACAATTGTTTTGAATTAACGATGAAACTAATATCGTCATTAAAAAGTTAGTTTAATATTAACAATAATTAAAAAAATATCATCATTAAAAATTTTTAATGATAAAGATATAATGACAATAATTTTCCGTCATTAAAATATTTTAATGACACAAATTAAACTTTTAGCGACCATAAACCTCATTGTTAAAACTACTTTTTCTTGTAGTAAATTGAGAGAAAATCTAGAAAGCATCGAGAGTGTTCCAAAGAACTTTACTTCTTCTAATGAATATAGAAATGAGTCCAATGATAATGTAACACTTGATTTACTATTTAATTGATTTGACATTATTAATTATTTTGAATTTATTTTTAATATATTAAAAATAATTATGCAATATAAATTTAAAAAAATTTTAATAAAAGAAGCAAGATTGGTTCCTGATATATACTTGACGAGCGTTTGTGCAAACTTTTGACAGATAAAATGCATGTGAGGAGCACCTCTGGATTGCTTGAACGGGATTCAAATAAATAGATGGGCGTTTGATGTGCGTTTGGGGTGCCTAATGTGCACCTGAGGCTACGCTCGTGCATGAACAAAGTTAGACACAATGTCTAACGTGTGCTTAAGGCAGTGTTTATGCGTTGGTTCTTTTATATAAGGAGATGTGCATAGTTTTTGGGCATTTAGCACGGGAAGAAAAAGGAATGAGAGAAAAGAGAAGGGAAGAAAGAGAAATGAACAAAAGAAGAATAATTTGGGATTTTTTGATTAGTCTATTAGATCAGAGGTTAAAGATAAGTATCATTAAATCCTATCTTTGGTGTATTTCAGTTTCTATTTAATTTTGCTTATATTTAGCGATTTTAGTATACATAATGTCATTTTCATTTACTCCATTTGATTCTTCATGCATGTATGTAGTTTTACTTGTTAGTTTGAGGTTTTTTTTTTTTTACTGAGTATGTAAGAAGTTTGAGGATTTGAACGAAATAAAAAACTATTTTAAAATATCGGACTTATATCTAAAATTTTGTAAAGAAAAATAATGAAAGTTTGCATATGGGCCTTACATGTAGTATTTTATGTATGTGTTTCGAGTTAGGTTCTATTTTGATATTTGATTTGATATTTGCATTTTTTTTTCATGATAAAATGTTTTGTGTTTGTACTTTTTGGAATAAAAATTTTGTACTTTTTTCTTAGATAAAAAAAGATTTAAACATTGTTATATAGACTCTCTTTAGTCTGATTTTCATAAGAATCATTATAATAAATTAAACAGAATTAATATATTTAAATATTTAAATATTTTTAGACAAATTTGAAGATTATACTTGTCATCCAAGGGTGACAAAATAAAGTGATATTTGTCCCCATTTATATGTGAGAATATGTAAATGGTCCGCTTATAGGTCTAAATAGTAGTGGTTCAACTCACAATTTTATTATTTTTTTAGCCATTTTAGATTAGAAAGTTATGGATATCTTGTATGGAGCTTGAATATAGACATTGGTAAAATTGTATGCATATTTTGTGAATATTAGTTTTATAGTTGGATAGTGTTTATATTGGATGTATTTGGTATTGAGGGGACAAATAGATTGATCATAGTTTATATTATTGTTAAGGAATCATGGTGTGGATTATCATGTTATTTAGTTATTGTGATATTTGGTTTGTATTATATTGGTAGCGTGGTTTATAATATTAGTTTGTCGCCATTTTTTTATGAACATTTGGAACACGTTGTATTCAGTTTTATTGTTTGGGCAGGTAGTTTAGAGTGATCCTATAATTGTTGATATCATTATTTATTATTATGATTATTGTTGGCATTGCATGAATATTTTATTAGGTCCAACCCAAATTTAGATACGTATTTAGATGTTTGTATTTCAAGATTTTATTTTATAAATTATGATTATTATTAATTATTATCGTTATTTACTTTTACTTTGAGTTTTTAATAAATAAGGTTGATGGCCTCTAATAGATCTACTCTTGGATTTAAAGATGATGAAATAAATACAAGTAACCAACCCAAGCAAAATTGTTTGTGCCAACTACTTGTAGCAATGTGGAAGATGTGGGCATCGTAAGAGTAGGGGAAATATTGATAAACAAATAGTTATAGAACTCCGAGGAGTTAACCTATCATGTATTCCCACTACCTTTTCCCAATGGAAAATTTGTCCACTGTCACCCAATTATTCAATGATCAACCGTAGTGTGAATCATCTAATATGTGGTAGAGAACATTTAATATGCGAATCATATTATCACCTATTATAAAGGTGAGAGAGTAGAGAGAGAATAGAGATGTGCTGGTAATGGTTAAAAGAAGAGGAGAGGAAGTATTTGTATATTTTTTTATTTAAATAAAATTTGTACATGAAGCTCTTGTAATTGATGTATCTGAAAAATAAATCCAAAAAAAAAAAAAACCTTCAATAAATAAATAAATAAATGTCTGGAAAACCATAATTGCATGGACAGATGAAGGCAGCAAGCAGGACGGAAAGCAATGGGCAGATCAGGCAGCAAGCAATGGACTGTTTTCGGGTACAGAAGCACAGTGTTCACTATCATTCCGTCGGCAGAAGCTTTTTCCTTCTGTTTCCGACATGGCATGTAAAAGGGCGCGGACATACTCATGTCCGGAGGACCACAATGCACGGCTGGCGGATTCTCGTCCGCAGAAAACAAGATCATTTTATGAGTAAAATTTTGGATTTTTTAACCCGCATGTATGTATGGCGTTAATCAAATAATTAGTAGAAGAAATCAGGATCGGGGGTGCTCTCCGATAAAGATGTACGCCGTGCATTTTACGGGTAGAAAAAGGTTTTATTTTTATTTTTTAAAATAAATGTGCTCATTTTTTTAAAATTTTTATTATATATTTTAAAAAAATAATTATGATCTTATTATTTTAAATTAATTAATTTTAATTAATTTTTTTAAATTAATTAAATTATAATAATTTATTTAAAAATAAGATATGAAAAATATTTTTTTCATTTCAATGAGAGAAAAAATTCCCCTCAAATGTAGCAGCACATAGCTACAACAGTTGAATTTTTTTTTTTAAAAAATATGATAATATGGATATTCTATTAATTTCATATTTTAAAAGTGTTGGGTCCGGTATTGCGGGTCAACTCGAAACCAGAGGCGTACCGAAGAAGTCTTACAAAGGCGGGAAATATTTTCGTTTTTGGCGGGAAGATTACTATTGGCGGGAGTTTTTGGACTCGTTTTGGAGGGAAAATGTTCACCCCCTTTTTTCAATAAAAGGACCAGCCGGGCACAGGAAAGGGGGGAGGAAAAAGCAGAGAAGAAAACAAATCCCTAAACAGGGAAGCAAAGTCTGGAAACGGCGGCTGGTGCCCTGGCTTTGTTCTTGCCAATCAGAACCCGAAAGCTTCAAATGCAGCGCCTTGACCTCCCTACCCTAATTCTAAGCTCACTGATGAAGTAGAGTAGCACCAAATCCAGTTAATGGCGCCTGGCCCTCTTTTCCCGCCTCCGTCAACATAGGACTCAAAGCCCTCAATGGCGGTGCCCGGAATCCCTTCCCAAACAGGGCGACGGTCCCCGCAACCGCCATTCCTCCTCGCATCCGCCTGTTCATGGCGAGATAGAGACTCAAGGTCCCCGAATCGAATCTCGCCTCATGGGAAATTGCCTTCCATTGCTCATCGGCCAAGCAGAGCGCGAAGTCCTCTTCACCTCTCCATCTGCGCCCGTCACCAGCGAAACAGGACGCGGCGTTCTCCCAATAAGCGGCCCTGCAATTTCTCCGCAGTCTGCGCGGATCGAGCATAGAGCTCGCCAACACTGGCGCACAACCGCTCTTTTTTCCCCTAATAGGGCGGCTCAAAGCTCCCAACTATGGCCACCCTTCCTCCTCGTGCTCTCACCCGAAAACAGAGTGTGAGGCCCCCCTCAGATAATGGCCTGTTCCCACGACAACGGTCTCCCAGAGGCAGAGCCCGAAAGCTCTCTCTAAACTGGAAACCCAAGGCTCTCAGTAGAATAGAGAGCAAATCCTCGCTCCTGCCAACGGCGCCTGGTCGCCGTCCTCCAGATCTAGTCAAACGAGAGCACTAAGCCCTTCGCTACAGGAGCCCAGAGTCCCCTGATGCTTACTCCGCTCCAAAGAATGGAACCCAACAAGAATGGAACCCAACGAGGCCTCGCCGATGGTGCTCGACCGTGAACGGGAATGCGGTTCCTCCCAAAGGGGAGCGAGGCCTTCGCAGATCGGGGGCGGAAGGCATGCTCAATGGGACGCCCATCGCACGAAGGAGAAGGTCCTCAGCTGGTAGAGCACAAAACACTCGCCCCGGTGTTCCTCCGTATGAGTACGAAGCTCTCCCAAAACAATATCCTGTGGTTATTAACTTCACGACAGCTTGCTCGGGTCAAGTGGGCAATCCGGTACTTATCGGCCCACCAACGCGACTCGTGCCGAATAGGCCACACACTCATTCTGGCGCACTCCGGGAGATCTCCGAATATCACCAAGGCCCACGAACATCTAAAATCCGCCCTCCGCGGGCGCGCCCCCAAGAGGGATTTTCCTAAGCCGCTCTCCATGGGTGCACAGGTAAGTCGCCCTTTGCCGGGCGCATCCATGGATCTCACGCCTCCAATCACATCCTTCTCACACTCCCCTCATTCTCGTATCGTACGCATGCATTCCTCCATTTATTGCGCAAGATATCTGACTTGAGCATCGTAGTGTTGACGGGGGACAACCCCCCGTCGGCCTCTGACCTCTCGTTCGTTGTTTGTGTTGTGCAGGTCCAGGTTCATAGAGACGGAGACCGAATCCTTCTCCCGACACCGCCACGTGCTTGGGAATCCGAAGGCTCTCTAATCCGTACGGCAACTGTAGACCCGGGACGCAATATTGGCGCCGTCTATGGGAAACGCGACAAAAAGCCTAGCGTCTCCCTTCAATACTCAATCTCACATACAAAGATCGGCAGCACTCGGGTTTCCGCCAGCGCTATGGCTCAGACCATGGCCTCCTATAGCACTGATCCCACATTGGGTAGCCATGCCTGAGGGCTCCGCTCCTTAACCCTCGGATAGGCAGAGAATAACAACATCCGGAACGCAGATCGTTTCCTCGCCTGGAGCGGAGCCATCGGTCGCAACGACCCCTCATCCATTAGGCCATGCCTGGGGGCTCCGCCCTCTAACTCTAAGATGGTCAAGGGATATCAGCATCACGCTTGCAAGCCACCATATTGGCCGGAGGCGAAGCCCCCCATGGGCGGCAACCTCCCCTTTCTCGGGTGGCCGCGCGGACGTACAATCAACACCGGGGGCTCTCGGCCTCCGCACTTCATCGCGGAGATGTCTCATTCCTCCGTCCTGCCAGGAGGTCGTCAGCCCTCCTCTATCTTTTCAGCATCGAGGCGTAGGTTTCGCCCCACAGCATGGAGATGCCTCATCCATCATCCTGTCGACATCGGGGGCTCTCAGCCTCCACACTTCATCACGGAGATGTCTCATTCCTCCGCCCTGCCAGGAGTTCCTAAGATGATCCAAGGCGCCAAAGAGCCCGAAAGTGGGCGACCAGTGAGAGTACAACCATTACCACTACTGCCGCGGCCATGACAACAAAGACTCGGGCGCCAACCTGAGCAGCCCCAGGGGCAGACCCTAGAGGTCAGGCAACAAAGACTCGGGCGCCAACCCGAGCAGCCCCAGAGGCAGACCCCAAAGGTCAGGTAACAAAGACTCGGGCGCCAACCCGAGCAGCCCTAGAGGCAGACCCCAGAGGTTAGACAACAAAGACTCGGGCGCCAACCCGAGCAGCCCCAAAGGCAGACCCCAGAGGTCAGGCAACAAAGACTCGGGCGCCAACCCGAGCAGCCCCAGAGGCAGACCCCAGAGGTCAGGCAACAAAGACTTGGGCGCCAACCCCAGAGGTCAAAACTCAAAAACTCGTCTGCGACCGAGTGGTCTTAGAGGCCGGGCCCCAGACGTCAAAACTCAAAAACTCGGCTATGACCAAGCCGTCCCAGAGGCCGGGCCCCAGAGGTCAAAACTTTAAAAACTCGGCAGTAGCCGAGCGGCCCCAGAGGTTAAATTCTGACAACGAAAACCAGAGAGGTCAAAAACTTAAAAGACCAGGAGACCCACCGTCCTCTCGAAAAGTAAGAGGTCCGATCACCTAGACATCATGACTGCCAAGCAAAAGTCACCGAGACACCTGGCATGCCCAGCAAAGTGATGGTCAGAAGTCGTCCGGAAAAAGAATATGTATGACAACCCGCCCGGCACCGTCCCCATTACACGCCGAGGATTGAAATTTTCAACCACTCACATGGGGGGCTTGTGTTGGGTCCGGTATTGTGGGTCAACCGAAACCAGAGGCGCACTGAAGAAGTCTCACATAGGCGGGAAATATTTTCGTTTTTGGTAGGAAGATTACTATTGGCGGGAGTTTTTGGACTCGTTTTGGAGGGAAAATGTTCACCCCCTTTTTTCAATAAAAGGACCAGCCGGGCACAGGAAAGGGGGGAGGAAAAAGCAGAGAAGAAAACAAATCCCTAAACAGGGAAGCAAAGTCTGGAAACGGCGGCTGGTGCCCTGGCTTTGTTCTTGCCAATCAGAACCCGAAAGCTTCAAATGCAGCGCCTTGACCTCCCTGCCCTAATTCTAAGCTCACCGGTGAAGTAGAGTAGCACCAAATCTCGTTAATGGCGCCTGGCCCTCTTTTCCCGCCTCCGTCAACATAGGACTCGAAGCCCTCAATGGCGGTGCCCGGAATCCCTTCCCAAATAGGGCGTACGGTCCCCTGCAACCGCCATTCCTCTGTACCGCCCTGTTCATGGCGAGATAGAGACTCAAGGTCCCTAAATCGAAGCTCGGTCTCATGGGAAATCTGCTCCTTCCAGCTGCTCATCAGCCGAGCAGGGTGCGAAGTCCTCTCCACCTCTCCATCTGCGCCCGTCACTGGGGCCAAACAGACGCGGCGTTCTCCCAAAGAATAGTCCGGCAATTCCCCCCGTAGATCTGCACCAGATCGAGCATAGAGCTCGCCAACAGTGGCACACAACCACTCTTTCCCCTAATAGGGCGGCTCAAAGCTGCCAACTATGGCCACCCTTCCTCCTCGTGCTCTCACCCGAAAACAGAGTGTGAGGCCCCCCTCAGATAATGGCCTGTTCCCACGACAACGGTCTCCTAGAAGCAGAGCCCGAAAGCTCTCTCTAAACTGGAAACCCAAGGCTCTCAGTAGAATAGAGAGCAAATCCTCGCTCCTGCCAACGGCGCCTGGTCGCCGTCCTCCAGATCTAGTCAAACGAGAGCACTAAGCCCTCTGCTACAGGAGCCCAGAGTCCCCTGATGCTTACCTGCTCCAGCAATGGAACCCAACGAGGCTCCCGTCGACGGTGCTCGACCAGAACGGGGAATGCAGTTCCTCCCGAAGGGGTGCGCGAGGCCTTTCGGCAGATCGGGGCAGGAAGGCATCCTCAATGGACGCCCATCAGCACGAAGGAGAAGGTCCTCAGCTGGTAGAGCACAAAACACTCGCCCCGGTGTTCCTCCGCACGAGTACGAAGCTCTCCCAAAACAATATCCTACGGTTATTAACTTCATGACAGCTTGCTCGGGTCAAGTGGGCAATCCGGTACTTATCGGCCCACCAGCGCGACTCGGGCCGAATAGGCCACAGACTCATTCTAGCGCACTCCGGGAGATCTCCGAATATCACCAAGGCCCACGAACATCTAAATTCCGCCCTCCGCGGGCGCGCCCCCAAGAGGGATTTTCCTAAGCTGCTCTCCACGGGCGCACAGGTAAGTCACCCTTTGCCGGACGCATCCATGGATCTCACTCCTCCAATCATATCCTTCTCACACTCCCCTCATTCTCGCATCGTACGGATGCATTCCTCCGTTTATTGCGGAAGATATTTGACTTGAGTGTCGGAGTGTCGACAGGGGACAACCCCTCGTCGGCCTCTGACCTCTTGTTCGTTGTTTGTATTGTGCAGGTCCAGGTTTATAGAGACGAAGACCGGATCCTTCTCCCGACGCTGCCATGTGCTTGGGAAATCGAAGGCTCTCTAATCCGTACGGCAACCGCAAACCCGGGACGCAACAAAAAGAAATTATTTTATATTTTTTAATAACATATAATAAGGATCATTTCACATCCAACGTCCAACAATCCGTAGTGCAGGAAAATAAACTCCCATCATTTCCAAAAATAAGACCGTTTATTTGTAAAATGGCATTTAAATTTATATATTTATATAATATAAGAAAAATATATGATTTATTTATATATATATATTTTGATATTTAAATTAAAAATCTTTTAAAAAAATTAAAAAATTAAAAAAATGAGAAAACGAGTATAAAATTGATTCAATTGGGAGAAAATGGCTGTATAAATCAAGAAAATGGTACAAGAGATGACTTGTGGCGCGTGTACAGATTATACTTCTCTTTTTCTTAATGTAAGGCGGTGGTTCCCTTCTTTCTCCTTTCCCTGTTCACCTACTATAAAGTGGTTGATCATTTATTGATTTAGTATAATTTTTTGTCAATATTTAATGTCAAATTTATTCTTCTATTGGGTTGTTAATAATCTCAGTCTTCAATGTTCCATAGCTGCTCGGCCATTCAGTCGATTGGTAGAATGTGTGTCTAAACCAATTCCTAAACCAATTTCATATCAGGTTGAACAACATGGTTGTCTTAACAACTGCCTTCGGGCTAAGGGCTTGTAAGTGCCTACATTTTTATTGGGTAGAATTGGCAATATCTGAATTGTATCCAACAATATTTTATTTTATTTTTTTAAATCTAAAATACAGAATTATTCGATTTTTTGATTTTAGATTGACTTTTGAAAATATCAAACATAAATAAAGATATGTTTTATTAATTTTTTCCCAGTTATAATAAACTATTTTATGGTTCTTTTAAAATATTTTTATACACTTGATTGGTATAATATCCAAGGGCACAAATAAGAAGGCCCAATGCAGTTGTAGGCCGAGGAATCAAAGTCAACGATCCTTAAAATATACGCAGCCCATTATATCCATATAGCCCACAGCGCATGCATGGCCCATTTTAGTCATTATGATCGTGGTCCATTGTGAGGTTTTGGTTTCAAATATAATAATTAGGAGATAATTACGCTAATATAACCAAAATTGGGCTTAAAGCATTTGAAAAATTAAGTACTAGAAGTGAAAAAAGTATGAGGGGCTTGGCGCCTGACTAGTGCTCGAGGTGCCACTCGGGCACAAATAGTAGAATGTTGCGCTTGAGGAGCTGCCGAGGTGAGGCCGAGGGCTTGGAAGAACCACCGCCCTTGAGGAGGCCTAAGGCACAGTTAGCAAAATGGGTTGCTCGAAGAGCGTTCGAGCGGTAGCCTTTGGGTGCCTTGGCGCCCGATGGCCGCTCAATCAGTACTAGAGCACCAATTCAGACATAAAAGCATGTCAGGGTTTGTAACGGGCATTTTTTTGCAAAGAAAGAGAGAGAGAAACAAGGAGAATGCCAAGGAAGAGAGAGAAGGAGAAAAATCAAGGCTCTCGGGTTTATTTTCGACTTCGAGCTAGCTGAAAAAATCGTAGAATGTGTCAAGGTAAGTACACCAATATCCTTTTCTTTTATTCATTTTGATTTTCATTCAATCCCCTTTGGGTATTAGTATCTTGATACCCGACCCATGCATGTATTGGTGATTCCCATGCCTTGATTATGCATATATATGAATTTCATGTTCTAATTTGTGGATTGAGACCGATTTTCGTAGCGAAATCCTAACCCCACGCCTTGATGAATTCAACCTTCGATTTTTGGGACTTTTGCATAAATTGAGATTAGAATATTATTACCCATATCCTATATAAGTTAATTTATCTATTGGGTATCTAATTTGGTAATTTTATGTGTATTTTCGCTCGTCGAAACCCTAGGATGCGCCTAGACCTCATTTAAGCATTATTTCGAGTTTTATGCATAAATTGCTTTAAGATTATGATTACCCATATCTTGAATTTGATAATTTATCCATTGAATGCCCAATTTTCAACAATCATCCGATGTGTATAATCGGGTACTATTCACAAGTGAAGTTACTGTTCACTCGAGGCTTTTAAGAAAATTGCATGATTACACATGGTTCAATGATTAATTAAGTTGCATAAATACTTACATATATTAAATTGTGAAATTTGAAAAATATTATTGTTAAGAAGTTATGAAGATAATCATTATTTGGAAGTTCTAAAGTCAAATTGGGCTTACGTTGGTAAGAATTTTCACATTTTCTATGTTTTATGATGCTTATGCATAAAGGTTGAGTTGTGAGAAAATTTAAATTCGAAAGAAAGATAAAAATCGTGCAAGTATTTGGAAAAAAAATCATAAATCATTATATAAATGAATTGCTCTCCCGGATGGAGAAATTGTGATGAAAGAAGTATGGTGGACTTCCCCTCAAAAGGATAAGAAATTATAAAATTAAGACCATGGATTATATTACGGAGGGTAATATACCTTATCAAGATATGGGTATCACAGTAGAGACTCGAAAATTACATTGGCTGCGTATCCTAGCCACTTATTGGAGCAGGTGATACTATTGACAAACCTTAGAATATTATTGTGGAAGGACGAAGACTGTCCCTTGGTCCCGAGGATACATGTGGGGATATAAATGATGGCCGAGTAGTTGCAGGCCTAAAATACAACCAATATAATAAATGATGGTTGAGTAGCTGTAGGCCTAAAATGTAGCCGATACTTTAGAATGTGTAGCTTAACACATTCTTTTTCTCGTTCTCCCGTATATTTAGCTTGTAATGTTTACTGGCCTTAGTCTACAAAGATAAATAATTATGCATGAATAAATTTACATCCCAAAAAAAAGGGAAAGATAAAATATGAGGAGTCTACTGTATTCCTAAAAGTACATTTGATCATGTCTATACATACAAATTCTCATTATGCTCATATATCTCTCTTTTAATTTATCTTGTGTATATTGTTATCACATTTGTTTATATTGTACTTGTTGAATATTTGGCTCACCCTTGTTATCTCTCATTGCCTCCAAATTAGTATAGGCCTATTATACCCGATGAGGCGGAGTGGAGACTAGAAGTGGACTAGACTCTGGATTTGAAAGATTATATCGAAGACTTATATTTTATAGTTTTGCTTAATTATGGATAATTATATATGTTTGTATATCAATTGGGCTTATTAATGTATATTATACATAAGACTGATGATTAGATAGTTTAGTTTTTGCTATATTTGAATTTATCCATATTTTCGCAGAGTATTGTGGGTTTGTAAAGGTACTTAGTGACATTTCTCTTTGGCCAATGTATTTAGATAGATAGCGTTGAGGCCACGAATAAATTATGGCAATTGGATCTTGTGTAAGGTTGTTGTATGTTGTCAGATTTTGGGATTATTAAATGTATTATGTTTGGTACAAGAGATTATAAAGGTTTTTGTATTGACGGATATCCATATTATAGATGAAACTCTGTTGGATTTTTGATAAAAAAATATAATCCGTCATAGTTGATTCGATCGGCTTGGGGTTGAAGTCCTTAGGATTGTAAATTGTTAAGAAAGGAGGATTAATCATGGTGGATAAGGTGAAACCGATGGCTCGAGGTTAGTATAACTTAAAGTCAATTCTGGTGTGACAAATCCAAGGATATCGATCTTTGATTGATTTATTATTGATCAAGTATCTTGATATTGGGTGGCATGGGTCCTATGGAGGCTGAAGTGTGGACTTAAAATTTTGAGATGATGATTGCGATTATCTAATGTCTCGGAAGAAGATAAGACCTTGTTGCCCCATCTAAGATAGGAGGTGAAGTCGACCTTGAGTGGTTGACGTGAATAGAGTTATGGGACTTAAAGATAAAGAGATATCGTATGATATGTTCCATGGGTACTCTATGGATGAATATTTTTCCTTGATGGAACTTTTGGGATCATGTTTCAATCGTGGATAGTTCAGCCACATAATTAAGGATTGCCCTTATTCCACGGGTCAAACAGTGAAGAAACTCAATGCCTTGGATCAAGGTTTCTTGGTATTAGCACAATTGCAGAAGTGTTGTCTACCGTGGTAGAAGATGAGATTCCCAAATTTTGACATTGTAGTATGTGTTGTTTGTGAATTTTAAACTTACGTTTCTATTGATATATCCTAAGTTTATTCATTTATTTGAGAACCATAGACTTGTACTAGTTGCATCGAGATTTGTGATAATTTTTTGGGATTATAGATATAGTTGGTTGGGATGAAATGATTACAAGATGTCAAGGCTTAATATTATATTGGGGGTGATTTGTTTAGTAAGGTGCCATGCTTTTATGAGCTATGATGATAAGAATATGACACTTGGTAATCGAGTTATAAGATTGAATATGAGGTATCATTGTTTGAGTGGTGACAAAATTAGTATTGTTTTGCTTACAAATTGTTTGATTAGGATTTGTGCCAAGTTTAGCTAACATGTAAGACCACACTTGGGAGTTATATTGTAGTCACCAAGGTGTTTGGGTAGTGTAAGTGTTCAAGGATGTTTCTTAAAAGAAATGGTCAGCTCAAATCATCTCCTAATCGTTAAATTGATGATTGTTATAGAGTTGTGCCAGGATTGGCACTAAAATTTGAGGACTCCGTATTGAACCAATAAGGCATCAGCTGAGTAAATTGCCATAAGGTGCTTCAGTGCTTTTAGGATGGTCTCATTAATGAATTCTTAGAGTCAATAGGGTGTGAGAACCCCATTTGAGGATCATATCACGGATTGTGAAAATTGGTTAGCCTTGTGCTCAATTATGAAAGGGATGTAAGTTTGAGAGAAATGTTATATTGGGCATGTGGTTTCTCCGATAGCAGGAATGTGATTATTTAGAAATTGGAGCGATGGCTAATTTGAAGAAAGATTGATTGATATCTTGAAGGTGTGTTGCTTTTTTTTTGGGTCTAGTTGAACCTGGAAGGGTAATCTGATAAGTGTTTCTCAAGATTGAAGCGCCGTGAGGTGTTTGGCTTGGAGATGATTAGTATCCATCGGAATGGGTCATGTGAGGGTATCCTTCAAGAAAATTTTTTGGTAAGTAATTAATTGTGTATTAAAAAAATAAAAAGGATTAACAAGAATTTGTATTCTATTTTCAAGTGTTATGCCAACTTGGTGGAAGAATATAGTGGGAAGGGCTTTCCCAAGCCCATGAAACAAATCATGAAAAAAGGTCAATGCCTAAATGAAAACCATCAATAAAGAATACAACATTTAAGATCTATCCGAACGTCTGCTATCCTATTCGGCGCCTTCCGCATCCTCGGAATTAAACACCCCTGGTGCCAAATTATCTCAGACATTTCACTCCTTGACATTCTCAGTCATTTTTGCAATGTCCTCGGATTTTTATCCATTTCTTGGTCATGTTTACTTTGTCCTCGATCTTCAGAATCTGCATTGTGTCGAATAGAACCATCTATGTCCCAGCACTGTCATTCTTTGAGTAGTCCTCGGACATTTCCAGCACAGCCCGCGGACATATCAAGTTCAGTCCTCAGACATTTCCACTCTTCTACGTCCTCTACCATAGCGCAATGCCTGGTGACTATAAACTCTATCTGATCATAATGGCTGTGTTGCTTTGACTTCAATCAAAGGCTGTAATTTTAAGCTTCCGATGAACAAAGGCAGAGATCAAATCGGCCACTTGGATTTCATTCTACGGGGTCGATTTCTTGAAAGTATGCTGATTTCTTTTTCTTCAAATATAATACACATAAGCAGCAAGAATGAGCAGGAATAAGAGTGCTTTGATGTTATTTCTTTTCCATATGAATGCTGCCTAGAAGATCTTGGATTGCCAATCATTATACGGCCATCAAATCCTAGCTTTTCGACTCATTATCCTCCATACTCCGGATGAAAAGGAATAGAAAAAGAAAAGGTGTTCATGGCTTTCACTCCCCTGGTTACATAGAGAACAAGTTGTCGGTCGATGGATGAAAGAGCAAATTTGATCAAGGGTGTTGGGTCTTTGGCGCATAACCAGCTAAAGAGTGAAAGCATGAGCTGGAATGTGTTTAGGGTTTTAGACAAGATTATACCAACTCACTTTTGCTTTAGAATTTCAAAAAATTTTGTATGCAGATTTTGCCATATAAATACCTGAATGACTATCCCTCCATTTGATAATATCTTTACGAGAGGTATTAGGATTGTAATTAGGCTTGTGCTTCATGATGTCAGTTACCTCCATGTCAAAATGGTTCAGCCACTGCCATTTTCTTTGCTGAATAATTTCCCTGACCTTTGCATCTTTTAATAAACTAGTAACATATCTCAACCTCTCTATAGAACGATCACAAAGAGGACCCAATGGGTGCCAATTATCTAACCGCAGAAAAGTTTCCTCCCATTTTTAATGTGATGGTATATTTTGAGACGCGAGGCCTGACGAAGTTTCATGATTTTCTTCCAACTCCAAGTAACTGAGTCCGAAACTTTAATAGTCCAAATGTAGCAATCTTTAATTCGATAAACGTAGCACTAGCCCGCCCAAACAAAATTCCGGTCTTTGGTTACAATCCTCCACAAAAGCCTGCAGATGAATGCTATATTAGTGGTAACCAGGTTTTTATACCCAGCCCCCTTCCTCTTTAGTTGTGCAAACATCATCCCACGCAACTTTAGTTGCCGATTTACCTTTAACAAAACCCTGCCAAAGAAAGCATCTAATATAAGCTTCAATTTTCTTCAAAGTTGCTTTAGGTAAGATGAAGATGGATGCTCAGTATGTATGAAGAGTTGAAAGAATGGAAGAGATCAATTGAAGCCTCCCCCAAAAGAAAGCCAATGATTCTTCTAGGAGTTGATGCGCTTATGAACCCTATCCAGTAGAGGTTTGCAATCCTTCGATGAGAGCTCTGTAGTGTTGAGGGGAATCCCTAGATATCTCATCGGGAGTTTGCCCCGCTTAAAACCCATAATATTTTGAATATCTCGACAGGTGTTCTCATCCCTAGAACATATAAAGATCTCGTTTTTGTCTCTATTAGTTGATAGCTCAAATGATCTTTAAATTTCTTAAGGAAATCATGTATAATTGTTATAGAGGTGGTATCAACTTTTGAAAAAAAATAGAGAATGTCATCAGCAAAGCCAAGTATCATCGTTCTAGTTTTTGCACAATTCTAGTGATATTGAAATTGGTGATGCCACCTGGCTTTAACTTCCAAAATACCATTCAAAACTTCCATCGGCAAAGCCTTCGAGGAATTAAGAATTAAATGTTGACCTTATTATTTGGCTTGATCCCTAATGGGTCTAATAAGTTATAGAAAAATGTGATCATTTTGGGAAAGCTCTAGGATTGCATATCTCTTGACTTGTATGGGTGGTTGCCATTGGTTAAGAGGATGTAAAGCCTATGAGAAGAATTACTTCACCCATAGTTTGGGATTATCCATTGAAGTCCTTACTTTGAGGATTTATAGAATTGCTTATAGAGATAGTTATGATATAATAATCCTAAAGGACTAAGAAGTCATCTCGTAGGAAGAGATGGCCATAAGACAGTGCAAGTGGGTGAAATCTGTTTAAAGACTGTAATGGTGAGTTTTGGTGTCCTTCAAGAATGGTGAATATTATTGCTAACAATTGTATGTCAAGAATCTTTGGATTGTGTATGTCTTGGTGCATCATAGGAGTTATTATATGGTGAATCTAAAATAGTTCCTAATATCTAAGCAAAGGGGGTGCTCTGCCTTTGATTTTAGAAGGAAAAGTTTCCTCTTAAGTAGTGAGGTCATGGAATTATAAGATGAGAAGCCCTCATCATTTCAATTTTGAGGATGTTAAGGGAAGAAATAATTAGGGGTACCATTTGGATATTATAAAATTGGCAGATTAGGACAGCCCATTTATGATGACTTTGAGGGATTCAACTGAAATCTATGAGTTGGTTTGTTGGTATGCCAACAAGATGAAAGATTTGGGCAAGTATTCGAGTTTGGGGCTTTTAGGTGATTACTCAATTGTGCCACCTACGTTAATTGTAATCTAGAGATTTTGGACCCTGCTCTAGTTATATCAATGTCCTTAGGATTTTCCTTAGGTTCATAACTGTCAAGTAACCTAGAAGTCTGATACGATTAATGGATATGAGTTATAAAAGAATTCTTAATATCATGATAAATGATTAATCAGAGTAGCACAAAGGGACTATGTAGACCCACAGTCCATAGATTTCAAGATAAGGTTGAGGTTCTAAGTGAATAATTGTTTTGAGGATTAGGATGAATCAAAGTAGGAGTCTATTAGTCCGATTGGGACTTCGTATTAGGTTAGAGAGGTAATCAATAATTTGGCTTACCTTTGAATTTAGGTAGATTATCGTGATATTTTCCATATACCGATGATTGGGAAAGAAATCTTATGATTGAGTTTAACCGTTGTGGGAGATTAAAAAATTGTCTTATAGTAACATTTCAATCTTGATCTTAGATAAAAGGCATTAGACATTGAGGATTAGGATGATTCAAATGATTAAGGTTTTCTAAAAATAATCTTCTCATTGAGAAAGTGATTTGGGAGTACGGATGTGAAATCTGAAAGGACTATCCCTTATTGTTAAGTCTGAGGTTTGTTAAATTTTGAGGATAAAATTTTTATAAGTGGGGGAGATTTGTGAGGTTTTGGTTTTAAATATAATAATTAGGAGGTAATTATACTAATATAATCAAAATTAGGTTTAAAGTATTTGAAAAATTAAGTATCGGAAGCGAAATAGGCATGTGGGGCTCAGTGCCTGAGGTGCCACTTGGGTGAAAATAGCAAAATGTTGTGCCCGAAGAGCATCTGAGGCGAGGTCGAGGCGGGTTTGGTAGAACCACTGTTCCCAAGGAGCGCCCGAGGCACACCTGAGGTGCGGTTAGCAAAATGGGTCACTCAAATATCGCTCGATGGGCACTCGAGCTGTAGCCCTTTTCTTGCCTTGGCACCTGATGGCTGCTCGAGCGGAGCTGAGCACCAGTTTGGATATAAAAGCACGTCAGGGTTTGTAACGGGCATTTTTTCGAAAAGAACGAGAGAGAGAGAAGGAGAATGCAAAGGAAGAGAGAGAAGGAGGAAAATCAAGGATCTTAGGTTTGTTTCTAGCTTCGAGCTACATGGAAAAATCGTAGATCGGGTCGAGATAAGTGCATCCATACCCCTTTCTTCCGTTCTTTCTGATTTTCGTTTTTTCTGATTTTCGTTCGATCCTTTTCGGGTATTATTATTCCGATACCCGACCCATATATGTATTTGTGATTCCCATGCCTTGATTATGCATATATATGAATTTCATGTTCTAATTTGTGGATTAAGACCGATTTTTGTACTGAAACCCTAACCCCACGCCCAGATGAATTCTTTTTTTGGTAAGTAATTAAATTTTATAAATGAAAAAGAAAAAAGTATAGAATTAATGTTCTATCCCCAAGTATTTTTCCAACTTGGATTTAGAACACAGACGCGGGGCATACCTCGAGCACCGTGAAAACATTTCACGAGTCCAAATTTAAGAAAAAACAACGGAATAAATAGAATTACATCCGCTTGTGGCCATCAACCAAGCCAGTCAAATAGTAGATAACAGTGTCCATACTCCTTCTAGACCTACTGCCAAATCATCCTCTCCGGAAGTGAGAGAATGCCATTCAAACAGAAACACAAATCGGTATAGTAGCAAAAACCAGATCAGCACTCCAATATTAGGTAAACCACAAACTGGCCAAATGATCCATTCCATATCTACAGGAATAGTCACAAATGAAGGTTCCCACACTGGAAACCATCGGTCAGCAGGCAAACTCCAAATACAGCCAACCAAACGACAGCAATGAAACAGACAGAGTTACCACCTCGGTTATATAGTACCTCGGTCAAAGGTAGCTCATCCCATAGCATACACCTCGGGAGCAATGCAACAACAAAATCATGGCCATTTGTGTCTCGGGCATTTGCCACCAACAAAGCCTTTTTCATCTCGGTTGGTTGCTAGCCATTTCTATGCAGAGCACACCGTCAGAAGCATCTCATCCCAACGCATACACATCGGTCTTCTCTACAACTCCTCAGCCGTTTACATCTAAGCACATTTCAAGTATTTCGATCAAAAGCTGATATCTCAGGCGGTTGCATCTCGGTTCTTTCCCGATTTCTCAACCCAAAAAATCTCAGCACCTTTTTATAGCAGCACCTCGGCCATTAGCACGTCGGTTAGAAGACATCTTGATCCAAAGTAGAGTAACTCGGGTGACAACCTTCATGGCCATACAGTACCTCTCATCCCAGGAAATCAACACCCGAGAAGCAGCAAGGCATCAGTAACGATCATTTGGTGGTTACGTGGTCATGTAGGAATCACGGTAACAGTAATATCAGCATCACACAGCCTTCAGCATGTCTTCTCAGGGGCATCATGAGGGCTGGGAGCCAACTGCGAGAGAACCATCTAACACACAAATTGGTGTGCCAAGAGTTGCAAATCTGACTACGTCTGTGAAAGGCATAAAGGCAGCACATCTACTAGGCATTCTAGCATCAGTAGCGAGACCACAAACTCCTCCAATATATATATATATTTTTTTTTGGGGGCTGCCAAACCCCAAGACCAGGCAGAGGGGCAAAAACACAAACCCAGCCCAATCCCCCCTATTTATTTTATAAACAGCGGAAAAATACCAATAGTCACACATCCGACCCAACCACAACCCCTATTTTTTCCTTCTTTTTCAAGTAGAGGGCAAATACCAAAAGCCACACCTCCGATCCGACCACAACCCCAAATATATAACCCCAATATATATATATATATATATATATGAATTCGGCTTTTGATTTTTGGAATTTTTGCATAAATTGGGACTAGAATATCATTACCCATATTTTATATAAGTTAATTTATTGATTGGGTATCAAATTTGATAGTTTTATATGTATTTTCGTTTGTCAAAACCCTAGGCTGCACCTAAACCTCGTTTAAGCATTTATTCTGAGTTTTATACATAAATTGACTTAAGATTATTACTACCCATGTTTTGAATTTGATTATTTATCCATTGAATGCCCAAATTTTTGAAAATCGTATGATGTGCATAATTAGGTACTATTCACGTGCAAAGTTGCTGTTCACCCGATGCTTTTTAAGAAATTTTACATGATTACACATGGTTTAATTATTGATTAAGTTGCATAAATATTTGCATATATTAAATTGTGAAATCTGAAAAATATTATTGTTAAGAAATTGTGAAGATAATTGATATATGGAAGCTCTAAAGTCAAATTGGACTTACGGTGGTAAGAATTTTTACATTTTCTATGTTATATGATGCTTATTTTAAAAATTAAGTCGCGAGAAGATTTAAATTTGAAAAAAAGATAAAAATCATAGAAGTATTTGGAGGAAACCCACAAATCGTTATATGAATGAATTACTCTCCCGGATGGGGAAATTGTGATGAAAGAAGTATGGTGTACTTCTCCTCAAAATAATAAAAAATTATGAAATTAGGACCATGGATTATGTTATGGACGGTAATATCCCTTGGCATGACATGGTGTCACAAGTAGAGACTCAAGATTATATTGGCCGCATATCTTGACTACTTATTAGAGTGGGTGATATTCTTGATAAGTCTTAGGATATTATTGTGGAAGGATGAGGACTGCCATTGGTCTTGGGGGTACATGTGGGGATATAGATGATGGTCGAGTAGCTACTGGTATAAAATACAATCGATATGATAAATGATGGCCGAATAGATGCAGGCCTAAAATATAGCCGATACTTTAGAATGTGTAGCTTAACACGTTCATTTTCTCATTCTCCCGCTCCTTTAGCTAGTAAGGTTTACAGGTCCTAGTTCACAAAGATGAATAATTATGTATGAATAAATTTACATCCCTAAAAAGAAGAAAAGATAAAACATGAGGATTCTATTATATTCCGAAAAGTATATTCGATCATGTCTATGTTTTCACATCCTTATTATGCTCATATGTCTCTTTTTTACTTTATCTTACATATATTGTTATCGTATTTGTTTATATTGCACTTGTTGACCATTTGGTTCACTCTTGCTGCCTCTCATTGCCTCTAGATTAGCACAAGCCTGTTATACCCGATGAGGTGGAGTGGATACTAGAAGTGAACTAGACTCTGGGCTTGGAAGATTATATCAAAGACTTATATTTTATAGTTTTGCTTAATTATGGATAATTGTATATATTTGTAATTCAATTGGGCTTATTAATGTATATTATACATAAGACAAATGATTATATAGTTTAGTTTTCACTTTATTTGGATTTATCTATACTTCCGCATAGTATTGTGGTTTGCAATAGGTACCTAATGATATTTCTCTTTGGCCAATATTGTAGTTAGATACACAGCATTGGGGCTACAAATAAATTATGGCAATTGGATCCTATGTGAGGTTGTTGTATGTTATCGGATTTTAGGATTTTTAAATGTATTATGTTTGGTACAAGAGATTGTACGAGTTTTTATATTGGTAGATATCTGTATTATAGACGAAACTCTACCGAATTTTCTAACGATAATGGATGTTAGTTACAACCGCAATGGATAAAAATAACGGTTAACCATCCTAACGGATAACCGCCTGCCATCTATAAATTCGGATCCTCTTCACTTGAGAAGAACAACTTTACTCGACTGGAATAAGACTCGACTAGAACAAACTTAAGTTCTTTCAAACAAAGCTCTACAAAAAGTCTAGAGCGCAACTCTCTCTCTCTTAAACGAAGACACAATGAGCGCAACTCTTCTGACTCATTACACTTTAATATTTCCATCTATTCCTTTACGTTTAAGAAAAATACTGACTTGAGTATCGGAGGATATACCGAGGGGAGAGTCTCGCAAATTCTTTGACTATTATTAGTGATTGCACAAGATTTGATTAAGAGTTTACGGAGACCTAAGATTTAGAAGACCGGCAAATAAACTTCTTCATCCGTTCAACAATCAGATCCTCGGATGCAACATTGATGCCGTCTGTGAAAATTCATAACAAAAAGTCTATTAAACACAATTTTAATAAAATAAAAAAGGACAATGGTGATTCTAAGACAGAAGTCAGTGCACCAATTAAGGAGGCCACTTCTGGTAACAATCCTCCCAATGTTGATCGAATGGACGATCACCCTGATTTATATGTACGAGGCACTTGCTAAAGTTGTTCAAACGCTTTGTACACGATTGGATGGGGGCCAAAATGAGTCCCTTCTTCAGCCTTTCAAATCGCTACATCTAAAAAGAAGAAGAATATGGGAAGAAAATTCCCCTCAAAGAGGATTGACCACCAGGACGACCTCGGGACTAAAACGACTTCAAATGAAAAAGTCCCATTGAGACTTGTAGGTCGTTTAAGTCTTTGACTCTGAGAGGATAAGCCTGAGAGACAAAACCCTCAGTATTCTCATGACAATAGGAAACCCATGTTCTGTGGAGAACCCTCTCATAGCAATGTCCTCCAAGGGCTATGAGTTGTCCAAGTTCACAGTCCGCTCAAACAATCATCCGAGTTGAGGGATCACCTCAATGAAAAAAAATGGTGGCTCCTCCCTGAATTGAGAAAAAAGTCAACAAAATTTGAGATTGTGTCTTTGGAGAAGACACTGCAGGAAAAATTGTTGACTCACGGCGATCTCCATTTATAATGGATATCCTTACACAATCCCTGCCGCATAAGTTTAAGATGCCTGCTTTGGAGTTATAGGATGAAAGTTCTGATCATATGAACCATCTGGATCATTTCTATATGCTCCTAAACTTTCAAGGTTTGGATGAGGTAGCAATATGCCTTTGCTTCCCTTTGACTTTAAAAGGCGATGCCCGAGCATGGTTCTATCGCCTTCAACTAAATTCTATTCGAACTTTTTAATGTTTGGTTGATAATTTTTTATCTCAGTTTATCTCCAGTAGGAAGGAAAAAAAACAACACTGGCATTTAGCCTGTGTAAAATAAGGGCCAAATGAAGGAATAAGGAAAATTTTGTCAGTTACTACGAGCCAGGAAAATTCCCAAGCTCACCGAAGAGGTGAAGCTAAGTGCTTTTGTATCTGCATTGGAACCCGGTGACTTTTTTAGGCACATTGCCATTGAGAACCCCAGACCTTTAGAGAGGCCGAGGCCATAGCACGAGCTTATATTGCAGTTAAGGAGGCCAACGAGGCAAAATGACTGAAAGACCAGCCCACCCCAAGTTAGCAAAGGAGAAAAGAAAAAATGGGGACAATATGGGTCCCTGAGGATCAAGAAAGTAGCAAAAGTCCGAATTGAGAAGAGGATTTAGGCTACAAGATCTGACTCCCCTTAATGGTTCCCGCACTAATATCTTGATGCAAATTTGGGATGAGAAGTTCTTTAAATGGCCGAAGGCATTAAAGAACCTAGATGATGGCGACCAGTTAAAATATTGTTATTACCATCGGTGTGGGGAATACAGTACCGAGGACTGTAGAACGCTGTAGAAGGAAATTGAAGAGCTTATCCGAAAAGGACAGCTCAACTGATTCCTGCAAAGATCCGGACAGACCTTTGGAAAAGCAGACAGAGATGAGGCTGAGCAACCAAGAGGGCAAGTTGTACCTAGCATTGTGAACATGATTTCTTTGTGACCCGCTCGGGATGAAATTTTGAAATTTTAATGATTGCCATCGGCCACAAAAAAATCAAGGATAGAAAATAGGGATGATGTGATTAGTTTTAGTGACAAAGATTTAACTAATGTAACATCATCTCTTTCTGATTCTTTGGTTGTAACCGCTCTCGTTTTGGATGGTAGTAAAGACTACCAACTAAAATGAGTATTTATTGATAATGAAAGTTTTAAGAGATTTACTTTTCTTGGATGCCTTTTTTAAATTAGGACTAAAAAAAATCAGTTAAGGATCGTAGAAGAACCATTGTATGAACTAGATAATGAACCTATGCCCGTACAAGGTGTGATCCAATTAGAAGTCATGTTGGGTACATATTCGAGGACAACCATCAAGGTGCTTTCATTCTTGGTTGTAGATCTTTCATCGGTCTACAATGCTATTCTCGGATGACTCTATTTAACAGCATTCAGAGCTATAACTTCTATTCCACATCTAAAAGTAAAGTTTTCAACTCCATTAAACATCGGAGAGGTCCTAGGAGATCAAGTGACTGAGTGGACATGTTATTTATCTCAAGTCACTCGGACACCATGAATCAACCGATCTAGGACATTGATCTCCGTGATGAGACCTCATTATTACATGCTCAGTCTGGAAAATCAACAAATCAGATTCCACTGAACCCTATTGATCCTGAGAAGTATGTTCAAATCGAAAATTCTTTGTCTGAGCTGTTCCGAAGTCGGCTTATCGACTTCCTTAGATAAAATTCTGACGTCTTTGCTTGGACACCTAACGACATGCCAAGAATACCAATTGAAGTAATGATCCATAAGTTAGGCCTAGATCCAAAGTATAAACCTGTTCGGCAAAAACAAAAGAACAATTCGATCGAGAAGTTGATTGCCATTCAGGAGGAAGTGAAGAAACTCATAAATGCTAGATTTATAAGAGAAATTCAGTACCCAGACTGGTTATCAAACGTGGTCATGGTGAAGAAAAGTAATGGGAAGTGGAGAATGTGCATTGATTTTATTGACATCAATAAAACATGTCCAAAAGATAGCTTCCCATTACCAAGAACTAACTTGTTGGTAGACTCCACTTCTAGACACGAATTGTTTAGTTTTATGTATACATACTCGGGCTACAATCAAATCCGAATGAATCCAGAGGACGAGAAGCATATATTTTTATGACCAACCAAGGGACATACTGTTATAAAGTTATACCATTCGGTCTGAAAAATATCGGTGCAACTTATTAGCTCTTTATCAACAAAATATTCAAGGCTCAGATCGAACGAAATATGAAAGTATACATGGACGACATGCTTGTAAAGAGAGAACTTTAGGACGACCATATTCGTGATCTAGACAAGGTGTTTAATGTCTTAAGGACACACCATTTGAAACTTAATCGATTAAATGCACCTTTGGAGTAACCATGGGAAAATTTTTTAGGCTTTATTATTTCGCACTGAGGAATAGAAGCCAATTCAGAAAAGATTAAGGCTATATTGGATATGAATCTTCCTTGGACGATGAAGGAAGTCCAGAAATTAACAGGGAGATTTGCAGCATTCTCATGCTTCTTGGCTAAATCGGCCGAGAAATGCTTATCATTTTTTAAGGTATTAAGAGGCACAAAGGCCTTGAGCTTTCAGTGGACTGCAGAATGTGAATCCAGTTTCTGGGAACTCAAGGAGTATGTTTCTCATCTGCCACTATTAACTTCTCCATAACAAGATGAGGAATTATTTTTATATCTAGCTGTGTTTGAAACTGCCATAAGTTCGGTCTTGATTTGGGAAATGTCCGATGGAAAGAGACTGGTATATTACATCAATAAAATATAAACCGATGCAGAAATCGTTACACTCATGCAGAAAAGATGGCACTGGCGCTTGTATATTTCACTTGGAAACTTCAACCCTATTTCCAGGCACTTTTATCATTCTGACAGATCAACCATTAAAAGGAATCTTGCAAAGGCCCGATGCATCAGGATGATTGGTCAAGTGGGCTATTGAATTGGGAGAGTTCGACTTAGAATTTCGACCGAGGCCATCCTTGAAAGGTCAGGTTCTCGTAGCTAATATTGTTGAAACAATGATACCAATTTTACATGTCCCTGATGTTATTGGGATTGACAAGTCCCAAAATATTTCATCCTGGACCTTACATGTAGATGGCTATTTAATGCAAATTGGTTGTAAAGTCGGAGTGGTATTAAGGACATCCAATGAGTCAAAAATAAAGTATTCAATGACCATTGGATTTTCAATGATGAATAACATGGCTGAGTATAAAGCACTACTTCGCTGGGTTAAAATTAGACAAAGAATGCTCGACGAAAAATCTTATAGTATATAGTGATTCAGAATTGCTTATTAATCAAGTCCAAGAAAATTTTGACACTATTAATTTGTTACTTTCCCAATATCTTTCCAAGGTTCAAAGTTTAATTGTCATATTTAATCATGTGAAATATTCATATTCCTACGAGAAGAAAATAAAAAAGTAGACAGATTGACAAGAGCTGCTGCCATGGGAGATCAAGAGCAGTATGCTCGAGAATTATGTAAAATTCTAAAAGTGCTTAGCATCACTGAATCACAATAAGAAGTCATGCAAATAACCAATTCTGATTATTGGATGACTCCCTATATGAAGTATCTGTCCCACGGCACATTACCAGAATATCCCGATGAAGCCAAGCGTCTGAAGAAGACAATGGGATGGTATACTATTATGGATGGATAATTATACTAACGAAGTTATTCAATTCTATTCTTAGTGTCTTGCACCAGAAGAGGCTGAGTACGCCCTCGGTGAAATGTACCTCGGTATCTGTGAATCCCACCTTGCTGCCAAAAATCTTACCTTCAAGCTCATGAGGTAAGGATATTATTGGCCCACTATGAGATATGATGCAATGGATTTCGTCCAAAAATGTGAAAACTATCAAATGCATGAGAACCTCACCCATTAGCCATACACAGAACTTTAGCCCTACAGTCACCGTGGTCATTTGCACAATGGGGAATTGACATCATCGGACCACTTCTAGTTGCCTCAAGACAGAGGGAATCCATTATAGTTAGAATTGACTATTTCATGAAATGAGTCAAAGCCGTCCTACTAGCCAAAATAACTAAGCAAAACATATTAGAGTTTATCCGACAGAGCATTGTTTGAAGATTTGGAATACCCGACATTATTGTGACTGATAATAGAACCCAATTTACTAGTAAGCGTTTCACAAAGTATTGTGTTAGTTTGAAGATTAAATTGGTTGGTACTTCTATCGCTTATCTACAATGCAACGGATAAGTAGAAGTTACCAACCGAACAATACTGCATGGTTGAAAATGAAACTTGAAAATGCTGGGGGCTTATGGGTGGGAAAACTTCCTTCTGTCCTCTGGTCGTATAGGACGACACCCATAGAACCGACCCATAAAACTCATTTAAGTTTGTGCTATGGGATCGAGGCCGTTATTCTAATAGAAATCAGGCTCCCTAGCCTTTGGGTCAAATCTTTTAATCCACGTCACAACTCTCAAAGACTTCAAGAAAATCTTGACCTACTTCAAAAAGTTCAAGATGAAGTATGGTTACGGATGGCAGCATATTAACAAAGAATTGTTAGGTTCTACAATAAAAAGGTAAAGGCGCGATAGTTTAATGTGGAAGATCTGGCATTACAAAGCATTGAAGCCACAGGTAAAAATACCGATCAGAATAAACTTTTACCGAATTAAGAGGGTTAGTTCTTAGTCTTAGCCATTCTTAAGAATGGGGCGTAAAAGTTACGAATCCAAAATGGTAGATTAGTACCTTGGACTTAGAATGTTGTCACCTTAGAAAATATTTTCAAAAATTGTACAGGAAAGGTTTGCATCATATCGAGTGCTTGTATTACTATAAAATTTATTAATAAAAATTTTAGTTCATTTTTTATTTTATGTTTACTTGTCTTTCATATTATTGCATAGCCTAGGCTACTCATAAGTCAGGTGAATTTCATTCACTTGAACCGAGGACCATTGGTCGGAAAAATTTAATCACGTAATTGAGCGACTCATATGAAGTCGTTACTTAAAACTTGATCAAGTCATCAAGCAGTCCAAATGAAGCCAAGGACAAAAAACTTGGGGGCATTTTTAGAAGCATGCGTGCAAAGACCTTTAAGATAGCATTATTGGCCGAATATGGTTTTAAGAAAACTTATGTTACAAACAAGGCTTATAAGTCAAATTGAACTTAAATAATATACAAAGTTGGACATATAAAATGTCCAACCAAAACACAGAGAGAGAGTTGAAATTTTGTAAGTATATATCATTGATTAATAAAATGATTACATATACAAAGCTCCAATTAATTACAAAGATGGATGACGCCTAGAAGTTTCTGGCACTGGTTCCTAAGAATCTTCATTGTCCCCAGAAAGGTATACGGCCTTAGAACTATGACTGGTACTGGCATTCTTCGGATGAAATGCAAAAATAGGAATGTCAGGAGCCTACATTTGGATGATGTGTCCGCAGAGGTTGATACCTTCCTAGTAGTTGCACTCGGATATCTTCCAAACATCCTTGGGACGGATTGAGGGACAAAGCTCACCTTCCACTTTAGAATACTTCTCTCTGAGGAGGCTATGCATCTACTTCATATCAACCAATTCACGCTAAAGTATAGAGATATGCCCCTCAACAGCCAGAAGCTTCTCCCTTTCCACGTAATCGTGAGCAAGTCCTTTCGCAGCCTCAGTAAGATGAATTATCATTTTTTAAAACTACAAAGGAAATAAAGTCAGTTAGTATGTAAAAAGGATGACTTGGAAGTGAAAGAAGGTTGTAGACAGTTACCTCAGAAACAAAAACATGACCACGACTTGCATCATTCGTATGAATCTTTGGAGCAGTTTGGGCCTCGGCTCTTGGAGACCGTGGACTAACCACCATAACATCTTCCTACGCTTCCTTAGGCATTACATTGACTTTTGCCTCTTTGACCTCTCTCGTAATGATCCGACTCTCGGTCTCAATCTTGATATGGACCTCGGGCTCTAGGGGCTTGGAAGAATGCTTCTGTGTAGTTTCAGCTTGAAGTTCTATAGCGAGCCCCTCGGTCATGTTGGTCCTTGGGGTCTCTAGGAACTCAAGTAAGGGCATCTCCATAGCCTCCCTAGAACGAATCTTACTTATCCAAGAAGTCCTTTTAGCAAAAGTTGTGGCAATATTGGGTAAGGACTTCTCTGGGAGAGGTGGCAGAATGGCTAAAACACCATATGAAGCAAGTAGTGGGGCTGGAATAGGGGTGACCTCGGTCACTTCCTCTGCTGTAGATCCCACATGCTCACTCTCTTTAATTAGTCCGACGGCCTTTGGAATTTGTACCGAGGAAGATGTGAAAGTCTGATATAAAGTGACTGTCAACAACTTCCTCTTTATTAGTTCATCTACAATGGCTTCATCCCCAGAGATAGATTCAATGGAGGGCCCCCTTATTGTGAGTGCAATGGCCGACGACTCTTTTATTGTTATGCCCTTTGAGGCATTTTGTCCTTAGGCTTTTTTGATTTATTCTCTGGTTTTTTGGATTTGCCCGAGGACTCCTTTATTTTGAGCTCTTTGGCTTTCCGCTTATGTCTCCACTTGAGAAGAGTCTTTGTCGCTTGAGCCTCGGACTCTTCAACCTCAGGCTCCTACTTGCCTAGTGTAAGTGACTCAGGGAAGAGTCAGTGGTTCTTCTTATTCTCATCGAATGTACTAGCCTTTTCACGGATCAGATCTAAAAGTTTCTAGACGGCCTCTTTCTCATGGTCATATACGTCCCATGTGAAAGGGACCGCTAGATAAAAAAATTTGTCATTCCACCTTTTTGTGGAGTCTTGGTTCCCTCCACTAAACCCGTATTTCGGTCGAGGAGATACAATTATCCAATTCACACCGTGATTAAAATGAAACAAAACTTTCATGATTGTGGTGTTGAAAACTACATTGTGAATTCGAGCAAAAATACACAACAAAATGAAGTACCTCATGCCATTTGGCTGGAGTTTGGCAATTGGCACATGGAGTTCCACCATTATCTTGTAGAACTCTGGTGCCAGAGGACTACCCTTGAGGTGAGTTTCATATACTGTAATATATCCTAGTGGAGGAGAAGAAGCTCACCCATTGATTCCATGGAAGAGATACCCTAAGGAATGTGGAATCTTATATCGAGCCCTGAAATATTCCACATCTTCGGGTGTAAGGATCGACTGAACATCAAAGAATTCTTATGGCCTTCAAAGACCAATTTATAGGCTAAACAAAGAGCTCCAAATGACGCCATTTACATTCAAAATTCAAAAGACGCGCCTAATCATGGCACTCTTACATGTCAACCTCTCATTCGCTCAGCCAAATGTCAAGTCGCCCGATGTTAGTAATGATGGCATGCGTGTTTCCAACAAATCAAAGCGATGTGCATTTAATGCAATACTGACAACAGGAATACAGACCGTCGGATAATTATTCTCATTCAATGGAAGAACTCGGACTCAGAAAATTTTTTCCGAAGAGAAATGGGAATTCATCGAATGAGACTTCGGATTCAGACATAAAGAAATTTCCTAACTTCATACCAAAAGTCTAAATTTCAAGCCTTCTGGCATAGGGGTTAGTGATGGGTATAATACCTAAGAGCCCAAATAAGGAGGCCCATTGTAGTTGTAGGTCGAGGAATCAAAGTCAACGATCCTTAAAACCTACGTAACCCATTATGTCTGTATGGCTTACAACACCTACACGGCCCGTTTCAGTCATTATGGTTGAGGTCCATTTAACGGACTAAGGTAGGTATTTAACTAACGGCAGTGGATGTTAGTTACAACCGCCATAGATAAAAATAACGGTTAACCGTCCTAACGGATAATCGCCCGCCATCTATAAATTTGGATTCTCTTCATTCGAGAAGAACAACTTTACTCAACTGAAATAAGACTTGATTTGAACGAATGTGAGTTCTTTCAGACAAAGTACTACAAGATGCTCAGAGCGTAACTCTCTCTCTCTCTTAAGCCAAGACGCCAAGAGCACAGCTCCTCGGGCTCATTATACTTTAATATTTTCATCTCTTCCTTTATGTTTAAGGAAAATACTGACTTAAGCGTCGGAGGATATACCTAAGAGTAAGTTTTACCAATCCTTTGACTATTGTTTGTGATTACACAGGATTTGATTAAGAGTTTACGAAGACCAAAGATTCAGAAGATTGACAAACAATTAGATTCTCGGACGCAACAACACTAATCTAATAAGAAAATTTAAATCACATAAGTACTATTTTAAGAGTTTAGATGGTGAGTTTAAGCTAAACTCAAAATAATATTTACAAGAAATATATATTTTAATTGATTCACAATTATATTTTTCAATAGAGTTATGCACTAATTTTATACAAATTATCTAGTCCAATAGATGATATTTTCATGCATTGGAGAACAGAACAATATCATTTAATATGAATAGCCAAAAGTTTAACATTTTCTTAGTATTTATGTTACCTTCTCGTGTTTTTATAACTAAATATCATTATTTATGCATAGTTAATTTAATAATAAAATAAACTCAATTATATTATAATACTATAAAGTATCGTGGTCAATACATATTCCTTGACAAAGCTATAAGTTAAGTATTATTTTATCAAGTCTCAACTTATTAATCTAGCGGGTTTAAAATTATATTTGAGCTTAACTTAATAATTTAATGAGTTAACTTCAAATAAATTAAGCATACTTGTCTAACTAAGATAAGAACTATCTTGCATGAATGATTATCATAAATAATCATAATCTTTTTTCCGTATGCTAACAAGTTTGTAAATTCGAATAACTATACAGCAGCTACCACAAATTTAATTCAAGTAGTTTGCTTAGTATTAATCTATATGCTAAGTAATTGCATTGTTTAATACTTGCTCTTACCTAAATAATTTCAAAATTAGCCTCAATTTAACTTTTTAGATAGAATTAATACAGGTAAAAAAAAAAAAAAAAGATTATACATTGATGGGTAGTGACACCAATAACCCAATGAAAAAGCTCATTTTAAAAATTTGGCCTATATATCAGAGAAGTCCAGGAAGTTGTTTTGACCAAATCTACAAATCCATCCGAGGGTAAGCTAAAACTGAAAATAATGGTTGGGCGATTTCTCTCCATCTTATCATAACGGTCTCGGACAGTTAAAATTAAAATATAGATAAAGTTCTATCAATTCAACGGTTTCCTGGACGATTTTTTAGACAATTAACGAAAAAAATCAACTGCTCTATAATAACTAGAAAAAGACCCTCTATTCAGTAGGACAAAGGAGGACACCCTTTGGCAATTAAAAAAAATATTTCTTTCTCTCTAAGACGCTTTAAGAAAAATACAAGCTCCCAAACACAAAATTATTTTAATTTTAAAAATGTATCCTCTATTTATTTTCTTACAAAAGGTAAATACTAATTTGAGTGTTGGAGGATATATTGGAGAGCTATCCTGTCAATCTTTTGACTATGTTATTGTGTTATACAAGATGCGGATTTGAGTATATGGAGACAGACTCGGTTCATTCAGCATTTGGATTCCTAATCCGTTCAACAATTAGGATCCAAGAACACAACATTAGCACAGTTTATAGGAATCGACTAAAAGTCTGTTTCACACATTTTCAAAAATTTTAGTATGGTGAACACTCAAGCATAAATTTTTGTCCCAAGTCAGAGATGCCACTTTATGTGGTAATTGCCCTCTTGTGAGTAGTGGGATGTACAACCATCTTGATTCGTGTGTACGAGTGGTTGCAATGAGGATGGATGACATCTTGAAAGCCGTTCAGACCATTTATTTGTGATTGGATGAGAGGCTAAAAGGGACACCATCATCGGCATATCAGACCGCCATGTCCAAGAAATGGAACAGGAAAAAGAAGCATCCCTCAAAACAGATTTGCCAGTACAACGAGCTTGAGGTTCAGGTTGCCTCGAGCAACAAAGTTCCATTTGAAGGTGAAAGCACATCAATTAGAAGTAGGGGACTTAGTGCTACGAAGTATTGAGGCCATAGGAAAAAATACTAACCAAAATAAGCTTTTTCCAAATTGAGAAGAGTCCGTTCTGGTCTCGGCCATCCTTTGAAATAGGGTGTACAAATTACGCACCCAAGAAGGCAAACTAGTTTCTTGGATGTGGAATACTTTTCACCTCAAAAAATATTACCAATAAATATATGAGCGGTCAGGTAAGGTTGATTACATCATCTGATGTGTTTGTATCACATTTTAATTAATAAAATAAATTCTTTTTATTTATTTTTTGTCTTACATTTCATTTGAGTGTCTGCATGTCATGTCATAAAATTACTTGATCTAGGTTACCCCTAAGTCAAGTGAAGTTTTTGTTAGATATTTACGTGGCTAAAATAACCACAAATGCAGAATTTAAAATCGATTAAGTATACCTCCGGCCATTTGGTGCTCTGTTTTTCAATTTGCGATTCGGACGGGCTCCGTGCTTCTGGACACTCCTTCACTCGTTTAGATGGTGTATTGCTTGAGTTGGGTGCCAGGGACAATGCCAGAATGCTCAATTTATAGGCGAAACCATCACTCGCCTCAACCGAGCGTTTGGAACTCAAACCGGCCAAAATTGATGAATTAACTTAGTGGGAGAGTTATCACTACTTAATGGACCACAAATGCTTCAGCAATTAACTGAGAAAAACGCCAAATGGTTACGAAATTGATCGAGGAAGACGAAACGAGCAATTTTGCTCTGCCACTCGAAACCGGCTTAGATCCGGCTCGATGAAGCCGTTTGGCTCTGGCTCGGCTTGGCTCGATCGGGTCATGGGCCAGGCTCAGTTAATTGGGCCAAAATTTGGGCCTGAAGCTCACATTCTTCCACTTGGTCCATATTTAACTTGATGTGATAACTAAGATCATCAATTTTTCAAACTTTAAGAAATAAATATATAAATCATGGCGATAAGTCCTCTAATAATGAGTAATATCTTCCACGTATTACAATATATTAATTTTCCAAGTCATCCGGTAACTTTACTTTATGAACAAACCCTATGTTTATTCTTTGTCCAACTTAATGATATTATCAAATTAATTAATGTGCACACAATTTTGAGAAATATCACAACAATAAAATAGAAATTTTTAATATCATTGTCCATACAATGAAAATTATAAAATGGAACTCAATCCCATTTCAGATACAAGATCCTTGAACCTTAATGGTGGCATGCCTTTAAATCAAAGGATCGGCGATCATCAATTCGGTCTTTGATATGCTCAATAGCAATTTTCTTTCCTTTAATGCGCTCCTTTATGGCTAAAAACTGAATGTCGATGTGTTTACTTCGACTGCTACTTTTGTTATTTTTAGCCAGGAAAACAGCAGCTGAATTATCGCAAAATATCTTTAATGGCCTTGAGATGGAATCAACCACTCTAAGCCTAGACATGAAATTCCTCATCCATACACCATGCTTTGTAGCCTCGAAACAAGCAACGAACTCAGCCTCCATAGTGAAAGTAGCAATCAAAGTTTGCTTTGCACTCCGCCAGGATACAACTCCACCGGCAAACAAAAATATATAACCGGATGTTGATTTACGAGAATCAACATGCCCAGCGAAATCTGAATCGGAGTACCCCAAAACTTCCAAATTATCGGTCCGTCTATATGTAAGCATGAAATCTTTGGTACCTTGAAGATACCTCATGACTTTCTTGGCAGCTTTCCAGTTGTTCGATTCTGGATTACTCAAATCTTCCCAACATTCCAATCGCAAAATGCTATGTCGGGTCTTGTACATACACGAGTATACATCAAACTTCCAACAACGGAAGCATACGGAATGTTCTTGATGCATTCCCGTCCAAATTATTTTTGGGCATTGGCTCAAATTGAGCTTATCACCATTCACAATGGGTGCTACACTCGGTGAACAATCTTTCATCCGAAATCTCTCTAAAACCTTATTGATATAGGTCTCTTGAGACAAATCCAGAACACAACGCGGTCTGTCTCGATGTATCTTTATGCCAATGACATAAGATGCATCACCCATATCCTTCATTTCAAAATTTTTAGAGAGAAATTGTTTCACCTCATACAACAACCTTTTATCATTGGATGCAAGTAAAATATCATCCACATATAAGACAAGGAAACAAGTCTTACTCCCACTGACCTTCTGGTATATACATTGATCCAAAATATTCTCTTCAAAACCGAATGAAGAGATAATTTCATCAAATTTCAAATACCATTGACGGGATGCTTGTTTCAATCCATATATGGACTTCTTTAATTTGCACACCAATTGCTCACCATCACTAGAGGAGAATCCTTCTGGTTGTTTCATGTAAACCTCTTCCTCTAGATCACCATTCAAAAATGCTATTTTTACATCCATTTGTTGTAATTCCATATCAAAATGAGCAACTAATGCCAAAATTATACGAAGAGAGTCCTTTTTAGATACAGGAGAAAAAGTCTCCTTGTAATCAATTCCTTCTTTTTGAGTGTAACTTTTAGCAACGAGTCTTGCCTTATATCTTTCAATATTGCCTAATGAGTCTTTCTTTATTTTAAAGACCCATTTACACCCTATGGCTTTCGCCCCTTTAGGCAATTCAACAAGATCCCAAACTCTATTGCTACTCATGGAACTCATCTCTTCTTTCATAGCATTGTGCCATAATTGTGATTCATTACAACTCATGGCTTGTGAAAACATTTCAGGATCATTTTCGGCTCCACATTCAGAATCGATTCTTCTAAATATACAACATAATCACTAGGGATTCTTGACTTTCTCATTCTAGAAGACCTTCTTAATGTTGTATCATCATCCTCAACAGGAGCATGTTGTACAACTATTTCAGATAAATCCTGAATTTCATGGTCAACTGGAATAGAATCAACATTTTATGAAATGACATTGATTGGTTGTTCAACACCAGATTGATCTTGAGGGGTGTTGTGTACATCAATCAACCTATCATATGAAATGGAGGGTTGTGAATCCAAATGATCAGTTCTTGATTGTTTCCTCCCACTCATTAAGTCATTCTCAAGAAATTTTGCATTTCTTGATTCCATAATCCTAGTGGTATGAGATGGACAGTAAAATCTGTATCCCTTAGACCGTTCAGCATATCCAATGAAATGCCCACTTATGGTCCTTGGGTCCAATTTCTTTTCATGTGGGTTATAAACTCTTACTTCGGATGGGCATCCCCATACGCGTACATGTTGTAAACTCGGTTTCCAACCTTTCCATAACTCAAAAGGAGTTTTTGGAACAGCTTTTGTTGGGACCCGGTTTAATATGTACACCGTTGTTTTAAGAGCTTCACTCCACAAAGATTTTGAAAGTTCGGAGTTACTAAGCATACTCCTCACCATGTCCAATAATGTTCGATTTCTTCTTTCTGCTACACCATTTTGGTCCGGAGAACCAGGCATAGTATATTGGGCAACAATCCCATTTTCTTGAAGAAACTTTACAAATGGACCAGGCATTTGTCCATCTTCAGTATATCTACCATAATACTCTCCACCTCTATCTGATCTCACAATTTTGATATTTTTTTCAGTTTGTTTCTCTACTTCTGCTTTAAACAATTTAAAAGCATCTAAGGCTTCATATTTATTATGAAGCAAGTAAAGATACATATATCGTGAGAAATCATCAATAAAGGTGATGAAATATTTTGGGCCATATGAGTCTATATCAGGACTACAAATGTCAGTATGTATGATCTCTAATATGTCCGAACTCCTCTTGGCATTTTTCTTAGTCTTGTTGATGCCTTTCCTTTCTGATCCACACAAGTCTCAAAGTCAGTAAAATCTAGAGTACTAAGTACTTCATCATTTACCAATCTTTTGATTCTATCAATGGAGATATGTCCCAATCTCCTATGCCACAACATCGAGGAACATTCATTCATAACACATCTTTTAATTCCGTTATTAATATGCACAGTATTAAAATTGGTATTGTTTTACAAATTCAAACAATAAAGACCATCAGACAGTGTACCATTCTCAACAATATCAGACTTATAAGATAAACTGAATAATGAGTCTGAAAATGTAAAGGAATATCCAAATGGTACAAGTCTAGAAACAGAAATCAAATTTCTAGAGAAATTTGGAATAAAAAGGTCTTTTCAAGAGACAAAACAAAACCACTACTCAAAATTAAATTGCATGTCCCAATGGCCTCTACATGAACGCATCTTGTTTAGGAGAAGATGCATTGTTTCACGCCACCTGTTTTCTTAGGTTTTGCAAGCCCCGTAAGGGAATTAGAAATATGGATTGTAGAACCGCAGTCAATCCACCATGTGTTTATGTGCAACATTAACCATATTAGATTCATAACATATAAAAAGAATGGATTACCTTTCTTTTCAAGCCAATTTTGATATAAAAAAAATCCTTCTTTACATGTCCATTCTTTTTTCTGAATAGCACTTGGACTCCTTCTTGATATCGAGTTTGGGGAGGTACTTTACCTTTCCCCTTTGACTTGGCTTGCGTCTTGAACCTTCCTTCTTTTTGCATGAAGACGCTCTCACTTTGCTCCATCATGAGCCTTCCTTCCTCTTGCACACACATGGTCATGAGTTCATTGATTGACCATTTATCCTTATGTGTGTTATAAGAGATTTTAAAAGACCCATATTGCGGTGGAAGCGAATTTAAAATGTAGTGCACAATGAAAGGTTCAGACATTTCCACCTCTAGATTTTTCAGTTGAGCTGCAATATCCCTCATTTGCATTATGTGCTCACGCACACCCTTAACACTGGTGAGCCTAATAGATGAAAACTTCATTATTAGGGTGCTTGCAAGTGCCTTATCTGAAATCACAAATTGTTCATCTATGGCCTTGAAGAAATCCCGCACTTTAGTATCTTTGGTCGGCTGAACCACGAATACTAAATGAAATTTTTGTCTTTATGAACATTAAACTGAGGCGATTAGATCGCTTCCAGCGTTCATAAAGAGTTACCTCATCCGAAGTGCTGGTAAGGATAAGAGCCGGTGGTTCGTCTTTCCGAATAGCATAATCGATATCGAGCCACCCTAAGTGAAGAAGAATTATCTCCTTCCACACTTTATGGTTGTCACCTTTTAGTTCGGGAATTTTCCATCTAATATCGGAAAGATTTACAGATTGAATAGCTGCATAAAAATAAATACATGCTTAACATCCAAAATTGAGGCTAACAAATTACAAAATTATGTTTTACCAATGTAAAACATACATCATGAATCAATAGACAAAAAAAAATTACCTGTGGGCTAAATTTTAATTCCAGTAAATTCATGTCCAATTTTATGATAAAACTATCAAATTATATTCCTTTCTTAATCCCAGGCAAATTAAGAAAATAATAATTTGACATTTTATCCTCGATTAATTAATTTAATATAATAAAATTTTACGTAGGATAAATTTTATTATATCAAAATAATTACCACAATTTATGTCTTTATACCATACGTGATAAAATAAAATAAAATAATTTATTAATTAAGGGTCTTGTGGGCTAATCCTCAATGAATTAAATTATTTTAATCACAAGACATTATTTATACATATATACAATTATATACTGGATATTATATTTTATACTTTATATATAATAATATAATTATATATATATATAAATATAAATATATACGTATATATATATAATATATATATATTTACAGAATCGTATATAAGCAATTGAAATGCCAAAATTGGTGCAAGGCGCTAAGCAGCGCAAGCGGCAACTGCCGCTCCTTCCATCCTCCGCGTCCCGGGTTTGAATCCCGCTGGCAGCATTTTAATTTCTCATTTGCTCTGATGGGCCAAGAGATCGGCCGCGATCGAAACAGATTTGGGCCGCGAACGAAACGCCCATAACTGATTTAATTAATTTTTTTCTTTTAAACTAAGCAAAACGACGTGCGTTTTAATAACCGAATTTGTTCCAACGAAAACGACATCGATTCGAGCACAAAACAAGTTAAAAACGACGTTTACTATTGCCGCGAAGAAAACGATGCGTTCAAGTCGTCTCACCTTGGCCGGCTTTCTTAGAACCCGACAAACGACTCAGCGACCGAATTCCTGACCCGATTCAAAAAGACGATACGAACACCATAAATGATGAAAATATATGGAAATTTTGGAAATTTAATTTCCCATCGATTTCGAGTCTCGTTTGAACCGAATCTTTAAAAAACGAAGACTTTAGGTTTTTCGATTTCGGAAAAACCGAAAAAATCTTGAACAACAAAGGCAGAGTTGAAACCTTTCTCTCGATACCAAATGTTAGATATTTATGTGGCTAAAACAACCACAAATGCAGAATTTAAAATCGATTAAGTATACTCCGGCCATTTGGTGCTCTGCTTTTCCAACTTGCGATTCTGGACAGTTCGTCTTACGAAACTCCTTCACTCGTTTAGATGGTGTATTGCTTGAGTTGGGTGCCAGGGACAAAGCCAGAATGCTCAATTTATAGGCGAAACCATCACCCGCCTCAACCGAGCGTTTGGAACTCAAACCGGCCAAAATTGATGAATTAACTTAATGGGAGAGTTATCACTATTAATGGACCACAAATACTTTAGCAATTAACTGAGAAAAACGCCAAATGGTTACGAAATTGATCGAGGAAGACGAAACGAGCAATTTTGCTCTGCCACTCGAAACCGGCTTAGATCCGGCTCGATGAAGCCGTTTGGCTCTGGCTCGGCTTGGCTCGATCGGCTCATGGGCCAGGCTCAGTTAATTGGGCCAGAATTTGGGCCTGAAGCTCACAGTTTTTCCCTTCACTTATTCCTAGAGCTGTTCGAGAGTAGCTAACAAAACTCGGTAGGACTGAGCGACTTATTAGAAGTCAGACTCTGAAACTTGGTAAAAGCATCAACAATCTATAAGAGGGTGAGTCTTAAACTTTAGGAGGTTTAAACAACATGAATGCTGAGACCTTAGAGGAAGTATTAATAGCCAATCATGGTCGTTGGGTTTAGACATCTCACTCATAAGGAATAGAACATCCTTATGACATATCCATGAAATGAATCAAACTAATAAACAAACCAGAGAAAGAGAAAGAGAGAGACTGAATTAAAGAATGTATATTATTCATACAATGAATATACTTTTTTAAAAAAATTTAAGTCCCGGAAGATCTTGGCTAAAAAGGATCAAGGATTTCATCATCTTTCAGACAGCCAATCGAATATTCTTTACATTGAGCACTTGCATTCTTTGGATGAAATAGAGAAAGAGGAAACTTTGGAATTAATAAGCCAATTGTGTGTCGACAAAGTCTGATGCTGTCCTAGTACTTTCGCTCCGGTGCAAATCTTATGTCCTCGGCCTTTATTGAGGTCCTAAGATATCTGTTCCGAAGAGAGACATGCTGTCGTTGTTGGATCTTTAGCGACTCTTCAAGCGAAGAAATCTTATTCTTGGCTTCAGCAAGATCACACTCAAGACGATTGGCATGATCTTCCAAGGCTTGGAAGGTGTCCAAGTCTATGCAATATTGGGCGGCTTCATCAATAATTAGATTAAATTAGCTAACCAACTCATGCAACTGTAAGAAAAATGCAAGTCAGTAGAGTATTGATTAAAGTGAAAGATCTAAAAAGACTAAGGAAAAGTATCTTTGAAAAGGGAAAGCTCCTTGGTAATCCTTCCTCTGTCTGGACATCGGACTCCAAACGTCTCGACGTTTGAGCTACATCCACAACAGTAGTCACTTCCTCAGACTCATGAGCTTTAACCATGACCTCGGACTCATGAGTTGCTTCATGAACCATTGACACAGGGGGCTTAGCTGTTTCGAAATGATCCTTGGCCCCATTTTTCACTTGATCCAAAAATAAAACCTTTGGAATTTCAAAAATGTCCTTAGTCATGGCCTTCTGAAGGGCCTCGGATAAAATATCCCTCTCCTCATATACTTGGACTGCAAAGCAAGGGAGCTCAGAATTGGGCACATCGGTTGCCCTTATTTCTTCCTCGACCTCGACGTGATCAGCTGGAACTTTAGCTATGTCCTCGGTTGGATTTTTAACAATGATATCTGAGGCTTCTTCAAAAAAGGTGGTCGGAAGGTCAGGCAAGGGCTCCTCAAGAGATGAAGAAATAGCAAATGACCCTATCTCTACGCCCTCAGACAAAAAAGGATGAGCAACATACTCACTTCTTGTTGAGGGACTAACCACCTTAGTGCCTTGTACTGAGACCGTTTTCGCGGGCCTCTTCTTCTTCCCCAATTGTCCAATGATGGCTTTGTCGTTATTAGAGGAAGAAGTCTCAACTCTAGTCTCCGGCCATTTTGAAGTCTCAATCTGACGGCTTTCCTTCACCATGTCGGATGGCTCTCTTATCCTCAGTGGCCTTTATTTCCTCTTCATTTTTTTTTTTGGCCACTAAAGACGTGGGAATTTCTGAGCCCTCAGGCTGAGGATCCCACTTGGCATTTTCAAAGGCCTCACTCCTTAACCATCGATTCTTTTTGTTTTTATTAAATGATCCGAGGTTAGCTTGAATTAAATCAGTAAATTTTTTCACTGCTTCTCTTTCTTGTTTTGTAGTATCAGTACAAAGGCCCAATGCTACATTTTTCCACTCATTTGAAACTCCCCACTCAGGAGGAACAAGGAAAAAGTATATGTTCTTTCACTGTTTGGTGGAGTTAGGATTACCGCCACTAATGTCAACAAACTCAGGGCGAGAGGAGATTATAATCCAGTCTTGCCCGTAAGTAAATCTCAAAATAACCTTAACCGCTATACTATCAAAAATTTGGTTGTGACAACGTGCAAAGACATAAAGAGAAACCAAATAACTCGCAGTATTTGGTTGTAGCCTAGCAACTAGAACCTCCAAAGCCTTCATTATCTGATAAAGCTCCAATGCCATGGGGAATCGAAGACCTCCTTTCAAATGGGTGTCGTACACGGTGACAAACCCATTTGGAAGAGAGCAAGCTCTATCATCGGCATTGGGTAGCAGAAAAGCACTCGAATTTAGAATTTTATATTTGGCGCGAATAGCCTCAGCATCTTTGTGAGAGAGAGAAGAGGCGATGTCCTTAACTTTCGGAGCCATAGTAGAGAAATTTGGGGAAGAAGAAGATGAGATGAAAATGGAAGTTCAAGTGTTTGGAGAAGAAAGGGAACACAATCGAAAGAAATCCCATCAAATAAGGGATTCATTTAAAATGTCACTTGAATTCAAAAGATGCACCTCATCATGGCTAGGGCATGTGTTGACTTTTCATCGGACGAGGAATAATAATGGCTATTACATTTTCAAGGCATGTCAATCGTATTTAATGCCTCAGTTGACGGTGCATACTAGTGACTCGGACTAAAGTCATGTCCTTGGATATATTTAGCTATGCAGCTGGATTCAAGTAATTTACTCGGACATAGCTATGTCCTCAAACAGTCACAGTTATTCCTCGGTTAAAAAGGTCACTACCCAATGTAAGAATGTAAGTCTAAACAAAAGCTCGCCTTTGGAATTCATCCCAGAAGGCTGAGTTTCAGACCTTCTCGCATAGGGGGTTAGAAATGGGTACTGATACCAATAACCTAATGAAAAAGCTCATTTCTAAAGTTTGGCCAATATATCAGAGAAGCCTAAGAAGCCACTTTCGCCCAATCTAAAGATCCGTTCGAGGATAAGCTGAAATTGAAGATAACAGTTGGGCGGTTTTTTTCCATCTCATCATAATGGCCTTGGATAGTTGAAACTGAAATATGGATAAAGCTCTATTTATTTAACGGTTTTCTGGACGATTTTTTGAACAATTGATGGAAAGAACTAACTATTCCATAATAATAATAAAAAGACCCTCTATCTAGTAAGACAAAGGAGGACACTCTCTGGCAACCAAAAAAATCTCTCTTTCTCTCTAAGACGCTTCAAGAAAAGCGCAAGCTCCCAAATATGAAGTTACTTTAATTTTTAAACTACATCATTTATTTATTACCTTACAAAAGGCAAATACTTACTTAAGCATCAGACGTTATACTGGATAGCTAGTCTTGCCAATTCTTTGACTGTATTATTGTGTTGCACAGAATTGAAATTTGAGTATACGGAGATCGGACTCGCTTCATTTAACATTTGGATCTCTAATCCGCTTAACAATTAGGATTTGAGGATGCAACATATATAACTTCAAGTTGATATCCTTGTAAATTTATTCAAACTAAATTTTAGTTTATGTGGTATGATTAATATACTGCTAAACTATTACCATATATTGAAATTTGGAAATGAGGATGTTTCCAAAGAAACAAAAATAAAACTTTTAAAAAACTGAGAAAGTAGAAAATCCAAAAATTATTAAAAAAAATAAAAATAAAAAAAAATTTAAGAATATTTTTGTAACTAAAAAGTGTCATGCTACATATTATTGATCGATTGTTCATTTTCTTATTATATGTTTTTTAAGTATATTGCTAAATGTGATGGGGATTATATTAAATTGGTTATTTACATGAATTTTTATAAAGAGAATATTTATGACAATGTATTTTATATTGAATTATTCAAAACTTGTCCCTTAGTTTTTTTGATTAAGAATGATTTTTCATGTTAAAAATATCATATAATTTATATATTTTGTTATATATTTTATTTTTTATACACTCACAATATTTGACAGCTGATGATTGATGAAAAAAATGGAGATTTTTCAATTATGCTGGTTATTTGCAGGTTTTGACTTCCAACACTCTATACACAATGTTTATTTTTAAGTCCAAAATGTTATATTTTTTAGATGTTGGGAAGGTGCCCATAGAGGGACTCTAGCAATAAATTAAGTTTATTGCCAACTTTATCAATTTATGATGGTTAAATTCATTGGATTAATCAAATTTATAGAGTCATCCTTTCCTATATACAAATATATCTCACACCAATATTTTTTTAAAAAATAATTTCCTGCTATTTTTATTTTGTATATTTATTCTGTAAATATTTTAGATTTTGTTTTCTTAAAAAAAGATTCCACCACCGAAGCAATACTTCAACAACATCTAAGCAAATTAGCAAGGTCATAATCTTGGCTATAAGGAGGTGCATTGAAGTTTACTTAATTTTCGTGTGAGGGGTGTGTGAGTGTAACGTCGTTTTCAGACTCAACAGTTTAACATGGTATGGGCATTTACACGTGACTTTTGTTTGATTGAATAGTTTTGCCAAATATTGTGGTTCTTTTGTTCCTTGTTACTTCTGAATCATTGCTCCCGTGACAAAGCAATGTCTCATTCGCGCAGACGGAAACTTACGGTTGAAAAGATCACTGAGGATGCTCCTGCATGGCCCTATAGGCATCCTGTTGAAGTAGTTACAATGTTTCTTTTTAACTAAAGATCTTCAATGCCTTTGGATTTCTGTATTTCAAGTAATTGCGAGGGTCCCACGTAATGTGACATCGTCCATTCAGTACAGTAAGTCATCTCTGCTATGCTATGGTCAACAAGTTCTTTCAGACAAATTTGCATGCTCTTAGTTTTGTATTTTTGCCTTGTCATTGCCCTGGTGTAACTTTGGAAAGAAGAACCATGTTTTGCTGCATCAATAAATCTCTAATATTTTCTGATATAAACGAACATGTCATAAACAATATATGTAATAAACGGTGATGGGTATACCAGAAAATGGCCCATTTCAAAAGTTCGCGTTTCAAAAAACGACGATCAACACTTTGGCGGGCCAGTTGGAACAAAGCCCAAGAGTTGAAAGGTTCGATAGACGGGTCAACGCTGGCGATTGGCCGGACGGCTCGGCAAGATACGCGACGGTCAACTCAAACGTTGACAGTCTGCGCACTACATGTTGGGCCCAAAAGAGGTTCTTCTACAGTGACGGGCTTGGTCCATTCAAGCCCACGATCCATCAAGCACTAAGAAATGACATCCTGCAGCATCTTCCACAATCCCAACTGGCACCCGAAATGGATATTGACGAAATTGGCGTCCTTCACATAAGGAAGGCGCCAGATTTTTCCAATATCCTGCCCACTGGGGATTCTAACGGTAAAAAACATCAAAGGAAGGTGAGCTGTTGGTCGCCACAGAAGGAAACTACCTTGCACAATTTGGCAACTAGTATCTGCTCCAGAAGGCAAGCCCGCCAAGAATTGTAGAGGGAATCACTCCTTCCAAAGGAGGAAGATCATTCCTTCAATCATAAATATGCCATTGAATTATCATTCAGGGCATGCTTTCAGTTACCTACACTCTCTGCTAATGATGCTCTCAATTACCAACACTTTCTGTGACAAGCTCTCTCAATTGCTAACACTTTCTGCTGTGCAGACAGATACTCAAGCAACCAAAAAACTTAAGGCACACAAGCGTACCTCTGATAGTCGTTTATTTCCTCCCACCTTCCAGATTCAAGAAGGCTTACTCGTCTCTCTTACATCTCAAAAAAACACACACACACACGCTCTCTCTCTTTCGCAATTTACAGTTTCAATAACCTTTATATCTTTCGAAGGCTGTTATTGACTTGAGTGTCCGAGTATTTTCGGTGGGATAACTTTTTGCCGACACACTGACCTTCTATTCTGTTTATTGATGTGCAGGATCCAACTCAGGGAACGGAGTTGGAACCAGGATGAGCTGATCACCCCGAATTTGTTCGAAGTTCGGATCCAAGGACGCATCATTGGCACCGTCTGTGGGAAGCGCTTACAAAAGCAACCACAAATCTGCACAAATGCTCTCTTTCACCTTCTGATTCTGCAATGGTGAACACGAGAGCCCAAACTAGGGATCCCGCTAGAGATGCTGCTAACCTCGACCAGGACCACGCTGCTGGTGCCATGGTCAACGGGGCTACGGGCAGAGTCCTACTGCCTTATTTTCAGCAACTGGTGGAGTAGATGCAAGCCAACAATCGTCTGCTGTAGATACTTTGTAATCAAAACGAGCAGCGACTGCAAACGGCTCCACCAGCAGCCATCCCTGCACTTGCCACAAAAAGGGGTGGACAAAGGAAAAGGAAGCCGGTCAAAAGGCCCGAGAAAGCCGGGGACAATCTGGCCCCAGCGTCCTCCCGCATTTGTGGCCAAAATAGGCCAGAAGAATGCTCCGGGAGCACGTCTCCTCCAGAAAGTCCCGAGAGAAGAAATCTCCGATACTCTCGGGTTGAAGACAACAAAGCAGTCCAGGAGCGAGCCTATAGGACTGTCAGATCCACTGAAGGCCGCAGCCGACCAGCTGCTGAACCCTCCAGGGACAAGACAGAGTTGAGGGATTACCTCAACTCCAAAAGATTAGCAAAGCCGCACGTGCCGATCTGGCGAGTGGACAAAACTGGAACCGTGTGTTCCAAGATGAGGAGCGCGCTATCGACTTGGACTGATCTCCTTTCATAGCGGAGATCCTAAGCCGTCCACTGCCCACGAAGTTCAAGATGCCGTCCCTTGACTTAAACGATGGGGGCAGTGATCCGGTTGACTACCTGGATCACTTCCGCACCCATCTGAGTCTACAAGGGCTAGAAGAGTCAGCGATGTGCCACTGCTTTCCGCTCACGCTGAAGGGAGATGCCTGAATCTAGTTCCATCACCTCCCTTCAGGCACCATCAGTAGTTTCTGCGAGCTCACGGATCTCTTCCTGACTCAGTACTCCTCAAGCCGACGGAAAGAGAAGCAGCCGTGGCATCTCTCCCACATAAGGCAGAAACCGGGAGATAACCTACAGCATTTCCAAGATCGTTTTGTGGCGGAGGCCAGAAGGATTCCCAGGATCACAGGGGAGATGAAATTGGGCAGTTTCATCTTTACGCTAACCTACGGTGACTTTTTTAAACATCTGGCCAACAAAAATCCTCAGACCTTCCGGGACGTAGAATCCATCACCCGGGCCTACACAGCAGCCGAAGAGGCCAACGAGGCAAAACATCCAGAACAGACGGACCAGCCTCGATCGTTCCCTGGTGAAGGGAAGAGGAAGTACAGCGGCGGAGATCACTCCCGCCAGAAGCAGCGCCGGACTGGGCCCCCAGAACGCAAAGACTACGGGCCCACCAGTTTCACACCTCTGACGGACACTCGCTCAAACGTCCTCATACACATCCTTGGAGAGAAATTCCTGAAGTGGCCAAAACCACTGCAGAAGGACTCTGGAAACCAGTCGAAATACTGTGACTTCCATCACTCTGCTGGACATCCAACTGAGGACTGCAAGACACTGTAGAGGGAGATCGAGGAGCTGATTCGCAGAGGCCGGCTCACGAAGTTTATTAGAGGTCTTGGATAGAGCTCTGGAGCAGCTGGTGATAAGGGACAGGAGCAGACTCCATCCCGGAACCGGGTTGCAGTAGGGGTGGTTAACATGATTGCCACTTGACCTGCCAAAAACCAATCTGGCAGCAAGGAACAACAGGCTGGGAGGAAGAAGCAACACACGGTGGATAACTCTATCAGTTTCAGTGATGATGACTTAGCCCACGTAGCGTCCTCCCATGCTGATCCCCTTGCTTGTATCCGCGCTATTTCAGACGATAGTGTAGACTACCAACTGAAGCGAGTGTTTATTGATAATGAAAGTTCTCGCGATTTGCTTTACTTGGATACTTTCTTCGAATTAGGCCTAAAAAAGAACTAACTAAAATAGGCCGAGGTCCCATTATATGGCCTCGACAACGAACTAGTGCCCATTCAATGGACTATCCAATTGAAAGTTACCTTGGGCACGTATCCAAATATAGCAAGTCACACTCTCACCTTCCTGGTAGTTGACCTACCCTCAGTATACAACGCTATAATAGGCAGGCAGTGCTTGACAGCTTTCGGAGCAGTTACCTCGATTCTGCACCTCAAAATAAAGTTTCCAATGCCCTACGGTGTCGGGGAGGTGCTGGGTGACCAAGTCACTGGGTGAACTTATTACATGTCCCAGATTACCCCAAGTGGCAGCGCTAAAACTACTGGGGAACTCGACCACAGAGACGAGGCTACCCTTTAGAAAGCGCAGTCCGGTGAAGCCACTGATCTAATCCCACTGGACCCAGAGAATCCAGAGAAGTGTGTACAGATCGGCGGCTCACTCATCGGACAACTGCGCGATGATCTGATCGCGTTCCTGCGAAGGAACATTGACCTTTTTGCTTGGACTCTGGCAGACGTGCCTGGAAATCCTATAGAAGTGATGGTCCACCGGTTGGGGCTTGACTCCAGCCGAAAACCCGTTAAGTAAAAGCGGAGGAACCACTCCGTCCAAAAACTAATTGCCATCCGAGAAGAGGTGAAGAAGCTGCTGGACGCAGGCTTCATTAGAGAAGTCCAATATCCGAACTGGCTCTCTAATGTTGTTTTAGTAAAGAAAAGCAACGGAAAATGGTGGATGTGCGTCAATTTTACCGACGTTTACAAGGCCTGCCCAAAGAACAGTTTTTCCTTGCCCATGATCGACCTACTGGTTGACTCAATGGCTAGATATGAGCTACTCAGCTTCATAGACACCTATTCAGGTTGCAACCAGATCCGAATGAGTCCGAAGGACGAGGAGCACACTTCGTTTATGACCGATCAAGGCACCTACTGCTACAAAGTAATGCCTTTCGAACTCAAAAATGCTGGAACAACCTATCAACGGTTGGTCAACAAGATGTTCGAAAGACAGATTGGTTGCAACATGGAGGTCTACGTCGACGACATGCTCGTTAAGAACAAGGTCACTAGCGACTACATCCGTGACCTGGAAGAGTCGTTCGAGGTGCTCCGTAAGCATCACATGAAGCTGAACCCAGCTAAGTGTGTCTTTGGAGTGGCTTGATGCAAATTCGTACGTTTCATCATCTCCCAACGAGGATCGAGGAAAACCCAGAGAAAATCAAGGCGCTCGCCGACATGGCGCCATTGCGAAACGTAAAGGACGTCCAGCAACTAACTGGACGGCTGGCAGCACTGTCCCGCTTCGTTGCAAAGTCTGGCGACAAGTACCAGCCCTTCTTCACGGCCCTTAGAAAAACAAAGTCCAACTGGTTCCAATGGACAGCGGATTGTCAAACTGCTTTTGAGGAATTGAAACAGTATCTAGCTAGCCTGCCGTTGTTGGTGTCACCCAAGGGTGGAGAAGAGTTATATCTCTATTTAGCAGTGTCAGAAACATCGCTCAATTCTATCCTCGTGCATCAGGATTCAGACGCTTAGCGGCCGGTGTACTATGTAAGTAAAATGTTGACTGACCTAGAGACCCGATACTCGCGCACAGAAAAGTTAGCCTTGGCGCTAATGTTCTCTGCGTGAAAGCTAAGGCCCTATTTCCAGCCCCACCGGATAGTGGTCCTCACGGACCAACCTCTGAAAACCATACTCTAGAAACCCGATATTTCCAAACGGTTAGTTAAATGGGCTATTGAATTGTGCGAGTTTGACATCAAGTTCCAACCCAGGCCTGCTGTAAAGGCACAAGCGTTGACTGACTTCATTGTTGAGACAACAACCCCAGTTCTCGAGGAATAGCCCGAAGAAAATGCGAAACTGCCTATCGGAGTTTCGGAATGCATACTCCACGTAGACGGATCTTCTATTGACACGGGTAGTGGCGCTGGAGTTGTCCTTGCAACTCTCGATAGATTTGAGGTCAAATAATCCCTCAGACTCGATTTCCTAGCAACTAACAACGTCATCGAGTATGAAACCTTACTAGCCGGCTTGCGATTAGCCAAAGAGTGCTCCGCCAGGAGACTGGCGATTTACAGCGACTCAAAGCTAATCGTTAACCAGGTTAATGGGTGCTTCGAGGCAAATAACCCTCTCTTGGCCAAGTACTTGGCAAGAGCGAGGGAGGCCGTCTAGGGTTTCAACAAACTAACCCTAGTTCACATTCCTCGAGCTGAAAACTTGAAGGTAGACAAGCTAGCCAAAGCCGCTGTAGTCGAAAACCCAAAACAGTATTCGAGGGACATGTGGGAGATCCTGAATGCTCCCAACATTGAGAAGCAAGAGGCCATGCAGATTTCCGAAGCGAAAAACTGGATGACTCATCTCCATAACTACCTGGCGGACGGATCATTGCGAGATGATGTGGAAAAAGCCAAACGGGTCAAGAAGACAGTCGGCTGGTACGCTGTGGTTGACGGACGGCTGTATCGCCGTGGTTACTCAACCCCATACCTTCGCTATCTAACTCATGAGGAGGTTGACTACGCCTTAGGCGAAGTTCACCTCGGGATCTGCGGGTCGCACATTGGTGGAAAGAACTTGGCCTTTAAGGTCATGCGCTAAGGCTATTACTGGCCCTCAATGAAAAAAGACGCACTAAAATTTGTAAAGAAGTGTGAAAGCTATTAGCTTCACAACAACCTTCACCGCCAGCCAACCGCGAACCTAAAGACCCTTTAGGCACCCTAGCCCTTCGCGCAATGGGGGCTAGACCATCTCGGCCCGTTTCCCATTGCCACGGGACAAAGGAAATTCATCATCGTGGGTATCGACTACTTCACCAAGTGGGTCGAAGCTGTCCCACTCGCTAAGATAACAGAACACAACGCCCTAGAATTCCTCCGCCAGAACATCGTCTGTAGATTCGGCATCCCCGAGGTCGTTGTGACTGACAACGAGACCCAGTTCTCGGGAAACGCTTCACCAAATATTGCACCAGCTTTGGCATCAAGCTGGTCCACACTTCGGTAGCATCCCCCAAGCAAACGGACAGGTGGTGGTTACAAACCGTACGCTACTCCACGGGTTAAAGACTAAACTGGAGGACGTAGGGGGCTCCTGGGCAGACGAGCTCCCTTCCGTTCTTTAGTCTTATCGAACAACCCCGAAGGAATCAACACGTGAGACACCCTTCAGCCTCTGTTACAGGATTGAGGCGGTGATTCTGGTCGAGATCGGGCTTCCAAGCTCAGGGTAGAGTCCTTTGACCCACAAACTAACTCAAAAAAATCATGGAGCACTTAGACTTGTTAGAAGAAGCCAGCGATGCTGCCAGAGTTCGGACAGCGGCCTAGCAACATTGGATCATCGGATATTACAACAAAAAAGTTAATGCGTGACAATTCGATGTGGGGGACCTGGTCCTGCGAGGCGTCGAGGCCATGGGCAAGCTAGCCTGCCGCAACAAGCTCTCCCCTAATTGGGAAGGGCCTTTCCTTGTCTCCGACGTACTACGAAACGGAGCTTACAAACTTCGGAGCCAGGACGGAAAACTGGTTCCGCGAACGTGGAAAGCTATCCAACTTAGACCATTCTTCCAGTTAGCGGCACAAGTATGTAACTGTATTATTGTCTGCATTCGCCTGCTTGTTTTAACTTTGTGAAAGATAAGGGTTTACTTAGCATCCCTCCTATATGTGTGTGCTTGTGGTTTTCTTTGCAGGTCACCTAACCTAGACTGCCCCTAAGTCGGGATGGTCTTCACCCTCTCGTTAAACCCTTGTCATCCAGGCAGCTAAAAGCGGTCGAACTTGAACCTCGGTCATCCGAGCGGCCCGTTAGCGATCGTATTTAAACCCTGGTCATCTAGGTGCCCCATGAGTGGTCTACTTTAGACCCTGATCATCCAGGTGACCTACAAGCGGCCTGATACGAACCTCGGTCATCCAAGCGGCCCGTTAGCGGTCGTACTAAACCTTGGTCATCCAAGTGGACCGATAAGCGGTCAAAACCTTAGGGGCTTATATAGCACATGCAACAACCTCCTCTACGAGGAGGTAGCGTGATTAGTCAGTGACGGTCGAAGGGAGAAGCATTTCTTCTCCAACATTGGCTGTCCAAGTTATCACTTGTCCGGCGCCACCGGGCTAGTCTCACACAACCAACTGCACAGCTTAAGGACTTAACTCCTTAAGCAGCCAGCCAAACAGGTTGGCTGCCCCACGCAACAACCCTCTCTACGAGGAGATAGCGTGATCGTGCAGCGAAGAGAAGTGTTCCTTCTCCAACGTTGGTTATCCGAGTCACCACTGGGCAACACCCACCAGGTTAGATAACACAACCACCCACCAAGCCTAAGGACTTAGCTCCTTAGGCAGCCCAGCAACAGTCACCGGCCAACCAGGTTGGCCACCCCATGCAACAATGCATGCAAACGCAGGCAGTGAGAATAAATGGATATAAAACAGAAAGAAGTCCCATTTCATTTCTTTAAAAATATTACAAAGTTACAAAATTACAAGTAAAAAAAAAGGGTACAAAAGGCTAAGGAGGCGGCGGCCGCCTTTGGCTGTCCTGGGGCTCCTCCATGAGGTCGTCCTTGTGCTGCACCCCACCATTTCCTAAATGAAGGTACTGGACGGGGAAGTCAGGGGTCAATTAGCCTCACAAGATGCCGACAGACCTGGACCTCCTCAAACATCCGGGCGTGCAGCATGCCCTCAATCTCGTGGGAGCGAATCCGGAGACCTAGCTCGTTCTCCAGGGTGGATATTAGATCTGCAAGCCGCTTCTTGCTTGCCTTGCTTCGATCATCCTCCTCTTTCAAGCGAGCAACCTCAGCTCTCAAGTTGGTGATCTCTGTTTCCATCCCCGCCATGACAACCTCGAGGGCAGTTGTCTCCTCACGGTGCTCCCCTCCTGAAGCAGCCAACCTGGCATCCAATTAGGCGATCTCCACCTCCCTATCTGCGATTGTCTGGTTGCGATGCACCACCTCTCGAAAAAAGGCTGAGATTAGCTTTCTTGACTGCACAAGGCAAAAACAAAGTGTAAGTTATAAATACAAGAAAGAAAGAAGTGCAAGGAGGCCATTACAAGAACCATACCTCACAGAGTCTCCTTATGGGCCACTCAGGCCTAGCCTCCAGGCTTGGTCCAGGTGGCGGTGGACCCGAAGCGCCCTCTCAACCCAAACTCGCTGCTGCCTCATCCAGAATGCGCTCCACGAGCTCATCATCCTCACACATGGTAGCTGCAGGCTCCTCTCTTGCAGTCTCTGGAGCAGCTGCTGCGGGCTCCTCTCTTGCAGCCTCTAGAGTAGCTGTCGCAGGATCCCCTCTGGTAGCCTCTAGAGCAGCTGCTGAAGAGTCGAGCCCCACTGTTGGCTCCACAGCAACAGTTCGTGTGGCCGCCACCGGTTCACAAACTGGCTCCTCTAATGACTCCATCCACACAGCACTCGGAACCACTCGTGACGCGGGTTGTACTAGGATGACTCCTCCTGCTTCAACTGGCCAACCCACGGGGGTCTTTTCTCGTCCCACAAAGCTACCAGCTCCACTGCAAATTCCAACGGCGACGTAATGAACGAGCGATGATGACGACGAAGGGGTCTCCAGCACCTTCTCAGGCAATGGGCCGATAAACCCATCGTCGGTGTGTCGCGTACGGATGATTACACCCCTAGAATCTTCAGGGTTCATCATCCTCACAGGAGGCCTTGGTTTTTAAACCGGGGATGGCGGTCCCCAGTTTACTTTCTTGGTCTCCCCTCGGGAAACCAAAAAATCCTGAATAAAATCGTCGGGGTTCTCCTTTATTGCCTTTGTCAGCCACTCGTAGGCTGCCGTCTCCGCCGTGGTTGGCGTCCCAAAATATGCCTCAGGAACCTGGACCCATTCCCTCGCAATGGCCCAGGCTACCCCCACGCTCACAAAGAACCAGTTCTTTCAATTCTTCAACGAGTCGTATATGGCTTTATTAATCTTTATTCCGGTACGAGGGACGAACGATATCTACTCTCCCCCCTAGTTTATTTTGAACAAAACCCCTAACTACGGACATCCTAAGCTTCTTGCCACGCTTTCGAAAAAAATGCACATAGTGCAGAGGTACCTCAAGGCATTGGCGGGAAGCTGGGCGATGGGGACGCGTATAGCCTTCAGAATAGACTCCAATTCTTCCAGCAACGGGAGGCAGAGGCCGCACCTTAGGTAGGCCTCATAAACAGTAATATACTCTCCGATGGAGCATAGGCCCTGTCGTCCTTTCCTGGAACTCTCCATGCAATCTCCTTCAGAATATTAAACTCGACGCACAAAGCTTTAATGTCGTTCTCTCTCAAAACGGAGGCAAAGTCTGTGATAGAGGCCATGGATACACAGAGAGCTAGGGTTTCTGAATGCCTCTAAAGATTGGGAACAAAGAAGACGAAGGACTGAAGGTGTAAAAGGTTTCTAAGTATAGAGGGAAGACTTAAACGCCAAGCACGAGTCAAAATCCCTCATTAAAGATGTCGTCAGTCTTACCACGTGTCAACTCCCTACTTGGCTTTTCAAGAGGCGGATCTATGGAGCATTAATGGCCAGGATATTCGCCCAACAAAAAGGAGACACGTGTCACTTTTCAGGCTGCAAACCGGTTAATGGCCACGTAGGCCTGGCAGAAATCTTTTCCGGAACTGATTACAATGATCAACAATTTCGGTCAATATTGTCCTCTGGAATTGACCCAGATGGTCAACAATTTCGGTCAATATTGTTCTCCGAAATTGACCAAGACGGTCAACAATTCTGGTCAACTTTGTTTTCCGGAATTGACCAAGACGGTCAACAATTCTGATCAATATTGTTCTCCGGAATTGACCAGGATGGTCAACAATTCTGGTCAACGTTGTTCTCTGGAATTGACCAGGACGGTCAACAGTTCCAGTCAAACTCTCCTCTACGCCCTTCATAGAGTCCTCTGGGATCCTCAAACACCGAAGGGCAATAAGGGGCATCCCATCATGTACATGCCGAAGGCCTGAATTCTGGCCACTGGTATGGGAGCTAGTGATGGGTATACCAAAAATGGATTGGCCCCAAAAGTCAATAGAATCCCAAGAACGACGGTCAACACTTTGACGACTCAGTTGGAGAACAGGCCCAAGAGCTGAAAGGCCCAGGACGGTCAACCCAAATATTGACCGTCTGCGCACTGTACATTGGGCCCAAAAAGGTTCTTCTACAGTAATGGGCCTGATCCATTCAAGCCCACGATCCATCAGGCGGCCAGCAGCGGCACCCCAGGCATCTTCCACAATCCCAGCTGGCACCCGAAATGGATATTGACAAAATTGACGTCCTTCATATAAGGAAGGCGCTAGATTTTTCCAATATCCTGCCCACTGGGAATTCTAACGGTAAAAAACACTAAAGGAAGGTGAGCTGTTGGCCACCACAGAAGGAAACTACCATGCATGGTTTGGCAACTGGCATCTGCACCAGAAGGCAAGCTAGCCAAGAATCGCAGAGGGAATCACTCCTTCCAAAGGAGGAAGATCATTCCTTTAATCATAAATATGCCCTTGAAGTATCATTCAGGGCATAGTCTCAGTTACCTATACTCTCTGTTATTGATGCTCTCAATTACCCACGCTTTCTGTGACAAGCTCTCTCAATTGGTAACACTTTTTGCTGCGCAGACAGATACTCAAGCAACCAAAAAACCTAAGGCATACAAGCGCACCTCTCACAGCCGCTTACTGCCTCCCACCTTCCAGATTCAAGAAGGCTTACTCGTCTCTCTTATATCTGAAAAAAACACACACACACACTCTCTCTCTCTTTCGTAATTTATAGTTTCAATAACCTTCATATCTTTCGAAGGCTATTATTGACTTAAGCGTCCGAGTGTTTTCGGTGGGATAACTTTTCGCCGACACACTGACCTCCCGTTCTGTTTAGTGGTGTGCAGGATCCAACTCAAGGAACGGAGCCGGAACCAGGACGAGCGGATCACCCCGAATCTGTTCGAAATTCAGATCCAAGGACACATCAAACGAAATATTCAAAAATTTTAGAAATATCTCGATTTATGGTTGAATCATTGGATTCTTCCTCTGATTTTTGAAAGTATTGGGGTCATTTTTATGGTTAGCATAATCCATGACCCAATTTAATTATGTGTCAATATTGGTTTATATTTATCAAAGTACTGCATCAATTTATTTTCGTGATTGTCCGTTTTCGGGTTCCAGGAGCATCACGCCTGCTGTTCGCATGCTGACCGCTTGTGCTCCGATTCCAGAAGCCCCGCACCTACCGTGTGTTTGCCTTCACTCCCGAGCCTCGATAGGGTTTCCTCTTGAAACCCTAGGTGTGCTCGCCGAGGCAATGACCAGTTTTTAAAATGCGTTTTTAGAGCTCTCTATAAAATTTCTCATTTTTTTAGTTGCCCTACTTTTGTTGAAGCATTTTGGAGCGCCCCCTCTTGCGATAAATTCATTTTCTACTACTTTAATCTTGCTCTAATTGAGAAAATCGTAATTATATCACTATGTTTTATGTGCTAATGGTATTCTCACCACTTGCTCTTTACCGATTCAACACTCCTATCCATTTACCTTTGTTGGTGACATGGGTATTGTGAAGAAGGGGATTCGATGGTGTTTGCTATTTCAAGCAGTTCGAGAGAGAAGATTGACGTGAAGATTAGAAGACGTTCGGTTCCATTATCGCGTGTAAATCCAAGGAGTTCCTTGGTAGAGCTCACAAGATAGGAGTAAGTTGACTAGGTTAGCACGTCTGTACCACCCGATCTGTAAGTTAATTTTCATAGTGGATATCTTCTTTGGCCGTTGAAACCCGATGAATTTTTCTTGATTACCATGGGTTTCGAGTTTTCCCTTCATTATCAAAAATTATCTCTTTTACTATTACTTTTTGTCATATACATTTTATGAATATTATTATTCTTGGCATCTAGATATAAATATTCTTTATGTGTATTAAATATTTAATTTTGTACTGCTTCCATTAATATATCAAGGGGTTAAAACTTATGTGTAATTTAGAATGAAACATCCTTTTTAATTGATATTAGAGACACACCTCAATCCGCGACCCCCACATCTAGATGTATACAAGCGGATCTCTATCCGCACCTCCATTCTTTGATGGGAATAATTATGCGTATTGAAAAGTTCGGATGAGAGTTTTCCTCAAATTGATGGACGAACGCATATGGGCTAGCACCCAAATATGTGTGAGATATTCTTAAGACTACCAATGTAGGAACCAAGCTAGTTAAAATTTCAAATTACAAGTGCTCACCACTAGATTTGAGGTTATTAGGATGCAAGATGATGAGATATTTGACGAATTTTATGCTAAATTGAATGACATTGTAAATTCTACATTTAACTTAGGAGAAAGAATTTTAGAAAATAGAATTGTCCGAAAAGTCATTAAAACACTCCTTGAACATTTTAGACCTAAGGTTACCGTTATCGAAGAAAGTAAAAAACCTTGATAAAATGAAGATCGAAGAACTTGTAGGATCTCTCTAAACTTATGAGCACATACTTCCATTGTCAAGGAAGAATAAATCGATTGCTCTAAAATCCGTTAGGGAAGAAAAAGATCGTGACTCCGATGAGGAGTTGAATAGCGATGAAGATTTTACCTTATTTGTTCAAAATTTTAAAAATTTTTTGAAGAAAAATAAAAATTCATCTGACATACCAAGTGTGGATTTTAAAAAATCTCTTAAACCTAACAAGAAAGATCAAAGAGAATTTAAAGACTCCAAATCAAAAAATACCTGAGGGTTTCAATGCTATGAGTGTCAAGGTTTTGCTAATTATCGTGATGAATATCCAAATCTTAAACGCCAATGAAATTAAGCTCTGAAAGCCAATACGACTTTGAGCGACGATGAAAAAGAGGTTGAAAAATGCTCCAAAGATGGCTCTGTCAAGTATATGGCTTTTATGAACTCGATATGTGAAAATGATGAACATGTAGAAGAAAATCTTAATCAATCTGATAATTCTAAGAACGAGTTAGAAGCTGATTTGTATGATCTTCAAGATATTTATGACAAATTATTTAAGGAATGCCTATAGATTAAAAAACCTAATGTATTGTTAAAGTATAGACTGACCAAACTGGAAAAAGAAAACTTAGCTCTTAAATCTGAATCAGACAAAAAAATTCAAAAACTTAAGAAATTGAATATCTCATTAACTGAAAAGATCAAGACACTTGAATCTAACCTTCAGACCACGTGCAATGATCTGAAATAATTTTCAAATGGGTCCAAACAATTGGCAAATATGCTCAGTTTGGAAAAAAATTAGAGGAAATAAAATTGGGTTGGGTTATTTAGAAAATGTCTTGAAAGCCAATGTTAACTTTAAAACTATATTTGTCCAAGCCATGTCCATTTCAAAACAAAACAACAATTCTTCTGCCCGTGTTGACCAATCGTCAAGAGGTTCTCCAAAAAAATATACTAATATACAAAACCATCAAAACTTAACTAGTATAAAACAGTTTGGTTTTAAATACACTAGGAAGCAAAGATACACTTTTGCCGGCAATACTAAATTTATCCTAACAGGTCATGGATGCAACATTATGGGCCATATTCGCCCCTACTACCCCTAACGTCACGTCAAAATAAGTTTTGACAAAGCTCAAAAACAAAGCATCTTATTCACTGTATCAACCTTTTAAATGATTGAGTGACCAATTTAAGCAACATAATAAAACCTGGTAAGAAAATATGAATTAACAAGAGTGAGCTCCATTACCCTTTGGTCATTCGTGACAAAAAGGGGAGTAGTTTTTATTTTAGGAGAAGACAGGGAGAGTTCTTTTATGGTTAATTATTATTTTTTATGATTGTTTCTCTATTTGTCCCCTACCATTATATTCTTCCCATTATTTATTTATACACTAAACATATTTGTCCAAGAATAGCAGTTCTTCCCTGGCATAGAGCAACTCGGCAGCTTCCGCATTTTTTATACTTCTTTTTGTATTGTGTCAATTGTATCTAGGAGTAAATTTTTCTGTACCCGATTCTATCTCGGTGGTATATAAATTCGTGCTTCTCTTGTATTTATTTACTTTATTTGTTTTGTCATGAAATTGTCAAAATGGGAGATTGTTAGGGTCATTTTTAAGGTTGTCATATTCCGTGACCCTATTTAGTCATGTGTCGATATTGGATTGTATTCATTGAAGTACTGCATCAACTAATTTTTGTGACTGTCCGTTCCTGAGTTCTATGAGCATCATGCCCGCTATTTGCCGGCTAACTGCTCGTGCTCCGATCCTAGATGCCTCGCGCCTGTCGTGCACCCGCCTTCTCCCTCGAGCCCTGATAGGGTTTCCTCTTGAAACCCTAAATGCGCTCGTCGCGCGCTTGAGCACCAAGGCAACGACCATTTTTTAAACGCATTTTTCAAGCTATCTATAAATTTTCTCTTTTCTTCAGTTGCCCTAGCTTTGTTGATGCATTTTGGAGCGTCATCTCTTGCGTGAAATTCATTTTCTACAACTTTAATCTTTCTCAAATTGAGAAAATCGCAATTACGTCATTGTTTTTCATGTGCTAATGGTATTCTCACTAATTGCTCTTTACCGATTTAACACTCCTACCCTTTTACCTTTGTTGGCAACATGGGTATTATGAAGAAGGGGATCCAGTGGTGTTTGCTATTTCAACCGGTTCGAGAGGGAATATTGACGTGAAGATTGGAAGATATTCGGTTCCGTTACCGCGTGTAAATTCAAGGAGTTCCTTGGTAAGAATCACAAGATAATAGTAAGTCGGCTAGGTAAGCGTATCTGTACTACTCGATCAGTAAGTTGATTTTTATAGTGGATATCTTCTCTCACCGTTGAAACTCGAAGGATTTTTTTTCGATTACCGTAAATATCAAGTTTTTCTTTCGTTACCAAAAATTATCTCATTTTATTATTGTTTATTGTTGTATACGTTTTATACATATTATTATTCTTGGTATATAGACATAAATATTCTTTATGTGTATTGAATATTTAATTTTATATTATTTCCGTTAATATATTAAGGGGTCAAAATTTTATTGTATAATTTGGGACAGAACATCCTTTTTAGAAAGTTCAATTTTCATGACTTAATTGCAAAGGCTTGAAAAATGTGCTCTAAATGGTCAAGCCTCCATCTAAAAGGTAATCACATGCAAATGGTGACCCAAGATGATTATGATAGAGTGGAAGAGAACCCACTGCATGGGTGGTTGTTGCAACCACCCATGATGTGATGCAGGGGAATTTAGTTGCTTTTGATCTAAGAGAAATCAGAACCTTGAGATCAATCATCATTCATCTTACCTTGGTACCCCAAATCTGAAATGAAGAGCATTGAATAACCTTGGGATTCTAAGATTGAAGACCACATTCTTTGGACTTATTGTTTATGAATTGATGACTATGTTTTCTGAGAAAGAGAACTTGAAGTTCAATTATTAGAACTTTGGAAAACTTACTCTTACTGAACAATTCGATCTGAATCGAAGGTCTGGTTGTACCAAATCATCCACCCTTTTCCTGAAGCTCTGTTGCCTTGTTCTCTGTTTTCTTTTCATTCTATTATCTAATTTCTGTTCTCTGTTTTTCCTCAACTCATCAGGTATCAACATGTGAGATGGAAGTAATCACGTTAACCTCCATTACCCGCTGTGGTTGGATTGATTTAACCATCATATATGTCTACTCAAATCCATGTTCCAGCAATTGCAATAGTCTGTTTTATCCAACCTGTGAACTCTCTCTCTCTCTCTCTCTCTCTCTTGCTGTATTCTAAATTTGATCTGGTTTCCTACCAACCTCCATGTCTGGATATGCATGTCGAACCATGATGAAACTTGTTTATGCATGGTTCTAAACTATTTCACCAAAACATTAACCAAACGGAGTGATGAATGTGTTATGAATACAGTTTTCCATGTGAAGAGTCAAGGATCATAGGAGTTTTCCAGTTTATCCTATGCAGATTGATGTGATTTCTTTATGGCCAATGTGATCCTCATGTGTTCACCAATGTAGATGTCAAGATTGTAGACGCAAGTTGTTTCTTATTACATCGCTAACCCCATGTTTAATTGGAGGAATAAGATGAAAATAAGGTCTGAATAGAATTTCTATTTTCAAGGAATAGATATTCCTTAATTTGGTTACAAATTAAATCGAAAATAAATAATCCCACCATTTATGTGGGAATGGTTATTCCGACGTAATAATAATAAACATAATAATAATAATAATAATAATAATAATAATATCTAATAATAATAATAATAACATATTATTATTATTATTATTAGATATTATTATATTTATTATTATTATTATTATTAGATATTATTATATTTATTATTATTATTATTATTCTCATATTATTCCTTATATTATTATACAAACCAAACAATGAAATATTAATTCCCACATTATTCTATTCCAACAACCAAATATGAGAATAATAATTCTAATTCTATTCTCATCCTATTCTATTCACTGGGAATAACTATTCTATTATCACCTTATTCCATTCCAACAACCAAACATACGGTAAGAGCTACCTCTATTCTTAAAATATATGACTACTCTGCTTTGCTTTTGCAGAGTATTGTTAGGATCACTATATCTCCTAAATCACTATAATATTGGTAGGGCACGAGTGCGCTTAGTGTTGGGATCACTCCAGTGTGGAAAATTTTTAGATTGAAAGTTGATCAAAAATTTTCGGACTGAAAGTTGACCGGAAATTTCTGGAGAGAAAATTGATTCAAAATTTTCGAAGTGAAAATGTTAACCGAAAATTTTTGGGAGTTTAATGTTGACCGAAAACTTCCGGAGTGATTGTTGACTTAAAATTTTCCGGAGTGGCAAATTTTAGAGTGGAATTTGCAAGAGTGGAAAATCCGGAATGAATTTTTTGGAGAAGAAAATTCCGGAGTTGAAAAAGCACGTATTGAAAAAGCACGTTTTGGTGCTAACGAGTTTCGACCCCGTTAAATATATAGCAGAAGCAATAAAATAAATTAATTAAATTAAATATCCGATACACGTAAGGGATATTTAACTCTAGATGTATACGGAATTAATAAGCATGCACAACATAAACAACAATAAGCAATAATAATAAAGATCCGATTTTTGGTGACGAAGTGAAAACTCGATACCCACGGTATCGAGAAAAACACTCCGGGCTTCAACGGCCAGGGAAGCAATGCACTATGAAAATCAACTTACAGCCCGGGTGGTAACAACGCGCTAACCTAGCCAACTTACTCCCGACACGTGATCCCTACCAAGGAACTCCTTGGATTTACCCACGGCAACGGAACCGGACACCTTCCGGTCTTCAAGCCACTCTTCCCTCTCGTGCCACTTGAATTGCCAATCACGAACGGATCTCCTTCTTCACGAACCAAAGTCTTCAACAATGGTAGAAGGATGAAGGTTTGAATAGAGAAAGAGAAAGAAAAGAAAATGGTGAGAAATCTCTTTAGAACATGGAGTACAAAGATATGTTGTTGAGTTTTCTCAAGAGAAGCTAAATCAATTGAAGCATGAAGGCTTTCTTCTCAAAAATTGGGGGCTCAAATAATCTGACAGAATGTTTATGGCGTCCTTAGGGTTTCAAAAATATAAGCCAATATTTATAGAGGAGCCAAAATCGCGTTTGAAATTTGCCTCGTTGGGCCGCCGCCGAGCGAGGCTGAAAGAGCGCGCGGAGCGGCCGTAGGGTTTCGTGGGGAAACCGCGGCGCTCGAGCCGGAATCGAGCACGCAGCGAGCGGCCCCCATTCTCGGGATTTCGGCCGAGCGCCAGCGAGCATGTATCAAGCGGCCCCCATTCTCGGGGTTTTTAGGCTCGAGCCGCCAACGAGCACGCATCAAGCAGCCCCCATTTCGATTATGTGCTCGAGCGGCAAGCGGGCACCAAGCGAGCGGGCGGTCCTTGGACGGTGCTTGAGCGCGTGGAGCGCGATCAATGAATTTTAATGAATTTTAAATTGACAACCCACAACCCGACATCAATAAAATAATACATATGGTCACGGAATATGCCAATTAGACAAATGTCTCTAACAATCTCCTCCTTTGGCAATTCCGTGACAAAACCCAAAAATAAATAAATAAATAAATACAAGAGAATCACGGGTTCAGACACCACCGAGATAGAACCCGTGTACATGAAAACCTACGCCTAGTAATACACAAAAAAAACATAAAATAATGTAACTAGCTATGCGAGAGCTGCTGAGGCGATGCGATGAAGTCTTGCGGTGACATCCTGTATACTTTAGGGTCCTGATCAAGCAAGGTTAGTACCAACAGGACAAAAGATAATAACAATTTAAACGGCATGCATGGTGCATAAGCAGGAGACACATACAACAATACTCCCCCTCAAGTAATAATAACTTGAACTAATATGCAAATAACAAAAAAACTCTCCCAAAAAAAATAGAAGGCACCCTTAAACTCCCCCTATCAAACTCCCCCTATCAAAGAAATCAAGTCTCCCCCTTTTTGTCACGAATAGCCAAGGGGTGATTTAGCTCACTTTTCTTAATCCAGACTTGTCTCACAGAATGCACTATTGTATTCAAGCTTTTAACATGTGCATCCAAATGTTGAAGATGATCAACAAGTTTATTCACGTTAAGCCCTAGTTTATGGTTGTGCAAAGGATTCATGGTGTAGCACCTTGGGCGAATGTGACCAACTTTTCCACATGCATGACAGGTAGGCACAAATTTAGGGGTGGAAGAATTGGTCATATTCTTGTGATTACCTAGATCGGGCTTGAGCCAAATCTGCTATTCACACATCGAGGCACGGCTTTGATGAATTTGGGTGTGTGAGCATGATTATGTGAAGTTTTCTTGGCAGAACAAAATGATTTTAGGTTTTATGTCATTACGAACAATATTTGCAAAGATACCCCAAACCCCGTTTATTTCTACCACTTTTCCCAATCCAAGCATATGATCTAATTTTGTAGACCCATTTGAGAATTGTTTTAAATCTTTTTCGTGGCCTCCAATTCAGATTCTAAGGTCGTGATTTGTTTAGAAGATGAGATTTTCAAATCCTCAAATTCTTGGCGTTTAGTATCAACCTTGGATTGTAGAGATATTTTTTCTTTTTCCAAATCAATGATCCTATTATTTAGGGTTCTATTCAATTTCTTAACTTTCAAACATTCCCTAAATAATTTATCGTAAGCTTCTTGAAGGCCATCAAATTCAGCTTCTGATTCGGACCCAACAGAGGTCTGGGAGAAGCTTGAGAGCCGGTACAAGCCTAAGTTCTTATCAATAAGGTTACATGAGAAGAAGCAATTCTACGGCATTTGGTTGTTTGAAGGGGAAAGCTTCGAAAAGCATTTTGACAAGTTCAATCGGATTTTGACGCAAATGTCGGCTCTGGATGAAGAGATTAAGGAGGAAGACAAGGCATTGGTGTTGTTGGCTTCTTTACCTGCCTCGTACGACCATATCATTACAACGCTACTGTTCGGGAAGGACACGCTCAGGTTGAATAAGGTCAACACTTCTTTACGCATGAATGAGTTAAAGCAGTCACGAGGGACCCCCACATCTACACACTCCGAAGTACTCATGATCGAGTCATGAGGAAGGAGCGAAAGTCGCAGTCAAAAGCCTGGAGAAAAGGGCAGTAGCAAGTCCCGGTCAAGGTTTCAATGCTTCGAATGTCATTATTGTAGTAAGAAATACACATTAAAAAATATTGTTATAAATAGAAACGTGACAACAAAGGAGATGACAAAGAGAATAAAGTTGAGAAGAGATGAGGCGAAGAAAAGGCCTCGGTCTCAGTGGTCACTGGAGGTGATCTCCTATTAACTTGTGAAATGGACAACGTGGTAAGTTTGACCGATCACGAGTCTAATTGGGTTATAGATATGGGCACTTCACTCCATGCCACATCTAGTAGGGGACTATTCACATTTTATACTCTGAGAGATTTTGGAATGATAAGGATGAAAAATAAAAGAACGTCCCGAGTTGTTGGTAGAGGTGACGTATTGCTTATCACCAATAATGGGATGAGAATGTTGTTGAAGGACGTCTAACATGTCCCTGATATCCAACTGAATATAATTTTAGCTGGTAGGGTAGATGATGAAGAATATTGTAATACCTTCTATGAAGGAGCGTGGAGATTGACTAGAGTGTCTTTAGTCATTACATGAGGAAAGAAGGCCTCTGGGCTGTATGTGATAAAAACGTCTGGCTATGGTGGAGAAATGAATGTTGCAAGCAGTGTGGAGTATTCAGATTTGTGACACCGTAGATTAGGCCACATAAGTGAGAAAGAACTTATCATCTGGCCAAGAAGGGTCTTATTCCAGGCTTGAAAGAAGACAGACTGAAGCCCTGTCCTTATTGTATAGCGGGGAAGCAGCGACAATTCTCCTTCGTTGGAGACTCGTCCTCTAAGAAGGCTAAACTGCTTGACTTGGTTCACACTGGTGTATGTGTGCCATTTAAGGAAAAGTCATTCGGAGGGGCTCAATATTTTGTGTCGTTCATTGATAATTGCTCTAGAAAATTATAGATTCACCCACTTAAGACCAATGATCAAGTCCTCGAAATATTTGAATATTTTCACGCTTTGGTTGAACGACAAATAGGAAGGAAGCTGAAGTGCATCCGAAATGACTACGGTGGTGAGTATATTGGGACATTTGATACATATTGTAGAAAGTATGGTATTCGGCATTAAATGATGCCGTAAAAAAATACAACAGTTGAATGGAGTGGTAGAAAGACTGAACTGCACATTATTGGAAAGAGTGAGGTGTCTACTCTTTGAAGCAAAATTCCTTGGATCCTTCTGGGCAGAAGCATTAAGGACGATGGCTATGTTATCAATAGGTCACCCAGCATGCCATTAAATGAAGAAGTAGTTGAGAAGGTGTGGTCTGGAAAGGAGCCATTCTACGACCATCTTCAGGTATTTGAGAGTAAGGTTTTTGTTTACATCTCGAAAGATGAGAGGACCAAACTATAGCCAAAGATGATGCAATGTGTTTTTCTAGGTTATGGGAAAGATGAATTGGGATTTAGACTTTATGACCCAGTAGAGAAAAAGTTTGTTCGGTCAAGAGATGTGGTTTTTATTGAAGGGAAGACAATCAAGAATTTTGATAAAGAGAGGAGGCGATATCTGACACCAATCGGACTAACAAGATGATTACTGATGCTGTTTGGTTGGCACTTTTCCATGAGGGTCCAGAAGTGACCGAGGTGAATGTTGAGGAAGCCATAACGCTTGATAAAGATGTGAATGACGTCACTCCTCAGCTGGCAGAGGAAGTTACTGTGCGACATTCCTCAAGGGACTGACAACTATCTAATCGTTTGTCTACCAGTGAGTATGTGTTACTCATTGATGGAAGTTAATCGAAGGCTTTGAGGAAGCAATGGAGGATGAGCACAAAGAAAAATGGTTGGAAGCCATGAATGGTGAGATAGGTTCATTGCATGAATACCATACATTTGAATTGGCTGAACTGTTGAAGGGGAAGAAAGCACTAAAGAACAAATGGGTCTTTAGGTTGAAGAGTGAGGAAAATAACTCTCAACCGAGGTATAAAGCAAGGCTAGTGGTGAAGAGTTTCAACCAGCTTAAAATGGTTGACTTTGATGAAATCTTTGCCCTAGTCGTAAAATATACTCCATATGCGTGGTGCCTGGTTTGGCTGCTATCTTGGATTTGAAGGTGGAGCAACTAGATGTTCGCACAGTATTCCTCCACGGTGATCTTGAGGAGAGAATTTATATGAAACAGTTGGAGGGATTCCAGGTCAAGAGCAAGGAATGACTGGTATGTTGTCTGAAGAAAAGTCTACACGGACTGAAACAGGCTCCACGTTAATGATACAAGAAATTCGAGTCTATTATGGTAGATCAAGGCTACCATAAGACTAATTCTGACAATTGAGTATTTGTCCAAAGGTTTTTAGAAGACTTTGTCATTTTTATTCTCTATGTAGACGATATGCTGATCGTTAGACGAAATGGTGCACGGATCAAGGAGTTAAAGCAGCTGTTTGGGTAATCGTTTGCCCTGATTGACTTGGGGGGCTGACGAAACAGAATCTAGGCATCAGAATATTTTATGACCGTAAAAACAAGAAACTCTGGCTGTCCCAAGAGAACTATGTTGAGAAAATACTTCAACAATTTAAGATGGAGAATTCTAAGTCGGTGAGCATCCCACTGGCCAACCACTTTAGGCTGAGTAGTAGGGAGTGTCCAACTGTGGATATTGAGATGGCTACTATGAGAAGTGTGCCCTACTTTTCACTAGTAGGGAGTTTGATGTATGCAATGGTATGCACGATGTCAAGCATTGCACACCCTGTCGACACTATTAGTAGGTTTCTCTCGAATTCAGGGAAGGAGTACTGGTTAGTTGTAAAGTGGATCTTAAGATACCTCCGGGGACTTCAAAAAAAAGTTCTGTGTTTTGAAAATGAGAAGCTATAGTTGATTGGTTGCACAGACACAGATATGGCCGGAGACGTTGACTCCCAAAAGTCCACTTCGAGATATTTGGTCGAGTTTGTCGGAGGGGCAGTCTCCTAACAGTCTAAGCTGCAGAAGTGCGTTACTTTCTCTACTATTGATGAAGATTTATCACAGTCACAGGAGCAAGAAAGGAGATATTATGGATGAAAAAGTCCATCTAAGAATTGGGCTTCAGGTAGAAGAAGTGTGTGGTGCTTTGTGACAGCCAAAGCGTCATACATCTATGTAAGAACTCCTCATTCTACTTAAGATTGAAACATCTTGATATTCGATACTATTGGATAAGAGATATTGTTGATGGAAGACTGTTGTCATTGAAAAAGGTCCGACCGAAGAAAATGAGGTCAGATATATTGACCAAAGTATTACCAAAGGGAAAGCTTGAAACTTGCTGTTAAATAGCTTGTTTCACTGATTTGGTTCCCACACAGTCACGAGGAAAAGTTTGTTGGGATCATTTCAATGTGGGAAATTGCCGGATTGAAAGTTGATTGAAAATTTTCAGAGAGAAAGTTGATCGGAAATTTCTGGAGTGAAAATGTTGACTAAAAACTTTCAAGAGTAAAAATGTTAACCGAAAAATTTCGGAGTTATTGTTGACTTGAAAATTTTTGGAGTGGTAAATTCCGGAGTAGAATTTACCAGAGTGGAAAATTCCGGAGTGAATTTTCCAGAGTGAAAAGTGAGAAATGTCGGTTTGCATTTTTTTTTGAATGGTTTTGGCCGAAATGGATAACATCCGAAATGGCTGGAATGAATAAAGGCCCGAAAGGTTGTATTTGTCTGAGGATTTTGCATAATGACTGATGTCTTTAATAAGGGACCGATATATTTGCCTAATGGTAAAGGATATAGCACAGTGAAGACCAAAGTTTATAATAATGGCCAAAGTCTTTAATAAGGGACCGAGGTATTTGTATAACAACCAAAGACTCAGATTATCGCCCGAGGACTCTAAATGTCGACTAAAGTCTCTGATTAATGTCCGAGAAACTTTGTCAACGCCTGAAGAGTTTAACACCTGTGAGGTCTGTGCAAGCAACTTTTCAGAAGTGAAAAGGCACTTTTTGTGCTAACGTGAACAATCAAGTTTCGACCCCTTTAAAAGTATAGCAGAAGCAGTAAAAATAAATATCTAATACACGTAAAAGATATTTAATACTAGAAGCATACGTGACTAACAATCATGCGCAGTAAACAAAATACGTAAGCAATAATATAAAGACACGATTTTTGGTGACGAAGTGAAAACTCGATACCCACAGTATCGAGAAAAACAATCCGGGCTTCAACGGCCAGGGAAGCAATGTACTATGAAAATCAACTTACAAACCAAGTGGTAACGACGCGCTAACCTAGCCGACTTACTCCCATCACGTGATCCCTACCAATGAACTCCTTGGATTTACCCGCGGCAACGGAACCGGATACGTTTCGGTCTTCACGTCAATTTTCCCTCGAACCACTTGAATTGCCAATTACGAATGAGTCTTCTTCTTCACGAACCAACGTCTCCAAACGAAGGTAGAAGGCAAAGTTTCAATGGTTAAAGAATGTTGGTGAGAAAACTAGTTTGAACATGTGGAGGAATCTTGTAGTGTTTAGTTTTCTCAAGAGGTCCAACAATATTGAAGCACAAGAGACCTTTCTTCTCAATGAGGCACGAAAATAATCTCTCCAGAATTCTTAGGGTTTCAAAAACCTAAGTCCAGTATTTATAGAATGCGCAAAAAGACGTTCAAAAATTTTACCCGTTGCACTGGCGCTCGAGCGGCCAGAAGACGAGCAACGAGCGGGCACCCTACTGAATTTTCGGCTTAAGCGGATGTCGAGCACATGGCGAGCGGGTAACCTACTGGATTTTCGGCTCGAGCAAGTATCGAGCACCTGGCAAGCGGGTAACCTACTAGATTTTCAGCTCGAGCGGGTATCGAGTACCTGGCGAGAGCAGGGGCTGGGACGGCTCGAGTGACTAGAGGGCAGAATGGACAGAACAGACTTTAACCCGACAACCCACAACCCGACATCGATACAATAATACATATGGTCACGGAATATGCCAATTAGACAAATGTCTCTAACAATCTCCCCCTTTGGAAATTCCATGACAATACTCAGAAAAGAAATAAATACAAGTGAATCACGAGTTCAAACACCACCGAGATAAAACTCGTGTACATAAAAATCTACGCCTAATGAGATACAAAAAATATATATAAAAGAAACTACACTAATACTGCGGAGTCGATGTAAGTAGTGATAGCTGCATCAGTGTAACAGAGTTACCTTGTCAAGCAGGGTTAGTACCAACATGATAAAGATATAAGCAATAATAGATACAACATGCAATAATAACGGACAGTACTTAAGTGTAACAGAAAGAGTAGATATTATAAAGATGAGATATCATCAATAGCAAGGCAACAGATAACATCAATAGCAAATAAATAGCACGTCTACAAAGAACATAAATAGCAAAACTCCCCCTCTCAAAAATAAGTACAACGCACCCTAACAATAGCACATCTCCCCCTAACAAACATGAGAACATCTCGCCTAAACTCCCCCTATCACCATGTACCAAAAAGAAACCTCGATCTCCCCCTTTTTGTCACGAAAAGCCAAAGAGAGGGGATCACTTAAAATCACTGGGAGGTGGAGAGCCAAAATGTCGCTGCCAGTGTTGAAACACAGCCTCCTGAGTAGCCAAACGAGTATCCAACCGCTCAAAACCAGCATCCAACCGCTCAAAACCAACAAGCATGTGGGACTGGAGCTGAGATTGAGAAGCAAGAATCCGCTCTTGAGAGGAATACAGATGCTCAAAACGGTCAGGAAGGCGAGATATCTGACCCATCAGGGCGGTCGAGGAAGAGGTGGAGTGCCGATGCGAAGTAGACGGTCCAGAACCCGAGGGATCAGGAAAGGATGAACCCGAGCCAGAGGGGCCTTCGTCTGGCTGAGGAGGAGGCACGTCAGGGAGAGGCTCATCGAACAGCTCTGGGGGGTTAGCAGCAAAACGACGAGCGTGAGACCGACTCTGAGCGAAAGTGGTGGAGGTGATGGGTCGGCCGAGCGGGAGGCGAGGATAGTCAGCGAAGGGGTGACCGATCCCAGCAAGCAGTCGCTGAATAAGACACCCAAAAGGTAGGTTGGCCTCTTTCCGGTCGGAGAAGTTGGCAATAATATGAGTGATAAAATGAGATGGTAAGTCAATGGGCTGACCATTCAAGAGAGCATACAAAAATAAGGCCTTCTCCTCGGAAAGGGACGAGAAGTGGGAGACAGGAAACAGATTCGTGAGCATGATACGGCTCATGACTAGTCGCCTAGAGGAGAGGTACGAGGTCTGGAACGCTTTTCCATTCCACTCCAGAGGGGCACCGTCGAGAAAGGTGACAATCTCATTAAAACTAGGCCGAGAGAGCGCCGAAGAGTAAGGGTAGGGTGGGTTGACCACCCGAGGAATACCAATAACGCGTGCAAGCACATCGGCAGTAATGTGGATGCGTGCCCCCCGTACGAAAGTAGAGAAAGAATTGTAGGTAATCGCATGAATGCTGTAGTAAAACTCCTGAATAAGAATGAGCGACGAAGCAACCAAACCTGTGAGGACTGGTGCCCAACCGCGGTCAATGAAGAGGGAGGAGATGGAAGGGTCAACTGAATCAAAATGAACTTCCCGTTTCAGGGAGAGTTGACGATTCGACATGTGGGTTTGAAACAGAGTCTCGGCCTCAGGACTGATGAAGCGATTAGGAGCGGAGAGCCCACTCGGTCGAGTGCGTTTGCCACGCGACTTGCTTGACAGAGACTTGCGAGAAGCCGACATCTGAAAAAAAAAAATAGGAGCACCACAATTGAACAAAAGATATATATATTTTGGAATGGATATATATTGAGATATATATATATATATATATATATATATATATATATATATATATATATATATATATATACAAAAAATGGGAATATTTGGTGGGGAATGCCGTACGTGGATCAAACAGGGAACAAGATCGACGTTCACGGTCGACGGCGGGCGGAAAGGGTTACGGACGGCACAGGGCATGGCTGCGATACACACGAACGCAGCGCCAAAGTGCCCACCGACCGGAGCACCACCGCACCCACGCAGTGGAATCGAGCGTCCGGCCAGTGAGGTGAGGAAATCGGCACTGGAAACGCCATGAACGGCGACGAACACGGACAACTCACAGATCCAGGGTCTACGTTCAAAATCCACGTATGAAATGGGGGATTTGGAGTAAGGAGGTGAGTAATGGGAGGCCGACGAAGTCAGCTAACGAAAGAAAACAGGGAAAATGAGGACCGACACCCATGAACGGTGGTGGCTTCAGGAAACCGGAAACGAAAAGGGACGAGGAAGGATTTACCTTGAGGACGCCTAAAATTGGTGAAGAAATCTATAGAACTAGCCAATAATGGTGGAGAATGGAAAGGAGAGAGGCGGCCGACGCAAGGAGAAGAGAAACGCAGCGAAGATCGTGAGGGTTTGTGGGCGAGCGCTCGCTGCTTGCTCGAAGATAAAGGCCGGCAGCGGGAGCTCAAGCGCGCAGCGAGCGAGCGCCTAAATGCGCCTTTTTTTGTTAATTATAAAGTGGAGGATTCATTCGTCGGGGGGTGAGCACACTCCGAGGGCAGTTCGTAAAAACTCAAACCGCACACTGTCTAATGGTTTTGTGAGGATATCGGCCAGCTGATGTTCAGTTGGCGTGTGTGTGAGGGATATGACACGAGTTTCCACAAGCTCACGAATGAAATGACACCGAATATCGATATATTTGGTGCGGGAATGTTGCATAGGATTTTTGAAAATATTTATTGCACTAGTATTGTCACAATAAATCTGCATAGTGTCCTAGACAATACCATAGTCAAGAAGCATTTGTTTCATCCATAGGAGTTGGGTGCAACAGTTGCCCGCGGCGATGTATTCGGCTTCGGCCGTAGACAGTGAAATAGAATTTTATTTCTTACTCAGCCAAGCTACCAGATTGGAGCCGACATAAAAACACCCACCGGAGGTGATTATTCTCCATTGAATAACCTCAATATTTCCTAAAGCCCAATTCTATGGACTTCGGAAAATCCGAGTTTCTCTGCCAAAGAAAAATTAAAGTCATTTTAAACAAGAAAAGAAGGCTTAACTCAAAAGCACACGTCCCATATGATATATCAACCTAATGCTTGGATCTAGAGATGCCATCTAAAGACCAAAATCAAAACATATAAAAATGTGATTCATTTGGGATAAAATTGATAGAACAATGAGACGCAGCGGCATAACCGATCCACTAAATGCAAAATCGGATCTCGCTAGCCCAGCAAATATAAGAGATCTTGCTCTATCTACGATCATATTTTCTCATCCGAAAGGAAAAAGAGAGGGATTCAGCAAACAATCATAAACACCCCTCCAATCAAGGGCAGGTCACGAATTCAACTGGAATCACTGAGGACGGTTCTCACGGTTTCATTTTTGACCGAGTTCATCATTTGGATTCTAGTTATCAAGATTGAATCGATTGGACATTATTCATTTTCATTATTTTCATCTTTGGGAAATAAAGGTAACCGTGAGGGAGTTGCAGAAAATTTACACATTCTAAAGGAAGTATGTAAGTTCTCCAATCATACTCATTTCAATTTAGAGGCCATACATTTTGCAAAGGAATGTGTACGTAGTTTTCTAAAGCGTACCATAGCGCCCGGAAAAAACTATGTCATCAACATAAATGGTACACTACCAACATATATTCAGGGTCCTAGTTTCGGGGTTAGGTTTTGCACAAATAGAGTTTTATCTGGGAAACATTCCCATCACAACAAAACCATTATCATTAAGGCACAATGTGGACTCCCTTCCATTTTGTACCAATATCGCATGGAGCTTCCTTTAAGGCCATAGAGAGCCTTTTTTGAATTTGTACACATGGTCCCAAATGAGAGGGTTCACAAAACCTTCGGAACTCATTCTTTGTTCAACATAGACTCTCTTCTTGTATGAACCCATTTAGAAATGCACTTTTTCATCCATTTGGATAATTTCAAATTTCTTGGTACATGCAATCGGATTTCTCTTTGAGCAGATAGAAGGATACGAATACGTCCGGTGGATTCGACGGCCACAGTGGGCAAAAGTCTCATTATAGTCACGATGCCTTCCCATTCATTTACGGATTATATCAACGGAAAACAAGGCGAGCTTTATTATAGGTGATATTTTCATTTTCATATTCTAGGGTTCTTTATTTTTGAATATCCACTTGGTTCCGGTGATATTTGTATGAGTAGGACGGGGAACCAAGGTCCAAACATCATTTCTCATTTTGGGGTCAAATTGATTGAGTTCCTCATGCATGGCATTTGTCCAAAGATTCATCGACCTCAAGGCCTCGATATTCTAACTTTTTGGGTTCGAAAATAGAGACAAAATGCATAAAACAACAAGAGAACGAGAAGTGGGTATGAGAACATGCCTCGACGCGTGCTTTCATACCTTCGGATTAACATCTCCCTTCTTCTCAACATTAGGTCCTCTCTCCTTGAAAAATTGAGCTTAACTTCGGGCGAAGAAGGTTCCTTTAAAGGAATGGCGGCCAGAGGGCGCCGAGGGAGTTCATCCGCTCAATGTCGAGAGGATCAAACCTTAATCATCCCATAAGATTAGTATTGATCATTAACATACTAATCATCATGATCATGCTCTTTCATCTTTATTTGAGCGTTCGAGAAAAGAATTCAGCGGGCGTCCCATTTTTAGGACAACACTTAAATGGTCATTGGATTGAGGAGACACTAAATGCATTCACCCGCTGATTTATCAAATAACATTTATAGATTCCATGGAGGACGTTTGATGTTTCTAGTTATCAAATTGAATCGTTCGACAAGGTCCTTGGCATATTTTAGTTAAGGAATATCCCAAGAATATAAGTTCTCCAATCATACTCATTTGAATTTAGAGGCCATACATTTTGCCCTAAGTTTGGCCTAAGTTATGTCATCAACATAAACTTGAATAAAACATTGATTATTTGCACAAATAAGATACTCCCTCGAACAAAAGTACTTAACATTTGGTTTCTTTCCTTTTTGAATTTTACAAAGTTCATTAGGGTTTGTTGTTCAACATAGACCTCTTCTTGTATGAACCCATTTAGAAATGCACTTTGACATCCATTTGGTATAATTTAAATCCCATGGTACATGACAAGATACGAATAAACTCCAGGGCGGGCCAGGCAAAAAATGCGATGCCAGTATATTTTGACATTGCTTTATTATAGGTGATATTTTCATTTTCCATTTTATTTTTGAATATCCACTTGGTCGATGATATTTGTATAAGTAGGGGGGGGAACCAAGGTCCAAACATCATTTGACACAAAATTGAGTTCCTCATGCATGGCATTTTCACGATTCTACAAGGCCTCTTTGACCTTTTTGGGTTGATGGGTGAAGAAAATTCATGGTGAATTCCCTCATCATTACAAAATATTTCAAATTTTGAATTCTCAAACTTCTTTGAATGATCACTTCCAATTCTAATGATAGAAGTACATTTTCTTTATTTGAGCAATTAGTCTTTTAGGATGGTCATGAAGTATCATTCACAACAACATTTATAGATTCCATTTTTGAGTGCGCAAATTCGACTAGTTAAGGAATATCCCAAGAATATTCCTTCATCACTTTTTGAGTCAAATTTCCCTAAGTTTTCCTATCACGTAGAATAAAACATTGACCCGAAGATATGGAAGTACTTAACATTTGGTTTCTTTCCTTTACAAAGTTCATTACAATGTTTTTACGTCTTAGATAGACCCGGTTAATTTTGTGACAAAGTCTCCAAGCCCCAAAAATCCATGAATGTTTTGGCCATTTCTTGAATAACCCGATTTTACGTTCTACAATCCCGTTTTGTTGAGGGGTGATGGGTGAAAATCATCATTACAAAATCAAAACTCAAAAATGATCACTTCAATTCTTGATACCACCATTTTAAACTTTTTTACGTTCTAGATAAAGTCTATCCATAAGATCCATTTGACAATAACTAAAATATACTTTTTCTAAATATGATCCATTTGAATTGATATCATGTTGAGATGAGTGACTTAATCGAATTTGTTTTCCTAATTGACAAGGACCACACACATGATGTTTTACATTTGATAGTTTAGGCAGCCCTTCAACACAACTCTTCTTCGAGATTTTTGATAAGCTTTTAAAATTTAGGTGGCCAAGGCGTTGATGCCACAATTCAGTTGTGTCAATTTTAACAGATTTGCATTCAAGAATATTATTAGGCTCAATACCACAAAGATTGTCAGGAGTTCTTTTTCCCTCTAAAACAATTGAGCCATTTGTGTCATAGATGGAGAATTTATCATGAAAAAATCAGACCTCAAAGTTGTCATTACAAAATTGACTAATACTCAGAAGGTTAGATTTCAATCCTGATACATACAAAACATCACAGGGCTTCGAGAGTCCAGAAATGCCGATCAAGCCTCGACCAAGGATAGGAGCTCTTGAGCCATCATAAAAGACGACCGTTCCATCAGGATGGTCTGACATTGAAGAGAACATGGCTTTATCTCCACACATGTGTCTAGAGCATCAATTATCCAAGTACCACAGAGATTGATTTTGAGCTTTTAAGGCTATGTGAGCAACATGACATTGGATTATTTTTGAAGAATTTTTCAGCCACTTTTCTTTACCCAAATTTTTCTTCCCGAATGCATTTTTTGATTCAACATTTTCACTTGTTCATCCAAGTGCTGAATGTGATCAACGAGTTTATTCATTTTTAGCCCTTGTTGTTAGTTGTACAAAAGATTAATAGTGTGGCACCGAGACGAATATGACCTACTTTTTCACACGCATGGCAGGTAGGCATAAATTTAGGTCTGAAAGAATTATTCATAGATCTTTGATTGAAATTTTTGGAGGCCTTGAAAGTATTTGATGATTTGTTCATGACCTTTTGATTATGTGAGATAGACAAACGAGTTGAGCCAAATCTTTTCTCCACACGTTGAGGCACGATCTTAATGACTTTGGGAGTGGTAGTATTTTTGAGTGGAGGTTTTGTAGCGGGAACAAATACAGTTTTAGGTTGTGGACCATGTTGGGAGATTTTCTCAACATATCCCAAACCCTTTTTATTTCCAGCCACTTTTCCAATTCCCAACATATGATCAAGTTTTTGGGTTCCACTTAAGAATTTTCTTAGATCGTCCTTAGTGTTCTCAAGCTCCACTTCTAGAGTCTTAATTTTAGCGATTAAGGAGTTTTTTTTTACTTCTAGATCATGACGAATAATTGTGGCACCCTTCAATTTTGCTTCAATTTTATTCTTTTCTCTTTCCAGGTTGATGAGTTTAGTACTTAAACTTTTATTCATCTTCTTTACTTTCAAGCATTCTCTGAAAAGTTTATCATATGCTTCTTGAAACCCATCAAAATCACTATCAGATTCTTCATGAGAAGAGTCTGACTATTCCGGAGGTGCACTGATGGCTTCGTCACCGCTAATTATAGAGGTCTTGAATGCCACGTAATTTACTTCATCATCTTCAGATGATTGTTCATTGTGATTTGAATCATCTTCATCATCCGTTAGAGACACATTTAATGCTTTTCCTTTTTGACGCTTGAAATTGGGGCACTCAGTCCGGATATGACCAAAATCGGAACATTCATGGCATTGGATTCCTTGGGATTTCTTAGTTTTGACATCTTTAGTTTCCTTTTTATCCCTTTTGAATGGAGTGTGAGACAGTTCAGTTCATTTGGAATGTCGTTTGCTATTCTTATTTTTGAAAATTTTCTTAAAATTTTTAACGAACAGAGCAAAATCCTCATCACTGCATGATTCATCGTCTGAGTGACGATCTTTCTCTTCCTTTACTGTTTTCAGGGCAATTGATTTGTTTCTTTTAGATTGGGGAAGAGTGTACTCATACATTTGTAGGGACCCTATAAGTTCTTCTATTTTCAATTTATCTAGGTCTTTGCTTTCTTCAATGGCAGTAACTTTTGGTCTAAAATGTTCAGGCAAAGATCGAAGAACTTTTCGGACAATTCTATTTTCAGAAATACGTTCTCCTAAATTGAATGTAGAATTCACAATGTCGTTCAATTTAGCATAGAATTCATCAAACGTCTCATCATCTTTCATTCGTATTTCTTCAAACTTAGTGGTGAACATTTGTAATTTTGAATTTTTGACTAGTTTCGTGCCTTTGTGAGTAATTTCAAGAATGTCCCAAGCATCTTTTGATTTTTCACACATAGAGATGCGTTTAAATTCTTCGGGAAAAACAGCCATAAAAATAGCATGTAGCTCCTTACTGTTCCAATTACATGCATCAAATTCCTCTTTTGTCCATGAAGATAAGACTTTTGGTTCGTTACCAGAGAAACTAGTGGGTGGAGACCACCCAACTTGGGTACTTGCCCAAACACGCTCATCCATTAATTTTAAAAATGCCCTCATACGTACTTTCTAGTACGCATAATTGCTCCCATCAAAATAGGGAGGAACGGACAGTGATTGATTAGAATGCATCTAGATCGGGGTTGTGGATCGGGGTAAGTCTTTGATACCAATTGAAAAAGCACTTTTTGTGCTAACGTGAACAATCAAGTTTCGACCCCGTTAAAAGTATAGCGGAAGCAGTAAAAATAAATATCTAATATACGTAAAAGATATTTAATACTAGAAGCATACGAGACTAACAATCATGAGCAGTAAACAAAATACGTAAGCAATAATATAAAGACGCGATTTTTGGTGACGAAATAAAAACTCGATACCCACAGTATCGAGAAAAACACTCCGGGCTTCAACGGCCAGGGAAGCAATGCACTATGAAAATTAACTTACAGATTGGGTGGTAACGACGCGCTAACCTAGCCGACTTACTCCCGTCACGTGATCCCTACCAAGGAACTCCTTGGATTTGCCCGCGGTAACGAAACCAGACACCTTCCGGTCTTCACGTCAATCTTCCCTCGAACCACTTGAATTGCCAATCACGAACGAGTCTCCTTCTTCACGAACCAACGTCTCCAAACGAAGGTAGAAGGCAAAGTTTCAATGGTTAAAGAAGGTTGGTGAGAAAACTAGTTTGAACATGTGGAGGAATCTTGTAGTGTTTAGTTTTCTCAAGAGGTCCAACAATATTGAAGCACAAGAGACCTTTCTTCTCAATGAGGCACGAAAATAATCTCTCCAGAATTCTTAGGGTTTCAAAAACCTATGTCCAGTATTTATAGAGGGCGAAAAAAGGCGTTCAAAAATTTTGCCCGATGCACCGGCGCTCGAGCGGGGCTCGAGGTCCAACAATCGTGAGAAACCCTGCGGGAGCTCGAGCAGCCAGAAGGCGAGCAGCGAGCGGGCACCCTACTGAATTTTCGGCTTGAGCGGATGTCGAGCACCTAGCGAGCGGGTAACCTACTGGATTTTCGGCTCGAGCAGGTATCGAGCACCTGGCGAGCGGGTAACCTACTGGATTTTCGGCTCGAGCGGGTATCGAGCACCTGGCGAGCGCGGGGGCTGGGACGGCTCGAGCGACTAGAGGGCGGAACGGACAGAACGGACTTTAACCTGACAATCCACAACCCGACAACGATACAATAATACATATGGTCACAGAATATACCAATTAGACAAATGTCTCTAACAAGAAGGATAGACTTTCAGATTGCTGATTGAAGGAGGAAGTCAATTCCTCCCGACAGTATGACACTTAGCAGAGTTGGTGGTGCCTTATAGAGTTGATGGCAGGTCTTCTTGTGCACGCTTGCTGCCTAATGTGTAGGTAGTCAGATTGTGTATATATATATATATATATACACACACACACACACACACGTGTATTCCTGTATATGTATGTCTTGAGAGTGTGCAAGAGCTTAAGAGACAAGCGTGAGTGAAGAAATACAGAGAAGTAAAGAGTGGAATTTACTCTTGCTATTTGTTCTTCATATGGTTTCTGTAACCATTTTTTATAGTGAATTTTTATGGACTAAGTGTTTCATGATTTTTTCCTCTTAGGATTTTTCACATAAAATTGTATGTTCTCATTTTTCTTTTCACCTCCCTGCTTGTTAACTGTCAATTTTTTTTTCTTGCTACTTGGCTAATCGACCGACTTTCCCTTACACTTTGGACTTGACCTGAACCGGAAACTATAGAAGTTACCAACCTGAAGATCCTCTCAATTCAAGATGCACTCAAAGAAAGTGATACTGCGGACTGTACTTCTGAGCTACTGCCTTACTAAAAGGGAAGGTTATGAGAAAGAGGATGGAAGAAGAAATCAACGATAAGAAGATATGTCAATATCTGACTGTGGGCTTTAATTGTTAGCCCTTGCAAACTAATGGGACGATTTAAGACCTGCACACTAGACATAATGAAAGGCATTTGACACGTTTGAAAAGAAGGATAACAAAATGGTTACTGATTAGATATCACAGCGGTGGCAAGTGGAAATTTCAATAAAGGTATAGTTGCTCACTTAATGAATGATATGTATCCAATCAAGCCACCAATTTCCTCACAATGGTAACTTTTGGCTTTTAACTTATTAATAACACCCAAAACCTCATTTATGAGGATTTGAATCTTGAAAACCCTAAGCAATAAATAGAGAAAAAGTCAAAACTTTGTCTCATATCCTTACATCCACGTTCAATAGAGGGCTCAAAAGCATTATCTCCCTCTGGACAAAGAGAACACTGTTATTTGGCATGTCCCTCAAAAAATATCGAGTCCAGGGGAGAACGCTTGCAGCACTCATTCTTGAGCTCAAAGACCTTCAGAGGGCAGAACCTTTGGGCTCATCTTCCCCCAAAGTCGAGCATCACTCGGTGCCAAGGACACAACGGACCTAATTCCCAAAAGCCTACATCTTCCACCAAATCCACCAGAGCACTCTGCTCTCTCTCAATTATCAACCTAAAAACAGGAGGCTTGCAGCAAAGTTTAATCACAGGGTAATCTCTCTGCCTTTCCTTATTTTTCTCGAGTATAAACTAACTTAGAAATTGGAAGGGTTTATCTAGTGAAAAAGGCTCAGATTCCTTAGCTTTGTTGTTTGTGATACAAGTGATCAAAGTCATTGCATTCGAGCTCAAATACTGCTCAAGGTGATTAACGCTTCAGATAAAACTTAGGTTTAGATATGTATCAATATCAATAAATTGGTATATTTCTGAAAATATTTTGAGCTACATCATCCTTGGGAAACAAGGTGAAAGATTTTCATAAGCATTTCAAAAATAGTCTACTCAGAACACTACTTTTCCATATCATGCAACTGTCACTCATTGTGCTCATGTAAAGCATTCCTTTTATAAATATATTCAGGAGCCTTGAATTAGAAGTGATGGCTTGTTTAACAGGGCTTTGAGTTCTTGTCTTTGCAAATCATGCTGGGTTTTGGATCACTTATTGTAAGTCTCACACTCAATAGATGGCACATATGAAGGTTACATGATGTATGTGCAGTGCTCACCCAAGCAACGTTGTTTATTGAAGGTCATGCGATATCGCGTGAGGTTTGCTCAAGCAAAATTGTTCAAAGAAGGTTTTGTAAGAAGGTAGTGAGTTGGAAACCTAAGTACCAAAATTGGAAGGATTTCCTATTTATGCCTACGAGTTGACTGTGAATTGCCGATTTAAGTGCCAAGATTGGAAGATTTTTCAAGTACTGACCGCAAGATGGTTGTGAGCTAGCCACTCAAGCGGCCATGCAGAATATAGAAGACATCGACATGATTTTAGGACAAATTCAAAATTATATTGACACAAAAGTAGCATCGTATTGTAAGGTTCAGATCCCAATTTATTTCTTTAATGATGATTAAACTAATTAAGCTAATAAAAATTTGAGATTAATTAAGATTTTTGGTCAAATTATTATTTGACTGAAGTAAAAAAGATCAAGTGATACTTAACTAGCATTAAACTTATACATATGCATATTTTAGATAGTAAGGACGTATCTGAAGGACACTTCTGTGATACTCGTGCATATTTTAGAAAAATTAATTACGCTTGATACATGCTTGAGTAACATAAGTGTATTTGAGATAGATTATTGGTCATTGAAATGTACCTAAGAGACACTCATGTGTTGGACGGATTGTGCCTTGGCACCTAATATGCTCTTAATAGGTACATATTTGTCAATTTTTTATATAAGCCTCATTGACTAATTTTCAGTCATTTTTGAATAATTTTAGAAAAATAAGAAAAAAGAAGAGAGAGAGAAAGAGATGAATAGAGAGAAGACTTAAGATGGAAACAATTAAGAAAAATTTAAGAAATCTTTGCTAGATTCAAGTATAATGCAAGTGCATTGAAACTCTCTTTTAAAATTGATCTTGTCTTATTTATATGAGTATTTATTATTTTAAATATTTATATATGTATTATTTTTATAAATAAAATATTTATACCTTACAGACATGTGATCCCACTCTCATATCAAATAATTTTAATAAAAAAATATATATTAAATTTATGCATATTATATTTAAATGATGAGCTTTTATAATATTATGCTTGCTATCTTGAATCCTTTGGTATGAGTTTTTATATGTTTTGAATTATCATAAAATCATTCATACTCCAGTTGGGTCATAGTATAGAGGCCCATAAAACACGACCCAAGTGAAAGGTCCAGAGATGTGTCCATGGACAAGAAGGACTGGACGGCCCAAAAGGCTCAAAACCCATACTAGCTCCTTACGTTAGACTAGCCTAACAAGCCCGAGAATATGGGCTAGTGTCTCAAAAGCCCAAATGACGACGAAAGTCTGAAAGGCCCATTTAACCCAAAGGAGCTCGAGGACATCGCAAATAGCTGACGACATCCAGGAACCAGAGAAAAGGCCTGAGGACCCTTCACACGGAACCAAAGATCCTTCAAGTCCTTCCAAAAGGCAGATGACGCCAGAGAGCTACCTCACTCGAACGGGTCCGCGAACTCACAAAGGGATAAGGCGTGCCACACAAGGACGAGGACCAACTCATACATGGCCGAAAGCACCAACTAAGTAACTTCGCCGATTTTTATGGAACCTGCAACCACTACAAGACGCCGCCTCCACAGATCACGCCTAGTCAAATCAAAACTGACGCCTAGAGTCTACATGCCTGACATGCTCAGGCCCTTCCAGCGGCGCCAGTAGCGTGCTTCCCTGCACACGCCATCATTCCTGACATGGACAGCAGGGCAGGTGGACGGCTCCCTCAGGCGCTAGACGAGACCAATAGGACGGTGGACAGCCTCTCGGCCACACGCCAGCTGCCACGTGTCCTCTCTCCAACGGCACAATTTTTTCTATAAATACCCAACAGAGGCTCTTGCCTCAGGACTCTCTTGGCCCCTTTTTCCTCTCCTCAGAACAAGAAGGAACAAAAGGTGACAAAGCTTCCCAATGAGAGAACTCTCAAAGGAGAGAAACACAAACAAGAGACAAGGGAGGAATCCCCCAAAACTTGTACTTTGTAATACTTCCACCTATAGTGAAGTATTTCTAAAGGTCCAGAGTCTCGTGGTTTTTTTTCCTCATTCAAGAGGAGGTTTTCCACATAAAATTCGGTTTCAATCTTTCCCTCTCTACATCTCAACACCCTCAAACACTTGTGTTGCAGTGGATCCCCGAAATCCGAAACGTAATATTGGCGCCGTCTGTGGGAAAGCGTGATAAAAAGCTCACAACTCCCTAGCATCACAGAACAACAAGCTCTCCGAAGATGGCGAGTAGACAAGACAGCACGTCCACCCGGGAGATGGGACCCTTTGACAGGTGCCTCCCATCTGGCAGCATGGCGAGTGGCGGCCCCGGTACTAGCGTGCGGAGACTGGTGAAAAAGGTGGACAGCCTCTTAAGAGTAGTCTGTATCCTCCGCGAGAGGGTGGACGAGCAGTCTAGGGGAGCATACCCTGAAAGTTTGCGACTAGCAGCGCCCCAAGAGCGACAAGCTGCGCGAGCTCCGAGCGAGTTGAGGGATTACCTCAACCAAACAAAGTCCATGGCCCAGGCCCCGACAAAGAGAGGCCACCTAATGTAACACGTATACATGAATGAAAGGATCCCTTCAACATGCCCATTATCATGCATTCTCGTGTTCCCTCATTAAGATCATGACAACTCCCGAGTAAAGATAAAAACAAAAACTAGGTTCTGTCCGAGCGGCCCCAGAGGTCGTATTCTGAAAACTCGGTTGTGTCTGAGCGGCCCCAGAGGTCATAGTTTAAAATCCCGGTTACGCCTGAGCAGCCCCAGAGGTCGTATTCTAAAAACACGGCTATGTCCAAGCGGCCCCAGAGGTCATAGTCTAAAAACTAGGCTATGCACGAGCAGCCTCAGAAGTCGTATTCTAAAAACCCGGCTACACCCAAGCGGCCCCAGAGGTCGTATTCTAAAAAAACTCGGTCCTTCCCAAGCAGCCCCCGCAGGTCGTATTATAAAAACTCGACTCCGTACGAATCCCCCAAAAGATCGAGCTCTAAGGACTTCGTGCAAAGCCATGCAATCCGAGAAGTCAGAAGGCAGCACAATCCTTCAAGGCACACGCTTAAAGCTAAGGACAAGACGCTTAGCATTGCATCACAAAAAGAGCGAACACTTACACAAATCAACGAGAGAGTCTGAAGCTTCAACATTAGAAAGCGTAAGTTTTATTTATAAAACAAGGCTCTTGTACAATGTTATAAAAAAAAAAAAAAAGAGAGAGAGAAAAGAGACAATGTGTCACGGGAGCCCCTTTTGGCTCCCTTGTCCTCGAGCCTCCTGAGCTCCAGAAGGCCTTGCCTGGTCTACCGGATCTGGCTCATCCGGCGTAAGAGGTTCACCTTCAAGCCCTACCCAAGGGGACCGAGGGAAAGGCCTCCCAGCAACGCCGTATAAGTCTCCTGCGCTTAAGGCACTGGCGTTCCTGGGATCGAGGACAACCACAAGAAACTGCGGATGAATAAGTCGCAGCACTCGGCAGCACATGCGAATGCCCTCCCAGTACTTGCTGTCCAATAATGAAGCAATCTCCGCGATCTGTATGGACGTCCTCAACCTCTCATCTTGTCGAAGAGCCCTATCCCGGAGAAGCTCCTACTGAAGCCGCTGGAGCTTGATGGTATCCTCCAAAGAGGCAACTTTCCTCTCTGCTTCAGCTAGCTTCGCTTCAGCCCGTACGCGGCTTCCTAGGCGGCCGTCAGCGACTCCATCTCCGAGCGGGACTGGGTGACCTCTTCCATCAGCTCACTAAGGCCTCGATCCGATTCCTGAAGCTGTAAAAGACAAACAAGTCCATCAAGAGATAGCTAACTAAAAGTAGGGCAAAAGAGGTAACGGTGGATTACCTTAGAGACGAGGGGATCATGCCCGTAGCCGAGATCTCCAGGGGCATCAGACTCCTGCGATCCACTCTCAGGCATCGCAGGTGCTTCCTCGGGAACGTGCTCCGCTACTATAAAAGGCACAAAGGAGCCTGCACCGACATTAGCGTCCTCAGCATAAGGCTTTCCCAGGACATCCACCTCTCGCCATGAAGGGCCTTCACTTTGGACTTCAGCAAGAGGATCACAAGGATCAAGGGACATCAGGTCAACGACGCATAATTCCTCAACCTCTGCCACCTCTCAGACCATCTCAGCTATCATTCCTCCCTCAGCGTCCACGGTGGAGTCCCCGCCTCCTATGTCCTCGGAAGGGTGATCAATCCTGTCCGAGACATCACCAGGCAGATCAACGGAAACTCCAGGAGTGGGATCATCACTGGGAGATTGGATGTCCGATAGCTCCACTATGTCCACAATCGTCCCCGAAGACCCTCTGAGAGGATCAACCAGCAAACGAGGGGCGGGACCTTCAGCTCCCGAGGACTTCGGTAAAGTACCAGCCCTCGACCTCTTAAAGAGAGGAGCAACCACATCATCATCGTCAAAATCATCGATGTCGAAATCATCGTCATCATCATCAGAGGAAGGGAACTCAACAATGGCCGCTGGACGTTTCGAACTCTCGACGGGGAGGCTCTTCTCCGAGTGGTCAGCAGGACCCTCAATCCTCAGAGACTCCGTCTTCCTCCTCAGTCTTTTCTTCTTCAACTTCTCGGGAGGGGTTACGGCGGAGGCCTCGGCCTGCGGCCCCCATTTTGCATTCTCAAGGTTCTCAAGCGAGAGCCAGATATTACGCTTATTCAAATGGAAGCTCCCGAGGTTGGCCAGCACCAAGTCTGTGAACTCCTTTACGCTCTCTCTCTCCTCCTTGGAAGGATCAGAGCTACACTGGCTGGCCACTTTCCCCCAGATAATGGGGACAGCCCAATTCTCCTGAACGCCCAGGAAGAAAAATTTATCCTTTCACAATTTCGTGGAGTCCGGGTTCCCCCCGCATATCAAGGCAAAGTTTGAGCGGGGAGTCATTGTGATCCAATCAAGATTATGTGTGAAGCGAAACATAACCTTGACCGTAAGAACGTTCAAAAGCTTCTTATGGCATCAAAAGAAAACGCACAAAGAAACCAAATACCTTACCGCATTTGGTTGAAGCATAGCAAAAGGAACTCCAAGTCCCTTCATGATGTCATAGAGCTCCTTCGGCACAGGAAACTGTAGCCCACCCTTGAGGTGGGCTTCACATACGGTGATGAAACCGTCCTGAGAGCACCACGCCCTATCGTGCGATTCCAGAATCATCACGGCCACGGACTCAGGGATTCGATATCGTGCTCGAATCTCCTTGAGCCTATTGAGTGTCATCGTAGAGGCAATATCCCTCACTCCGAGTGCCATAGATATCAAAAAGCAAAAGCAGAAGAACAGAGAAAGCTTCAGCAAGAGAAGAATAAAGGCCTCAACACTTGGAGATGAAAACGGAAAGTAGACGCAGAAATGGAGAGTCGGAGACAAGAAGGCCTTTAATTATTCTTGAAATTCAAAAGAGGCGCACTCATTACCCTCGCCACGAGTCGCTCGACTGTTTGTCTTAGGAAAATGATAGCCTTGCCTTCCCAAGTCGCTCAAACAGTGGCGTTGGAAAGATCTCGGACTCAGAGGAAGTTTTGGGAATATTCTCCTCCAAGCCTAGCACCACATTTATTCCGAGGACACACATGCACTCGGACTACCGCTGCAAAAGGCCTAAGCCCGAACGTGGATGGTCATACTATTGCCTCCCCAGGAACGTCCTTTTCAAGCCAAAACACGCGCGCGGACAAACCATAGCAAGGAGAAATCAACCTCCCAAGACGAGCAGTGACTTTATGCCAAATGGTCGAGGACCTTGAACCCTTTGGCATGGGGGGCTATGTTGGGTTCCAGTATAGGGGCCCATAAAACAAGGCCCAAAGGAAGGGCCCAAGTGAAAGGCCCATAGATGTGTCAACGGACCAAGAGGACTGGACGGCCCAAGAGGCCCAAAACCCAGGCTAGCTCCTTACGTTAGGCTGGCCTAACAAGCCTAAGAACGTGGGTTAGTGTCTCAGAAGCCCAAATGACGACGAAAGTCTGAGAGGCCCATTTAACCCAAAAGAGCTCGAGGACATCGCAAATAGCTGACAACATCCAGGACACAACAAAAAAGGCCCGAGGACCCTTCACACGGAACCAAAGATCCTTCAAGTCCTTCAAAAAGGCAGCTAACACCCGAGAGCTACATCCATCCGTCGAACGGGTCCACGACCTCACAAAGGGACAAGGCGTGCCACACAAGGACGAGGACCAACTCATACATGGCCGAAAGCACCAACTAAGCAACTTCGCCGATTTCCAAGGAACCTGCAACAACTACAAGACGCCGCCTCCATAGAGTACGCCTAGTCAAATCAAGACTGACGCCTAGAGTCTACATGCCTGACATGCTCAGGCTCTACCAGCGGCGCCAGTAGTGTGCTTCCCTACACACACCATCATTCCTGATATGGATAGTAGGGTAGGTGGATGGCTCCCTCAGGCGCTAGACATGACCAATAGGACGGTGGACAGCCTCTCAACCACGCGCCAGCTGCCACGTGTCTTCTCCCCAACAACCACTTTCACTCATAGTGAAGCATTTCTAAAGGCCCAGAGCCTCATGGTTTTTCCTCCTCATTCAAGATGAGGTTTTCCACATAAAACCCGGTTTCAATCTCTCCCTCTCTACATCTCTACACCCTCAAACACTTGTGTTGCATTGGACCCTCGAAATCCGAAACGCAACATATGTATCATTTTTATAAATAAAATATTTATACCTTACATACATGTGATCCCACTCTCATATCAAATAATTTTTATAAAAAATATATATTAAATTTATGCATGTTATATTTAAATGATGAGTTTCTATAATATTATGCTTGCTATCTTGAATCCTTCGGTATGTGTTTTTATATGTTTTGAATTATCATAAAATCATTCATACATATTCTATACTTCAAACAAATTAATGAAATTATGCTAATATGATTAAGAACTTAAAAAAAAAAAAAATTGAATGAGGTGACTCAAATATAGTTTGGTATAATACTTTCTTTTAAAATCACTTACACATGCTCTATATTTGAGAGAAATCAATGAAATTTTATCAAATACACTAAATACTTATAATTTCTAAAATTATAACTTTTGTAAGTCTTTAATATGTATCTTGAAATTTCTGTATGTTTGTAAATTATACAATATACATCTTGCATGTTTTAAAAATATATACTAATGTTCCTGCATGTTCATGTGTTCTTGTATGTCACAAGTTTTTAAAAATAAAGAAAAAATCTATATAAATTTGATGATAAGTATGTTTTCTTCGATATGAAAAAACTTAAAAATATGTTCATATTTGAATAAGTTTTTCGATTTAATTATATATAAATCATTATAAAGAGTTGATAGAATATATTTAGAAATATCCTATTATACTATAAATAAATTGTAAGCTGCACCTATCATTCGCTGGTCAGAAAAGTAATATTCAATTCTATCTATAAGGATATATGTAGATGGCCACACTTACAAATCTTAAATAATAAGGTATGGCTTTTGATTATGTGAAGTAACATAATCCGAGTTTTGATATTAACTATTTGTTGGTGAGGCCATCATCGATTCTTGGTCTCCTATATTTTTGTATAATTTAAACATATTTTAGATATTATACAATTTATTAAAATTGATCATTAGTTTCAAATTATATATGATGAATTTACCAAATAATATTATTAATATTTGTGTATTTTGATCATATTATATTCAAACATGTTTGTGATATATACTCTTACTTTTGTTTTGCAAGTCTTTCAAATTAGAGGATTTGGTGCTTATTTGACGGTAATTCAGATTGAGAAATGGCTACTTGGAACTAAACTTGATATATTTTGGTTCAATTTATATATTAATATTTGAAAGAATAGTAGTTTTAGCTTATTAATTTTGTTTAAATTATTGAAGTATTTTAATTTCCAATGACGATAATGTATGGTGTCGGTGTCTTGAGTTGGTTTTAGTTTTCTTAACAGTTTGGCTAAATCATAATTTTGGTACTATAATTTTAGTATGGATTATTCTCTTTATGTATATTTTGAGGCTATACATTATTGGTATTTGAAGCCTCTTTCTTATGTATCATTTTGGATCTTGTGATTTGGCTTATTAATTTATTTTGGGTCATTTCTCGGTATTTAATTCTTTAATTTATTTTAGGTCATTTATCAGTATTTGATTTTTAGGTTTGTATTTTGATATTGTTTTGGATTTATTCGGTAGAATACATAATTAAATTTTAGATAATAAAGGATAAAAATCATAATTAAGCTAATTAAGGATTAAAAATTATTAAAATTAGACTTTGAGACTGAGTACGTGACAGTTAATGATATCAAAGAAGTCATAAAGAAGGTATCTTATTTGATTTAAAATTTTAAATTGATTAATTATTTTGTAATAGGTTTAAAAGATGTCAGCTAGATAAAGTAGATCGAGTTCTTGCCCTGATAGAGAGGAGGAATATTTCGCCATCATAGTTAAGATAGCAGACGTGATGGATAGGATGGCCTAAAGGCTGCCAAATCTGGAATTGGTGGTAGCAAATCCAAGGGTAGTAATGATAGTGTATGATCACTTTACAAATGAGTAGGTATTGAAATTCATTGAAAATCTAGACTCCAGAATGGTGGAGATTTGAATCCATCGAATTGAGAAATTTTTTGAGGTGATTCATTACCCAGTAGATGAGAAAGTAATTTTTTCCTCCTATAAGTTAGAAGGAGAGGTGAACCATTGGTAGTTCATAATAAAAAAGAACATTTCGGGGTTTGACAATGTACAGATTTCATGAGATGTGTTTGTGGATGGATTCATGGAAAAGTATTTCTTGGTAAGTTTAAGGGAGTAGAATGAGTGTGAATTTGCCTATTTGTAGCATGGAAACATGACCATGATAGAGTACGATGCAAAGTTTATGAAGCTGTCTCATTATACTTCTCACATCATTCTAGATGAGGTTAAGAGAGTAATAAAATTTTTGCAAGGTCTGATGACACCTTCTACAAGCAGTTGGTGACATTATGATTAAGAACCTATGAAAAGTTGTTGGATTGAACTTGGCTCTTTGAGCAAGAGTTGGAGATGATGAGATATTTTGAGAAGAAAATTGCAAGCCAAAGAGATTCGAGCTCAGGATCGGGAGGATCTTACAAAAAAACCAAGTTGATGGATAAAAGGAAGAAGGAAGCTAAAATCTCAGACACATCGGGCCTTCAATAATCAAAGCCTATCTACCACTATTGTGAAAAAGTGCAAGGAGGAGTAACCTGTTACAAGCTATCAGGGGCATGCTTCAATTGTTATCAATCCAACAATATGATCAAGGATTACCTCACCATTTAAGGGAAAACAGTAAGGAAGTCAAGTGTTTCGAGGAGAGATTTTATAGTGGTAGCCCAAGATGCAGATATATCTCTAACGGTGTAAAAAGTAAACTCATAATTTATTAGACGTCTGTGCATGTTTAGTTAAATTTTGGGTCAATATATTTATTTGTAAATATGATACAGAGAAGATGGACGGATTTCTTTAAAAATTATGATTGGAAAATTTAGTATCAACCGGTGATGCGTTTTTGGTGTCTGGATTGTGGTATAGATTAGGGAGCCACATGATCTTCTGTCATGGATTAGTTAGAGCAGGTCCGATCTCTGTTGCTACTAATCTAGAATTTACATACCACAAACTACAAATAATAAATCAGAGGATTAGCGGGACTCACTTCTTGATCTATTTTTCGACGCTCAAGTCAAAAATCTTTCTCATTGGATAGAAAAATGCAAGGAGGATATGAGAGAATGTAGAATTGCATGTGAATGGGAGATGTGAGAGGAAGGCTGATGGGGGGCATCTTAGAGAGAAAGTAGAACTAGGCTCCCGCCATGCGCCCTACAGAGAGAGAAAAGAGGACTGGGTTTCTGTCTGGTCACACACAATCGGTGGCTTACTAATATTGCATTTTGTGAGTGACTCACTAGGGGTACACTTGTAGAGTAACTCACTACGGATGCACTGAGTAAATGGTTCACTAGGGGTATATTTGATAAGTGGCTTACTAGAAATGCACTTGATAAGTGACTTATTAGTGGTGCCACTTGATGGGAAGTGACCTTATGAGAAGGAAGAAGAGTTGTATAGGGAAAGAGTTTGGTTCTCCCTTTACCCTTCAGTGGAACGAAGGCTTTTCCTAGTCCGAAAAGGGGCCTCATGGGTTTCAGCAGGGCTTTCCCTTGACATCCGAGAAGGATCCTCTTTTGCCTCGTCATGATGAGGGGTATTTGTAATGCTTCGTGGATGAAAATTTAGCGCCAAGTGTTACTTTTGAGTTTGTTGGCTGCTAGGGTATTTATGGAAGCTGCCTTTGTCATGCATCACCTTGCTATGATGAGGAGGCCATGAGTGGTCCCCTAATCTAGTCATTAGGTGGCTTCAGGTGGCACTTTGTGTGTGCGTGTTTTGACCACTCTATTAGTTGCCTGTCCAAGGGCCTTCCGGATTGGTCCATCTAGCTGCGTTGTCGGTTGGGTTGTTGACCCTTGTTTCCTTTGACCCATAGTTCCATGGGCCTTATTTCGGTTGCCCCTACGGCCTATGGATTGGGCCAGATTAATCTCCTTATTAAGACTTATCTCACCGCTTGTTGGGCTCCTTGTCACCCTGATGGTTAGGCTTGGGATCGGACTAGCCCATGATACTGCCAAACCCATCAATCAAGAAAAGCCAACATAGTAGCGGCTGCCTTTAGTCATCGAATGACAAATTTTGTGCCTCATCTAATGATCAAGGAGATGAAAACATTGGATTGTTTGAAATAATGTGATATTAAAAGGCACTCCCAAGGTACACAAATGATATTGTCATATTTCTACGTATAAATATGATATTTTGGATAGAATTAAATGAGTTTAAATGGATGATTTGTTCTTGATGGACATTATTGATGATTTGAGTAAGAAGTCAAGGGCGCATTTTAGCATACGGGCTGATAGAGTCATGAGGTTTCGAGAACGGATATGTATGCCGAATATTGGAGAATTAAAAGAAGAAATCATGAATGAGGCTCATCGATCAAATTGCACTATTAACGAAATGTATCGAGATTTGAAGAAAATATTTTAGTAGCCAAACATGAAAGGAGAAATTGTGGCTTATGTGGGAAGATGTTTAATATGTCAATAATTAAAGGCTGAGTACGAAAAACCACTGGGACTTTTACAACCTATGCTAATCCCCAGTTGGAAGTGGGAAGACATAGCAATAGATTTTGTGATGGATTTTTCTAAAACGCCAATAAATTATGATGTTGTTTGGATAATTGCAGATTAGCTCACCAAATCAGTTCACTTCATTACTGTTTGGATGACATTTTCTAGAGATTGATTAACGAGATTGTACATTAATGATGTGATTAGATTGCACTAAGTTCCAACTTCCATTATGTCTGATTGAGAAGCAAGGTTTGTCTCAAAATTTTAGAAAAGTTTGTATTGAGAGTTAGGAACAACATTCAAGTTCAATACAACCTATCATTCTCAAATGTATGAAAATTAGAACGAACAATTCAAATTTTAGAGTACACATTGAGAGATTTAATTTTGAAGATGAAGGGCAATTGGGATGATTGTCTATCATTAGCCAAATTTGCATACAATTATAGTTATTAAGCAAGTATCGGTATACTCCCGTTCGAAGTTTTGTATGAAAGAAAATGTTGTTCCCTAATTCATTGGGAGAAGATTAGAGATAGAAGACTTTTGGGACTAAAAGTTATTCAAGAGGTGTTTGAGAAAATTCATTTGATCCATAGTCGGTTGAAGGTCACCCAAAGTTGACATAAAAGTTATGTTGATCGGAGGAGATCAAAGCCGAGTTTCAATATCGGAGACCACGTATTTTTAAAGTTATCACCATTAAAGGAAATTTCTAGATTTAGGGTTAAAGGGAAATTAAAACCAACATTTATGGGACCATTCAAGATTCTGGAAAAGATTGGTGAAATAGCCTACAGATTGGATTTACCTCTAAGCTTAGAGGATGTTCACAACGTGTTAATACTTTAGAAGTATGTTTATAATCTATCGCACATTATTGAGTATGAACAGTTGAGGATAAATGAAGATTTAATATATATTGAAGAATCGGTTTAAATTTTTGGTAGAAGAGATCAAGTGTTTTGGACGAAAGTAATTTCATTGATAATGATCTTGTGAAGAAATCACCAGTATGAAGAAACCACACAGAAAAGAGAAGAAAATGTAAAGAATGAATTTTAAATTTTAAATATAGTTAATTAAGTTGAGATAAGTAAATTTGTAGTCAAAGGAAAAAAATTGGGTCAAAGTTAATTTTAGATAGAGTCACATCAAGTTGAATAAAACTTGACCGATGCCCAATGCGTGCACATGCATATTTTGGGCAGAGGGTCACGCCTAACAGACGTTTGATCAGAACTCGAGTGTGTTTTCAATATTACATGTACTAGATGTACGCTCAAAGGATACTCGAGTGCACTGTGACAGAACGCCAGAGCTTGATACGCACCTGATATGACACTCATGCATCATAGAGTTTGGCCGCGGTGCTTAATACGTGTCTAATGAGTGCATGTATGCTAGTATGTTATATTAGTTAGGTTTGACAATTTTTAGTCATTTTTTATTAGATTTTTAGAGATAAGAGAGAAAAAGAGGAAGAGAATAGAGAGAAAGGTAGAGAAGGTCAATTGAAGTAAATCTAATCAAGATTTTAGTAAGATTAAAGTTAAGGTAAATGCATCTTTAGCCTCATTTTCTTTGTTGCTGATATTTTTTTATTTTTTTAAGTATTTATTGTTTCAAATACTCATACATACCATATTTTCGTAGTTAGATTGTTTATACTTCATATATATAAATTCCTATCCTCATTCTTTGCAATTTTTATGAAGTTCATGTCAATAGGCCACATACATTGCATTGCTAAGTTATTTCTCTACATTTTCATCCATGGATGTGTTGAATTTTTTAACTAATACTCATATATGTTATGAATTTCATATATAATATTCAGCATGTTCTAAGATTTCAAGTATATGCCTTATATTTCTGAAATTTGCTATAATTTTTCCCAGCTTGTGTGCCATTTAAATTGAAATGTTAAAACTATAAAATTTTTTCTGATTTTCTATCATTTCATGATCAAAAGAGCCCATGTGTTCGAAAATTTTAGAATGTAATTTTTGTATATTTTAAAATAAGTATGTTTCAGTTTTTTCCCAGAAAGTCTAAATCATTCCATGAAAAAATTCAAAATAGATTGATAGGAAACTTTACAATTTGTAAAAAAAAAAATTAAGAATATTTTTTTGGGATAAAAAATATAAAATTATTTAAAATTGTATAGAATTTTTATTTACATTACATGTCATAATATATTATAGCGATACTCGAGATTTGAACATATTATCTGTAGATGAAAGTGGTATTCAGTCCCGTTTACGAAATTATATGCCACCTATAGATTTTAAATGGTAGTGTAAGGTATTTGATTGTATAAAAATAAAATAACCTAGGTTTTAATTATCAGTCTTTTAGTCGGTAAAGCCCTACTGACCATTGGTTCATAAGAATTAGTATATTTGAACATAATTTTTCGTGGCAACCAAAAAGTGAATTTTAAAAGCTGTACATAATTGTTATGAAAATTCATGGCATTACATTTGAATTTGAGCAATTGTTCATTCAGACATGCTTTAATGTAAATATGTTTGATTATAAAATTATGTCTTGTTAAGTTTTTATCTCACTCTTACTTTTTTTTAAAAAAAAATTTTGGCTAAGCCCTTTACTATAAGTGGCTTTGGGCACTTGCAAATAAGGATTATGATCGAGAAGCTAATGTAAAAGAAAATTATACTAGGTTTTGGAAGGAATTAGTTGTTATATTTTATTTTGAAATAGTATTCATAGGATGTGTTACTTTTTTTTCAATTAATTAGTTCTGTAGCCGTTTAGTTATTTCTATGTTCTTATGAGTATTGTAGTTGGGTTCTGATTTTCTTATATGATTGTTCGATTACTCTGATTTTGGTATAAATATATATCTTTTCGTATGTGTTAACGTCATGATATGGTTTGTATTCCAACCACCCGATGATGTGGCATTTCGAGTCTTATAGTAAAATTATTTATTTTATCTTTAGGTCAGTTGTTATACCAATTTGTAACTCACATCCATCGTTTTTTGGGTTCATTAATTTTGTTAATAGAGTGATATTGCTATTTATTATTTGGATATGATATCAGGACGTGATATTAAGCTTATGTGACCGCCACGGGGTGCTATAATTTCTAGCTAAGGAAATGCTCGTGGTGTGTAAGGTTAAAGATGTCTTTCGGAAGATCTTTAGAATTTGGCATATTGAGGTTCATGTTTGGATATTGTTTTTGGGTTTTGTTTGATAGAATAAATAATTAAATTTTAAATAATAAAGCAAAAAAAAATCTAAATTAAGCTATCCAAGTTGGGTATATTTTTCTAGTTGTATTTTGTAGGATATATTACCATTTTGTTACTTATTTTTCTTAGTGTATCTTCTCTAGCCGGTTTCCAGGTATGTTAGGATTGCGTTTAACCAATCCTTCTATAGTGAAAAAATTTTACAGGGGTTAGTTTATAATCGGATGCTATTATTGTATACTTTTTGTCACAATTTTGGTCTCAAATATATAATTAAATAAATAGAGGTTATTAAAAGTCGAGATATGACTTTATAATAAATATTATTAGATAATCAAATAATATATAATAAAGCTCAAGATCTAAAAGTCATGTCTAATGGTGGCTCTAAGATAAATAATTTCCTAACTAATGAATATTTAGAAGTAATGAAAAGCTTTCTTTGGATTGATATCTGACTTGTGAAATCATAATATCAAGCGTAATAGGCATGCTGACCACAAAAATATAAGATTCAATAAAAAATTATTTTTAAATATTATCTAACATCAAAACATTTAAAATATAACACATCATTCTTATACTATTTCTTCATAATACTCTCCTAAAGTCCAAATACTTGCGATTGACATTTCAACTTACTAATTTGAAAGCTTAGTAGAAGACGACAAAAGTGAGCCTAAATTCAGTAAAATATGTATAATTTATATATTTAAATATTTATAAATAAAATATGCAAATGGATAATAATAATAATAATTAAATGTTAAAATTTCAAAAATATTAAAATATAAATAATAATATAAGAAAATCATATGAATAATAAAAATTAGGGATCGCTAATGATTTTATCAATAATATTGAATATAGAAGATTAAGTTATGACAACTTCCACATGGCCAAAAATCATGCACCACTGTTCATGACTTGTGGATGAGATGATGATATATTATTAGATATAGTCAGGGTTAAATATTACTTTTTTTAATCTATAGATATTAGGTTTGATCTTTAGTTTAAAAATAGTATACTATGATACATCAAAATATATTATATTCTCACTTAATCAAAATAAAAAAATTTATAACAAAAAACAATTATATGAAATTTTCCCATCATTGGAAAATAAATTATCTTACAAAAGTAAAATTTAGTTATCATCAAATATTTACATAAAAGAGACATACAATAATAATTTCTAATAATTTCTGGATTCCAAAATAACATGCTCAAGCTAAGGCAAATTTAACATGTATATAAGATAATATTAAAATAAGAAAGAAAATACCACATGTATGAACATTTGAACATGAAATAATGAAAGTTTTTTGAAAAGTTTATCAACAAATAAGAAATAAGTTTAGATATATTTATTTTATATTACATTTATCAAAAATTATTTAAAATCACTTCAAATTTACTTCATCTTTCCTCACTTCTTCTCTCTCTTCTCCTCTTCTCATTCTCTCTCTTTTCTCAAAATATTGTGAAAATGTGTTGAAAATTGATAGAAATCTTTATATAGCAGATTGGCATACATGTACCGGTTAGGCAAGTATTAGGCGTAAATACTAATTTTAGTCAGAGTATAAGTGCCAATCATGCAAATTAGACACCACAATATTAGATAAACACAGACGAGATTCTTTCATACGCATATCAGACATGGTAATTCTTTCTCAAACACACTTATACGTTGCTCTTGTGCCTATCAAGCATCTTCTAAAGCCGCTCCATACTTAGTTTTCTTAACCAAATTGAAACTTTTCTTAAAAGTTTCACTAAATAAAATTAATCATTGACATCTTAAATTATATTCGGTATTTAAGTATTATAATTCTCCCTTCTTTATAAAATTTTCTCTTTAAAATTTACGCACTATAATGAAGAAACAAATGAGGGTATTCTCCGAAATATCATCTTCTTACTCTCATGTAACTTCCTTAATAGAAATCTCTCCACAATATTTTGATTAGAAAAATGACTTTCATGTGAAGCAGTTGATTATGTTATCCAAGAATTTATGCTGGTCCCTTGAAATACAAAGAGGCTTCATTAATTTGTATGGGTTTGTGATCGATCAAGTGTGAAAGGTTGCAAATGTGCTTGCAAAGTATTGAGATATGAAAAGCATTGTGAAAATCTGCTAAGCTTGGAGGATGGGCTATTCAGCAAGTGACTTCTCCTATCTTTTCAATAATCTAAAATATTCTAATAAATTTTGGTTTTAATTTTTCTTTTAATCCAAACCTGAAGACTCTCTTTAATGGAGACACCTTTAGAAATATATGATTATTAATCTTGAATTTTAACTCAGATCTCTTAAAGTCCACATAACTTTTTTATCAACTATGAACAACTTGCTGTCGATTTCTACTCAACTAAATTCTCTCATATGTTTCTTGAATTAATTCAACCCATAAGTCTTTGGTCTTCAATCTCAACCCAATTGATTAGCAAGTGACACTTTCTTCCGTAAAACACTTAAAAATATGGCATATTGATGCTTACTTGATAATTATTATTATAGACAAACTCGGCTAGTGACAAATAGTTATCCTAACTTCCTTTTATTTTCATTATAGATTATTACAACATATCCTCAAAAAATCTAAATTGTTCTCTCTTAATATCTATTTGTTTATGGATGATATACTATGCTAAACCTAAAATTAATACCTAATTCAAGGTGTAAACTTTTTCAAAACTTGGACACAAACTTGGGGTCTCGATTCGAAATAATTGAAGTTGCAATACCATACAATTTGACTACTTTATTGATATATAATTTTACCAAACAATCCCTTAAGAATGCCATTCTGACTGTTATAAAATATGCTAATTTTATCAATCAATCTAAAATCACCCGTATTATATCATGATTTATTGACATTCTTGACAAACTCATAACAAAATCCATTATTATATGTTTTTATTTCTACTGGGAATCGACATTGGTTGCAAAAGTCCTGTTGATTTCTTGTACTTGTATTCACTTGTTGATATATGATACGCCATCCAATAAACACCACAATTTTTATTTTTATATTCCTCTACCAAAAGATCTTTTACAAATTTTGATACATCTTATTGTTTCTCAAATGGATCATATATTTCGATCGATGGGCTTTGTTGAGAATCTACTCTTTTAGCCTCTCAATATTTGGTATGCAACTATGGTCATTAAACCTCAAAACTCTATTAGCCCAAATGTTAAATTTAGATCTCAATTCGATGTTCAAATCGTCAGCCATACCAACCAAAAATGGATCTTCTATTTGTCTTCTATTAATCCTTTCAAAAACTTTTTGTTGAATTTGAGAATATGACAATAGCATGCACATACTGTAAGAATGCATTCTAATGTCACACTCTTTTATGGTACCAAGTATCTTATTTATTTAATCATCAAATAGGACATCAAATTTGTTGACTTATAGGTTAGCACATGTACTACAACATTTACTTTATTAGATTGATACACGATTTTATAATTATAATCATTTTAAAGGCTAATCCATCTTCTTTGTCTCATAATCAACTTTTTAGAAAATAGATGATTTAAACTCTTATGGTCCAAATATACCACCAATTTCTCCCTATACAAGTAACGCTTCTAATTTTTAATGTAAAAATCACTACTAATTTTTAGAATTCTTGCATCAATTCTATTTCAAACTTAATATTTCTATTCATTGATAATCTAGGAAGATCTTTTGAATACACATCCTCCTATTCTCTTACCACTAGAATCTTCCCAGCAAGCACATTACGACTTTCAACAGTTATAACTTAAGATATACTTGACACATACCTTTTATTAAATTACAAGCATACAAAGTCAAAATCATATAAGTTAACTCTTGATTCTTTTTCTCTTGGAAATAAAATGGTTCATATCCTGAAATTGTAATATAAATTCTCTTGTGAAAACAATCCACACTTATATGATAATATGCTTGAAAAGACTAGGGGTCCCTTATGTTTATTCGTTTAGACCCTATAAACTTATAGAAGTAAAATATATAAGAATATGTGTTACACTTAATATGTATTTTTTTATTAGACGTAAAATAAAATAGATATTTACAGTCAAATGTTATCCAAAATAGCTCTCAAATAATAAAGCATATTGATACATTGATTTTAGTGACGAAGAAAATTTTTTATAATTAATAGTTATCAAGTAAACATTCTGAGTTTCTATAGTCAGCGAAAGTAATACATATGAAAGTCAATTTATAGCATATATGGTATATATATGCTTAACATTGGTGGATTATTTCTGACTTATAACCCCTACTAAGAAACTTTTTTAATTTACTTGCAATAATAGAACCAAATATCTTTCGATCTTCTTATAGAATTTACTTTACTTGTGGTAGTGTGACGGAACGGATTTTTTTTTTCCTCAAAAGCTTCCGTCAAACAGATAACATGATTAACGGTCTAAATATAATGCAAGACTTCTGCAGAAATTTCGGCAGAGTCTCCTTTGTAACTGGTTGAAAACCTAAAAATACAATCCTGTATAACCATCCATAACAAGCACACAACTATCCATCATTCACAATTCCTACAACAAACATTCACAGGATCATATGTGCCATCCATGGCACAAACCCATAAAGCATTTACTACTCTAACGGTTTATTAACGAGATGCCATCTAGGACCTGCACAATAAATCCAGAGTATATAGCGGAAGTAAACTAAAAACCTGTAGAAGCATAGCATATTCTCTTCTACTATCATACACATCATATGCTTTCTTTACGAAAATCAACATGTTCTAGGACATCAAAAATCATAAGATCTCGTATACAAAATCATATGCAACTAGGCCTTTACGCCGACAGCCTCCTCCAAAATAGCTCCACTATGCTATGGTCCTCAAAAGTCTTCAAGAAGCTTCTCTCTATGCTTACTCTTCTTCGTCGGGTAAAAGCTTTACTTGTCTCATCGGAGGGAGGGGAAAAACACTAAAACAGGTGAGCCGAGGTCCAAAGAAGGTACATGCATATGAACCGTGAAACGATTATGCCAAAACGATCATATAACCATGCAAAACCATAATGTTTAATCAAACATCATCCGAAAAGGACGGTAAAGACATGCTATAACGATATTAAATCTCATGCTTCATAAATCATATCATTACGAAGTCAGCATAAAACTATAACTATAAACTTTAGTGATGCATGGTAAAACTGAAAACGGTACTTTATATTTGCTTCATTGTCATCTTTTCAATGTATATACGTTTCATTGTCATCTTTCATCGATGATACTCTATCATCTTTTCATCGCACGATACATTTCATCATTTTTTGGTGACATATCTTAACAATTTCGTGACCTCGGTGTACCCTACTAGCGGAAGGGGCGAATGATCGAGGATAGATTGTGTTCACCCACACAATCCAATGCCTATCATGTCATATCATATCATATATATATCCCATCCCGAGGGATATCAGATCGTGTGCCACCAAGGTCGGCCTATGTTCCTCTCGGCTTAACGCCCTTGAGGACGGGGCGGACCATGAATCGCTCCATGGACAGAGCTATCCTCGACACCACCGTAAGTTCTAAGGCCTCACCTAAGAACTTACCTGGATCATAGTCAGTCTCGGGTCCCAAAATAATCAGAACGGAAATCATCTCTTTATCGAAAATCCCATTTTCGAAATCAAACTTTCACAACACAATTTCAGCACTTCTTTAAATTTACATGGAAATTTTGTCGGTATACGTTCGTCATATTTTCGAAAACAAACTATACGGGAAGCTTCATTTCGATGTCAATTAACTTTCATATAATAGAAGCTACGGTTAAAACTCATCAAAACCTCTTCATTTTCGTACATGGGGCTTCGCCAAAACCTTCGAACTCAAATCGGTCTCTTACTTGCACATATTTCATGAAATTAATGTCATAGATGCCAGGCATATACATTAAATCATGCAATTTACTCAAACTATACAACATTTTCGAGCTAGGGTTTCATCACATACTTTTCAAGAGAAATTGAACACCATCTTCATGCTTCTTCACGAAATCGAAGCCAAATTTTACAATAAACATGGAAAAACACAAATCTAACCGAGTAATCGAAGTAAACATGCTTCATGTACTTTAAACATGCATCATCAACATTTAGAGCATTTTCAACGGTTTTAAAGCACGAGAAATCAGTACAGTGAAAAACAGCGTCCGAAGTACACTTGTCTGATCTCGTTCTACAATTATTTTACCCGGATCGAATCACAACTATGGTCTCTCCCTTTTCTTTCTCGTCGTGCTTGCTGTTGTTCCTCAACTTCCTCTCTCTACAAACACATATCCTTTAATCGGCATTTAAACAAGGAAGTATTACACAATATCGTCCGATATTTTCGGAAGAGTAGTACCCACGTACAGTGCACGTGAACAGTGCACGTGAACAGTGCACACGTGCACGAATCAATTGATTCTCGAAATTTTGGACATCCAACAGGTAATCTATAGAACCCGAGGCATGGGTAACTATAATCCCAAATCAATTTATACATTTAACTCCAAATAGAAGCTCAAATGGTGTCCGGGCGCGGGTCAAGGGCTTCGCGAACGAATTTCCATTAAATTCCACAATTTCGGATAGACAATTACGGAATTCTTTCAAGGCTCCCGGATGCCACAAATAGGTCAAATCTTGCTAGATTCGGCATCTGGTCGATATATACGTACAATTGGGATACGGGGATTCATATTCTAGGATCATTTCATCATTTCACGAAGGTGACAACACGTAAAATCCACCTTCGGTCTCGGGTGAACAGTAACAGCGCCCCTTTAACGGGCTCGGACGCCGCGAACGGGTCCAAACGTGTAAGATCGGACCCGTGGCCGACATAGATACATCATTGGGACGTGGGGATTCCAATTTTGGGGTCAATTTCATCATACGAGGCCGGGAAATGGGAAACCCCCAAAATCCCGTAGGTTAGGGTTTCGGTAAAACCCACCCGGGCGAATCGGACACGAATCGGACAACTAACCACATTTTCATGGTCCTCAAGGCATGGGTTTTCAATATCCTATCATTCCCCGTGGGTATCGACACAAAATACCCAACGAAAATACACAAAATATCGAAAGAGAACGAGAAGTGGGTATGAGAACACTTGCCTCGACGCGTGCTTTCACCTTTATACCTGGCTCTCGGGCGGAATCGGACTCCCAGGCTCGATCTCCCTTCTTCTCTCTCCGGTCGCGCCCCTCTCTGTCTCTCTAAAACCCTCGGCCGATCGCGAAATGAGGGAAAACGAACGCACGGCGCGAATATAGAGAGCCGCCGCCGCGAGTGCCCCGAGCGGCCAGCGAGCGGCCAGGCCACGGCGGCCACCGCCGAGCGCCGAGCTGGCTGGCGAGCGGCCAGGCCACGGGCGGTTACCTTTTATCCGCCGAGCCGTGGCTCGAGCGCCAAGCAGGCGCAAGTCACGGGCGTGGCTTCAACAGCCCGGACCCGAATGATTTTCCTGATTTTTCTTCCAATACCAAACCTTAATCATCCCATAAGATTAGTATTGATCATTAACATACTATTCACCTCATAATTGTCGGGTTCACAAATTCGGAACCTCACAGGTAGAGGCTCTGCATAGAATTGGATCTCAGTATTTATGCCATTAACATACCATCAAAGGCTTATAAATTGAAACTTATGTGTAAATAATAGAGAAAATATTGGGTGAAAAAACTTGATAATTTATCTTACAAGAAAATTTATGTTTTCTTAAGCAAATGTTGGCTTTCTACTTTGAACAACAAAAGCTTTTATGCTACAAACCGTTATTCAGTTTTGTGTCCTTTTTATATCATCATAAATATTTAGAAATAAGGTATTGATAGAGTAGATTAAAAATTAGGTCAAAAATACATATCCTTTTAAAATACTGAACCTCAGGGCTCACACATTGAATAAGTGCGCATCGGGTGCATTTTGGATAAAATGCCCTCATGTATAGCTTGAGTGCACCCAAGGAGTGGACATTTTAGTAATTGTGCTCGTGCATGACTTGGACATATATTGGATATATGTATTCTATTTAAATTGCACTCATGTACAGATTGGGCACATATTAGGCATGGGTATTATGATTAAAATATGCTCACGTATGGAGTAGGTGTAGGTTAAGTGTAAAAATTAGGAGATGGCACAATGCAAATAATAGGTGCGTGTCCAATGGGTGACATTATTATACTTACAAGTCTTTCAATTTACCTATTTAATAGGTCTGAAAATATACCAATATAAAATATTTTTAATATTGTAAACCAATCCATGCCTAAATTACATCAAAGTCATATATGTGTAGATAAATTAAACCATCAATTCAAAGTAATTCATCCATTCCATCCATCTATGGTGTAGAATATCAGTTATTAAAGACAAATCTATAGGTGTAGACACCACTAACGAATAATCCATAATCTTAAGTGGCGAATACAATGATATAAAACTTAGAAGATATAAATGAATGTATTGATATTGGACCCAATAATATATGAGCTAAAATCCCAAAAATTGAGACCTTACCTTTCACCACTGAAGGAGATGCATTTGCATCTTTGACTGTTATCACAAAAGCTCTCCCAAAAACATTCAACTTCCTAACTATTTGCCTCAAGGGGAGAACATTCTTTGATTCAATGGCTAGATTGGCCATAATTAAACCACACTTCAATTTGCTTGTAACATGATCATCTTCCATGAAATTTCTTGCAATAATTGCACGTGGGCTTCAATTGTTGTCTCTTGCTCAACGCTCATCGGATTTTTGCTCATTTTCCCATCCCCTTATCATGGGACTTATTTCTCCTATGGGTTCTACCCGATCCCGAACCTTACCCTCCTTGTCTAGTGTTTCTTTTATCTAAAAATTTTGCTCTCTCCAACTCCTGCTCAAATAGTAAAGCCTGATTAAGTACTTCTCAATAAATTCTTAGTCACAACGTCACTATGTCTTAGTAGTGCCCTCTAAAACTTAAAGGAACTTTCTTACTCTATTTATCTCATCCATTATTATGTGAAGGGCAAATCAAACCAATTTGTTAAATTTGGTTTCATATTCCACTGCCATATGGTTTCCTTGTCTTAACTTAGTAAATTTGCCCTCCCACTCTCATAGACTCGATGAAAAGCACTTGCCAAAAAAACATTTAGAAATATGTTCTACGGAATATCTTCATTTTTCAAACCTATAATTCTCTTCTTTATCATCTACTAACAGTTAACTTCACCATCAAAGTTTTAAAAGTAAACTTCACATTGTTCTCTAGTAGATAGTTGATCACTTAAAAACCTTCTCAATACAGTGGAACAAAATCTTAACCTTTGCTAGATTTGGGGTACCCAAATATTTAAGCATATACTCATTGATGAACCGATCATAAGCTATCAAAACATTACTCGAATTTGCCACCACTGGCTTCAGATTAGGCTACCTATAGACCATTCGGTCCATTCTTCGGCTATCCGTGATACGATGGTAAGATACTCGTTCTCTTAGCTAGAACTAGCACCACCTTGACCTCCCGATATTGTAGTATCTATCAAGAGACAAATTATAAATTTGATTCCTTAAATCATATTAGGAGCTTTCCTTATGACTTGTTCAGATGCCACATCTATCACAACCTTGATCCCAAACACAAGATTAAATAATCAATCAAAGTTTAATCACAATCTTTCAATAAGTACTATTAGACAATTGAACAATAAATAAAAGCCCAAGATATAAAAAAACACATCCAATGTTGGCTCCAAGATAAACAATTCTTCAAATTAATATATGAAAGTAATGAAAAGTATTTTTTAAATTAATATCAAACTTGAGGAAACATAAAATCTAGAGTAATAGTCATGTTGGCCACCAAAATACATCTCCTAAAAAAAGTTATTTCTAAACCATATCTAACATTAAAATGTCTAAAATACAACAATAATCTTAAACTACTCATAGAGAAACTCTATCCTAAAGTCTAAACCCTACAAGTGACATTTGAGCTTCCGAATTTGAAATATTAGTAAAAGGCAGTGAGTGTTATGAACCCGAACCATACAAATCAAAGTAATAAATAATTAAATTCTATATAGTTGATAAATAATAAACTTAAAATTTAGGTGTGATAAATCAAACATATATAAGATCCAAATATAAGCCATATAGGATTTTTTCAGATGATCATCCGAATAATATAAATATAATCTGCTCTAAACAGTCAAAAAAATAATCAAATAATAACAATAATTCATCAATATAATAAAATAAATCCTCAATACACAGTTTAAATGCCTACATTTGACCAACTCCAATATTCAAAGATAGTCCAAAGCAAAATCCATCTATAATAATCAAAATGTAGTTGATGCTATCTATTCTAAATAGATATAATACTCATTAAAAAAATGGGATGTTACGTTGAATCTCATCCAACTCTTACAATATATCCAAGCCCTTTACTTTGAATGGATAAAATCGAAAATATGAGCCTAAAGCTCAGTGAGTATTATATATATACATAGTAATAATTATGTCCAATAAATTAGAGGAAGGTTCATAAACAGATATCAAAAATAAATAACAAATTCAAATCGCCGATATTAGAAATCAAATCATCAAATCCGAAATAGAATTTAATATTAGAAACTAATGGCAGTCTCGTTCTTAAATTATATATCAAATCAGAAAATAATCCTCTTATGACATATATAGAATAGAAGTGATCTGGATATTAAATTAGATAATTAAATGTCCAATCAAATTGGATTTCCAATTAAATTGTGATCCAAGATAGAATTGAATAGCTAAATAGCCGGATCGCATGTGCAATATATCATAAACTAGATCAATACCATAAATAGATAATCCAAAATTTGGATGAAAATGTACAATTAAAATCAAATGTATATGATATACTAAATCTCATTTGTGGACAAAATTAGCGAATGTCAAACCAGAGTCTAAATTAGAATGCAAATATAAATTCATACAGAAAAACAAAACATATACTAAATTTGAGTACCAAAGATTTAAAAACTAACTAGAGGAGGGGTTACATCTAACCCGATAACCTTAGACCAAAGTAAATGTAGTTTAGGTCAGTATGTTAGGCCACCTATATGTATGCTGTCTTCTATAGGTAAGGTTGTTCACTATATTTTATCACCCGTACTTTTGATATAATTTTTAAATTTATCAGATATATTAGGATATTTAAATATATTATCAATTCCAATTAAATACTAGATAAAATGGGCGGGTTAATTACAAGCAAAACATTTCCTACCGACGGAAAGGGATTTCTTGTAATACCTCAAATTCTTAATTGAATTATTTTGATATTAATTATGATTTTGAGTTAATTGAATATGTTTTAAAATAATTATATATTATAAAATTTTAAAGAATATTCAATTTAATAGCGTAATACCTGAAGCACGCCTGAGGCACACTCGAGCGTTGATGCCAGGGATTCAGCATTCAAAGCATGTTTGAGGCATGCCCGAGCATTAATTCCAAGAAGTTAGCACCTGAAATATGCATAAGGCACACTTAAGCACCGATTCAAGGGAGTAGGTGCCCGAGTCACGCCTGAGGTCCTCTTGAGTGTTGGTTTCATTATATAAGGGCATGCACACAATGTGCATGTCATTTTTGCACACTGCTAAGGCAACGAAGAGAGAGAGAGCACAGGAGGAGGAAAGGGGAAACAAAGTTTGGGCACCTCTAAATATCTTTTCGTAAGATCTGTTTGGTATAAGGTTGAAACAAATATCCTTTAACCTTATCCTTTATCTATTTTAGTATCTGATATATTTTAGTTCCGATTTAGAGGTTTAAAGTCATTCATGAAAGATTTTAGTTAACCCGTTCGTTTTTCTTAGTGCATGCATGAGTTTTATCAGTTGTTTGAGAATTTTGTTCTATTCTATTAATATTTGAGGGTTTGTTATTTTCTAAAAAAATGAGTAAATATCGGATACCATATATATTTATATCGGTATATTTGTATGAAAATAAGTATAAAGTATGCTTTGGGCCTTGCATTTAACATGCATGCTGCCAAGGGTTTGGTGGGTTGATATGTGTGTGGGACATTAGTGGTCCAAGGCCCTGGTAGATTGATATGTGATCCAATAATATAAAGTGGTCGAGAATTACATGTCTAAAATATAGTCAGGATCTAATGATATGAGATAATTGAGAGTTACAAGCCTAAAATGTAGCCGAATCGAGAGCTACACGCTTAAAATATAGTCGAGATCTAATTATATGAGATGGCCAAGAGTTGTAAGCCTAAAATATAATCAAGATCAATTAACATGAGATGGCCGAAAGCCGTAAGCCTAAAATGTAGTCGGGATCTAGTGACATAAGATGGTTGAGAGTTGTTGGTCTAAAATATAATTGGGATTCGATGATAAGAGATGGCCGAGAGTTGTAGGCCTAAAATGTAGCCAGGGGTTATGCATATGAGATACGGACCTTATGATTTGTTTTATACAATTTGTTATGTGACGTCACCCTCACTTTGATTTATTACATTATTTTATACATGTATATGATGATATTTGTTGAGTTTTAAATTTATATTTTTTATTTTATCCCTTTAGAGTCCCTTCAGAGTAAAAGGCTTGGATATATTGCAGCACTTGGTCAAGATCTGACATGGTATCATATTTTCTGGTGAGTATTGTATCTATTTAGATATATGCTATCGACTGTACTTTGATTCTTTTTGGATTAGATTTGTATTAGAATGTATTTTAATTATTAAGAATTAATTGAGTGAAAAGCCTTTGGCTGTATATTAAGAATAGTTAGACATGTTGTACATATAGATGAATTATCATTTGGATATTTTCCTTGTAACTATTCAGAGTCGGTCATGATTGTATTGTCTAAATGGTTATCCGATAAGATCATCTAACGAGTTTTTAGGTTTATTTGTTTATAATTAAATGATGTCATAATTTTATAGTCTGTCTAGTTATGTCACATACGATTTAAGATTCAATTATTTATTTTTTAGAATTTAAATATTTATAAATTTGACCTATTTGGTTCAAATTTGTGACTTTTTTAATATCCAATAATAAATATCTCTCCATTAAAAGTTGACAAGAATAATAGATAATAGATCCAAAGGTATTGACTACAACCCTGGCTCATGCATATAAAATTATAAGGCTCAATGTAGGTTTCATGTTCATTTCTATACAGATATACTAATATAAAAATATATAATATTAAATATTTTTCAGACTTCATTGAAATAGTAAAACCCTCTAAAAATCAGAAAATTCAAACAAAATTTCTAAATCGACCGATAAATCATACATGTATGTATAGAATAAACAAATAGAGTGTATAAAAGTAACATGATAGTAAAATTTTTAAATAATAGTCAAAATACATCAAATGCTAAAACAGACCAAAGATAGAACTATAAATACTTACATCAACCTCATACCACGTAGATCTGATAAAAGGATACTCTGAGGTACCCGATCTTTTCTTCTCTGTCCTTCTCTCTCCTACAGTATGCCTCACCTCTCCTCTGTCCTTCTCTCTCCTACAGTATGCCTCACCTCTCCTCTCTCCCACACTTCTGCCTCCTCCTCCTCTCTCCTTTTTCCTTCTCTTCTGTTGCATGTATCTTTCTCTTTTCTCTTCTTCTCCCTTGCTTTCTCTCTTCTCACTCTCTCCCTTTCTCCTCATTCTTCTTGCTTTGCCCTTCCCACGAGCTCTCTCGCTCTCTCTCCTCTCTTTCTCTCTTTTCTTTTTTTTCTCTGCTTCTGCCACACGCCTCCTCTCCTTTTTATTTTTTTTATTATTTTTATATTTCTTTTTCCCTCTCTATTATTATCCAACCAATACTCGGGCGCCTCTCAAGTGCACTTCAGGTGCCATGCTGCAAATTTAATTTTTTTAAAAAAATTTTATCATATATATATATGTTAAAGCACATCTAATTAATCTAAAATCACAATTAATAGACCAAATAGGGATCTGGATAGTACGGTAACAATAAACCAAATACTCAATAAATTATATATAATTTAAATATGTGGATGTTTATAAATAAAACATATAAAAAGATAATTGTGACGGAATGGATTTTTTTTCCTCAAAAGCTTCCGTCAAACAGATAACACGATTAACGGTCTAAATATAAGGCAAGACTTCTGCAGAAATTTCAGCAGAATCTCCTTTGTAACTGGATGAAAACCCAAAAATACAATCCTGTAATACTCATCCATAACAAGCACACAACTATCCATCTTTCACAATTCCAACAACAATCATTCACAGGATCACATGTGCCATTCATGGCACAAACCATAAAGATGATTACTACTAACCTACTTGATTAAATAACGAGATGCCATCTAGGACCTGCATAGTAAATTTATAGTATATAGCGGAAGTAAACTACGAACCTGCAGAAGCATAGTTTTTCTTTTAAATCCAGAGTATATATAATATTTATATATGTTATGTTTCTTTTAAATCCCAAACTTCAATTTGACACCCGAACGATCGAATGGGCACACTCCGGCACCGACCCATCAATTTCGAATATTCTTCCAAAATTTCATAATATTAAATTAATTTTTCACACGCCCGAATTACCCAAAATTATCGAAAATAATAAATGATTCCAATTTAGTCCGATAAAAATATTTCGAGATTTCAGGATGTTACATTCTCCCCCACTTATGATAATTTCGTCCCCGAAATTTAACGAATCTCAATTTTCCATAATCACAGGTAATCTTTCTCGCATCCAGAAATCATCCCCTCAACGATTATTCTAGGAACCTCAAGCATTGAATCGTTCTAATCCTTATCACAAGACAAATTCTTAGCCTCCCAAAACGGCCTACCCCAAACACATATCAATTTTCTTAGCCATCGATTCCAAGGAGACTTCCTAACGATCTCTTAAATCTCAAAAGTGACCTAAAATAATGCCGACCATTTCTCCAACTTAAACTGATACTTCAAGCAAATCCAATTGACTTCCACCTTAGTTCATTCCAAGCTTTGAAGGAACACGATCACAGGGAACCTCATCCTCATTCCAAAATCTCCGGGCCATAGGCCCACAATGCTTACGCTGCGCTATTCTGATTAGTCATCTAACCATCAATTATCCCATTGAAATGTTACCACTACATCAAATTCAACTTGATGTCTCAAAGATCATTTGATCAAGTCCTTACTAAGGTTTTGGTGCCAACCTTAACTCACAATCAAACTTTAAGGTCCGGATGATTTATATTCACGCCATTTTATTGGTAATTCGACAACCGACACATCTCCAAAATACACAGCCCATATCGAAACCCAAAAATTACATGGCAACCCTGATTCAGGCAATTCTAGAATAGCTCTAAAGGAATCCTGACAATCGCGCCGATTTCGACATAACCTCGAATTCTTGACCAACAGATACATCAACCTAATCTTTGTTTTGATAACATCCTCAAATAATCAAATGGCAGAAGCCCCTCAATGACCCCAAAAAGACCTCCCGATGTGGCCGCATCTACAAATTGGGCTTAGCATAGATCCTCATGCACCACCACCACCCAACTCTGATTCCATGGCACTGGATTTCTTCACTGCCAAGGCGGAGGATACGAACTATCCTTAATCCAGCGATCATGCTATCAACACTTAGGTCATAGTCCCAAAGTCTCTTTGGGAAGGCATTTATCTAAAATTCTTACCTGAACATCCACTTTAATACATCCTTTTACCTTTCTGAATACTAGCTTACCTTTGCCGCTACTACAAAGCCTATGTCCTCCAATCACACATAACTCAAAACACAATGCAACATGGGCTCAGAATCCCCAAAACGACACCAAATCACAATATTAAACCCAAGAGCCTTACCTCCTGTCATGACAGATGACATTAACACATTGAGTTAATACCTTAGGACCCTGATTTAAAACACTAAACCTTTTCACCGCCTGTCCATGAATAAAGAGATCCCTCAATCTTACGATCAAGCCAACCACTATTGAAGCATACTCCCGAGAGTCTTACTGATACAAGGCATTCACCCAAAGAGCTTCCATAAACACATAGGGCAATGCCTCTTAATCCTCGAAACCCATGATCTTTCTTATGTCAATCAACCAAAGTCGACTTCACTTCCCATCTAACTTGGTTAACACGCCATATCCTCTACAAGACATGGGGGTCACCGCAGCGTCATCTTAAATCTAAGATTTCACATTTCAACCTCAATATAACTCGGGGCTACCCAAAGTCCATACACTTAAGCATTCCCAAAACAATTATGAATTATCATCTTAAGACTTGATATGCCCAAGAATTTACTCCAATTCACAAACCTTGAGCTGCTAACTCCACCCTATTCATTACACTTTGCCGGGTTGATCGGGCAACCTTCTTAAGCGAAATGCTAACCTAAGAACTTCAATTCATGCCCGATCAAACTTAAACCTCGTAATAAGATTAATTAATCTAGGCTTCGAATCAACACCGATCAGTTCAGAAACCCAATTGATACCGGTCAAAATCAAACACTAAGGTGTCTCGACACACTATCTTTCTCTCGACCCTACAACCAACTACTAATATTACTAGTCCTCATCTAGGAGCCACTACCAATATTTCTTTGAGACCGAGACATTTCGCATTAAGACATTCCTTGAACACTAACTAGGACACATTAATTAATCAATCGAACGAAATCATCATCCCTAATTTAGCACTAGCCTAAGAACCAATTTCTTGAGCGTCCTAGTTACCTTAACTTCCCATTCCTATTCCTACAGGAATTCTGTATAGAGATTCAATCCTATGCTTTTGCTTTTCGGTCAATCAATTCCTATGGCATCTCAATTCTCTGATACCAATTGTGACGGGACGGATTTTTTTTTCCCTCAAAAGCTTCCGTGAAACAAATAACACGATTAACGGTCTAAATATAAGGCAAAACTTCTACGGAAATTTCGGCAGAATCTCCTTTGTAATTGGATGAAAACCCAAAAATACAATCCTGTAATACACATCCATAACAAGCACACAACTATCCATCTTTCACAATTCCAACAACAATCATTTACAGATCACATGTGCCATTCATGGCACAAATCCATAAAGACAAAGCTACTACTCAATGGGGCTAAATAACGAGATGCCATCTAGGACTCGTGATAGTAAATTTATAGATATAGCGGAAGTAACTACTTAACCTCGTAAGCATAGTTTTTCTTTAAATCCAGAGTATATATAATATTTATATATGTTATGTTTCTTTAAATCCCAAACTTCAATTTGACACCCGAACGATCGAATGGGCACACTCCGCACCGACTCCATCAATTTCGAATATTCTTCCAAAATTTCATAATATTAAATTAATTTTCACACGCCCGAATTACCCAAAATTACCGAAAATAATAAATGATTCCAATTTAGTCCGATAAAATATTTCGAGATTTCAGGATGTTACCCTCCCCACTTATGATAATTTCGTCTCTAAATTTAACGAATCTCAATTTTCCATAATCACAGTAATCTTTCTCGCATCCAAAATCATCCTCAACGATTATTCTAGGAACCTCAAGCATTGAATCGTCTAACCTTATCACAAGACAAATTCTAGCCTCCCAAAACGGCCTACCCCAAAACACATATCAATTTTCTTAGCCATCGATTCCAAGGAGACTTCCTAACGATCTCTTAAATCTCAAAAGTGACCTAAAATAATGCCGACCATTTCTCCAACTTAAACCGATACTTCAAGCAAATCCACCGACTTCCACCTTAGTTCATTCCAAGCTTTGAAGGAACACGATCACAGGGAACCTCATCCTCATTCCAAAATCTCCGGCCATAGGCCCACAATGCTTACGCCGCGCTATTCGATTAGTCATCTAACCATCAATTATCCCATTGAAATGTTACCACTACATCAAATTCAACTGATGTCTCAAAGATCATTTGATTCAAGTCCTTACTAAGGTCGGTGCCAACCTTAACTCACAATCAAACTTAAGGTCCGGATGATTTATATTCACGCCATTTTATCAGACCGATAACCGACACATCTCCAAAATACACAGCCCATATCGAAAACCCAAAATTACATGGCAACCCCGATTCAGCAATTCTAGAATACTCTAAAGGAATCCACAACAATCGGCGCGATTTCCGACATAACCTCAATTCCCCGACAACCGTGACATCAACCTAATCTTTGTTTTGATAACATCCTCAAATAATCAAATGGGTAAGCCCTCAATGACCCCAAAAAGACCTCCCGATGTGGTCATGATTCTCCAAATTGGGCTTAGCATAGATCCTCATGCACCACCACCACCCAACTTCGATTCCATGGCACCGATTTTCATCGCCAAGGCGGAGGATACGAACTATCCTTAATCCAAATGATCATGCTATCAACACTTAGGGTCATAGTCCCAAAGTCTCTTTGGGAAGGCATTTATCTAAAATTCTTACCCGAACATCCACTTTAATACATCCTTTACCTTCTCAATACTAGCTTACCTTTTGCCGCTACTACAAAGCCTATGTCCTCCAATCACACATAACTCAAAACACAATGCAACATGGGCCTAATCCCCAAAACGACACCAAATCACAATATTAAACCCAAGAGCCTTACCTCCCCGTCATGACAGATGACATTAACACATTGAGTTAATACCTAGGACCCCGATTTAAAACACTAAACCTTTTCACCGCCCTTCACCATGAATAAAGAGATCCTCAATCTTACGATCAAGCCAACCACTATTGAAGCATACTCCCGAGAGTCTTACCGATACAAGGCATTCACCCAAAGAGCTTCCATAAACACATAGGCAATGCCTCTTAATCCTCGAAACCCATGATCTTTCTTATGTCAATCAACCAAAGTCGACTTCACTTCCCATCTAACTTGGTTAACACGCCATATCCTCTACAAGACATGGGGTCACCACGGCCTCATCTTAAATCTAAGATTTCACATTTCAACCTCAATATAACTCGGGGCACCCAAAGTCCATACACTTAAGCATTCCCAAAACAATTATGAATTATCATCTTAAGACTTGATATGCCCAAGAATTTACTCCAATTCACAAACCTTGAGCTGCTAACTCCACCCTATTCATTACACTTGCTGGGTTGATCAGGCAACCCTTCTTAGCGAAATGCTAACCTAAGAACTTCAATTCATGCCCGATCAAACTTAAACCTCAGACCAAGATTAATTAATCTAGGCTTCGAATCAACACCGATCAGTTCAGAAACCCAATTGATACCGGTCAAAATCAAACACTAAGGTGTCTCGACACACTATCTTTCTCTCGACCCTACAACCAACTACTAATATTACTAGTCCTCATCTAGGAGCCACTACCAATATTTCTTTGAGACCGAGACATTTCGCATTAAGACATTCCTTGAACACTAACTAGGACACATTAATTAATCAATCGAACGAAATCATCATCCCTAATTTAGCACTAGCCTAAGAACCAATTTTCGAGCGCCCTAGTTACCTTAACTTCCCATTCCTATTCCTAAGGTGAATTCTCGTATAGAGATTCAATCTATGCTTTTGCTTTTCGGTCAATCAATTCCTATGGCATCTCAATTCTCTCGATACCAATTGTGACGGACGGATTTTTTTTTTCCTCAAAAGCTTCCGTGAAACAAATAACACGACAACGGCCTAAATATAAGACCTGCGGAAATTTCTAATCTCCTCAGAATTGGATGAAAACCCAAAAATACAATCCCGTAATACACATCCATAACAAGCACACAACTATCCATCTTTCACAATTCCAACAACAATCATTTACAGGATCACATGTGTCATTCATGGCACAAATCCATAAAGACAGTTACTACTCTAACAGTTAAATAACAAGATGTCATCTAGAACACATACAAGAAATCCAGTATATAGCTGAAGTAAACCAAGAACCTGCGACATAGTTTTTCTTTTTACTATCAAGTACATCACAAGCATTCTATACAAAATCACATGTGCATGAATAATCCATAAATACTAGATCGGTATACAAAATCACACGTCCATAAGTCTTTACATCAGTTGCTCTCCCAAAATAGCTTTAGAACACTTAAGGTCCTCAAAATCTCCGGTAAATGCCCTTCGGTCACTCTTTCTCGTCCGCACTAGCTCTACCGTCTCATCCTGGAGGGAAAATAATAAAAATAGTGAGGGGAGCCCAACAAGGTACATGCATATGAGTGGTTAAACCGTGATGCGTAACGGCCATGTAACTATGCATAAACACGAATGGTAAATCGAGAATGCAATCCAAAAAAATGAGAAAAACATACCTTGACAAGATTATACCTCAAAATCGAAATCGGTAGTCGATTGTACGATGTTCGATGCTTGACAACGAAAAATAGATACTCGGCAAACGGTAAACAATACTTGAAAGTCGACAATCGGTGCGGTAAACGGTAAACGGTACATATCATATCGGTAAATAGTATTTCATATTCGGTAATCGGTATTTCATATTCGGTAATCGGTATTACATATCTTCATATTCGGTGATCGGTACAGAAACATAACATATAAGTAAAACAGTAAACGGTACTTCATATCATATCGGTATGAGACCTCGCAAAGATACCCTACTAGGCGAGGGAGCGAATAATCGAGGGATAGATTGTGTTCACTCCTCACGATCTAAGGCGTAATCGCCATATGGATATCTCATCTCACGGACGGGCACGGTATGTCACCCAAGGTAGGCCGGTAACGGTATTCCCTCCGTCCGTCCGCCCCGAGGGTAGGGCGGACCACAAATAAGTCCATGGTGAGTTATCTCGATTACCACCGAAAAGTCCTAAGGCATGTCGAAGAACCTATCCGACTATAGTCGATCCCGGTCCTAAAATAACTATAATGAGAAACATCTCTTTATCGAAAACCCTTTTTTGAATCAACTTTTTCAAAACACTTTCAGCTAACTTGAAACATACATGAAAATTTCCTGCGGGTCGGTACATATTTTCAAACAAATTATCTTGAAGCCACATTTCAATATCAATTAACTTGCATAATAGAAGCTACGGTTAAAACTCATCAAAACCTCTTCATTTTCGTACATAGGGTTTTTCACAAAACCTTCGACTCAAATCGGTCTCTTACATGTACATATTTAATGAACTTAATATCATAGATGCCATGCACATACATTAAATCATGCAATTTACTCAAACTACAACACATTTTCGAGCTAGGGTTTCATCACATACTTTTCAAGACAAATTAAATACTATTTTAATGTTTATTCACGAAATCGAAACCAAAACTTGCAATAAACATGGATAATCATGAAATCTAACCGACTTAGCGAAGGAAATATATTTCATGTACTTCAATCATGCAACATCAACATTTTAGAGCATTTTCAACGGTTTAAAGCATGAGAAATCGGTACAGTTGAAAAAGCAATCCAAGTACACTTGCCTGACTCAGTTTCTACCATTATTTTACCTGGATCGAATCACAACCGTGGTCTCTCCTTTCTTTCTCGTCGTGCTTGCCGTTGTGCCTCAACTTCCTCTCTACAAACACATCACTTAATCGGCATTTAAACAATGAAGTATTCCACAAAAATATCGTCCAAGTTTTCGGATGAGCAAACACCGTATCTGAGACCGGAACAGTGCACATGAACAATGCACATATGCACGAATCGGTTGATTCTCGGAATTTCGGACATCTAACAGGTAATTTATCAAACCCAAGGCATGGGTAACTATAATCCCAAGTCAATTTACACATTAAACCCCAAATCGAAGATCAAACGGTATCCGGGCGCGGGTCACGGGCTTTGCGAACGAAAATCCCTAATTAACCACAATTTCGGATACCCAACCAACAAATTAACTTACCCAAGTCATACATAATCATAATCTAGTCTTAATTATAATCATAATCATAATCAGAGCCCGAAACCACCCGGGCGCGGGGTTAGGCTTCGCGGATGAGAATTCACATAATTTCACCAAATCGGGTACCCAATCGACAAAATAACTTACCTAGGGTGTGGGCATTGGTATTCTAGTCTCAATTTATACAAAAGCCCCAAATATCGAGGGCCGGAATACACCCGATTGTACGTGAACAGTACACGTGTGTGGGTGAGGGTTTGCGTCTTCCGAAACCGAACTTAGACTATAAATTAGGCCTCCAAATTAACATATATTCATGCTTAGATTTTAGGAAGTAATAAACACAAATTTAATCGGGTATCGGAATAAGGATACCCGAAGAAAATAAAGCAAAAGTGCACGAAAATGAAAAACGAGGGTATGAGATTTCTTGCCTCGACGTGCTCTACAACTTTCCCAACTAGCTCGAGCTCGGAATCAGACCCGAAGGCCTCCATTTTCCCATTTCTCCTTCACAGCTCCTCCCACCGGGCTCCCACGAGCACTACCGCTGCTCCACCGCGACCGCCGCCCGGCCACCACCTCGCACGGCCGCCACCGGCCGCGCCGACTCCCCAGCGCCCGGCGCCCGGCGCCGTCCGCCTCTCTCTCTCTCACCAACGAACCCTAACCCTCGCCCCTCTCTCTCTCTTCGCAAACCCCTTCCTCCCCCGAAACTGCCTCCCCTCATCCTTTTAACTTATATTATTATTATTATTATTATTATTATCATTATATAATATATATATATATATATATATGTTACGTTTCTTTTAAATCCCAAACTTCAATTTGACACCTGAACGATCGAATGGGCACACTCCGGCACCGACCCATCAATTCCGAATATTCTTCAAAAATTTTATAATATTAAATTAGTTTTTCACACGTCCGAATTACCCAAAATAATAAATGATTCCAATTTAGTCCGATAAAAATATTTCGGGATTTCAGGATGTTACAATAATAATAACAATAAAATATTAAAATGTTAAAAGTGTCAAAATAACGATAAAAGATACAAAATTTTATGGAAGTATACAAATAAGATTGGTTATGATATTATCAACAATGGTTGAATATCAAAGATCAAGTAATAATTATTTTCATATAATAAAAAACCAAGCATCACTATTTGCAACTTTTGGATAGGCTGGTTATATATTTTTAATGTAATTGGGTCAAATATCATACTTTTAACTCATGGATGTTAGATTCAATATTGAATTTATAAATAATATAATAAAATATATCTGAATATATTCTATTAAGTTTTTATAAGGGTTCTCATTTAGTCAAAACAAAAAACTTTACTCTAAAAAATAAATATACGAATTATTTTTTCATAATTATAAAACAAATCATCTTTACAAAATTAAAATAGAGTTCTCAACAAACTTAAGAAGAGACATGTGAGGATAATTTTTTAAAAATTTAGGATTTCAAGATAAAATGTTTAAATTAAGCCACAAGCCTTTAAAATCTCATGTAATAAAAACAAATCTAATATGCATACAATATAATCTTAAAAGTATGAAAAACCACTTACACGAACATTTGAACGAGAAATGATAAGAGTATTGGGTTTTGATCACTCTCTAATGGGGGCCATAACAAATTGATGGTCATCCGTGTGGCAAAAAAATGCTAAAGGTCACGTGATATTTGTGTGATGGTCAACTAATGATCAGTTGAAGGTCAGTAGAGTGGTACATGATAGGTGTCTGATATATACCTGTGCGTCGATTCTCAATTGCAAGGTACCTGAGGAGTGCCCGAGGGACGGTCATGCATGGATTATATACCAGTGCTTGAATGCCAATTCCAGTAGTGCTCACACATGAAGCACACTCGAGGGTGCACGAGTGGCAACTCCTATGGTGCTCGTGCTTGAGACGCATCCAACAGGCACTCGAGCGTCAGTTCATAGTGTAAAATCTCTCTTGACATGATTTTAAGGCATTCTAAAATTAAACCTCACACAAGGATTACTGTATAGATAGAGAGAAGAGAAAAAGAAAAAAGAGGAAGAGGTTCGACATTTGGAAAACGTCCGATATGAGTTCTGTTCTTAATAAAAGTCAGGTACGTTATTTTTGAGTAATTTTACTCTTATTTTTCATTGTACTTTCTATTATAAGTTTTTGAATGTGTTGAGGAGTTATAATTAATCATTCTTCGCTCAAGATTGTAACAAAAGGATTTCAGAGAGGGTTATTTATAACCAACATTATTATTATAGGAGATTTATTCAAAATTTATCCTGTAATTTTTTCGTTGGTTGAAAAATATTTTTTACATTAAAAATATTATACATTATTATATTCTTATATTCGCGAGTTTGGTGGTTAACATTTGACAAGGAGTTCGGGTTTTGTTTTGTTGCACTGAGTTGTATGTGTTTGGATAAAACCCCAACAAGTGGTATCAGAGAGTAAGTATTAAACTATTATTTAATGAAGTCAACATCGAGGAACTTGTCATTTTGTGTTTAGTAATTTAATGGGTAAATTAATTTTATTCTTTAGTAAGAAATGGTGAAAAATATTTTAATCAGAAAATGAATAGTAAAAATATTTCTGAGTAAAGAAAATAAGTCGAAAAAGATGAATGATGAGAAGTGGCAAGATATAAGGGATCTTACTAATTATACAATTAAGTTGTACCTTGCGGCATAATATTTTTTAGAAGTCATTGGCTTATTGAATCCAACGAAAGTTTGGATGAAGTTTAAAAGTCGGTATAAGTTTATGTTCTTAACAAAAATGTTGTCTATGAAGAAGAAGTTCTATATCCTTCATTTGTCGAAAGTAGAAAGTTTTGAGAATTATTTGGATGAGTTCAACCAGAATTTAATGTAAATGTTAGTACTTGATGACAATATTAAGGAGGAAGATAAGGCATTAGTGTTGATGGCTTCATTACCGACCTTATATGATCATATTATCACGTCGTTATCATTTGAAAAAGGCACGCTCAACCTCAATGAGGTCATCGTTTTTTTACTTATGAACGAGTTAAGGTAGAAGAGAAGCATTGAGGTTTCAAGGGAGTTAAGGCTCTTGGCATCCACTAACGGTCAGGATATCCGAGATCGAGGGACTGAGGTGCCAAGTTAGAGAAGAGCAACTGCTTGTCCAAGTTTCAAGACATTGAATACTTTTACTGTGGTAAGAAGGGTTATATGAAGCGGGATTATTCCAAAAGGAAGTAAGAGATGGAGGGCAAAGGTGAGCATCAAGAGGGGAGGGATTGTGACAAAAATGATTGGACCTATATTATTTCCTGCGAAGACATTCTAGTTGTCCATGCAGGGAAGACATGGAGCTTTCCAAGGTAGGAGACAAATTTGTGATAGATAGAGGTTCCTCACACCTTACGATTCCTTCTTCACAAACTATACGTCCAGGGACTGAGTAATGAAGATAGGAATGATAGTTCGTCAAGGGTTGTTAGTATTGGGAATATTAGCTTGCGGATAAACAACGGAATGAAACTCGTGTTAAAGGGTGTGTGACATGCTCCGAATTTATAGTTAAATGTGATTTTAATCGGGAAACTTGATGAAGAAGGATTTTACACGACGTTCGAAAAAGGCCAATAAAAACTCACCAAAGGTTCCTTAATTGTGGCAAGAAAAGGTAAGTAAACAAGTCAGTACTTAATGAAGGCTTTGATTTCCAATGATAACGTTAAGGTAATCAATAGGGGCATTAGTAAGGTGGTAGGAAGAGAAGGCCGATGAGGAGTACAAGGGGGGTAATTCTACCGCCAATGAGAAGCCGAAGGGGAGTGACAATACTCCTGATTCAGTGGAGAGAAAGAGGGTATCATTCAAGTTTGCAAAGGTCGACGTTGGGATCCCATTAGAGGGGAAGCTATCGAAGGGCAAGTAATGACGGTTGTTGGTAAAGGCGAAAGGTCCCCCCACAAGGTCATGAGGAAAAGTTTATTAGATTTTGGTCACTCCTTTATGGATACCACAACAAATTGAGGGTCATCCAAGTAGCAAAAAAAAATACTGAAGGGTCGTGTGATATTCGTATGAGAGTTGGTCCAGTATTTATTGAAGGTCAATATAGTGGCACATGACAGACGCTTGATTCACGCATGTGTATCGATTCCAAATTGAAGAGCGCCCGAGGAGCGTATGAGGGACGCTTATGTGCAAATTACGAACCAACGCTCAAGTGCCAATTCCAATGGTACTTGCATGTGAGGCATGCCCGACGGGCATTCGAGCACCAATTCTGGTGGCGCTCACGCTCGAGCATTTGTATGCAATATAAAATCACTTATGACGCAATTTTAGGGTATTTTGATAGCAAATCTCACACAAGGGGTACTACACAGAGGGAGAGAAGAGAAAAATAGAGAAAATGATGAGGTTCGACATATGGTAGATGTATAATTTGAGTTTTATTTTTTACCAAGATCAAATATGTTTTTTTAGAGTGGTTTTCTATGACGTATTTTGTTTATTTACTTTTGTCTTTCATTGTACTTTCTCTTGTGAGTTATTGGATATATTGAATGGGTTGTAATCAACCATTCTTTACTTGATATTGTAGCGAAGGGATTTTGAAGGATTTTTCTATAACCAATATTATTATTATAGTAAATTTATTTAAAATTTATTCTATAATTTTTTTCTTGGTTGAAAAAATTTTTCAATGTTAAAAACATTGTGCATTATTATGTTTCTTGTACTCATGAGTTTGGTGGTTGATATTTGACCGGGGGTTTGGGTTTTGTTTCGTTGCACTGGATTATGTGTGTCTAGGTCGACCTCAATAAAGAATTTTTCTAAAAGGTTTAATAATAAAGGAAAAAATGTAGTTAGATATGCTTACCTTAATTCAGACTCTCTAGAAAACGAGTCTAGCATCTTGATTTTTTAATCACCACCATCAAAAATTGTATTTATTTATATATTTATATTTTTGCTTTTGTTGGTGGACTTGAGAATGTGCTCAACGCACTGTATTTGTCTCAAAATGTAAACAGGAAATTGTTGATCCTATTTTCTCTACTGCATACGTAAGTGCAATGCTGAGGCAGGTGGTCTACCTCTTTAAGGCCGTGTTTGGATTCTGGAAAAAAAATCAGGGAAGGAAATTTAAGTAAAAATGGCATCGGAACATAATTACATTTCTGTCAGATTTCTATAGGTTTCTTCTTCTTCTTTTTTCCTCCCTGTTCTCAAAAGTTTCATAGGATCCAAATAGATGTTGGGATCTATTTGATTTTGGATAAAATAAGATTTTTGATGGGATTCACAACTGAGGAAGAAGCATTTATATAGATATATAATCGGTGAACTGCAAGTGTAGTTCTTATAAGACAAGTTCTAAGGGTATGCAATTCCCCTTACATGTTAAGAAAACAACGCATCAATCTTAAATTTATTTATGATATTATTCAACAAAGACAATGGTTAAGTTATATAAACAAATTGATTAAAAGAAATTGAAAATGATCGTCACTAAGATGGTTGGTTAAGAAGAGACAGATGTACCTAAATATAAACATAAAGTGACCAACTTATGAAGAATTATCTGAATAATGTAGCCATTTTGAATTAACATTAACAAAAAAATGATTCTAGTTGCCTTTATTCCTAGTGCATGTTATACCTTTAGGACTCGTCCTACGCTCCGTCATATTGTATCAAAGAGATTGTAAAGAATTAGATGAGCATTTCACTCTTTTCAAATTATACCATATTGTCTAACTGAATATAGGTGCCTATAAGTTTTAAATTGTTGGGGTCACTCCCATGTGAAAAAACACAAAAATAACATTTTTGAGAGAAAATAAGCTATATGACCAGTTGGAAAAAGAATCTGGTCAACGTGTTGTTAATCGACTAAGGTTGCACGAAGTAATTGAGAACGAGAACTTTGTGTAGATATGGTCTGCGGACTTGTACAACATAGTTCTGATGACTTGTGAGCAGCACTTGAGTCCGAGAATTTCAATGAAGGCTTGAGGACTTTGATGAAGGCATGGTACAGATTTGACACTTGCGTAGGAATGACTTCAGGTGACCAGTTGTGAGATAAAATCGATCAATGGATGTTTGATCATCTATAAGAGAAGCAACATGGCCCATGATTGTTAGCTCAGAAGATTGATTGTGTATGCAAGATTCCTAAAAATATACACAATCTCTACAGAGTGGGTACCGTTTCTATAAAGCACGATATTTTACAGAGCGATTGCAGAGACATTGCAGAACTGTATGTGCGCCAGGTGGCTGCCTGTACCTGCAACCTCCATACTAGCTAGGTGATTGTTCAAATGGTGGATATATATATATATATATTGAGCTTTGTGACATAGATACATGAGAAGTGAAAGAGTGGGAAAAAAAAGGGAAGAATAGTGAGTGAAAATAAAGTATGAAGCTCTTTGTATTCTTATACTCTATTTTTCATCTTTTCATTTCAAGAGCTTGTATAGCTGTGAGGGTTTGTAATAAACTCCACATAGTGAAATTTATTTTTGTGGATTAAGTGTTTCATAATTTTTTTTCTTTGATTTGTAAAGGTTTTCGATGTAAAATCTTGGTGTACTTATCTTCTTCATTATTTTTTTATTCTCTCTGTGCGCGTGTCATTATTGTTGTCGTTATCATTTTTATTCTGACAACCTTTTTTCCAATACAAATTGGATCATGTTATTTTTTATTAAAACATATTTAATTTAAATAGCTTAGAAGGGTTAGTTGCAAGTGGCTACAACTTACGTTTTTCAAGGTTTTAATCCGAGATCTTAATATTATAATGAAATAACATTATCATTGTATCAATATATAAATTAACTAAATGGATGAGATATATTTAAGTCACATTACAGCAAAAACCTTTTCAGATTGCTAATTAATTTTAGCCATTGATATTGAAGATGAGGCTTGGAAGTGAGCTTATTCTTTTCCTGCTTTTACTATCTGCTTTTACTGGGTAGCTCAAAAGGGAAATAGGCAGAGTTAAGTGCCTTGGAAATCTAATGCAAGATCTTCACTTGTTCAGTTTACCAAGATTTAGTTGCATTGTCCATATTAATTGCTTAATGAAAGTGGGAGTTTAGCTCCATGGTGAAGAAAATAAAGCGTTGGTGTGGAAAATTCATTCCCATAAGGGTTCAATACGCAGAGAGCAAGCTCATGGTAAGGGGGAAAATACTGTGGTGCTCAATGTTTGTATGCCCGAACTTGGGCCAGTAGAGGCTGCGACACATAGCATTCGCGATGCTACCCTTGTTTGTTCCATCATTTATGATTCAATGATTGATATTTAATATATTAAAATAATATATATTTGTTGGGCCCCAATATGAAGGCCCACAGAAGCGCGACCCAAATAAAGAAGCCCGGAGACATTCTCGCAAGTAAAGGAGATCGGATGGCCCCAAGGGCCGAGCCCAAGAGGTTTCGCAAGCGCCGAGCGGCGGGAAAAATCTCTCGGACTTTTCCCGGAGGGCCCCACACGAGCCATTCCTCCTCACCGGCCCATCGCGAGCTTATAAGGAATCTCATAACTGAGACGAGAACCGCCCCGATTCATGGTTGAGAATGCCGACTAGACTATTTCGCCGGTTTCGCAAAAGCCCGCAACTACCGCGGTCGCCGAATCAACGAGAAAGACGCTAGTCTAATCAAGGTGATATTTAGATCCTGTACACCAGACACGCTCAGATGCTGCAACGGCGCCGTTCGCGTGCCACTTTTCACACGTCAGCTGCATTAAAGGAAGCCAGTGGACCAGCTCCTCAACCGCCGGATGGACGCCACGTGTCTACTCCCCAACGGCTCGGTTTCCACTATAAATACACAGCAAAACCTCCTTTCCAGGAGAGTTTTTCCGGACTCTACAGCACTGAGCCCTAAGGCTTCAACCGGGCACTCTCTCTCTCCACGCTTAACTCCTCAGAGAAGGGTAGAAAATACTCTCAGCAAGCATAGCTTCCTTAGGAGAGAAACATAAAACGAGAGATAGGGAATGGATTAACCCTCACAACTGTACTCTGTAAAATCTCCAACCCATACAGTGAAGCTCTTTACAACCCCTGAGCCTCGTGGTTTTTTCTCCCCATTCAAGAGGAGATTTTCCACGTAAAACATCCGGTCTCAATCCTCATCTCGTGTTCAACACATCACTCCCTTGTGTTGCCTAATTCCACAGACCGGACGGGACGCGCTCTGCATCTCTCGGCCGTGTTGGACCTCTCGGATCCAACACCCCTCATCAACGAGCCTTCCTGAGAGATCCGGCTGAAAAGTCTCCAACCTTTGCGTCTCTCGGGCCCGTGGAAACAGAACGCAACAATATTATATAAATATTTTTTATTCAAAAGTTTTTAAAAATATGTTCAAATATTTTTAAATATTAGTATGATTGAAAAACAAAAAAATACCATTTTAAATATTTTTACTATTTTTTTAAATGTTCATTTTCATCCATTAAATTTCAATTCAACGAATAAAAGGAAGTTGTAAAGGCAAGCACATTTCAGCCCCCTTTTACATTAAATTGGACGAGGAGTTCCCACCAAGTAGAAAGAAAAAGATAGGACGATAATGGTTTTATGCTGCCTGGCCCTAACTGATATTACGTATACATATGTACACATATATGTATGTATATTATTAATATTTTTATTTTATATAAAAATGCTAATTATATATATATATATATATCATTTATGGTTAATATTATGTTATTTTTAATTATATAATATGTAATAATACTTTTAAAATAGACTTTGAAGTTTTAGAAATGGAAACAGTTTTAAAGAGGGGCATTCACATTCCCGGTCATGGCCAAGTAATAATTGGGTGGAGATAAAAATTAAACAAAATCAGGGAAACTCCCATTTTAGGTTTATTTTTAGTATTGATAAATTTTATAGTATTGTCTCATATATTATATTGGGTCCCAATATATGGGCCCATAAAGCACGGCCCAAAGAAAGGGCTCAAGTGAAAAGCCCAGAAATATATCCACGAACCAATAGGACTGGCGGCCCAGGAGGCCCAAAATCCAGGCTAGCTCCTTATGTTAGACTAGCCAAACAAGCCCGAGAGTACAGGCTGATGTTCCAAAAGCCAAAGCTACGGCAAAGGTCTCAGAGGTCCCCTTGACCAATAAGGGCTCGATAACATCGCAAACAGCAGACGGTATCCAGGTACGAGGATCAGAAGAAGCCCGAGAACCTCAAAAGTTCCATCAGGCCTCAGACTAGTCTGAAAAGTCAGGAAAGGACCCGATGACCCTCCACAAAGGACCAAAGATCCTCTAAAAGACAGTTAATGTCCGAGAGCTGCCTTCTTTAACGAGTCTGCGAACTCACAAAGAAGCAAGGCACGCCACACAAGGACGAAGACTATCTCACACACGGTCGAGAGCGCTAAGCAGCTTCGCCGATTTCCAAGGAAACTGCAACCACTACCAGACGTCGCCTCAACAGAGAACGCCTAGTCAAATCAAGACTAACTCCTAGAGTCTACACGCCTGACATGCTCAGACCCTACCAGCGACGCCAGCGGCGTGTTTCCCGGTACATGCCATCGTCTCTAACATGGACAACAGGGAAGGAGGACGGCTCCCTCAGGTGCAAGACGTGACCAATGGGATAGTGGACAACCTCTTGGCCACACGCCAACTGCCATGTGTCTTCTCCCCAACGGCACAATTTCTCCTATAAATACCCAGCAAAGGCTCTTGCCTCAGGACTCTCCCTTGGCCCCTTCTTCCTCTCTTTCTAATAAGAAGGAACAAAAGGATGACAAAGCTTCCCAACGAGAAAACTTTCTAAGGAGAGAAATACAACACAAGAAACAAGGAAGGAATCCACCAAAAAACGTGTACTCTGTAAAGACTTCCACCATAGTGAAGTATTTCGAAATGCTCAGAGCCTCGTGGTTTTTCCTTTCTATTTAAGAGGAGGTTTTCCATTTAAAACCCGATTTTAATCTCTCCTTCTCCATATCCAACACTCCCAAACACTTGTATTGCATTGGACACTCGAGATCCAAAACACAACATTGGCGCTGTCTGTGGAAACGTGGACAAAAAACTCACAACTCCCTACCATCACACAACAACAAAGCGCTCCAAAGATGGTGAGCAGACAAGACATAGCACATCCACCCAGGAGATGAAGCCTTTCGACAGGTGACTCCCATTAGGTGGCATAACGAGTGGCGGCCCCAGTACTACCGTGGGCAAGCTAGTGAAGAAGGTAGACAGCCTCTCAAGAACAGTCCGTACCCTCCGCGAGAGGGTGGACGAGCAGTCTAGGGGAGCATACCCCGAAAGTTCGCGGCCAGCGGCGTCCTAGGAGCGACAAGCGGTGTGAGCTCCTGGCGAGTTGATGGACTACCTAAATAAAAAGAAGTCCATGACCAAGGCCCCGACGAAGAGAGGGCTCAATAGGCTCTGGAAGACGGTCTTTGGACCCAAGACTGGCGAAGTAAGCCATCCGGGAGGAAGAGAAGACCCCCTGCCCCGAGGACAGGGGAAGGAAAAAGAAGGGCGGGCGCCCAACTGAAGACCCATGGACCGTCCGGACAAAACGAGCTCGAGCGGATGGTCCTTGGAGGAAACGGACCACCAGGCCCACCTACCCTCACTGAGTCACTCACCAACATCCTGAGGCAGATTCGAGATGAAGAGTTCTTGAGATGGCTCAAGGCGTTGAAGAACCCAGAAGGGGGTGACCAGTGGGAATAGTGCCATTACCACTGCAGCCACGGCCATGATACCAAGGACTGCAGAAAGCTCCAGGAGGAAATCAAGCGGCTGGTAATGGAAGGCTATCTCGACCATTTCCTGCCATGACCCGGGCATGGCCCCGGAGCAGCAGGACGCAGTCGGTCACGCCGCTCAAAAGGCAAAGCCATAATGGGCGCGAAACACGCTTGACCATCGACTGGGGGGCTACACGCGCCAACTTCATAAAGGGGGGCTACGCGCGACAACTTCGTAAAGGCCAACGCAGAGCAAAACTATCCGAAGGCCACGGTCAGCAAGGGAGCGATGAGAGAAACGCCAAAGCCTAAGCGCATATCAATCTGGACTCAGGGGATTAATGTAACGTGAGGATCCAAAATGGCCCTGGAGGTCACCCAATGTAACACGTATACATGAATGAAAGAGTCCCTTCATTATGTCTATTTTGATATATTCTCATGCTCCCTCATCAACATCAAGGCAGCTCACAACTCAAAGCAAAAACTCAGCGGTGCCCGAGCGGCCCCAGAGATCGTACTCTAAAAACTCGGCTGTACCCAAGCAGCCCCAGAGGTCATACTCTAAAAACTCGGCTATACCCGAGCGGCCCCAGAGGTCATATTCAAAAAACTCGGCTGTGCCCGAGCTGCCCCAGGGGTCGTACTCTAAAAACTCGTATGTGCCTGAGCGGCCCCAGAGGTCGTATGTGCCCGAGCGGCCCCAGAGGTCGTACTAAAAAAATTTAGCTGTGCCCGAGTGGCCCCATAGGTCGTATTCTAAAAGCTCAGCTATACCCGAGTGGCCCCAGCGGTCGTATCCTTAAAACTCGGTTCTATTCGAGTGACCCCAGAGGTCGAATTTCGACTACTACACCCAACGCCAAGAAACCCGAGAGGTTCGAAGGCTAGAGAATCCTAAAAGGATTGCACACCGAAGGCTAAAGACAAAACGCTATGCATCGCATCACAAAAAAAAAGACTTGTACAAACGCGGCAAAAAGCCCAAAGCTCGATTCCAAGAACCACAGGTTTTATTCATAAAGAAAAATCTATATATGATGTTATAACAAAGGAAGAAAAAAGACAATGTGTCATGGGGGCCCCTCTTGGCTCCCCTTTCCTCGACCTTCCTAAGCTCCAGAAGGCCCCGCCTGGTTCGCCGGATCTGACTCCTAGGGCGTAAGAGGTTCACCTTCAGGCCCTGTCTGAGGGGACCTAGGAAAAGGCCTCCCAGCAACGCCGTATAAGTCTCGTGCGCTTAAGGCACTGGCATTCCTGGGATCGAGGATGGCCATAGGAAACCACGGACGGACCAGTCGCAGCACTCAGCAGCACATGCGAATGCCCTTCCAATACTTGCTGTCCAATAATGATGCCATCTCCACGGTTTGCACGGACGTCCTCAACCTCTCCTCCTGGCGAAGAACCCTATCCTGGAGGAGCTCTTGCTGAAGCCGCTGGAGCTTGACGATATCCTCCAAAGAGGCAATCTTCCTCTCTTCTTCAACCAGCTTTGCTTCAGCCCGTTGTGCAGCTTCCCAGGCGGCCCTCAGTGACTCCATCTCCATGCGGGACTGGACGACCTCTCCCAGTAGCTCACTAAGACCTCCAATCAGATTCTGGAACTGCAAATAGAAAAGCCCATCAAGACACCGACAACTGAAAATAAGGCAAAAGAAGGGATGGGTTATCTTAGAAACAAGAGGATCATGCCTTGGGCTGCGTTCCGCGGGGGCCTCAGACTCCTGTGGGCCACTCACAAGCGCCGCAGGCGCCTCCTCAGGCACAAGCTCCGCAGCTATAAAAGGCACTGAAGAACCTGCCCCAACATCGGCATCCCCTTGGAGCTCAAACAGTTGTTGCTCGGCTTGGACTGCAACGAGATGCTCAGAAGGATCAAGGGACATAAGGTTGACGATGCCTAATTCCTCAACCTCTACCACATCCCAGACCATTTCAGCCATCATTCCCTCCTCAGCGTTCACGGCGGAGTCCCTGCCTCCTATGTCCTCGGAAGGGTGATCAATCCTATCCGAGACGTCACGAGGCAGATCAGTGGAAACTCCAGGAATGGGATCATCTCTGGGAGGCTGGACATCTGGAGGCTCCACAATATGTACAATCACTCCCGAGGACTCAGTAAGAGGGTCAGCTGAGGAGGCAGGGGAGAGACCTTCAGTCTCAGAGGACTCTGGTAAGGTGCCAGTCCTCGACCTCTTAAAGAGAGGAGCGATCACATCATCATCATCCAAATCATCGATGTCAAAATCATCATCATCATCATCACAAGAAGGGAGCTCAACAATGGCCGCTGGACATTTCGAACTCTCGGCCGGAAGGCTCTTTTCCGAGCGGTCAGCAGGACCCTCAATCCTCAGTGGCTCCGCCCTCCTCCTCGGTCTCTTTTTCTTGGACTTCTCGGGAGGAGCTGTGACGGAGGCCTCGACCCGTGGTCCCCACTTGGCCTTCTCAAAGTTCTCAGGCGACAACCAAATATTGCGCTTATTCAGGTGAAAACCCCCAAGGTTGGCCATCACCAAGTCCATGTACTCCTTCACGCTCTCTCTTTCCTCCTTCGAATGAACAGAGCTGCATTGGCTGGCCACTTTCCACTAGGCAATGGGGATGGCCCAATGCTCATGGACGCCGAGGAAGAAGAATTTATCCTTCCACCGCTTTGTGGAGTCCGGGTTTCCCCCGCCCATCAAGGAAAAGCCCGGACAATGGGTCATTATGATCCAGTCAATATTATGTGTAAAGCGAAACATAACCTTGACCATAAGAACATTCAAAAGCTTCTTGTGACACCGGAGGAAAACGCACAAAGAGACCAAATACCTTACTGCATTTGGCTGGAGCCTAGCAAAAGGAACCCCGAGTCCCTTCATAATTTCGTAGAGCTCTTCCAGCACAGGAAACTGTTGCCCACCTTTGAGGTGGACTTCATAGACGGTGATGAAGTCGTCCTGAGGGCACCACGCCTTGTCGTGCGACTCCGGAATCATCATGGCCACGGACTCAGGGATCCAACATCGTGCTCGAATCTCCTTGAGCCTATTGAGCGTCATCGTAGAGGCAATATCCCTCACTCCAGGCGCCATGGACGTCAAAGAGCGAAAGCAGAAGAACAGAAAAACTTCAGCAAGAGAAGAGTAAATGCCTCAACACTTAGAGAATAAAACGAAAAGCAGACACAGAAAATGGAGAGTCGGGACGAGAAGGCGTTTAAATACTCCTGAAATTCAAAAAGGCGCACTCATTACCCTCGCCACGCGTCGCTCGGCTGTTCGTCTTAAGAAAATGATGGCATTGCCTTCCCAAGACGCTTGTCAGCGCATCACTTCAGCATTTAATACTCTGCAGAAATTCAAACGGCAGCGTTGGAAAGGTCTTGGACTCAGAGGAAGTTCTGGGATTATTCTCCACCAAGCCTAGCGCCACATTTACTCCGATGACATACATGCACTCGAACTACCGCTGCAAAAGGCTTAAGCCAGAACGCGGACGGCCGTACTCTTGCTTCCCCAGGAATGTCCTTTTCAAGCCACAACACGTGCACGGACAAACCATAGCAAAAGGAAATCAACCTCCCAAGATGAGCAGCGGCGACGTGCCAAATGGTCGAGGACCTCGGACCCTTTGGCATGGGGGGCTATGTTGGGTCCCAATATATGGGCCCATAAAGCACGGCCCAAAGAAAGGGCTCAAGTGAAATGCCCAGAAATGTGTCCTCGGACCAAGAGGACTGGCAGCCCAGGAGGCCCAAAACTCAGGTTAGCTCATTACGTTAGACTGGCCAAACAATCCCGAGAGTACGGGCTGGTGTCCCAAAAGCTAAAGCTATGAAAAAGGTCCGAGAGGTTCCCTTGACCAATAAGGGCTCGAGGACATTGCAAATAGCAAACAGTATCCAGGTACGAGGACCAGAAGAAGCCCGAGAATCTCAGAAGTTTCATCAGGCCTCAGACTAGTCTGAAAAGTCAGGAAAGGACTCAAGGACTCTCCATAAAGGACCAAAGATCCTCCAAAAGACAGTTAATGTCTGAGAGCTGCTTTCTTTAACGAGTCTGCGAACTCACAAAGAGGCAAGGCACGCCACACAATGACAAAGACTATCTCACACACGGCCAAGAGCGCCAACTAAGCAGCTTCCCCAATTTCCAAGGAAACTGCAACCTCTACTAGATGCCGCCTCAACAGAGCACGCTAGTCAAATCAAGACTGACGCTTAGAGTCTACACGCCTGACATGCTCAGACCCTACCAACGGCGCCAGCGGCGTATTTACCTGTACACGCCATTGTCTCTGACATGGATAGTAGGGTAGGTGGATGGCTCCCTCAGGCGCAAGACGTGACTAATGGGACAGTGGACAACCTCTCGGCCACACGCCATATAACGTCCCCGGTGCATCCGCATGACGATATTGTCCATTTTGGGCTGGGGGAGCTTCACGTCCCAGGCCATCACGCAGCCCGCACGGTTTTGTTCCTGGTAGACGGAATCCACCGCCCCCAAACCGCGTCGTTAATGAAGAGGTATCTACGCCCTTATAAAGACACACTTCGTCTCCTCTCCATCCGATGTGGGACTCTGATCCACCCCTTGGGGACCCAGGCGTCCCTGGCAGCTGCCGGACAGGATCCGGCTCGATACCATCTCGTAACATCAGGCGCATCCGCATGATGATATTATCCGCTTTGGGCTGGGGGAGCTTCACGGCGTCCCAGGCCATCACGCAGTCCGCACGGTTTTGTTCCTGGCAGACGGAATCCACCGCCCCCAAAACGCGTCGTCAAGGAAGAGGTATCCACGCCCTTATAAAGGCACGCTTCGTCTCCTCTCCATCCGATGTGGGACTGTACACGCCAGCTGTCACATGTCCTCTCCCCAACGGCACAATTTCTCCTATAAATACCCAGCAGGGGCTCTTGCCTCAGAATTCTCCCTTAGCCCCTTCTTCCTCTCTTCCTAACAAGAAGGAACAAAAGTGTGACAAAGCTTTCCAACGAGAGAACTTTCTAAGGAGAGAAATACAACACAAGAGACAAAGGAAGGAATCCACCAAAAACTTGTACTCTATAAAGACTTCCACCATAGTGAAATATTTCTAAAAGCCCAGAGTATCGTGGTTTTTCCTTTCTATTTAAAAGGAGGTTTTCCACTTAAAACGCTATTTAAATCTCTCCTTCTCCACATCCTACACTCCCAAACGCTTGTGTTGCATTGGACCCTCGAGATCCGAAACGCAACATATTAAGTCCCTTATTTGTCATGTCTTGGTTGTTTTTGGTTTTTGTCTTGGCGTTGAATCTGATTAATGTTCTTTTATTTGTAAGAAATATTTGTCATATAGAAAATATTTACCATGCCAAATAACTTTCCCTCGTAACTTTTTTTGACATCTAGTGTGATTAATAAAATATAAATCATAACATAAATTGATCAAATCACAATCAAAAAAACATTTACGTTCACGATCAATCACCCTTTGATATGGTATTTTTTTTATTTACTGATATCAATTATTTCTAACAAACAAATGAAGTCTAACTATGGAAGGATTGGTTTTGGTCAAGGTTAGCTCATATGATATCCGGTTAGAATTATATTTGAGCAGTATTATTTTGAAGCTCTTAATAATAGTTAGTGATATTTGTGAGAACCTAGCTTATGCCAAATTTTTAATAGATTCAATCTAGTTATATTCCCCATGATATCAGTACAAATTCAGTTCAAGCCAAAATATTTTTTTTAGATGAATCGAAAATGTCAAAAAATAATGAGTTTAAATTAGGTGACATATTAGCTCAAATGAAAAAAAATTATTATTGCCAACTTTTATACTATTCTCAACTGCTTTGATAGGAAATATTTTTTTGATTCTCAAAAACCAACATCCTTCATTTATCGAGGGGTAAAATAGATCTAAAATAGCACATCATTTGCCCAAAAGTAAAGTTTTTTGAGATGCAAGAGAATGTCCTTCCTAAAAGATATCTTCCTTATGGTTGATAATATGTGCTTAGATGATTTAAGATCTCTCACCTAAATTTTCAACCATATTATTTTTTTAGCATGTAATACTATAGAGTTCTTGTGTGTAACATGGACATAAATTTGGGTTGTTGTTTGGGGCTAGGTGATTTAGTCAATTGGGAGCCTACTAAAAAATTTTAAAAAATATCAGGGTAGTTGTGAGTTTTTAAATCTAAGAGAAGTATTAAGTAGTTATATGTCTGAGTTAGTCGACTGAAATTTAGTATATATATTTATTACTTTTTAAGCTAACTCTTCTTATAATATGAATTTTTAGTTGGAAATACAAAATTTGATTTTTTTTATAGAATAATTTTTTAAGAGTTTATCTTTCTTATGACATTTTATAAATTTATATTTTCTTTTACCTTTATTTATTATATACACATGTAAGTACTAATTATTTATGTTTAATCTAACAGTTGTATTTCATCTAAAAATACCAAAATTTTAATTTTAAAAAATCATAACTCGACATATAAATATATATTTATTCATTTTAGATATTTGTGGGTCTAGAGGCCACTCTCTCACGCCCCCATCCAATCATCACCCCTTGCTATGGGTGGGCAAGCTACTTACCCGCATGAAACCTGCATATACAAAAACAGTGCAATGCTCTTGTTGGGTACCGGGGGGGACCTTCCGTACTAGAGTTAATCCAAACTCTCAGTTAATAGATAAAGATAATCTAGCTACTTCATATTAGAGTTATGCAAGTAGTTATTGGGTTTTTCAACCCCCTCTTGGTATTTATCGATAAAAGTCACTCTCTCACACAGAAGAACAGTGCGGTGCACTTGTTGGGTGTGAAGGCGAAAAAATCCCTTCAACCAAAAATAAACCTTCCATACTAGATTTAGTCTGAACTCTGAGTTAATAGATAAAATTAATCTAGCTACTTTATATTAGAATCATGCAAATAATTACTAGACTTTGGTTACTTTTTATGGGTCTTACACTCGTTATACGGTGTTGATTTTTAATTATGGTATAGATATGGATTTTTACTTGATATTTGTATAAAAATTTACTTGATATTTACATGAGAATTTATTTTATATTCGATTTTTGTGTAAGGATTAGCTCAATGGCGTAAGTGAATGATACCTAATGGTCGCATGTGCACCAATTTAGACAAAGTGTTATGCTTGATGATTATATGAAGGACATATGTATTTTAGTGAAGTTTTTCCATTAGTGTTTAAATAGCAGATCTAATTTTTAAAAACGAAACAAAGATATAAATATAATTTGTTAATTTTAGGATAATTGTTTAAAATCATTCAAAATATAAGGGTACAGACTTAGAAAAAGAAAGCAAAGACAAGAAGAATTATAAGTTTCGACAATTCTTTTAAGATCTTATTCGTATTCCATCATCACCAATCTCTAATATGTGATATTAGTTTCAAATGTAGAACATATTCCCGGTTATTTTCTTTTGGTTTGTTTTCCTTATTCGATGCTAGAGTTTGTGCACTAGCATTGCACCAACAATACAATCTGACTGCTCAAAGTAAATAACTCCAAACTTTGTAATAAATGAAGTCTTCAAAGACGTCAGCTGACTCATGGGATTCAAATTTCTCCGAGATTGCAATATGACTGCCTACTTCCAGTTCCATATTCCAACATGGAATGGAGACTAACAACCTTAAATAGCACAGATCTAATTCCAACCAGCAAATGGTCAATTTTACAAGTCTTTCGTTTCCCAGAAAACAAAAATAAGCATACCAAGAAGATCAGGTCAGCCCCAACTGACACGACTTCTCACAAGTCCACCATAAGTTAGCGGTCCCAAATAATAATGTACAAAATCAAGCATAAAATTTTGTTATATTTCGTTTAGTTTTGTTTTTTTTTTCAACTGGCTGAGGAACCACACATTTTACGTCAAATGGACAAGAGGAGTTGGAGAAGCAGAGTCGTCCAAATTGTCCACCATTGCCACATCTCTCATGTTTCCAAGCCCTGATGATGAGTCAAACATTCTTCCCTCGGAAACAAGATCATCATCCACGCCTTCTATATCTGTCGTTGTGCTAATGTTAGAACTACAACTGTTCTGATCAGATAATTCTGGGTCAGTCAGATCAATTTTTGATATGTTTTCCTGATCTGCCAGTTGTCTCAAGAAACATTGTTCTATCTCGGTTAATGCCCCGACTTCACCTGCACCTTCCTCTTCATCATCACTATTTGAAGATGGCCCTCTTGATTCACCGCTGATATCCATCTCCTCTTCTTCCTCCTGGCTGTCGTAATCATCATCACCCATTTGCTCAACGTAAGAATGGGATGATGAAGGCGAATATTCACCCATAGTGGTGGCTTCTTCACGTTCTCTTAGTGTTCTCAAGATCAGGGTCTTGAGCAAGTTCATCACTTGAACAGCATGCATCAGTGCAGTTAACGGATCAGACATCTGTTCAAAGTAACATGACAAATTTTGAGATTTAATTAGCCGAGAAAGCTCTCCCAATATAAACTAGCCATCTCATAAACCTCACTCGTGTACCTGGGTCATGTTAGGAGCAAAAACCATGGCAATATTTCTTGCATTCATCTTGTTGATATATTCTTCTTCAACAACATCGGCCATAAGATCAATTGCCCAGTTAAGCAGTGCAGCTTCTGTTGGTTTGAGCTGCTTCACAAGCTTGATGTAATCTTCTTCTGTGTTGCATTGAAGAACTTGCCCTGATGAAAGACCATCCAGTATTCCAGATGGGAGCTCTCTGAACCAGGTTTTGATCAGCCCAGCTAGGCAGTGAACATCAATGTCGTCTGGCACAATGCCCTTGTTCAGCTGGTCCCTTACATGCTGCTCTTGGCTATTCTCTGGGTTTATGCGAAATATTCCTTCTGCCTGCACGACCACCAAAGTTAGAGGTAAGTTATAAGACATAACTCAAAAAAAGTAACATTCTGAATCCTCGTCAGGGAATCACTCATGCAGAAAGTTTAAAGCATTTGGTCAGACCTTACAATACTTCAAAACCATCCCCTTCATAGTAAATGCCTATATGGGCTTGGACTCAGGGGCGCTCCTTCGCTAATGGAGAAGGAGGGTCTTCTCCTTCCCAATCATAACCTTCCATTTTTATCCAATGACTGACAGAGTCATTTAACATTTTTTTTATTCTCCTAATATCTCATCCTGAATCACTAGTGGGCTTGCATCGTTGGCATACAAAAGCCCCATATCTTACCATATGTTAAAATAGAATTCTAAAGGAAATGAGGATTCTAAGCGTTTAAGACTAGACAATTTAGTAAATGTGGCTTCCATACCATATCAAACACGGAATCGGAGGAAAAATCTCAACAATCAAGTGAGAGCCCATGTAAAAAAGTTTTACACTAAAACAGTTCATACCTTTAGACCACCTTGACAGTACAGCTTCTCTTGCATTAGCAGGAGTATTATGGGGACACTGTTTCCCTTGGAATCATACGAACACTGCATTGATTCTGCAGATATGCCAAAGACACTAGCGCTGCGAGGTCAAGCATATGAAATGTCAGAGATTCATGCCAAAAAATCAAGGCAAAACTGGGGGCAGCGAAGAAATGTGTAGTGATAGAACTGTTAGAACCTTATATTACCATGAGTATTTACTTATGTTCTCAGTTTTATTCTAGATGTTTTTATGATGATAGAATATCTCTCGATGAATTTCTCATCCTTAGATTGTCTCTGTATAGCATATATTTTTAATTTGTGAAAGATGCTTTTATCATTTGCCTTTCTATCCTATAAATCCAAAGGTTGTAATAGATATAGGATATGGTGAGTACACACAAACTGCCCCCCACCTTCTTTGCTCTCTCAAATTGTAAAAAAGACAAGGCGAAGTGTGGGCTTCCTGAGGAGCTAATAGCAAGACGGTAACTGGAGAACACCATATGGACCATGGAACAAGTTGATTATCATTTGAGCAAATAATCCATTTCCAAGATGAAATAATTAAAAGAAAGACTATACTAAGCAAGAACCAACCCTCATTCAGAATGCTGATAACCCATATCAGAAGAAAATAAAGCATCCACTTGTTTCCTTCAGATAACTACTATAATCAGGAAAAACATCGAAAACAGAGCAGGAGTGGTACATATTTTGTCACAGAGTGACATAATACATAGATTGTTTTTGCTTCTGAAAGTTTTCCCAATAATCAATAACATTGGTCATTTGAGAATTTTCTTAAGCTTGTCAGCTCCTACTTGTTTAAGCTCATTTAAGTACAAGTTAATTTACTTCTCACAAAAAGGATAATTACAAGTCTACCACCCACTGAATCAAACAACCAGCTAAACATCAGATCTAAACCACTTAAGAACAAATTTCGCAATAATTGGAAGAAAACCAGATGACAAACAAAGAATCATCAAGAGAGAGAGAGAGAAGAACGGACCTGGCACTTGGGACTTTACATGGAATCTCGACTTCAAATTCGACAGGAAGACCCAAAAATCCATTGAATCTATCAAATGTAACATGGGTAATGTGCTGAACATTTGTAGGCCATCCGATTTCCATGTGATGAAGGGAAGATCTGACTTCTTGCCTTCGATCTATGCGACAAGAGACCATTGATTTCCTCAGAGCAGCCAAGATAAACGCCAAGACTGACAGCTGGTTCTGCTGCTGTTCATCAACCGACCCTCCTCCTCTCGCTGTTGCTGGGCTCTTGGTGCTTCCTCCACCGCAACCTCCACCCCTTGTCACCATTGCAAGCCCCGTCATCCCTCTGCTAATTGTCTGCTCTGTGTTCGTGTTGGGAGTGCAAGAGGGAAGTGATTTTAAATTGCAAATGAGATTTTATTTTTTATTTTTATTATTTTTGTTGTTAATTTTTGAACGACGATTCTTGGGGTGTGGGGTTCAAACGGTCATTCAATTCAAATTTTAAGACTGACTTACACAGTAGCCTTTGCAAACTTGAAATGACCCACAAGACCTCATTAATATGCAAATTGCCACACTTGTCCTCATTTCCGTAGAGTTGAGATTCTACATCGTCGAATAAAAACACTTCACAATTCCCATTGCATCAACGTAAACTTGTGACATGGTGGGGCCATTAGTAGTGGAAATTGCATCCTTCTCTTTATACTTCACTCAACTTTGCGATATTTTTCTTCTGAGTAATATGTTTGGTTTAATTTTCAAACATATAATAAAATAATAATAATAATAAATTATAAGTCATAAATAATCTAAAAAAAATGAGACTAATACGTTTTTAATTCAAACAATAATAAAAATATCAAGATCGACTAAATTACTTGTTATAATTCGTTTAGGCTTTGAAATATAATCATGAATAAATTTCTTTTTTTGGAAAATCTACATATATTAAGTTTTGAATAATTGGAAGGAGAAAATGAAATACATAATATTTGTTTAAGTTTGTTGTTTAAGAATGTGAGTCCAAATATCAGAAGAGATCAACTTCTCAAGTTGGTTTTCGTGTGTTGTGAGGGGGTGGGGGGAGGGGAGGGGAGGGGAGAGAGAGCCTTCCATTTTAACTTAGTGGAATTGAAGCTATTGCTCATAGAGGGAGTGGCATCCAAGTTTTGGCGAAAGCTAACTTCCCTTTAAATTGATAGTAGGTGGGATTATTTTGCCCTATTATGGGAGACTTGACCCATCCAAAAAATTTAACATTTCACACTCATATATAAAAGGTTAAAAATGTAACTTCTGCTAAGATAAAAATTTTAAAAAATTATATTTAAAATCATTCATATGATAAATGGGACATGTGACGAACAAACACACCTACAGTTTTAGAGTCTCATGCTTCGCATTTGTAAGAAACACACAGTAGCTCAACACTAAAATAAAAAACAAACAAAAATATATATCTTGTAATACTCTAAACATAATTTATTAGATTAGGTTCAAGCATTTCTAATCATTCATAAATTTATTTCATATGAAAAAATACACTTAACATTATTTTATTATCTTGTATCTACAATTATATTCTAAACTTCTCATAAATTGTAACATATTTATTCAATTGCTAAACATAGATATGGATAAAGACAATCATATTATCTTCCTTTCCAAATTAAATCCTTCAATTCTAGTCCAAATACTTTTCTAGACATGCCCTACAAAATCAAAATTTTCGTAGTCATTGGTGATATGCTAAAGTATCAAATATTAAACCAAAACTTGGAGAAATAATTGAGAGTTACAAAAAGGGTACTAATAAAAGTTATGTATATGAAAACAAGAATCCATTCATTCACATTTCTTCATAGGTCATCTTGCACACGTGGTATGAAACATTTGTTATAATGTTGCACTATTTTCTTATAGAGTGTATGTTAGTTTTTAAAAATTAGTAGTACAGATTTTAGCCTAAACACATCTAATATTTAACTTAAATTCCATGTCCACATTTATCTCAAAATTGGATGGAGACTCAAATCTAACTTTCGACCAAGGTTTGCTTCTTAGACCGTAGGCATTGCAGAAGAGATATCGTTCGAGCTAGTAAAGACCGAGGTGGTAAAGGCAAAGGTGTTCAAGGATGAAGACAAGGATTAGCGACTAGAGGAGTTATTGTTGAGGAAGCTGCTATACACCGAGGTAGTTTAATAGTTAACGACGACGTTATAGGCCGTGATCGCTAGTAACACCGGACTGAAAATATATTTCCCTTTGTGCACAGTTATTAACTGAAGTTTTCTTTTTGCTAGATCTTCTTTGTGCTTTTGGTTATACAATTTTTTCAGAGCTCGAGATATGTCCTAACTTCTATATTCTAACTCCAGGTTAAAAACACTTGGGGACAAAATATAGGCTTTTTATAAATTTTTTTTAATACATATTTACCTACTTAAAAAAAAAAGGACTTAAATCTAACTTTCAAGCCAATATGATGGATGGTGGGGAAACCCATCTCAACCATAATCAAAAAAATAAAAGAAGATAGTGATCTCATCTTGATCATCTATCAAAATGATATATCTTTTAATTGATCTTATACATATTTTAAGATCATCATATAATTAAAATTCTCTCATCCCTACATGCTTTTAAATATAATAGGTGATTGTTTACCAAACTTAAGCTTGTCATGCATACATTTTTGTGATATATGTTCAATATATTATAATTATCTATGCATACTTATATTACCATATATATTATAAACTAATTGATGAGTATAAAATAATCTATATAAATAAACTATAAATTTACATAACATTCGTTTATCACACATTTTTCTATTTATAGCCTATCTTTGCCAAGGAATAGCATATCTAAGAAAACTTTTGTAACTAGGCATCCCATTGAAAGGAGATCAACAATGATCTTATGTATAAATACAAATCATATAAACATTCTTTTCTATAAAAATTCCCATAGAATTGTAATTGGTTTGCATAAGTTTGGTTTAACAGTGGTATTTTATAATCTATAAAACAGATTTCACAAGCCTTACATATCAATAAAATTATTATCGATTATCATCCCATACTATCAATTGAGATTCCTAAAGTAAAGGGAATCCCTCTAGCTAGATGACCTATATTGCAGCTAAATATATCACAAATTTAGCTATAAATGATGACAAATTAATAATTTTTTTCTGTTCTTGCCATTCGAAGATATTGTGCCAATATCATGTAAGACCAAATAACTAAAATTTTATTTTCTGTTATTAAAATTTCTTTGCAAATGACCCCTATATGTCATTTCAATCCCAAATTTGTTGTTTGGTAAAGGATGAAGTAATTCACAATACTTTATTATATATTACTAATATATTGATATATATCAAATATTTATATATTGGATTTTATTTGATAACAAATTATCAAACCGATGGGTAACATAAATATTCCTGCAAGTACGTATCAAAACATTCTCTAAGCTTTCACTACCACTGGATTATGGAACATTTGACATTATCTTTCTCATCTAGAGTTCCAGGACACACGCCAAATCTACATTTCATTTCAATCCCAAATCTATTGCTTGGCAATAGGAGTAATTTACAGTACTTTTTATATATTACTTGAGATGTCCTTAGATCTAGATTGTTAAACGAGATAGAAAGCTACTCAATTTCTTCTGACGGGTCAAATTTGAGTCGATCTGATCCCCATTATTTTAAATCTGGATCCTATATAATATAACTAATAAATTAGAGGTCAGAGTATGGTAGTAATTCGCTCCCGAATATATCTTTTAATATTCAAGTTAAAAATCTTTCCACGATGAGAGAAAGATGGATGAATATAAAATGTTTATGCATAGATGCATGTAAAAGGAGGATTGAGCTATTAGTAGAGGCTAGGCTTTGGTGAGTGCACCCAACTAGGGGATGACTTTAAGAGATGGAGGTCTTAGTTTCGTAGGGTGTGCCTGGCCAGGGAATGACTTTAAGAGATGGAAGACTTGGCTAGGAGGCAGTTTTGAGAAATGGAGGACTTAGCTCTGATGGGTGTACTTGGCCAGAGAATGACTATAAGAGATGAAAGACTTAGCTCCAAAACGGTGCCTGGCTAGGATGTGGCTTTGAAAAATGGAGGACTTAGCTCTGATAGGTGCACCTGGCCAGGGGCTACTTTAAGAGATGGATGACTTGGCTCTAAAAGGGCGCCTGGCTAGGGACAATTTTGAGAGATGGAGGATTTAGCTCTGCTGTGTGCACCTAGTCAGGGCGGCTTATAAGGATAGAGGAGGAGGACCTTGTTTGCGGGGCCTGACGTACTTCACATTTCCCAAGAATTCCCTTGGATAGGGGAGCACTGGCAAGCTTACCAGCATGGGAGTGAATGCCCCCGTTGGAACTTCCCTTGGCTACATTTAAAGTGGAGCCTTCTGTGCCTGATTACATGAGTCATCCTCACTGCCCCAGCGGCAAAGAATCTGGAGGGAGCGCAGCACGTCCTTCTTCGTGAGCCTAAATGGGATTGGTTGTTCCGATAGCTGGTGGCAATACTCTGAACTCAACGAGAGAGTGAAATCCAGGAGGATGAGCATGCTCCCCTTCGCCCAGAGCCTAGATAGAGTAGTTAAGCGCTATCCTTTCGTCTTTTTCCTTCTTCTCACTTTCTCTATTCATTAGCGAGAACTTTTTTCTTTTGTTGTCGAGAGCCCTAAGCCTCTTGAGCTCCCTTTAAACTTGTTATCTTCAACATTTGGATCTCTTCTTTTTATCGAGGAGGATGATGGCTACTTACCACCTAGGTTGCAAAAAGGGGCCATCACCCTACCTTCTATGCACGCCATGTCTCATCATCACTTGTGCAAAGGGCACTGGAAAGCACATAATTGGCAAAACATGCTACATGTCCTAGATCACTTCGGTGACCCTTAGCTAGTCAATCGAAGACCTTGACTTCCATGAGGAGACCACCCTACTACAGGCTTAGTCAGGTGAGTCGACCAACCGAATTTCTTTGGACCCCAGTGAGCCTAAGAAGTGCGTACAAATCGGGGCTCCCTGTCAGGCCCCCTCCATGACCAGCTCATATCTTTGCTCAGGTAGAATTCTAATGTCTTTGCATGGACGCCTGCTGGCATGTTAGGAATACCGACAGGAATAATGGTTCATAAGTTGGATCTCGATCCCAATCATAAACCCGTCCGAAAGAAACGTAAGAACCACTTAGTTAAGAAATTAATTGCCATCCGTGAGAAGGTGAAGCAACTACTGGACGCAGGGTTCATCAGGGAAGTTCAACATCTAAACTAGCTATCAAACGTCGTCCTCATCAAAAAGTGTAACGAAAAATACCTGATGTGCATCGATTTCATGGACGTGAATAAAACATGCCCCAATGATAGCTTTTCATTATTTATGATCGACTTGCTAGTAGACTCTATGTCTGGCCACGAGTTGTTTAGCTTTATGGATGCCTACTCGAGTTACAAGTAAATCGGGATAAGTTTGGAAGATGAAGAGCACAATGTCTTCATGACCAACCAGGACACCTTCTTCTACAAGGTCATATCCTTTCATTTGAAAAATGTCGGAGCTATCTACCAGAACCTCGTGAACAATATATTTGAAACCTAGATTGGTTAAAACATATAGGAGTACATGGATGACAAACTCATTAAAAGTAAGGCCACCGATGACCATGTTTGTGACCTAGGCAAGACTTTTGAAGTCCTCTAGGGGCACCAGATGAAGCTAAACCCAGCCAAGTACACACTCGATGTGATGTCCGAAAAGTTCTTGAGCTCCATCGTCTTTCAACAGGAAATTGAGATGAACCTTGAGCAGATAAAGACTATCCTCGATATGAGTCTACCCCTAACTGTGAAGGATGTCCAGAAGCTCGCTGGAAGGCTCGTCATTCTCTCCTGATTCTTAGCAAAATTCACAGAGAAGTACCTACGGTTCTTCAAAGCTTTGAGGGGGACCAAGGCAACCAAATTCTAGTGGATGGTCAAGTGTGAAGTAGCTTTCCAAGAACTCAATGAGTACCTCTCTAATCCTCCTCTCCTAACTTCACCTCAGGAAGGCAAACAGGTATATTTGTACTCGGCGGTCTCCAATATGACACTGAATTTGGTCATCATTTGTTAACAGTTTGGCATACAATGGCCGATGTATTATGTCAGTAAGGTCTTGACGGACATTGAGACCCATTACTCGCATGCCAAAATAATTGCTCTAACCCTCATTTACTCTGCTAAGAAGCTGCGCTTGTACTTTTAGGTGTACAAGATCATCATCTTGATCAATTAGCCACTGAAAGGAATCTTGTAAAAGTTGAACATATTCAAAGGACTGGTCAAATGGGCTATTGAATTAGGCGAGTTTGACATGGAGCTTTGACTGCAGCCGGTCATTAAGAGTCAGGCCCTCACAGACTTCATCGTTAAGACGGTGACCCCAGTTTCAGCCACCCTCAACCTAGTCAAAGATGCCAACCAGCCAGGGATTTCAGCTAGGACCTTACATGTCGATGGGTCATCAACGCAGATCAGTAGTGGAGCAGGCATGGTTTTGAGGACTCCAAATGGTTTAGAGATAAAATATTCAATATCCCTCGAATTTTTAACCACCAACAGTGTTACCAAATATGAGGCAGTACTTGTCGGACTCCAACTAGCAAAGGAATGTTCAGCTAGATCCCTAATTGTCTATAGCGACTCTGAGTTGGTCGTAGACTAGATCCTAAGGAATTTCGAGGCGTCGAACCGTCTACTCACAAAGTACCTCGCTAGAGCAACAAACTTGACTTAGGCATTCAGCAAAGTTGAAGAAGTCCACATCATGAGAGAAGAGAATTGGAAGGCAGACCAATTAGCAAAGATAGCAGCAACAGGGAACCTGGAATAGTATGCCAAAGACATGCGGGATGTCCTAGCCATCCCAAGCATTGACGACCCCAAGTGCGAAGTGCTACAAGTGGCCGACGATGACAATTGGATGACTTCATATAGGAGGTACTTGATCGACGGCACCCTACCGAAAAGCCAGAAGGAGGCCAAACGTGTGAAGAAAATGGTAAGTTGGTGTACCATTATGGATAGGGAGTTGTACCATCGTGGGTACTCAACCCCCTACATGAGGTGTCTCACGCTAGAAGAGGCTAATTACGCATTGAGTGAGGTGCACCTCGACATCTGCAAGTCACACATCAAAGGCAAGAATTTAGCCTTCAAGATCATGTGGTAAGGCTTCTACTAGCCCTTGATGAATTGTGAAACCGTGAATTTTGTGAAGAAATGTGAGAATTGTCAAATCCATGGGCAAGTGGAATCCAGTTTACCGGCAAGCGGTTCACTAGGTACTATGAGAGTCTACGGATAAGGTTAGTCTACGCTTTCATCGCCTACCTGCAAGCTAATGGGTAAGTGGAAGTGACAAACTATATGTTGCTACATGAGTTGAAGACAAAGTTAGAGGATGTTGCAGGCTCCTGGGCGGATGAGCTATCGTTCATCCTATAGTCATATAGGACGACCCTAATGGAGTTGACTCGAGAGACGTCATTCAGCCTATATTATGGGATTGAACCAGTTATCCTAGTAGAGGTCAGACTCTCCAACTTTCGAGTCAAATGTTTTAACCCACTCAACAACTTTCAAAGGCTCAAGGAGAATCTTCAGTTGCTTGAAGAAGCGTGAGACACAACACGCCTGTGAACAGTGACCTACCAGCAGCAAATCGCATGGTACTATAATAAAAAATGTAAAAACTTGTTAGTTCAAAGTGGGTTATCGAGTTTAGTGGAATATAGAAGTAACAGGCAAAATTACCAATAGAAATAAGCTCTCTCCTAATTGAAAAGGACTATTCCTTACCTTGGCTATCCTCTGAAATAGTGCATACAAGCTATCACCTAAGATGGTAAGTTGGTCCTGAAGATTTGGAATGCCTCCCACCACAAAAGGTATTACCAATAAGCCTCAGCCGAGTCTAGGTAAGGTTAGCATGCATCATTCAGAGTACTTATAACATGAACCATATTCTCATTAATAAAATAATTAATTGTTCATATTTAACTGCCAATATGAATGCTTGTTTATTATCTCATAAAATTGAATGACCAAAATTGCCCCTAAATTGGGTGAACTTTTGTTCACTTGTAAGTTGACCTACAACCAGTCAAAAAAATCTTGGTCCTATTACCGAGTGACTCACACACGATCAAATTCTAAACCTTAGTCTTGCTATCGAGCGGCCCATATGCGGTCGAATTCTAAACCTTTATCCAGCTACTTATGCACAATCAAACATCATGGCCCCGGGGCTTTCGGCCCAGAGTCGACAATGGAAAAGAGAGCACCATCAAGTGGCCATTGAAAACTTAGGGGGCTTTCATAGCATGCGTGCGGCAACCGCCTCCCGAAGGAGAGATCTTTATTAGTCGACAATGGTCAGTGGGTTAGGAATAGACGCACAAAAGCTATGATGCCCTCCAATAGGGCTGAGTGCCAATAATCTCATGCGAATGATGGCCTATGACATCGTCCAAGCCCAGCGGCTACGGTCATGAAATCCAGATGACCTTAATGAGGCTCATTCACAAATGTGCAATGACGTCCCATCCAAGGGGTAGAGCACCGCCACTTAGAATAAACATGCTATGACATTCCTCCAAGGGAACGAGCACAGTCGGGCTGACGCACCCAAAACAAGCCCAACAATGATGGCAACAATGCTTAGTTAGCAAAATAAAAAAAAAGGAGGAAAAGTGACTGAAGAAAAGCTCAGTATGTAAGCATGAACGCCAGCAACAACACTCTCAAAAGTCTACTTATTTCATTACAATAATCAAAATGTATAAAGTGGGCCATCCACCCAAGAAAAATACAAAATCTGCCTACGGCCTGGAGGAAGGATGATCCAGGGGCTGGGGTCTCCCTAGTGGACGAAACTGAGGTTTGGCGGCATCACTGGCAGAGCTCAACAAATCTAACCACTGTCACGCACCGGCATTCCTTGTTTGAAAAATTGAGACCGAAAAGCTCAGTGCCACCAGACCCACTATGCGTCGGCAAAGATGAATGCCAACCCAGTACCTACGGTCCAAAGCCCTGCCAATCTCATTCTGGCTAAGAGAGGTCCTGAGCTTGTCCTCAAGCCGGAGCATCTCATCCCAAAGACAAGCATGATCCTACTGTGACTCGTGTAGCGAATCCTCGAGGGAGGAAATCTGCACTCAAGTCTCAGGCAATTCACATTCAAAGTGAGGGCCCGTTCCACCACAACCATGAATTCCTCTAGGTCGATGTGCACCTGGGCTAGGCAGTCAACAAAGGTGGCTAGTTGATGGACCCTCTCCTCTAGCTGCAAGTAGAAAATCAATTAGTCAAAGTGACAACAAAAGTCAAGAAAGGAAACAAGGAAGTGCACGGGAAGTACCTCGACCAGGGATGCCCTCCCAAGGGGCAGACGACTCAATGGGGCCTCAACCGTCACTAAACTCCAAGCTCTAGGGGCTTAGAATTAGGCACTCCCATGCCCTTTGTGGTTTTTTCGGACTCTTCTAGCACCAAGGCCTAGGCTTCAGGGGGCATGAAATGAGACGCCACCGCAGTCTCCATAGTGTCCTCAAGCTCCTCCGCCTCAAAAATCCCTAGCTTGGGGGCTCAGGGCGAGGCTCCTTAGCAATCTCCTTAGCACCCTTTTCAGCAACTTTGGCAGCACGCCCAACTTCCATCTCCCCTCAGACCTTCGGCTCTAAGGGCACGAGACAAGGCCCTTCGGTAGCCTCCACGGCCCTGATTGCCTCAATTGCCTCTGGAACTCCAAGCTCTATAGACTCAAAACGATGCATCTCAATAGCGTCCTTGGACCCGATGGTCATGTCAACCTCTGTTGTTCTAGTTTCCACCATCTCGTGGCCCTCGTCAATCTCACCAGTTTGGACATCAACTACTCAGTGGTCACAAGGAGTCTCCTCAACAAGAGAGCAGGAAGGTAGGTAATGGGCTCCTCGTACGGGGAGATGGCAATAGCGAGAACATCGTATTCAACCAGAGTTAGGGTTGGTATCGGCTCATCCTGGACACCCCTCTCGTCACTCATGACCAATATGAGGGGTCCGGAGGACTCACCTCTCTTAGCTAACCCAACGGTCACAGACGCCTGGCTCAACAAGGAAGTAAGGGCGGGAACCCTCCTCAAAGACCTCCATAGCCATTCCAGCATAGCTCAATCATCACTAAAAGAGGAGTCAGATGAGGTCTCCCATTACTCAGCAGCCCTGTCGAAAGGCTCCTAGATGACTAGCACTCTAGCCTCCTCCTGGACATGACAAGTAGCATCGGGGCTATGTCAGCCCCCTTAGAGTGAAGCTCCCACTGGACCCCAACAAAGGCCTCCGCAGTCTGCCCATGGCCTCTCTCCCAAAAGGTATTAGAGTGCACTTGAATGAGATCCGTCAATGACTTCTCCTGATCCTTCGCACAATCTCCCATAGCAGTAATGAGAGAAGCCCGTGTGTTGCCCCATTCATTTGAAGGAGCCCACTTAGGAGGGACTACTAGAAAAAAATATTTGTTTTTTGCACTTCTTCGTCAAGCCTGAATTCACTCCTTGGAAGTGGAACTTTGGGCGCATGGACATCTAGTCCGCGCCTTGGTTAAAGTGGAAGACCACCTTCACTAACTTGAGGCTAAACTTGCAATTGTAATAATGAGAAAAGATGCACATAGAGATTAGGTACCGAACAGTATTGGGCTAAAGCCTCACAATTAGGATGGCCAAACTCGTCAACATCTCATACAACTTTAGCGTGATTGGAAAACGAAATCCCCCCTTCAGATGGGATTTGTAGATCGTGATGTACCCCTCTGGTGGGAAGCGTGCTCTATCTCCGTGCCTTAAAACTGGAACTCCATGATACTTAGGATCTTGAATCAAGCAAAGGGTGGTAAGAATGGACTGAATCCTGTTGACCTCCTTAGAGCCATGAATGGAGAAGCAAGAAGAGACCGCAGAAGCAAAGCAACTTGAATTGAAAAGGAATGATGCGGAAAATGGAAAAGGCCCGGGATTTAAATAAACCTCCCCTTGAATCGAAATGACGTCGTGTGGGGGAGTTGAGGAGGCACACCCCATAATGACCACAACACGTGCCACATCATAAAGGCGCCACAGCCCGTCAATAAAACATCGTCAGTAATAATTGTCTGACAGACTTGGGACGGCCAACTGGTAGAATGATGAGCAGTTTTCGAGACCCTGACACCCTCGTTTCCCAAAGCGACAAACTGGCAGCACGCTACCCTAGTAGGCTCGAGGCAGATTCGACTGACCGTCATCCCAACCTAGTGTTTGGGACTGACCATCGCGAGTCTGGACTGCCTGAAGAGTGGACCACAAGAGGTCCACATGACTCGACTTGGTGGTTGGCAAGCAATAGAGAGCAACGCTGGAGCACCCGAATCACACACAACATGCAATAATAATTAAAACGACTTAGTATGTTTCATTGAAAAATTTAGAGTATATAACCGAAGGTAACTTTCGGCCTCAAAATACAAGAAGGAAAAAAAAAGATTCTATTTATACCTATGGCCTACCGGAGCGACTGTCTTGGGGTCTTGAATAGCTTAGTCTATTCAGCACAGACCTTCGACCATTCCCTGGTAGCATAAGGGCCAGAGTTCACCACTAAGTCGAGCATTCTCGTGCTGAAGGCCCACAAGCTCCCTCCTAGTCCTTCAAAGCTCGACCTTAAGTGAGGCGATTCAGTTGGCGGGGGCTACGGCGAGCCCTTGCGATCTTACCTTAGACTGTGGTAGGGCTTGGGTGAGATGGTTGATCTGCTCCATGCTCCGCTATGCCTCCGTAGGGGCAGTGTCAACTCAGCGCTACAACTCATCCAACCAGGCACGAGCAGCCTCCTCTGTTGTGCGGGACTCCCTCTGCAACTGTCGAATAGAAAATAGTGATAAGCCAAGGAATACATCGACAAAACATACAAGAAGAAATTTATACTACATTCTAGAGAGACGAACATACTTGATGGAAAAATGTGACATACTCAAAACTAGGGGCACAACTGGAAGCCCTAGGAGTCCAAGAACTGAGGCCTCTGAATGGCACTCCTCCTTAGCAATCGTTGCACCCACAGAATTTTATGCTCTGACTCCCACTGACATCTCATGGGAGTTTTGCCTCCTCAGTCAAGGACTCGGGTTCAGAGGAAGATGATGATCTCGTTGGCCACGCTCGCTAGTTGGGAATGTCAATGAATCCCTCATCAGCCATTTTAAGACCAAAACAAAAATTGGTTAGAAGAAAATATGACAAACCTAGGGATTGAAGCATTCACAGATGACAAGTGATGGGGGAAATAGTTGAGGGCCAGGACTTAAATAGCCAATGCCCCCACTAGTAATGACATCGTTTGAAGGCAACGAAGCAACACATCTTTTCACCAATATCATAGTGATGCATGACGCGACTTGTCCTATCGCAATCAATGTACTCTGATGTCTTGATTAATACATCAATGACGATGGTTCTCAACTATTGATGCCGTGGAGTGTCACTTCCCCGGATTGCAGATTGATGGCATGTGGCCCTTGTAAGAATTGAGTTTTGAATTTTATAATTATACTAATTATGCTCATTATATTAAAAACAAAGAAACCAAAGGCTCGCCCAAGGATACAGTAGTGACACAAAAATTATCCAATGGAATCAGTTAGCAACCGAATTAGTTCTGAGTGATAAAAAGACAACCTGATTGCCGAGTTTTCAACCAATCAACAAGTGAATTAAATTTGATGGGCTAAATATAATCCGAGCTGCTGTATACATATATGATAATTCAGCAGCAGTAGTTTAGGCAGCTACATATATATATATATATATATATATATATATATTTCAGCAGGGCACGAGCAGCATATATATATATATATAAATATATATATATATATGTAAGTGTATATAATAATTCAGCAAGGGGCAGCACTTGGCAAAATGCAGACGGCAGCTTCAAACAGCATGTGAGGGTCATGCTTCAGCAGCAAAATGTAGCACAACAGCAGCAGCAAGTTAGCAACCATGTTGACAGCAGCACACCTCAGCAAAGTCCATGAAGCTGATGAAAATTCAACAATTTCAACTTGCCACACGGCAGGTTCCTAAGGCCACTAAATAGCATTATGACTCAATAAAATTTGCAAAGATAATTCAGCAAATTTAGGAGTTGAATTGGCTATATTTGTGAGAAACTAATCTGAATTTGGTAGGCTGATGAAGTATGCTGGCAACAGCTCTTTCAAAGTAAGGTGACTCAGCAATTCCAACCCAAATTATATAAAGGGTACGTGAGGGCGTAGAGGAAGGAAAAGGAAGAACCAAGAGGTAGAAAAGAGAGGGAAAAATCAGTAAGCCAGGTGCAGCACAAATTTGTGCAAGTGCACACTACGTTGTTCCTTCAATTATTGTTAATTTTTGTTGATTTTCCTTAAATATTGTTACTTCAATACTTATATACAATGCCTACTATACAATTTTTTATCATATCATCATTTTAGAACAAGAATCAAATCAGTTAAAGTTGCTAAAACCAAATGGTGCTGATGCTAAATTTTGCAGCTGTAGGAGGCAACTGAACCGGCCGCTAGACCAGTCCTTGAACCGGCCATTCATTTTAAAATTGAATCAACCAAAAGCATCACAAGTTTAAGATAAATTTTAGATGTAGAATATATGCTGAACCAACCATGAACTGGACCTTTAATTAGCAAATAGTACTGGCCTTACCTCCATACTGATGCTGAAACTACAGCCTAGGAAAAAAGATTGAACTAGCCCCTAAACCGACTGAACCAACAGCTGAATTAGCCAAATTATCATGTAATAAGGCTAAACTATCGACCTGTGAACTAGCTGTCCAGGACACACTGAACCAGCTACTGAACCGAGCCCTTAAATAGCAACAGAATTGACTAACAGCATCCATGCTGATGCTAATAATTGAAGCCTATGAAAATAGGCTAAACCGGACCCTAAACTAGCTAAACCAGCAGCCAAATCAACTGAGGTGTTATGAGAAGACATTGAAGTGTTAGTCTGTAAAGTTGGCTCTGAACTGGCCACTAAATCGGGCCTCAATTTAGAAACAGAATCGGCTAACAGTATCTCTACTGATACTGAAATGGTAGCCACTGAATTGACCTTAAACCGGCCCTTCTACCGACTAAACCAGCTGCCATATTAGCCTAAGTGTCTTGAGATAATGTTGAAGTGTTAACTTATAAATTTAGGCCTAAACCAGCCATCAAATCGGGTCTAAAATCAGCAATAGAACCGGCTTCCAAATCCATGTTGATGTTGAACTTGGCAGTTTTGAAAAAATAGACTGAACCGGGCTATAAATCAGCTAAATCGACAACCACACTCGCCAAGTCCTCATGTATTGAGGCTGAAGTGTCAACTTGTGAACCGGATACCAAAAATACTCTAAACAGGTCAATGAATCGGGTTTCTAAATAGCAATAAAACTGGCTGAGTAGCATCCATGCTGATACTAAAATGGAAGCCACTAACCTAGCCTGAATTGGGCCTTAAACCAACTAAACTACAAGCTAAATTATCCTAATTGTCATGAGTCGATATTAAGATATCAAACTGTAAAATTTGCCTTGAACCAGACACTGAACCGGACCGTAAATTAATAATTGAACTGGTCCAAAGAATGCTAAAATTTTTAACTCGTGGAGTTATTGAACCGGCCTCAAATTGATGATGAACCGGTCAAAGCATCATGTATTGATGTGAATTTTCATCTTATAGAAAGTAGGTCGAATATCAAACCAGCAACTGGATATCAAACCGGCAACCAACTCAGCCAAACACATCAAATATGAATTATTATTTCAGCATATAAATATATTTCAAGACTTTGATTTTTTACTGTATTTTTAATATTTAAATACTAAGTTTCAGCCCAATTTATGAAAAATAAATGAAAACTCTATACAACATTAAGAAAAATGATTATTTTCTTCCAAGTGGAGAAAATTTAGAAGAAGTAAGATTATTTTCTTCCGGAATGAAGAAATTTAAGAATAAGTATAGAGTTTTCACAAAAAAATTTTAAATTAAAAAAATTGGACCAATGATTGATCAATCGATAATATATTCTGGCATACCTTAGTATATTATAGTAGAAGTTCATTATTTGATAAGTAAGTATCACAATACGGTTTTAGCTCAATCTACTAGGAGAAAGGTGTAGATGGCCCACCTCCGAGTTCTTGAATAGGAGGGTAGGCCTTTGATTGTATAGAGAAAAAATACAATCCAAGTTTCGATCAACCACTCCTTTAGTTAGTAAGATCTACTGGCGCTACTATCTCAATAAAAAATAAGAAAAGTAAGTTTTTAACGTATTTTTAAAAAAAGAACAAGACAAGAATAAGATAAGAAACCATAAAAAAAGTTTTCATGAGTGTCATGACTATGTTTTAAATTGTCATATATAATGATGATATCTATCCCAACTATTATATTTTAAGTAAAAGAATTGCATGATCTTTACTATATATTGTGTCTTATTAAGTATTTGACTTACTCTCTTACTATTTTACTAATCATTCAAATAATTCGCACGAGTTCTTACTTGATGAGCAAGAGTGAGGTTTGAAGAATTTTCGTATATACCTTTGAAGATATTATTTTGTCAACTTATATTTGTTGGATAGTATGTATTGTATTTAGTTTTATTTCATAATTAATGTAAAATTCTGACCAATTTTGATGATTGTATAAATAATAATATATCTCAAGGATTATTGTGTATCAAATGGGTAGTTGTTGTAGATATTATTACTTTTGCAAGTGGGTTTGTGTATGATTTAGCAAACATCTTTTCTTAACATGAAATTATATCATATTATTAGACCGATGTCAGAGCCACAAATGATGTGACAATATATTTGGATCTTGTGTATGGTAGACTTGAGGCTGATTCAACTGGCCACATGTGAGGTTTTGGTTTCAGAACGTTATGATTAGAAGTAATTAAGTTAATATAATCAAAATTACGCTTAAAGTATGCAAAAAATTAAGTATTGAAAGCATATATGGATGTGGAGGCCTAGTGCCTGAATGGCGCCCAAGGTGCGCCCGGGGCGCATTTTCTAGAATGGTCGTGTCTAAGGCGTGCTCTAGTACAATTTCTAGAACCCTCGTACCCGAACAGCGCCTGATGTGCGCTCAATGTAGATTCTAGAATACCCATGCCTGAACGGCACATGATCAGTGCTCTAGCATCGGAGTGGTTGTAAGGCGTACTTGCTCTTTTTTTTTTTTGCCATTTTTATTGGAAATTGGAGCACGAGGAGAGAGAGAGAAGTGAAAGGGAAAAGAAGAAAAGAGAGAAAAGGTCAAGGAGAGGTATTGAGAGTTTGAAACCAGACGATTCGAGTAAGAAAATCAGTAGATCAGGTTAAAGTAAGTGTATTCTAAACTATTTCTTCAGTTGTTGTTTATTTTCGTTTATTTTGAATATTATTATTTTAATACTCATCGTAGTTGGGATTTTGAAAAAAGAACATGAAAAATCTGCATATTTGTTACTTCTCTATGTTTTTATAGCAAGATTTGTCAAAAATTAGTATTTATTTACTTATATCTTGAATATGCATGTTTTTAAAGTTTTCTCTCCATATTTAGAGGTTAGAAATCTTATTCCTACTTGGTTGTGCTTAAAGTTTTTGATTTTTAAATTATTCCATATTGTTTTTGTGTGCTCAAAATATATTGTATATTTAATTTTTATATAGCATGTTTTGTTTTCCTATTTAGACATTTTCCTTTTATCTATATTATTGATGAACTCTTATGATAAAGAAATGACGATGGTAAAAATGTGCAAGCTCTATGGAGAAGAATTATGGAGGGATATTCTATAATTAAGTTAAAGACTAATGAACCGTTCTTCAAAAGAGTGAGAACGAATGATGTATGGACTTAAAAGTAAAATTTCTTAAGGAAATAAGAAGTTAAGAAATTAGATCAAAGAATATTCATCAAATAGTATATTTCGTTATACTTCAATATATTATAGTGGAAGATCGTTGTCTATTATGGGTCACTTGCGACTAAGGCCTCGTCTATAGGGATTGTATGTAGACAAATTGTCTCCGGATCTTAAATAGAAGAAGAAGGCCTTTGATTGTGTAGGAGCAAATACAATCCAAGTTTCGATCGATTGCTCTTTAAGGCCTACTGGCCTTGGTCTCCAACAAAAATAAGTTCTCAGTATGATTTAATGATTAAGAAAAGAAAAAGAAATAAATTGAAGAAGTTTAAATTGTATTATGAAAACATTTCTTTTTTGATCATATTTTATAATTATTTATTTGTCTCTATTCTTTCCGATATATATTATTATAATTCAAATATAGAATTTGCATATTTGTTGATGTATATATGTACTTTGTTGAGTATTTAGCTTACTCATTACTATTTTTATTAACCCTTCAGATGATCAGCACGAGTTTATACTCAATAATCAGAAATAAAAAAATCAATGCCTAGATTTAGGGCTTAGGATGTTGTATGATGTAATTTAAGCATTGTCTTTTATATTTTTGATAGAGTAATGATTCTTTTGGACAAGAGAATTGTATGTATGTATTACTTTGTGATTTAAAGAAGTAGATGAAAGTTTTGTTGAATTTAAAATTCTTATATATATAGGATTGTGAAATATTTACATAGGTTTGATGGCAATTGCAGGCATCTTTTCAAAATAGGTCTGACAAGTATGTTTCAATTTGTTGTTAAAGTTATAAGGTTGTGGCATGTTGTGAATCCTATAAATATATGGATGTTTATTTGGTAAATTTTTATATTATGAGTTGTCTTTAGTTTAACAGATATTAGGACAAGTGATATTTTGTAGACGAATCTGTTACACCACATCCTGACCAAGTGTCAAGACAAGCCGCCGTGAGTCAAAACCACCAAAGACCGTGTTACCAACAATGCCGCACCATCAAACTGATGAGGATCAAGCAATCGAAAGCAACATCAGAAGATTCAAATCAATCAAAGTACATATGAGTGTCAGAGCCATGCAATGAAGATAGAAAATGTTCGCTAATTTCATTTATTAATTTCTTTTACAAAGTACAAAGTTTATATCAATAGATGTACAAGATAACAAGAAAAGAAAAAATACATGAAACAATGACCTAATGGCATTCGCTCAAAAGCTGGTTTGGGAAAGATAGGGTTGGGAAAGACAACTGCGATAGGAAACACTTCATAGCCATGTTCCCAAGGACTATCTTCCCATCGAGCGTCCTGACCAGAGACCGAGCATGCCAGGAGATGAATGGAGAGCCATCCCCTATAAGAACAAGGGTTGGATGCCACCACCCTTGCACGGGAGGTTCCCTCTTTCAGAGATCTTCTATTGAGATCAGCTATAGCTGATGGAACTAAGTGAGACCTAATACGGCGACGATAGCCTGGTCCCAAGTAGACTCAAAGGGCACATCCTCCAATAAGCTCCAGAGGTGACTCCAATAGGAGGAACCGAAGGCAAGGCTACTTCCCTAGATCCGATAGTACATTGAGGGGGACAATTGCCCTTCGAATCTCCTTGAGAGGAGGACAACTGGAAACCAGTGGGAGGAGGAAGATAATGATGGCTATATGATTGGACCACTCTTATTACGACATCAAAAAAGTCGAGGGAGGAATATCATGGTAGAGTTCAAGTATTTCTTTGAATCTCATAGAGCTTTATTCGATCCCAGTGGGAGGCAACGAAGGACCCATGTCAGCTCTGAACTCTCACACTACTCGGCTAATGTGAAGGTGAACCACAAAGCAAAGCATAAGAAGTCCATCCATTTATAGCTAAGAAGGAAGATTGGCGAGCCATTAATGGGGAGTCATGCTTGCTAACATTGCCAGCAGGGAATTGGCAATGAATTAATGCTAGGCCTCAAATCAGAGCAAATATCTTTCTAAACAGAGTATTGAATCCCTACATCTCTATACAAAAAGTTGCAAGGCACTTGAAAAAGAAGCACAGCTCTCGGTAACTGACACTGAAACGTCTCAAGAAGGAACACATGAGTTGGCCCAGCTGGAAACATCCCATCATCTAATATATTGTGAACTTGCGAGGCCTAGTCACCCGGCATGAGAGCTAGTAATGGGTCCTGCTATGCTATGGGCTGATCTAAAGTCAAGCACATCTGCCAACAAAGCCCCGCAATAGATCGAAGCCTATAAAGCCATGAGGCAGGTCCAACCACGGTTGACACATAATGGGCCGTTAGAGATACAGACCAACCAAGCCCAATAGGCAGCCCCTTACAAGGCAACCAATCACGACACGGGAACCCTGCAACTCAGTGACTATAGCCTGGCCAGTACAAAGGGTGCCGACGCGGTAGGCACCTGCCATTGGTGGCCAAGGTCAACGCTCAGGAGGGATGGGACGCTCACTTGCTAGCAGCAGAAAGAACACTACCATTGTCACCACCAATTTGGCTTGACCAATCACATGTCAGAAGAGTCTGACAAATATTAGCAAAGATCACCCACAATTGCCTCACCACCACACAAAACGATAGCTGATATTGGTGGGTTTGGTCAACAACCAACAACCTACGCATCAAGGCGCGATAGTTGTCCGGCCTTGGTGCTAAAGCCATGCCAGGCCATCGACTACAAAGATCCCTTCTCCACCGCCGAAGAAGAGAAGAAGAAAAAAGCAAAATAGAAGACCCAAGAGGTAATCCAGGGAAAGAGGAGAAACCTTAAAAGTAAATGATCCTGATAGGAGGATTCCATCTCTTTCTCTTTTGCAAAAGCCGCTCCCCATTGACAACATCACCGGAATCAGTCTTTCGATACCATAAGCTACTCCCCATCGAGCACACCATCGAAACCAAATCTTCTGACACCATTGAAAAGTTACTCCCCGTCGAGTACACTGGAGTCAAGCCTTCCAACACTACTTACTTTCCCCCACATACATGCATCATTGCATCCTATATCCTTCATTTATCTTTTTATTCTTGGAGAAATATTTCTGATCTGAATATCGGAGAATAAATTAAAAAGTAAGTCCTACCAATCATTTGACATCTTATTTATTCATTGTATTGAGTAGATTTAAGTTATTAGAGATGGAGATCGGACCCGCCTGAGTTCAATATGACACGAAAGAACGAGGGGCTCCTTAATACATATAACAATTAGGATCAATGGACGCATTAATAGTAAATGATTCTGATTTATCTATGATAAGTAATTAAAATTTGTAAAAAAATAAAATGTCTTCTAGTAGCTACCAAATAAAACAAAATAAAATAAAGATGAGAGTTCTAAATAAAGAAACAACAACTTTCTAATTACATTCCTAAGATAATACTCATACTCTATATATTTCAACATTATTAAAAATGTGTTGAGGAAAAAAAATATTAGTTTTATTACTTTTTTACTAATAAATTAATGTGAATTAATTCACTAACTTCCAACTAAATAAATGGAAAAATCAAGAAAACTACGCAATCCAACTCTTATAAAGTAACAATGTGTGGTCCAAAATAAATTCGACATTCCAAAAAGTCTGATTCAAAACAAACTGGATGAGAGACTCACTCACCAACTTGAAGTAGTAGTATATCCTACAAACTAGTTGTATTTAATTCTATCAGTTACCATTTATGTCATTTTTTTACTCAGCTATATTAATAAAAGATAATTATCTTTATTATATTATATTTTATTTTAATTTGTATGATAAGATTTTAATATTAGATCAATATATTTATAATCACGATGAGATCATAATTTTAAATTATAATTCTTAAAATTCTAACCTAAAATATTTTTAACTATAATATTACTAAAATGAGATATTAATGATCTGGTTAAATAAGTGGGCATTATGCAAATTCATTAAAGGAGACAACTTAGTTCATGATCATATGTGTAGATGATACTATGGCGAGTGTGCAAGTATTTATTAGATAAAAAGTTTACTAAACTAGCACAATTGAAAAAATTTTGGATGGAAACTTGCTTGGATATTAACAAAAATCATCAACATAAGATTTGTGTATATAGATAATCTTTAAACTTAATATCATCTTAATGTATAATATACAGTTCGTTATATTTTGATATTGCTTATATTATACAAATCTAAATATATTAAGATAAGTATTAAATATAAAAAAATTATATTGGGATAGAAGAATAATTTATAAATGAACTATCATTTTTAGTATAGCCGAAAGATGTCTCATATAATTAACTGAATCAGTAATTTATAATTTATAAATTATTGGCTTATGTGGAATATAAATTAGGTATGAGCTTTTAGTTTTATTAATTGAAATATTTATTCAAAAATAATAAAAATTAAATATTATAGGGATAAATATTTTTTCAAACCCATAGTTGGTTGAGACGGTAAAAATTTCACTGTACAGCAACTTCTACTGATAATTTTTTTGAATTAATAATTATTTTATTTGGTTGTATGGACGGTCATTATACGTTGTTAGGTGTTAGTCATGACTTGTATAAGCTCTTAATCAATTATTATGAATAATTAATATTAATGAGAATTAAAAGAGTTCAATTTGATTATAATAAAAAGTAGTTTAGATTAGTTAAATGAGATATATCATTTTATGCTACTAGTTTGATATTGAATCTAATGGGTCACACACTTAATGATATCACAATTAATGTAGCTTAAAAATATTAGCTTATATATTAATCATATTTGAAGTATAGGGAAGATAATTTAGATAATTCTAAATCATAATTTTTAATTAAAAATGACAAACAGTTAAATCACTAAAATTAAACAGAATTCTAAATGTTTATCACAAGATAGGCCAATCAAAAGAGACCATCCACTAACTCACCCTCTCTCCATCTACTAAGTAGAAGAAGAAGACCGTTAGAAATGAGGGTACTTTCATCTCTTAAATAAATAGAATAGGTTATTCTTTAAATCTAAGTCGTCTATTTTTAAGTGTATAATTATGATTAAATAATTAATTTTAATTTTTTAAAAAATAATTAAATTATAATTATTTATTTAAAAATAAATCTTTTAAATTGATAAAATAATTTTATTTATCTTTCTAGGAGATGGAATTTGAGGGTGTTGACCCCTCCCTTAATAGAGATTAAGGAAGACTCAACTGCCCATAAATGAGAGAGCAACCTGCTCGGAGGAGGCCAACTAGCTCACTCTATTATCACTCAACTGCCCTCCCTTAACAAACGACTCCCTCCCCCACTCTTTCCCTCCGATAATTTTTTATTTTTTTATTTCTTTAATAGTATTTATTTTATTTTATTTTTCCTTATTTTTTTCTGTTTTGGCATAAATAAAAATAAGAAGATACATCATTTTTCATCCTCCTTATTTTATGTGAATGTTCAAAAAAGTAAGAATCTATCTCTTTTTTTTCTCCAGGTATGGAAAATGTAAGTAGGTAATAAATATTTTCTAAGTGTTAAAATAAAATTATCAAGTGAGTACTAATATATATATTTACTAAAAACAAGCAAATTGCCACAAAAGCCAGGCGACTCTCGAAACTCGACAACCAACCTCAATTATTTTGAACATCCGACGTGTATATTTAACCCAAAGACTAACTCAATCATTCTACTCCAACCTTTGAATAGGGAGCACCCAACTATTGAAGAGATCTCTTGAATAAATCGAGTCTTCCAGAAGCAGAAGCTCACACACCCGTTCCTCTGGAGCCGCCGGAACCTTGCTGCCGAGCAAGTCTATCCGTGGAAAGCCATACAAAATCTCCATGCAGGATGGCACGACGAGGATGAAATTGACAAATCAAATGTCAAAAAAAAAAAAAAAAAAGACAAAACTTCTGCTTTTTGTTAATTATTCCCCAAGGAGTCGTAGTCCATCAAATGGAGATGATAAGTAAGTCCGAATTCTCAAATATTTTCTTCTACTGGGTTTAAAATTTTGTTAATGTTGATAGAGAACGGCATCGGGAATTGATCAGACTGACAAGAAACATCCAAGCTCAGACACGTTGGCTTCAAAATCTTGTGTAGTGGTGTACTTGCATGGTCAGGAATTGCAAGTGAGAAAAAAAAACGTTAATGTCAGAGTTTGTTTATATACTACCCTGATAATTTTAGGTCTAATGGCAATTTTTAGTGTGGTTGTGTGAGTTGGAATTTACACAATACAGTAGAATTTAAAAATTTCAGCACGGTCAATACCCTTTTTTCCGATTAAGTATGAGGAATAATAAATAAAAATATGCCTCAAAAAAGATAAGTTGCATGAGTAATTTTAGGTAAAAATTTTTTTTAATTAAGAAAAACTGAAAAAGCACGTTTCGTGCCAACATGCTTCGACCCCGTTAAAAATATAGCGGAAGCAGTAGAAATAAATATCTAATACACGTAAAAGATATTTAGCATTAGATACACACGAGACTAACAATCATGCATAATATAGTAATGTTAAGTAATAGAGATAAAGACACAATTTTTTGTGACGAAGTGAAAACTCGATACCCACGGTATCGAGAAAAAACTCCGGGCTTCAACGGCCAGGGAAGCAATGCACTATGAAAATCAACTTACAGACCGGGTGGTAACGACGCGCTAACCTAGCCGACTTAATCCCGTCACGTGATCCCTACCAAGGAACTCCTTGGATTTGCCCGCGGCAACGGAACCGGACTCCTTCCGGTCTTCACGTCAATCTTTCCTCGAACCACTTGAATTTCCAATCAAGAACGAGTCTCTTTCTTCACGAACCAACGTCTCCAACGATGGTAGAAGGCAAAGTTTCAATGGTGAAAGAAAGTTGGTGAGAAAACTTCTATGAACATGTAGAGCAATCATTTAGTGATGAGTTTTCTCAAAATGTGCAACAATATTGAAGCATGAGAGGGTTTTCTTCTCAAAGAGGCACGCACATCAGTTCTCCAGAATTCCTAGGGTTCAAAAACATAAGTCCAATATTTATAGTGGAGCCAAAAACGCGTTTGAAAATTCTGCCCGTTGGACCGCCGCTCGAGCGGGCGACCTACTGGTTTTTCGGCTCGAGCGAGAGGCGAGCGGCCACCCTACTGGTTTTTGCACACGAGCGGGAATCGAGCTCTTGGCGAGCGGGCAGTCTTTGGATGGGCTCGAGCGACTGGAGGGCGGACCGAACGGACTTTAACCTGACAACCCACAACCCGATATCAATACAATAATACATATGGTCACGGAATATGCCAATTAGACAAATATCTCTAACAATCTCCCCCTTTGACAATTCCGTGACAAAACCCAGAAAATAAATAAATACAAGTGAATCACGGGTTCAGACACCACCGAGATAGAACCCGTGTATATGAAAACCTACGCCTAGTGATACAAAAGAGATACATAAAAAATGTAAATAGCTATACGAGAGCTGTTGAGGCGATGTGATAAAAACCTGCTTGACTGCGTGTGTCACTTCAGTTTCCTGGTCAAGCATGGTTGGTACCAACAACAAAGAGGTAAGCAATAATAGGTACAGCATGCAGTACTAAAATGCAACAGAGAGAGTAGATATCGTGCATAGAAAGTCAATAGATAACATCAATAGCAAATAAATGAATAGCACGTCTACGAATAACATAAATAGCAAGTTGAACTCCCCCTAACAAAAAGAAGTACATCAAATCTAACTCCCCGTAACAAAAAGACGAACATCCCGTCCAAGCTCCCCCTATCAGCATGCGCCAAAAGGAAACCACGATCTCCCCCTTTTTGTCACGAAGAGCCAAAGAGAGGGGATCACTCAGAATCGCTGGGAGGTGGAGTGCCATAATGTCGCCGCCAGCGTTGAGACGCAGCCTCCTGAGTGTCCAACCGATCATCCAACCGATCAAATCGAGCAAGTATTTGGGACTGAAATTGAGATTGCGACGCAAGAATCCGCTCTTGTGAGGAATACGAGACGCAAAGCAGTCGGCAAAGGCGGGACATCGACCCATGAGCGGCCGAGGAAGAGGTGGAGTGCCGGCGCGAAGTGGATGAACCAGAGCCAACGGGTCGGGAAAGGACGAGGCGAGCGAGAGGGGCCTTCATCCGGCTGAGGAGGAGGCGCGGCGGGAGAGGCTCATCGTGGACTGACTCCTCGGGGTCGATAGCAAAGCGGCGTGCATGGGACCGACTGCAGGCAAAAGTGGTGGAGGTGATGGGTCGGCCGATCGGGAGGCAAGGATAGTCGGTGAAGGGATGACTGAGTCTATGATGAGTCGTTGAATAAGGCACCCAAAGGTAGGTTGGCCTCTTCCGGCGGAGAAGTTGGCAATAATATGAGTGATAAAATGGGAGGGTAAGTCGATTGGTGACCACTCAACAAGAGCGTCTGAAATAATGCCTTCTCCTCGGAAAGGGATGAGAAGTGGGAGACAGGGAACGAGGTTCGTGAGCATGATCTGACTCCGACCCCGGTCGCCGAAAGAGAGGTAGAAAGTCGGGAATGCTTTGCCGTTCCACTCCAGGAGGGGCACCATGAAGGAAGGTGGCAATCTCATTTAAAGCTGGGTAGGGTGTGAGCGCCGAAGAGTAAGGGTAGGGTGGATTGACCACCCGAGGGATACCAATAACGTGTACGAGCACATCGGCGATGACGCGACGCGTGCCCCCCACGAAAGTAGAAGAAATCGAAGGTAATCGCATGAATGTTGGAGTAAAACTCCTGAATGAGAATAAGCGATGGAGCAACCAAACCTGTGAGGACCGGCGCCTGACCAGTCGCCAATGAAGAGAGAGGCGATCGAAGGGTGCGGAGTCGAAGCGAACTTCCCGTTCCAGGGAGAGTTGCCGACGAGACATGAGGGTTTGAAAAAGAGTCTCTACCTCGGGACTAATAAAGCGATCAGGAATGGAGATCCCACTCGGTCGAGTACGTTTGCCACTCGACTTGCGTGACATAGACTTGCGAGGAGCCGACATCTGAAAAGAAAATTGAACACCACAATTTAAATATAAAAGAGTGGAATATATATATATATATAAACAAATATATATATATGTATATATATATATATTTATTTATATATTTTGGAGGTTTTGGTGGGGGAATGCCGTGCACGTGACGGTCGAGACTGACGCCGTGAACAGTGCGCCTCAGCTGGCGGCTAGAGCTGTTCACGGGGCGACGGCGGCGAGAAGGGAAAACAGAGACGCTGCAAGATGCACGGAAACGCATACCAGTGGCCACCAGAGCACCGCCTCCGGCACCCACGACACCGGCCGATTGACAGCAAGAGGAGCACCACACGAGGCTTGGCCGGAGATGTGGGAGCAAACAGCAAAGCCGCCATGAACGGCCGTGGGTAAGGAAGGTCGAGGAATCACGGATCCAGGGACAACGAACCAAATCCACGCAAGAACCAGTGGATTTGAAGGGAGGAGAAGGCAAATCGAGATCGGTGAAGACAGCCACCCATAAAGGAGGCAAATTTCGGGCCGAAACCACCATGAACGGTGGCGGACACCGAAAAATAAAATTGAGAAGGAGGTGAAGGAATTTACCTTGAGAACGCCCAAAATCGAGAAGATAGAGGGTAGATCTGGAAAATCTGGTGAAGTAGGAGAAGGAGAACGACGGCCGACGCAAGAAGAGAGGAAAGGTAGGAGCGACGAAGACGGGTGAGGGTTTGTGTGGTGAGCGCTTGCTGCCTGCTCGAAGATAAAGGCAGGAAGCGTCCGCTCGATCCCAAGGCGAGCGAGCGGAGAAATCCACCCTTTTTTTTTAAATTAGAAAGAGGAGGATTCATTCGTCGGGCGGTGAGCACACTCCGAGGGCAGTTCTTAAAAACTCAAACCGCACACTGTCTAATGGTTTGGTGAAGATATCGGCCAACTGATGCTCGGTTGGAGTGTGTGTAAGTGATATAACGCCAGTTTCCACCAGTTCACGTATGAAGTGATGCCGAATATCAATATGTTTGGTGTGGGAATGTTTCACAGGATTTTTAGAAATATTTATTACACTAGTATTGTCACAGTAAATCTGCATAGTGTCCTGGACAATACCATAGTCAAGGAGCATTTGTTTCATCCATAGAAGCTGGGTGCAACAATTGCCCGCGGCGATGCATTCGGCTTCGGCCGTAGACAGTGAAATAGAATTTTGTTTCTTACTCAGCCAAGCTACCAGATTGGAGCCGACATAAAAACACCCACCGGATGTGCTCTTTCGATCCTCAATATTTCCGGCCCAATCGGCATCGGAGTATCCAGTCAAAGCAAAATTTGAGTCGTTTGAGAAAAGAATTCCAAAAGCAGACGTCCCGTTGATATAATGAATGATGCGCTTGATAGCACTTAAGTGAGATTCTTTTGGATTAGATTGATAGCGGGCGCAGACACCGACACTAAATGCAATGTCGGGTCTGCTAGCAGTCAAATATAAGAGACTGCCGATCATACTTCTGTAAAGAGAGGGATCGACACTCTTGCCTGTAGGATCACGATCCAACTTCGAGGAGGTGCTCATGGGAGACCGAGTATATTTAGAGTTATCAAGATTGAATCGTTTGACAAGATCCTTGGCATATTTGGCTTGGAAAATAAAAGTACCGTGAGGAAGTTGTAGAATTTGCAGTCCAAGGAAGAATGTAAGTTCTCCAATCATACTCATTTCAAATTCAGAGGCCATACATTTTGCAAAAGAATGTGCATGGGAGTCGACAGTAGCGCCAAAAACAATGTCATCAACATAAACTTGGGCTACTAACATACATTTGTCAGTCATTTGCACAAATAGAGTTTTATCAACACTCCCTCGAATAAAACCATGATCATTTAGGTACGAAGTAAGACGATCGTACCAAGCTCGGGGAGCTTGTTTAAGGCCGTAGAGAGCCTTCTTGAGTTTGTACACATGGTCAGAAAATGTAGGGTTCATAAAGCCTTTCGGTTATTCAACATAGACCTCTTCTTGTATGAACCCATTTAAAAATACACTTTTGACATCCATTTGGTATAATTTAAAACCCATGGTATAAGCAACAGATAGAAGGATACAAATAGACTCCAGACGGGCCACAGGGGCAAAAGTCTCGTCATAGTCAATACCTTCTACCTGAGTATATCCTTGAGCAACAAGGCAGGCTTTATTTCGAGTGATATTTCCATTTTCGTCGGTTTTATTTTTAAATATCCACTTGGTTCCAATGACATTTGTATTGGTAGGTCGGGGAACCAAGGTCCAAACATCATTTCTCACAAATTGATTGAGTTCCTCATGCATGGCATTAGTCCAGCACTCATCAAGTAATGCCTCTTTGACCTTTTTGGGTTCGATGTGAGAGACATAACAGGTATAGGCGAGCTGATTCAGAATGCGGCGACGCAGCCTCATACCTTCATTAACATCGCCCAACATTAGGTCCTTTGGATAATTGAGCTTAACTCTAGAAAAAGGTTCCTTTGTAGGAATGGCAGTAGGAGTTACTTGCTCAATGTTAGGAGAGATTATGTTGGGTAAGGCATCATCATGATCATCATCTTGATTTGAGCAATCAGTGCTTGTAGGATGGTCATGAGGAGTATCATTCACAACAACGTTTATGGATTCCATAACTGTTTGAGTGCGCAAATTGTAGACTCGATAGGCTCGACTAGTTAAGGAATATCCCAACAATATTCCTTCATCACTTTTTGAGTCGAATTTTCCTAAGTTTTCCCTATCACGTAGAATATAGCATTGACAGCCGAAGATATGGAAATACTTGACATTTGATTTCTTTCCTTTCCAAAGTTCATAAGGGGTTGTTTCTGTCCCAGGTCTTAAGTAGACCCGGTTGATTATGTGACAAGCCGTATTCATGGCTTCGCCCCAGAAGTGCATGGCAATATTTTTACATTGCATCATTCTTCTTGCCATTTCTTGAATGACCCGATTTTTACGCTCAACAATCTCATTTTGTTGAGGGGTGATAGGAGAAGAAAATTCATGATGAATTCCCTCATCATTACAAAATATTTCAAAATTGGAATTCTCAAATTCCTTGCCATGGTCACTCCGAATTCTAATGATGGAGGTACCTTTTTCATTTGCAATTCTTTTACACAAGGTTTTTACGTGGTCAAAAGTATCTGATTTTTTTCGAATAACATCTATCCATGACTACCTAGAAAAAATCATCCACAACAACTAAAATGTACTTTTTACCACCTAAACTTTCAATTCTAGACGGTCCCATAAGGTTCATATGAATTAATTCAAGAGGCTGTGAAGTGTTGATGTCACTATGAGATGAGTGACTTGATCGAATTTGTTTTCCTAATTGACAAGGACCACACACATGATGTTTTATATTTGACAATTTAGGTAGTCCTTCAACACAACTCTTCTTCGAAATTTTTGATAAGCTTTTAAAATTTAGGTGGCCAAGGCGTTGATGCCACAATTCAGTTGTGTCAATTTTAGCAGATTTACATTCAAGAATATTATTAGGCTCAATACCATACAGATTGTCAGGGGTTCTCTTTCCCTCTAAAACAATTGAGCCATTTGTGTCATAGATGGAGCATTTATCTTGAAAAAATCGGAACTCAAAGTTGTCATCACAAAATTGACTGATATTCAAGAGGTTAGATTTCAATCCTGATACATACAAAACATCACAGGGCTTCGAGAGTCCAGAGACACCAATCAAACCTCGACCAAGGATAGGTGCTCTTGAGCTATCACCAAAGACGACCGTCCCATCAGGATGGTCTAACATTGAAGAGAACATGGCTTTATTTCCACACATGTGTCTAGAGCATCCACTATCCAAGTACCACAGAGATTGATTTTGAGCTTTTAAGGCTATGTGAGCAACGTGGCATTGGTTTGTTTTTGAAGAATTTTTCAGCTCACTTTTCTTTACCCAAATTTTTCTTCCCGAATGCATTTTATGATTCAACATTTTCACTTGTTCATCCAAGTGCTGAATGTGATCAACGAGTTTATTCATTTTTAGCCCTTGTCTTTGGTTGTACAGAAGATTCATAGTGTGGCACCGAGGACTAATATGACCTACTTTTCCACACGCATGGCAGGTAGGCACAAATTTAGGTCTGAAAGAATTGTTCATAGACCTTTGATTGAAATTTTTGAAGGTCTTGAAAGTGTTTGAAGATTTGTTCATGACCTTCTGATTATATGAGTTAGGCAAACGAGTTGGGATAAAACTTTTCTCCACACATTGAGGCACAGTCTTAATGACTTTGGGAGTGATAGTATTTTTGAGTGGAGGTTTTGTAGCGGGAACAAATACAGTTTTAGGTTGTGGACCATGTTGGGAGATTTTCTCAACATATCCCAAACCCTTTTATTTCCAGTTATTTTCCCAATTCCCAACATATGATCAAGTTTTTGGGTTCCACTTAATAATTTTTTTAAATCCTCTTTAGTGTTCTCAAGCTCCACTTCTAGAGTCTTAATTCTAGTGATTAATGAGCTGTTTTGACTTTTCAAATCTAGACGAATATCAGTGGCATCCTTTAATTTCATTGCAACTTCATCCTTTTCTCTTTCCAGGTTGATGAGTTTACTGTTTAAGCTTTTATTCACTTTCTTCACTTTCAAACATTCCTTAAAAAGTTTATCATACGCTTCTTGAAGCCAATCAAAATCATTATCAAATTCTTCATGAGAAGAATCTGACTGTTCGGGATATGCACTTGTGGCTTCGTCACCGTTGATAATAGATGTCATGAATGCCATATAATTTATTTCATCATCCTCGGAGGATTGTTCATTGTGATTTGAGTCATCTTCATCATCCGTTAGAGACACATTTAAGGCTTTTTCTTTTTGACGCTTAAAATTTGGACACTCCGTCCGGATATGACCGAAACCGGAGCATTCATGACATTGGATTCCTGGAGATTTCTTGGTTTTAACATCTCTCGTTTCCTTTTTGTCCTTTTTGAATTGATTGTGAGACAGATCAGTTACTTTAAAAGGTCGTTTGCTATTCTTATTTTTGAAAAATTTCTTAAAATTTTTAACGAACAGAGCAAAGTCCTCATCACTACATGATTCATCGTCTGAGTGATGATCTTTCTCTTCCTTTACTGTTTTCAGGGCAATTGATTTGTTTTTCTTGGATTGAGGAAGAGTGTGCTCATATGTTTGAAGAGACCCTACCAGTTCTTCTATTCTCAGTTTATCTAAGTCTTTGCTTTCTTCAATGGCAGTAACTTTTGGTCTAAAACGTTCAGGCAAAAATCTAAGTACTTTTTGGACAATTCTATTTTCAGGGATACGTTCACCTAAATTGAAAGTAAATTCACAATGTCATTCAATTTTACATAGAATTCATCAAAAGATTCATCATCTTTCATGCGTATTTCTTCAAACTTAGTGGTGAGCATTTACAATTTTGAATTTTTGACTAGTTTCGTACCTTAGTGAGTAATTTCAAGAATGTCCCAGGCTTTTTTAGATTTTTCACACATAGAAATACGTTTAAATTCTTCTGAGAAAATAGCCATAAATATAGCATGTAACCCTTTACTATTCCAGTTGCAAGCATCAAGTTCCTCTTTAGTCCACAATGACACAGCTTTTGGTTGGTTATCGACGGAAATAGTGGGTGGCGTCCACCCAATATGGGTACTAACCCAAACTCGTTCATCCATTGATTTCAAAAATACTCTCATCCGTACTTTCCAGTACGCATGATTGCTCCCATCAAAATAAGGAGGAACGGACAGTGATTGACTAGAATGCATCTAGATCGGGGTTGTGGATCGGGGTGAGTATATGATACCAATTGAAAAAGCACGTTTCGTGCTAACGTGTTTCGACCCCGTTAAAATTATAGCGGAAGCAGTAGAAATAAATATCTAATACATGTAAAAGATATTTAGCATTAGATACACACGAGACTAACAATCATGCATAATATAGTAATGTTAAGTAATAGAGATAAAGACACAATTTTTTGTGACGAAGTGAAAACTCGATACCCACAGTATCGAGAAAAACACTCCGGGCTTCAACGGCCAGGGAAGCAATGCACTATGAAAATCAACTTATAGACCGGGTGGTAACGACGCGGCTAACCTAGCCGACTTAATCCCGTCACGTGATCCCTACCAAGGAACTCCTTGGATTTGCAACGGAATGGGCCGGACTCCTTCCGGTCTTCACGTCAATCTTTCCTCGAACCACTTGAATTTCCAATCAAGAACGAGTCTCTTTCTTCACGAACCAACGTCTCCAACGATGGTAGAAGGTAAAGTTTCAATGGTGAAAGAAAGTTGGTGAGAAAACTTCTATGAACATGTGGAGCAATCATTTAGTGATGAGTTTTCTCAAGATGTGCAACAATATTGAAGCATGAGATGGTTTTCTTCTCAAAGAGGCACGCACATCAGTTCTCTAGAATTCCTAGGGTTCAAAAATATAAGTCCAATATTTATAGTGGAGCCAAAAACGCGTTTGAAAATTCTGCCCGTTGGACCGCCGCTCGAGCGGGCGACCTACTGGTTTTTCGGCTCGAGCGGCTATCGAGCGAGAGGCGAGCGGCCACCCTACTGGTTTTTGCGCTCAAGCGGGAATCGAGCTCTTGGCGAGCGGGCAGTCTTTGGATGGGCTCGAGCGGCTGGAGGGCGGACCGAACGGACTTTAACCCGAATACCCACAACCCGACATCAATATAATAATACATATGGTCACGGAATATGTCAATTAGACAAATGTCTCTAACAAAAACTATAAAACCTTACTTCCAAAGTATCACCACTAGATGAGATCTGATTCAAATCACCCCTCTCCTTTGAGCAACTCCCTTCACAATTACAACACTTACGAAGAATCAGTTAATACTAATTTTAACACTAATATCCAAATAAAAGCAAATATAATAAAAAAGATGAATAAGTAATCGGTAATATGGTCTACAATTAAAGTTAGAATAATATATCTAAATTTGGTGAATAATAAAATATAAATTGGATCTTAAATAAATGATCAAATATTCTTTTTTTTTTTTCTCATTTCTTTCTTCTAGTTAGCTACTATTGTGTTTAAATTACTCTCAAAATTAACACTGAAATCAAAATATAGGTGTTTATACCCATGAATGGCTTTTGAAAGGCAAAAATGCCACAACGCTTTCGTGCCCATTGTGTGTGCATGAGATGCGAGAACCACATTTTTAAGCACATGTGCTCTTCAAATTTGACCATTTTCTCCACCTATTAAAAATTAATTTTATTCGAGCAAATATTATGAAGAATTAGTCAATACTAATTTTAACACTAATATCCAAACAAATACGAATATAATAAGAAAATGAACAATCAACCAATAATATGATTTATAATTAAAATTAGAATAATATATCTAAATTTAGTAAATGATAAAATATAAATTGGACCTTAAATAGACGCTCAAATATTCTTATTCTTTTCTATTCTCAATTATTTCTTCAAGTTAGCAATCCTTGGATTTAAATAATTCTCAAAATTAGCACAAAAATCAGAATATAGGTATTTATACTCATGAATGGCTTTTGAAAGGCGACTTTGCCGCAATGCTTTCATGCCCATTGTGTGTGCATGAGGTGCGAGTACCACTTTTTTAAGCACATCACTTTTTAGATGCAACTATTTTGTCTACTTACTAAAAGCTAATCTTACTCTGGCAAATATTATATGTGAGGCTTTTCCATTATTCCTTCAAAAAATCACGCAGACCTTGCATAAAACTTTATGTTAGTACAAACAAAAATTAAAAGTAGTATATATAATAGGTATATAAATTATAATAAAGTAATCTAAAATCCAATAAATTTTTTTTTATAATTATGTGGGAGAACCTCATCTCTATAACAATTAACCATCATCTCTTGTTCGCTGGTGACTTTTTCTCCATAATGGTGTAAACGTCAAGCTCTACAAACTTTAACTAATTTTGAACGAACAAACCTAATTTTGTTTGAGCAAACCATGTATGAAAGGCTCTTCCCAAGATTCCTTTTAGAAAAATGAAAAAAACATTATGCAAACCTTATGTAAAGCTTTTTGTTAGTAAAAAAAAAAAAAATTAAAAGCAACATATACAATAAGTATATAAATTATAAAAATATGATCTAAAATTTAATAAATATTTCCTCATAATATTATGGAGGAACCTTATTTCTCTTATTACCTACCATCATCTCTTATTCAGTGGTGACTTTCCCTTCATAAAGGTGTAGACATCAAACTCTATAAAATTAAATAATGCCCCCTTCTACTCCACTGACATATGTGCAGTGCTATTACTTTCCTTTGACTCCTTTACATCAGTAAGGTTGCTCTTTTTGGCACACCATCTCAGCTTCCCAATGCCATCTTTTCCAAACCTGCTGTTGGTCACATCGATATTGCCTTAAGAAATCAAAGCATCTATCAAGTAAAGGTTCAAATGCTTCCTTTTCTGTGTTATAATTGAAAAATTTTTGGTGAGTTTCTATTGACTTTTGTAAAATATAATCCAAAAACCCTCATTATGATTACTTATTGAAATAAAATTTAATTGAACTTCTAATACATGCTGTATAACTCTTAACATAAGTTACGTACCATTGCTTATCCGCAAACACATGTCTCTCATGCGAACAACTTTTAATGAGACATCATTCTAATATTCAACGTCTCATAATTATCGAGCATATAAGATATGAATAATTATTTTTTGGATGTTATATAAAGTAAGGACCCACTATTTGTTATGCAACTCATCTCATATTCCACAAGGCTTTGCACATTCTCCTTGTCAATGTCTAGAAGACAATCATAAGTAGCTATAAAAATTTGATCATTACTATCATGATCTCATTTTTCTTGTCGTTCACTACCTTCTTTCTTCTATTGCTTCTACTTGAAGTAATTGTTTTAATGTTGCACTTATTACCACAATTGTAGCACTCCGGCATCCTTGTGCTTGCACTAGTTGTTGCTTCTTTTTAAGTTGCCACCTCTCTCCATTGATTTTCCTTTCTCACAATTGTTAGTTGATAATTGGCTCTCTTAAAACATCATCACTTACTTCGCGACTAGCTCATTCATAAACAAAGAAGTAATAATACAATCAATATTAAGTGTATCATTTCTAAATAGTAGCATTATCACAATATGATCAAACAAGCTCAGAAATTAAATTAATAATATGAATACTTTCTCTTCCTCATTAATCTTTTTATTAAGTACTGATATTTACATTAAAATTCAATTAAAATGATGTAATTGCTTCTCCAAGCTCCTAACATCCGCTGACTAAGGATATAGAATTACTTGTTCAAGTGCAATCTCATCACCAATGACTTGGAGTTATATTGCCCCTTAAGTTTCATCTTGAACTTTGTTAGATAAAGCAAATTAATCACTCCCTTAAGATCATTATCTATAAAAAATGATTTGATGTACAATTTGCCTAATTTTTTATGTCTTGCCACTCTTACTGCAACAATTTTTGTCTTCTCCATATCTTTAGTTAGTGTTTTTATAGTTTCCTCTCAGATTAAAATATTCTTCACTCTTTTTTATCAAAAAATAAAATTATTTTACCAACTAAATTATATAATAGAGAATGACAAATTTTTTGACAATATTTTTATTTATTTCCATAAGTTTGATTACCATAAACTTAACATTTTAAATACAAATTAAGATATCACTAGAAACCTTCTTTATTATACTACTTGTTAGGATTTGCATAGCATGGCCAAATTAAAATCCAAGGATATTGTCAACCACGCTTCTCTCTTGGTTAAGCAAGAGAGACAATAAACAAAAATATATAATTAAATACATATGTTAGAAAAGTAATTTTATATAAAAATTCTTTTAAATAAATAAAAGATCATTAGATATTGCACCTAAAATATTTCCAAATGAGGAGACTGGTTACAAACAACCCTTTTTGGGCTTGTTACTTCACAATTACAATACCTGTAAAGAACTATGTAATACTAACTTATGACACCAAGCAACCTAAAAAGAGAAAATACAATGATAAAATATATAACAAACTAATAATACATTCTAACCCAAAAAAATAATATCTTATCCATACTTAATAAATGATAGAGTACAAATTAGATATCAAATAAATATCTAAATCTTCTCATTATTCTTTTTTCACGTTTCTCTCTTTGAGTTGGCACTCATTGTGTTTTCAAATTGCTCCCAAACGTAATCCTAAAATTTGAACATGAATACTTAAATTTGTGATAGGTGTTTGAATATTGAAAGAAAAAAATTTTCCAATGTGCATGCCCCGTCATTGCATACTTCAAGTAATCTAATTCTAGTATTTGGATTGAGGGAAAATTCAAGTGAAATAAAAAAAAAAAGTTTTATAGTTAATCTAGTTAATCCTAAATCATATATTTAAATCCGATCTATGGATTGGACAAAATCTTTCTTATTAGTAATAATAAAGGGGCAAGTTTTAAATAAAAGACTTTCATAATATACAGTGATCATAAACAATGTTAGGTCAAATTTACAAAACATTAAGACATTCCCTACAGATTAATTATGAAATTATGAAGTCTCTTTTTGGTAGTGGACCAATATATTAGCATACCCCCAAGCCATTTTTATTATTTTTCACACCCATGCATCTTTAAGGTACAATTATTTTTTTTACTCATGAAAAATTAGATCCGGGGGGCGTCCTTCTCCCATATGGAGAAGGACCGTTCTTCTCCGCATTTGAACCGTCGGATGTAAAATTCGACTGCCCACATATTTTGAATGGATAATATAACGTGGACCGTTCGATTTTAAATTTAATCATCCAAAATACGTGACCGTCGAATTTTACATCCGATGGTTCAAATGAAGAGAAGGACGGTCCTTCTTCATAGGAAAGAAGGATGCCCCCTCAATCTTGAAAAATTGCTTTCGCTCGGACAAATCTGGCTTAAACCTTGTGCAAAAGGCTGTTCCCCACATTTCGTTCAAATGACACGTTGTCCAAACTTCTTTTGTCAACAACTTATAATATGTGTAGTGAGTATGAAATTCACAAGAATATTACCTAAAATCCAACATATTTACTTTATTTAAATTATGGATCGTAATATTGTCCAATGAGACAGAATTTTAGGCCCCCATTCAACTGCCTACTTCTGTGCCACCACCTTATTTTGGCCATCGAGGATCCACCGAGCCGTCATACTGATTCATTGGATGCTCGAGCTGAAAATGAATTTTTCTTTCTTTAATTCATCCTGTTCTTCGTTTTGTGATTTTATTTTTCTTGTGTATTTCTAAACTTTTTAGCTAACCTTGTAAACTAGCTACACAATTCTACATAATATTCTTCACTCAATCTAAAATCATATTCAGAATTAATAGCAAACGTTAAGCTTAGTCTTCTCATGATAAGATTGTTGAACTAATGAGTAATTGCTTTTATAATACTCTTAGACAAGAACTATGGAGGAACGGAAAAGTCAGAATAAAATAGGTAGCATCTTATGTGATTATCTGTGAGGTTTCCTTATCTGGGCTTATCGTACGTTTTTTCTATTTTAGAAAATATATTTATATATAAATTTTAGAAAACGGAGATTATGAGAGAAAATATTTCTTTTATAAATAAAAAGCTAAAGATTATTGTAATGAACGAAGATATATAAATTAAGAGATGCAATTTCTTTTAGTGTTATTCCACATTTCTTAAAGCCATCAAAAGACCCTAGAAAGAAAGATAGTATAACAGATTAATTAATAATAAAAATAAAGTGTCGATTGAATTTTTTAGATAATTAATTGGCATGGACGTTTTTTATTGGAGGTTGAAACCTATTAGTCTCAACCTTTGCATGATACAATTTGAATTGGAAATTGCTTTTGTGAAGATCGAAAAAGTGTAATGGATCGTTTGAATACATATTGAGAAATTAGAATGGTTCGAATTATCATGGAAAGTAGTCACCTAATTAAGCTTATTAACACATTAAAACTATATATACATATACATTGTCTCTAATTTTTGAATAACAAAATAAAAATAATACTTATTTTTTAGAAATTTATTTACTTTCATTCTAGTTTTCCAAAACACCCAAATAAAAAAAAAAAAAGCTTAATCTTTCTTTTTCTTTTTCATTTTGTCACAATTGTTTTCTTTGTATGTTTTCTTTAAACCAAATGGGTCCCAAAGGTAGTTTGTTCAAAAATTAATTAAAAGCATATGGTATAAGAAAAGGGGTGGTGCTGGTATCGAGTAATATGCCTCCGAAGGTTCCTGGTATATTTCCACCAACTTATGAATATTCCCTCTCCTTCGTGCAAACTTTTTCTTTTTTTTTAAAGGGGTTTATATCTATAAACTCATAACATCAGAATTTAGAATTTCAGAATTCAGACAAACAATTAGAATAGGATCAAATTGTTAAAAGGTAAGTTGTCAGTTATACTATCTCGGTCCAGTAATTGGAAGACAATTTGATAGGCTTAGATTGTCAGAAAGATGGGGCTATTAGATAATTCTTAATATCGGAATAGCCAGATTGTGAGATGACAGTGTACTTGACTAAGTTGTTAGGAGGTGTATTGTTAGAACAATACTTGAGCCTATTAATATTCAATCATTAGAAGGCAGATCCTCAGAAAAACAAATTGTCCAAATAATAGTTTAGCTCATTATTCTCAAGGGGCCACTCCGTCAGAGAATTAGACTTGTCAACTTATCGAGCTATCAATTCAAACGAAATGTCATAACGACCAAATTGTTAAAATCAGAAGAGATTTAAACCAGATGGCATGTCACAATTTACAATGGCCAAAACATGTCATTTAAGGAGTTACCCATGCACGAAATACCTCACTAAACCAACGATCATAACATTTATAATTTGGAACCCAAAATTAGGAAGACCAAAAAAGGATTTGTAAGTAGGTATGTAAGCATTTCTTTTTTCATGAAACAACTGTTTAGAGATTTAATTAAATATATGCAATACTACTACACTTCATAGTTTAAAAAATAAAGGAGAAACACGTTTGGCAACTTACATATAATTTATAACAGGAAAATTATGCATGGTAGACATTCCTGGAGTATATATGGATATGCACAAATAGAGTTTTTCACAAATTTCCCGTGCAAAATTATCATAAATTTTATAAAAGTTGTATTAATTGAAAAATCCTTACAACTCTTACTCAACTTGCCAGTCATTCCCTCTACTTTCTGTTGGGGTAGGTCACTTTCTTGTGGGTGATTCAACAAATTAGTTTATCATCGGGGTATAGTAGCCGGTCAACGAATGTTGACCGGTTAGAAGGCAAAGATGGTCAATGGAGATTGACCGGCGGATGGCCAATTGAATCCAGTCAATAAGAGATTGACCGTCTGATGGCTACAGGAGTGCTGCTGGATGGTGAACGGGTGGCAAAGACGGTCAACGGGAGTTTGACCAGATGGCTGTGGATCCGGTCAACGGAAAGTTGACGGGCTAAGGATGGAAATGAAATCGAGAGAAGATTTCCTAATAGTATTTTTGGAGTAGAAAATATTGGAGCGCCTTTGGGTTGCCTGTCAATATGTTGATTGACTGGGAAAGAAGAATTTATCAGTTGGTATTACTGGTATGGGATCAACCAAGAAACGTCGGAAGACTCTTGTGATAGCCAATGGGCACAAATGGCGAGGACTCACTGCCAGAACGGCCCGAGGACATCGTAGGCTTGATTGGCAACAAGTTGTTGTTGGCGGAAGCGAGTGGGAGACACATGAGCGTATGTGTAAATGCAATGCAGGTGGCGGAGTTGTAGAGTTAGTAGATAAAATTATTGGCAGGTTGCAGAACAGGTGGCATGCATTTGACCACAATCAACCCGCCTATTGGTTGAAGGTCTCCAAATAAACCATCATATATACGCATGCTGGGCATGCAGAATAGAGATAGAGAACATCTGAGCACGGTAGAGTACAATGAGGTAAGATCCAAGGATGAAGGAAAAGAGAGGAGTGAACCACTAATGAAAGAAAATAAAGAAAAACAGAGAGTAAAGAGAAATGAGTGTTTTCTTGGTTTGTTCTAGGGAGTTTTTCTTTGTCATTATCGGGTGTGTAGCGGATATTCTATTTCGGAGGTTTGTAACCTATTTCACATAGTGGATTTGCTGTAAACTCTACTCTCGTGGTTTTTCCTTAGATTCGGAAGGATTTCCACATAAAACGTGTGTGTGCTTCTTCTTCCTCTTTCCCTTCACTATGTATCATTCTGTCCGACCGACTTTTTACCCCAACACTTTCAACCCATATTTATATAGCCTATACCTGATTTGAAAGTCATTTCCTTGCTTGCAGCCCATTTCTTGCAATGCTTACCCAACCTGCAAGTCATCTCGTTATACATTAATAGTTACATAGGTTGTCACATTGGTTGGTTAGTTTGTTTATTATTATTTATGTACAGATGGCATTCCGTCAATATGTATTTAAAAGGGTCTTATAAACCTTTATTGTTGTGAAATGTTTTTTTACATAAATTCAACAAGAAGAATTCTCCTTCTACTTGTCTATTTTTGTTTTCCATATCTTCATTCTAATTTTTGTTGAGTTATAGGTCACTTTCATAGAAGTCCAAACCCATTTAATATACCGTTTGGTAATTTGGACAAGGTCATACGAGTATTATACTGATACGGAGGATTGAAGTTTTCACATAGGCGACTAGGGCCTAAAACACCAATTCCAGAGGTACAGTACTTGGAGTGTACCTGAAGGATGCCTGAAGAACTGAATCCCTTAGTCGAGCACTCGAGGTGCACCCAAGGGGTGCTTGAGGCGCTAAATCTAGTAGACAAGCACTTAAGGCATGTCGAAGGGGCGCCATTCCTAGTGGCACCTGCACTCGAGGCACGCCCAACGTGAATTCTAGTGCAACTCATATTGTTAACCACTTGAATTATTTGAGACCTAGAATACTGTTTTTGAGAAAAAATAGAAGAGAAATAGAGAGAAAAGAAAAAAATAGGAAGATTTGTACATTTAGTTGAGTTTTAAATCGTATTCTAATCTCCACCGACAATGGGTATGTTGTTCTTGAAGTTGAGAAGAACGTTTTACCAGTTATATTTTTTACTATTTTGTCTTGTACTCATTGCTACTCAATTTATTTTTTATAAGGTATCTAATTTTTATATTTATAGGGTTTGTATAACCAAACTGATTATATAGTAAAAATATTTTAGATATATCATCTCGTAGTTTTTTTTTCTTATTCTTAAGAGACTTTTCAACTTAAAAATTACATCTTATTTTATTAATATTGATTGTTGTGTATTTATTATAAATTATTGATTATTTTCTCACCGTTCAAATAAACGGATCGTATCCCAACAAGTGATATTAGACATATGAATATTTGTGTCGTGTATTGAGACTTATTTGAATTTATTGAGGTTGAAAATAAGACGGTTTGTTTAAATGGCACAAATTTTGATATTTGGAGGAGTAAAATGAAATATTTATTGTTTGTCAAAACAATATATCTTTCGGTGTTTACAATATAAAATCTCGAATCAAAATCTAAGAAGGAATGGGCTTTTGAATATGAACGAGTCTGTAGCTATATTCGATAATTTGTAGATTATAACGTGTATAATCACATTCAAAATGAGATTGAATGCAAAGATGTTGTAAGAAAAACTAGAGACTAGTAAAAGAAGGGCATGTTTATTGCCGATCACTTGAATGAGTTTCAAGCATGTGTGGACAAGTTAAGTGGTATGGGCATCAAGTTTGATGATTAGTTATTAGGCTTGTGACAATTGACTACCTTATTGGATTCTTGGGAAGTGTACGGATTATCATAGCCAATAAAATGCCGAATGGCATGGTGACTCTAAATGAAAGTAGATAAGGCTCGAGACAAGGAGAGAGCATCAGTTATTATCAAAGGCAACCTTTTATTGGTATGTAAGAAGAACGAAGTGATTAATTTAGTGGATTACAAAACCAATTGGATGGTGGACAGTGGCGCCTCACTTCATGTCATGTCACAAAGAGAATTTTTTACGCCTTATACTTCTAGCAATTTTGAAGTGTTGAAGATTGATAACGAAGGCACATCTCAGATTGTTGGTTATGGTGAGGAATATACAATGAGACCAAGTTGCTGTTGAGGAATATACAACACGTCCCAGATATTCAGTTGAATTTTATTTCAAGGAGAAAGCTCAATGATGAAGGGTTCTACAACACTTTCTATGAAGGGGTGTGAAAGTTGACTAGAGGATCTCCAATAGTTATCCTAAAAAAGAAAGTTTCTAACTTGTATATATTGCAAGCCTCTATTGTAGTTGGAGATTTGTATGTTGTTAGAAGTGAGGAGTCTTCATATTTGTGGCACCGACGGCTAAATCATATGGGTGAGAAGGGGCTAAATTGTTTAGCTAAGAAGGACTTCCTATGGGATGTGAATGAAGCAAAGTTAAAGACTTGCGCTCATTGTATAGTGGGGATGACGAGTTTCGTTCCATGGAAACTCACCCATAAAGAAGGCTGATCTTCTTGAGTTAGTCCACACCAACATATATGGTCGTCTCAAGATAATGACACTCAGAGGAGTACTATACTTCATCAAATTTATCGATGATTGTTTAAGAAATCTGTGAGTGTATCTGCTAAAGTTGAAGGATCAAACCATTAACATCTTTGAACAATTTTATTTCTTGGTTGAGAGGCAAATAGGAAAGAAGTTGAAGTGCATCTGAAGTGACAACGATAGAGACTATATCAAAGCATTTGATGTGTATTAGCAGACCCATATAATTCAGCACCAAAGAACTCCAACGAAGACAACACAGTTGAATGGTGTAGTTGAACGGATAAATAGGATATTGACAGAGAGAGTTCGATATGTGCTTTCGGAGTTAAAACTCCCTAGTTCATTTTAGGGGGAAGCCTTGAATGTCATGACTTATATAAGGTGGCTTATATTATCAACCTATGACTACTTGCGAGTATTTGGCTATAAAATTTTTGTCCACATCCCTAAGGACAAGAGGTCCAAGTTTGAGTCAAAGACAAGATAATACATTTTTCTCGGCTATGAGAAAGATGAGTTAGGATATTGGTTCTACGATCTGATTGAGAAGAAACTCGTTCAATTATGGGATGTGGTATTCATTGAAGGTCAGACAATTAAAGATATTGGTAAAGAGGCGAATGCCATTTCCAACAACAATAGTAGTCGGGTTTGTGATATGAATCTTGAGTCTTTGATATCGGTGACTATCCATAATGAAGATAGTGATCAAGGCAATGCCGAAAAAGAAGAAGACCATAGGACTCCTATACTTGATGATGAGGATGGTGCTGTTCTTCATGACATTGTTGAACCAGCTGAGACTATTTCACTCTGACGATCCACACAAGATCAAAGGCCTTTTGTTTGTCTATTGGCTGATGAATATGTGTTACTTATCAATGGAATGAAGCCCAAAAGCTTTGTTGAAGCTATAGATGACTAAGACAAAGTGGAGTGAATGAAAACTATACAAGATGATATGAAATTATTGCAAGAAAATCACACGTTTAAGGCACAAAACTGCTAAAGGGAAAACAAACTTTGAAGAACAAGTGGGTATTTCGTTTGAAGGATGATGAGGATGGTGCTATTCTTCATGACGTTGTTGAACCGGCTGAGACTATTCCATTCTGACGATCCATACAAGATCAAAGGTCTTTTATTTGTCTATCGGCTGATGAATATGTGTTACTTACCAATGGAATGAAGCCCAAAAGCTTTGTTGAAGCTATAGATGACCAAGACAAAGTGGAGTGAATGAAAACCATACAAGACGATATGAAATTATTGTAAGAAAATCACACGTTTAAGTAGACAAAACTGCTGAAGGGAAAACAAGCTTTGAAGAACAAGTGGGTATTTCGTTTGAAGACTGATAAGAGTAATCTACAACCAAGATATAAGGCGAGGTTGGTTGTGAAAGGCTTTAATCAACAGAAGGGTGTTGATTTTAAGGGGATTTTTGCCTTGGTTGTGAAGATGTTTTAAATCAAGGTATTGCTCAGATTGGCTACTATTATTAATTTAAAGGTGGAACAATTGGATGTATAGATGACGTTTCTTTATGATGACTTGGAGAAGATTTATATAGAGCAATCGGAGGGATTTCGCATTGATAGGATAGCATGTTTGCTATGTCGTCTGAAGAGAAGTTTATACGGCTTGAAACAAACTCTAAGACAGTTGTTGTAATGCCTGGGTCTTTAAATTATAATAATTATGATTATTTAAGTTATTGTAATTAAAATTAAGGTCAAAAATGTGAAAAATTAGGTGAAAAGAGTCAAATTTTAGACTAGATGACTTGTACTTAATTTAGACTTGATGCAGGCTTGACGTGCGCCTGGCATAAGCTTGATGTGTGCCTAAGATGCAAAAAATAGAACCCCTATGCCTAAGGTTGCTCGAGAGTTGCTTGAGTGGCAATTGGTAGAATGTGGCTACTCAGTGCATGCTCATGTCGTGCTTTAGTACCGATGTATTATAAAAGGATCCCTGAGCTCAGAATTTGTCATTTTTGCAGCAATTATAAGAGGAAGAGTGGGAGAGAGTCAAGGGGAAGAGAGAGGAGAAGAGAGAGAAGGCTCCAATAGCTCGAATCAAGGTGATCAAAGTGAGAATTTGAGTAAATCAAAGCCAACGCAAGTACACTCTAAACTCCTGTTTCATTTGTTACTGATCCCTTGCAAATTCTTCTAAGCATTCTTGTTATAATACTCATTCAAGTTATGATTTCGAACCTAAGATGTGTATATTATGCATGCATGTCGATTATCCATGATTTTATGAAGAAATTTCTTAAGAACTTATGCAAACATTAAGTATAGTGTATTATGAATTAAATTTTTATGTTTTATCTTCATGCAAGTACTGGAATCTTAAATTAATAATTATGCATGTTTAAATTTCATGAAATGTCATCATGAATGTAAAGAAATTTGATAAACTTGGCTCTGCATATTGGTTTATTAAACCAAAAATCTAATGAGAATTTTGAGCTGCTAAATTTCAAAAGTCCATGCTATTTTCTGCACATTTCTTGCTAAATGTTGAGTTATTTGTGCTTCAAATTCATATTGTAGCTAATGCACGCTTTGAATTACTAAATGCATGTCCTATATGGGTTGAAAATGCATGGAATTTATCCTATGGAATCTAGAACTTTATATAATTGCTGCTGGAATTTTATACAACTGCTGAATTTTGCATATAATAAAAATTTTGCTAATTCTTGCTGAATTATTGCAGTTTAAATGTCTTAAATTTATACATTAGCTCACATATGCCTGAAAGTATCATATATATATATATATCTTATATAAATTAAAAATATATGTAAATTTGCCTATATGAGCGGAAATTTTACTGTGCATATTGAATCCCTATTAATCATTGAACTTCTATATTTTACTATAAACTCAGCATCTCATGGCAATAATTTTAACATGATTAAGATTCTGTAAAAGTACAAATATGAATCCATAGAATTATGGTAGGAAACTCTACAATATACTATAAATTATGAATATTTTCTTTTGGAGCGAGAAAATTAAGAAGAACCATAAAAAAGCATAGAGTTTTTATAAGTATAAGAATTGGACCAAAGTTATAATTCAGCGGGTAGTATATTATGATATATCTTAATATATTATAATAATATATTGATATCTAACCCTATGTAATCACAAGATTAAGAAACGACATCTAGCCTCGTTTATAAGGTTACATGTAGACGGCTCACTATTGGGTCTTGAATAGGAGTTTATGACCTTTGATTATATGGGAATATATACAATCCGGTCTTTAATTGTCTGCTACTTTAACTGGCAAAGCATGCTAGCCCTAGTCCCTCAAGAAAAATGAGAAGTAAACATGTTTTGATGGCAAAAACTAAAAAAGAAGAAGCTAAGAAATATGGAAATGCATTATGTAAGTTTTACCTGCACATGTTCATATTATTGCAACCGATCATGATCTCTATTCCTTTCAATATAATTTAAATGCAAAGTATGCATATTTATTGATATATTATGTGTATTACTTAACATTTGACTCACTCTCTTACTGTTTTACTAATTCCCTTCAGATGAGATGTACAAGTATCTATCGAATGAATAGGAGTGAAGCCCGAAGAGTTTTAGTTTATGCTCCTATCGATGATTCATGTTGGTTTATGTTTTTGGATGATGATTAATATACTTAATGGCTATATCTTAGTTTAATGGTCAGTTCTGGATGATAAATTACGATGTATATAATTATCAGACAACATTTAGACTCCTAGAATGATGTTTTATGGTATTTGGTAATAATTGGTATGTTAGGTATACTGCAGTAGCTTATGAATGAATGAAATTATGCATTTTAGTTGATATTTTAAGTTTAGACAGTAGGTTATATTTGTTTAAGATCTGGTGTGGTCTCATATTATAATTTGGGTATCATACATCCATGGTTTGGTGTCGGTATGGTGTCGTTGATAATTTTAATTTCGTTCAGTCAAATTTATGAATATTTATTAGTTCTACTATTTTTTATATGTTGATTTTAGTATTAAACGGGCATTTTTCCTTATTAAGGTTCGATGTCGTGTTATTTGAGTTAGTGCCGCAACCACTGATGACGTGGCATTTAATTTGAGCCCTATGTATAATAATGCATTATTTACTTATGGTCGGTCATGGTATCGATGTAAAAGTTCATATCTGAATGGTTAATTGAATGTATAAATGGTCAAAATGATAATTAAAAGATAATTAATTATGGTTACGGTTAATGGCGGGATTTAGGATGCGATCCATGACAGCTTGGTATTAGAGAGTATTTTATAGAGGTGCCTTGAGTTCTAAGTTAGATTGATTTCGGTTTGAGATTTAAGTTGGTTGAGTTTGGATTCATGGTCTAAGTTTGAATTCATTTAGGTTTGAGGTCCAAATCTAATTAATTTTGGGTTGAGGTGTTAGGTCGATTAATTAGTTAAGATGTGATGATTTAATCCGAATATTAATGTTTTAGTGATTGGAACAAAGAGATGGTAGGCCGAGGAAGTGGTGTTGGATTTATCTCTCGATTGGATAGGGAAGAGGAATACTTGAACCTTATGGGAAGGATGGCGAACATCATGGAGTCAATAGTGCAAGGGCAACATAACCTAGAACCAGTTCCATTCCCAGCCTTGATAAACCCACAGACAACCATTTACGACCAGTTCACAAATGAGCAAGTGTTAAAATTTACGCGAGAGCCAAGCCCGGAAAAGGCAGAGACATGGATTTGGAGGATCGAGAAGGTCTTTGTGGTGATTCACTATCTGAAGGAAGAAAAACTGACATTCGTGGCGTACAAGCTTGAAGGGGAGATGGACCATTGGCGGTCCATGAGAAAGAGAGTTATGGACCTAGAAGATGACAATATTTCTTGGGACATATTCTTGGGGGTATTCATGGACAAATATTTCTCGATGAGCCTTCGGAAACAAAAGGATGATGAATTTGCGTAGTTGAGGCATGGGAACCGGATTGTGGCCAAGTACGATATCAAGTTCACGGAGCTATTATGTTATCCTCAGCACATGACCCATAATAAGGCGAGAAAGGTGAGGAAATTTCATCAAGAATTGAAGGATGAGATCCGAAGGTAGCTTGTGACCTATAAATTGAGGACTTATGGAGACGTGTTGGATCGAGTTCTCCTATTCAAAAAGGAGCTCGAAAGAGAGAAGTTTTTCGAGAAAAAGATAACCAGTCATAGAGGCCAAAGTTTGGGGTGAAATTCGAGGTCAAGAGGATCCCATAATAAGGAAAAAGCAGTGGAGAAAGGACAAAAAGGAGCTGAATGTTAGATGGTATTGGCCCTACAATCATCAATGCCCGTATGCCCACATTATGGGAAATGTATGGAGAAAGGCCCTATTTTAAAGTGTTGGGAGTTGCTTCAAGTGTGACTAATTAGGCCACATGATCAATGATTACCCTCATCCTAAAAGGCCAATGGCAAAGAAGCCTAATGTTCTAGGGTGAGCTTTTATTGTTATGTTACAAGATGCGGAGATATCACCCAACATTGTGAAAGGTACTCTCACTATTTTTCATACTCCAACTTATGTATTTTTAGATTCGGAGTCTGCATATTTATTTGTGTTTTCAAGGTTTGTTTGTCATTTATTGTTACCTTCGAGGATTTTGAAGTATGTATTAGTTGTGTCAATACCAATGATATCGTCCATGATTACGGATATTTTGTACCCGAGATATATTGTTTGGGTTAATGGGTTACAATTGGTCATAGGTTTGGTCTTACTAGACATGTTTGATTTTGAAATAATTTTAGGTACGGATTGGTTAGTAAGTTACCATACTATTATAGATTATTTCCACAAAAGAATCCATTTTGCAATTCTAGAGTGTGAACCATTTTATTTTCAAGGTGTAATGCAAAAAGAGTTTCCGTATTTGATTTTGGCCTTGCATGCCCAACACTTGATGAAAAGTGGATGTTAAACCTACTTGGCTTATACTAGCATGATTGAGAGCTATGGCATGCAGACGAAAGACATACTAGTACTTTGCAAATTTAAAGATGCTTTCTAGGAAGATTTGCCAGAATTGCCACCACATCATGAAATTAAATTTGAGATCAAGATTGTGCTTGGAGCAGCATCGATATCAAAGGTGTTGTATAAAATAGTATCGGTGGAACTAAAAGAGTTAAAACAACAATTTCAAGAACTATTGGAGAAGGGATTTATCAAACCAATGTATCACCATGGGTTGCCCTGGTATTGTTTATGAAGAAGGATGGATCCTTGTGGTTGTGTATTGATTACCGAAAATTAAACAAGATCACTATCAATAACAACTATCCATTACCGTGGATTGATAACTTATTTGATCAATTGTAAGGGTACAAGTATTTTCAAATATTAATCTTCATTTGAGATACCATCAATTGAAGATTAAGAAGAAGAATGAGACAAAGACAGCATTTTGAATGAGATATAGGTACTGTGAGATTTTAGTTATGCCATTTGGACTAATTAATGCCCCTATAACTTTTATGGACTTGACAAACTGGATATTCCAGCCCTACTTGGACAAGTTTATGGTAGTATTTATTGTTGATATATTAATTTACTCAAGGAGTTATGATGAGTACAAGACGCATTTGAGAATTATGCTCTAGACACTCCAAGGTAGGAGATTGTATACTTGGATAAAGAAGTGCAAATTTTGGCTTGAAGAATAATATTCTTGGGGCATGTTATATCGAATGGAGCCATTTCGATTAACTCAAAAAAGAGTGAGGCTATTACTAATTGGAGTCGGCTAATAATAGTGACGGAGGTTCAAAACTTTCTTAGAATGGCAATTTATTATTGGAAGTTTGTAGAAAATTTCTCCAACATTGCCATGCCGTTAACTTGGTTGACATGAAATGAAACTAAGTTTGGTTAGACTGAAAAATGCGAGCAAAGCTTTCAAAAGTTAAAAAATAGGTTGACGACCACCCCAACTTTGATCATCCCAGAAGGATCCGGTAAATTCGTAATTTATTGTGATATATCCAAGATCAAAGTAGGTTATGTCTTAATGAAACATGGAAAGGTGATAGCCTATGGATCAAGGCAATTAAAAATTCATGAAAGAAACTACCTAACTTATGATTTAGAGTTAGCAGCTGTAATTTTTACATTGAAAATTTAGAGGCATTATCTGTACGGTAAAAAGTTCTTTGTGTATTCGGATTATAAGAGTTTAAAGTATTTATTTTTTCAGTAAAATTTGAATATAAGGCAAAGGAGATGGATGGATTTCTTAAAGGACTATAATTATGAAATTTTATATCAACTCGAAAAGGCCAATATTGTGGCAAATGTTTTGAGTTGCCAGACGAGTTTTGTAACTAATTTGAGGATCAAAGAGATGGAGATACTCGAAGGTACGAAGCAATGTGATATTAAGAGACATTCTCAAGAAAATCGGATGATTCTATCATACTTCTAAATTCAACCAGAGATACTAGAGAAGATCAAAGGAAATCAGATGAATAATTAGTTTTTGGTGGATATCATTGGAGATTTCAATCAAGATTCTAAAGCTGATTTTAGTGTCCATGCCGATGGAATTTTGAGATTTCGTAACCGGATTTGTGTGTCAGACAATGGAGAATTAAAAGAAAAGATTATAAATGAAGCTCATTGAGCTAAGTATACCACATACCCGAGGGTCAATAAAATATACCAAAATTTATAAAATTTACTTTGGTGAAAAAATATGAAAAGAAAAATTACAACTTATGTGAGGAGGTACTTAATATGTCAATAATTAAAGGTTGAGCGTAAGAAGTCACCCAACCTATTACAACCAATGTGTATTTCTAGTTGAAAATGGGAGGACATATCGATAGATTTTGTAATGAGATTACAGAAAATATAGAAAAATCATGATGCAGTTTGAGTAATTGTTGATCGGCTTATGAGATCGGTGCATTTTCTAGCTATATGAACGACTTTCTCAAGAGATCGGTTGCCCAAGATGTATATTATTGAGATAGTTAGATTGCATGGTGTGCCAGTATCTATTGTATATGATCGAGATCCGAGATTCCTTTTCAAATTTTGAAAAATTTTGCATCATGAATTGGAGACAAACTTAAAATTTATTATAACTTATCATCTGCAAATGGATGAAAAATCAAAACAAACTATTCAAATTTTTAAGGACATGCTAAGGGTTTTAATTTTAGAGATGAAAAGCAATTGGAATGATTATTTATCATTGATAGAATTTGTCTACAATAATAGCTGTCGAGCAAGCAATGTGATATCCTCATTTGAAGCATTATATAGGAGGAAATGTCATTCCCCAATCCATTGGGAAGAGACTAACAATAGATGACTTTTGGGACTGGAAATTATTAAGGAGACATCTGACAAAATCAGGTTGTTCCATAAAAAAAAAGGTGACCCAAAGTAGACTATGTTGATCGAAGTAGGTCAGAGCTAAACTTTGAGGTTGAAAATTATGTATTTTTGAAGATATCATCATCAAAGGGAAATTTAAGAATTGGGATAAAGAAAAAATTGAAACTGAGGTTTATTGGACCCTTCGAGATTGTAGAAAAGATCGGTGAAGTGGCCTATCATTTGGCGTTGCAACCAAATTTCGAAAACTTACACAATGTTTTCCATGTGTTGATACTTCGAAAGTATATTTATGATCCAATGCATATTATTGAATATGAACCGTTATAAATTAATGAAGATTTGACATATGTTGAGAAACTGGTTCAGATTTTAGGTCACAGAGATCAGGTGCTTCGGATGAAAATTATTCTATTGGCCAAAGTCTTATAGAGGAATCACCCATACGAAGAGGCCACATGGAAAAGAAAAGACAAATTGTTAGTTCAGAGTTCTCAAATGTTTCTATAAATTGCTCACAAAGGATGATTAAGATAGCTATGATAACACCTTAAAGGACAACATATAGAAATTGAGTATAAGAGGAAGTAAGGGTCAGCAAATGAGATATCAAAAGATATTCTGTGCTCAAAATGTAGTAAAGAACTGAAAAAGCAATTGATAATAGGCTTGTCCTAATTGCACAATCATCATTGAAGTGTGGATGTCACAACAGATAGGAAAAGACGTTATCGTTAGACAATATCATATCATCACTATAAAGATAATCATGTAATTGTACAAAGAAAAAACTAATAGTGTCAGAAATTATCTTAGATGTGATTTGGATGGTATGACTATGAATATATACTGAAAGCTTAAATCGATCGGGATAGACTTGGTATGTGTTAGAATAGAATTTCTGGAATAGAGAGATAGAAGAATGTGACATATTGGTAACCAAAGTTAACCACTTATAAGATATGAATATATGTGAGAGATGGATAAGGTGTGATGGAAGCAGACACTTCACACTCCAATAACAGATTCCTAGTACTAAAATAAGAAGAATAACACTTAGCAGCGTCCCAAAATCAGAATCAAGAATTAGTTCCACTCAAATCACCTCTTCGACATTTAGGAAATTGTCCTTTGCAACTTGTTAAAGACATTTGTCTTATTGGCATATTCCGGACCATATGTATTATTTTATTGATGTCGGGTTGTGGGTTGTCGGTTTAAAATTCATTAAAATTCATTGGTCCGCCCTCCACGCGCTCGAGCACATAATCCAGAATGGGGGCCGCTAGATGCTCGCTCACTAGCCGCTCGAGCCAATAAACCAGAACATAGGCCGCTCGCCGCTCGCTGCTCGCCCCATGGCCGCTCGAGCGCCCGCAGGGTTTCTGCCAAAACCCTATGGCCGCTCGCCGCGCGCTCGAGCCCCGCTCGAGCGGCGGCCCAACGGGCAGAATTTTCAAACGCGTTTTTGGCTCCAATATAAATATGAGACTTATATTTTTGAACCCTAAGAATTCTGCAGACTTGATGTGCGTGCCTCTTTGAGAAGAAAACCCTCTCATGCTTCAAGATCATTGTTTCTTCTCTTGAGAAAACTAATCTCTACAATATTGCTCTACAAGTTCTAAATAGTTTTCTCACCCACCCTCTTTTACCATTGAAAGTTTGCCTTCTACCATTGCTGAAGACTTTAGTTCGTGAAGAAGGAGACTCGTTCGTGATTGGCAATTCAAGTGGTTCGACGGAAGATTGACGTGAAGACCGGAAGGAGTCCGGTTCCGTTGCCGCGGGCAAATCCAAGGAGTTTCTTGGTAGGGATTACGTGTCGGGAGTAAGTCGGCTAGACTAGCGCGTCGTTACCACCCGGGCTGTAAGTTGATTTTCATAGTGCATTGCTTCCCTGGCCGTTGAAGCCCGGAGTGTTTTTCTCGATACCGGTGGTATCGAGTTTTCACTTCGTCACCAAAAATTGAGTCTTTATCTTTATCGCTCTTAATTATTGCTTGTGATTGTTTATAGTGTGCATGATTGCTAGTCTCGTATGCATCTAGTGTTAAATATCTTTTACGTGTATTAGATATTTAATATTTATTGTTGTTTCCGCTTTATATTTAACGGGGTCGAAACACGTTAGCACGAAACGTGCTTTTTCACAACTAATTTTGCAGTCATATGAGATGCAATAATATAAAATACCTCAAATACGAGCTAAGATAATAATAATTAAACACTACATGAAAACGTTTACTAGAGAAACAAGCAAACACGGCCATTGTTCAAATGCCATTTGAATGGTGTTCGAATGTTGAAGCTACAGTGGCAAAAGTTAGGCTAGAAAAACTTACATCTGGATGAATCAGTATGGTTGAAAATAAATAAAATATTCATAATCATGATTCTAGCATTATTTCTAAAAAATGATGCAAAATAATTTGAAAAAATCATGAAAATACGTAAAGATTTAAGAAATATGCAAAAAAATACAATGAAGTTTTAAAATTAAGAGGATTACCTTGATATATGGTAGGAGAAGTGTGAGATCTACTATATAATGTGGTAAACCCATGGATTTTTAGAGAGATTTGATAAAAAAAAAAAGTATAAATCAAAGGAAGGATGGAGGAGTGCCTTTTGAGAATGTGCATGTGTGAAAGAGAGAGAAAAGCTAAAGTTCTATCACGATTAGGGTTCTAAGGAACTAGAAGATGTTGTGGCATTCCCTTGTCCAAGTTGGCATTTGAATGTCAGTTGCTTAGAGTTTGAATGATAGTTGCCTAGTCTTCAAAGGTCAATCTTAACATTCAAACACATTCTTAAAGTTAGTTTCAAACATCAATTCTAGCTATAATGATTTGTATAGGTTGCAAAATAAGTAGAACAACAACAAAAATAATACTAAAATTGCCAACGGCAATGAGAAGTTTGTAAAATGCTGAGAAAATTACTTACGAATAGCAGAAGATATCTTGGCTTTAGAAGTTTACTCCTCATTATTGACCCAAACCCATTTCTGCAAAGAATGAATTAGCAAACTTGAGTACATGTGGGTTGAACTAAGCTCATTTACTTTCTGGTCAAGTGTGAAAGTCATAGTCAAACTCGATACTATCCCTCTTAAATAGTGCACTTTACGTGCCAAATTTATTTTTTCAGAGAATCTTTTTGAAAACTTTCCAAAAAAAAGAAACTTTTGACAATGGTTTTGAATGTGACCACATGAATAACAAGTAAAAACGAATCTCAAAGAAAAATATGACACATGGGAGAAGGAATCTAGGATCATCTTAGAGAGAATAGCATAAGATTTTCTAATTTATGCTCATAATTCTTAAATATTTTCTTATAGTTTGAATAAGATGTCGTCTTCTTTCCATCACCCTTACTCAACTAAATCTTTATATTAAAGTGATTATTAAGTTTACTAGAGCAAAGTAGATGGCAATGGAGATGGATGTGACCAAAAACACTACTATAGCTGCATGTTGGGTCATGTCTAAATGAATTAGAAAACTTAGTTGCTCTAGTAGGCTGATTACAATGGTGACTTCACATGCTCTTTGCACAATTGGGTTGAATGTGCCATCCCTTTCTATAACCAATACATGTAAGAACAGTCTTTTCATGGACGGAGCCTTTTTCACATTAGTCTTAGATTGCCTTATAGGAAGGCTTGCTTGGGATTTTATTCTTGTTGAATCAAAGTGCCCACCTCCTTTTCTATGCTACACTTAGCTGGTATGAAAGCACTTTTTACAAAGGTAAGCCACTTTAGAATTGATTTTGCAAAAATCAAACCCCTTTTTATTTGTAGGTGCTTTACCTAATCCTAATATATGGCAAATAATTTCAATATAATCCATGAAAATTATTAACTAGGCCTTGTTTTGGTTAAGTTTGATTTCAAAATATTTTATCTTATCCTTAAAAGCAAAATTTTCATCACATGAGATTATTAAAGCTTATTTCTTTTTGGACCACTTTTTGAAAGACTTTTGCTTATTCATTTAATCACTAGGCTATCAGGATACAATTTGTTAAAGAGTCTTTTTAATGTCACTCAACTTATTTTCTCATTTGGAATCCAAATAATTAAAATGATCAAATTTCTTATTATAACTTAAGGTAGGTTCATTATTTCTCTCAACATAGAATACAAGGGCTATATAATTTGAGTACTTTCCAGAGCCAAAAGTTTCACGTTCACTCTCCTCAGCCTCCTCATCAAAAAGGATAGCACATAAGGCTTTGTCTTTCTTATGTTTGAAATTAGGGTATTCAATCCTAATGTGTTTAAACTTTTGACATTTATGGCATTGAATACCTTTAATTTTTTGTCAATAATTGAATGAGTCTTTAGATTTTCTATAAGATTTTTTATAATTTTTAAAAAAATTATAAATTATTTCGTAAGGAAAGTAATTTTCTTATTGTCCATAAATTTATCCCCTGACTCAACACATGACTTTCCTTTTGTAAATTTTAGGGTGATAAATTTGTGCTTTTTCTTTTGTGGAGAAACAATTTATAAGTTTAAAAATATCCAACTAACTCTTCAATTTTTATCTTTCTAATGTCCCTACTTTCTACAATAGTCATGATATTTGATTAAAACCACTCAGATAAGGATCTCAAAACTTTTTAGACAATTTTCTTTTTATCAATACTTTCTCTTAGAGTTGATTGTCGTTTAGTTTGGCATAAAAGTCATCAAATATTTTGTTATTTTTTATTTTTAGTACTTCAAACCGAATAACTCTCATTTATAATTTTGAGTTTTTTAACTATGTTAGTTCTTTCATGTGCAATTTGTAAAATATTTCATACTTTATTAGTAATTTTACACATTGACACCGATTAAAACTTATTAGGCAAAATTGCCATAAAAATTACATGCACTCCCTTATTATTTCAATCATTATGATTGAGCACATCACTAGATTATGCAGTCAAGTCTTTGGGGGAGGTAAATCCATTTTTAGTATTAGTGGGATGAGTGCATCCTCTCTCCACACATAGCCCTATGCATCTGTCTAACAATTGTTAGAAGGCACTTATGCAAATTTTTCAAAAGACATTGCTATTTCTATCAAATTATGGTGGAATTGAAAAGAAGTGACTCATAATTATGTAGCCAAAATGATCAAGGATCAGGATAATCAACGATACGAATTAGAAATGATTTGGCCTTTTACGGTGCAAAATACTAAATTATGTAAATATTTAATCTACGTAAAAAATATTTACCTCTAAATATTATGAATGTAAACTACCAATCATATTTATTCAAAATTATCAATAAATGTAAAAAATAAAGTGTAAAAATAAATTAATATTAAGAAAATCTTAAGAATCAAATCGTTTTTGAGCAATATCTTTTACACTTTTCAAGCAAGTTAAAGAAAATCTATTAAAAAATTAACTTATAGACCTGATAATAGAAACACACTATCCTTAACCAATTTACACCTAACGTGTAACTGCTACCAAATAACTCTTTAAATTTACTTCTATTAATAAGAATATAAGCTTTCTAATCTTTTCTTGAACTTTACTTTATTATCTAGGAAATAATATAAATTTCTAGAACCATAGAATCCAAACCACTGATAGAACTTCAAAGGTTAATAAATTTGGAGTAAGTATTTAATAGTGATTTAGTAATTTTGGATAGAGATAAACCTTATCTTTTATATCACAGCTCATAGAAGAGGATTTCTCTTTTTTTCCTTGCTTTCCTAGCTCTCATTTTCTTCTTTTTTATATGGGTGGCAGTTAAGGAAAAAGAATCTATTTATAAGTGAAATTAAAAATTAAGATAGATAAAATGCAAAACTATGATTCTGCACTATAATGTTCAAACATTAGCGTGTGAATGTGCACAATCTAAGACCATATATGCACAACTTATTCTGTTAATTTACATATATGCACGATCCTAGGGCACACCTACATGACCCACGTTGTTATTGGCACATGTACACAATCCAATGGCATACATGTGTGATTAATTCTATTAATTTACTGAAAATATATGAGTACGCCCTAGTATTCAAATATTGGCTCGAATACTTACTTTTGCGCGTTAAAAATATTTTTAAGCACCCAATCCATTTTAGTCTTTGGAAGTATATCTTGAGTTATAATGATCCCAATTAATAAATAAAAAGATTTAAATAAAATTTGAATGGGATAAAATTTTATCATAAAAATAAGCCAATAGAATAAACTTAACAACTTGAATCTCCTCTTTCTGTAAGGTCTTGGACCCTCGGAATAAGGATGCTAAGAGAATTATCAGAGATTCTAACTTAACCAAAAGAAAAAAAAAAATAGTATTCGCTAATCAGATACCATTAATTAAAACTCTATCCAGTTTCTTATAAATATAATCCAAGCCATCCCTACGATTACACTATGTAAATTTACTAACCTTGTAGTTGAGATTCAAAAGACCACAAGTAGCTAAGCAACGAGCAAACTCACTAGTACCACACCTAGTCAAATTACCACCTAAAATTTTAGTCTCATGTAATGCAACATTCAAATCATTGAGGATGGCCCATGACTGATCGACACATCAGCAAGCAAGATCTTCATGACAATTCCATCGGAGCCATCTACCATCCGAGTTAGCACCACACACGAATGAGCAAAGGAAATAACCCCCACCCAAGTCCAAAACCAAACAAGAGAATATCCAGTCATGAACACTCAACAAAGAGATATTGACAACTAAATAATCAACGTCTAAATTGCATAACAAAGAGATTGTCTAAACAAATTGATATAATCACTTAGTTTGAAGAAGCATTTTTGTAGTCAAAGTAATGAATACGTATTCTCCCACGATTGAGCAATTTATCTAGAAGAGACAAATACAAAGGTAATGATCAATTGATCCGGCACTAGCGATAGAGGTCATTGATCCATTTTATAGTCAAATATCGGCTACTAGTTCTTAAGATTTTGAATTCCTCCGTGTAGAGTTATAGTTGACTTGTAATAATATAAGACAACAGAAAATAAAAGAATAATGTCTCCTACCTGAGAAATTGATGATATGGAAAGAAACGTTGTAACAATTATTATTTTTCTTAAGAAAAGAAATGTAGTGTATAAGAATTTGCATACATGAATATGAGCATCAAAAAGTAGATATAAGTCTAACATATTATTTTTACTACTATTATTACATGTGTGCGCACGTGTGGGTGTGTTGTGTATTTTAACTACAGGTCCAATTATCTCTCCTCAATTGTAAATTAACTTATTGTGTGTAAAATAATGATAAGGGATTCATGAAAATAGAATATGCGTTGAAAGATGCTATATACTAGCAACCTCCACTCTCTTCCCCCACCTTTTCCATTTCTTCTCTTTTACTACTACTTTTGGCCCTCCTTGCTTCTATATCATCCGAACCTAGCCTTCATCACAAACCCTCCATTTTAGTAATGAAACCGCAGCTTTTCCCCCTCTCCGGCCAACCCTATCAGTGGGCGGCCAACAGCCCAACCCACAAGAGGGGGTTAGAGATGGCCAACCAGCTTCTAAGGGAAGCGCAGGTGGCGGCTACTGGTGTCTATGATACCGTTACCAGTAATCGGAGCAAATGAATGGGCAGATTTCCCTTATCAGAGGGCAACTTGGATCTTTGGCATTGTCTACCGCCTTGAGGAGGAGAGTTTCGCACAAGGGCAAGGCAGTTGATTAATTATGTCCCTTTTCTATTTTTCTTTGCTATATATCCTCTAGTCATATATTTAGCAGCTGATTTAGTAGTAACTGAGATCGATGAGTGCCTTTTTTCTACTTGTTTATGCATGCTCTCGGTCTGTAACATGGGAATCATACGTTGCTCGTAAAAACTGTATTATCATGCCCTCGGGGTGGGGGGATTGCAGCCCCTCCGACGCCCGAGCAGCCGTTAAATGTGAAAATTCAACGCTTGCATATATATATTAAAAAAAAATTTAATATTATTTTTTTATTTTTATAATTTTTTTATATTTAATTAAAAAATAATAATAATAATTATTATTATTATTATTTATTTTTTTAATTTTTTTTAATATTAGCCATCGGGTTTTGAATTCGATGGCCAAAATGGCATTGCAGGGGTTGCGACGCGGTTGCTCGGAAAAGAGACGCTGTGATGGCTCAACGCATCATAGTGCCTATGGCTCTCTCTTACCTTTCTTATTTTTTTATATAGGAAATATTTAACGGCTCATATTCAATATTTAAAAATAATTCTTTCAATATTTTTTTATATTTGTATTGATATTTTATAGATATTAATATTTTTTAGAAAAAAAATTAAAAAAATAATTATGTTAAAGTTATTTATATGATAAAATATTCACCTGTAGACGTTAATCTAAAAGTGGTAAAAAAAGGTAACAGGCGCTGCGATACATAATGGCATCACAATCCCTTCGTTTGAGTGGCTGCTCGAGATAGAAATTTTTTACCTTAAATCACGTAAAATAAAATTCATGTGGTGTAGGATGTTAAGTCTAAGTCATGCTAACCATCACAATATTTCACATTATTTTTCCCACGAGGTTGTTTAGACTACCAGGGTCCAAAAATATACAAATATAAAATTGTAAAAAAGTTAAATATATGAAATGTTTATTTTATTGATCAATTATTTATACAAAAATATACAAATATAAAATAAATTATCAATCTGAATAAATACATATATAGTCACTTAAAAATTTTATAACCATAGAATTATTTGATTCCACCTCCTGGTTGCAACCAAGTTATTATGTTTTGCATTTTTTTTTTTTTTACATCTAACCAATTTTTATAAATGATTTGCATCTTAATTTTTGATGGTACATCTTAATTTTTTTCTGACTCATATTGAGCTAGTTGTATAAAATCTCGAATAGCAACAACTGGGTTTTGTTTTTTTGTTTTTTTGTTTTTTTTGTTTTTTTTTTTTGGGAAAATGCTCTTGTTTCATAGAAGTCAAAGAAACAAGCTACAATTGTAAGATCATCCGAGAGAGGTTGAATGTAGAGCCATGGTTGTTGCATACTGTGAAATCCAATAGCTGATTTATTTACTTGCTGATTTGACAATATATCACTATAGCCTAAGCACTAATGTATTGCAATAATTAGGTTGCATTGCGTACAGCCACTAATCATGTATTTTATGAAAGAGTAAAACATACTGAGATAAATAGTTATTTAGTTATAGAAAAAATTTAAACAAAAAATCATATATAATATTTATGTAAAGCCTGACCATTAGCTGGCAGATATACTTACAAAACCTTTGAGGTGTGCTCAATTTCAATCTCTTATCGCCAAGATGGGTTTAAATAATATTTGCGCTCCATCAAGAGGGGTTATTGAAAATACTATACAACTCTTATCTAGCAAGCAAGTCTTATTCAACTTACACAAATTCCTACTCACTCTTGTGGTATACATAGCACAAATGAAAATGAAAAAAATTTAATGTATCTAAAATCCTAAGTCAGTTTCTAGTGGCCATCCAAAGAATAAATGCTTGGGATAAATATTTTGAAGACCCCAAACAATATTGGCCCAAGCCACTTTAGTGATAGCTAACTAGAAGATCCTTCAAGTCAACCAGATAACGAAGCTTCCCATGGACTCGAGATTCCATTTATTAAAGATTTCATATTGTGAACCACATAGTGGACGAAAGATCTCAAATAGTGCAAAAGTTTTATAATCTTATGAAATCTTCAAAGAATAGGCTATAAAATCTTAATAGTCCAAATATATTTATCAGTTACATGATATCCATGCATCCAATTCATCCAAATCAAAGTATCATCATCCTTTAAGATAGGCCACACTTGTCTAGATAGAAGTACTATATTCCAAGCTTTTGATTTTCTCAAACTAAGACCACCCTCCTCCATAGTTTTGTAAATCTCAGCCTATGCCACTTTATCAGGAAATGTTTTAGATTTATGACCATGACAAAGAAAACTCTACAAAATATCATCAATGCTTTTGAGAACAAATTTAGAGAGGATTAAAACTGAAGCTCAAAAGGAGTTAATATTAGAGAACATATAACACAAGTTAAAGCGTACCTATCACATCCCATATTCTTATATCTATTTTAATTATAAGGAATGTGTATTTATTTTAACAATCTGATAAATCACAATAAATCATATTATACAGGATTCAAAATAAGGCAAATCATCAATGACTCTGACATTCATTCGATCATAATATAATGTTAGCTTGTGATAAAGAAAAATGTCAACTAAAATTTTAAACTTATCATATAAAAATTGTACCGAAACTTACAAGATAACCATAAGAAATTTACAAATATATTTCTAAACTATCAATACTAAAAACTTACATTTTTAGAATACTGATAAAGTTATAAATTCTTACGTCATTACTTAAACTAAACTAGTTACATCATTGCAGATTATCACACACTTATTACTTCTTCTTTACTTTTATTTACCAGGCTTAAACTCCTGTGAGGTATCTAGAGGGTAAGAAAAATAGAAAGAGAGTGAACTGAATACTGAGTAAAAATATAATAATTACGGAGATGTATATTTTTCTTTAAAATAATTCATAAAGAGGAATAGAAATCATGATACATATAAAAATACATATATACTTTTAAAACCTTCTCATGATGCATTTGACTTCCTTTTACGTATACATTTTTCTTTATTCTTATTGGCACCTTTTATCTTTCTTAAATTGAGAAACTAGGGTTAGTAGACCTTACCAACTAACGGAGCATTTGATCGACATCTGAATTGTATTCACTCCACACAATCAAAAGCCATAACCTCCTTATTTACATTCTGAGAGTAGGATGGTACTACCTATTATTTCCTGATAGATAAGGCCTAAATTGCATAGCGATACATATTTAGACAATGATTTACACCATAATATTTTAAGGCATGCGAGGGAATACTATCCTCTGAAATAAACTCTTAGAATCGATTTTCTTACTTTTTAAAACTTTCTTAGTGGAAGCTTCTTCTTCATCTTTTCTTGATTTTCTCATCTCAGAGAAAATTCTTAATTCTTATATAGTCATATTAAACATCCACTTACGCATAAACTTGACATATATATCATGAAAATCATATTATCGGGTACCGTAAAAATATCACGCCATAAAATATTCTAAGTGCCAAAATAAATTTTTATGAGTCATATTAAGTAGCTTTCGGTCCATTAACCTTCTAATTTTACTAATTTTTTAATCAGTTTGGCTCTTTGAATTTTGTTGACTGGTTCACTGGTTCATGGACCGATTTGGCTATTTTAATGAAATTTTTTTTATTTTATCACGTGAACCAATTCATTATATATCAAAAATGGGTCGGCCGGTCAACTTAAATAATTTTACATGCCTGAACCAGTCCCTTGATTCACTTAAGTACCAAGGGGGGAACCGATTTTATTGAAACCGGTTCTTTGCCCGGGTTTGGTAGCCGGTTTACCCCTCCATTGATCGGTCTACTTGATATTTAATTTGTTTCCTATCTTAACATGATGTATATGACCGGTTCATCCATGAAAGTCCAGCCGGTTCACCCAGATTTGGCAAAAATGTTAAATTGGTGTTGCAACCGGTTAAGTGATAGTCTTCGATTTTCTGGCCGGTTCAGTGGACAACTCACCATGAAAAATTATTTTCTATACATTTTCAAAATCAGTACAAAATTTTGGATCGTTTCATATAATTTTTTTCATTTTTATTCATGCGCGATTCAAAATTATACACTGATCTTTAAGTACAGTTTTGCTTCTAGCCGGTTCAGTGACACTCACTTTTCTTTGGCCTGAACCGGTCAGATTGTGAATCGATAAAATTATGCCAATTTTATGTCATATTGCTAGTTCATTGACGTGTCTTCCATAACTTTTGTGGAGCCTGAACCAGTCTAGAACTTGGTGAAAATAGAGGCCAAAATCAACACCTGTGATTGCTCTTTTCAGCCAGTCTGGTCTGCTAGTCCCATTTCTTTCAACCGAACCGGCCGACTTTATGAAGAGTAATTCTTTCAAAAAAAATATGACAATTTAGCTAACATCTTGCAGTATTTTCAGTAAACATTTCATAGCATGAATCGATCAAATGAGGTATGAAAAAATTTAGATATCAGTAAGGTGCTGTATAGTTCAGTAACAGAGTCTCATTTTGACATGTTGCTGAACTTTGCTTATTCTAGTATGGATTCGGTGAAACTTTTAAATATTTGATCGATAATATTTCAGGCTAAGATCAAGAATTATATAACAAATTAAAGATGGAGAGGAGTTCTTACCTTAATTAATTTATAAAAATTCATGAAGCTTTCTATCCAAACAGCCAGCTTCTCTCTTGGTCAGGAGTTTCAGCCGATTTTCTGCTCTCTCTTTCTCCTTTTTTCTTTCTGTTTTTTCCTTCTTTCTTTTGGTAGAATTCTTTATTTCTTATCCTCCTAAAAAAATAAATTAGTGACAAAATTTTTAGAAGTTGTCACATACTCCATAAGAAGGCAATCTCTTGGTTACTCAAGGATGACTCACCCTTTGCATGGGGTGAGTTGTTGGATCCTCCATGAGCCACTTATTAGCTTCTAATTGGGGATTTATTTGATACATGTTAAGCCTTATTATGTGCCATATGTCCCATAAAATTTACATGTAAAATTATTTATCTTTTCTTTATTTTTTTATTTTTCTAATGTGCATGTGTGGGTGTGTGTGGGAGAGGAGAGGGCCAGCCCTCTTTTCTCCTTTCCTCTCTTTTCTTTCTCCCAAACTTTTACTAAATGTGGGATTATGAGGAGGTGACACGTGTTCCTTAATTTTAATTAAAATATAATTATTAAGGGTGTATTAAAAATTACTTAATTATTATGGTATTAGTTAGTTCCTAGATTTACACTTCTTTCCAATTAAATTAAATTAATTTAGCTGATTTTGGGTCTTTTTAAATATTAATTTTGATCATAAAGTTTGGTTAGGGTTGTTGCTTAGAAGTTTTGGCAGCTTCTGGGCTAGTTTTGGCTTCGCTGAGACACTAATTTAATCAACTAAAACTTATTCGATTATTAATCGAATTTAGTGATTTAATTCTTATTTGATTTGAGTTACATTTAATCAATCGGGGCAAGTTCCGTTTCCAATCGGGTGTAATTTTGGTAATCGGATTATTTTACCATCAATCAAAATTAATTTAATTATTAATCAATTTGAGAATTTATTAACCGAATTAATTTCATATTATTGGTTCTATCTTTTATTAACTAGAATTGAAGACGATTTCATTACATAAATTTTTATTACATTTCGAGATGAGTTCCTGACTTCTAAATTTTAGTATTCATTGATTTTAATTTTATATAAATTAATTTAGTTTACCAATTTATAAATAATGAATCTTGGTCCTCACACTAACTCTAATAAAAAAGTTTATTTTGGCTTTTTGAAATGAGAGGGGTGACCATATAACTGACAAGAAGGAACCTAGTCCTAAAACTACTAACCTCCCGGATGTCCTTCAAAATACGACAATCAATACATGTAACAAAATATTCTTGCTTGTCTTTGTTCAGAGTCAGACCAAAAAAGACAAAAAATTTGTGAAGCACTATGATAAGATAACAACTGATTACTGATCAATAACTCTGAATAAGAGCAAGTCATCCCAAAAGTTAACATTGTTGTCTCTGTATTTATTCATTTATAGTGGCAACCAAAATATGATGTCCTGAACTTTATCAATCCATAGAGAAGCTACAAACAAATGATAACAAGGTAGGGCAAAATACAATTCTCTTGACGAAGGATTCTCATACCTTTGAAACACCTAATGGGCTCCTCGTTGATAGAAATAGTAAACATAGGAGAGGTGATGCAGGACTTAATCCTCCCAACAAACGAGGCCAGGATCTCCATTATTTGTCAATTAGACAACGCAAAGTCCAACTAGATCAAGACATAAGCTTTCATAATGTACATTTTCATAGCACAATGGTTGGGCCTCTTATTCAAGTGATATTTGTAGAAAAGCTCTTGAGCAAGTAGAATATTAACCCAATATGTCTACCATAAAAAAAACCCCATTTAACAATAATCCACTAAGGAAGTAAGCATTTGTGTGAGATAGTTGACCAGGATCTTAAAAATGATCTGATAAATGACGTTACAAATCAGATACTTTAGAAATAGTATTCACCTTAGGGATAAGATAAATAGTCATACAATTAATGTGCTTGAGGATACATCCAATATGAAAGCAATCATTAACTACCTCCAAGATTAGGTCCCGAATGATATCCCACAAGGATTTGAAGAAACTTATAAAAAAATTATCTGGCCTTGAGGCTTTAGAAACTCCAAATCCAAGCAAAATCTATTGATTCTCCTCAGAAGAGGGTAATGCCATAAGTACAAGAAGAAGCTACAAGGGCATTGATTTGAGGATAAAAGGCTGGATGGATTCGTAATCAACCAAACAATACAACCTACCAGCCCGATAAATTGGTGAAGTAATCAAGGATAACATCTAGAGCATTTGCTTCTAAATCAATAGTGGATCCATCCTCCTTGATAAGTGAATAGATGAGTCATAAGTTTTGCTTCCCTATGTTGGCTATGAAGAAATAATTCGAACAGTTATCTCCATCATTAAGCCATCTCACTTCAACCCTCTTCTTAAGATAGTTTTCCTCTGTGCTTTAGGCTATACCCAACTCAACCTTGGACAAGTTTTCAACAATAATGAGACTAGGTTAAAAGGGGTTATAAAGTAATGTTAACTGGGCACCATCCAAGGTAGATATGGTCGGACTGACAGACAAAGAAAGGTCTCCCACATTGCTATTGATCACTTATAGAGAAAACTTAACACACTTGAGCATAGCAAACATTTAAAACATATGAGCATCCTCATCATGAGAGTTTGAAGCTTAGTTCACAACTCCCAAATAATTAGAATGAATGATGGTGAGATTTTAAACCTGTGGAAAGAAGTATATAGTTTTTAACTATTATAATTTTGATCCTTTATACTACGAAAAACTAAATTATATAAATATTTGATACATGTAAAAAATATTAGACTCTAAACACTACAAATATAAACTATCAATCCTACTCATTTAATATTATAAATATATACAATAACAAAGTGTAAAAATAAATTAATATAGGTTGTGCCGATAAAATAAGATTTTAAGAACCAAATAATTCTTTAGTGGAATCCTCTAAATTTTTTTAGCCAATTAAAATAAATCTACTATTAAAATTTTAACTTATAGGCCACGTGTTATAGGCATGTTAATCATTAGCCAACTTAGTCAATTGATATGACTCCTATCGAAAAACTCTTCAGAATTACTCCCTAGCAATAGAATTAAACACATTTTAATCATTTTTTGAACTTTACTTCACTACCTTGGAAATAAGCTATAGCTATGGAACTCTAAGATTTAAACCGTCGATGGAACTCCGAAATATAATAGGTTTGGAAGAAATATTTGATAGTAGTTGAATGATGTTGGAATAAAAAATCCTTGACTTTTAGATAACTACTCACTGATGATGTTTTCTCTTTTTTTCCTTACTTTTTATCTCTCTTTTTTTTCTCTCTTTTCATGTGGTTTACAGTTAGATCAAGAGTAAAAAGTTTATTTATATGTGAGATAGAATTATAGGGAAGATAAATGTCGAACTATGATCCTACACTATGGCATTAAAACCTTGGCTCAAAATGCTAGCTTGACCGTTAGCATATGCATGTGCACACACAGAGTACACGTGCGCAATCCATTCTATTGATTTGTGCATGTGCACGACTTAATGGGATATGTGAGTGACCTATTCTATTAATTTTTTGAGTCTATATGAGTATTCATTCTAGCATTCGAACATTAACTTGAATGCAGCTTAACTTTTCACATTCTAAATGTTTTTGAGCCCCCGAGCCATTTTGGCTTTGATGAGTACACAATGATTCAAAATGGATCCCATTAATAAAAAAAGATTCAAATATAATTTGATTGAGATCAAATTTTATCACACAAATAAACTAATAAAATAGAACTAATAATCTCCATCTCTAACTATTTCGTGAAAAAACTCCTTACATGATATAAATAGAAAGTAAGCTCCAATTATCACCATAGTAGAACTTCTTATAAGACAAACATAAGATAATAGAGACCTAAACTTCATGGTAATGATGTGTAGCATTTGATATAACTATTTAGCTATAAAACATGCACTACTAGAATGTACACCTGATGCACCAAACATATATCAGTATTGACACAGTAGATCATAATACATTATTACAACTAGAGTAGTTAAAATATAGAACAACACTCAGTATAAGAAAAATCAATAAAAATATCGATGATCTCACTATCATAAAGTATAATAATACAACTTTTGGATATACAACAGAACATAGCATATCTCTCCCTCAAAACAAACACATCTTTCCCTACTTGGCACAAATTGGCACAAGATGACAACCTATGGGTTGGTTTCATCATCCAAAGTCTCCTCCTCATTGCTGGATATCACTTGCAGAATGTACTAGACCTATCGCTGGGCCTTATGCTCCAAATAAGTCATTCTGGTCTTGATATCTCTAACTCTAGTCTAAAGATCTCTAACACTTGTCTGAAGTTCTGGTTCAGAGGTGAAAACCTATTCTATCTGCTGCTACATGGTCATCTGAAACAATGTTTAAGATGAAGACAACTACTCCATCTAATGCTGCATCAAACATAGGAGGCCTATAATGGAATCAATAGACCCAGCAAGCTAATAAGTGGAAAGAACTCTAGATGTCTCCTTAGTAAGAGGGATAGAGTCATTAGAATGAGAAATGCCACCAGATATGTGGAATCGACTCTGAGCATACATGACTTATGTCATTGGATAGTCAAAGAGCAATAAGAGGTACAATAGGTAGGTTGATAGAAGGATCAGAAAAGGTGTTGGATAAGATAGCTATAGGCTAGTTGGAATGTCAATCAAAAGTCCTCAAATGTGTATAAACTGCTCATAGAGAGCCTTTTTCACACTAGTATTGAATTGTCTTATAGGAGGGCTTTTGTTCTTATTGAATCGACGTGCCCACCTCCTTTTCTACACCATATTTAGCTCGTATGAAAATACTTTTGGCAGGGTGGGCCACTTTATAATTTGTTTAATAGAAATCAAACCCATTCTTATTTCTAGGTACTTTACCTAAACCCAATATCTATTCAAGAATTTTTGTACATTTCGTGAAAATTATCTGCAGGGCCTTGGTTTTTTTGAGATCGATTTCAAAATACTTTATCTTGTCTTAAAGAGTAAAATTTTCATCACCAGAGATTTTTAAAACCTATTTGTTCTCGGACCTATTTTTAAAAGAGTTTTTCTTATTCATTTAGTCATTAGGTTATCATGATAGAATTCATTAAATTCCTTTTTAATGTCACTCAACTCATTTTCTAATGTCAAATTTAGATAATTAGAATTATCAAACTTCTTATCAAGACTTAAATCATATTTATCATTTCTCTCAACACAAGAGACAAAGATTATATAATTAGAGTGCTTTCTAGAGTTAAAAATCGCACTTTCACTCTCCTCAGGGGTGATACATAAGGGTTTGCCCCTGTTACATACGAAACTAGGGCATTTAATCCTAATATATTCAAACTCTTAGCATTTGTAGCATTGAATGTTTTTAATTTTTTTGTCCATAAACTCATTTTCTTCATTTATATTTCTTATAATTAGATAAGTCTTTTGTCTTTTCATGAGATTTTTTATAATTTCTAAAAATTTTTTAGATTATCTTGTAAGGAAAGCAATTTTTTTGACTGTTCATATATTCATCCTTAAGTCATCATATGACTATCCTTTCATAGATCTTAGGATGATAAATTTTTTATTTTTCTCTGGAGAGACAATTTATAAGTGTAAAGAGATCGAACTAACTCTTTAATTTTTGTATTATCAAAGTTCCTACTTTTCTAAATAATCGTGACCTTTAGTTGAAGTTGCTCGAATAAGGATTTTGAGATTTTTTAGACAATTCTCTTTTCTGCAATTCTTTATCTTAGGCTGAAAATAGAGTTGATTATATCATTTAATTTGGCATAGAATTTATCGAATGTTTCATTATATTTTATTCTTAGTTCTTCAAACTGAAAATCTATCATTTATAATTTATAATTTCTAATTATTTTAGTTCTTTCATATGTAATTTATAAAATATCTCATCCTTTTTTAGTAATTTTACGTATGGACACCCATCAAAACTCATTAAGCAAAATTGTTACAAAAATTACATGGATACCCTTATTATTTTAATTATTATGATTAAGTTTATTACTAGATCATGTGGTTGGATCTCTTGGGGAGGTAACCCCATTTTTAGTCTTAGTGGGATGAGTCCATCCTCTCTCCGCATATAGCCACATGCATTTGTCAAGTGATTTTAGAAAGATTCTTATACGAACTTTTCAGCAAGTATAGTTAATCCATTAAAGTATGGCAAAATTGAAAGAAAAGTTACTTATAGTCACATAACCAAAAGGATCAAGGATCGTGATAGTCTCTTATACCAATTAGAAAAGATTGGATAGTCCCTAATAACTATATTTTTGATCATTTATGTTGTAAAAGATCATATTATATAAATATTCAATACATATAAAAACCTATATTTCTTTAGATACTACAAATATGAATTACCAACCCTATTCATTCAAAATTATCAATATATACAATAAATAAAGCACGAAAATAAATGGATACAATATACGGTAATAAAGAAAAATTATAGAACTAAATAATACTTGAGCAAAATCCTCTGAGCTTTTCAAACAAATCAAAGGATATCTATCATAAAAAGTTAACTTACAAACTTGGTGGTATAAACGCTCTAACTCTTAACCAACTTACTCCTAACTTGTGAGTCTTATCAAAGAACTTTTTAAACTTGCTTCTTTGCAATAAAATTGAGCATCTTCTTATCTTCTTTTGGAGTTTATTTCATTGCCTAGGAAATAATAGACATTTCTAGAACTTTAGGATCCAAACCACTAATAGAACTTTAAAGGCTTACAAAATTGGAACGAATGTTTGATAGTGATTGAGTAATTTTGGGATGAGAAAAGCCTTATTTTTGGATTATATCTCATAGAAGTTATTTTTTCTTTTTCTTCTCATTTCTCTAACTCTTCTTTTCTTCTCTTTTCATGTGGGTGGTGGCTAGGTTAAGGAAAAAGAATCTATTGATAGATGAGACTAAAAATTAGGACAAAAATATACAAAATTGTGATTTTAAATCATTGTATTCGAACATCAATGTGTGCATATGCGCAATCCAAGAGTTGGTGTGTCTGATCAATTCTATTAATTTGTACATGTGCATAATCCAAGGGTGCACCAACATGACCAATTTCGATATTAGTACATGTGTAGGATCCAACATTGCACATGTATAATTGATTATGTTAATTTACTGAGACTGTACGAGTACACACCCTAGCATTTGAACATTAGCTCAAATATCAGCTTACCTTTACACAATAGAAATATTTTTGAGCATCCAATCCTTTTTAATTTTGATGAATATATCTTGAGTTATAATTGATTCCAATTAATTATTTAAAAGACTTAAATACAATTTAATTGGGACCAAATTTTATCATATAAATAAGCCAATAAAATAAATCTAACAACTTAAAACTTCCCTATCTAATCAAGTTTTGGGCCCTCGAAATAATGATACAAAAAGAGTGATCAGAGATGCTAACTTAACTGAATGAAGAAAAATGGTGCTCACTAGTGAGACACTATTAACTAAAATTCCTTTCAGTTTTCTTGTAAATATGATCAAAACCATCCTTACGATTACACCATGTAGATTTACTACCCTTGTAGTTGAGATCTTGAATACCAAAACTAGCTAAGCAACGAGCAAAGCCCCTAGTACCATACTCAGTCAAATTATCACTAAAAATTTTAGACTCGTGTGACATAATATTGAAGTCACCGAGGATGGCCAATGACTAATCAACAAGCTGTCTAGCCAAATTTGCAAGACAATTCCACAGGATCCATTTACCACCCAAGTTAATACCACACACAAATGAGCAAAGGAAAGAAGAACCCCTAACCAAGTCATCGATCAAACAGGAGACTATCAGGTAATGAATGATCAGCGAAGAGATACTGACAATGAGTAATCAATGTCTAAGCTACGTAACAAAGAAATTTAAGTTGCCTATAACCAGTTATTTGATATTACCAGTTATTTTTCGCTTGCAAGATTAAACCCCCATCCCCTCCAAATTCCTTCTCTAAACAAAACTACCTCTACAAATTGATATTACTTCAAGAAGCATTTTTGTAGTCAATCAAGGTAATAAGTACATGGTTTTTCATAGTTGAGCGGTTTATCCAGAAAAGACAAACACAAGAATGATGATCAATTGATTTGGCACTAATAGTAGAGGTTGTTGACTTGCTTTATAGCCATATATCGGCTACTAATTTTTTAAAATTCTTAGTTCCTTCATACAGAGCCATAGTTGCCTTATCATTCTCCAAATCAACACTGTATTCTACCTGAGAATTTTTCTTGATGATAAGAAAAAAAGAAATATAATAATGATTACTATTTTTCTTAAGAAAAGAAATGTAATATATAAAAATTTTCATAAATGACTATGCGTATAAAAAAGTATATATAAGTCTAATGCGTTCTGAATCTGAATTGCTGATAGATTAGGGTGCCACTAGGCCTTCAACTCAAATTGAACCTGGTTCGGTCTCCGTACTCTTTGGTCTGGATTCTGTACATTACAGCTCAAAAACAAGAGGTAAGAGAATTGGCAGGACGCACTCACTGGTTTGTCTTCCAACGCTCAAGTCAATAATCTTCCTCATGAGATGAAAGATGTGGGAATAAAAATATACGAGTAATGATGCAAATAATGAATTTTTTGGAGTCTAACTTGAAGGTTGCCCTCGGCGTGGAGTAGCTTTAGTGGTGGCGTGCTCGTACAGAGTGGCTTTGCCATTGCAGAGGCAAGAATTGTGAGGAAATTTTGCGAGGCTCTATCTGTAAAGTGTGGATTCTTGAGAGCTTTATGAAAGCAGTGTTTGAGGGCTACTCGAATGCGATTGCAGATGTTTGAGAGCTAGTCAATGTAGGTGTTTCTTAGAGCATACACTTAGAGTCTATCATAAGGGCTTTTTATAGTTTCTAGGCTAACCCAACCTTACTTGGGCAGTAAGGCTGGCTGTTAGCTGCCTTTTACAAATTCGGTGGACTGGCATGAGAATTGTGGGCACCGATTAAAGTAACTATGATCAGTCGAAGAGATTCTTTCCTTCCTTGAAGAGATGTTGTATGCAGTAAATATTGGGGTTACCATTACGAGAGATATGCTTAGTTAGAAGTTATAATTTCTAGAGAGATCATGATTTGGGGTAATATTCGGGGTTCTGGCCAGTTAAGGTAGGTAATCTTCAATGTGCATGAATGGTATTGTGGGCTGTTCGGATTGGACTGTAACCGGCTTGGATCGTAGCCATCTTAAGTTGTTCAATAGGCTGAAGTATTGTTTTCGGCCAATGGAAGCATTGATCGGCCTCTAGGCTTGTTGGTCAGACGCCTCCTAGGCCTGCCGTCGAATTTTTAGATCTTTACATTGGGTCGGCCCATTTCTACAGTTCCTATCAAAGTCTAACATAATAATAATATTATTATTAATATTACTGTCATTATTATTATTATATGTGTGAAGCGTCCTGAATCCGAGCTTTTGACGGATTCGGGCTAAGTTCCTCTTCGGGTCCTATCACTATTTTTTGTGCCCAGGATCTTGTATACCACAACAGACAATGATAAATCAGAGAAAAATGATGGGACTCGCTCTCCAATTTATTCTCCAACGTTCAAGTTAGTAATCAACCTTTCATGGAAAAAAAAGGTAAAACAGAGTATGTTGAAATGAATGCAATGTGAGGGATTTGAGAGTAAAAATCGGAGGTGCACTCATGGAGAATGACTTTAGTCGTAGAGTGTTCTTTGAGAGCAGCCTCTTTGAATACTAAATTCGTGGGGAACTAGTAGCAAAAAAGAGGGCAGAGTAAGTGGATTCTTGAGAGTTGGGAAGCTTATACTGGTTTCAGTATGCAAAAGAGCATACCCGTGGAATGAGTCTCCATGGCCTTTTATAGCCGTGGGCCTTTGCCACCTTCCTTAGGTGGCGAAACAGGATGCCTACCTTATGAGGGCATCTTTTCCTTTCCTCATGTGGATGCGAGCGCAATTTTGGGTTACAACGGTGAGGAAGGAGGATTATCTTCTTCCACAGGAATGTCGCGCGCAGTGAACGTTGAGATTGCCATTATGAGTTGTTCACTGATTTGAGAGCTTCCCTATCATAATACGCTCTGATTCTGGAGGATTTTCGTTACAGAAAGGATTACCATCCTTGAAGTTACAAAGAATTATAGTAGACGACCGTTGCGAACGAGAAAGGGCACGTGAGCCGATTTCGGTTTGGGAAGCATCCGGTCTGCTTGGGAGCCTTTTCGATCAATTGGAGTATTGACCGTCCCACGGGCAAGTGAGTCGCTATACATTCTAGGCCACTTACCCTTTTAGGTCGGCCCGCTATAACCGTCCCCATCAATGTGTGCGGACGTGTGGGTGTAAAATAATTATTTTGTGTATTTTAACTGCAGGTCCAGTTATCTCTCCTCAATTACAAATTAACTTATTGTAAGTAAAATAATGATAAGGGATTCATGAAAATAGAATATGCTTCGGAAGATGCTATGTACTGGCAACCTGCACTCTCTTCCCCTTCCTTTTCCATTTCTTCTTTTTAACTACTTTTTATGGCCCTCCTTGCTTCTATATCATCCGAACACAGCCTTCATCAACAAACCCTCAATTTAACAATGAAACCGTACCTTTTCCCCCTCTCCGGCCAGCCCTACCAATGGGCGGCCAACAGCCCAACCCACAAGAGGGAATTAGAGATGGCCAACCAGCTTCTGAGGGAAGCACAGGCGGCGGCAAGCGGTGGTTATGATGTTATTATTAATAATCGGAGCAAATGAATGGCCAGCTTCCCCTTATGAGAGGGCAACTTGGATCTTTGGCATTTTTCACTGCCTTGAGGAGCAGAGTCTCGCACAAGAGCATGGCAGATGATTAATTACGTCCCTTCTCTATTTTTCTTTGTTTTTTACCTTCTAGTCACATATTTAGCAACTGATTTACTAGTAACTGAGATCGATGAATGCCTATTTTCTACTTGTTTATGTATGCTCATGGGAAATATACGTTGCTCGTGAAAACTGTATTCTCTTGCCTTAGAATTTTCCCTTTTTCGATAATATTTTCAAAACGTAGCTATACTACAATAGTATCCTATCGATTTTTGTGAGAAAAAAATTAAAAATATGTGGATTTTTTTGTACCAAATATCAAGGTAATAAAACCAAGGCCGGTTGCCTGCCGCATACGTTGTTTAGGAATTGTCACGAGTCAGCAGCATTACAGCACCTGCATCTCTCTCTTATTTTTAAAATAGAGAAGATTCAACGGCTTATTTTCAGTATTTAAAAATATTTTTTTTTAATTTCCTGCAGCACCTGCAGCCCCTCCGACGTTCGGACAGTCGTTGGATGTGAAAATTCAACGCTTGCATATATATATATATATATATATATATATATATATATATATATTAAAAAGGTTTAACATTATTTTTTTATTTTTATAATTTTTTTGTATTTGATTAAAAAAACGATTGCTATTATTATTATTTATTTTTTTAATTTTTTTTTAATATTAGCCATCGGGTTTTGAATTCGATGGCCAAAATGGCATTGCAGGGGTTGCGACGCGGTTGCTCGGAAAAGAGACGCTGTGATGGCTCAACGCATCATAGTGCCTATGGCTCTCTCTTACCTTTCTTATTTTTTTATATAGGAAATATTTAACGGCTCATATTCAATATTTAAAAATAATTCTTTCAATATTTTTTTATATTTGTATTGATATTTTATAGATATTAATATTTTTTAGAAAAAAAATTAAAAAAATAATTATGTTAAAGTTATTTATATGATAAAATATTCACCTGTAGACGTTAATCTAAAAGTGATAAAAAAAGGTAACAGGCGCTGCGATACATAATGGCATCACAATCCCTTTGTTTGAGTGGCTGCTCGAGATAGAAATTTTTTACCTTAAATCACGTAAAATAAAATTCATGTGGTGTAGGATGTTAAGTCTAAGTCATGCTAACCATCACAATATTTCACATTATTTTTCCCACGAGGTTGTTTAGACTACCAGGGTCCAAAAATATACAAATATAAAATTGTAAAAAAGTTAAATATATGAAATGTTTATTTTATTGATCAATTATTTATACAAAAATATACAAATATAAAATAAATTATCAATCTGAATAAATACATATATAGTCACTTAAAAATTTTATAACCATAGAATTATTTGATTCCACCTCCTGGTTGCAACCAAGTTATTATGTTTTGCATTTTTTTTTTTTTTTACATCTAACCAATTTTTATAAATGATTTGCATCTTAATTTTTGATGGTACATCTTAATTTTTTTCTGACTCATATTGAGCTAGTTGTATAAAATCTCGAATAGCAACAACCGGGTTTTGTTTTTTTGTTTTTTTTTTTTTTTTTTTTTTTTGGGAAAATGCTCTTGTTTCATGGAAGTCAAAGAAACAAGCTACAATTGTAAGATCATCCGAGAGAGGTTGAATGTAGAGCCATGGTTGTTGCATACTGTGAAATCCAATAGCTGATTTATTTACTTGCTGATTTGACAATATATCACTATAGCCTAAGCACTAATGTATTGCAATAATTAGGTTGCATTGCGTACAGTCACTAATCATGTATTTTATGAAAGAGTAAAACATACTGAGATAAATAGTTATTTAGTTATAGAAAAAATTTAAACAAAAAATCATATATAATATTTATGTAGTGCTCTCGACCATTAATTTGCAGATATACTTACAAAACCTTTGAGGTGTGCTCAATTTCAATCTCTTATCGCCAAGATGGGTTTAAATAATATTTGCGCTCCATCAAGAGGGGATATTGAAAATACTATACAACTCTTATCTAGCAGGCAAGTCTTATTCAACTTACACAGATTCCTACTCACTCTTGTGGTATACATAGCACAAATGAAAATGAAAAAATTTTAATGTATCTAAAATCCTAAGTCAGTTTCTAGTGGCCATCCAAAGAATAAATGCTTGGGATAAATATTTTGAAGACCCCAAACAATATTGGCCCGAGCCACTTTAGTGATAGCTAACTAGAAGATCCTTCAAGTCAACCAGATAACGAAGCTTCCCATGGACTCGAGATTCCATTTATTAAAGATTCCATATGGGGAACCACATAGTGGACGAAAGATCTCAAATAGTGCAAAAGTTTTATAATCTTATGAAATCTTCAAAGAATAGGCTATAAAATCTTAATAGTCCAAATATATTTATCAGTTACATGATATCCATGCATCCAATTCATCCAAATCAAAGTATCATCATCCTTTAAGATAGGCCACACTTGTCTAGATAGAAGCACTATATTCCAAGCTTTTGATTTTCTCAAACTAAGACCACCCTCCTCCATAGTTTTGTAAATCTCAGCCTATGCCACTTTATCAGGAAATGTTTTAAATTTATGAGCATGACAAAAAAAACTCTACAAAATATCATCAATGTCTGTGGGAACAAATTTAGAGAAGATTAAAATTGAAGCTCAAAAAGTGTTGATATTAGAGAATATATAACACAAGTTAAAGCCTACATGTCACGTCCCATATTCTTATATTTATTTTAATTATAGGAAACATGTACTTATCTTAATAATTTGATAAATCACAATAAACCATATTATATAAAATTCAAAATAATGTCAATTATTAATGGATCTAACATTCATTTGATTATAATATAATGTCAACTTGTGCTAAAGAAAGATGTCAACTAAAATCTTAAACTTATCATATAAAAATTATATTGAAACTTACAAGATAACCATAAAAAATTTACAAATATATTTCTAAACTATCAATACTAAAAACTTATATTTTTGGGATGCATATAAAATTATAAATTTTTACATCATTACTTAAACTAAACTAGTTACATTATTGCAGATTACAGCACCATTATTACTTCTTCTTTACTTTTATTTATCAGGTTTGAACTCCTACAAAATACTTAGATGGTAAGAAAAATAGCAAGAGTGTGAGCCGAATGCTCAATAAGAACATAATAATCAATGACATGTACATTTTCTTTAAAATAATTCATAAAGAGAAATAGGAATCATAATATATGTAAAAATACATGTATACTTTTAGAAACCTTCTCATGATACATTTGAATTTCTTTTTCTTGCACATTTTTCTTTAGTCTTACCGATACTTTTTATCTTTCTTGACTTGAGGAATCAGGGTTAGTAGACTTACCAATTAACGGAGCGTTTGATCGATATCTGAATTGTATTCATTCCACACAATCAGAGACCATAACCTCCTTATTTACATCCCGAGAGTATGATGGTACTACCTATTATCTCCCGGTAGACGGGGCCTAAATCACATAGCGATACATATTTAGACAATAATTTACACAATAGTATTTTAAGACATGTTAGGGAATACTATCATGTGAAATAAACTCATAAGTTTGATTTTCTTACTTTTTTAAACTTTCTTAGTGGAAGCTTCTTCTTCGTCTTTCCTTAATTTTCTCATCTCAGAGAAAATTCTTAATTCTTATATAATCATATTAAACATCCACTTATGTATAAACTTGACATATATATCATAAAAATCATATCGACGGGTACCGTAAAAATATCATGCCATAAAATATTCTAAGTACTAAAATAAATTTTTGAGTCATATTAAGTGGCCTCCGGTCCATTAACCTTCTAATTTTACCAATTTTTCAATTGGTTCGGCTCTTTGAATTTTTTTGACCCGTTTACAGGTTCATGAACTGGTTTGGCCATTTTAATAAATTTTTTTTTTATTTTATCAAGTGAACCAATTCATTATATATCAAAAATGGGTCAGCCAATCCACTTAAGTAATTTTGCATGCCTGAACCAGTCTCTTGATTCACACAAGAACCAAGGGCTAAACCAGTTTTGCCAAAACTGATTATTTGCCCAGGTTTGGTAGTCGGTTTACTCCTCCATTGATCAGTCCACTTTTTATTTGGTTAGTTTCCTATCTTAACATGATACATATGATCAGTTCATCCATGAATGTCAAGCCGGTTCACCCAGATTTGGTAAAAATGCGAAATTGGTGCTGTAACCTGTTCAGTAACAATTTTTGGTTTTCTGGGCGGTTCAGTAGGCAACTTTCCATGAAATATTATTTTCTATACATTTTCAAAATCAACAAAAATTTTCAGATCGGCTCAGATAATTTTTTTTATTTTTATTTATGCTCTGTTCAAAGTTATGTGCTGATCTTTAAGCACCATTCTACTTCTGGTCGGTTCAGTGACACTTTTTTTTTCTTTGGCCTGAACCGGTCAGATTATGAATTGATAAAATTATACCAATTTTATAGCATATTGTTGGTTCATTGAAGTGTCTTCCATAACTTTTGTGGAGTCTGAACCAGCCTAGAACTTAATAAAAATAGAGGCCAAAATCAACACCAGTGATTACTCTATTTCAGCCAGTTTAGTCTGCCAATCTCATTTCTTTCAATTGAACCGGCCGGTTTTATGAAGAATAATTCTTCCAAAAAAAATATGGTGATTTCGTTAACATCTTGAAGTATTTTCAGTAAACATTTCGTACATAGTATGAATTGATCAAATGATGTGTGAAAAATTTCGGATATCATAAGGTGTTCTAAAGTTCAGTAATAGAGTCCCATTTTGACATGTTGTTAAATTTTGCTCATTGTAATATGGATTCGGTGAAATTTTTAAGTATTTGATCAATAATATTTCAAATTAAGATTAAGAATTAAATAAAAAATGAAAGAGCGAGAGAAGTCCTTACCTTAATTAATTTATAAAAATTCTTGAAATTTCTATCTAAACAGCCAACTTTTCTCTCGACTAGGAGTTCCAGTCGGTTTTCTCCTCTCTCTTTCTCCCTTTTTCTTTCCATTTTTTCCTCCTTTCATTTGGTGGAATTCTTTATTTCTTATCCCCATAAATAAATAAATTAGTGGTAAAATTTTAGAAATTACCACATGCTTCACAAGGTGGCAATCTCTTGGTTACTTAAGGATGACTCACCCTTTGCATGGGGTGAGTTGTTGGATCCTCCATGAGCCACTTATTAGCTTCTAATTTGGAGTTTATTTGATACATGTTAAGTATTATTATGTGCAATGTGTCCCATAAAATTTGCATATAAAATTATTTTTTTCCTTTATTTTTTTATTTTTCTAATGTAAATGTGTGGGTGTATGTGAGAGGAGAGGGCCAGCCCTCTTTTCTCTTTTCCTCTCCTTTTTTTCTCCCAAACTTTTACTAAGTATGGGGTTATAAGGAAGTGACATGTGTCCCTTAATTTTAATTAAAATATAATTGTTAATGGTGTATTAAAAATTACCTAATTATTATGGTATTAGTTAGTCCCTAGATTTACACTTCTTTTCAATTAATTTAATTTAATTTAATTTAGCTGATTTTGAGTCATTCTAAATACTAATTTTGATTATAAAGTTTAGTTAGGTCATTACTTAGAAGTTTCAATAGCTTCTAGGCTAGTTTTGGGTTCTCTGAGATACTAATTTAATCAACCAAAACTTCTTTGATTATCAACTGAATTTAGCGATTTAATTCTTATTCGATTTGAGTTATATTTAATCAATCAGTCCAAATTCAGTTACTAATCAGGTGTAATTTCAGTAATCGGGGTATCTTATCATCAACCGAAATTAATTTTATTATTAATCAATTTGAGAATTTATTAACTGAATTGGTTCTATATCATTGGTTCTATCTTTTATTAACTAGAATTGAAGACAGTTTCATCAAATAAATTTTTATTATATTTCAAGGTAGTTCTTAACTTCTGAATTTTAGTATTCATTGATTTTAATTTTATATAAATTAATTTAGTTTACCAAATTATGAATAATGAATCTCAATCCTCACACTAACTCTAAGAAAAAAGTTTATTCTTTCAACAAAGCACTCAATTTAAAATTCTGTCAATAAGGGCCTTGCTTTTTGAAACAAGGGGGGTGCCCATATAACTGACAGGAAGGAACCCAGTCCTAAAACTTTTAACCTCCTTGATGTCCTCCAAAATGTGACAATCAATACATGTAGCAAAATATTCTTGCTTATCTTTGTTCAGAGTTAGGCCAAAAAGGATGCAAAATTTGTGAGGCACTATGATAAGATAGCAACTGATTACTGATCAATAACTCTAAATAAGAGCAAGTCATCCAAAAAGCTAAAATTGCTGTCTTTATATTTATTCATTTGTAGTGGCAACCAAAACATGATGTTCAGAACTTTATCAGTCCCCAGGGAAGCTACAAACAAATGACAACAAGGTAGGACAAAATACAATTCCCCTGACGAAGGATTCCCATACCTTTGAAATACCTAATGGGCTCTTCGTTGATAGAAATAGTAAACATAGGAGAGGTGATGCAGGACTTAATCCTCCCAACAAATGAGGCCAGGATCTCCATTATTTGTAACTTAGACAACACAAAGTCCAACTAGATCAAGACATAAGCTTTCATAATGTACATTTTCATAGCACAATAGTTGGGCCTCTTATTCAAGTGATATTTGTAGAAAAGTTCTTGAGCAAGTAGAATATTAACCTGGTATGTCTACCATAAGAAAAACCCCATTTGACAATAATCCACTAAGGAAGTAAGCATTTGCATGAGATCGTTCACCAGGATTTTAAAGATGATCTAGTAAATAATATTATTAATCAGATACTTTAAAAGTAGTATTCACCTTAGGGATAAGATAAGTAGTTATACAATTAATCTACTTGAGGATACATCCAATATGGAAGCAATCATTAACTACCTCCAAGATTAGGTCCCAAATGATATCCCATAAGGATTTGAAGAAACTTCTAAAAAAATTATCTGGCCTTGAGGCTTTAGAAACCCCAAATCCAAGCAAAATCAATTGATTCTCCTCACAAGAGGGTAACGCCATAGGTACAAGAAGAAGCTACAAGGGCATTGATTTGAGAATAAAAAGATGGATGGATTCGCAATCAACCAAACAACACAACCTACCGGCTCGATAAATTGGTGAAGTAATCAAGGATAACATCTAGAGCATTTGCTTCTAAATCAATAGTGGATCCATCCTCCTTGATAAGTGAACAGATGAGTCATAAGTTTCGGTTCCCTATGTTGGCTATGAAGAAATAATTCGAGCACTTATCTCCATCATTAAGCCATCTCACTTCAACCCCTCTTCTTAAGATAGTTTTCCTCTGTGCTTTAGGCTATAACCAACTCAACCTTGGATAGGTTTTCAACAGTAATGAGATTAGGTCAAAAGGGGTTATAAAGTAATGTAAACTGGGCACCATCCAAGGAAGATATGGTCGGAGTGACTGACAAAGAAAGGTCTCCCACCTTGTTGTTGATCACTTATAGAGAAAACTTAACACATTTGAGCACAGAAAACACATTAAACATATGAGCATCCTCATCATGAGAGTTTGAAGCTTGGTTCACAACTCCCGAATGACGATGAGATTTTAAACTTGTGGAAATAAGTAGATAGTTTTTAATTATTATAGTTTTGATCCTTTATGCTATAAAAAAACTAAATTATATAAATATTTGATACATGTAAAAAATATTATACTCTATGCACTACAAATAAAAACTATCAATTCTACTCATTCAATATTACAAATATATACAATAACAAAGTGTAAAAATAAATTAACATAGGTTGTACCGATGAAATAAGATTTTAAAAACAAAATAATTCTTTAGTGGAATCCTCTGAATTCTTTAGCAAATCAAAATAAATCTACTATTAAAAATTTAACTTATAGGCCACGTGTTATGGGCATATTAATCATTAGCCAACTTAGTCAATTGATACGACTCCTATCGAAAAACTCTCTAGAATTACTTCCTAGCAATTGAATTAAATACATTTTAATCTTTTTTTGAACTTTACTTCACTACCTTGGGAATAACCTATAGCTATGGAACTCTAAGATTTAAACTGTCGATGGAACTCTAAAATATCACAGGTTTGGAACAAATATTTGATAGTAGTTGAATGATTTTGTAATAAAAAATATTTGACTTTTAGATAACTACTCACTGGTAATGTTTTCTCTTTTTCTCCCCACTTTTCTATCTCTCTTTTTTTTCTCTTTTCATGTGGTTTATAGTTAGGTCAAGAGAAAAAAAATTTATTTATAGGTGAGATAGAATTATAGGGAAGATAAATGTAAAACTATGATCCTACACTATGGCATTAAAACACTGGCTCGAAATGCTAGCTTGAACGTTAGCATATGCATGTGCACAGACAAATGGTACACATGCACAATCCAGTCTATTGATTTGTGCATGTGCATGATTTAATAGGATATGTGAGTGACCTATTCTATTAATTTTTTGAGTCTATATAAGTATCCATTCTAGCATTCAAATGTTGACTTGAATGCAGCTTAATTTTTCACATTCGAATTGTTTTTGAGCCCCCGAGCCATTTTGGCTTTGATGAGTACACAATGATTCAAAATGGATCCCATTAATAAAAAAAGACTCAAATAGAATTTGATTGAGATCAAATTTTATCACACAAATAAACTAATAAAATAGAACTAATAATCTCCATCTCTAACTATTTCATGAAAAAACTCCTTACATGATATACATAGAAAGTAAGCTCCAATATCACCATATTAGAACTTCTTTGAAGACAAACATAAGATAATAGAGAGACAAGAACTAGTGTGGTTAAAATATATAACAACACTCAGCATAAGCATAATCAATAAAAATATCAATGATCTCACTATTATAAAGTATAATAATACAACTTTTGGATATATATCAAAACACAACATATCTCTCCCGCAAAACAAACACATCTTTCCCTTCTTGGCACAAATTGGAATAGGATGACAACCTAAGGGTTGGTTTCATCACCCAAAGTCTCCTCCTCATTGCTGGATATCACTTGCAGAATGTACTTGACCTATCAATGGGCCATATGCTCCAAATAAGTCATTCTAGTCCAGATATCTCTAACTCTAGTCTAGAGATTTCTAACACTTGTCTGAAGTTCTGATTCAGAGGTGAAGACCTATTCCATCTACTGCTACATGGTGCATCAAACATAGGAGGTCTATAATGGAATCAATAGACCCAACAAACTAAAAAGTGGAAAGAACTCTAGATGTCTCCTCAATAGAAGGAGGGATAGAGTCATTAGAATGAGAAATGCCACCAGATATGTAGAATTGACTCTGAGCATACGTGACTTATGTCATTGGATAGCCAAAGAGCGATAAGAGGTACAATAGGTAGGTTGATAGAAGGATGAGAAAAGGTGCTGGATAAGATAGCTATAGGCTAGTTGGAGTGTCAGTCAAGAGTCCTCAAATGTGTTTATAAACTGCTCACAAAGAGCCTTTTTCACAATAGTCTTGGATTGCCTTATAGGAGGGCTTCTGTTCTTATTGAATCGAAGTATCCACCTCTTTTTCTACACCATATTTAGCTAATATGAAAATACTTTGGGCAAGGTGGGCCACTTTAGAATTTGTTTAATAGAAATCAAGCCCCTTCTTATTTCTAGTTATTTTACCTAAACTCAATATTTATTCAGGAATTTTTATACATTTCGTGAAAATTATCTATTGGGCTTGGTTTTTTGAAATCGATTTCAAAATACTTTATCTTGCCTTAAAGAACAAAATTTTCATCACCAAAGATTTTTAAAGCCTATTTGTTCTTGGACCTCTTTTTAAAAGAATTTTGCTTATTCATTTAGTTATTAGGTTATCGTGATAAAATTTATTAAATTCCTTTTTAATGTCACTCAACTCATTTTCTAAAGTCAAATTCAAATAATTAGAATTATCCAACTTCTTATCAAGACTTAAGTCATGTTTATCATTTCTCTCAACACAAGAGACAAAGATTATATAATTAGAGTGCATTCTAGAGTTGAAAATCTCACTTTCACTCTCCTCAAGGTGGTATACAAGGGTTTGCCCTTGTTACATATGAAGTTAGGACGTCCAATCCTAATGTATTCAAACTCTAAGCATTTGTAGCATTGAATGTTTTTTTATTTTTTTTTGTACATAAACTCATTTTCTTCATTCCTATTTTTTTATAATTAGATGAGTCTTTAGTCTTTTCATGAGATTTTTTATAATTTCTAAAAAGTTTTTAGATAATCTTGTAAGGAAAGCAATTTTCTCACCGTTCATATATTCTTCCTTAAGACATCACATGACTTTCCTTTCATAAATCTTAGGGTGATAAATTTATCTCCTTTTTTTTTTCTATGGAGAGACCATTTATAAGTGTAAAAAGATTTAACTAACTCTTTAATTTTTGTATTATCAAAGTTCCTACTCTCCTCAATAGTCGTAACCTTCAATTGAAGTTGCTCGGATAAGGATCTTGAGATTTTTTGGACAATTCTCTTTTCTATAATTCTTTATCTTAGGTTGAAAATAGAGTTGATTATATCATTTAATTTGGTATAGAATTTATCAAATATTTAGTTATATTTCATTCTTAGTTCTTCAAACTGAAAAGCTATCATTTATAATTTCTAATTTCTAATTATTTTAGTTCTTTCATATGTAATTTGTAAAATATCTCATCTTTTTTTAGTAATTTTATGTATGGAAACTCAATAGGCAAAATTGTTACAAAAATTATATGGATACCCTTATTATTTTAATTATTATGATTAAGTTTATTATTAGATCATGTGGTTGGATCTCTTGGGGAGGTAACCCCATTTTTAGTCTTAGTGGGATGAGTCCATCCTCTCTCCACATATCGCCACATGTATTTGTCTAGTGATTTTAGAAAGAATCTTATACAAACTTTTCATCAAGTATAGTTAATCCATTGAAGTATGGCAAAATTGAAAAAATAGTTACTTATTGTCACATAGCCAAAAGGATCAAGAATCGTGATGGTCTCTTATACCAATTAAAAAAGATTGGATAGTCCCTAATAACTATATTTTTTACCCTTTACATTGTAAAATATCATATTATATAAATATTCAATGCATATAAAAAATTATTTTCTTTTAGATACTACAAATATGAATTACCAATCCTTTTTATTCAAAATTATCAATATATACAATAAATAAAGCATGAAAATAAATGAATACAATATATGGTAATAAAAAAATCAAGAACCAAATAATACTTGAGTTAAATCCTTTGAACTTTTCAAGCAAATCAAAGGATATCAACTATAAAAAGTTAACTTACAAACCTGATGGCATAAACGCTTTAACTTTTAATCAATTTACTCCTAACTTGTGAGTCTTACCAAAGAACTTTTCGAACTTGCTTCTTTGCAATAAAATCGAGCATCTTCTTATCTTCTTTTGGACTTTACTTCATTGCCTAAGAAATAATAGACATTTTTAGAACTTTAGGGTCCAAACCACTAATTGAACTCTAAAGGCTTACAAAATTGGAACAAATATTTGATAGTGATTGAGTAATTTTGGGATGAGAAAAGCCTTATTTTTGGATTATATATCTCATAGAAGTTATTTTTCCTTTTTCTTCTCATTTCTCTAACTCTTCTTTTCTTCTCTTTTCATGTGGGTGGTGGCTAGGTTAAGGAAAAAGAATCTATTGATAGATGAGACTAAAAATTAGGATAGAAAAATACAAATCTTTGATTATAAATCATAGTGTTTGAATATCAATGTGTGCATATATGCAATCCAAGAGTTGGTGTGTGTGATCAATTCTATTAATTTGTACATGTGCATAATCTAATGGTGCACCAACATGACCAATTTCGTTATTAGTACATGTGTGAGGTCCAACATTGCACATGTATAATTGATTATGTCAATTTACTGAGACTGTACGAGTACACACCCTAACATTTGAACATTAGCCCAAATATTAGCTAACCTTTATGCAATAGAAATATTTTTGAGCATCAAATCCATTTTAATTTTGATGGATATATCTTGAGTTATAATTGATCCCAATTGATTATTTAAAAGACTTAAATACGATATAATTCGGACCAAATTTTATCATAGAAATAAACCAATAAAATAAACCTAACAACTTAAAACTTCCCTATCTAATCAGGTTTTGGGCCCTCAAAATAAGGATACAAAGAGAGTAATCAGAGATGCTAACTTAACCGAATGAAGAAAAATGGTACTCACTGGTGAGACACTATTAACTAAAATTCCTTTCAATTTTCTTGTAAATATGATCAAAACCATCCTTTCAATTACACCATGTAAATTTACTACCTTTGTAGTTGAGATCTTGAAGACCACAACTAGCTAAGCAATGAGCAAAGTCCCTAGTACCACACTCAGTCAAATTATCACCAAAAATTTTAGACTCGTGTGACACAATATTGAAGTCACCGAGGATGGCCCATGACTAATCAACAAGCTGACTAGCCAAATCTGCAAGACAATTCCACAGGATCAATTTACCATCCAAGCTAGTACCACACACAAATGAGCAGAGGAAAGAAGAACCCCTAACCAAGTCATCGATCAAACAGGAGATTATTAGTTCATGAAATGATCAACGAAGAGATACTGACAATTAGTAGTCAATGTCTAAGGTACGTAACAAAGAGATTTAAGTTGCTTATAACCAGTTATTTGATTGTACCAATTATTTTTCGCTTGTAAGATTTAAATGTGAAATCTTCCCCCTCGAACCCCCACCCCCTCTAAATTCCTTCTCTAAACAAAACTGCCTGTACAAATTGATGTTACTTCAAGAAGCATTTTTGTAGTCAATCAAGGTAATAAGTACATGTTTTTTCATAGTTGAGCAGTTTATCTAGAAGAGACAAATACAAGAATGATAATCAATTGATCTGGCACTAATAGTAGAGGTTGCTGATTTGCTTTATTGTCAAATATCGGCTACTAATTTTTAAAAATTCTTAGTTCCTTCAAACAGAGCCATAGTTGCCTTATCATTCTCCAAATCAATACCGTATTCTACTTGATAATTTTTCTTGATGATAAGAAAGAAAGAAATATAATAATGATTACTAATTTTCTTAAGAAAAGAAATGTAATATATAAAAATTTTCATAAATGACTATGTGCATAAAAAAGTATATATAAGTCTGATGCGTCCTGAATCCGAATTGCTTATGGATGAGGGTGTCACTGGGCCTTCAGCTTGAATTGAAGCTGGTTTGGTCTCCGTACTCCTTGGCCTGGTTTCTGTATACCCCAACTCAAAAATGAGAGGTAAGAGAATTAATGGGAAGCACTCCCTAGTATGTCTTCCGACTCTCAAATCAATAATCTTCCTTATGAGATGAAAGATGTGGGATTAAAAGTATACGAGTGATGATACAAATAATGGATTTTTTGGAGTCTAACTTGAAGGTTTCCCTCAACGTGGAGCAGTTTTGGTGGTGGTGCGCTCGTAGGGAGCGGCTTTGCCATTACGAAGGCAAGAATTACGAGGAAATTCTTGCGTGGCTCTATCCATAGAGTGTGGACTCTTGAAAGTTTTATGAAAGCAGTGTTTAAGGGCTGCTTGAATGCAATTGCAGGCGTCTGAGAGCTAGTTAATGTAGGTGTTGCTGGGAGTATGCACTTAGAGTCTATCATAAGGGCTTTTTATAGCCTCTAGGCTAGTCCAATCTTACTTGAGTAGTAAGGCTGGCTGTCAGCTGCATTTTACAAATTTGGTGGACTAGCATGAGAATTGCGGGCGCTGATTAAGGCAACCGTGATCAATCGAAGAGATTTTTTCCTTCCTTGGAGAGATGTTGTACGCAGTAAATATCAGGGTTACCATTATGAGAGATATGCTGAGTTGGAAGTTGTCATTTTTAAAGAAATCTTGATTTAGGATAATATTCAGGGTTTTAGACAGTTAAGGTAGGTAATCTTCAGTGTGCATGAATGGTATTGTGGACTGTCCGGATTAGACCGTAGCCGGCTTGGACCGTAGCCATCTTGAGTTGTTTGGCAAGCTAAAGTCTTATTTTCAGCCAACGGAAGCATTGATCGGCCTCTGGACTTGTGGGTTGATGCCTCTTAGGCTTGCTGTCGAATTCGTGGATCTTTATATTAGGTCGGCCCATTTCTACCGTCCCCATCAAAGTCTAATATAATAATATGTGTGATGCGTCATGGATCTGAGCTTTTGACAGATTCAGGCTAAATTACTCTTCGAGACCTATCACCATCCTGTACGCCCGAGATCCTATACATCACAACAGATAATGATAAATCAAAGAAAAATAGCGGGACTGACTCCTTAATTTATCCTCCAACACTCAAATCAGTAATCAACCTTTCAAAAAAAGGAAAATAAAAATAGAGTATGCTGAAATGAATGCAATGTGAGGGATTTGAGAGTAAAAAGTGGAGGTGCACTCGTGGAGAGTGGCTTTGGTCGTGAAGTATTCGTTGAGAGCAGCCTCTCTGAATACTAAATCCGCGGGAAACTAGTAGCAGAAGAGAGGGTGAAGTGATTGGATTCTTAAGAGTCGAAAAGCTTATACTGGTTTGAATATGCAAGAGAGCGTACCCGTGGAATGAGTTTCCATGGCCCTTTATAGCTGTGGGCCTTTGCTGCCTTCCTTTGGTAGCGAAGTAGGATGCTGCCTTCTGAGGAGATCTTTTCCTTTCCTCATGTGGATGTGGGCACCATTCTGGGTTGCAACGGTCGGAAAGGAGGATTATCTTCTTCTACAGGAATGTCGCGCGCAATGAACATTAAGGTTGTCATTGTAAGTTGTGTACTGATTTGGTTTGGACAGCGTCCGGTCTACTTGGGAGCCTTTCCGGTCAATTGGAATATTGACCGTCCCATGGGCAAGTGAGCCACTATACATTCTAGGCCACTTATCCTTTTGGGTCGACTCGCTACAACCGTCCCATCAATGTGTGTGCACGTGTGGGTGTAAAATAATTATTTTGTGTATTTTAACTACAGGTTCAATTATCTCTCCTCAATTGTAAATTAACTTATTGTATGTAAAATAAGGATAAGGGATTCATGAAAATAGAATATGCTTCGGAAGATGCTATATGCTGGCAACCAGCACTCTCTGCCCCTTCCTTTTCCAT